>OY728134.1:91965080-94365080 GCA_963277665.1 Viscum album | reverse complement strand
ACAAGAATACAATAAATATACGAATAAAATATTTAGTTGAATATGATAATTAGCTGAATACATTTCAATATTTTCTATTCTCCTTTCACTTTTATCTGGTGTAATTTCTTTATGAAAAAAAATCCAGAAATCATTCTTCTCTCTAATGCTCCACCTTCTCTCAACCTCTCGTAAATAGTGCTTCATTAGAAAAGTACAATGTACTTTTTTCCTTTTATACTCACCTCAAAATTGGTTTGGGAAGGATTCCTAAAAAATTTCCCGATCAACCAAATTACCTGAATTTGTATGTTTTATTGAATTCCATGTGCATCTTGACTTCGTCAATGTCTCTCAACTCTTCTCGTTTCTTCTAGGACTTTCTTGAATATTCTAAAAAATTTAGCTCTCTTCTAAATTTCTTCACAAATACCAATTTGATTCTGATTCTCCATTCCAATTGTCGATGCAATTATGCTATTGTCTTCCCATTTCGATTTTGTCATAACGATCAGTAGAATGAATCGATATCAACTCTGATACGATGGATTTTGACCCAATTGATTAAATTATTTAAAAAAAAATCAGAGTTCTTCTTTATTTTCTGAATAAAATACCCATAAACTTCGTTCTCTGAATATTTATATTTTTTAGATTTTTTTATGATTGAAACCCATTACATTCGATTTCTCACATTTTCCAAAATCATCAAACCTTTAAATCTCAGACACATCCAACCATATCCTTTAAACTTTTTCAAACTCAAGATTGATCTTAGTTGACATTACAATCTATCTCATTACGATGAAGAAAAATGTAAGTCTCTCCTGATAAATGGTCAACTACATTATTGATCAAACTCTATCATTATGTTCTGAATCGACTTTAATAGTTTCTTACTTTCTTTACCATCGGTCTTGATGAGAATAATTCTTCCTTTGATGAATATGGTGGTCTGGTGTCAGAAGCATCAACTTCAATAACTCCTTTATTCACAAACTTATTCCTATATCCTGACTTCCTTCATGACTTTGAATACATTTGATATTGGCTTCAGAATTTTCTGAATTACTAAGGAAAGTATTGTAACTTCCCTATATTTCATCAACATATTTCTTTCCTTCTCATCCTGAATATGATTAACATGATTACGATCAGACTAGATATGATTCCCAGCATCCTTTTCTCTCCCTTTCCATCCTGATACGATCAATCTAAATACGATTGGCAGTATATCTTTCACTCTCCCTTTCTTTCATCAAGCTTGCATCACAAGTTTTCTAAATAATTTTTATTTATGAGAATTCCAAGATCAGAAAAAGCATTGTCACATTTATTGTACCATAGCCATATAGACTCTGATTCTCCCCCATTACAATCAAACCATTCATACCGGATTTAGTGTGTATCTGATGATACTTTTCTTCCATCCAGCTTCTACTTAATATGATAGATATTTTCAAGAATTTTAAGTCTGATATGATGGTTAACCCAATTTTCAAAAAATACTAAGTGAGGTGACTTTCCTTTTTTATTAAACATTCTTGAAAATAAAAGAAAATACATGAAAATGATCACCTTACTTATCAGCTTGGTCCTAACAATTTATTGGGTTGATGTATAATGGTTTTCATAATTATTTATGTATGTTATGGCCTTATTTTGTATATTTGGTTGGCATGGTGCAATGGTGTGATCTATTTAGGTACATTGTGGCCAATAATAAATTATTTGACAATACATGTATTCATCACTTTGATTGAGAATTTTTTATTTATGAAACAGAAACTGAGTGCTGAAAATAAGGAACAGACATCAAAACCTATGTACCCCTACCGTAAATTAAGGATAGGGCATGCTTCATTTGAAAAAAAATGGTATGTATTTTAAATCTATCGAAATACTTTTATGTGACATGAAACAAAAAAATAATTATGTTCCTCTGTTTATATGAAAATTGGTGAATCCAAATCCAAAGACACTTCCATCCCACGCCATGTGTTATGGGAGGAGGCATGTTTAAATAAATATGGGATACTAATAGATAAAAACACACACAAAAGTGTGGGAAACATGTGTAATTATGACCTAAAAAAATTCTCTAAATCTCTATTACATAGAAATGATTACTTATTTTCCTATATTTTCTATCTGACTTAGTTACATAAATCATCAACACCTGTACCATATGAACACCTATTATCGATGGCCTTGAAGTAGTTGGAACAATATGGCCACGTCAGAGGTATGAATTTTTCGGTGACACCCCAAACATATTTTGAGGAAAAAACAACATGAGAATAATGATAAAAAATGGTAGAGATGAAAGAAATATTATTTTCCCTTGATGAAAAATTTCATTGGCATACTTAGTTGCTAGAAAATGTTATAGGGGGAAGCAAAGAGAATAAACAACTCAAGAAAAATCGTTGCGTAATGATCCCGCCCTACCCCCCACTAGCTTTGAGATGGGTCATTCCCCTCAAAGAGTTGTCTTAGTTGAGGTAATCATCATTATAATAATTATTTCTATGAAATGTGAATTAGAAAGACATGGATACCTTTCCTTTATAGATATTCTACAGGGTGAAAATGATTTTGATTTATATCTATCAACACCCACCAATCACTTTATAGCGAGGGATATGGTATTTAATATCGAAGAAGACCATCTACACAACAAACCACTTCCAAAAAGTCATGTGAGAGTGGCAATTAGCATAGCTCATGATTCAAGCGTCGAGCTACCTGTTCCACTTGATGATGACGATATGCATACAGTCGACCAAGTTGTTGGAACATTCATCACATTATCATAAAATCTTGTAAAAAACATGTCGACAAGGAGGTATTCATTTAAAATTTATTCTTCATGCTAAACCTTTAACAATTAACGAAAAAATGTATGAATTGATGAATCTTATTACAGGCGGAAAAAGGGAAGGGTGAAATGAAGGTTGACTCAAAACCATCTAAAGGATCAACCAACTGATTGAAAAATATTCTGAAAACACCTTTACCCTGCCCGTTCAATATTCTCATTTACTAACATTGAAGGTTCATGTGGATATAAAGTTACAAAATGGTAGTAATCACATAGTTGATTTTCAAGAAATAATGTATGAAGATGACATTACATACTACATTGCTTTTGAAAATTTATGTGAAATCCTCAACTATGAATGGCTAAGAGCCTCAGTTGTACATGTATACATGAGGTCTGTTTTCAGGATTTTTTTACCAAAAGTTGATATACTATGTTAATTATGACTAAATACATTTCATATTTTTTTTGGGCGTATATATCAGTACCAATTGAAGAGATTACCCCATAAACATAAATTTATACTCATTATTCCTCACATCACTTCTATAGAACAACCTGAAATAGATTCAAAAAAATGAATGAAATAGTGACAAAACTGGCCAAATCATTTGAAAGAAACCTTATGGTTGACATACTATTCTTAATACTAAAGTTTCAGGGGTAAAAATATACAATTTTATCATATCAAATAAATTTTTATTCCTTTCATTACTTGTTCTTTTTTGTGTTTTTAGGCAACATTGGATGCTCATTACGGTCAATTTGGATACTCAAAAGATTTATTTCCTAGATTCACTGCATGGATACCAAACAAACCAACCACACATGATGGAATTTTTCAATTTGTAATACACTAAATAAAATTTTTTAGAACTAAACTTCAACTTATATAATTTATATTATGTTTTAATGAGAATTCTATTATGATAGGGTGGTGTTTAAATATCGTGAAATCCATGGAATGAGGATAGGCATTAAGCATAAGGAACCTAAAAAGTTTTACAACTGGACAAGTATCATGGTATATATATAAATATTTCACTATCCATACACATCAAAAAAATAATTATTTTTCTCAATGTTTCTACTATGTCCAAAATAAAAAAATGGAAAAGATTGTGGTTATTATGTTTGTAAAATTATGAAATAGATCATATTCCATCAACAAACTAGCATCCCCGAAGAGGTATTTTCAAAGATAATTACTATTTCATTTAAAATATTTATTAATAATTTATATATTTATATTTTTTTAGTACTTCTATGACTGCCAAAAAAACATATTCACAAGATGATATAGATTTTCTTAGAAATGAATGGGCAACATACCTGATGGCGGAATGTACATAAATAACATGAATATGTGACTTCCATAGAATAAATGTATTGTTTCATATTTATGTTTAATTTATTTCTTTTTATTATTACTCACATAAGAATTTATTTCTTATACGAGTGGATTCCGTTTTTGAGTTTGGGTGATTTGTTTGAATCTGCTCATGCACGTGAGAGATTGGACTTCAATGTTGCAACTGAGATAATTACAATAAGGAAATGGATCAAGAATGTATAAAATCATCATGAAAAGGTGAATTCCTACTACTTATTTAATTAATTTTTTCATCATTTATCTATTATTTGTAAGTTAATTTCCTTATCATTTTAATCTAATACTTATTTAGATTTTTCATAGATCTTTATGCTTTCAATCTCTTTTCTTTGTTGAGCTACCAACACTGTATATTAAGTCACTATTATTAGCCAAAAAAACTTTATCATTGATGTCTGGAAAAGTATAGGAAGCTCATGTTCTCATTGTGGTGACTTCTCGTGATATAATAGGCACATGATCTTCCTCTACTCTCTTGGATTTTAATAACAAGAAAGGTTTTTTGGCTACGAACATTGTGTTAATATGAAATGTTAGTAGTTAAAAAAAGAAAGGAAATGGAAATTATGATAACATTGGTAGTTAGGATTGTTTTTAGACTTTAGGATGTGTAGCAATCAGTTGCACCTCAATCCGACACATGGTGTGATCGGTATGACTTCAAGTGCTTATTTCTACTTAAAATTGGGAAAAAATTAGTAAAAAGGAAAAATGACATACTTAAACCCAATAAAACATATTCATATTGTTTTTATACTTTAATAAAATGGTCCATAAGTCATTTGTGATGTGTAGTAATCAGACTCACCCCAATCTGATACACGATTTTCCCAGTATGACTCAAAGTGTATTATCAGTTTAAAATTGACAATTTATTTCAAAAGGTTTGACTTACTAAAAACCAAGAAAACACACTTATATTTTCTTGATAATTTATGAAAATAATTCATAAGTCATTTTTTATGTTTAGGAATCGGTCCCACATCAAACTAATACACAATGTGATTGGTATGAGTCAAAGTGTGTGTTTTCAGTTTAAGATGGCATTTTAGTAAAAAAAGAAAAGTGACATACTCAAAATTGATAAAACGCATTCAGATTATTTTGATAATTTAGGAAAAATATCCATAAGTAATTTTTGACGTGTAGGAATTAGGCACACCTCAATCCGATATACGGTATGAGTAGTATGACTCCAAGTGCCTCTTTTTATTTAAAATTGATACCAATTTTAGTAAAAAGGACAACTGACCCACTCAAAACCAATAAAACACATTCATATTATTTTGATACTTTATAAAAATGATTCATAATTCATTTTCAATGTATTGGAATCAGTTTCGTCTCAATATAATACATGATGTGCCCTGTATGACTCAAAGTGACCGTTATCAGTTTAAAATTGACATTTTAGTTCAAAGTTTCACTCACTGAAAACTGAGAAAACGCACTCAGATTATTTTGATAATTTAAGACACTAATTAATAATTCATTTGTGACATATAGGAATTATTCTCAATTCAAACACACACACTATGTGACCAATATGACTCAAAGTGTGTGTCTCCAATTTAAAATGACATTTTAGTAAAAAAGAGAAGTGACGTACTCAAAACCAAAAAAAGACACAATCAAATTGTTTTGATACTTTAGGAAAATGATCCATAAATCATCTATGATGTGTATAAATCAAACTCTCCTCACTCCGATGTGCGATGTGATCGATGTGACTCAAATTGTGTCTTTTTATTTAAAATTGACATTGATTTTAGAAAAAAAGACAACTGACATGGTCAAAACAGAGAAAATGCATTCGTATTGTTTTTATACTTTAGTACAATGATCCATAAGTCATTTATGATATTTAGGAATCATCCACACCTAAATCTGATACATGATGTGTCTGGTATGACTCAAAGTGTATGTTATCATTTTAAAAGTGACATTTTAGTTCAAAAAGTGTCGCTCACTAAAAACCAAGAGAACTCACTTAGATTGTCTTGATAATTTAGTAAAATGATTCATAAGTCATTTATAGCATATAGGAAGTAGTCTCTCATCAAACTAACACATGATGTGATTGTTATGACTCAAAGTTCATGTTTTTAATTTCAAATGATATTTTAATATAAAAACAAGTGACATACTAAAAATAAAAAAAATGAATTCGGATTGTTTTGATGCTTTGGGACAATGATACATAAGTCATTTGTGATGTGTCAGAATTATCTACACCTCAATCTGATGCATGGTGTGACTGTTATAATTCAAAGTTTGTCTATTTGTTTAAAATTGACATTAATTTTAGTAAAAAGAATGAGTGGCATACTGAAAACTGAGAAAACACATTCGGATTGTTTTGATACTTGAGGGAAATGATTAATAAGTCATTTCTAACATGTAGGAATCAACCTAACATCAATCTGATGCACATTGTGACTGGTATAACTATAAGTGTGTCTTTTTATTTAAAATTGACATTATTTTTAGTAAAAAGAACAAGTGACATACTAAAAACCAAATAAACGCATTCATATTATCTTGATACTTTAGGAAAATGATTCAGAAGTCATTTTTGACTTGTAGGAATCAATATCACATCAATATGATGCACGGTGTGACCGGTATAACTCAAAGTGTCCCTTTTTATTTAAAATTGACAATAATTTTAGTAAAAAGAACAAGTGACATACTAAAAACCGAGAAAACGTATTCAAATTATTTTGATAATTTAGAACATAAATTCATAAGTCATTTTTGATGTGTAGGAGTAAATCTCACCTAAATCCGACACATGGTGTGACCGATATGACTCCAAGTGTGTCTTTTTATTTAAAATTTACATTAATTTTAGTAAAAAGAACAAGTGACATACTGAAAATTGAGAAAAATCCTTCAGATTGTTTTGTTACTATAGGAAAATGATTCATGAGTCATTTTTGATGTGTAGAAATCAATCGCATCTCAATCTGATGCATGGTGTGACCAGTATGACTCAAAGTGTCCATTATCATTTTAAAATTGGCATTTTAGTTCAAAATGTGTCACTCACTGAAAACCAATAAAATTCACTCTGATTGTATTGATGATTTAGGAAATCGATTCAAACGTTATTTTTGACGTGTATGAAGCTGTCTCACATAAAACTGATGCACGATGTGATCGGTATGACTCAAAGTACATGTTTCTAATTTGAAATGACATTTTACTACAAAAAACAACTGATATACTGAAAACCAAGAAAACACATTCATAATGTTTTGATACTTTAGGAAAATGATCCATAATGAATTTTTGATGGGTATAAATCAACAGAACCTCAATCTGATGCACGGTGTGACTGGTATAACTCAAAGTGTGTCGTTATTTAAAATTGACATTAATTTTAGTAAAAAGAGAAAGTGTGGTATGAAGGTGGGCAGGGGGCTGCATGTGTAAGAGTATCAGGGAACAGGGTTTTTGCATGGGGCAGGGGATGTGGCTATTTAACTGTCTTGTCACGGAGCAAGTAGAGTGTTTAATAAAGGTAAGGGGCATAATTATAAATGAGTTGGGGTTTTCTAGAAGGTTTTTAGTTAGTTTGTGGGGTTGCAAGAAGGTTTCTAGCTGGGGGGTAGTCTAGAAGGTTCTAATGGAGTTTATAAATAAGAGAGTTATGAGTTGTATGGGGAGGAATTGTTTAGAGAGAAGGATTCTGCTATGTAAAAATATCGGGCTACTGCCTTGGGCCTCAGAGAAGCGACTCTAGAGGAAATTTCTTCTTCTTCTATCTTCTTATTTCTCTTCTTCCATCTATAATTTATGTTGCCTTTAATAGAAGTGCCAACTATTTTTCTCTCTCTCTCTCTAATTGATTCCTATCAATTGGTGATTTTATTGAGAGGTTTCTAAAGAGAGAGTTTAGAGAGAGGTTTCTGGAGAGATAAACTATAAGAGAGAGGTTCTTAAAATTGGTAGTTTGAAGACCAGCATTTTAGAAGGTGCTCGTCTCATAACAGGATAGTGGGGCATCGCAACAGAATTTTTGGTTCTGGAAAGGATGCGGCTGAGGCAGAGGAAGCGTAAAATACCAAAGCAACAGGGAAAAAAGAGTTGAGAAACAATGTACTCCAAGAAGTGGAGCCCGACACACAGTAGTAGAGAACATGACGTTGTAGAGGCAAATGATTCACATCATAGCAGCCCTACTCCCATACACAAGGAAGATCTGATGCAGGAGGTAGGGTTGATTCTGTCCGGACTAATTAGGAGGCTGGAAAAGTGGAAGGTGATCCCAAGGATTCCAATTTTTACTAGAGACGATCTTACGTCTTGGATCACGGGAGCTGAGAAACATTTTTCTTACCATCAAGCATGGGAAGAGTTGAAGATTTAGATAGCACGACTACACATGCTAGGTATGTTTGGGGAATGGTTTATTTTGTTGGAAGCTTCGAAGTCAAAGCTTTCATGGACTCGGCTCAAAGAATAGATCCTCTGGGAGTATGGTAATTTGGCAGTCGAAACGGAAGAGAAAAATCATATATATCCTTAACATAAGAACTATTCTGAGTATGTGTTAATGAATGCGGACACTCGGTAGGAGTTGAACCAAGCGGATTGTTTGGTTTGGGAAGATAGCAAAGGGGAGCCGAAATCTAAAGGTAGAGAACCGAATAATATAGGAGTTGTAGTAGTGGAGCAGCATGAAACAGTAGATAAAACAGAGTTATGGACTACACATAAGCTAAAAAAAGTTATTACAGACCAATAGTGTGAACAAACCAGACAGTTATCATGTGTCAAGATGGAAATTTCCATACCAGTACAGCCGCAGAAAGTGACACTGTTGTTGGTTCCAGAGTAAGCATGGTTTGTTATAGAGTTTCTGGAATAGCAGAAATGTGGTTTGAAAGTACATCCAGAGGCTATCACTTACTTGGCAGTTCGGCTGTTTTTTTCCGGTACAAACAACGCATATAGAGGATGATGGTGTAGGCTTGAAACCTTTTTTGATTGATCAGGGATGGATTGGAAAAGCATTGTTTGACTTTGATCTTGTTCAAAAAGAATTTTTGTTCAGAAGAAGACCTTGTTTAGTGAGTGGGGGAGTTCAGTTTCCAAGGCCACTACCGGAGCCACTGCCAAGGCCCCATGTTATTGTGCTGATGTGTGGCAGCAGTAGCTGTGATTTTTCAGAGGTGATGTTTGAGCTGATTCCACCTAGATTTTGTGAAGATATGCACTTCATCAAATCTGAATCAATAGTTTTTACCGTTACAGTTTTCTATGGGGATTCATATTGGAAACACTATCCACCAACATTTTTTTTGGAACGATTTCTACTGTTGTGGGAGGTGTAGAATTATCAAGTACTGAGAGGGGCAGCATGGTTACGGAGTGAGGAATTAGTCTTCCATAAAGCAAGAGTGATTTTCAAGTTTATCACCTATAAGAAAATGTGAATTTAAGGGGGTGGAATTGATATGAAGGTGGGAAGGGGGTTGCTTCTTTAAGAGTATCAGAAGACGGGATTGCTGCATGGGTCAGGGGCTGTGACTATTTAGTTGTCTTGTTAGGGAGTAGGTAGAGTGTTTAATAAAGGTAAGGGGAATAATTTTAAAGGGGTTCAGGTTGTTAGGAGTTTTTTTGTTAGTTAGTGGGGTTGTTAGTAGACAACAAGTAGGTTTCTAGCTAGGGGGTTGTCTAAAAGGTTCTAGTGGAAATGTAAGAGAAAAATCAGATATGTCTTGAATAGAAGAACTGTTCTGAGTATGCGTTGATGGATGTTGAGACTTAGTAGGGGTATCAGGGGACGGGTTTGCTACATGGGGCAGAGGTTGTGGCTATTTAGTTGTCTTGTCAGGGAGCAAGTAGAGTGTTTAATAAAATAAATGGGCATAATTGTAAAGTGGTTGGGGGGTTTTATGAGGTTGTTAGTTAGTTATTAAGGTTGTTAGTAGATAGCAAGAAGGTTGCTAACTGGGTGGTTGTCTAGAAGGTTCTAGTAGAATTTATAAATAAGGTAGTTGTGGGTTGTATGGGGAGGAATTATTTAGAGAGAAGGGTTATGTTATGCAGAAATACCGGGTTGCTGCCTTGGGCCTCAGAGAAGAGACTTTGGAGGAAATGTTTTCTTCTTCTATCTTATTCTTTCTCTTCTCCCATCTGTAATTTATGTTAACTTTAATAGAAGTTTCAACTATTTTTCTTTATCTCTATAACTGATTCCTATCAAGGTGACATACTCAAAACTGAGAAAATATATTAAAATTGTTCTGATACTTTAGAACAATGATGCATAACTCATTTATAACATGTAAGAATCAACCACATCTCAATACGATGCACAGTGTGACCGTTATAACTCTGAATGTGTCTTTTTATTAAAAATTGATATTTTTATTAATGTATTATTTCTTATTAATGTTTAATTTATTTATTTATAGTATTACTAACATAAGGTTTGTTTTTTTATATATATAGGTTGATTATATTGGTTGGGTTGAGATGATTTGTTCGGAAACTGATACCATGGGAGGAAATTTTTGAGAGGGGATCATGGGCACCAAAAGATGAAACATCAATGTTTTTAAATGTCTATATAATTGTAAATGAAATTATATAAAATAATGTTTGAAATGTATATAGTAGTGTGTTTTTTGTATTCATGATGTCAAATTTATCTCAATTAAATTATATATTTTTCATACACAAGTTACAGGTTTTTTGGGGGTGTGTTGTTATATAAACAGCACACTGATAAAGGGGGGCCTTTACCATCTCTAGAAAAAGTTATAATAAAGAGTTTCATTTATCAGCACTTTTTATAGCTCTGATAAAGACCATGTTTATCAGTAGTTTTTTAGCACCGATAATAGGGAACCCCCTTTAACAGCATTGAGGATAACAATGTTTTGTTAACACTGAGGATAACATTGTTTTTTTAGTAATGTTAATAGCCTTTTTCACGCTATTAATGCACACATCTATAGTATTGTATAAATATATATTTATCAATTAACCATAAACATTTTATAATTAATTAATTTATAAAACATTTTTTATAAATTTATATAAATATTTTTAAAATACCTCTTTTATTTTATTATTATTTATAAACAATTTATAAATAACATAATTCAATTCAAAATTGAATTCTCCATATTAAAATAAATACTTTATTTATATTCATAAACAATAGTAATATATATGAATTTTTTATATTTTATTTTCATGATTGAAAAATATCGTTTTAATATTAAAATTTATTTTTCATAAATCAATAAACATGTTGATTCATCAAAGAAGTCTACTATCTGATACCACTAATGGGTTTTGTATGATCAACACATAACCATGTGCAACGGAAGATGACCCAAATACAGACAGATCTATCTTCGAGAATCAACTCATAAATAAACTGTATAAATAGTGTACCTAAAAATTGTCAATGACATCGGTCTTCTTCTTTCTCAGTGAAGGAGAATGCTTAATGAAAAACACGAAGTCGTGAACTAAAGAACCCTTCATTCAAGGGGTACATCGATCAATGGATCTGTGATCGTATCGCAAGGATAACCAAATGCTGAAGGGGTGTTAGCACCTTCGTTTCTGACGATGAACAACAGTGTGAGAGGAAAAGAGAAATGAGAGGCTTGCTCACAATTGCTTGTTCTCATCAGGAGGGATCACATCCCTTTATATAGTCATCCATGACACATTTCATTAAATGAAAACACATCATCCATATTAAATGTATCCATATACATTTATTTCCATAATTCATTTTATCCTATTCAATGAGCGATGAAGCCAATTAATCCATTCATAATAGATTGTAATTGATGATAAAACCATTTGAGAGAAATAAATATATATCAAATATATATATTTTATATTGCATGAATTTAATAAATGTATTATAATGCATGCATAAAATGCATATAATTAAACATACACTTTATATATATAATATCATATATCATATTATATATATATATATATGTTAGTGTATATCTAACAGTTACTTATTCAACCAGATGAATTTATTTATTCTTGATGTTTTATCCAATATTTATAACTATGGTTAATTCAATAGCAAATTAATTATTCTGCTTATTCGTTACTTAAATTACAATAATGAAAAGAACACAAAAATCTACAATGGTTGTTTTCGTGATTTTTGGAAATCTTAATGAACTCTTTGACCACATTCTCATATTCTATTGACATAAGATTGTTATATATCCATTTTTTATTCATATATGTCTTATGATTGTACAACATGAAATATTTTTATGTAAATAGTTTCAATTGTCACCCACAAAACATCATAGATCATAGACAAGTATTGAAAAGAATAAAAATAATTGAAAACAACTATTATAAGATATGAACTAAAATAATTACTTGTACATCACCAAAAATAAGACGTTTAATACTTAAACAAGCCTACTAATTGATAGAAATAACAGTTTAGCATAACCAAAATGAAAATATCTAAATAAAGAAAATTAAAATTTACACACACACACACACAAAGATAGAGATGTATTATAAAAATATATATCACTATAAAAATAATAAAATTTATCTGAACAAATTTCATAAATTTACCTTACAATTAATATAAATAATACATGTCTCTATGTGTGTATTTAAATATAAAGGTATGGCTTTGTCATTGGAAATATAATATGCATTTGATGTTGAGGTCAAGGAACTTTCTTTTTCCAATCTTGTAAATAGAATGTGAAAGAAACCTTTGGTGGATGAAGATGACCTAATGTAACATCTTGTTACTATTTCAGGTATTTGTAAACCCTCTTCCCTTAAATTATTATGTTAAATGGGAAAATGGTTTATCAATGAAAAGTTCTGTTTATTTAAAACACATCACGGAATGGTAAAACACCCAATTAATACTCTGTAATATTCAATTAAATATTTTATGAGTTAAACACTAAGTAAGTATGAGTTTTCGAGGGCTGGAAAGCCTCAGGGAAGACATAATAAAATTATCCAATAGAATATATTAAGCGCACACTTTTTATTCAAAATATTTGGATAAATCCAAAACAATGCATCGTTTGAGAAATATGAGACCACTATTATGTCCGAAATATTGTGTTTACCCTAGGAGGGGTATAACATTTGAAGGCGCCAAACATTTAGATGTCTCGGTCGTGAGATAAAGTTATTAAAAAATATTTAATATATTATTTATTAAAAATAATTAAATATCTCCCAAACAGTGTGACATATGGGAAATCTGATACCACCGATGGGTCCGAAATGAGGGGTTTACCCTAGATGAGGTATAACATTTGTAAGAGTCGGGTGTTTGGATGCCTCGCTCGCAAAAATAAGACTTCTTATTTTAATTAACTAATTATTCTGATTTTTAATTAATAAATCTTTAATATCTCTCAAACGGTGTGTCCTATAAGAAATATAAGACCTTCGTTGGGTCAGGAACGAGGTGTTTTCCCTAAATGAGGTATAAATTTAATTCTCAATGGATGTTTGGTGTCATTTAATTTTTATATTAAACAATTGATATTATTAATTTCATTTAATTATTAAATTAATTCAAAAAATCGGATACACTATTCACTCATCTTCTTCAACAGAACACCACCATTGATACGCCGGTTGAATTCTAAAAACACTATTTTGAACCCGTTTCAACCTGAAAAAATCATAAACACTTTAAATGAGTTAAATTAACAACTCTTCCATCAATATTTGGTGGAGACCTAGATTAAATAGGGGGTTTTGGAATTTATAATTTCTAATGCATTTTGGGTTTCATTGAAAGAGTTGAACCTATTTCATCATGGGTGCAGGTCGATTCGATCGGATTCATTACATTAACGTGGTCACTGCTCTCCTCCTTTCCCAAGTGTTGCATGGAAGATCTAAGAAAGCGAAGGAACCTTCAATGGAGGGGCGACGAGTTTTGTAGGGTTGAAGAAGGTAATTTTTATTTATTTATTTATTTACTTTTTATTTATCTTTTTTCAATTATTTCTTCCATTCTTCTAAATTCAATAACTTCTATGTTATTGGTCGGAATTACGCACCATCAGTGTCGTTAGACTCGTCTCGAAGAGAAGAAGCTAAATCATATTTTTTATTTGAAGTCAGTTGTGTATTATTCAATCTACTTTTCCGCTTTTTAAATGGTTATTTTTAAATAAATTTATCAAAAGATAATTATTAATAATTTTCAAATGATAATTGCAACAACTTATCAAATAATAATTTTAAAGAAATTATCAAAGATTAATTATGTCTTATCAAATAATAATTATGAAGAATTATTAAATGATAATTTTATTAAATTATTGAAAGGATAATTGTAAATAATTATCAAGCGATAATTACTACAAATTATCATATGATAATTTCAAAAATGGTAATTTGTATGGAGTAAATATATAGAATATTTATACAAGTTATTAAAGGATAATTTCACCAAATTATAAAGGATAATTTGTGGAAAGAAAATTATCGTAAGAAAATTTGGGAAATGTTAATTTGTAAGGGATAATTATTAGAATATAATTATTCAAATTATAAAGGATAATTATCAAGGATTTTTTTATGATAAATTATCAAGATATTATTATTCATGAATGAAGGATAATTTCAAACACATGCGTTAGCATAAAACGATAATCCAGATATTATCTGGGAGAGAGAAAATGTAATCGCCTGTAATATTTTATTTCCTTGAGAAATAAAATAAAGGGATATAATTATAAAATGAGGTTTATAATTGTTCTTATGGATATTTCTTGCGATTTCATGCATTAACATAAAACGACAATCCAGAGATTATCCAGGAGAGAGAAAATGTAATCACATGTAATATTTTACTTCTTTGGGAAATAAAATAGATGTTTTAGTTCTAAGAACCATTGACAAGCGTCGAGCATTGGTGCATCAATTCTTACGATAAAAATATCATGAGGAGGTGTATTGAACCACACTGGGTGTATTATTGTTGTCACTGACAACAACAACCTTGAGGTAGGTGGTTCTGTTCTGATTTTCCAAATTGATTATCCTTATATTGCTTGATTTATTTCAATTGTTGATTTAAATTCAATTTCTCAAAAATGATTTCAATTAAATTGATAAAAACCCGATTCTAGTGAATCGTGATATTTGAAATGGTTTCGGCATGGAAATTTTAAAAACCCCCAATTCCATTGATTAGTGTTTATGAAAATTTCCTAATTTAAATTATTTAATTTAAATTGTGGATTTGATAGAAATGATTTCAATTAAATTGTTTAATTTAATTGTGGGATTAAATTGTGTGATGATGGAATTGGTTTTGATTGGATTTCAAAATGGTGAAAATGGATTAAAATGATTTGATAGAAACTCATTGGTTCTATCTTGTGAAAAAGTCATGTTTTTTAATAAAACCTTTTTTTGGTTTTAAATGGAAATAAATTGGTACTTTTGAAATGGAATAATGCGATTGATCGTATTTTTAAGAATTCTTAAAATAGTTCACCCATCATGTAAGAGCGCATGCAAGACTTAGGTAGTTAGTGAGTTATTTGGATACACTCTACGCTACAACAATGTTCTAAAACATACTTGCGGTGGGTCACATCCCCGATGGGCTGGTGACGAGTATCCTTTGGCTAGTGTCATAGGGACGTGTGTATACACATTTTTCTAAGTTCACATAGAGAGTACGGAATCCTATAGCTGGTAAATACTATCGTACTTTTGGAAGATGATCATGTTTCTCCCTTGTTTATTTATATTTGAGATATAAATGTATGTCAAAACTTTTGAACTGCTTTACATGCCTTCAGAATTTAAATAAACTATTTTATAAAAACGTTTTGTTTAATCTATTGTTTTAGAAATATTCCATCATTGTAAAGCCTTCGCTTAAAGTATTTGTCCAACATTTTGAAAATGTATAGCATGTTTTGTTTAAATATGCTTTTGAATTACCAAACCTGTTTACTTTAAAATTGAAAGTTTTTATTTGGATAATTTATATTTGGCATCTGTTATGAAATATTTGGTGGTATCCTACTGGGCTTAGGCTCACACCTTACTTTTTACTTCAGGTGTTTTTAGACTTTCTTCTTCCAGGTTCGAGCAAAGGGAAGGGATCTCTTGGAGGTAGATCCAATTATTGAGCTTTGGTCTTGGTGAGTTGTGTCCTTAGGGACCTTGGGGTTGTTTTACCATTTTAGTACTTTTGTTGTAGTGATTTGGGCTGGTTTATGCCTTATTAAATTATGGTACATTACTCCCAGTGGAGTTTCTTTTTTTTATGCATATTTTCTTGTTTCTTTTCTTCCGCATTGTTGGTGGTAAAATCATTCCCACCTGCATGTTGTGTGATGTCAGGTGCTAGTCGCCGACCCATGGGGATCGGGAACGCCCTTTGGGCTATGTTAGGGTCAGCTCGGTTATCGGGTTGCTAGGGTACCCGGGTTGGTTCGTGACAAAATGGTATCATATAGAGGTTTAGCCTTTTTCTTGAAGTCAATATGAATTTGTGAAATCTTGTTGGGACTTAAGAGGTAGTTGCGATTGAGTGTCTGGCCAGCTCTCACCGCAATGAACCTTAAGTCACCAAGGGTGGTTAGAGAAAGATGTCTTGTGGTGTAGTTCCATTCTTTTCCCTATTGTGATTTTGATAGAGTGAAATCCAAATCTTGTTCGTTCCTTATATTGAGAATAATTTCTCTTGTTACCCAGTCTGAGTGTTAATCTAGTGTCTTCCTTATTTTTTTGATGTTGTGTAACATCATGCCTTCGAGAAGACGTGTGAATCGGATACAGGAAGGGGCTACTTCTGAACATCAGTGAGCGAATCCTCCAGTGCACCTGATCCTAGTTGAGGTGATTTTAAACACTATCCAAGCTTTGGGATAGGAACCACCTCTAGTCCCCATTCAAGCTCTAGCTGTGAAACCTGGGGGGTGCTCTTCGAATTTTTTTCTCAAGAGTTCTTTCACCAGAAACCACTAGTTTTCAAAGGCTCCACTAATCCTCAACATGCTGAGGAATGATTGGTCAGGATAGAACTTTTGTTTGAGTTCTTGTAGACATCAAACGAGATCAAGGTGAAGTGTGTCACCTTCGTGTTGGAGGGACCAAGAAGGATATGGTGTGACATGATAGTGATGGAAAAGAAATATGGTGGCTTATAGTGTAAGGACTTCATTTTTTTCACTGGCCAGTTCTATCCAAAGTCAATAGTGCTGGCCAAGGTTGTGGAGTTTTTAAATCTTGAGTAGGCCGATAGAACTGTGGATCCTAAAAATGTTTAGGGAACTTACAGAAGTTCTGCCATAACTTTTCCACTCCACGCAATGGCACGAGATCATAAAAACCTTCAAAAATTGCGGGGAAATCAAATGCTTCACATACAAAAGAGTTCCAGCCACAGGCATCCGGAATGAATCTTCTTCACGCAGTGGAAGAGTCTCCATAGGAAGCTGATACACGTCTAGCGACTGTGATAGGTATCATTACAATAGTTTCATCTTTAGTGACTACTCTATTTGATACCGGTGCAACTCACTCGTTTTTTTAACCCATACTGTTAATCTTCTTAATCTTCCTATGGAGATTTTATCTTGTAAAATGGATATTACTACACCCCTTTTCATGATGAGAGAGTAGGGTCTCCGTAGTCCTGCCTGTTTCTTCTCTCTATCAGATGTCAAACTTGCTTGGAGTTTTCTGGTACTCGACATGAAATCTTTTGACGTCATATGCGGGATAGATTGGCTTGTTGCTAATAAATCTCGGATTGACTGTTATCTTCGATGGGTCTACCTTACCACACTCAGTGGTGTGTCACTTGTCTTTTAAGAAGAATGTGACCCAAGGATGAGAAGGGCCAGACCTTCTTATCCAGAGTTGGGGAAAGTAATATTAGTGTTTGCTTCTGATTTGGAGCAGTGATTTCCCTCCAGTTGTCGTCAAGTTTCCCATCGTGTTTCCTTCTAGTTTTTCTGGTTTACCACCGTTAAGAGAGGTTGAGTTTTCCATTGACTTGATGTCTGGTACTCAACCAGTTTCTCTTCCCTCTTACCAAATGGATCCAACTAAACTGAAAGAACTAATGTCCCAGTTGGACGATCTTCTTGAGAAAGCCTTTATTCATCCATGTGTGTCACCTTAGGCGGTGTCGGTTCTATCCGCCATGAAAGTGGATGGTTCTCTGACATCTTCTCTTCTTGAGATGATTCCTCGGGAACATAAGGTTGTTGACGAATTATGTAAGAATTAGATACTCTCTTTATGGTGGGGAGACTGATTCCCAGTAGTTGTTTTTCAAAGAGAGTTTTCTATGTTATCAGAACCGTTATGTTTCACCGTTAGTGACAAGGAAGCCTATAATGGGGGATTTCCATATTTCACAATGGGTTGTGCACCCAGGAAGCACTAAGACATTCTACGACATGAAGCAGCGGTTTTGGTGACCATGTATTCTTGAAGGTTTCACCTCGGTTGGGTCATCGACGGCTTGGGAGGTAAGGGAAGCTTGATCCTTGTTTTGTGGGATCTTTTGAGGTTGTTGATTAGGTGTGGAAAGTCATTTACCATTTAGCACTACCATCGCAACTGACATCAATACATAATGTGTTTAATGTATCTCAGCTTCGAAAGCATTTATCTGACCCATCTCATGTTCTGAGTTGGCGTGATCTTGAAGTGGAACTTGTTTTATCTATGACTCAACTAATATTCATGATTGTTGATACTGAGACCAAGGTACTTCGTGGGTGGATGATACCTTTGTTCTGTATGATATTGAAGCATGGTTCTAATTCTCATGAGACGTGAGAGACGAAGGCACTGATGAGAGAACAGTGGTCTTGTCTTTTTGACGTGGAGGCTTCTTCGTAAGCTTTCTAGGGATAGAAAGTTCCTATAGTGGGGAGGTTGTAACATCCCATTACTGTTTTAGGTATTTTTAAATCCTATTTTGTTAAATTATTATGTTAAATGGGAAAAAATGGTTTATCAGTGAAAAGTTGTGTTTTTTTTCAAAACACGTCGTGGAATAGTAAAACGCCCAATTAATACTCTATAATATTCACTTAAATATTTTCTAAGTTAAACACTGAGTAAGTATGAGTTTTCAAGGGCTATAAAGCCTCAGGAAAGACGGAATAAAATTATTCAATAGAATATATTAAGCGCACACTTTTTATTCAAAATTTTTGGATAACTCCAAAACGATGCGTCATTTGAGAAATCTGAGACAACTATTATGTCAAAAATATGGTTTTTACCCTAGGAGGAGTATAACATTCGAAGGAACCAGAAATTTGGATGTCTCGCTCGTGAGATGAAGTTATTAAATAATATTTAATATTTCATTTATTAAAAATAATTAAATATCTCCAAAACGGTATGATGTAAAGAAAATCTGAGACCACCGATGGGTCCGGAATGGGAGATTTACCCTATACATGGTATAACATTTGTAAGCGTCGGGTATTTGGATGCCTCACTCGCAAAAATAACACGTTTTATTTTAATTAATTAATTATTTCGATTTTTAATTAATAAATCTTTAATATCTCTCAAACAGTGTGTCCTATGAGAAATCCAAGACCACCGTTGGGTCCGGAACGAGGTGTTTACCCTAGATGAGGTATAAATTTAATTTGCAACGGATGTTTGGTGTCATTTAATTTTTATATTATATAACTGATATTATTAATTTCATTTAATTATTAAATTAATTCCAGAAATCGGATACAATGTTCCCTCATCTTATTCAATGGAAATCCACCATTGATACGTCAGTTGAATTCCAAAATCACCATTTTGAACCCATTTCAACCCAAAAAAAATCAAGAACACATTAAATGAGTTAAATTAACAACTCTGCCATCAATATTTGGTGGAAACATAGATTAAATAGGCAGTTTCAGAATTTATGATTTCCAACGCATTTTGAGTTTGATTGAAATAGCCGAACCTAATTCATCATGGGTATAGGTCGATTCGATTGGATTCATTACATTAATGTGGTCGCTGCTCTCCTCCTTTTCGAAGCGTTGCATGACGAATCTAAGCAAGCGGAGGAACCTTCCATGGAGGAGTGATGAGTTGTGTAGGGTTGAAGAAGGTAAGTTTTATTTATTTATTTATTTACTTTTTATTTCTCTTTTTTCAATTATTTCTTCCATTCTTCTAAATTCAATAACTTATATGTTATTGGTCTGAATTACGCACTGTCAGTGTCGTTGGACTCGTCTTGAGGAGAATAACCTAAATCATATTTTTGATGTGAAGTCAGCAGTGTATTATTCAATCTTCTTTTCCACTTTTTAAATGGTTTTTTTTAAATAAATTTATCAAAAGATAATTATTAAGAATTTTAAAACGATAATTGAAACAACTTATCAAATAATAATTTTAATGAAATTATCAAAAATTAATTATGTCTTATCGAATAATAATTATGAGGAATTATTAAATGATAATTTTATTGAATTATTGAAAGGATAATTGTAAATAATTATCAAGCGATAATTACAAAAAATTATCATATGATATTTTCAAAAATGATAATTTGTATGGAGTAAATATATAGAATAATTATACAAGTTATTAAAGGATAATTTCACCAAATTATAAAGGATAATTTGTGGAAAGAAAATTGTCATAAGAAAATTTGGGAAAAGTTAATTTGTAAGGGATAATTATTAGAATATAATTATTCAAATTATAAAGGATAATTTATAATAAATTATCAAAGGATAGTTATCAAGGATTTTTTTATGATAAATTATCAAGATATGATTATTCATGAATGAAGGATAATTTCAAACACATGTGTTAACATAAAACAATAATCCAGAGATTATCCAGGAGAAAGAAAATGTAATCACATTTAATATTTTATTTCCTTGAGAAATAAAATAGAGGGATATAATTATCAAATGAGGATTATAATTATTCTTATGGATATTTCTTGCGATTTCATGTGTTAACATAAAACGATAATCCAGAGATTATCTAGGAGAGATAAAATGTAATCACATGTAATATTTTACTTCCTTGGGAAATAAAATAGATGTGTGGGTTCTAGAAACCCTTGATGAGCATCGAGCATTGGTGCGTCGACGCTTACAATAAATATTTCGTGAGGAGGTGTATTGAACCACACTGGGTGGATTATCATTGTCACTAACATCAGCGACCTTGAGGTAGGTTATTCCATTCTGATAAGCCAACACAACTAGAAAACTCACCTATAGCCACAGTTTCAAAAAACTGTGGCAATAAGCCACCTAGAGCCATAGTTTTAACCTTGGTAGTAGGGGCCTAGAGCCACGGTTTTAACCGTGGAAGTAGGGGCCAAGTGTCGTGGTTTTAACCGTGGCAGTATGGGCCTAGAGTCACAGTTTTAACCATGGTAGTAGGGGCCTAGGGCCACGGTTAAAACCGTGGCTCTAAGCCCCTACTCCCAAATGGCCCGAAGGCCTTATTTTTTATTGATTTTTGATAACCCCCCTTTCAAGGGATGAGGGGGAACCCTTATAAGGCCCATAAGCTCAGAGATTACTTGGCCCGTCGGCATAGGAGATTACATGACCTGAATGTCTTAGGGAATTCAACCAGAATATCTTCAAGGAATTGCCCCTCCCCAGCATCAGCATCATGATAGTAGCTCTCCACCTTCGCATGGTCGTCTGGCTAGGCTTCTCGTGCAAGCATAGGCTGGTCCCGATGTCATAGTCATACCCTCTCATTCTGACAATTCCATTTGGCTATGCTCTGGTGAATGAACCTGCCCTGAATCCTCTTCTGGGGATGTTCCTTTTTTATAGAGTATGTCTGGGGAAACATCATGTGGCCCGAAGGCCTTGAGGTGGCCTGAAGGCTTTAATGGTGGCCTGAAAGCCCTACTGACCCGAAGGCCTGGGTGGCCTGAAAGCCTTAAGGACTTCAAGCCCAAACTGGTGGCCCAATGTGAATAGTTACAGCTGCTACAGTACCGAACAATACCTGCTACAGTGCTTGCTATAGTACCCACACCGTGTATTGTTCTACTACAGTACCTGTAAAGTGTACAGTTCTGCTACAGTACCGCACAGTGTACTGTTCTGCTATAGTATTGCTACAGTACCCTGGAAATATGCCTTTACCTGGTTTTGAACCTGGGTCTCGTGGATGCACTAAAGGATACCTCACCAACTGGGTTGAGGCTCATGTGCACTAGGCCCCTACTCCCATGGTTAAAACTATGGCTATATCATTTATATGGTATAAATAATTAATTCATCCCCACAGCCCCCCATGAACACCCCCCCTCACCTCCATGCCCCCTGGACATCCCCCTTTCACCCTCATGCCCCCACTGGACAGCCCCCTTACACCCCCTGAATAGTCCACTTGCACCCCCTTGAACACCCCCCCCCCCCCCCGCACCCCCATGCCCCCCTAGACAGCCCCATTGCACCCCCATGCCCCCCTGGACAGCCCCCTTTCACCCTCTTGAACACCCCATTGCACCCCCCTGGACAGCCCCCTTGAACACCCCCTTACACCCCCATGCCCCCCTGGACATCCCCCTTACACCCCCTAGACAACCCCCTGCACCCCCCTTCCCCCGACCCCCACTCCTGGACACCCCCTCCCTCCTTGACACTCCCTACACACCCATTCCCCTTTGCACCCCCTTGAACACCCCCTAACACCCCCCTGCAGTAGCCCACCCCCTAGACAACCCCCTTGCACCCCCCCCCCCTGTAGTAGCCCATGCCCTACAAAGCCCCTTGGACAGCCCTTGACCCCCCCCCCCCTCTCTTGGACACCCTCTCCCACCTGGAAACCCCCTCCTAGACACCCCCTGGACAGCCCCCCCCCCCCTCCACCCCCCTGGACAGCCCCCTTGAACACCCCTCTACACACCCATTCCCCCCTCCTGGACACCCCCCTACACCCCCTGGACAGCCCCCTTACACCCCCTTGAACACCCCCCCCCCCACCACCACCACCACCTTACACCCCCTGGAAATCCCACTTGAACACCCCCCTACACACCCATGCCCCCCCTCCTGGACACCCCCCCTTGCACCCCCCTTGAACACACCCCTGCACACCCATGCCCCCCACCCCCCCTCCTGGACACCCCCCCTATACACCCATGCCCCCACCTCCTGGACACCCCCCCTTGTACCCCCTGGACATCCCCCGTGCACCCCCTTGAACACCCCCCGCAGTAGCCCACCCCCCTGGACAGCCCCCTTGCACCCCCTTGCACCCCCCCCCCCCCGTACCCCTGTAGTAGCCCACCCACCCACCCTACAAATCCTCTGACCCCCCCCCTGGACACCCCCCTTGCACCCTCTGGACTACCCCCTTGAACACCCCCCCTGCATGTTGCAAATCTAACCTATATCTATGTGGAAATTGGAGAAAATAACTATCAATTTTTTCATAGGTTTACTAAGAATGGTTTGAAAATAGGATTCCTTATGAGGGATTATGGATTGGATCTCAAAGTCATCTCACTTCATACCTATTCGTGAATCCAATATGGTGGAACACTTACCAAACTATTTGGTGCAATTGTGTGGATCCTGGGTTGATATCTAGTGTCATGCCATCCAATTAAACTTTATAAAGGAGGCATAACTGTAGCATAATTCACTACATGAGACATTACCTCTCATATGCCAAGTTAACCATGTTCGGTTCCATTTAACTCATTCAATTCATTATGTTAACCTTGCACCCCCTTGGACAGCCCCCTTGAACACCCACTCTACACACCCATGCCCCCTTGCACCCCCCTCCTGGACACCCCCTACCCCCTGCCCCCTCCCTCTTCCCCTTGCACCACCCCCTGCCCTCTCCCCCCACAAAACCCACCCCCCCCCCCCGATAGCCTGAGTTTTTGGTTAAATTATAATTTGGATCAGAAATATGAACATTAGATATTCCTAAATGGTATTTTTGGATTTGGTTTTAGTCCCCTATTGAAACCTATGAGGTTTGGGTGGAAGTTGGTGGAGGTTCAGGGTGAAAAAATAACTGAAATTTAAGCTACCATATTCTTTCATGTTGTGACCCATCTGGTTTATGCCTTGAATGGGGTTGGTTGAGGGGTGAACCCCCTATCTCGAACATTTCAGACTGTGAACCTTAGTTCAAGCCATTAAATTCCCAAGGGTAGGGATTCATGGTGTGAAACCCCTGGTCACACTGTGAATCATGCCTAGGTGGATTTATTTTAATATGTTAAATTCTGTCTTTTTCTGGTTCAAGTGTTTCACAATGATGTTACTGAAGAAAGTGTCAAGTTTTCAAGCCCGGTTGTTTGTGTTTGATGAAATGAAAACAAATATTTTCTTTAAGTTTTAGATTTTTATGAGAATACTATGTTCATGTTTTCTCAAAATGAGGGCACTGTCATCTCTAAAGTGAAGGAAATTTCATTTTCTACTATTGAGTTGGCTGAAACTTTCTACTAGTTCATGTTAAAGGCTTAGGGAAATCATGTAAAATAGGTGAAAATTTCATTTCAAAGATCCACAACGAATTTTCATATCATATACACATTATATAATAATGAAAAAAAGTTTTTAAAATATTCAAGCAATTATAGAATTCAAATTAAAGGGTTAGGCAGAGGGAACTTACCTCAACCTCAAGGCGCGCTGCTTTTGACGACAACAACTCAAATCTTCCTTTTTTATGATTGCACGCATATACAACTTCACATATATATAAAGACACCTAGCCCCTATGTACATATTTTCATGGCCAAATATGCACAAGGGGGTCCTTAGATATATATTTATACTTGCATATACCCTTTTATACTTACACATGTATGCATTTTTCATATATATATATAAGCACGCCTAGCCCCGATATATATATTCATATTTCCATGAGTGAATATATATAAAGGGGGAACTTATATATGTATATGTCTACCTATGCATACACATGTAAGCCTTCATCAACGATAACTCGAACCACCTCAACGACATCCAAAAAGCACTACAAAAATATAAAGAACCCAAAAATCAGAAAATCCCTAATTAAAATTTGGCCAAAGAATAGAAACAGAATAAATCTTACCCAAATCCAATGTTGAACTCATTTTCATCGATGGTGGTGGATAGAATCGGTCTCATCATAAGAAACCACCTATAAGGAAATAGTGTGAAAAGAAATGAGATATGACAACTTCTTATATATATGTGATCAGTGATGATAATGATACATGAATCCATTACCATTATAGACTCTATAATTCATTTCTATTATTACCACAATATCATCATTTAGTCACTCCCATTAGACTGATAATTTATGGTGGTCATGTCAACACAAAATAGCCACAAACACGCACATTGTTCATCATAATATCAATAATCATTGCATCGGTATATGCCCAGCCCCATGTTCACATGTCCCATTCAACCTAGTCGACCCATACAGGTGCCCAGCTATGCATTATGTGAGATGATTACACATTTTGGAACATTGTTCAACCTATTTAAGTGAGAAAACCTATGTTCTTAGCTGTTACACCGTAGTATTTTACACATCTTCCTTCAATACTCACCCCTCATATTCCATTGTCCAAGTGTGTTTTTTTGAAAATACTATGGTGGAACTTCATTTAACACATGTTGAGGAAGAAAAAGACATACAAATTCTATCATGTTCCCATGATTTAAAATTTACTTTGACTAACATTATAAAGTCAAAACCTAAAGAATTTAAAATTAATTAATAGGTAATTGAGTTATCCAAAGGTTTGATACAAAAAACCTTCATAAAAGGACACTTCAATTCAAATTACAAAATCCAAGGAGGAGGTCCTGACATTGATGAAATCTCTAGTGAAGCATGTTCATAGATCAACCTTGAAGTATAATACTAGAGTTTCATATACCCAAGATATCCTATGAGACTCAAGCTGGGGTGACATAACACACTACTCGTCCATTAGGGTGTCCCTTTGGACTACAATTATATTAGGGAGACCCTTCACCTTATTATTCTATTAAGAAAACACTCCTCCCTAGTCCTCTACTATAGTGAAAAATAACCCCATATATATGGATGTGTGAACCTTTGCATTGCTCTCCAACCTAGGTTCAACCCTCATTTGGGTCTCTAATATGGGAGGAATATTTTCCCAAGTCTTGAATCGTGGTAAAACCTTCACTTAGGTATCTAATATAGGTGCCACATTTACCCATCTCTAACTATGGAACAACCTTAACCCAGTTCGCCTAAATGGGTACCAAAATTTCCTAGGTCTCATACCTAGATTCCAAACTCCCTGACCTCCTCCAAAATAATCATATTTTTTCGTCAATCCATCTTGAACCTTATCATGCATCTTACCAAACATGTAATCCATTATAAATGATATATTCTTGGGGTTTTCTTTGGATCCAACATAACCCTCAAGGTGATTAGGACCATGTATGCCCTTGGTAATATATGTCCTAATCACAATGATATTACTGAAAACACAAGAAATTTGGGTTGCCATCATGGCTAACACATATCCAAAATATCGTTGACTTGAGAGGCCACATTGTTCAACTCAATAAGCTATGAAGTAATAATAAATTCATCCTGTTATAATCCACACTCTCATCATTTCATCCTTCTGATTCCATATCCCCAATGACTTTAGTAATCCTTCCATGTCTGATAATAAACTGATACAAAGTAGATACATCTATAAAAGTTCATCCTAATATATATAAGCACAAAAACACTCCTCAGATTTGATTCCCAGACCCCCTACACCACTCCCCCCAGCCCCCACCCCCCACCTGCACCCCCATTGTTGTTGAGTCAATAAGGTTTTCCTTATGACTTTTACATTCCCTCTTATTTTGAAAATCACAAACACCTTATACATAAGAAAATCTATTTGTACTTCTATAAAGAAAATTTCCTACCTTAAATAAATTTACCCTAACCTAGATTTTTCTTATACATAGAAATATTTTTCTTAAGTACAAAAACCGGATTCATACCCAAAACCCCGGAATCATATAATGTCAAGAATTGGAGTATTCTTTTTTTAGGATCTGAATTCTGGATGTGAACAGTAATGAAGTTCCAATCCAAATTCTAGATGTGAACTGTAATGAAGTTCCACTCCGAATTCTGGATGTGAACTGTAATGAAGTTCTACTCCGAATTCTGGATGTGATCTATAATGAAGTTCCACTCCGAATTCTGGATACGAACTTTCATGAGTTCGACTCCGAACTCTTATGAAGTTCGACTCCGAACTTTCATGAGTTCGACTCCGAACTCTTATGAAGTTCGACTCCGAACTTTCATGAGTTTGAATCCGAACTCTTATGAAGTTCAACTCCGAACTCTTATGAATTTCGACTCCGAACTTTTACGAGTTCGACTCTGAACTTTCATGAGTTCGACTCTGAACTTTCATGAGTTTGACTCTGAACTTTCATGAGTTCGACTCCGAACTCTTATGAAGTTCGACTCCAAACTTCTGCAAGTTCAGATTCTGAACTCTGGTGAAACCAGACTCCGAATTTCATTAGAAATTCAGACTCCAGACTTCTACAGATTTCAGGTTCCGAATTCCTATAAAACAGAATCCGAACATTTTTTAACATAGACTCCGAATTCCATTTTGGTTAGACTCTGAACTTTTATTTACTTACATTCTGAATTCTAGTTTTTCTTATGCTTACACTTGTTTCATTGTAAAACGATGTCATGCTTTCAGTTACACATGTTTTGTTATAAAACGATGTCGTCCATTCTGTTTCTAATTAACCGTTGGTTTAGTGTCCCTCCGATATTCAAGGAAAATATGACTGTTGGAGGAGGGAGCCGATCGTTCCAACCAAGCCTATAAATAGGAGCTCATTTGAAAGAGTTAAACAAAAAGTTGATCACTCTAGAGATCACACGTTGTTAAGGTGATTTCTAGAGAGAGAAGCTTTTCATGCTTTGTGCGTACTGAACCGCTCGTTCAGATTTCTTCGTGCGACTCTGAATGTTGGTGATTACATTCGAGGGCTTCCGAGGATAGGAAGACAGAGGTGCCGACTACCTTGAAGTTCGAGGGCTTCCTTGCTAAGGAAGACAGAGGTTCCAACTACCTTGAAGTTGAGGTCTTACAGGGATAGAAAGACAGAGACACCGATCTTCGTATCGAGGGCTTACCCTGGTGTGGGTAAGATAGACTTGCTTGAAAGTATAAATCAAGGGACCTTTATCCAAGGTTGTTGGATACCCTTCTCTTTGGGTTAAAAGATTTATATCTTGTTACTTGTAGTTTTTACTACTTGTTTTCCGCTACATTTCGTATTGTAAGGAAAGTATAATCTTCTTATATTTCCTTACACTTGTTCTCTGATTAGTTTAGATTCTATATTCTTTAAGGTAGAATCTCATATTGTAAACTTTGGTTAAGTTTTAATTTCTGGATCCATATTTCCGGAACCAGTTTTTCGGAATCACTTTCCAGATTTAAGCAAGTGCATAGAACTAGAAGTTTGTAACTTCATACTTTGTCCCAATCTTTCATTGGTGTTAGAGGTGTTGTGAATTTTCTTAAGTTTAACTTTGTTAAACTAAGATCTTTCCTTGTTTAAGGAAATTTTTTAAAGTGTACAATTCACCCCCCCCCCCCCTCTTGTATATTGAGCATCTACATCATTATTTCGATCCTACAATTGGTATCAGAGGAGGTCTCTGAAATACTTATACTCACATATAAGTTTTTCTTGCTCACTTTTTCATTAATCTTCATCCTTTCTTAGAAAGACTTTTTCATTCCGAAATTCTTCATTCCGAACTTCTTCATTCCGAACTTCTTTATTCCAAACTTTGTCATTCCGAATTGTTCATTCCGAATTTGTTCATTCCAAACTTTGTGGTAACGAACTTTTCCTACTAACAAGTTTGGTTGCCAAGTTTTTTATTAAGAATGGCAGGAATCAACGTTGGTTCTATTGACAATCTAAACCCTATAAGACCACCAATCTTTGATGGTAATGACTATGAGTATTGGAGAGATCGAATCAATACTTTCGTTATCAATACTGGAGTGGATAATTTCGTTATGCTTACTGGTGATTATAAAATTCCTGATAAGGAAGTTAGAACATTCACTAACCAAGAAAAGAAAGAATATAAACTCAATTATAAGGTACGCAATACTTTACTATGTTCAATGACTACAAATATATATATCCAAATTTCTTATAGTGAAGCAGCTAATTGTATCTGGAAGAAGTTAGAGGTTACACACTTTGGCACTTCTAAAGTGATTGAAACTAGGAGAGTTATGCTTAGAGCTGAATACCATGGATTCAATTTTCCGTATGGAGAACCAATCTGTAAATTTCAACAGAGATTTATGACTATAGTGAACAGTCTTCATTCTATGGGAGAAAAAGGGTTAGATGATGAAGCTCTTGTTGACAAGATTATTGATATTATGCCTAATGAGTGGGAATCAAAGAGAATAGCAATTGATGAGAACAGGAAGGTCACTCAAATTTCGTTAGATGAGCTATTTGGAACTCTTCTTCAACATGAAACAAGAATGAAGAGAGATGCTGACAACATCAAAAAGAAGAATGGAAATGGTACTGTTTCTTTTACAACAAATCATATGAAAGCTAAGACTCCTGAGAGAGTAACTAGGTCCAAGTCTAAGAAGATTATTATTCAATCATAATCTAGTGATAGTGAAGTCTCAAAGAATGAGTTAGTAAATCTTGCTCGAAGGATGAACAAGATAGCTGGCCAGAGAAATTTCCAATCCAAGTATAAGAAAAAGGAAAGGAAAGATAGGAAAGATGGAGAAGTTACTTGTTATGAATGAAAGAGAGCTGGACATATTAGACCAAATTGTCCTTTTCTAAAAAAGAAAGAAAGGAAAGAGCGGCATTCTGAAAGGAACATAAAGAAGAATTACAAGTCTAAAGCTAAGAAAGTTCTGAAATAAAATGACACCTGGAGTGCCAGTGGTGGTGACTTTTCAGATGAATCTTCTGATTATGAATCTTCAGGACAGAAGAATCTTGGTCTTATAGCCAGATTACCTATTAACAATCATTGCTTCATGGCTAAGGTACACAATACTGAATCAATGACCAATGTTTCTTTAAATTCTATTGATAGTAAATATTATAACTCTTCAGATGAATAATCCTCTTCTAATGAAGAAAATACTTCACCTACCTATGAAGAAGTTTCTAGGTTTGTTTAACTTCTTGAGATTGAGAATTCCAAACTCAATAAAAAACTTGATAAGGAAAACTCTAGGAATAATATTCTTACAAAAGAAATATCATATCTTTCTAAAGATCTTGATAGGAAAAATGCTGATTTTATAAGTATTTCAAAAAAATCTTGAGGAAGTAAGTTCTGAGAAGAACAAACTTTCCAAAGAGTTAGAAAAAGTAATTTTTAATAAAAGTGTTTTCGAGCCTAGCTCTAATTCTAAATCTAAAAATTTTGAAAATAAAAACTTGGTTATAAAACTCAAGTCCGAAATTTTTTCCTTAAAGAAGTGTTTATCAAACTTTACCCATGGTAATGAAAATTTTGATAAAATGTATTCACAAATACGACCTTTAAGAAACAAATTCGGATTTGGTTATACCCATGAAAAACCAAATTTTAGTAACAACTACTTTGTTCCACAAAGTGCCCCATTTTGTATCAAGTGTCAATGTGGTGGTCATTGGGCAAAGAATTTCTCTTTAAATAAAACTCAATCTTTAGGTTTTCATAAAGCTTACTTTTCTAAGAAGGTGTGGGTGCCTAAAATTTTGTTATCTAGAAATCTCAGATCCAAACAAGTTTGGATTCCGAAAGTCTAACTCTTTTCTTGTTTCTAGGAAGATAAAGGAAGAACCAACAACAATACATGGTACATGGATAGTGTATGTTCCCGACACATGACTGGTAACAAAAGCTATTTTGAAAAGATTGTCAAGACGAAAGGAGGAAAGGTAACTTTTGGAGATAATGCTCAGGGAGAAATTGTTGGTATAGGTAATATTTTTCTTCTTGGTAAAACTTTGATCTCAAATGTTTTATTTGTTAAGGGTCTTAAGAACAACCTCATTAGCATAAGTCATTTATGTGATGAAGGATAACTTGTGAATTTTAGGAATGATACATGTTTAGTTCACAATTCCAAGGAAGAATTTATTCTCTCAGCCAATAGGTAAGAGAATTTTTACACTTTGAACTTAGAAGACCTCAGGAGCCAAGACCTACCTTGACTAAGTGCAATGGAATATCATTCTTGATTATGGAATAGAATACTAGGTCACTGTAACCTTAGAAACTTATGTAAACTTTCTAAGAAGAAACTAGTTAAGGATCTACTGGAGCTTAGATTCGATTCTTCTAAAGTTTGTGATCCTTGTAAATATGGCAAGCAACATAAATCTAGTTTTAAATCAATCGGTGAAGTCTCAACAACTGATGCATTACAGTTAGTGCACATGGATATTTTTGGTCCAACACAAACTGGAATCATTGGAGGCAAATACTATGTGTTTGTTCTAGTTGATGATTACACCAGATTTACATGGGTCTATTTTCTAGCAAAGAAGTCTGAAGCTTTTTCTTATTTCAAAAGTTTTAGAGCCCAAGTTAAAAATGAGAAAAATCTTCCACTGAAAATTATTCATAGTGATCACGGAGGAGAATTTCAAAATTCTGATTTTGAAACATTTTGTAGTAGAAAAGGTATTACTCACAACTTTTTAGCACCTAGAACTCCTGAAAAAAATGGTGTAGTTGAAAGAAGAAATAGAATTCTTCAAGAGATAACTAGAACCATGTTGAGTGAATATTCTATAGCTAGACATTTCTGGGCTGAAGCTATAAGTACTGCTTGTTATACTATAAATCGAGTTTTGATTAGACCTTTTCTTAATAAAACTCCTTATGAGTTATGGAATGGTAGAAAACCTAGACTTTCATACTTCAAGGTTTTCGGTTGCAAGGTATTTATCCTGAATAATAAAGATAATATTCACAAATTCGCACCAAAATATGATGAAGGAATTTTCTTAGGCTACTCCACAACTTCTAAGGCTTATAGAGTTTTCAATAAAAATACTTGTACTGTTGAAGAAACAGTGCATGTAAAATTTGATGAATCTGATCCTTTTATTTTTAAACCATCCCAACCTACATCCTCAGATGTGTTTTCAAAAACTAATTATTAACCTTTGATAGAAGATCCTTCTGATAAGGAAAATGTTCAAGAAGATACTTCTGAAACATTTACCCCAGAAGACTTTCTACCCTATGTTGATGAACATGTTTTACAAAACTCAAACCATGTATTCCTTAAGAATCATCCCAGTGATAATATCATTGGTGATGTAAATCAACCTGTAAGGAATAGAAGTTCCTTAAGAAATGAAGTAGAACATCTAGCATTCCTTTCCAAATTAGAACCAAAAATCACTCACAAATATTTAGGTGATGATGATTGGATCAAAGCCATGCAAGATGAACTAATTGAATTTGAAAGGAATAAAGTATGGACCTTGGTTGAAAGACCTAAGGAAACTTCTGTTATTGGAGTAAAGTGGGTCTTCAGAAACAAGTGTGATGAAAATGGATTCATTATAAGAAATAAATCTAGACTACTTGCTGAAGGCTATAATCAGCAAGAGGAAATAGACTATGAAAAACCTATGCTCCAGTAGCTAGACTTGAATCTATCCGTATTTTACTTGCCTTTATAGCATTCTTCAATTTTAAACTTTTTCAAATGGATGTGAAATGTGTTTTCCTTAATGGTTATGTTCAATAGGTTGTTTTTGTTGAACAACCTCCTGGCTTTGAAGACGCAAAACATCCTGATCATGTTTTTATACTTACCAAAGCTTTGTATGGCCTTAAACAAGCCCCACGAGCCTGGTATGATAGAATTGCAGGATTTTTGTTTCAAAATAACTATGTTAAGGGAAATGAAGATCCAACCCTTTTTATAAAGAAAGATAAGAAAAATGTTTTGATTGTTCAAATTTATGTTGATGACATCATATTTGGTTCAACTCAGCAATCTTTAACTGATTCTTTTGCAAGTCTAATGAAATCTGAGTTTGAAATGAGTATGATGGGTGAGTTAACATTTTTCCTTGGTTTTAAAATTTCTCAAAGACCAGAAGGAACCTATATATCTTAACATATGTATATTAAAGATCTTCTTAAAAATTATGGTTATGAAAAAACTAAGAGTATAAGTACTCTCATCGGTACCTCAAACTCTTTAGATCTTGATGAAGCTAGAAAACCAGTAGATCAAACATCTTTTAGAGGTATGATAGGAAGTCTAATTTATTTAATAGCTAGTAGACCAGACTTAATGTTTTCAGTATGCTTATGTGCAAGATATCAATCCAATCCTAAGTAATCTCACTTAAATGCGGTAAAAATAATTTTTCGCTACTTAAAGGGAACCATGGATCTAGGATTATTTTATACTTCTGGAAATGATTTTGTTTTAAAAATATTTTCGGATGCTGACTTTGGTTGATGTAGAATGGATAGAAAGAGTACATCTGGAACTTGTCATTTCTTATGAGATTCGTTAGTTTCTTGGTCATGCAAGAAGCAACACTCAGTAGCACTCTCCACTGCTGATGCAGAATATGTAGCAGCTGGAAGTTGTTGTGCTCAAGTGTTGTGGATGCAACACACACTCACAGACTATGGCTTGATCTTTACAAAGACTCAAATTTTTTGTGATAACACAAGTGTCATTGCTCTTAGTAAAAATCCTGCACATCACTCTTGTGTAAAGCACATAGATATTAGGCATCACTTTCTTAGGGATCACACACTTAAAGGAGATATAATTCTTCAGTTTATCGGAACGCAAGATCAACTTGCTGATATTTTCACAAAATCATTACCCTTCGATAGATTTGAATACATTAAACAGAAGTTAGGAATGATAACCGTGAGGCAATCCTTCTTCATTAACTTCTTGTTGAACAATTCTCCTTACAGTAATAAAATCCTTCTCAAAGGGGGAGTACATTTGCATGTTAGTCAATTTTATTTTCCTGGTGTCAGTTTTATTTTCAAACTTATGTAACTTAAATATTTCTTAACAAATTTTTTTTAAAAAAAAATTCTCAGAAAGGAAATTCTCGGAATGAAAACTTTCAGAATGAACATTTTCAGAACTGAAATTTTCGTAATGAAAATTTCTGGAACTGAAGTTTTCGTAATGGATTTACATACCTAGAATTTTCCGTAATGAGAATTTTCTTAATGAAATTTTCATACTAAGAATTTTCGTAATGAGATTTTCGTACTGGCAAGTTTCGTAATGAAATTTTCGTACTGAGATTTTCGTATTGAGAATTTTTGTAATGATAATTTTCGTAATGAGACTTTCGTACTAGGATTTTTCGTAATGAGTTTTTTTTTCTCAAGAAGAATATTACCAATTACGAACAATATTTTTAGCCAATCCGAAAGGTATGATTTCCTTACTTAAATTTTCGTAATCATATTTCTCTTGCTGGTATTTTCCTAAGTTTTAAAATAATTCGGATCCTAGTTTTCCTTAAATCCGAATGTTTTTCTTAAAACCTCAAAAGATCGGAGTCAAGTTTTCCTTGCGGGATTTTTCTCAACTGTCAGATCAGATCAAAAAGTTTTTCAACCGTTAGATGGATTTTGGAAGACCAAATGTCACATCCATCACCTATATAAAGGGGACCCCAAGACTCGTCCCACATCGGTTTTTCAAAGCTTTCGCGTCTCGAAGCCCTGTTGTTCTTCTTAAGACCAGTTCTGATCTTTGCAAATCCGTTCTAAATCCTTCAGATCTCTCTGTTCCGAATGTCTGTTGAAGCAACATCTCAAGATATGTCAACTACAAAGCCAATCTCAAAATGGTTAGTCTTCAGGGAAAGGTTGGTGCATCCGGATTTTTACAAGCTTGATTCTATTATAACCAAGAATATCAGATTGAATAGTTGGGAAGATGTATGCTTGTACAAGTTAGAGAAATAGGATCCGATTTACACCGATTTGCTGATCGAGTTCTATGAGTCTGTTTCCTTCCAGATGGAAGATGGCAGAGACTGGTTTTCGTTCAAGTCTTATGGGAAGACTTACAAGTTATCTTACACCAAGGCCGCAAGCTTGATTGGTTTATCCTATGAAGGGGAAGCTGAGTTTTGCTCACATAAGCTTCCAGATGAGCAAGGAAGTTTTAACAAGGTGAAGGCTTTAAAATGTTTTGGACTTAAGGATGCTGCGACTGCTAAGATTGCTCATCTCACTCCGAACAATAAGATTCTACAGCTCTGGGTACAAGGTTTTCTCGTACCAAGAAGATGTGACAAGGATAATCTGAAGAAAAGTGATATCTATATCTTAGATTTCTTGGTAAATCTAAGAAAGATAAATTTGATGAGGCATGTCTTGAATACGATTAAGAACATCAAAGAAGGGAACTTGAGAGCTCAAATAATTATGTACCCTGCCTTACTATCTAAGCTGATAATTTGGTGTTTAGAATCCTTCAAGTTTGCATGCAAATCAAAAGTCCGGAATTATAAGCTTATGATGGTAAGTGATGACACTTTGAAGAGGATGAAGATGGGTTTTCTAGTGAATCCGCAGAATTCTACCCTCTATCTATGGAAGAGGTTGAGGCAGCTCAGAAAGATACACAAACTCCGGAACCATCTAAAAAGGCAAGGAAGAAGAGAAAGCTTAAGGAAGTGGTTGTTGATGAAGAAAATTCCAAGTCTAAGGAAACTCAGTCTGCTCCCCCCAAACTGAAGAAACAAAAAGCTTATCCTGATGAAGTTGCTGCGAAGTGGAGGAAAGACAAGGAGAAGAGGAAAGAAGGGGATCCAGAGTTCGGATTGGACCCTGCATAGGCTAAGGCCTTAAAAGATAGAGCTTCAGATGTGTTAGAAAACCATGAAAAAGAAAAGAAGATGAAAAAGAAGTTGTCTGAAGATGAACTGGTGCAATCCATTTTGAGAGATACTGAAATAGCTTCTGAGAAGATTCCGGTTCCGGAAACTTTCCTTACAGAACCTTCTTTACCAGAAACTCCAGCTAAGAACTATATCACTCCAGAAAAATCCAAGGGTAAAGAGGTAGTTGAAGAAGTTGAAAAATAAGCTGCTGAAGAAGTAGAGGAAGAGGTTGAAGAAGAAGAAGAGGGAAGTGAAGATTTGGATGCCTTGATCAAGAAAGTAGAGGATTATCAAGATAAGGCAGAATCCGCAAAGTTAGTTACTCCAGGAAAGGGAGTTGAGGAAGATGGTAAGGATGTCGATAAGCAACAGCAAGAAGAAGAAAATGTTTTGTATGATGAGGAAGAATCCTATGAGAAGAATTTTCTTGAGGAAGGATAAGAAAAGGAGAAACCAGATGAAGACTAGATTATTCAAGTTTCTAAATCCGAGGAAGTATCTCCTGATGAGGAACTCATTCTGAAGAATGATAAAGGGAAGCAAGTGCAATTGGAGACACCAATAAAAGATATTATAAGGAAGAATGAATTTGGTTGTACCTCTAGAAGGAAGTTGGTGTAGGATGAAGAAGATCAATCTCCAAGCAAAGTTTCTGATTCGGAGTCATCAGCACAAAGTCATGATTTTATTGTTGAGTCTTTGAAAAAGTTGGTGGAGGTCATTCCAATCTTTCCCACCATTGACACGAGATGTCAAATGCTTCAGCTAAGCCAAAACCAGAAATCAGAGTCATTATCCATGCTGATGGATAAGTGTGTGAAGATCGAAGCTGAACAAAAAAGTTTCTTTATTGATTATGATGTGCATAGAAAGTCCTGTAGTAAGGTAACAAAGTGGTCTAAGAGGGTTGATGAAGGCTTAGTGCAGTTTGAAAATTTTCAGACTGAAGTTCAAAATGCTTTTGACATGGAGGATAAAAATATTAACTATCTTCATGAAAAGATGACCCAAGAGCAAAATTATTGTAATCAACAGGTCAGGGACCTGAATGGGAATCTTAACTCAGTAGCACAGAATTAGAAAAGTGAAAGAGATTTCTGGATTGAGTTTAAGGAGAAGTTAGAAAAGAAAGATGATTTAATAAAGATGCAGAAAGAAGTCATGGAGGCTCAGGCAGAAGCTTTGAAAGTTCAAGGGGAAAGGATCTCAGCTTTGGAGAGGCAAGCTGAGGAAGACCAAAGGGATTTGAAGAAACTCAAAACCTTATTAAAGAAGCTGATCCTGAAGGAAAAAGAAGACAAATAAACCCACTTTGATCTTTTGTTGTATTTGTCTTTCCTTGTAAAATTTTTCACAACTCTAATGAAATGTTGTTTGGTTGGTTGTATATTGTAGTGTTATTACTAATCTTTTAGGTACCATATTTTCCATTCCTATACATTCTTTTTGAAAATCACAAAGGGGGAGAAGGAAAAAAGAACTGCTTAAAAGGGGAGAAAGACTTAAAATGGAGAAGGAAAAATTTTAAGTGAAAATATCCTTAAAGTAAGGGGGAGTTTTCCATTACAAAGTTTTTCATTTCCATGATAATGAAAAATACACTCCGGAAATTTAGAATACAATCCTTAGAGTTTCAATGCCTAAGGGGGAATTAGTTGTATTCACTATCATCCATGAACAAAGGGAGATAAGTTTTAATTTCAAAGTCTAATGAAATTTTTCAAAGTCCTTATATTATTTTTCATAAGGATGTTTGTGCTTTCCAAAAAGGGGGAGATTGTTGAGTCAATAAGGTTTTCCTTATGACTTTTCCATTCCTTCTTGTTTTGAAAATCACAAACACCTTATACATAAGCAAATCTATTTTTACTTCTATAAGGAAAATTTCATACCTTAAAGAAATTTACCCTAACCTAGATTTTTCTTATACATAGCAATATTTTTCTTAAGTACAAAAACAGGATTCATACCCAAAACCCTAGAATCATATAATGTCAAGAATTGGAGTATTCTGTTTTTTAGGATCTGAATTCTGGATGTGAACTGTAATGAAGTTCCACTCCGAATTCTGGATGTGAACTGTAATGAAGTTCCACTCCGAATTCTAGATGTGAACTATAATGAAGTTCCACTCCGAATTCTGGATGTGAACTATAATGAAGTTCCACTCTGAATTATGGATACAAACTTTCATGAGTTCAACTCCAAACTCTTATGAAGTTCGACTCCAAACTTTCATGAGTTCGACTCTGAACTCTTATGAAGTTCGACTCTGAACTTTCATGAGTTCGACTCCGAACTCTTATGAAGTTCAACTCTGAACTCTTATGAAGTTCGACTCTGAACTTTCATGAGTTCGACTCCGAACTTTCATGAGTTCGACTCCGAAATTTCATGAGTTCGACTCCAAACTTTAATGAGTTTGACTCCGAACTCTTATGAAGTTCGACTCCGAACTTCTGCAAGTTCAGATTCTAAACTCTGGTGAAACCAGACTCCGAATTTCCTTATAAATTCAGACTCCGGACTTCTACAGATTTCAGGTTCCGAATTCCTATAAAACAGAATCCGAACATTTTTTAACATAGACTCTGAATTCCATTTTGGTTAGACTCCGAACTTTTATTTACTTACATTCTGAATTCTAGTTTTTCTTATGCTTACACTTGTTTCATTGTAAAACGATGTCGTGCTTTCAGTTACACATGTTTTGTTATAAAACAAAGTCGTCCATTCTGTTTCTAATTAACTGTTGGTTTAGTGACACGTGTACAGGTCCTTCTAATATTCAAGGAAAATATGACCATTGGAGGAGGGAGTCGATCGTTCCAACCAAGCCTATAAATATGAGCTCATTTGAAAGAGCTAAACAACAAGTTGATCACTCTAGAGACCACACGCTGTTAAGGTGATTTCTAGAGAGAGAAGCTTTTCATGCTTTGTGTGTACCGAATCGCTCGTTCATATTTCTTCGTGCGACTCTGAATGTTGGTTATTACATTCGAGGGCTTCCGAGGATAGGAAGACAGAGGTGCTGACTACCTTGAAGTTTGAGGACTTCCTTGCTGAGAAAGACAGAGGTTCCAACTACCTTGAAGTTGAGGGCTTGCGGGGATAGCAAGACAGAGACACTAATCTTCGTATCGAGGGCTTATCCTAGTGTGGGTAAGACAAACTTGCTTGAAAGTATAAATCAAGGGACCTTTATCCAAGGTTGTTGGATACCCTTCTCTTTGGGTTAAAAGATTTATATCTTGTTACTTATAGTTTTTACTACTTGTTTTCTGCTGCATTTCGTATTGTAAGGAAAGTATAATCTTCTTATATTTCCTTACACTTGTACTCTGATTAGTTTAGATTCTATATGCTTTAAGGTAGAATCTCATATTGTAAACTTTGGTTAAGTTTTAATTTCCGGATCCATATTTCCGGAATCAGTTTTTTGGAATCACTTTCCAGATATAAGCAAGTGCAAAGAACTAGAAGTTTGTAACTTCATACTTTGTCCCAATATTTCATTGGTGTTAGAGGTGTTGTGAATTTTCTTAAGTTTAACTTTGTTAAACTTAGATCATTCCTTGTTTAAGGAAATTTTTTAAAGTGTACAATTCACCCCCCCCCCTTGTATATTGAGCATCTACATCATTATTTCGATCCTACAACCCCCCCCCACCTGCACCACCCCCGGCACCCCACCCAGCCCTCAGCCCCCCACCTACACCCCCATTGCCCCCCAGCCCCCAGCACCCCCCCCCCCCAACACCAATCCCCCTTACACCAACACCCCATCACCACTCCCCTCAGCCCCCCAGCACCCCCCCCCCTCCCGCACTAGCCCCCTGCCCTCAGCCCCCACCTTCATCTTCTATTCATGCTAGATTCACCCTTGATTTTCAAAATATATAAATCATTGGAAAATATTTTTTTCTTCTCTTTTCGTCATTCATTAAATATGGAACATGAAACCTTATTTTAGAAAATAGATCACTTCTATACTTTTCTACTAGATCCATATTCTTAGACTCTACCAATTACTTTGGCTATATGATCACACATCCTTTAGGCACACAATCTACCTAATTAATGTGTGTGTAAACTTTTTCTACAACAAATTTCTTGATATTTAGAGCCACTAATGTTTTATATGTTCACATCAATAGTTCATTTTTTTCTGGAAGTGAAGTTAAGAATTTATTTGTTGTATGATCTGGAATTTTGTATCTTCCATGTATCTCTTTGGTATTATTTAGAATATCATTATTTCGAATTCAGTATTACTCTTCTTCTTCTAGGATATCTTTAATTAAATTAATTATGTGATTCCCTTCCTGAATTGATTCTATTTGTTACTTTAGCTCACTTCCATCAGTCATGACGTTACTGGCCAATTTTCAATGATCCGTAATCTGGAATATTCTTCCATAGTGTAGGCAGTTCATCTCTATTTCAACATCCTCTTCAACCCCCTTCATTGAATTATTGAGATTACATTATATAATATCCTTATTTTTTTTCTCCCCAAGGTAGATTCATTTACTTTTCTTACATACTACAATTTTTATTGTCCGCTCCCCCGGAATATAGACCTTATATATCCTACATAGGTCGACATATTATGCCAACATTCACTATACTTCTGTCCAAATGTCTAGTATCGCTATTATTGACAAATAAATCACCTTATCTTTCTATTGTATGTAGTGTATCTAGTTTTTCTTGCTTTCTATTTTTGGACAACAACAATATGATCATGAGATTTATTTAGAGATCCAGGTATTTTTTTTCATGCTCATAGCCAAATTGGATGATATGGATGGATTATCATTATTTAATCACACCCATATTTGTACAGAATTTGTTTTTAAACCATGGGTAATAGATAAATATGCATGAGTACCAACAGAATTATCAGGATAGTATGTCACATTCCTCCATGATCTTATAGTGGAAGAATTAGTGGATCAATTAAAGTTATTTTGACACAATTCTGAGTCTTTTTGTTATTAATATTATCATCGTTAGTTTGTGTGGTAGCTACTCTTATTTTCCAAAAAACATGTAATGATTCAACATGGGTGACTTCTTGATTTATCAAATTCACCTCTTACTCCAATCATTATAGATTTAGATAATAAATATCATATTCAAGAGATTTTATTTTGTAACTTCATAATCAGATCTCCATACACTTTATTATCATTTATAAGAGAACTATCTAGTTCTTTAATACTATTATCTTTGACATCCAGCTATAAATATTTGACATCCATAGAGGTCCAAGATAGTTTTTCTAGTGCAAAGACCACTTCTATAATAACAACCTCCTAAAAAACTCTCTTTTTCAATTCTTATTCATTTATAAACAATTTTCCATTGAAAAGTGATTGAAATGTCTCCTTAGATTCAACAAACATTATGATTGTGATACATTTACTTACCTTTTTAGCGACTTTATATTTCATTGACTTAGAATCTAAATATAACTATGCTTTCCAATATTGTATCCCCTTGATGTATTCACATATGTATATAATAACTTTAATAGGGTCCATTTTAAGACAATCCTTGATTTCATAATTGATATCACTGAATGATTCAATGGAAATAACTTTGTCACAACATGAAATTAATTCATTACAAGAATCATTCTCAGTAGATTTAATAGAAGGAAAACCACTTTGATTACCTTCAAATAGTGTTGTAATCACCTTCTCCTAAGAATTATTTCTTTGAATTGTATCCTCTTATTTCTTCATGTTCCTCAAAGTCTTAGCTGAGACATTCAATTCAAATTCAATAGGAATGGAAATTGAGTTTTCTATCCAAAGACCTTCAATAAGACTTCTTATTTTTTAGTTCATATATTTCAAAAAAAATCAGTAGGACTTGAAAAAATATAAATCCAACCAGAGGAAAAAATTTATCATACCAATTATAGATCCCACTAGATCAGTGCAGACACTTGATGGGGGGCATCAACTGTGGTTGAACAACCAAGGTTTCAAGGAGTATTCAATAGTATCATATGGATATGGAAAGAAATATCAATCCAAATCACCTTTCTAATAGATTTTATAATAGATTTATCACCCCCCCACACTTCCAGTAGGTAAGTAAAAACTCTCAACCTTCAACAGGTTACCAAACTTAAGGACAAATTCAAGATCCATCCTTGAAGGACCTGTAGAGACAGATGGAGTACCGAGGTAATCAACAATCTACTTTGACAACCCATGGTTCTAAGCTGAACGAGTTAAAAATCCAATATGGAAAAATCCTTATTATTTTAAATACATTGATAAATCAAGGTTCGGGTAAACACTTATCTTAACCAATTCTTAACCCAAAGTGTTATTTCTATAAGAATTGGTATGGGGGTATAGGGTAGTGTGGATTAACCTCTAGAAGCAAAACCTAAGACTAAACACCTAATGGGAAATGAATAAGACCCTATGGGGAAACAATCTCCTATGCGTCTATCACATCGTGGTTTTGGAACATACATGTTCTATGTGACTCATCATAATCGTATTGGATTTTATTTATATGGGAAAATGATGTTCTCTAAAAAAATGATAAGTCAGCATGCAATTTAGTAAATCCTCCAAACATTACTTCTAATCAACAACTACAACAATATCATGATATTTCATATATCCATCACTATGAAGCATAGATTTACATTAACCAGAGTAATAATAATCAATGAATACTATATATTTATGAAATTTTCTTTTAGAACTCACCATAGACCATTCATCCATCTTAAAATCATATCATCATAACTTATGATTTCCATCATTTGCAGATTTAAACTCTATAAGACAATCAAACCCAATGAAAATCAGACAACAAATCAAAGAAATCATACCCAATGCAATAAGTGAAAACAAATAAACCTTGTCAAAGACAAATGTGACTATTGGTCGGAGTGGATACTCAAGAGGGGGTGAATTGAGTTCCAATTAAAATTTCTGTTAAAAACTTTTAGGATTAAAATCCCCCAAATTAAAACGGCCCAGTTAATTAGGGCAGTAGAGATATAAGTGACTTATTGTTCAACAGGTTTCTCAAAGGTTGATTACTCCTCAGTTGAATCAGTATGAGAACTAATTCCACTTTTGAAACAAGTTTACTAAACAAATCACATATACACACTAACCAGAACTAACTATCAGAGTGAATGTAGAAACAGAATTCTGTCTTTGCTAATATAAGCACAGCGGATAAGTGTAAAACTGAGTAAGTGAAAGATGAACACAACAAATTAAACAATATGTTCAGTCTTAAGTCAAGACCTAGTCCTCTCTACTTGGTGATCACCTGCCACCAAGCAATTATATTAAAAAGTGATACACAACCTGTATCGGGCTTTACAACAGTTTTCACAAACTGTCCAGGTTTTGCAACCTCTACCACAGTTATACGTGGGAAAAATAAACTACCAAGCCACACTAGGCTTCTTCCACAGTTATACGTGGGAAACAAATGTAAAGAGAGTTTGGTATGGGGATTTTCAGTATCCCTCAGTTCAAGCACAAGAGTCAGAGTGTAACACAGACACACTGCTCACAAATGTAAAATACTTAAGCACAGTAGAGCTAAAGATAGTAGGGATAAGTTTAGAATTCTCTGTTGTGTTGGAAAATCAGCTCTGGACTCATTGGAATGAAGGAGATGAAGTTATGGTCCTTCTCTGCAAGTTGCCTCTAAAACAGAGTGTCGCAACTTCCAGGTTCTGACTTCCAGATGTAGAGATGATCAGCTTCTTGGGTCTGAATCTCTTTGTAGTACACCACCATAGCTTGAGAAGGTTCTTTCAACAGATCTTCGTGAATCTATGTGTTCTTCAGAATGAGTGCTTGAGTGTTCTTCTTCAGATGGTGTATGTTTCTCTCTAATGTGTGTATATTAAATATGTCCATACCATCATTTTTATGTCTGTCTCTACTCATACATATATACACTTTTCAGCTCAGCTTTTTCTTATTTGGTTCAGCAGGGGCCTACAATAGAAATGTTTCAACCACGTGTGGTCTTCCTCGTACATCGTACTGTCTCCTGATATGCCTGCAAATAACATTAAATAATGTCAGGTGCATTAATTTGTCCAGACATGACCGTTATGATAGTATAAATAAAATTGGTAAAATAAATAATATAATATCATTAGATTGGTAGCAGATGCATGTCACACAGTAGACTTCAACGGTAGTCTCTCCAACTGTGAACTTCATCGGTAGGCTATTCAATTGTGAGCTTCATCGGTAGGCTCTCTGTCTGTAGGCTTGTAATGATGGAATTTGTGTCAGTGGATGTCTTGTAACAGTAGTTGTTACTCTATTGTAACAGTAGCTCCTCATCAGTGCACTTCATCGGTAGTTTTGTAACATTAGACTATTGCAACAGTGACCTTTCCACCGGTAGACTTATCTCAACAGGTAATTTCATTAACAGTGGAATATGTCCATCAGTAGACTTTGAACAACAGTCGACTATCTCAACAGTAGGAGTTGTCTAGCGGTAGCCTTCTACTAACGGTAGACATGTCCAACTGTAGACTTGAACAGTGAAGCTCTCAACAGAAGACTTAAGAAAGAGTCTGACAGTGAACTTCTAACAGAAGCCTTGTCACAGCAGTGACCTTGTGATGGTGACTCTTTATCTGTGAGCTTTGATAAGCAGATCAATGGTAGACTTGTAACAGTGACCTTGTAGATCTTTCAACAGTAACCTTCTAGGATCTGTAACCTGGTGTAACAGTGAGCTTTAACGGTGACCTTGAACAGAAGGATCTTACCAGTATCCTTTAACAGTGAACTTATATTTAGATAAATGTAAACTGTAAGCTGATGCAAAAAAGTCATGAGACTAAGAATATAAATTGTTCAGGATAAACAATATAAATACAGATTAAAAAGATTGGTAAATGGCTTAATATATCATGATCAATATTTAAACGTGATTTGGGATTATCAAAACAGGTGAGTCCAACAATCTCCCACTTTTTGATAATCAGAAATTATGTCAGTATGTATTAAATATAGATGTCACATATAATATAATTACTAAACAGAGATAAAAAAAAGTTCTCAAGTATCAAAGATTAATAAGAGCGTAAAACCAGAAAATATTGGTACATGGTATCAGAGAGAGGCAGAAAAGATTCAACATAAGATCATATTAGAGTATTATCACATTTCTCCCCAATCACATGATTAGTCTAGAATTATCACAATATTTCTCCCCCTTTGTGATTAGTAAAAAGAAACACAAATAGAGAGAACAGAGAAAGCTTGTATTAATGAAAGTACATTACATGACCCAAAATGAATACATAGGCCCTATCAAAAGACATAAACAGACTCAATCCACATCATCCATAGGTAAGTGGTCTTTCCCTTTGGAAGAAGAAGATGGAGGATGAGTTGGTAGATCAGCAGGTTTAGGAACTGCTGAAGGAATGACTGGAGGGGCAGCAACAGAAGCTCCTGTGAGTCTGTAGTGGGTAGCTCGCTGAGGTATCAGTGGAGTAAGGCTTCTGATAGCTTCATCAGGAGACATCGTGGAAGAACCACTGGGTTGAGATGTAGGTAAGGCAGGAGGGATGATGACAGGGGTGCAGTCCACATGGAGAAAGGGTGGAAGAAGGTTTCTGAAGTCCATAATAATGTTTCGTCCTCTTTCCATAGCAGATAAAAAATAATCTTTATTCTCCAAAAATTTATCCAAAGCAGGAGTCAATTCTCTCAGTTTGCTGACCTGCTCCTTGAATGCCTGAGACACTGGAAGCAGCTTCATATTCTCTATCAAAAGCTTGAAGTGGTTGGTCATTTGTTTCTTGGTATAGATCTTCTCAAAGTAAGAATCTACCTTATTCTTAATGGCTTCCTGAGTAGCAGTAGCTGCTCGCAAGTGTTCACGAACAAAACTGTTGACTTACCTAGTGGTAGCAATTACCTGAGAATTAGAGGTGCCACTGGTACTGGCCTTAGCACGCTCCTCCGGGATCACATTTCTAATCTGGTCAATGTTCTTAGAGGTGCTAGATGATGGAAGGGGTTTGACTGAGAAAGCTACTGTCTCTTTGAAAGACTGGGTCAAATTATCAATCACCTTCTGAACAAGTGCATCCTGACTATTCATATGTTCTTTGATTGATGTCTTAAATGCCTCAAAAACTTCCACAAACTGCTTGACTACCTCTTTGATGTATCGAATCTCAGCATTCACTTGGTTTTGAGAACTACTCATGGCGGTCAATGAAGCAACTGATTGTCTCAGAGCAACCATAGCTCCGATCCAGCTTTCAGTTTGAGTATGGCACACTTTAATCTCATTCATCATTTCTTTCACTGGACTAGACACAGAACATCCCAGAGATAGCTCCAGGGATTGCTCCACATTCTTCAGCTCGTCAACAAGTCTATTCTTCAAATCTGCCACTGATTCTCTCAGGGCCTCTTTCATTTCAACCTTTAAGGACTCAAGGTCCTCCTTGGTTGCCAAATTGTCAGTCACAACTACTGGAATACTTTCAGGTAAGATAACAGAATCCCTCTGAGGCTGGTCTTCCTCATCAGAATCTCCATAATTGAGTCCAAGTACCATGTACCCTGGATCTGATGACCAACCCTCTATGTCATACAGCACAGAAACTGAACCAAGGGAAACAGGTTGCTCCCCCTCACTTAGAGCTCTCTCCTGAGAAATCTCCTCTATCTGTTTTGCTCCAGGTAATTCCACAACCTCCTCTGCAACTCCAGCAGTTTCAACAACAGTTTTCTTTGTTGGTTCACCAGTGGGGTGAGTCTCATCCCCCACCGAGTTATCAATGAATTTCATATCAATGGTGGTAGATGTCACTCCTGCTTCCTGACCAGACACTGTCTTGTCTGTATTATCTATCAGAGGGCTCAAACTGAGCTTCTCTTCTTCATTTTCCTCATCATCAGCTTCAGCAATAGTCTCCTTTCCTTCATCCTTATCACACTCCTCCTCTGCCTCATGATCATAATGATCTGACTCAGTAGCCTCATCCTCTTTAGAGGTGTCCTTGACAATATTCTGAGATGCTTGTTCTTCTTCAGTGGTCTCAGTATCACTGTCCTTCAGAACAGTCTCTCTTCTTGGCAGTTCTTTTGGAGGGCTAGCTGCTCCTAAAGCTACTGTCCTTATTGGAGTGTTAGGAAAATCAGGATCACTCCCATCATCAATGGGGGTGTTCTCTCTCTCAGGGTCCACAGTACCTTCAACTTCCTCCTCCTCATCTGAATAAGCCGGTTCTGGCTCATCAGGCTTCAGTCCTGGATCTCTCTTGTCTTTTGTCCTAGATGGGTGAGTAGTAGGGTCAAACTTGTCATATACCTTTCCTTCATCATTCACTCATGCCTTCTTCCAGGGATTCTAGCTAATTTTCATGAATTTGCAAATAACCTTGGAGATACAAACACTATTCTTGGCCACTATCATCTCTTCTTGATTTCCAGCCACACCCTTTACCTTTAGCATTACTGAAATTAGCTTGGCATGGAATAGGGCATTGGATTTTGAGCTTGCCTTAGTCATATCCTCCAATTGTGCCATTAGTAACCTACATAGGTCAATCTTCTTTCCATGATTCAGCAAGTACATCAGGAATATGTCCTGGTACTTCAGCACTGCAAAATATCCTCTCCTGGGACTAATTACACGCTGAATGAATTTGAACAAAAGCATGTCTTCTCCATTCATCTCAGCTGCAATGATCTTCCTTGATTTTCCATTTCCTGTCAGTTCTTCCATATCTTTTTCAAACTCAAAAACATCACTGTCTGGAGGAGCCACTCCAGAGTAGTAATCATATACTCCTTCATGAGGAACTCTCAAACAGGCGGCCCACTCAGCAGATGAGAAGCTGACTTCATTGCCATTGACTCTGGATATTAGCCTATGCACATCATCTTCCTCTTCGAACTTCAGATATTCATATAATTATTTCACAAGCTTCGGGTAGTACGGTCCATTGTTGTTGGCAAAGCATTCGGTCCATCCTTGGGCATCTAGTGCTTTCATCACTAATGACTTGCTTGACAGCAGCCATTCTTCACTTAACTCCTTCTGAGCAAAGATTTCTCTCTTGGTCAGATGCGGGTTGACAGGTCCCGTCGGGGTATTACTGGTGCCACTAGATTCGTCTCAAGTTCGCTTTGGCCTTGGAGCATCCCCGTTGACAGTCGGGGGTCACTTGGTTCTATCCATAGAGATTGAGAGAGGTTTGAGGGCTCAAATGAAGAGTTAGGGTTTAGGAATTTTGAGAGCAAGGTTCGAGATTGAGAGAGGATGGTGGATTGAGATATGTTCGTCGCCTTTGGTTTTATCATCTAGGGATTAAAACAAAATAAAATAGAAATAATAAATAGGAATAAAAACGGTTCGAATTCCCGCAAAAATAAAGACAAATAGCGAGGTATCCAACAGTGAGATGTACCGGTGAGGTACAACGGTGAGGTCTAACGGTGAGGTCTAACAGTGAGATCTAACTGTGAGGTCCAATGGTGAGATCCAACGGTGAGGTCCAACGGTGAGGTCCAACGGTGAGGTCTAACTGTGAGGTCTAACTGTGAGGTCCAATGGTGAGGTCTAACATTGAGGTCTAACTGTGAGGTCCAATGGTAAGTTCTAACAATGAGGTTTCCTATGCTGAAATTAATCATTCCTAACTCATGTTTGATGTAGTTTAACCTCTCATAATTCAAAGGCTTTGTGAATATATCATCCAATTGATGTTCAGTGCCAATGAATTCAAAAGTTACATCACCCTTTTGATAATGATCCCTCAAAAAGTGATGTCTCGCATCAATATGCTTTGTCCTAGCATGAGATACTGGATTTTTGGAAATGTTAATAGCACTTGTATTGTCACACTTTATAGAGACATATTTGAACTGATATCCATAGTCTAGTAAAGTGTGTTTCATCCACAGAATTTGAGCACAACAACTACCAATAGCTATGTACTCAGCTTCGGAAGTAGATAATGCAATAGAGTTCTGCTTCTTACTACACCAAGATACTAGGGACTTGCCTAAAATGTGACATGTCCCAAAGATGCTTTTTCTATCTAACTTGCAACCGGAAAAATTAGCATCAGAATAACTCAACAAATCAAATGATTGTCCTTTTGGATAAAATAGTCCTAAGCTGGGAGTATGTTTGAGATATTTAAAAATCCTTTTAACAGCAGTTAAATGAGATTCTTTTGGATTGGCTTGAAAGCGAGAACACATTGATTAGCCAATAAAAACACATATGTTAATTACATTTTAATGGTATTAAATGTTCATTTTTGATCTTATGGGCCTGATTTAGTGGATTTTGATTTTGAACATTCATTCTCATCATTTGTGCACGTCATGCCTAATGTACACCAATTTAGGCCCAGTGAGTCATCTGATTATAAGGAATTTAATTATCCATATTTTAATTTGATATTTTGTGAAATGGATCTTCACTTCAATTTAAACATTTTTCATTCAGGGATCAATGGATGATTCATAAAGGTTGATGGAGATATTTGGCGATGAAAAGAAACAATTCTGGAGAAGCCAGATTGGACACCAGCCCACTGATGAGAATGTGGGGCCCACAATATAGGCCCAATGAAGCCCAAAATTCGTGGGATGATAGAAGACATATAGAGTAACAAATCATTCTTCAGGACCCAATGCTAATTCGGCTTCCATGATTGTTATTTATGCGGACCAAATAGTATACCAAAATCTGGGCCAGAATCTGCGGCCCAAAAAAACAGCCCACCAATTAAACCATATCTCGAAAACCATAACTCCTTTTGGGCTGAGATTTTACAGGATGTTATGGGACATCCGGTTATTAATTTAAGTCTTCTATGGCCCACCCAAATTCGGCCATCTAGAATGTGTTTCATGTGCCTCTGTTTGGTGGATGCAAGTTGGATGCTTTTTCGGGTCAAGGGTGGAAAGTCTTCTTTCCACAAACTTTCCACCACCCTAGACCTACCATACTCAAGTGAGATGACTTGTACTGCTGGAGGCTCGACCCAAGGGATCAAAAATTCCTATTTAAGACAGTGGTGTTGGAGGATTTAGGGATCTTGGGTGTTTGGTTTAATTGTAATGTTATGCTGCCACTTTGTGTTTGTAATCGCATTTCAATTTTCATGTAAGTTTCCTTTTTGTACTTCTTTATTCTTAATCAACATCTTTCTCTTCTATTCATCTCATTTCTTTAATTAAAACTTTATAATCACAAAGCACAGTGATATCTCTTTGTTGTGCTGAATTAGTTCACACATAGGTGTGAATTTCATTCACACACACGGAGGAGTGCTCGTTATTTCCGCGGTTTTAATTTCTTCAATCTAATTCTTATAAGCCATCTTCCACCCAACATTGAGAGTATACCATCAATGGAGGGTTAACCCTTTAATGGGTTGATCTTAGGAAGATGAAAAGGCTGGATTGAATGTTATTTTATGAACGAATTGTTGTTAATTGGTTAACAAATTTAAGACTTCCATTCTTCAGTTATTTCCACTCTTCATCTTCACTGTGTTTGAGGAAGCTAAATCCAATTACTAAAATGACCATATACCTTGGAGACATCATGAATTTGGTTCTCTAAGTGTGTAGGGGATTAGTAATTGAGTTTAGTTGTATCAAACCATAAAATGATGAAGGTAGTGTTATTTTGAAGAATGGATTCATCAAGAATTAATTAAACCAAAATTGTCTAAAGAAGTAAAATTCATTCAATCCACCCCTAGCATAATCTTAAAGATCAACCCATTTTCATTTAATTGAATTCACTTAGGTTTATTAGTGTTATTTAAAACCATCCAAAATCAAAATCAAGTTGGCCACTTCATAGCCAAAAATCCACCTCATAGGTTGTGTGTCTTAGGTATCTTCTTAGGTCTCAGTGGATTCGACAACCCAATCTAGACTACAAGGACCGTTCTACCTTCATCTCTTGGGTAAATTTGAGCGTGAATCACACATGAATACACTAAACATGATGTCAGGTCTACTAGCTGTAAGATAGAGTAGACTCCCTATCATACCTCTGTAGTTGGTTCGATCCACTGGTTTTCCAGCTTCATCAGTATCCAACTTACAAGTGGTACTCATAGGTGTGTCACTACCTTTACTACCATCCAAAGAAAAATGTTTTCAAAGATCCTTAATATATTTACTTTGATTCAAAACAATGCCATTTTTATTTTGAAAGATCTGAAATCTAAGGAGAATTTTGAGTTCTCCCATTAAACTCATTTCAAACTCATTTTGCATCATTTTTGAAAAATCAATACATAATGAATTTTTAGAAGATCCAAAAATAATATCATCCACATAAATTTTTACAATCAAAACATCTTTAGAAATCCATTTAATGAAAAGAGTAGGATCAGCTATCCCTTTGGTAAAATCTTTTGAAATAAGAAAAGAGTTGAGCATATCATATCATGCTCTTGGAGCTTGTTTTAAACCATATAAAGCTTTAGATAGTTTAAAAACATGATTGGAAAAGTGGGGATTTGTAAAACCAGGAGGTTGTTCAAAAAATACACCATCAACTATATACCCATTTAGAAAAGCGCTTTTAACATCCATTTGATAAAGTTTGAAATTCAGATGAGCTGCATAAGCAAGTAGTATCCTAATAGCTTCTAGTCTAGCTACAGGTGAAAAGGTCTCCTCATAGTCTATTCTTTCTTCATAGTTGTATCCTTGTGCAACTAACCTGGCCTTATTTCTAACTATGTTCCCAGACTCATCAACTTTGTTCCTAAACACCCATTTAGTGCCTATGGTCAAAGTGTCCTTAGGTCTTTCCACTAATTCCCAAACTTTGTATCTTTCGAACTGATTTAGTTCTTCTTGTATAGCTATTACCCAAAATTCATCATTGATATCATCATTAATATTTTTGGGTTCAAGCTGTGAAAGAAAATATTGATGTTCAACCTGGTTTCTTAGAGAAACTCTAGTTTGTGTTCCTCTATTTAAGTCACCTACAATAGCATCTAGAGGATGATTCTTAAGAGTCCTAATACCTCTAGGAAGGATTAAACTAGATTCTTCATTGTTGTTTGTTGGTTCAGAATCGGTAGGAGCAGATTCTGGAAAATTTCCAAAACTGGATACTTTTACAGGGGATTCACTATCTTTATCATTAAGGTTCAGAATTGACAAATCTTCTTCAAGATGTTCAAGAGGGGTTTTAGGCTCATGTGGATCAGTCTCATCAAATTTGACATGAACTGATTCTTCCACACATTTGGTTTTCTTATTGAACACTCTATAGGCTTTACTTGAGATAGAATAACCCAAGAAAATTCCTTCATCACTTTTGGAAGCAAATTTGTCAAGATTATCTTTAGTATTAAGAATAAAGACTTTGCAACCAAAAACTCTAAAGTAATTAACCTTAGGCTTCCTATTATTCCAAAGCTCATAAGGGGTCCTTTTTAGAACAGGTCTAATTAAAACTCTATTGATAACATAACAAGTTGTATTTACAACTTCAGTCCAAAAATAAACAGGTAAGTCATACTCATTAAGCATTGTTCTAACAATTTCTTGAAGGGTCCTATTTCTTATTTCTACAACTCCATTTTGTTGAGGTGTCCTAGGGGCAGAAAAGTTGTGACTATAGCCATTATGTGAGCAGTAGGATTCAAACTCATGATTTTCAAACTCACGACCATGATCACTTCTCAATGTCTTAATTCTAAGTCCACTAAGATTTTCTACAGATTTGTGAGCTAGGAAATATACCCAAGTATACCAGGAACAAGCTTCACTTTTGTGAGCTAGGAAATATACCCAAGTATACCTAGAAAAGTTATCCACAAGAACATAAACATAGTGCTTCCCATTTAAACTTGAAACTCTTGATGGTCCAAACAAATCCATGTGAACCAACTCAAGTGGTTGAGAAGTTGAAACTTCTTTCTTTGGTTTGAAAGAAACTTTGTGTTGTTTTCCCTTTTGACAGGGATTACACACTTTATCAATTGGGAATTCTAATTTAGGTAAGTCTCTAACTAAACATTTCTTAGATAGCTTCCTAAGTGAGTGCACATTACAGTGTCCTAACCTTCTGTGCCACAACCAAGACTCTTTATGAAAAGCATTTAAGCAGGAAACATTTTGTTTGGCTAAGGAATTTAAATCAACAGTATATACATTCTCATTTCTACATGCAGTGAAAACTAGATCATTTTTTGAATTAAAAACATGGCATGCATCATTTTCAAACTTAACATTAAAGCCATCATCACATAACTGAGATATGCTAAGTAGATTATATTTTAATCCATCAACAAAAAGTACTTTAGAGATTAATATTGTATCAAGGTTACCAATCTGGCCTAGGCCGATGATTTTTCCTTTTGCATTGTCACTAAAGGTGACATGCCCACAATCAACTTTACTTAGAATCTTGAAGCAAGAATAGTCTCTTGTCATATATCTTGAACATCCATTGTCCAAGTACCATAGGGTCTTACAGGAACTCTTTAAGCAATTACCCTGTAAAACAGATTAAACATGGGGTAATTTTGGTACCCAGGTCTTCTTGGGTCCAAAGAGGTTAGCTAGTAAAACTTTGGGAACCCATATTTGCTTTATAGGTTTTCTAAAATCAACAAACATATTTTGAGACATAAATACTTTTTTAGGTCCTTTAGAAAATTGTTTCTCAAAAGATGGTCCAGAATTAGCAGTGAACTATCCAGATTTTGGAACAAATTTGGTTTTGCTAATTTGTCTTTGTCCAGGATGATATCCTAGACCAGTTGTATATTTAGGAGCAATATGTTTTCCTAGTAACTGTGTCAAGGTATCCCTACCAGCAGTGAACTTCTCAATATCCTTTCTTAACTGTTCATTAGATAATTTGAGTTGAGTGTTCTCTTTCAACAGTTGAGCATTCTTTTCTTTTTCTGCACTTAGATCTGTTTTAACATTACTAGTCAAGGCATGTTGTTTCTTCAAAGATTTATATTTATCTTTTAGTTCATTGCAGGTATCTTCCATTATATTGCAATATTCAAACAGTTCAGCCTTAGACATATTTTCATCATTATCTGAATCACTGTTATTTCCAGAATAATAATCATTTAGAACAGGGAAAACAGGTACCTCGAATGTGTTAGTCATGAAGCACATGTTGGCATGATTCTTTTCAGAATCAGTAGCTTCTGATTCACTTGTGCTGTCTTCCGAAGCAATCCAAGTTGCTTTATTGGCTTTCTTGTACTTCTTGTCCTTATAATCATATTTCTTTTTGAATTTTAACTTCGGACAGTCGGCCTTGATGTGTCCTTTCCTCTTGCATTCATAGAAGACTATATCATCTTCCTTATCAGATTTCTTCCAATCCTTCTTCCACTTACCTTGTTGATCATACTTACCCTTATAGTTTGGTTTTCTGAAAAACTTCTTCTTCCTATAGAACTTCTTAAATCTCCTGGCTATTTGAGCCATTTCTTCATCACTGTCTGAATCTGAATCTTCACTGGTTGAACTTTCAGTAGGTACATGTATTTTCTCCTTGTCTTTGCTCTTTGAAGCAGTAGACTTGAATGCCACGGATTTTCTCTTGGGTTCGTCTTCTTCTTCTTTGTTCACCTTCAGTTATTCTTCATACATCATTAGTTTACCGATCAACTCCTTAACAGGTATCTTGCTGATATCACATGACTCCTAGATAGACACAGAAGTGTCTCTCCATCTGTCTGGAAAACATCTCAATATTCTCATGATCTGCTCCTTCTCTGGAACATCTTTTCCCAGTGAACTCATGGTGTTGACAATCTCATTAAACCTGAGATACATGTCAGAAATGGGTTCATCAGGTCTCATCTTAAAATTATCATATTTAATAGTATAAGTATTTAATCTCATTTCCTTCACGTTGGTTGTTCTTTCATGAGAAACAGCCAAGGTGTCTCATATTTCATGAGTTGTTTTACATGCAAAAATTCGGTTAAATTCCTCATCTCCTAAAGAGCAGTAAAGGGCATTCATAGCTTTACAGTTATTGTTATAGTCAGACTTTATAGCATCATCCCAGGTAGATCTAGCAGTTTTGGGGATCTCATATTCTGATTCTATAGCAGACCAAATATCAAAACCAATACTTTCCAAATGAATTTTCATTTTAATTTTCCATTTAGCATAATTCACACCATTAAAGAAATGTGGCATGTTAGTAGCAGCACCTTCTAGTCTATTGTCCAAAACTAGATTTTAGAAAATATATTAAAGAGATAAAATTTAGAACTAACAGAAATTTGAGATCTTTAAGATAAAACTAAAATCACAGTTTGAAAAACAGAGGGTTTGAAAACTTTTTATAAAAATGTTTCCTCTGATACCAAATGTTGGTCGGAGTGGATACTCAAGAGGGGGATGAATTGAGTTCCAATTAAAATTTCTGTTAAAAACTTTTAGGATTAAAATCCCCCAAATTAAAAAGGCCCAGTTAATTAAGGCAGTAGAGATATAAGTGACTTATTGTTCAACAGGTTTCTCAAAGGTTGATTAGTCCTCAGTTGAATCAGTATGAGAACTAATTCCAATTTTGAAACAAGTTTACTAAACGAATCACATATACACACTAACCAGAACTAACTATCAGAGTGAATGTAGAAACAGATTTCTATCTTTGCTAATATAAGCACAGCGGATAAGTGTAAAACTGAGTAAGTGAAAGATGAACACAACAAATTAAACAAGAGGTTCAGTCTTAAGTCAAGACCTAGTCCTCTCCACTTGGTGATCACCTACCACCAAGCAATTATATTAAAAAGCGATACACAGCCTGTATCGGGCTTTACAACAGTTTTCACAAACTGTCCAGGTTTTGCAACCTCTACCACAGTTATATGTGGGAAAAATAAACTATCAAGCCACACTAGGCTTCTTCCACAGTTATATGTGGGAAACAAATATAAAGAGAGTTTGGTATGGGGATTTTCAGTATCCCTCAGTTCAAGCACAAGAGTCAGTGTGTAACACAGACACACTGCTCACAAATGTAAAATACTTAAGCACAGTAGAACTAAAGATAGTAGGGATAAGTTTAGAATGCTCTGTTGTGTTAGCAGATCGGCTCTGGACTCGTTGGAATGAAGGAGATGAAGTTATGGTCCTTCTCTGCAAGTTGCCTCAAAAACAGAGTGTCGCAACTTCCAGGTTCTGACTTTCATATGTAGAGATGATCAGCTTCTTGGGTCTGAAGCTCTTTGTAGTACACCACCACAGCTTGAGAAGGTTCTTTCAATAGATCTTCGTGAATCTCTGTGTTCTTCAGAATGAGTGCTTGACTGTTCTTCTTCAGATGTTGTATGTTTCTCTCTAATGTGTGTATATTCAATATGTCCATACCATCTTTTTTATGTTTGCCTCTACTCATACATATATACACTTTTCAGCTCAGCTTTTTCTTATTTGGTTCAGCAGGGGCCGACAATAGAAATGTTTCAACCACGTGTGGTCTTCCTCGTACATCGTACTGTCTCCCGATATGCCTGCAAATAACATTAAATAATGTCAGGTGCATTAATTTGTCCAGACGTGACCGTTATGATAGTATAAAGAAAATTGGTAAAATAAATAATAGAATATCATTAGATTGGTAGCAGATGCATGTCACACTGTAGACTTCAACAGTAATCTCTGCAACTGTGAACTTCATCGGTTGGCTATTCAACTGTGAGCTTCATCGGTAGGCTCTCTGTCTGTAGGCTTGTAACGGTGGACTTTGTATCAGTGGATGTCTTGTAACGGTAGTTGTTACTCTATTGTAACAGTAGCTCCTCATCAGTGCACTTCATCGGTAGGTCTGTAACATCATACTATTGCAACAGTGACCTTTCCACCGGTAGACTTATCTCAACAGGTAATTTCATTAACAGTGGAATATGTCCATTAGTAGACTTTGAACAACAGTCGACTATCTCGACAATAGGAGTTGTCTAGCGGTAGCCTTCTACCAACGGTAGACATGTCCAACTGTAGACTTGAACAGTGAATCTCTTAACAGAAGACTTAAGAAAGAGTCTGACAATGAATTTCTAACAGAAGCCTTGTCACAGCAGTGACCTTGTGACGGTGACTCTTTGTCTGTGAGCTTTGATAAGCAGATCAATAGTAGACTTGTGACAGTGACCTTGTAGATCTTTCAACAGTAACCTTCTAGGATCAGTAACCTAGTGTAACAGTGAGCTATAACGGTGACCTTGAACAGAAGGCTCTTACCAGTAGCCTTTAACAGTGAACTTATATTTAGATAAATGTAAACTGTAAGCTGATGCAACAAAGTCATGAGACTAAGAATATAAATTGTTCAGGATAAAAAATATAAATACATATTAAAAAGATTAGTAAATGGCTTAATATATCATGATCAATATTTAAACGTGATTTGGGATTATCAAAACAGGTGAGTCCAACAGTGACAATTAAGAAGACAAGAAATGGAAACAAATAAATCTTACCCAATGCAAATTGAAGAGGTTGTGGATCTGAAATCAAAGAAACTCTTCTCTGTGGTAGAAATCAGAGGGCATGTGAGGAATTAGAACCGTCCTCGTTCATATGTATGCGACTGTGTATTGGAGAAAATCAAAGATAATTGAAACCCCAACAACATAAATAGAATAGAGATTTGAGGAAATAGAAAACAAACCATAACGCACCCTACCGTGGGCCACTCACAGGCTGTGAGTCATGGACCGCCCACCAGTGACATGTGGAGGGGGGCCTGGAATGTGTGAAGACTGAAAAAACATGCGAGTCGAGGAAGAGGGCGGCTCGAAGGCGGAGGCGGAGGTGGAGCCGCGTCGGAAGAAGAGGATCACAAGGAGGTTGGGTGGTCGCGTCGTCAGAGGAGGATCGTCCCGAGGTTGGGTGGTCGCGTCGTTGTCGGAGGATCGTCCCGAGGTTGGGTGGTCGCGTCGTCGGAGGAGGATCGAGGTTGGGCGACCGTGTCATCGGAGGAGGATGTCGGGAGGTGGGTGGCAGCATCGGGCGAGGAGGTTGGCCAACTTGCGGGGAGGAGACATCGATATCAAGGGTGGAATCACGAGGGTTGGGGGCGTAGCGCCATAGGTAACTCAAGACCCATGGGGATATCTTAAGTTATAGCCACGGTTTTTTTAAACCCTGGCTATATAACTGTGGCTATATCCTTTATTTCTAGTAGTGCAAATTGATTATCCTTGTATTGTTTGATTTATTTCAATCGTTGATTTATATTAAATTGCTCAAATATGCTTTCAATTAAATTGATAAAAACTCGATTCTAGTGAATCGTGATATTTAAAATGGTTTTGGCATGGAAATTTGAAAAACCCACAATTTCATTGAATTGAGTTTGTTTATGAAAATTTGGTGATTTAAATTATTTAATTTAAATTGTGAATTTGATGGAAATGATTTCAATTAAATTGTTGAATTTAATTGTGAAAATAAATTGTAGATTTGATGGAAATGATTTCAATTAAATTGTTGAATTTAATTGTAAAAAATAAATTATGTGATGATGGAATTGGTTTTGATTGGATTTTAAACTGGTGAAAATGGCTTAAAATGATTCGATAGAAAGTCATTGGTTTTGTCTTGTGAAAAAACATGTTTTTTAATAAAACTTGTTTTGATTTTAAATGGAAAGAAATTGATACTTTTGAAATGAAAGAATGAAATTAATTGTATTTTTAAGCACTCTTAAAATAATCCACTCATCATGTAAGAGCGCATGCAAACCTTAGATAATTAGTGAGTTATTTGGATACACACTACGCTACGACAATGTTCTAAAACATACTTGCAGCGGGTCACATCCCCGACGAGTTGGTGACGAGTCTCATTTGGTCAGTACCATAGGGACATGTGTATACACATTTTGCTGAGTTCACATTGAGAGTGCGAAATCTTATAGCTGGTAAATACTATCGTACCTTTTGACAGATGACCATGTTGCTCGCTTGATTATTTATATTTGAGATATAAATGTATGTCAATGATTTTGAACTGATTTATATGTCTTTTGAATTTATATAAACTGTTTTATATAAATATTTTATTTAAGTCACTGCTTTAGAAATATTTCATCATTGTAAAGCTTTACTTTGCCCAACATTTTGAAAATGTATAACATGTTTTGTTTAAATATGCATTTGAATTATCAAACCTGTTTACTTTAAAATTGAATGTTTTTCTTTAAATAATCTATATTTAACATCTGTTATGGAATATTTGGTGGTATCTTACTGAGATTAGACTCACCCTACTTTTGTCTTCGGGTATTTGTAGACTTTCTTCTTCCAGATTCAAGCAAAGGGAAGAGATCTCTTGAAGATGGATCTAGCTGTTGAGCTTTGGTCTTGATGAGTTGTGTCTTTAGGGACATTGGAGTTTTCCCATTTTAGTACTTTGGTTATAGTGATTTGAGGTGGTTTATACGTTGTTGACTTCTGATGCATTACTCCCATTAGAGTTTCTTTTGTTTATACATACCGTCTTATTTCTTTTCTTCCGCATTGTTGGTAGCGAAATCGTTCTCACTTGCATGTTGTGTGATGTCAAGTGCTAGTCGTCGACCCGTGATGATCAGAAACGTCATTCAGGGTATGTCAGGATCGGCTCGGTTATCGAGTTGTCAGGGTACCCAGGTTGGTTCGTGACACCTAATATTTACATTGATGCGAGGAAAGAGATTACATTACAAAGAAAAACATGCAACACATAAATACAGTAATATATTTGGAGATGTTCGAACTCAAGACCTCACCAAGACTCACATGATCAGCTGCTACCACTAAGCTAGGGCATAAAGAAAATATGAATGGCATGCACAAGGCCTACTATTCACTTCAAAGGTGTGTGGTTTCAAGATTATCATGTAAATCTTGGTCGTTCATAGCAAAAAAAAAAAGGATTGGATTGGATGATGTTGAATTTAAAATAAAACATGGCATAAGAAAAACAAATGGAACAGAAAAATATTGGATTACACCACTGGCTTGTTTCACCTGTCCAGGAAGCTGACATGTGGCTCGGTTCACAGGACGACAAACCTAACTAGTTTCACCCGCCCAAGCAAGCTGAGCTCGGAACATGCTCTGTACTGGATGTGGACCTCCATGAGGGCTGCAAGGGCAAATGTTGTTTCTTTGTCAGTAGGATTCATATTTTTGGACATGATACCTATGAAGTTCACAAACCAAAAATTATGGAAATCACGAGGGAATCTTATCATCAAATTTTCTCAATATCATCCCATGGTCCATCTCCAACATCCACAAGAACAATCGAAAGAGGGTAGGAGCTTGCATTAACAATTGCTTTAATCGTTTCCTCTTCTTGAGGGCTACGCTCTCTTTCACTTGTGTCGATGCTTCTTGTCACCGGGTCAGCCGCAATGATGACCAAAACATTAAACCACGAGTCCTTTCCACAATGTGGCCCATAAGAAGTGGGTCCTGACAATCGTGAATTTGGAACTATCTTCTTGTAGCAGGCTAGAACTTCAAAACCATGGCATGGTGAAAAATCACTGTGGAAGCTGAAAACACCTTGATGACGAGTCGTGACATCACCAAAGCCGTAACAAGGAATCAAATTGTCGTCATCAAAAGGAGCCAGGGTCTTTCCAATAATTGAAATGGCTTTCTCGTATGGATTAGGTCTATCACCAATGGTATGCAGGCTCCTATTATTGAAGGAGGTTCTGCCTGTCCATTCATTGCTCTTAGTGAAATCAATACCCAGTATAAGATTTGATGATTCTAACCCTGATTCTCTCAAGGCTGCTGTAACCTGGTCGAGAGTGGCGAAATTATCAGGGATGTATGCATGTTTTTTCATAGCTGCCAAGTTTCTGCCAGGCAAAGCCTTTCCACTGCTGACAGTGCCTGTTTGTTTTCTGACAAAGAAGGCTGCAGCGGGGAGACTCCTCCGGTGACTGGTCCAGAAAACGGCCCTCCACCGGTACTGCGGATTCTGCTTCGTCCGGCACCATGACTCTGCTTGAGGATTGAAATTAACGATCCCATGGCATGTTTTTCAACTGCCTCCGCGGTGCACTTGCAGCATATTCGAGTCTCAACAGGAGGACTTGACGATGGCCTCTCCACACCCCTTGATTGCACACGCTTCCCGAGTTCTGCCTGCAGCCCTGGAGGACCCATCAGAATGACATTATTCGGCATGGGGGTCATTGCACAGAGCGGGCCTTGGAAAGCCTTTCTCTATCTCTTTGCTTTTCAGATTTTGGAACAAAAGACATTCCCAGGTTCCTTGCGGCGAAGCCATGGACCAAACTGCAGCACTTTATTTCCTTCTTCATCTGCTGCCTTTATGGCACACTCCTTTTCCGCATGGCCAAGGCAGCCACAGAAAAAACAAAAGATCGGTAGCTTCTCATATTCAAAGGATATCCATGCATTTGAGTCCTCCATTGACAAGAAGGTGCCCCTCATTAGTGGTTGTGAAACATCAACCAACACTTGATCCGCACTGAAGGCCCCCACTGGATGGGATCGGACCGATCCCATTCCACAAATTCACCTATACGGCTACCGATTTCTTGCACCACCCTATGTGATCTACCACTGAAAGGAATACCTATAAGACGCACCCAGAAGGGAGATTTGAATAAATCAGTGTTGATGATATCCCCTCCTTACCTTAATCAGGATTAGATGGTTGTCAAAAGACCAAGGCCTCCCATGAAGGACTTTTTGTTCATCCATCTCGTTGAAAAATTCGAAGATTAGATGCTCATATCCTATTTCCTTCATAGCAAGGCCATCTTTGAGGCGCCATACCGCTGGCAGAGTGTTCTTCAGCGCACCCAGATTAAAGGGCTTTCGGGAGATAAATTTACCAACAATTAAGAGACATACGGTGTACCAGGAAAGCATCGTCGTCCTTCTTGGCGACAATTGTTGTCTTCTCCTTGTCTGTAAGTGAGAGGCTTTTTCAGAGGATCATCAGATCATTCTCCATCGACTCGCACGTCCACGGCAGGTTCCGTCACAGAGAGGAAGCGCAGAAACCGCAGCAGACCACCGAATGGCGCTCCACCGACGCTACAAATTACCAACGTCCAGGATTAGCAGAAACTCGTGAACACAATCCCGCAGATTTCTCCATGAGCATAATCCCGCAGATTTGCTGTGACACCAGAAAAAAAAAAAAAAACACGATCCCGCAGATTTGCAGGACCTTGTCGACAAAGGGAGATCCTCGTCGACCGCCGTGAACACAACAAAACCGGCATGGCCTAGCCGATGAGAGGGATCCCCAGAAGAAGCAACCAGAAGAAGAGTCGCCGTCGTAAAAACGCCAGACCTAGGAAAATCCCAGGAAGAACCAAAACCTAGGAGAATCCTATGAGGAAACTCTCACCAGCGGGAGAGAAAATCCCACCCCGACACCTCTTCAAAGCCAATTGCGCCACCGTTGTCCCCGCTCGTCTTGCCCACGCTCACCCCACCAGACCTTGCAGAAATCCGAAATAATGGAACATTCGAACCCTAGCAGCCGTTGTGTAGTGGAGTGCCTGAACCGATTCATGGAAGCACCCAACCTGATAATACAGCTTTATATATTATTATTATATATATAATGAGATATACACATATGTATTTATAAATTTATATATTTATAAATATTTACATATTTATATTTATTTATATATTCATGTGTCTATATATATATATATATATATATATATATTTCATATATTTATATCTATATATATATTTATATGTTTTTATCTATTTATATATATCTACATATTTATATACTATTTCTATCTATCTAGTTATAACCAGGGTCGGCCCTAGGGCAAGCCCCAGGAGCCCCCGGGCTAGGGCAACAGGCAAGCAAAGGAAAAAAATACAGAGACAGGGGCAAAATTTTCACCATTTCACTGTAGCTCTTAATGTATTTTAAGGAAAATTTTCATATGCAGTCTTGGACAATAGAATTTACCAGGCCGCTCTTAGTTATAACTAGGGATTATGGGGGTCGAGTACTCCTTAGAAGGAGGTATTCTTGATACGTGTTCATCAAGCACCAAAAGTGCAAAATTATTTGTGGCTTTTAACATTCCCCTTTAACCAAAATCATGAAACTATTTCAATCTTTTTTTTCTTTTTTTTTTGTTTCGTAATACATATATATAAATATATCAAAATTTTAAAAAATATTTAAAATACTATTATTTTATTCGAAATTTCATGTACTTAAGCAATCTAAAAATATAAATAAAAACTTTACCCATGAAAGCCTCATATATGGAAATGATCCTTAACATCCTTTAAAGATTTTCAATATGGGATTCTGCATCCACGTTTATAGCATTAAAATAATAATATATTTTTAATAACGGTACTTATTTAGCAATAGATGATTAATATTAATGGGTTTTTAAGGACTGAATAACACTTATTCAAGTAGTGAAACACATCAAGAAACCTAAAACCCAAGATCTCTATGCAATGAAATTGAAATCATGCATAATATAAAACGAAGAACACGTGTGTACATTAAACTGTAAATGGTCACAACTCCTTTCTTCAATTAAAACTTTGATGAAAATTCTGGAGAATTAGCTAATGGACTACTTTATCCATGGTGTATCCATAGGTTGACCTGAATCATCAAATCTTTTGGTGGGATTCTCCTTCACGCCATGATATGCTTCTATCTCTCATGACAATGAAAGAAGGAATAAAGAAAGCTTTAGGAGAATCAGCCAAGATAACACAAAAGCATGGATGGATCCATTTCCACGGCCTTTAGCCTCTTTACATAGGGCTCAGGGATACTCTCTAATCCTCCATCCATTTTCTCATATGTTTTATATTGTACAAGTAATGAATTTGTTGCAATACTTGTAACCTTTAGCTAACCATGCATTCATCATATAATTTCATTAAATTATTCCATAAGTTTCATCATATGGATCATCCACAATTAATGATAGCCTACGTGGATGAGAAACCACAAGTTAACACTTAATGGTTAAATACCATGATAAATCATGGAATGAAATGTGAATCATGCAATACAATTTATATATATCACAAAATTATGATTTGGTTGATTCGTATAATATGACTGGGTTAGGTAATGATGCTTTACAATATCATTATATCATACGAAACTCTATACCTATAAAGTCACAAATCATGCGATTTGTATCAAGGATATCATACAGAACGACATCTTTATATCATACAGTATGATATAAAATAATAAATATCACATATATCATAGGCTTGAGGGCATATCTCCATCGATCTCCAACTTTCACTAAAGCCTTATAAAATTTGTTCCATTTCACCTTATATCGAATCATATACAACAATTTGTGAAATCATATCAAAAAAACCCTTTTGAATATTTCCAAAACACTTTAAGGAAGTTACAATTGATTTCACCTTGTATCATATCATATGAAATACCTTGTGAATATTCATTCAAGACTCCTTTTAAATAAACAAGAAAAACCTTTTGGGAAAGATCTCTAAGTTTCATAAAACTCAACACCCATTCAGTCAACCAATTGTGTGACCCCATGAACCTATATAGAATTGGAGAAAATATGATTTCTAGAATTTATAAATGTAATAAAAGAGCATCATCTAGAAAAGCATCAGTGTTACTCAAGCTATAAATAGATCTTCATCAAGCACATGTATCTTGATACATGTTTCAACCATCTTTATCATATTCAAGCATGCATTTTCTTATGATCTTTTTTTCTAAGACATCGATAAACCATAGGACACGGTGTATGTCAATCTTGTATAGCTACCTGCACATTTTCGATTCTCATAGTATAAATTGACTAGATGGTTCAACACATCACATGTCATTGACCATAATGTATGAGCACATCACATTCCCCTCATCCATTATATAAACACACCACATGTCACTTATCTAGGTACAACCAAACACTCATTCGATCAATCTCAATCAAGGGCCCATGTGCTCTTAATTTGATAGGACTAATCCCATCTTAATTAAATTCAACTGATGTTATGATCAACAACATAACCGACCACACCCAAATTATCTCAGCCTCAAAGATTTCATAAGAAATGTATCAAGGTATAAAGGTTCTCATACTAGGTATCTTATCCAACCTCAAGTATTGGGGAAATCCAAAAATGAAACATACACCAATAGGATACCAAATACATAGTGTATGAAACTCCATGTGGTATACTTGGTTGATCATCGAGCACACAAAACTCCTTTTATGTCTCATGAACATATTTGTATCTCTATATGAAATCTTTCCCATGTTAAAATCAACATTTTATCATTTCCAATAATACTCCACAACGAACCATAGTTATAGATAGCTGAAATCCATAGTTTGAGAGGTTAATTATCATTTCAATTCTTGTGTTAGATGTAACCAACATGAATGGATAATAAAGAGGAGATTACCTACTTATAACATGATATATATTATATTCTTAAACTCCTTTAAGAATAATAACAAAACCATGCATATGAGCCCATCTAATCACATCCCATATGATAAACCACTAGAGATGACTTATGTTGTTTTCACTTTGAGGGTGTTAAAGTCATTACATATCAATATAATTCCTAAAACATATCAATTCCACTGTTTGATAAAACCCTCCTGTAAAACTCTTTTAATGAGTATTATCTATGAATAATGTTTATTTTAATAATGGTGATACAAATGAATCATATTCCTAATGTTTAAATCGTTGAACATAGTATTAAAACTCCTTTAAATAACAAAACCAAATGTTATAATGTTAATAAATTATGTTGTCAGCTTATAACACTTTTTAAGTTCATCACCATCACCTTTCAGAACATTTCCATTCAAAAATTTCTATTGAGATCATTTTGGTAACTAAATGTTACACTTTACATTATATTATTTACTAACATACCCCAAAATCTTTTAGGATATAAAGTGACATTTATTATGAATTTTTATATGTATAATATTTTATTTGTTATCTTTTGAACTTCTCTAAGTCAAAAACATACTTCCACCTTTCTGTTAGAAATTATATACTCCCAAGAATATCATGCTAAGACACATTATCTTTTGTGTGTAGGAAATAACATTTATTTCCTTTAGTGATAATATTTAAAAATAAATGTTTTCCAATCATATCTCATATAGACATCTATGTGCTTGGATAATTGTTCTAAGAAGAAAACTTTATATGTTAAAATATTCCACTTATTGGTAGTGGGATCTTAATTCCTCATATTTTAACAAATATATTGGATAAACACTTTTATCCCAGAGATTTTTTTTATCATTTCCTCTTTTTTTTCAAATATGTTATAAAATTTGATGAATCACAAACCATTCCTATTATCTCTTTTTATTCATAACAAATATTTTTTAATATGTAACTTCTCATATCATATATAAAAAACAAGATAACTATACATATCCTTTACTTAGATCTATTTAAGAATAAAAATATTCTATTTTATTCCAAATTATCTTAATAAGAACATTTTCTATTAAATTTAAATGAAAAATAAAAACTCCATCAATTTTTACCTTTACATTGAACTCCAATATATTTACAACATTTGTAAAGTATATATTTGGTATCATATACTCTTCAAAATTGAATAATTGATTTTTATAACAAAAATACTTGATGTGGAATCTCTACAATGTTTTTTAAAACCCCTTAAGGATTCCTAGACAGTTCCATCCATTGGAGACATTATCCTTCCTTCCTAACACCACATTTGGGTTTTAAGTGGCCAAGACAGATTATTGGGCCATCCAATATTTTTTTTCTAGCTTAAATTTTTACCAATATATACTATATATGTAGTACTAAATATTAAATATCTCACGACCCTCTCATTTATTCTCAATCCTTTGAGAAAATTGATTAAACCTTTATGGAACTCATTCACATTTTCAAAATATTTTAAAAAATGATTACAAAATAATTTCCATAGCTATAATATGTCATAAGGTAAAATTTCATTCTCTCCAAGTCATTTAACATACCAAATCACATTATGTACATGATAGGAGTTTGATTTTTTCCTTGGTCATCTTCTATTTAAACAATTCCTTTGAAACCATAAGTGAATAATTCTATGATTCACATAACAACCAATATTTTTTATCGAACAACTTCAATATTAGATTACTTCGGGAAGGTATTTATCTAATAAATAAAATTATACTTTTATAAAGAATGATTCTTATGCTTCTATACCATTCTAGAAAGTTTCTTTTGTTAATATTTTATTTCTTAGGAATTGATCTCAAAGACACATATGATAAGGATGATACCATTCTATATATAATAAAATCTTTTAGCATATGACTATTATATTATACATTCATTTAAGGAGGACTTTTATTATATGTGTTACCACTAAAATATTGACCACTTTTGAATTCCACTATATCCAATAGTGGTTCTTGATCCATATTTCACTAAGTAATGATCCCTAGTTAGAATTAATCTCACAACTTAGTCATTTATACAGGACATTATGACAATCATATCATATATGACTCTTGGATAGTTGAGCGGAAAACTCCTTAACTAATCTATCGTATGAAAAAACTCAAAATTATTCATATGGAATTTTAAAAAATAAGTTTTCTCTGCTAATTATTACCTAATTAATATTCCAAATACAGGAACCAAATCCTTTTAGGATCACCCATAACTTTCTTTCCTCAAAAAAGATAATCAATGGGCACACTATTTTGGAAGAACCTACCCAGTTTGATGATTGAGGTTTTGAAAAGTGTGTATTTGGAAGGAATCAAACACTTAATATTTTTGTAGGATTTATTATCTCAACATCTTATCTCATGTATTATTTTTTACATGTATGAAATCTTCTAAGTATGTAGTTTTGGAAAACTATTCCTTATAGAAAATCAATATGTTCAAACATTATTGATTTTAAACTATTTACAAAACTCACAGTTTGTGTTATTAACCTAAATAAAAATCCAACTATATTTTCACATATCCAAACTCATCCCTTTTATATGGTATATGAAACCATTTTATGTAATTTTTTAGAATCACATGACACTAATAATCCCCAAAGTAGTAAGTATGGAGTGATAGGTAGCCAACCCCAATTTTTGTAGACAAAGCCTAAGCTCCTAGGCTAGTGAGCATTCCGACCTAAAATCCCTCTACCAATAGTTATTTACTCACAAAAACATAAATTACATCTTAATTATAACACATGACATGTATAAAACATAAATAATTTATTAATTTAATCTCATAACCTAATACAAGATACTATCAATGTAGAATAAAACTTTATCAATTATCATACCTAACATGTAACTTATAAGATAACCGTTTTTATTTAAGGAGCGAATATTTTTAATTTTAGTCAAAGGCGCTTTTTTATCTAAGGTGAGTTCACAAGGGGTAGAGGTGGTTTTAGGAGTGTTCAGGAAGGCTTGGGTCATAGAGTTCTGGTTTTTTAGGAAGTATGATGAGGTGCATGATTAGTGCATAGTTTGGTTAATCATGCACTTCAACCATGTAGCCTTGAAAGGGGAGGATCATGGTTAATAAACCATGAGAATGGGTCATATAAATCATACAAGGTTTGAAATTTATTAAATGTCCATCTTGTAAGAGTTGGTGTCCTAGAACCAACAGTTTGTACTTTGATTACATGAATATTTAATATATTTAAATATTAAACATCTTATTACATATTGTTCATTGTTCTTCATGATTATCGTGTAATAATTTCCTGGAGTATTTGTTGCATTGACAAGGTCATAAAAGTTCCCCGCTATGATGAGAACCATGAAGTGCTATGACAGTATTCTTAAATATAGTTATGTGGTTGGATGACATACTATAATGGGATAAATAGTATACAGAATGTCAGGTGAAAGAACTCGTAAGCATATGAGACTTCTTCTCATGAAGTTCTCACTTGGTAATCTCTAAGATGAGAGATTATGAGAACAGACCCGCCAATAGGAATTCCGCATGTTTTGGTGTCATCAGATATTCCTATCTCCGAGAGTGTGTAATGATCATTAGACTTTACAATTATCATTAATACATGTTATGACTCGCGCACTTTGATTTTCTGACGAAAACCGTCATGTCATATGTTGAAGAGAAGTAGGGTACGTTGGGTGCGTCATGAGTGACATGTTATTAATGGATAAGTCGAGGAAGGATTTGTCCCTTCCATTTATGGAAGTTAATATCTCTTCCCTTTGATTGAAATAGAACCATCGTGTGAAATTATATGGCTATGGTGTAACGACGAGTTTATTTAAGGTAGTCAAAGAATAACGTATCAAGCACAAAGTTTGATGACACTATCATGAAACCTGATTGATGAGATATTGAGACAAAGGGATTATATTACACAGTGAACATTTGTATGTGGATTTCATTGTTGTGACTTTAAGTTCTTTCTGTTGGGTGCTTTAACCCATTTTTAGACAATACTCTTGGACTTTAGGTAAGCCTGCATAATGCCAACGAGAAAGAATCCTAGAGGGTCACACACTAAGTGTTTTTGGTGGTCTCGGTTAAATTATATTTGAATTTTATTTATGAAATAAATATTATTCTCAAGACAGTGAAATAATTTTATTCAAGTTAAAATGATCTCATAAATTAAATAAATATTTATTCACCGGATTGTGAGTAAAATATATTTATTTATTTTAATGACCATTTAATAAATATTTATTTACTAGTTTTTAAATAAAATATTTATTTAAGAGAATAAATTATTTATTTATTTATTCAGGTGTTTAGTAAATGGAAGTAGAGTTTGAGCGGACCAAGGTTGGTCCAGTAGTAAAATAATTATTTGCAAGTCAATAAATATTTATTTAATTAGTCGGTACAAGTTAAAATAATAATGTTGCTGCTATTATTTTGTGACGTGGAATTTTATTTATAATTCCATTTTGCACAAGTTGGTAAACCATAAATAATGATGCGATATTATTATTAAGAGAATGAGTTTTCTCTAAGGTTATGAATATATTTAATTACTGTTGCGCAATTAAATATTGTAACTGAAGCCCCATGTTGATAAATAAGACACAGACGTCTATTGTGTCATGTACCAAATTGCACACCCAATGAATTGAGAATTGTTAAGATAAATGATTTCTCTCTCGAATACTCTTCTCGACCCTCTCAAGAATGAGAGATGTTATTCAAGACCGAAGAATAAATGATCAAGAACGAATGACACGAGACACTCGCTTCACCGCGCTAGAACCCAGAGAATGAGTGGTGTTGATCCAAGGACATTGAAGCACGTGTGGATCACCGCTAGAGGGATTCTAGTTTGGATATTTTCAAGCACAATGATACAATCCAGAAGGGTCATTTTGGATGATCAACATCATCAACAAAGAAAGTACCAAAGATCCAGGTATTCTTTTCATTATGAAATTAATTAAATTAATTATAAACGTGATGTGCAAGATCCTCTCTAAAGGTTTTGGTCCTCTTTTTTATTTATCTAAATATTTGATTCTATTCCATGGAGACTAGTTTTAATCATCTTATTAATCCCGGAATAATCATTGATCATGGTAAAAATTAAAGTTGGGCATCGACCCAACCGTGATTCCGCTGCGCTCGGAACCTTCAAGTGGTATTAAAGGGAGGTTACATCATATTTTATAATTATTTAAATAATTCATTGATGATTTACAGTTTAATAATTTAGTTTTTCAATTCATGGTTAACTGTTCTTGTAATCTGGATTTCGAGATCTGTTCTCCCTCTTTTCGTTTCTCACATATTTCACAGAAACACAAGATTCTTTAATTAAAATTAAAATGGAGAACTAATCAGGAGGCACTGAAGATTCAACCCAAGTGACATGAAAGTACATTTTGTGTGTTCGGACTTACACACCGTGTTCTCTTCCATACACGCCATGTAATCCGGACTACACACCATGTATTCGTGTTAAATGCATTGGGAGTAATTTGGAAATTACTCAAGCTGTGTGCATTTATTGCACGCGGTGTAGTTAATTCTACAATGCATGTTGACCGGGACAGATAGGTACATGCTTACTGGATTACACTTCGTGTGACCCATTTCACATGATGTGTAGTCCCTTCAGGTCAGGAGGGACAAACCGTGTATCCTATACACGGATAAGATGACCGGTAAATGTGTAATGCAGAGACAAAATGGCGTGTATCCCACTTTACATGTCGTGTACTCCGAAATTTCTGAAGTACACTTCACACGCTGAGTCCCTAGGCATGTAATTCCAGACAAATTGTGAAGGTAGTACATGTCGTGTAGTTGGAACTACACACCATGTACTTTACCAGATTATAAAAAATTAAAACTTTAATGTTTGTGTAATGTTCATAACTACACATCATGTATAAATCGTACTAACGGTTGTTACTCTATGCATTGAAAAATCTTGTATTCTATATTTCATAAGAGTAATACAGTATGTGAATATAATACATATTGGGTAGATTCTAACGGGTATTCACCAGGATACCTCCTAGGTTCATTTATGTACAAATATGAGAATCTCAAGGAAATTTAGAAAGGGATTAAGATAAAAGGATTGATTAATTAAAGATAATAACTAATCAATTCAAGTGAAATTTATCTTAATGAAGAAAAATTAAATAATTGAATACTAGTTTTATTAAATTCATAACTCATTGCATGTATGTGGGTTACCATGACCTAGACCAAGACCTTTTTATGTGATTGATTTCCTTTTAATTTATTTATTAAATTAATTATTGGCCTGTGAGCCATCTCTCCTCATTAATATGTAGGGTCTACGTACCCCTGGTTTCTTTTATGTAAACCCCCCTTTTACCCCTCACCTGTGTGTGAGTTAAAAAAAGGCATATGTAATGGATGGAACTCGCAAGCTAGTGGAGGCGGTTCAAGCTGGATCTGAGACGAAACCAATTCCAGGAGATACAGAGGTGGACATATGGAAAGCTGTAAACACAAACCCAAAAGGTTCAAGGTGTTTCTCCCCTAAGTCAGGGTTAGATTATCAACCACTAGATAAACTAACCATTAGAAAAACTCATTGCATGGTTTATCATTATGGATGTGTTGTTGTGATCACATAATTAATGTACTAACAAGCATGCAAGATGGAATAAAAAAAAACTAGGCTTATGCATAAATATTATCAAGACATGGTTAATCACTTAAGTAAGTTCCACTTAATATTAAAAAGAATGTGATAATGATAATAAGTAATTCGTGCACAAGAGATAAAAATACCTCAAATAAAATATTAAGTCATACCAAGCCTTTTGTTACTTGATTAAGGAAAAAACTCAATAAAACTATGTGTTTGACCAAACATTATTGGGAAAATTACTTTTATATAGGAAGCCTTTATAAAATATTTTAGGTTGAATTAAACATATTACATCAATAAGAGTAGCCCTTGATAGACTTGGTGTAATATTGGAGGCAAGATTTGAGGAAATAAAAAGTCAAGATTTCAGTATTGGGGAGTCCACTCAACAGATCAAGGAGATGCAAGCCCGTAGTTGGCAAAGATATGCCTACCCAGATACCTTTAAATAGCTTGAACAACCCTTGTTGGGGTTATGTGAAGGGAAATATGGATCCTTGACACTAGAATTTCATGACAACAGGACATTCTGAGTTCAATGGTGAGGTCCATTGGGACTTGATAAAATAGTGGGAGACTTAATAAAATTAATTTATTATTTCTCATAAAATGTAATCAAGAAAGTACTAATGATCTTATCTTTTATTGTAGAATAAAAATGACAAGCTCATCAACCAAACTATCCCTGCAATCAATTTTGGATAAAGAGAACATCCTCACTGGCAGTAACTTCTAGGAATGGTTTAGACACCTTCGGGTTATCCTATGCCATGAATGGAAGTATTATGTGTTCGAGTCAGCATTACCTGATCCACCTTCCAAAGAGGAGAGTGATGAGGATTTCATGGTTTATGAGAAACATATGAACGATGTGATCGATGTTCAATGTTTTATGTTATCATCAATGTCTAGTGAGATCAGGAAGTCTCACGAAAACATGGATGCTTATAGCATGCTCGATCACCTCTGTGGTCTTTACCAGTAGAGAGCAAGACAGGAAAGGTTTGAGATCTTCAAGGAACTATTTTACAGTAAGCTTGGAGAGGGTTCCCCAGCTCAGCCTCATGTAGTCAATATCATTGGCTACATTGAGTGCCTGGAGGTTCTAGGGTTTAAACTCCCCAAAGAACTGGGCACCGGTCTCATTCTCACATCACTCCCTCAGAGATTCTCCAAATTTGTTGTCAATTTCAATATGAACAACATTGATAAGTCTTTATCTGATCTTCTTTGTCACGACCGTCCTCAGGGCCCGTGCCGTGACTACCCCAAGCCCGCCTTCCATAGGACAGGGGCTGGTGACTAGCACCAAAGGCATAAATCCTGATAACTGGGAAGACATTGCCTTTATAAAAGTAACAAAACACCACAGAGTACAAGCGGAAGTAAAACACTAAGTACAAAAAGGAAGTGCTGAAAAGTAAATGGGCCAGAATACAAACCCAATCGAAAGTACAACTACAACTGAAAGAAAGTACAATAAGGACAAGCAGCTGGAAGAAGATAGAAGCAGCTCCTGGGTCGTCCTCCTCAGATCCTACCTGAAGGGTAGGTATAGATAGCACAACTCCTGAATTGTCCACCACAGATCCTACCTGAAGGGTAGGTACAGATAGCATCAACAATGCTCTCGCCTGTCAACCACCTCCGAGTGTCGCCTCGTCATGAAGTCCACCACTGGATACTGTCTCGTCATGAGGTCCACCTCCGGGTACCATCCAGTCCTCGAACACTCGGCCTCTGTCTGCGTTTCCCGTCGTCTGTAACCAACATAACGAGGAGCGGGCATAGCCCGTGCAGGGGTGAGTATAACGATACTCAATAGGGACCCCGAGACCCTCAAGGTCTCACTAAATCCAACAAGGATAACCACAAAGAAGATCTCAATAGATAACCTCTACTTAGGTACATGCCCATACATATACCCAAGTTATCAAGTAACCCATCTCAATCATGAGGAAACACAAGGATTATGAAATCAACGGATAACCTCTACCCGGGTATATGCCCATAAATATACCTAAGTTATCAAGTAACTCATCTCAATCATGAGGAAACACAAAGATTATAGACTCAGATCAACCAGGATTTTATTCATGACGTCAAAACCATGACTTCTGGAGAACTCCTCCTCCGTCGAGTCCAGTGGGCCCGCCGCTACAACCAAGCACGCCGAACTCCTCCTCTGTCGAGTTCAGAGGGCCTGCCGCTACAACCAAGCGCGCCGAACTCCTCCTTTGTTGAGTACAGTGGGCCTGCCTCTACAACCAAGCGCACTGAACTCCTCCTCTGTCGAGTTCAGAGGGCCTTCTGCTACAACCAAGTGCACCGAGTCGATAGATCAGCAGTCATCAAGTCTCAGCCAGCTACTAGGTCTCTGCACTCTGCTAGCTCGTCACCGGGAGGGTCCGCTCCACGAGCTACTAGTCGATAATCCAAGTATCACAATGTTCCAAGAAGAAGTATCTCAAAGTACCGCCTCGTCATAGGGGTCTCAACGCAACAGACGGCGCGTCAGTCGGACGCCCGGTCTGTGAGTTACTAGCCTTTTCGTCCCAGGGGCCCGGTTGGTTTCATGTGCGAACCAACCCGGCCGTATCTCGACTGTACCCTAAACTCTCATAGGGTATGCTCATAGGGACCGTTTCTCAACGTGATCACCAACGCCGCTGACGGTTCGTCAAACGGACGTCCGGTCTGAAAGTTATCAGCCTTTCCGTTCCAGGGGCCCGGTTGGATTTTGGGTACAATCCAACCCGGCCATTACCCAACTGCATCCAAAACTCAGGAGAAGCATTCCAAAAGTTCTGTCTCATCAAGAGGAATCCAATAAAGTTGACAGAACGTCAATCTGACGTCCGGAGCTCGAGATATAAGCGTTTCCGCTCCGAGGGCCCGGTTGGTTTCGTATCCGAACAAACCCTGCCATACTCAAAGTTCTCCAAAATCTTGAGTGTAATATACCGAAATGACCGTCTTGATCAAAGGATCGCATCGCAGCTGACGGTGCGTCGATCGGAGGTCCGTAGCCTAAGTTATAGGCAGAAGACCGAAAGAGGTTCGGTATTAGGGGGTTCGGGCCCGGTCCGACCCGGCCCGATACCCCCAGGGTCGGCCCGAACTGGGTCCAGGTCCGACCCGCTTGGGCGCGGCCCGGCCCGGCTGGCGCGACCCAGCCCGGCCTGGGTGCGGCTCGGCCCGACCTGAGCGCTGCCCGTCCCGGCCTGGGCGGCCCGGCCCGGCGCGCTGACGCGGCCAGAGGCCCGGTAGCTCGGCTGTAACGGCTGAGCGGTGAAGGGGGGGGGGTAGCGTTGAGAACCCGTGACCCCCATGCGGGAGGCCGCACCTGCTGGCCGACCAGGGGTTACGAACCCCCGATTTTCCCCTGACCGGCTGGCCAGCTGCTGCCGCCACGAGATCGGCACTGGTCGGTCCCCCTGCTCCGACGTCGGCGGCACAGAACCGGCCGCCGGTCTCCCTGCTCCGCCGCAGCCTAAGCCACGACCTTGGTCCGTCCGGCGCAGCGCGACGGCGCCGCGCCCCTCCGTCGCAGCCCCGCTCCAGCCGTGGTGCTTTTGTAGTTCTTCGGCGTGGCGCGACCGTGCCGCGTCTTTGGTATGTCTTCAACGGCGCGGCGCGACGACGCCGCTTCTCCTCCTTTCTTTAATATTTCCGCGCAGTGCTTCGGCATCGCGTTGCCTTGTTCGTGCCGCAAACAACATCAAACAACCAAAGGGGAGAGGAGGGTCGGCCGTGTTCGTGCGGTCCGACCCCCTCCCGTTATTGCGATATCAGGCGGCTCCAATAGAAATGAAGAAAGGCAACAGAAGAATTCACGAAGAACTATTAAAATAAATCCCTACCTCAAGCGTCGTCGAGCGAGGGTTCGTCGCAGAATTGCACGTCACGGAAGAAGGAACGTCACGGAAGAAGCGTCGCGGAAGAAGGGTTGTCGCATCGCGGAGAAAGGATTCGTCGCATCGCATCTTCGATCTCCGAGGATCCGGCGTTCTTGTCGACCTTTGTCGGAGGTCGGCGTTCTTCGCGTTCTTCGCGTTCTTCGTCGAGGAAGATGAAGATCTTCGAGCCACCCCTCTTTCTCCCAAACCCTCTCAACACAACAAGACTAATAAAATAAGAGTTGTCTTATTTTATTAACACACAACCCAATGATTGAATTTAAAAAAGAAACGAAATGATCAATTAATTGAGGAGTTTAAAACCGCCCAATTAATGAGGCGTTTATTAACCAGAATAAACGCAAGGGTTGAATTAATAAAAAGGGGGGTGTGGGTGCGTTACTTAATTAAATGAGGGGGTTTAGGAAGAAAAGAAACGGTGGGGATCTTGTGGGCCCCACCTCACAAATATCCTACCAAGTGGGTAGAATATTGTGGGTCCCACATCATCCACTTAACTTAAGTTAAGCAAAATAAAATAAAAATCGGTTGCACCACTTTTATTTTATTTCTTAACTTAACCCCAAAAGTAAAAACCACACCCGAGCAAACGCAACTCCGGAAAAGGTGTTTCTAAGAAATTACCGGTGCTGCGATTCCATCGGTGCCCTCATAATTCGATTCCGATCACCGGTTCAAAAGTTAGAAAAAACCCGCTCGTTCGTTCACTGAACGTACCCGAGCTAAACTTTGGAAAAAGATTCCGGGCACACCGGGCCTCAGAATTAGGTGCCGTCAGAAACTGAATTCTTGTAACATTCCAAAGAAAATTAAGAAAAATATTTTCCTTGAAATTTTCGGGTCTTTACATTACTCCCACCTCAGGGCTTTACGTCCCCGTAAAGCTTTAACACAACCTAAGGATACAAAAGCGGTACTGAGCACGCATTTGAGCATTCCGCTCCCATGTGCTCACCTGGAGGTTCCCTTACTACCAGTGAAAGCGCACCCGAGGAATCGAACCGTCCTCGTAGGATCCGCTCCTATCGTTCCTCGATCCCCACTGGAACCTCTGTGAGGGTCACCCCATCGCCCAAGTCCAACTCCTCATGGTCGATGAAAAGCGAAGGCTTGAGCTCGTATCTCCTTAGTTGAGATACATGGAAGTCGTCGTGCACCTAGTGCAATTGTGGTGGGTGGGCCAAGCGGTAAACCACCTCGCCTACCCTGCTGAGGACCTAGAAAGGTCCATTGAACCTTGAAGATAACTTGTCGCCTCTGCCACATCTCCGTAACTCATGTCGAGGTGAGACCCGTAGGGAAACTTGGTCGCCAACCTCGAACTCTAGTGGTCTCCGCCCCCTGTCAGCACAAGACTTTTTCCAGCTCTGAGCTGTCCTCATCTGCTCTTGGATGACTTGGACCTTTCTGGTCCTACAAGAGCTGCTGAGATTTCCTCTTTGCCGATAAGAGAAATCCGGTCTCATCCCCTGGATGAACCACGTTCTTTGTCTAATACAGTCAATCTTGACATGGATGATACTAATCCATACCAAGGATGATGTCGTAAGGCCACGATGATACTACCAAGAGATCCAACCATTACTCTTGCCTCCAAAGTTTGAGTCACACTGTCGGCATCAGTGTGTGGTCACTGGGTCTCCTCCAGTAGGTATCTCATAGTGAGGGTCAAGTCAACAGTTTTTAAACTGGAACCTCTTAGTAAAAACATAAAGAGGGGGCAGAAAGGTAAACGCCACAAGAAAGGTGTATTTTATTACTGCAGCTCAAAGTACAAAGACACAAAACATCTACAAACAAATATCAACCAATCTAGAAGCAAAATGAACAAAATTCTCCAGGTCTAGAGCTAGTCCCGCTCCTATCCATCTGCTCCCGGAGCTCCATGATCGTAGGCCTCAGCTGCCTAAATCTGAGCTCTCCCACATCCACCTGTTCCCTGCGGTCGGGGTGGACCTCCTGGTGGTGGTGGTGGAAACACCTCGAAGCGTCATCCACCTCTAGCTGCATGGCCAGCTCCCCTGCCACAGTCTCCTACTCCATGCGGTCCGCCTCGATCGAACCTCTGCCTCTGCCCGGGAGGTCCTTCGTTCATCTGCTGGTCATCTGTATGGCGGGTCGGACAGTCACGAGCCATGTGACCAACCCCGCCGCAGGAGTAACACTGTCCACGCATGGTAAGTCGTTCTCCACCTCGAGTGCCTCACACAAACGATCCTGTGTCATGAGGTTGACCACCTGTAGGTCTAGTCCTCTTAGACCTCTACGTCATCTGTCTACTGCCTGCTGCAGAAGACTCTGCCGCATGCCGGCTAGTGGTGGGTCCTGCTGCTAGAGACTGCTCAGCAAGGAAACCCTCCACTAAGAGGGCTCGCTCCAACACCCCTGTCTGTGTCGGAATGCTGTGAGAAACAACTGAAGCTCTGATCTCTCGCCTGAGCCCCTGCTCGAAGGTTCGGGCCCTGAAGAATGGGTCTCATACCATGTCTGTGGAATAGCGCGAGAGATCGGTAAACCTCGCCGCGTACTGGGCTATTGTCATGCTGCCCTACCGTAGCTGTAGTAGCTCCTGGATGTGCACCACTCGGAGGGTGGCTGGGACGAACTCTGAGTGAAAAAGGCTCTCAAAGTCCGTCCAAAGGAGAGATGTCTCGTCGTGCACCTGGAGCATCAAGCTCCACCATCTGCCTACTGCCGCGTGCAGGAGGATCGCTGCAAGGACCACCATAAGGTCAGCTGGTGTCCCTACCAAATGGAAAACTCGTACAACTGCCTCCAGCCAATCCTCGGCTGCCTGAGGGTCCATCTCCCCACGGAACCTGGGTAGTCGTTAACGCTGAAACTCGTGCAGTGCACTAAGGTGACGTGCACCATCAGCGGCTGGGGCTGGTAGCATCGGTGGCTCTACGGGTAGAGGTACCGCCGGTGCCTCTACTGTCAAAGGGCCCTGTACCGAGGCCTTGTCGCTCGGTGGGCTATCGTCACACACAACGCTCGGAACCCTAGATGGCTACCGTCGTGGGGCCATCCTGAAAAGAAACAGGTGCGCCACGGTCAAACAGTATACCTAGTGAGCTGACACAAAGTAATCATAGAGAAAACTTGAAACACACATGCAATCAATGTTTTCGTGCATTAAGTCGGAAATCAGAAGTCAGGGTCCTGGTGTACGGATACGTCAGCCGTCGCACCAACAATGGACTCCCTAGACTGATAACCACACTCAATAATCTCAACACTATTGCTTCACATAGAAAAAGATCAGAGTCCTGAGTTCTGTGGTAGAACCGAACTCCTCTGATACCAATTTGTCACGACCGTCCTCGGGGCCTGTGCCGTGACTACCCCAAACCCGCCTTCCATAGGCCAGGGGCTAGCGACTAGCACCAAAGGCGTAAATCCTGATAACTGGGAAGGCATTGCCTTTATAAAAGTAACAAAACACCATAGAGTACAAGCGGAATTAAAACACTAAGTACAAAAAGGAAGTGCTGAAAAGTAAATGGGCCAGAATACAAACCCAATCGAAAGTACAACTACAATTGAAAGAAAGTACAACAAGGAAAAGCAGCTGGAAGAAGATAGAAGCAGCTCCTGGGGCGTCCTCCTTAGATCCTACCTGAAGGGTAGGTACAGATAGCGCAGCTCCTGAATCGTCCACCACGGATCCTACCTGAAGGGTAGGTACAGATAGCCTCCACAATGCTCTCGCCCGTAAACCAACTCCGAGTGTCGCCTCATCGTGAAGTCCACCACTGGATATTGTCTCATTGTGAGGTCCACCTCTGGGTACCGTCCAGTCCTCGAACACTCGGCATCTGTCTGCGCTGCCCGTCGTCTGCAACCAACACAACGAGGTGCGGGCATAGCCCGTGCAGGGTTGAGAATAACAATACTCAGAAGGGACCCCGAGACCCTCAAGTTCTCACTAAATCCAATAAGGATAACCACAAATAAGATCTCAATAGATAACCTCTACTTAGGTACATGCCCATACATATACCCAAGCTATCAAGTAACCCATCTTAATCATGAGGAAACACAAGGATTATGAAATCAACGGATAACCTCTACCCAGGTATATGCCCATACATATACCTAAGTTATCAAGTAACCCATCTCAATCATGAGGAAACACAAAGATTATAGACTCAGCTCAACCAGGATTTTATTCATAACGTCGAAACCACGGCTGCTGGAGAACTCCTCCTCAGTCAAGTACAGTGGGCCCGCCGCTACAACCAAGCGCGCCGAACTCCTCCTCTGTCGAGTTTAGAGGGCCTGCCGCTACAACCAAGGGCGCCGAACTCCTCCTTTGTCGAGTACAGTGGGACTTCCGCTACAACCAAGCGCGCCGAACTCCTCCTCTATCGAGTTCAGAGGGCCATCCGCTACAACCAAGCGCACCGAGTCGATAGATCAACAGTCATCAAGTCTCAGCCAGCTACTAGGTCTCTGCACTCTGCTAGCTTGTCACCGGGAGGGTCCGCTCCACGGGCTACTGGTCGATACACCAAGTATCACAATGTTCCACAAAGAAGTATCTCAAAGTATTTCCTCATAATAGGGGTCTCAACGCAATAGATGGCGCGTCAGTCGGACGCCCGGTCTGTGAGTTACTAGCCTTTTTGTCCCAGGGGCCCGGTTGGTTTCGTGTGCGAACCAACCAGGCCGTATCTCTACTGTACCCCGAACTCTCATAGTGTATTCTCATAGGGACCGTTTCTCAACGTGATCACCAATGACGCTGACGGTTCGTCAAACGGACGTCCGGTCTGAAAGTTATCAGCCTTTCCGTTCCAGGGGCCCGATTGGATTTCGGGCACAATCCATCCCGGCCATTATCCAACTGCATCCAAAACTCAGGCGACACATTCCAAAAGTTCCGTCTCATCAAGAGGAATCCAACAAAGTTGACGGCACGTCAATCGGACGTCCGGAGCTCGAGATATAAGCGTTTCCGCTCCGAGGGCCCGGTTGGTTTCGTATCCGAACAAACCCGGCCATACTCAAAGTTCTCCAAAATCTTGAGTGTAATATACTGAAATGACTGTCTCGATCCAAGGATCGCATCACAGCTGACGGTGCGTCGATCGGAGGTTTTCAGCCCAAGTTATGGGCAGAAGACCGAAAGAGGTTCGGTATTAGGGGGTTCGGGCCCGGTTTGACCCGGCCCGCTTGGGCGCGGCCCGACCCGGATGGCACGACCCTCCCCGACCTGGGCGCGGCCCGGCCCGACCCGACCTGGGCGCGTCCCGGCCCGGTCTGGGCGGCCCGGCCCTGCCTGGGCAGCCCGGCCCGGCGCGCTGGCGCGGCCATGCGGCCAGGCAGCTCAGCCGTAATGGCCGAGCGGTGAAGGGGGGGGGGGCGCTGCCCCCCCCGCGTTGAGAACCCACGACCCCCATGTGGGGGGCCACACCTGCTGGCCGACCGGGGGTTACGAACCCCCGGTTTTCCCCTGACCAGCCGGCCCACTCTGGTCAGCCGACTTCTGCCGCCATGGGATCGGTGCTGGTTGGTCCCCCTGCTCCGATGCCGGTGGCCCGAAACCGGCCGCCGTTCTCCCCGCTCCTCCACGGCCTAAGCCACGACCTTGGTCCGTCCGGCGCCGCGCGACGGCGCCATGCCCCTCCACCGCGGCCCTGCTCCGGCCGCGCCGCTTTTGTAGTTCTTCGGCATGGCGCGACCGTGCCGTATCTTTGGTACGTCTTCAATGGCACGGCGCGACGACGCCACTTTTCCTCCTTTCTTTAATATTTCCGCGCGGTGCTTCAGCACCACGTTGCCTTGTTCGTGCCGCAAACAATATCAAACAACCAAAGGGGAGAGGAGGGTCGGCCGTGTTCATGCAGTCCGACCCCCTCCCGTTATTGTGGTATCAGGAGGCTCCAATAGAAATGAAGAAAGGCAATAGAAGAATTCACGAACAACAATTAAAATAAATCCCTACCTCAAGCGTCGTCGAGCGAGGGTTCGTCGCGGAAGAAAGAACGTCACGGAAGAAGCGTCGCGGAAGAAGGGTCGTCGTGTCGTGGAGAAAGGATTCGTCACGTCGCGTCGTCGATCTCTGAGGATCCGACATTCTTGTCGACCTTCGTCGGAGGTCGGCGTTCTTCGCGTTCTTCGTCGAGGAAGATGAAGATCTTCAAGCCACCCCTCTTTCTCCCAAACCCTCTCAACACAACAAGACTAATAAAATAAGAGTTGTCTTATTTTATTAACACACAACCCAACGATTGAATTTCAAAAATAAACGAAACGATCAATTAATTGAGGAGTTTAAAACCGCCCAATTAATGAGGCGTTTATTAACCAGAATAAACGCAAGGGTTGACTTCATAAAAAGGGGGGTGCGGGTGCGTTACTTAATTAAAGGAGGGGGTTTAGGAAGAAAATAAACGGTGGGGCTTGTGTGGGCCCCACCTCACAAATATCATACCAAGTGGGTAGGATATTGTGGGTCCCACATCATCCACTTAACTTAAGTTAAGAAAAATAAAATAAAAATCGGTTGCACCACTTTTATATTATTTCTTAACTTAACCCCAACAGTAAAAACCACACCCGAGCAAACGCAACTCTGGAAAAGGTGTTTTTAAGAAATTATCGGCACTGCGATTCCATCGGTGCCCTCGGAATTCGATTCCGAGTACCAGTTCAAAAGTTAGAAAAAACCCGCTCGTTCATTCACTGAACGTACCCGAGCTAAACTTCGGAAAAAGATTTCGGGCACACCGGGCCTCGGAATTAGGTGCCGTCAGAAACTGCGTTCTTGTAAAATTCCAAAAAAAATTAAGAAAAAAATTTTCCTTGAAATTTCCGGGTCTTTACATTCTTATCCTCATTCTAAAATTGAAAAAAGATATGAAGCGTAAAAATCCTTCAGTACTTATGGTGAATAAGATGAAAGGGAAGGTGAAGAGCTTTAAGCCCAAAGCTTCTTCACGACCTTCCAAGAAAAGGAAGATCAAAGGGGAGGCAAGGGAACATGAGGCTGTTTGTTTTTCATGTGGAAAGAAGGGACACTGGAAGAAGAACTGCACCCAGCCTAAGAAGCAAGGGGAAGTTTCAGGTGAATTTGTTATCGAATGCAATCTATATATTTCTACAAATTGGGTATTAAATACTACTTTTGGTGATCCCATATTTATCCAAATATAAAAACCAAGTAGATTCAGGAAGATTGACTGAGGGGAGGTAGATCTACGAGCAGCCAACAAAGCCAGACTTTTTTTTGTAGCTATCAGGGACTACCACCTCACATTGGCAACTGGGATGATCTTGGTGTTAAAGGGTTGTTATTATGAGTCGTCTATTACTAAAAACATTATTTATGTATCCAGATTAGATACAGATGGATTTTTTTTCAATTTTTTAAATGAATGTTACTTCTTTTACAAAGATAGAATTTGTTTTGGTAGGGCACATTTATACAATGATCTTTACGTGTTGGATTACACAAACCAAGTAATGGAAATTGATAACAAAGATACTTCACATGACTCATACCACACCCAACTTTAGCATCACTGACTAGGTCATATAAATGAGAAATGCTTGAAAAAGTTACATCAAGATGGATATTTAGATTCTTTTGAACTAAAACCACTTGGCATATGTCATGCATGCTTACAAAGAAAAATGACCAAAGTCCCATTTAGTAGGAAAGGTGAAAGGGCTAAAGATCTTCTTGAATTGGTTTATACCAATGTGTGTGGACCATTTCTAGTTGAAGAAAGGGGAGGGTACTCATACTTCATAACTTTTATTGATGATTTTAGTAGATATGGATATATCTAATTAATGAGGTATAAGTATAATTCTTTTGATAAGTTCAAAGAATACAAGAATAATGTTGAGAAACATCTTGGTAAGAAGATTAAGAAACTCTGCTCAGACCGAGGTGGAGAATATCTTAATCAAGACTTCATTGATTATTTATGGGAGTTTGAGATTGTATCCCAACTCACTCCTCCTTACATGCCCTAGTGGAATGGTGTGAGCGAAAGGAGGAGCCACACCTTGTTGGACATGGTGAGATCAATGATGAGTCATGTGAGTCTTCCATTATCCTTTTGGGGATATGAATTACAAACAACAACACACATACTAAACAAAGTACCAACTAAATTGATAAATGGTATTCTATATGAGTTTTGGAGTGGAAATAAATCCATTTTATCGAATTTAAATGTGTGGGGAAGTGATGCATTTGTTAAGGCCTCTTGAGGTAACAAACTTTCACCCTGAGGCACACAATGTAACTTTATAGGATACCATAAGGAAACAAGGGAATATTACCTATAAAACCCCTCAAACAAAAGGGTTTTAGTGGAAAGACACGCTATATTCCTTGAGAGGAAGAACATCTCCATAAGAGATAGTGGGAGCAAGATAGAATTTGATGAAGTCGAGGCTCAAGGTACACAAGAGTTGGTAAAAGAACAGATTTCACAAAGCCCCATGGAAGAAAGAACTGTTCCAGAGGCACAAGAACTGTATAGGAGTAAAAGAGAGGTTATAGAACTGGAACTGTATGGTTTTCTATTTACCAAGGATGGTGACTCATTTTTAGTTGATAATAATGATCCTCTAACCTACAATGAAGTAGTAAGTGGCATAGACGTTTCCAAGTGGAAAGAATCCATGAATTATGAAATGGATTCCATGTACCAAAACCAAGTCTAGATTTTGGTAGATCTTCCAGTTGATATAAAGAATGTTGGTTAAAAATGGGTATTTAAGAATAAACTAGACATGGAAGGACAATTCAGTACCTAAAAAGAACAAATGGTTGTAAAAGGGTTCAATCAGCATCAAGGCATTGACTACAACGAAACCTTTTCACCAGTTGCAATGCTGAAATCCATTATAATTCTATTGGCCACTTCTGCTTACTATGATTATAATATTTGGAAAATGAATGTCAAAACAAAATTCCTTAACAGGAACCTTCAGGAAGATGTCTACATGACACAACCTGAAGGGTTTATGACTCCAAAGGATGCCAATAAGGTATGAAAGTTGCAGAAATCCATTTACGGATTAAATAAAGCATCCAGGTCATGGAGCATTCATTTTTATGAAGCCATACCAAAATTTGGTTTTATCAAGAATGAATGTGAGCCTTGTGTCTACAAACGGTTTAGTGGGAGTTCATTTATTTTCTTAATAGTATATGTTGATGACATATTACTCATTGGAAATGAGATACCGGTCTTACAGTTTGTTAAGGCATGGTTTAATCAATGATTCTCCATGAAGGACTTGGGCGAGACATCATATATTCTTGGGATCAAGATCCATCATGATAGATCCAAGGGATTGTTGGGCCTAAGTCAAAGTACATACATTTATAAGATACTGAAGAGATTCAGTATGAAAAAATACAAGAGGGGATTGCTACCAGCATCACATGGCATTTATCTTTCCAAGAAAATGTGTCCTCAAACACATGATAAAAGAAAGATAATGGAAAGGACTCTATACACATAAGCGATTGGGTCAGTCATGTATGTCATGCTATGTACTAGGCTGGATGTCGTCTACACATTGAGTGAGGTAGGTAAATATCAAGCTGACCTAGGTGACCATCATTGGATGGTAGTAAAGACTATCCTAAAGTATTTGAGGCGTACTAAGGATATGTTACTGGTTTATAGAGGAGATGAAGAACTAGTCATCAGAGGATATGCAGATGCTAGTTTACAAACTGATCAAGATGACATGAAGTCGCAAATGGTATACATATTCACTTTGAATAGAGGTGCAGTGAGCTGGAAGAGCTCAAAGAAGAGTGTGGCTGAAGATTCTACATCAGATTCCGAGTATATCACAGCTTATGAGGCAACTAAAGAAACAGTTTGGATGTGATGATTTGTTCAGGAGACAGATGTGATACCTAGTAGTAAATATCTCATCACACTGTACTGTGACAATACTGCAGTGGCGGCTCTCGAAAAAGATCTAAGGTCATATCAGTGGGTGAAGCACATAATTTAGAAGTATCATCTCTTGAGAGATTTTTATCAGAGAGGTGAATTTGTAGTGAGCAGTATTTCCATGGAAGACAACGTGGTGACCCCTTGACTAAATCCTTGACTCAATAGAAACATGATCATCATGTGAGGTCTAGTGGACTGAAATTTATAGGAATTTGGATCTAGTCTAAGTGGGAGTTTGTAAGAGTCGGTGTCCTAGAACCAACTATTTGTACTTTGATTACATGAATATTTAATATATTTAAATATTAAACATATTATTACATATTGTTCATTATTCTTCATGACTATAGTGTAATACTGTTCTAGAGTATTTTTCATATTGATAAGGTCATAGCAGTTCCCCACTATGATGAGAACCTTGAATTTCTATGACAATATTCTTAAATATAGTTCTGTGGTTGGATGACATACTATAATGGGAAACATAGTATATATACCATCAGGTGCGAGTACTCGTAAGCATATAAGACTTCTTCTCATGAAGTTCTCACTTGGTAATCTCCAAGACGGGAGATTATGAGAATAGACCCACCAGTAGGAATTCTGTATGTTTTGGTGTCATCAGATATTCCTATCTGTGATCATGTGTGATGATCCTTAGACTTTAAGATTATCATTAATACGTGTCATTACTTTCACACTTTGATTTGATGACAAAAACCGTTATGCCATATGTTTGTGGGAAGTAGGGTACATTAGGTGCGTCATGAGTGACATGTTATTAATGGATAAGTCGAGGAAGGATTTGTCCCTTCTATTTATAGAAGTTGATATCTCAGCCCTTTGATTGAAATAGAACTATCGCGTAAAATTCCATGGTCATGGTGCAATAGTGAGTTTATTTTAGGTAGTCAAAGAATGATGTATCAAGCACAAAGGTTGATGACACGATCATGAAACCTACTTGATGAGATATTGAGACAAAGGGATTATATTACATAGTGAATGTTCGTTTGTGGATGTCATTGTTGCGACATTAAGTTCTTTCTCTTGGGTGCCTTGACCCATTTCTAGATAGAACTCTTGGACTTTAGGCAAGCCCGCCTAATGCCAATGAGAAATAATCCTAGAGGGTTACACAATAAGTGTTTTTGTCGGTCTCAGTTAAATTCTATTTTAATTTAATTGATGTAATAAATATTATTCTCAAGACCATGAAATAATTTTATTCAAGTTAAAATGATCGCATAAATTAAATAAATATTTATTCACTGGATTGTGAGTAAAATATATTTATTTATTTTATTGAACATTTAATAAATATTTATTTACTAGTTTGTAAATATAATATTTATTTAAGAGAATAAATTATTTATTTATTTATTCGGTTGTTCAATAAATGGAAGTAGTGCTCGAGCCGATCAAGGCTAGTCCGGTAGTAAAATAATTATTTTCAAGATGGTAAATAATTATTTAACTAGTTGGCACAAGTTAAAATAATAATAACACTGCTATTATTTTTTGATGTGGAATTTTATTTATAATTTTGTTTTACACAAGTTGGTGTACCATAAATAATGACGTGATATTATTATTAAGAGCATGGGTTTTCTCTAAGGTTATGAATGTATTTAGTTGTTGTTACGCAATTAAATATTGTAACTGAAGCCCCATGTCGATAAATAAGACATGTACGTTTATTGTGCCATGTACTGAACTGCATGCCCAGTGAATTGAGAATTGTTGAGCTAAACTATTTCTCTCTTGAATACTCTTCCCACCTCTCTCAAGAACGATATATATTCTTCATGACCTAAGAACAAACGATCAAGAACGACTGAAATAAGATACCCGCTTTGCCGCACTAGCACCCAGAGAACGAGTGGTGTTGATTAGAGGCCATTGAAGCACGTGTGGATCACCATTAGAGGGATTCTGGTTTGGATCCTTGCAAGCGTAATGAGAAAATCTGGAAGGTTCATTCCGTACCATCAAAATCATCAACAAATAAAGTAACAAAGATCCATGTATTATTTTATTTATGAAATTAAATAAATTAATTATAAACATGATGTGAAAGATCCTCTCAAAAGGTTTTGGGCATTTTCCTTCTTTATTTGAATCTTTGATTCTATTCCGTGGAGACTAGAGTTCATCATCATATTGATCCTGAAATAATCATTGATCATGGTAAAAATTAAAGTTGGGCGTCAGCCCAACTGCGCTTCCACTGCGCCCGGAACCTTCACATCTCACATGGTTTGTGCACGTCCTGTCTAACCATGTGCCTAAACCATGCGAGGTGTGGTTCTCCTAAATAGTTGGGACACACAGTTGGAACACAAATTAGCCAACCATGCATCCAAACCATGCACCCTATTTAAAATATGGGAAATGAACATTCCCACCCTTTTAATTTATATAAAATCTTCCTCCACCACCTTCTTCATTTACGCACAACAACTCCACTGGGATATCTTTATTCCTCTCCTCAAGGATTGAGTAGATCTCTCTCATATTACCTTTAATTCCTTCATCGTCAGTCATGTTGGAACAACCTTGATAAGTCTAACACTATTTTACCTTATTTCCTCATTTTTATTTATCATATTTGGAGTTATCTCTATGCGAGATAATATACCATATTTTGAGGGATTTTGTCTAGTTTTCCATTTATATCATTCCATCCCAAATCTGAGGCCGATACTGGATGAGGAAACTTTTACAGGGCCTAGGTAGGAAGTCTATTTATTTTAACAAAAAGTTATGACATTTATAATTTGTTCAATTATTCCACATTCCATATTCTCCATACATTTTATACAAAATGAATAACCCCTTAATTAATTTCCTAGGCTTAACCTAAACATGATACATGACCCTCAGACTTTGTTAAAAGTTAACTAACTCAACCCAAACCACCCCTTGGGGTGTGTTTGAGTAAATTCCCATAACAACCATACCATGCCTATGTAACCAAACCACCCCTTAGGGTGTTTGTGTCTTGTCTCATATAAGTGGAATGTTTTAATTAAACTAATTGAGTTATAAAATAGAATGGATAATTCGCTTGTCCTTATGTTTAATTTATAATTTTACAATATATTATTCTATAGACATTGATCACACTATTAAAGGTGTCAAATTACTTTAGAAAGCCTTGAATTCTTTTGGGAATTACTTAATAGAACTCATAATATACCACCTGATTTATTGATGTCAATTCTAAGTGGTAAACCATACATGGATTCAGTGTAACAACCCAAACTCCAATGACCCAAAGCTGGTGTCAAATTTCTTGCATTGGTATAAGATACAAGGGATATCATCTTGAAGGACTGATTAGTTTAGTAGTCCTGAAGAACTAGATACATACATGATTCCCATATTATATTGGAAATATAAAATACATAGCATAAGAGACACTCTTGTATTCATGATATTAATCATAATATCCTTCTTCATATACCGAGGAAAGAAAAACAAATAAAGGGTGAGATAAAATGATCAATAATATTTATGTACAATGGAATCTATCATGAGTAAATAATATATAATAAATATAGAAAGGTAAATAATTGAAAACACATACTATTTAATCAATAACGTGGGCACAAAATGAATCCATAGATAATATCAATGCAGTAATCTCATGAATAATAATAAATAAATTCTCAATGAGGGAAGTTATTAATACTAGACATCATGATATCATACATCATAATATATTTAACATCAAGGACTTATTCCAAGATAGTTTAATCAATGGGCAGGTATACACAAAAAACCCATTTAATTTGACCAACATATTTGTCTCATGAGACCTGTCAATGCATCAAGGGTCTATCTATTACCAAACCCCACCTTCAATGCATGTCTAATGAATTCCTCATATATTGAATGATCAATTTAATTCATGAACAATATGATATATCAAAAAATATCCATATTGAGTAAATAATATGGAATATCAATATTCTTCCATTCAATCAAATAACTTTCAAAGTAAAACATCATATGTAGAAATGGTATACAATTTAGGAAATAATCATATTTATGATACACAAAATATTGATATTTAAGAGAAATATAATTTTCAATTATCATAAGAAAGTATATATTTAAAGAGAAAGTTAACAGCCATAAAATGAATTAAGAGATGGGAGATAACCATCAATTCATCAGAAAAGTAAATTTTTATAATAAAATTATTTTTTAAAAGAATAGAAGAAAATGAAATCAAAAAAATTAAAAATAAGTTTTCATAAAAGTATTTTCTTTGTAAAACCATTAAAAACTTGTATAAGAATATAAGAGTGTAAAATGATTATGGTGGTGGGAAAGTCCATTAACACCATATAAGCAAACATTTATTTTGACCTTTTTTAAAGAAAGTAAAAAAACCCTTTAAGAAATAATTAGAAAGATTCATTTCAAACCATTTAAAAAGTCAAGTATAACTTAAAATTTACTTAATAAATAATTTGAGTAAGTAAAAGGACTTTTGTAATTTTTTTTGAAAAATATGTCCATGGAAGAAAAATATACTCGATCAAAAAGATAAATATGATCAGTTTTATTTTAAATATTTCTTTACTTGATTGAAATGACAAAGATGGGAAAAGTTAGTAGAAAATATGGGAAGTCATTAAATATCTAGAGTAAAAGAAAAATATATGGAGTTTATGAATGGTATATTATAATATTCATTTAATAAAAGTATAATAAATCTAAAGAAATGAGATTGTAAAATAAATTATTACATATTTGGTAACTTTTAAATTGAAACCCCTTGTGTAAGATCCCAAATTTTCTTAAGGTATGTTTTTGTTTAAGTTTTGGTTTGGACTCTTATTTTTGGCTAGATAAGTTTTTCGCCATGTTTATGTGAAGGCTCAGGGGTGTTCCAAGGGTTTGAGACATGAAAGAGTAAGAAAAGGGAGTTCTTGGGCATGTTTCACGGTTTACACATGGTTATTGCAAACCGTGCAGGAATACCAAGTAACCGTGAAACCATGGATAGAGGATTACGCACAGTTGGCGCACATTTAAGAAAATCATGTGGGAATCCCCATGAAACCATGAGAAGGGGTGTTTTTCAGATAGTGGATCACGTACAATTTGCACACAGTTTGGAAAATTGTGCGACCTAGTATTTTTGAGAAAATTACAAAAATTCCATCCTAGGATTTTAAACCCCAACTTGAGATTCTACTCCATTCCACACCCTATAACCCTAGTGAAAAGATTGGATGAACCAAGCTTCCCAAGGGTGGTTCACATTTGATTCTTGGTTGTTTGGAGCACTGTTGGTTGCAGATCAAAGCCCTAGGTAAGTCTAACGCTCCTCTTGCTTCTCTTTTTTGGATTAGGGTTTGTAGTTTCTTCCATCTACTTATGCAGACCTAAAACCCACATTTTCTAGTGAAACATAGGTTGTTGATTAAATGGGTGTTTGAATCCAGATCCAAGGCCATGATTAAGAGTGCTCTCATCATTGGATTCGAGGTAGGTGGTCTACAAGTATCATCCCATAGTTTTATTTTAGATTTGTGCATGAAAGATTGTGTTATTTTTTCCTAATTGTGTTCTTGGTTCTATTGGAGTTTTTGATAAAAAGGGGTATCTAAGTGACCAATTGAAACCCTCATGATCCCCGTGGGATGCGTAGAGGAGGACTTGACCATTTTAGGTCCACCCATGGGGTGCACCAACAATCCCAGACCTAGAGAGTGGTATGGTTAAGTGAATGATTATCGAGTAAAGTGTGAATCCCATGTATAACAAGTTTTAATGGTTGATTAAGTTATAAATGGAATGATGATAGATATGCCTAGGGTGATAAGGGAATAAGGTGTTGTTGGAATGACATGAAAATGGGAAATTGGGTTAAAAGAGATTATGTCGACTGTTTGATGAATTTTGGTTAGAAACGCCTAAGGGGATTAGTGAATATTAAATGGTGAACTTGTAATTGGGTAATAGAATGGGAAATAGGGAATATGTTAATGAGATGTAATAAGGGAAAGTATGAATATGTGGAATGGGTTAATACATGAGAATTATGTGGTACACCTAAATGATCGAATGTAATAAAGTGGTTGTGTTATGTGATATGAGAATTGTACTTGAGTGTATAAAGGGTAAATTATTGTGAAATGATGAATGGGATAAGTGGGTTAATATATGGTAATTGATGAATATTGGATAAGGTATGGGGTTGTTGAATACACTTCAGGGGTTAAGGCAAGAGAATGGAAATTTGGCTAAAAGATTATGAATTTAAATTGGTAAATGTGTTAATGAGTTATGGAATATTGTTATTTTCCATGTTGTTATGTATTGTTAATTCTAATGGCATTGGTTATGCTTGGTTGTGTTATGGTATGGTTGTGGTGACTTGATAAATAAGCATGTGCACATGGCTTTGTAGAGTGGGGTACTGACTTGAGGTTCTATGCCCATGAGTCGAGCTAGACTGAGGCTCTAAACTCTACCCCATAAATGCACGGGGTAGGGAATGGGACATAGGCTCTATTCCCCTAACGGTTGCATTCCACCTGGACTAAGGCTTCGAGGTGAGGATAATGCGTTGATGTGATATGTGCATCCCTATTGAGATAGGGACTTGAATTATTTACCCTATGCATAATGATTTATTTCCTTATACCCATGTTGAGATGATGTATATTACTAACCTAAAGAACATATGTTAAAATGGATTATGTAGTAAAAATGGTATAAGAAATGGAATTGGGATAAATGATAGTCATGAATTAAATGAACCTTGTTAACTAATGGCACCCGAACTATCCCTTGTTTACTTACCATTTATTTTGTACTTGCATGCACTATCTATTAGACTGGATATTTTGTAGACACCATTGGTGGTGGCCTATTGAGTTTTGTACTCACATCCTGATCAGGCCGTCGTTGGGTACTTGAGTAGATTTATTGGTTGTGGGTCCAGACAAGGGCAAAGGACCTACCCTAGGATGTTGAGTTGGGCTCGGTATGTACATGGAGAAGGATCTGGACTTATATTCTGGACCCATTTGGGGATTTTTTTTTGTTTGTCTTATTTTTAGTTTTGTTCACTTTGAACTACTAGTACGTCATGACGCTGTAAATGTTGAATTATGGTTTGTACCTAGTTGGGAGATGTTTGACTCGTATGTTTATTAGTTGTTCATATTATTCTGCTAATTATATTATGTTCTACTATGGATTACTCTATTAAAGATGGTATAGTATCTCCACTTGACTCATTAGACCCTCGCTGCTAGTCGGCCACCTCTGGCATACATGGAGGCATGCTTGAGGTCATGTGACGACTCGGCTCGGGGCACTGGTATAATGGATTTCAGGTCAGGGATGTTACACCTTGAAAGAATAAACTTGAATTGAAACATTAATCATAATGAATACATAGGTATTCATATTAAATATATAAAAGGTATATTATATATTCCACATAAAAGTAAATAGGTACATAATACTAAATATGCCTCAATGGAGTTGAAATTGAGATGAAATCCCTTACCCCACTCTTCCCTTTAGTTGAACATCCTTTAGAATCATGTATAATGGTTTTAAACATGTAATTAATTTATACCTGAACCATTTTAATATTTATAATATCATATATGATCCTCTTATAACAACTTATCACCCATTTGATTAATAATATTTAATTATTTTCATTGTTTAGGGTGTTAATGACTTTTTTTCTAATGCATGTTTTGTCGTGGAAGTTTCAGTTATTATATATTGGATATAGTCCCATTAAATAAATAATTATATTATTGTTAGAAATATCATATTTATTCATTAGATACATGTTTAGAATCATTCATGAAATTTGTACATGGAAAATGAATCACATTGCTTCGTGGAGACGGTAGGCCACATGTACTCACGACCGATGTTATCATTTTTTTAATGGGTGAAATGGTAAGGATGTAAATGATATATCAAATTTTTAGAATCAATATTATTTGATAAGTATCATATATATTCCTTGGTTCCATCATTATGACTTTCCATGTGAGTCAGTGATGGGAAAAAAATTCATCGTTTCATGAGGTGGTAGTCCACCGTACACACGAGCGATGGTTTTGTTTCCCATTTGATGGATAGGATGGATAAATATTATGAAATAAACATAATAAAATATTATTATATGAAAGATATTGGTTTTATTATATCATTATTTTCATAAAATAATTTAATTTTTTAAAAGAATATTTAAAAAAGAAAGAGATCGGTGAAGACAATTAATTTCGCTAGAAAAATCTCTTTTGGATCTCTTATTAAGGACCCTAAGGTTGGTATTTTGGGAATAAAAGAAGATTTATAATGCGGATAATGATTTTGGAAAGATTTTTTTTGGGTTTTAGTCGATCTAAATTGCTCAATAGGTTTGAGTAAGTGAGGGGAGGGGGTTCCCTTTTATAATTGAGATGAGAGACACACTTGTAATTTTTCAAAGTTTTAAAATATTATTAAGTCACTTTCTTAAAAAAGGCTCCAAAATGAATCATATTAGAAGGTTATAAATTTAAGTTGTAAATAAATCCAACCAATGAGGTTCAAAAATTTTTTTAGTCTATTTTAACCCTTATCTTTTTAGATTAACCCTCAGTAAACCCATTTTGACTTTAACTGAAGTAATTAATTTTAACTGTTTTTACTATTCATTGTTACAAAAAAATAAATTGAATTTATAATAAAATATTTATTATGATAATTGAAAATATGAAATCCACTTTATCAAATTCATTTTACAGAAGTGGAAAAATTTAATTTAACAATAAACCCGCAAAATATGATGAATAAACATTTTTCAAGAAATGCATTTTTAAAGCATAAGATGATATTACATTAACTAAATGACCAGTAATCATAATTATATGGATTTAAATTAATAAATTAATATATATAATTTATAAATTTTATTTAAATCATTTATTATTAATGATCATTAAAAATTAATTAAAATGGAAAGACATTATGCTTTTAAAAATAGTTTTATAAAAAATATCCCTTTTTACCTCTAAATGATATTATCTTTATTTCTATAAAATTTATATTCAATAAATGGTCAATTATAAATATCATAAGAAATTATTATAAATAAAATGAGTAATAGTTAAATACTAAATTTTCAACTATTCATAAAAGCTTATTTTTAAGGGAATTTTTTAAAAACTCATTTTAGGATTATTTTGACCTACTAAGTTCAAAATTGATATTCATCCAATCAAATTATAATTTTTGTGCCATGAAATATTAAAATTTTCAACATAATTTATATTAAAATAGAATGTTTACTTACTATAATTGAAGCTTGGGTGTTATATTATTCACTTATACAAAAATTTTATCCTTGAAATTTTCATGGATATTACTTTCTAAAAAAATGAGGGTGGTTCTTCTTCATAACATCCTTAGGTTATGTAACAACCTAATGTTATTTTATGAAATAATTTAATATTTTTGGTACATTTTATTTCATTCAACACTTAATTTAAATAAACAATGATATACACATAATTTTTAATAAATTTATTTTATTCTTCAAAAATATGTTTTCTTAAAGAAACAATATTGTTCCTTTCTATGATAAAATAAATATAATTATTTTTTACAATTTTAAATAATTTATTCTTTAAAATAAAATTAATTTTTGAATTTATCAAGTCAAAATTATCTTATGATTAATTTTGGATATTTTTCTAAAAAGTTTGATATTTTAATGAATAATGAAAAATACAGAATTATATTGAAAACTGTATATTCTTTTAAGACACATACAAAGTAAAAAATATTTTGGATTTGTTTTAAACTATAATTAGTAACTTTTGATTATGGATAACATATTTTATGTATTTTAAAATAATTTTATACATGATTTTAGTGTAAAAAAATATTAGACTTCGAAGGGAATTTTTCAGAAAAATTATTTTTCATTGCATTTTTTAGTTTAATTTCAAATTAAATTATTATAATTATGTGTTTTGAATTTTTATAAATTAATTCCATATTTTTGAACATAAGTTACAAATTTATTAAATATATCCCTTTTATTTTTAGTCAATATGAATAGTAACCGTGGTAAAATTTATCATCTCACTAAAGAGTAAATCAGATTAATCTAGATTAAAAATAAGTGATAAGGACTTAAGTTTTCATCCAAAATTATTATTTGATGAATTAAATTTTACCCTTTACAACTAAGGTTATAAATTGAGTTATTTAATGGGTAGTTGTCTATGAAAATGACTTATACTTTATTAAAATCAAAGAAAGCGACAAAATGTTACTCTTTTATTTTTAATAAGTATAACATTTTTAATATAGGGTTAACCAGAAGATATAATCAACTATAAATATTATTTTGAAATATAAAAGATTTATATTCATTATGATAATGTATTTAAAATTTTTAGGAATTAAATACTTACCCTAAACGATGATGTAATAATTATTCAATTAAAAGAAAAATCAAATAAATGATAATAAAAATATGAAAAGTAATATAATTTGAGATATTTAAGGTGATACACGAATTTTATAGATTAAAATGACATGTATAGTATATAATAATAATTTTTTTTCGAATTTTAATTGTTTTCTTGATGTTTTTATATGTTAATGTAGTTAATAGCATAAAAATTGAAAATAATGACATTTTATGAGATTAATATTTATTAAATTATTTAAAAATATTTAAAAAATAAAAAATTATTATGAAATGGTCTAAAATGTCATAAATTTTAAATTCATGGTAAAATTGACACTATATAAGTAAAAATTAAAACCTTTTATTATTGAAACTGTTGTTACCATAGTTAAAATTAAAATAGGTTAATTAAGGGTTAATCAAAATTATAAGGTTGAAAATAAAACAAAAACATGTCTAAATTCTATTGGTTTATGATAGTACAACATTATATCATATTATCTTCAAATCCATATCCATTTTGTTGTATTTGTAATGAAAATGAATTTATTATAATTTAATCTTTTGATAAATTTCTAAAACCACCCCTCACAACCCCTTCTCCTCAAACATTCCAAGCACTGAAGCTTTCCAAATATTTTACAAAAACACTCCTAAAAACTCTCCCCATGTTCAAGTGCTTATGGTATCAAAAAAGAACCAATTAAAAGTTCTTCAAATGATCCTTCAAGGAGGTCATATTCAAGAGGTTACATTCTCAAACTACCTCTCTTAATTTCTTTTCTTATTATAACTTCTCCTCAAATAATTCATCCATAAAAAAATAATAAATCCAATATCATGTATATACTACAATTTTATTGTGTTAATGGAATATCAATCATCAAATCCTATATCTTCTCCTTTTATTCTAAAATTGAAAACATTGTTCGTGATATGTCGGTTCACCGCCTTCATGGACGATGAGTTTTCATTTTCCATTACCACCTTAAAGGATGGTAATAAAACTATTATTATTTTTAAATTAGATTTTAATAATAATATTTTTACTTATTTCATATTCTATAACTAATATATATACATAATATTAAATAAAATGAAACTAGTTCATGATGGTCAGAAAAACCACCAGAATAAACTAAACATTTATAATTAATGTTTTATAAAATGAATCATCCTCATACCAAAAATAAAAATGATATATGGGAACATTTAATCTTTAGTAAGTGAGTTAATACCATTTCATTTTACTTCTAGATTTTTATTTCCATTTGACAGGAACATCCATAATTACACACAAAAATATCCGACCATGAAACTATGAAACAAACACTCACGAAATGATAAAATTGAACCTTATAACTCATTTAAATGACCATAAATGAACTTAATAAAATTATAATAAATAAAATAAATGTGTAATAGGTTCTTAATTAAGAAATTAATGGATCTAATTTTATTATCTAAGACATTAATTGCAAGTGCATAACACATTTAAACATAAGGTAAGAGATCTCTATGAACCTCCATATTTCCTTTGGGTTATGTTTTCTCTATATTTTCATCAATTTATCCATTAATTATTTTTATATACTTATCCTATTTTATCTGTATATGTACCACACACACACACACACTCACATATATCAATTCATCTTTCTTTGATGGGGAATTACATGTTTTATAAGGTTCCCTTCTCAATTCCTCTTGGTAAGCAAACCATATTAAAGGTAACTTCCCTTTTTCTTACACATTTTCAAGTACACTCCATAAAATATTTTAAGACTCCAATATTTTTCTAAAATAAAACAATTTATCCTAAAAATCTGTTTTAGTTCATTTCTGGTTTTATGGAAATAATTATGCCTTTATTATCTTTAAAGACTCTTTATTCTTCTCTTTAAAACCATGCTTAAATGACACATTTCTAAAGTTACCTAACCACTCTTTTTAATGTTTTTAGTTAAGTTGGAATTAATTATTCATGATATTTTTTTTAAAAGGATGGGGCTGAAGCCTCATTTATTATTAAATCAAAGAAAAGACCTCTTTAACTGGGTAGAGGGAGACCCATTACATAGCCCTAAGGCCTATTGGGCATTTATCCCATTACATGGCCCGTAGGCCCAATTTTTTGGCCCATGGAACATTCTGTGAGTAGTACTGCTACATTACCCACCTGCTATAGTGGCACACAGTACCCGCCGCCACTACAGTGCTCTTCCGCCGCTATAGTGACCGTCATTGCTACATTGCCGCCACTGCTATAGTAATACTACAGTACCCTGCGCCCAATGGGTTTTGAACCCCCATTTTTCATGTAGGATTACGGGGTTCTTACCACTAAGCCAAACCCCAACTATAATTATTCATGATATATTATTATATTTTATTTATTAATGTCCAATAATTTTTTAAATCCTTTATTTCATGAATACCCATTTCATTCCATGGGTATCCCTTATGTTTATTCCTTATATTTGATTATTTATATGGCACACATATATGAACAAGTTATGATTGGTGAATCAAGATATCACTCCAATTCATTGGGTAATGTTTTAGTTTGATGAGACATTATGTATGGGATTAGGGAGAAAACCAAATCCATTATGGGAATTTTTACACCATGTGATATAGTCTTGGAAGTTAACATCGAATCATGTTTATGTAATGTTATATGATGTTTCCAATTTCCTATGTTTACATGATTATATGATTCCATATTATAAATTATATGATTCCTTATGTCTATTTATGATCCATTCCTTTTATGTTATCTTTTTATGCCTTCTAACTGATGCGCTAGGATTTATTCCCATGTTTATTCCCTTAATGGGCTTTTTAGCTCATCCCTTTTGGTCATGTATGCTCTAGGTTATCATATTCATTTATAGGATCTCAAAAGGAGTTAGGAGGCCATTATGAAGATTAACAAAAAATGTTTTATTCTTGTTTCATGTTTTTTAATTATGTACCCATTCTTTCAAATACACTAGAATTTTCGATCCTTGGTTTGTATTTAATGGATAATTATGATTAAAATCATGTAATAGTTTGTGTAAAAGGATTAGGTTTCTATAGTTGGTATCAGAGCATGGTCTAGTTATTTTTAGGGATTAATACTAGAAAACTATAATAATAACCCTATAGATAATTCTTTTACCATGTATAACCTATATTGAAACTTAGGGAATCATAATTTAGGATATACTTTTCATAATTTCCTTTTTATAATCCCATTTTCTAAATATAAAAGACCCCCTAATTTTATTTTTCTTTTATAGTTAATGGCTGGAAATAGGGTAACCCATGCTAAGAAATTCATGACAGTACTGGCTCAATTGGATCAAGTTATGAATAATAACTTGAATCATGTGAAAGGGTCTCCTTCTCCTAAGAAAGATCAAGTTATGGTCAAACCCTTTAAGTGAAAAAGTCCTCAAAAATTTAGTGTATCTTTCGAGACCCTCATCATGAAAAAATGGATTAACTTCATTGAGAAAATATTCTCTGTCCTCTAATTCTCATAATAAGAGAATGTTGTATTGGTGGTCTATTGTTTTGATGGGGAAGCTGATCAGTGGTGGATATTGATAAAAAACACGAAGTCTAAAGAGGAAATTGATTTCATGGAATGTGAAGCATCAATGAAAATATTTTTCAATAAATATTTTCCCCAAACTCTCCATATTAATATGTAGAGGGATTTCCTCAGTCTAAAGTAAATGGAAGATTTGTCTATTAGATCATATGAGGAAAAATTCACAAGACATGCACAACAAGATTCCGACCTTTTCATCAGCATTGAAAGTAAGGTGTAACAATTCTTTAGTGGTTTGAAACCGAGTCTATGAAAAGCCTTAGAAATTTAGGACTTTGATAGTTATAAATAGATTCTTAGTTGTTCCCTTAAAGTTGAGATAGAGATCAGTGATTCTTATTGGCCTCATGAGACTGAAGACAAGAATCATAAGATGTAATTCTCTTCAGGAAGGATAATATAAAAATATCATAGAGGAAAGAAAACCCAACATCCTAATTTTTAAAAGTGTGGGAAGAAGCTTCTTGGAAACTACCTAAGGGGAACCATAAGGTGATTCAAGTGTGGAAAATATGGGTACTAATCTAGTCAATAATGAAGTTAAATAAAGAAACCCACTAATGAGTAAGTGGAAAATAATCTTTAGATGAACACTATGCCTACTATACAGTGCTTTAACTATGAGGAACCAAAGCACTATGTGATCCAATGCCCTGAGCCAAGGGTTTTCAAGAAAAATCTATGACAAAAACCTCCAAGGTAGTAAGTAAGGGAATATTATATCACTATTGTAGAGGTGGAACTTGAAAATGATGTGATGACAGGTATTATAGTTATCTATTCAAGAATAGAAAACATACTTTTTGATTATGGTTCTATAAATTCTTTCATATCCTACAAGTTTAGTTGAACTATTCAAACACCACCTCAAAATATGGAGATTGAGTTATCTGTGAGGAAAAAGGGGAAATTATTACATCAAAAGTATATAATTTCTCCCCAATAAATGTTTGTGGAACTAACCTCCCAAAAAATATTTTCATACTTCATTTGGTGGAGTTTGATGCTATATTGGGCATGGATTGGATATCTTTATATAAATCCAATATCAACTGTCAAGAGAGGGAGATCACCCTTCACATCCCAAGGTATCCTCCAATTATATACAAGTGTAAGGAGAAAGATAAATCTCCTTCAGAATCATCAAAATCATGTGTGGATATTATTTCATTATGAGAAATAATATCTATCTCAAATGATTGAGATAAAGGAGAGGATCATGCTTGAAAACATGCCCATTGTGAGGGACTAAATTGATGTGTTCCCTAGAGAATTTCTAGGTCTTCCTCCTGAAATATAGGTTGAGTTATCAATAGAACTTATAACTATATATATTCCCATATCAAAGGAACCTTATAGAATGACCACCATTAATTTGGAAGAACTGAAGAATCAATTACAAGAGAATTTGGATAAGGGATTCATATGCCTAAGTGCTTCACTGTGGGGTGGATTAGTCCTCTTTTTCAAGAAGATATATGGATCAATGTGACTATTCATTTATTATCATGAGCTCAAAAAAATCATGATAAAGAAAAAGCATCCCCTTCCATGGATAGATGATTTGTTAGGTCAATTGCATGGGGATAAGTATTTCTCTAAGGTGGAACTTCGGTCTGGATATCACCAATTAAGGGTGAAGAAGGAAGATATTCCCAATATTACCTTTTAAACTATTTATGGACACTATGAGTTCATAGATATTCCATTCAAACTCATTAATTCTCCAGAAATATTCATGGAATTGATAAATAGAGTCTTTAGATATTACCTCACCACATATGTGGTAGTCTTTATAGATGATATTCTGATATACTCCAAGAGCAAGAGGACCATAAGAAGTATTTGAATACTATGCTAAATATCTTATAAAAGGATAAACTCTATGAAAAGTACAATAAATATTAGTTATGTATGGAGGGAGTATCATTTTTGGGACATTTTATCACCAAAAAGGGATATTTGTAAACCCTTCTAAGAAAAAGGCAATTAAGAAGTGGCCCAGACCAGCATCTATAGTGGAGATCCGTAGTTTCCTTGGTCAATTTGGGTATTAACGATGATTTTTAAAGAACCTAGAATGATTATTAAACCTAATAACTAATACGAATTATATGGGAGTAAAGTTTCTCTTGACCAGTGAATGTGAAGTCTGCTTCAATGAGTTTAAAAGAGGTTTATCACTGCACCAATAATCACACTACCCACAAGTGGATAACTATTTGTGGTATAAAGCTATGCATAAAAGAAGGTATTAATATATTTACTGATGGAAAATTATAAAGTAATAGCCTATGCCTCATGTAAGATGAAAGTTTATAAGAAAAACTATCCCACTCATGATTTGGAGTTTGCAGCTGTGATATTTTCATTGAAAATACAACAAAATTATATATAGGGAAAAGTACGAGATATATACTAATACCAAGAGCCTAAAATATATATTCACATAGATTAAACTTTATACGATATAATGAATATGGTTAGAACTCATCAAGGATTATGATTTCTCAATCCACTACCATCCTGGTAAAGCAAATAAATTTGCAAATTCTCTAAGTAAAAATGATCCATAAACTCTATCAATGATGAAAATTGAGAAGGATACAATATAATTATAATTAAAAGGATATAGATGGGAATAATAAGGTAAGAAAAACCATCATTCCTTTCTCAAATTATTGGTTAACCATCCCTTGTGGGGGAGATAAAGGGTTCTCAAATAAACAATATGGAAATTTAGAAGAAGGTGAAGCTATCAGAAATGAGAATTCCTCAGAGTTTAAATTGATAGGGAATGAATACTAATATTTGGGTCATGACAATGTATACCATAAGATCATGAGATAAAGAGGGATATTTTGAATGATGTGCATAGCTCAACCTTTTCCATTCACCCAGGGAGCTCGAAGATCTATTGAGATCTTCGAAACTATTGGTGGGCCAATATAAAGAAGAAGATCATTGAATATACATTTAAGTGTCTAGAATGTCAATAAGTTAAATCTGAAAAGAAAAAGTTTAGGGGTATGATTCAACCATTACGTATACCTACATGAAAATGGGAAAAAATCACCATGTACTTTATCACTATACTTCTGAAGACATCAAGAGGAAATAAAGCTATATGGGTTATTTTGGATCATCTTACAAAGAAAAATCACTTTATTGAAATTCAAGAGGACTTCTCACTTGATCAACTTGCAAGAATATACATTAGAGAAGTGGTGAGGCTATATAGAGTAACATTATCAATTATATTTGGTCGAGATATAAGATTTACCTTAAAGTTTTGGAAAAGTATCCAACATGCTCAAAACACTGAAACTGAACTTCAGTACAACTTATCACCCTCAAATTGATGTCCAGTCTAATTGGACCATTCAGACACTGGACGACATGTTCAATATACTTCAAAGGAGGATGGGGTCAACATCTTCCCCTAGTCGAGTTCTCTTATAATATTAGTTTCCAATAAACCATCTAAATGGACTTATATGAATCCCTTTATGGGAAGAGATATAGAACACCTGCATGCTAGGATGAAGTATAAGAAAATAAGATTTTATGACCTAAAATAGTTGAGGAGGAAATGGTAGAAAAGTTAAAGACCATTCAATGACACATCAGGGGTGTACAAAGTCTACAGAAGAGATATGAAGACAATCATTTATGAGACTTAGTGTTTGAGGTTAGAGATAATATATTCCTCCATATATCTCCAAGGAAATGAGTTATGAGATTTGGGAAGAAGGGAAAACTAAGTCTTAGGTATATCAACCCCTTTGAGATTCTCGATTGAATTAGAGTTATGGTATATTGACTAGCACTTCCACCAAACATGTATCAAATACATGATGCATTCCACATATCCATCCTAAGGAAGTATATACCAGATCCATCACATTTACTAAAGTTATAGGTGATACAGTTGAAAAATGAACTCTCTTATGAGGAGTAGCTGGTGAAGATCTTGGACTGTAGAGATAAAGTTCTACACAATAAAACCACTCACCCAGTTAAAGTACAATGGAGGAACCACAAATATGAACATGCGACATGGGAATTGGAGGAAGTGATAAAGAAGAAGTACCCTCACTTGTTCTCACCATTGTAGGTAAAATTAAATTTCATGGGTGAAATTTCATAAGGGGGGAAGAATGTAACACTCCAATATTTTATTAATAAATATTTTTTTCAGTAGCTTGTGTTGCATGCAACACTGAATTTAAACACACAACGACATACTATTACAATATTATTAATTTAACATGACTGTTATAACCTAGCCATTTAATTTAATGGTATGAATAGGAATAACCATATTATTAAATATATTAATTCTTATGAAATAAATAATTCATTTTTAATAAAGTCATTTTATTCTTCAAAAATATGCCTTTAAATTTTTTTTCCTCTTTCTATGATAAGATAAATATAATTAATTTTAACACTTTTCGATTTTTTTTTAAAAAATAAACTTCATTTTTGAATTCACCATATCAAATTTATCTTATGATGAATTTTTGGTAATTTTCTAAAAAGTTTGAAATTTTATTGAATAGTGAAAAATACCGATTTACATTGAAAACTGTATATTCTTTCAAAACACTTACAAAGTAAAGTTATATTTTATATTATTTTTAATTAATAATTAGTTCATTTTTATTATAGATATTATAATTTTGGTCTTTGAAATGAATTTTATACATGAATTTTGTATAAAAAAAATTTATACTTAAAAGGGAATTTTTCGAAAAAATTGTTTATCTTTTCATTTTTCTAGTTTAATTTTAAATTAAATCATGCCACTTCTGTGTTTTAAATTTTTTAAAATGGATTATATATTTGGAATTATGAGGTCCAAATTTAGTAAATAGACCCCTTTTATTTTTGGTTAATAAGAATAGTAACCGTGGTAAAATTTATCATCTTGGTAAAGGGTAAATCAAATTAATCTAGATTAAAAATAAGTGATAAGGACATAATTCTCCATCCAAATTCTTATTGTATGAATTAAATACATCCCTTAAAACCTAATGTTTTAATTAAGTTATTTAATGGAAACTTTTCCATGAAAATGACTTAGACATAATTTTTTTTTAAAAGTTGGGGTCAATACCTTTTTTATTATGAAATCAAAGACATCTTTCAATCTGGATAGAGAAAGACCCATTATATAGATTATATGCCCAAGTCTAAGTGGTCCATAAATGTGACCCAAATTCCTAGTGGAGTGTCATGCCTGCATCATCTTTCCTGCGTCACCAGACTCGCGTCATGTTCACGTTACCGCCTGCCTACATCATAAATCCCCAAGGGGCTTGCCCAGATTTGAACTTTAGTCTTTTGGATTCAGGATTATAGGTTTTACCACTTAGGCTCCAACCCAATTGCACTTAGAAATTATTAAAATCAAAGAAAGTTTCAAAATGTCACACTATTATTTTTAATAATTATAATATTTTTAATATAGGGTTAACACAAAGATATACTTGACTATAAATATTATTTAGAAATCTAAAAGATTTATCTTCATCATGATAATTTATTTAAACATTTTAGTAATTAAATAATTACCCTAAATACTGTGTAGTAATTACTTAATTAATAGAAAAATAAAATAAATGATAATAAAAATATAAAAAGTAATATAATTTGAGATATTTAAGGTGATCCATGAATTTTCTAGATGAAAATGAAATGTCTAGGATATAATAGAATAGTTTTTTTATTTGACTTGTTTTTTTGATGTTTTTAAATGTAAAATTAGTGAATAATGTAAAAATTGAAAATAATGATATTTTATGGGATTAATATTTTATTAAATTATTTAAAAATAATAAATATTTAAAAAACACAAAGTGATTATGAAATGGTCTAAAATGTAATAAATTTTCCATTTATGGTCAAATTGACACCATATATATAAATATTTTAACCTTTTAATATTGAAAAATTTGTTACTGTAGTTAAAATTAAAATAGGTTAATTAAGGGTTAATCAAAATGATAAGGTTTAAAATAAGATCAAAACATGTCTAAATTAGATTGTTTGATGATATTACAACCTTATATCACATTATCTTTTAATCCTTATCCATTTGGTGATTTTTTGGATAGAAAATTAATTTATTATCATCTAATCTTTTGAGAAATTTCCAAAAACACCCCTCTCCCCCTTATAAATATCACCCCTCACAATTCCTCCTCACACCTTCCAAGCCTTTTGGATTTCCAAATCTCTAAAAACATTCTCCTCACCACTCTCCATATATCCAAATGTTTCTGGTCTCACAAAATGACTAATTCTAAGTTCTTCAATGGGTCCTTCAAGGAGGTGATATTCAAGTGGTAACATTCTCAAACTACCTTTTTTAATTTCTTATCATCTTCTACCTTCTCCTCACCTAATTCATACATCATATAATAATAAAACTAGTATCATGTATATAATTCAATTTTATTGTGTTAATATAATATCAATCATTAAATCACATCTATTCTCCTTTTATTCTAAAAATGAAAACATCATCCGTGATATGTCGGTTCACCACCTTTGTGGAAGATGAGTTTTTGTTTTCCATTACTGCCTTCAAGGCTGGTCATAAAACTATTATTATTGTTAAATAATATTTTAATAAGTATATTATAACTTATTTAATGTTCTTTAACAAATATATAGACATAATATTAAATAAAATGAAACTAGTTCGCGATGGTCGGAAAAACCGACATAATAAACTAAACATTTATCATGAATGTTTTATCAAATGAATCATCATAATAATAGAAATATAAATGATATATTGGACCATTTAAACTTATAAAATTGAATTAATACCATTTTATTTCACTTATGGAGTTTTATTTCCATTCAATAAGAATTTTCACAATTATACACAAGAGAACCGACTGTGAAACCATGAAACAAACACTCCTAAAATGATGAAATTAAACCTTATAAATCATCAAAATGACCAGAAATGAACTTAATAAAATTATAATAAATCAAATAAATATGTAATAGGTTTTTAATTAATTAATTAATGGATCTAATTTGATTATCCATGAAATTAAGTGCAAGTATAGAACACATTCAAACATAAGGTAAGGAATATATCAAAACCTCCATATTTCCTTTGGGTTACGATTTCTCTCTCTTTGCCACAATTTATCCCTTAATTATTCTTATATACTTATCCTATGTTCTATATATATGTACTAAAAATATTTATTTATCTCAATTCTTCTTTATTTTATGGGTACTTACATGTTTTATAAGGCTACCTTGTCAATTCCTCTTGATAAGCAAACCATATTAATGAGAATTTCCCTTTTGCTTACCCATTTCCAAGTACACTAAATAAAATATTTTAATCCTCAAATATTTTTATAAAAATAACCCACTTTATCATGAAAAACTATTTTAGTTAATTTATGGTTTTATGGAAATAATTATGCCTTTATCCTCTTTAAATACTCTTTATTCTTTTCCTTAAAACCATGATTAAGTGACACAATTCTAAAGTTACCTAACCACTCTTTTTAATGTTTTCACTTTATTTGGAATTTATTATTCATGATATATTATTATATTTAATTTATTAATGTTTATTAATTATTTAAAACCTTTCTTTCATGGATACCATTGTTATAAACCCTTTGGTTATACCTTATGACATGATTATGATACCCATTTTTTTCATGGGTAACCCTTATGTTTATTACTTATATTTGATTCATTATGTGTAAAAAATATGCATGAACATGTTATGATGGGTTCACCCAGATAGAACTCTAATGAATTGGGTAATGTTTTAGTCTCATGATAAATTATGTATGGGATTAGGGAGTAAACCTAATCCATCATGGGACTTTGTCCACCATGTGATATAGTCTTGGAAGTTAGCCTTAAATCATGTTTATGTCATGTTATATGTTGTTACCACTTTCCTATGTTTCCATGATTATATGATTTCATGCTCTAAATGATATGATTACTTATGTTTATTCATGATCCATGCCTTTTATGTTATAATTTTATGTCTTTTAACTCATATGCTATGATTTATTCCCATGTTTATCCCCTTAATGGGTTTTTTAGATCATCCATTTTGTCCATGTATTCTCTAAGTTGTCCTATGAATTTATAGGAGATCAAAGGGAGTTAGGAGATCATTATTAATATTAATAATTTTTTTATTCTAGTTTAATGTTTCTTAATTATGTACCTAGTCTTCCAAATACACTAGACTTTCCAATCCTTGGTTTGTATTTTATGGATAATTATACTTAAAATCATGTAATAGTATGTGTAAAAGGCTTGGGTCACTATAGGTTCCCATGTTTCTTCTTCCATTTTATGATTTCTAAAAAGTACCATCACCAGTTGAGTCTTTTGATTCCTCCACACTTGTTCTCTAATGTCAATAATATGGATAGGATCTTCATAGTAAGATAGATAATGTTCCAATTCTATTATTTAGACGTGAGAAAATGCATTAGGTCTGGCATGTAATTCCTTAATAATGATAAATGGAACACATTATGTTATTTATAGAGGCTCAGTGGCATTTCCAAATGGTAAGAAATAACTCCAATTATTTTCAAAATCCCAAAATTTCTGATGTACCTATGACTCAGTTTCCCTTTCTTACTGAATCTTATAACACCCATCCATGGAGATAAATTCAAGAAAACATAACCTCACACTTGAAATTACAAATATTTCCTATGGTTATTGATATATCTCTTTTTCAAACTTTGAGCTACTTTAATATGAGTCTGAATAGTTTTTCCCTTTGTCACTATCTCCTCAAAAAGTTCCAGACCTACAAGTTTCCTTTCACCAACTTCATACCAATAAGCTGGAGCACAAAATATATTTCTATATAATGCTTTATATAACACCATTTGAATACTTGAATGGAAACTATTATTATAGGAAAATTATAACAAAGGTAAATAATGACCCAACATAACATGAAAGTCAAGTGAGTATGATATCAACATATATTCTGATGTTTGAATAGTTCTTTTGGTATGTCCATCTGTTTGAGGATGATAGATGGCGCTCAAATGAAGATCAATATCAAGAGCCTTTTGAATAATTTTCTATAATTTTGATGTAAATAGTGGATCATGATTATAAAAAATTGAAATAGGTGCACCATTAAGTCTTACAACATCATTAATATAGAGTTGTTCAAGATGATCAAGAGGTGAATCTTTTCTTATAGAAAGTAAATGTGTATATTTGGCAAGGTGATCAATAATAACCCATATTGCATCATTATTTATTAGAGTCTTTGTTAGTCCAGTGAAAAATTCCATAGTAATGTCATCCCATTTATACATAGGAATAGGTAAGGGTTTCATGAATCATATAGGATATTGTCTCTCAATCTTCACCTGTTGATAGACTAAGCATCTTGATTCATGATCAGAAATTTCCCACTTCAAAATATCCCACCAAAAACATTTTATTAAATCTATATACATTTCAGTTCTACTAGGGTGTATAGAGAAATTAAAACTATGATAACCATATAATAATTACCTTTTTTTTCTCAGGTATAAATGGAACACATAGCCTCTTTCCAAATTTTAAAATTCAATATTCATATACAAAGTATTCCAATTTTCCATCATTCACATCTTTAATTTTCTTTTGAAAATTCTCATCATCACGCTGATTTTTTTATATTTTCCAATAAATATGGTTTATAAATAATTTAAAAAATGAGTGATTTTTACCCTTCCTTAATAATTACCATATCTATATTTACTAGATCCATGAAAATAATATCCCTATAAATCATTATTTTGGTAATAAGTCTTTGATATTTCTTACTCAATGCATCTGCTACCATATTTTCCTTCCCTAGGGGGTTTTGTATTGATGAATCATAATCCTTGAGTAGCCCGATCCATCTTCTTTGCCTTATATTGAGCTATTTTTATGAAAAAAATGTATTTTAGGATCTTATGATCTGTATATATATCACAGTTTTCATCATAGAGATAATATCTCCATATCTTCAAAGAAATGATTATAGCTGCCAACTCAAGATCATGGGTTAGATAGTTATATTCATGAGTATTTAACTACCATGATGCATTGGTAATAACATTATCATTATTCATAAGGACACAAAAAAGTCCCTTCTTTGATACATAACTATTTATTAAAAATCAATCATTTCATGATGGTAGAGTTAAAATTGGAGAATTGACTAATCTCTTCTTCAATTCTTCAAAACATTCTTCACATTACTTTTTCCATGTGAAAATAACCCCTTTACATGTAATATTAGTTAATAGGTTATCCAATATGGATTTTTTTGAATAAATATCCAATAGTAACATGTCAAACCAATAAATATTCATACCTCAACATGTTTATTATTGTAGGATATTCCTTGATTTCCTTTATCTTCATAATATCAACTGAAATTACATCTATAGAGATAATATAGAAAATAAAATAAACTTTCTAAATACATAATTCACACTTTATAAAATTAACTTATAACTCTTTTCCTCTAAAATTCTTAATAATGATCTCCAAGTGATTCTTATGGTCCTCATATATTTTAGAGTACAACAAGACATAATCAATAAATAACATAAAAAATATATCAATATGTTCCTTGAATATCCTGTTCATCCATCTATAAAAACAAAGGGTGCACTAGTAAATCCAAATGGAATTAATATAAACTTGTAATGTCCTTACCTCATATGAAATGTTGTCTTCAAAATATCTTCCTTCTTTATTCACAATTGATGATACCCAAAACAAAGTTCAATCTTTGTAAAATATTGAGCTCTATGAAGTTGGTAAAATAATCCAATAATGTGAGGAATATAAGAATTTTTATTTATAATAATATCATTGATTTTTCTATAATCGATGCATGACCCCATGGATCCATATTTCTTTTTAAGGAAATGAACAAAGTCTCCCTAAGGTGAAACACTAGGGCATATAAATACCTTATTACACAAATCCTGTAGTTATTTCTTCAAATCAACTAATTTCATAGTGGCTATTCTATAGGGAGTATTTGATATAAATATTACATCCAGGAATAAATCAATAGATAACTCAACTTCATTCTCTGGTGGATGTGTAGGTAATTCCTCAGGAAATACATCAATGTATTCTTGTACAATAGGTACATCCACAATTTAAAGATTAACTTTTCTATATATAGGCTGTGTTTACTCTTTGTCCCCAAGAATATAATACATAAGAGCTACTAGGGGTGTATTTATATATTAATCAGATGATAAATTCTCCCCTATATAGATAAGTAATTCTATATCTTCATCATGAATCATAATTCCATCCTTTGGAATAAATTTTTGCATCATATATTGAAATTCGGTCCACACTAAGAATTATATCAAATTTAACCATAGGTATAATAATAAATTTGATAAATAGATCATGTTTATGTGTTATAATGGGAACTACCTGACACATCCTTGTTGCCGTGATATTTATATTAGGAGTTTTAACTGAAAACTCCCTTCTTAAGGTTCTAGGGAAATATCTAATTTTCTTAGAAAACATGGAAGATATAAAAGAGTGTGAAGATCTAGATTCAAATAAAGAATTAAATAATTTAGAATATATAGTTAAAGTATCCTCCACCACATATTTAGAAACTTCAAACTTCGATGTAGTGATCACATAAGCTTGGCCTTCACTCCTAGCCTCTTCTGTAATAAGTTCCCTAGATGCTTGGGAAATTGGTTTGAATAATGCCCCATTAATTTATAGTTGAAGCACTGGATAGTAGTGATCCTTTTATTTCCCTTACCATAATTAGTCATATAACCCTTATATCCACACTTATAACAAACTCCCATGCCCTTTAAATATTTTCCAGGATATTTCGTTCCATAATTTTCACATGAAGGGAATTACTTCATTTTTCTTCTTCATCTTTGATGATTTCCTTTTTTCTTGGTGTTCATATAAACTCTTATTCTCTTGAATTCCCTTGAATATATAGGATCTAGAAATTTTTTTCTCTATTTTGATGGTGTATAAAACTATTTCATCACATGAGGAATTTTTTTGAGAAACTAGTGCCTTTCAGAGACTTGGCTTAAGACCTTCAATGAAATGGTCAATAATTCTTTCCATATTACATATTTAATCTCTAAAATACTTGTATAGTCTTACAAAGGTATCCTCATACTCTAAAACACTTTCTTCTTCCTTTTTCTTTAAGTTGAGGGACTTTATCTTCATTTTAGTTCATTGCTCATAAGGGAAATATTTTTCAAATAATGTTACTTTAAAATCTCTCCATTCCATGCGTTCTATTTCTTCTTCCTACCTAGTATTCTGGATCAATGACCACTATTGATCAATATCATCTTTGAGAAAAAATAATACCAGTATAACCTTTTCCCTTTCAATGAAACCCATGACCAAAAATATCTTTTCAAGGGACCTAATTAATTTCTCATTTACTATAGGATTAGTAGTTCCACTAAAATATGAGGGCTTCTGTCGCATAAAACAATCCAATATAGGTTTATCATACTATATAACAGTATATTTCTCCATATTTTAAAGGTTATTAGTCATAACCTAGGTTTGATTCTCTAATATGGCCATGATCTACTTATATCTAACCCTTGTTATAGTGGCTTATTTAGTAGGGAAATTTCTATATTGGCCCTGAGTATTGATACCGTTAATCATTTAAAACACCATTTATAAATAATGAAATATATTGAATTAGTTCATAAAATTATGAATTCAAAATCATAATATATAATTCTGAATCTGGTGTAACATTTAACATTAATTGAAAATTTATTCATTATAAATATTAGAATCATATACTTGGTTTCTTTTGGGATATCTTTAAATTGTAAATATATTTTCAAATCTTTCATAATGTTTTTTAAATAAAATATGAATTGACTCAAGCATATCCCCTGAGAGTGTAAAAATAGGTGTGCAGTGTGGAATCCTTAACCATGCACTAGAATGATGGTTGAGATATACTCAACCAACTCTTTTTAGGGTCATTACCCCTAGATAAATATGTTTCTAAAAACCATGTCCACTTGTACTATACAGACATGGATGTATTGATAGGAAAGAAACATAATCTATAATTTTGAAAAAAAATTATGATATTATCATACAATTAGATATATCTTTAAAGTCTATCAATGGGTTATGCTCCATAAACCATGTTTTACTAAATCTAGTTCCCAAGGTTTCTACTAAACATAATCTGATAAAAACTAAAAAAACCTCAAATCTAGTGAACTAGAGTTAGCATCTACTTTATTACATTGGTATAATATATAAGGGATCTAATCTCGAAGGACCAATTAGTTTATTAGTCTTGAATAACTAGAAACATACATGTTTCCTATATTATATTGAAAATATAAAATACATAGCATAAGTGACACTCTTGAATCCATAATATTAATCATAATATCCTTCTTCATATCCTGGGGAAAATAAAAATAATAATGGGAGAGATAAAATTCTCAATAAAATTTACATACAACAGAATCTGTCATGAGTAAATAAGGCATAATTAACATGGCAAGGTAAATAACTGAAAATACATTCTATTTAATCAATAACTTGAGCATGAAATTAATCCATGAATAATATCAATGTAATAATCTCATGGATAATAATAACTAAATTCTCAAATAAGTAAATGATTAATATTGGATGTTATGATCTCAGATATCATGATATATTTACCATCAAGGCCTTGCACTAAGAGAGTTTAATCGATGGGTAAGTATACACAAAAACCCATTTAATTTGGAAAATCAATTTGTCTCATGATACATATCGATGCATCAAGGGAAATCCATAATTAGGCCCCACCCATCACTGAACGTCCAATGTGTTCCTCATATATTTAATGATCAATTTAATTCCTGAACAACATTTCTTATCAAAAAATATCTGTATTGAGTAAATAATATGTAATTTCAATATTTTCCTAGCCAATCAAATAAATTTCAAAGTAAAACACCACATGTATCAATGTTATAAGTTTTACCAAATAATCATACCCATCATAAAAATAATATTGATATTTAATATAAATTTAATTTCCAATAATAAAAAGAAAGTGAATGTTTCATGGGAAAGTTAAAAACCAAAAAATTAATCAAGATATGAGAGATGGGGATCAGTTCATCAGAAAATAGATTTTGTAGTAAAATCATGTTTTTAAATAATATAAGTAAATGAAATTTACACATTTAAAATAAGTATTCATAAAATAGTTTTCTTTATAAAACCATTGAAAACTTGTAGAATAATCTAGGAGTCTAAAATGGTTATGGTAGTGTGAAAGTCTGTTAACACCGTATAAAAAACATTCCTTTTGACTTTTTATGAAGAAATTCAAAAATGAACCTTTTTAAAAACATTAGAATGATTAATTTAAAACATTTTAAAAAGTCAGGGATAAAATAAAATTTCTTTAATAAATAATTTGAGTAAAAAATTACTTTTTTAAAATAATTTTAAAAAATATGGCCATGGAAGAAAAGTATACTCGATTAAAAAGAGAAATAAGATTAGCTTTTATTTTAATTTTTTTTTGCTTTATTCAAGTGAAAAAGACAAGAAAATTCAGAATAAAATATTTTTAGTCCTTAAATATCCATATTTTAAGAAAAATATATAGATTTTATAGATGATATATTATAATATTACTTTAATTAAAGTATAAGAAATCCCAAAAAATGAGATTGTGGAATAAATTCTTACCTCTTTGGTAACATTTAAATTGAAACCCCTTTAAAGAATAAAATTTAATTAAAACATTAATCATAATGAATAAATAGTTATTAATGTTAAATATATAAAATCGGTAGTATATACACTACATAAAAATAAGTAAGAACATAAAACTAAATATGTCTCAATGGAGTGAAAATTGAGATGAAATACCTTACCTTATACCGCCCTTTAGTTAAAAAAGATTTATCATACTGAATAATAGTTTTAAACATGCTATTAATTTATAAAAAAAACTATATTAATATTTATAATATCCCATATAATCTCCTTTTAACATCTTATCACCCATTCCTTTAATAATATTTCATTATTACCATTGTTTTGGGTGTTAACTACTTTGTTTTTCCATGCATGTTTTGTCATGAAAGTTATGGTTTTTATGAATATAATATATTTACATAATTTTTATTATGATATTAATGTTATAAATATCATATTTATTCATTAGATACATGTTTAGAATCATTCATGAAATTTGGACATCGAAAATGAATCACATCACTTTGTGGAGATGGTAGACCGTACGTACGTACGAGCGATGTTATCATTTACTTAATAGGTGAAATAGTAAGGAATTAAATGATATATTAAATTTAAATAAACAATATTATGTCATAATTATCATATATATTCATTGGTTCCATCATTATTACTATCGATGTGATTTAGTGATAGAAAAAAAATTACATCGGTTCACGAGGCGGTAGTCCACCATACACATGAGTGATGGTTTTGTTTCCCATTTTATAGAGAGGGATATGGATAAATATTATGCCATAAAAATAATAATATCTAATTATATGATAGATACTATTGTTATTATACTGTAATTTTTATGACATAATTGAATGTTGTAAAATAAGTAAAAAAGAAAGATCTTGGTGAAGACAATTATCTTCGCTAGAAAAACCTCCTTTGGATCACTTCTTAAGGACCCTAAGGTTGATCTTTTGGAATTAAAAAAACCTCTATAATGTGGATAATTTTGTTTAGGATAGATTTTGGTAGGTTATATCTAAGATAAATAGAACAATTGGTGTGAATAATTGAGGGGAGGAGGTTCCATTTTATAATTGAGGTGAGTGACACACTTATAATTTTTCAAAGTTTTAAAATATTATTAATTCATTTTTATGAAAAAATGGATCCAAAATGAATAATATTTTAATTTTATAAGGGTATAATTGAAATAAATCCAAAAGATGAGGTTTAAGTAAGTTTTTAGTTCATCTTAACCCTTATCTTTTTAGATTAACCCCTATTAAACCCATTTTGACCTTACTTATAGTAGTTAATTTTAACCACTTTTAATATTCATTATGTCCAAAAATTAAGTTGAATTTATTACATAAAATTAATTATACTGATTTAAAATCTGGAATATATTTTATTAAATTCAATTTACACAAGTTATAGAATTTAATTTAATAAGAACCCATAAAAACACGATGAAAAAATAGTTTTTCAAGAAATGCATTTTTAAGTATAAGATGATATTACATTAAATATTTGACTAGTAATAATCATTATATGGATTTAAATTCATATATTTAGAGATATAATTGATAAATTCCATTTAAATAGTTCATTATTAAATATTATTTTAATTAATTAAAATGGAAAGACATTATGCTTTTAAAAAGAGTTTTCTAAAAAATACTCCACTTTACCTCCAAATTATCTTATCTTTATTTATGTAAAATTGATAGTAAATACATGGTATATTATACATATTATAAAACATTATTCAAAATAAAAATAGGAATAATTATATACTACATTTTCAATTATTCATAAGATCTTATTTCTAAGGAAAATTTTCAAAAACTCATTCTAGGCTTATTTTGACCTAATAAGTTCAAAATAGATATTCATCCTTTGAAATTAGATTTTTTTATGCCATGAAATATTAAAATGTTATTTTTAACTAACCAAACTAATTAAACTAGAAAAGTAACATAATATGGACCCCCACATAGTGACAAACAAAAATGAACCACACAAGTCTCATTTATAATAGAAGAATAATCAAAGTACAAAGAATAAGAAAGAATACATATTCATGTGACATAAATTGTAATGAAAAACTAGATAAACCAAAAGATAAAACTATAAGATACTATAAACATGTCCATGTTACCATCCATCACCACCAAACCACCTTACTATGAAGGTGATGACAACAAGTGAAACTATTATGCCACACAATGCCTTTACATTTACCTAAGTCTTGAAAAACAACATCTACAACCACCTAAAGGAAAAATTATGGTGTGAGCACAAATACCAATATTATTTCACTAGAGAATATATATAAGGTTTAATATCAATAAATAATTAGATCTAGCCCTAAAATAAATCCTTTTAACAATTAATTTTCATAAAATAAAACCATTTTTTTAAATCATAATTTGGTTTTCATAAAAAGACTTTCATATTCACATAATAAGGAATATGAAAAGTATAAGGTGATATATCATGTAATAATAATAAAAATAAACAATGGATACACCATAATACTTCTTACGATTCTGATCCGCCTTCATACTCTCATGAATTACCTGAACCATCTTTATCGTATCTATACTAGTTTCGGCTTGAGAATCACTGCCTCTCTGACCCCATTACATCATAGTGGATAACAAAAAGTTCAACCATAAAAAGATTAAAATTTTTCAATACTAATATTGGGGTGAAAAATATTGTTTTAAGAAAAATCAACCATAGACAGGTGCCTCATCCACAAAACTCCAAAATCAAAGACACAAGATCGCAACATGTATTCAAGATTCTGGATAGTTCACTTTGTCTAACCATCCATTTACAGCTGAAAATAATAAATATGGTATAAATGAGATAAAAATTCATTATATAGACCTCTTCGTACCCTAGAGGTAAAATGAGTATCACGATCAAATATGATTATCCTTATAACTCCATGGATTCTCAAAACCTCCTCTAGGTACTACCTCGATAAAACCTCCACTGATCTCAACTCCCTGATCTCTATTAAGTGGGATGATTTCATCAAACTATCCACTATCACCCATATAGCATCCAAACCTCCCTGATATCAAGGTAAAATGAGAAAAAAATTCTATTTATATGTCCTCCCACTTCAATTGATAAATATCTAATGGTTGGAGGAAACCACTGTGAAAATGGTGCATGACCTTCACCATTTGGAAAACCAAACATTAAGACACAAACTCTATAATTTCATTCTTCAACCCAGGCCACTGAAACTAACAAATAATTCCCAAAATAGTACATAGATGTTCTAAATGATCCTCCTCATATGTAGAGTTCACAAGGATTTCATAGATGAACACCACCATGAAATTATCCAAGAACTCTCTAAACACTGCATTCATTAAACCCACTAAAATGACTAGAGAATTAGTTACATCGAATGAAATCACAATAAAATCATAATTCCCATGATGACATAATAATGTGGTTTTTAGAATATACTCATCAGTCACCAACATCTAATGTTATCCTGATCACAGATCAATCTTTGAGAACCATCTTTCTCCTTTTAGCTGATTGGATAAATCATCAATCCATGAAAGAGGATAGTGTTTCTTCACTATCACCTAGTTCAAGTAATGATAATTTATACAAATATACAATATTCTATCAATATTATTTATAAACAAAACTGGTGCACCCCAAGGTGACACACTTGGACAAATAAAACCCCACTATAATAGATCATCAATATGTACCTAAAACTCTCACAACTTATAATATACCATAATACATGGAGAAAATGAGATAGGAGAAACAACTGGTTATATCTCAATCCCAAACTCGATATCTCACCAAGGGGGAAACAATACAACCTCTTTAGAAAAAAAATCAGGGTAATCTTCCAAAACTCTGGGAAACACCATCGGTTGAACCTTCAAATAACTCAGCATCAGCTTGGCCATCATAGATAACAAGGAAGAAACATGACTTTGATCCATATAAGTGTCTCTCTTACCAAATAACACCATAGAATATCCATTAGTATCATAGAAAAAAACCCATATCCTAAAGAAATCCATAATATCCTTTACTAAATATAGCTAATCCATGTTAAGTATAATGTCATATGGATGCATCTGTAAACATAAGAAGTCACCCAAGAGTGGTACTACTCAAACAATAGCTCACAATCTATACATACTTCATAAAGATAAGCTTGACCTCAAACTGGTATAGTCAATGCTAAGGGCATCAGAAGCCTATCCATCTGAAGTCCCAATGTGTGGACTAGGTTAGGTGATATGAAGGAGTGTATAGATCCCGAATCAAATAAATCATGCACCTAAGTAAGAAACAAGAATTGGGTACCTTGAACAATGTCTATCTCTCCCATTAATGGAAACACTAGAGCATGAAACTGAATATGACCTAATTCATGGCCTCTATGAACCCAATGATGACCACCTCCACAACTATACTATGCTCTCTAAGGATGAGGATCATCCCAGGGGTTTCCTTATCCCACCCTATCTCCTCTCTGTTGATCCCAATCTAGAGAATCCTACTACTGTTGCCTCAGATGAAACTGCTTAAATGGAGGAACCTGAAGCAGAATACCTAGTGCACACTACCTAATTAGAAATGTGGAGAAATATTACCACTGATAACCTCATCATCCACAAGAAAAACACACATGTTATCCCTTAGTAAAGGTTTGAGAGTCTCCAACCTTATAAAAACAAGATGATGAGGGCTGTAACCTACGCCAAACTGACCAAAAACTCTTTTTTAGGAAAAATGGAACCCTAGAACACATATATACTTTTTGAGGAATCCTGATGACTCCCCTATCATGAAAATAAAGTTTTTTCTAGTTTCCTCTCAACAACCTCTACTATCTCTATCACCTTGATATTCGTTTACAGTATAAATAGGGTGATCTAGCACTAGATATCTAGTTGAAAAGCCTCCTTGAAATACCAAACCTTATCCTCCTCATCTGAAAATAGGTCTGAATCATAACAGAGAAGGGTCCAGAAATGGATCTAAAAATCTTTCATGTTTGAACTCCCTTATTGAAGAGTAAGAAACTCTGGGAGACTGACCGCATTCATGGTTAAAGAAATAAACTTTGCTTGGAACTATCATATGAACTTGTCTCATGATACATTTGACTCCTTATGATCCCTAAGTAATAAGACAAAAAAATTCCTCACTTCTCCATGCAGTATTTTCACAAAAATACCCAATGATCCTTATGAGAAAAAATCAACTTAAATGATATATCAACCTCCTCTAATTAGTCCTCTGTGAATGAGCCTGAAATGGATCACTCATACTTTTTTAGACTCTAGAACTAGAACTATTGGAGTTTACTCCTCAATGTTTCATCATCTTTGACCTCTACTATATGGTGATCATTCTCATGTGGTGAGATCGTTTTTTAAATTGGGTGTTTTGGGGGACGAGGACCGACGATCTCTGGAGTTCTGGTGTGTCATTTGGATGGTGTGGATGATGGAAGATGTTCTGTTGGTATGATGTTTGATGGTGGTTATGTTTTCCGGTGACGGGTGTAGTGACTGCGACAACAGTGTTGAGAGGATGGCATGAAAATGGATCGATGTTTGGAAGGGATGAAGATGATGTGATGATGTCTACTGTGTTATGATAATGACGGCGTCAGTGAGTTTACCAGCGGTGCTTGATTTGTGGGATTTAGTCCCTATAGTGGTGCCTTTTCTGTTTTGAATTTTGAATTTGGACCCATCTTTTGAATTGGTGTAACATGGTTCCCACTTTTCCAAGTGGTTTTTATGAAAATACAAAAAAATTATTTGGAGGTGAATATTAATAAATAAATTAATTTTATTCTTTTAAGGTTTAACCTATCCCAAGGTATAACCATTTAAAACCAAGATATTAATAAAAATGACGCACGATCCTTTCCATATATCCACCTTGCAACCAGTATCACTTTTATGAGTAGCCTTGATTAATGTAAAGGTCCATGAATTTGATCAAAGGGGGACCTAAATACCCATGTCTCAGCTAGTATCTCATTTTTACAACTCTTACTAAACTTAGATGACATTATTTCCATACCAACCCATACTGTCTCACTTGTGATTAACTACAAACTCCATTAAATCCATCAACTTGAACCTTTGATACCACCCTATAAAGACCCCCTCCACCCCACAGAGTACCCATCCTAGGTTGATAATGAGAGAAGGTAGATGGTGACTTCCTGAGTCCTACCTTCAGTAGGACCTGGGTCGGCGATAGGCACTGAGAGTATATCACACTTATAAATGAGAGGCATTACCCTCTAGAAAAACATGTAGAATAAATAGATAAGAAATATACAATAATAAAATATTAATAGTATAGATAAAATAACCCAAATTTTATACATATAATGTTATACAAGACTAAAAAAATTAGAAAGGAAACTACCAGTACTAAAAAGATAAACTTGGCAGTGACTAGGAATCACAAACAACTCCTGCAAAACCACAAGATAGTAATATCCAACCCAACATCTAACCCAATCATACTAACCTAAAAAATAGTATATATATATATGTGGGGTGAAAAAAATATTATAATAATTAAGATCATCCCTAGAGACTCTCATGTAAAATATAAATAAAGAATACCAAATCTTAGTGAATAAGAAGTGAACTAACTCATTACCTAAACAGGTATACTAAGTTCCCAGCCTACCAGGGCTATTTCTTAGAAATTTAGACAAACAAGAGAGATAATATATCATATAATACATCAACAAGGTTACCCCACCACCACTTCCCCACTAGTTTTATACTCTACCCCAATGTTATACATCCCAATCCATCTCTCTCCAAAAGTAATATATCCTGAATACACTTGGGATAAGTATCAAAACATGTATCTCATGCATCACATTATCTTATCATCCCATATCACATCACTATATAGTAACCAAGTAGTTTCTAGGAGACACCATATCCTATATAACATGTATCAAACATCGAGTATTATAACTCAATACATCACAACCTATACATTGAGTAAGGTAACACAAGACATCAAAACCCATACAAATCATACTTATAATAATCCTTTGGATGCTATATCTGAATATACATGTGTCTGAAATAACCACAATCCATTACATCCCTCTATACAAATATATGGGAAACTACCACCATGTATAATGAAACATAATACTACCAAGAAAAGAGAGAGAGGATAGAGGGGGTAATCATCCGTCCATCCCCACCACCAGGATGTTGGGGAAAATGCCCTCCTAAAGTCCACTAGGTGTCAGTCACCCTACCAACATGGGTGGGTTAGAATATGAAATCACAAAACATATAGGATATAATATATCTCATAACCAAACTATGGGAATATTCTATTCCTAGGTTCAACTGTAGCTATCGTCAATTAGACACCTAGCTGCCACCACTAGGGACTAAATACCCTATAAGTACAAAAGCATTTAGGATGACTTATATTAAGTTTATTATTTTATTTTAACATTTCACTTCATGTTAGTTAATTCATTAACCATTAATTAACATTTTTACAATTAAATTTCATTATCCATCCAAGTAAATTCCATACCCTCTAGGCATAATCCAATAGAGTCCATGGTTTCTCAGGATTAACATTAACATTTACATTCTATTAAGAACCAACCCCATGGGTTAAATATTATTAAACATTATTACCATTACATAATTCTAGGTACTATAGGAAACCATCCTAAGCTACTATAAGGAAGATGAACACATCCAGCTTCCTCAAGAAGTGGGGAAAGGAATGCAAATAAAACAAGCAACTTAGCCATACAACCATTAAATAGATTCATTAACAACAAGAATCCAACTTAATCACAATACTGGTTAAGCCCATATTTAACACATTTCATAATATCTAGTTCCATCCCTAACACCCTCATACATATCACCATGCATCTCACTATCACATGTGTCAACTGCTTCCACAACCTTAGGACGCCCCACCAATATCTCATTAGCTATCCAAGGATCACATCACACTATAGATCAAAGATCATATCCATAGGAAATATAACTAAAAAAAAATAGTGAACATGGAAACTTGAACCTATAATAAGGCATTTAGCCTTTATATACAAATGAGATCTCATGACCCCCAACATAAGACATCCATTCTTTATAAAAAATGGTAAATCTTGGTCCCAAGAATTTATCTTTATTAAAAAACTATTTTTTATTCAAGCTTGAATTAACTAATTAAGTTATTACTGGTTAAAAATATAGTTAACCTAAGGAATAGACTATAAAATCTGTTAAATTAATTAAACATGATTCCCTGTATTTTCCAACTTTAACAAGATTAAAAAAATTCTCATTATCACTCCCTTAATCGTTAATCCCATCAAAAATCATTCCAGTTTTAAGTTATTTATCCAATTCAATTAACACTTGGAATAACACATTAGATTAAACATGTATACTTACATCAATCTTATTACCATCAAATTATAAGAAACCTCAGATTTATGAAACATTCCTCTTTAATTATTTAGTCCACCAATTTATTTTAGCTTTAAATTCATTACCAATTTAATAAATTCAACATGATAAACAAATCATAACAACCTGATATAAAAATCATAGTATAGATAACACACTATATATCAAAACAAGATGAAACCCATTATCATAGTGGAAAGAAACAATATGTGATTGCTAAACACATACCAATTTCACTATTTAATATGGTTTAATATTCAGTAGGTTAATTCCACTATTATCAAAAGGTAAAAACCATGGAAAATTTATGATTGAACATAAATAAATAGTAGAAGTAATGAATAACCTACCTAAAAAGTGTCAAAGTTCTTCGCGTGTGAATGGATCAATGATATGGATCTCCGATCACCTATCTCATAGGGAAAATGTGATCTCTTAAAGACTTCATGCCACAAAAACACTATAAAATGGAAAAGGAAAATCCATTAGAATGATGGAGATAAAATTACATATAATGTAAGGAATAATGGAATGAAAATGAGATCAAATGGAGGAGAAACCACTAGAAAAGGAGAATAACCTACCTAAGATCACCATAGTTCAAACTTGAGAAGTCATGGATTGATACATATAAAAATGGGCTTCAAAGAACTAAAAAACAACCCTTGTTAACCTAGGGTTTAAGGGAAAGGAGTGAGAGAAAACTGGGTTCATATGGGATTTGGAGAATTTATAGGCATACTATTTTTTTGAGGACCACGATACAACCCCTAGTACCACACCGCAACCCGTTGAAAAATAGGAGAGCTACGATGCAATCCCCCTAGACCACACCATAACCATTGAACAAATTCACATCTAATATTCATAGACAGATCCATGGAAGATATCCTATAAACCTATGGGGATACTCTTTCATAACCATTAGCTTTAGGCCACAATGCTATACCATTGGGAAGGGAATACACCACAACCAACCACCATGGCACAACCACCTCCCTTTTTGAAGTAGCCTAAAAAAATCCCCCCGAGACCCCCTACACCTCAATATGGACACCATTTTGAATAATTCTGGCTTATGACACAACCCTTGGCACCATGTTGTAGCCTAGAATTAAATGGAAATGGTATCCCCCCTTTTCTCTATTTACCCTCCAAACTCCTTGGAACCTCCTCTAGGTGCCTCCAACACCCCAAACACACAATGGAAAGGACCTCTAGGAACCAAGATCTTATATAATATCATTTTAAAGAATATTAATCATGTTATAAATATCATATTTATTCATAAAATTCATATGTAGAACCATCCATTTAATTCGGTGAAGAAAAATGAAATACGTCTTCCATGGAGGCGGTCGTCTACACATACACACGAGTGATTTTTTTCATTTTTTCCTTTGATGGAAGGGAAGTAGATATTGATTGTTACATAAATATTATACCATTTAAATATAATAATGATACATATTTCCTTATATTAGTATGGTTAGAATATATTTTGAGTAAGTGGAAGAATACAGAAATTTTACTAAGCTTGGTTAAGACAATTACCACTTGCTTGGCCATCCTCCTTTGGATATCTCCTTAAGCCTTTTTAGGTTAGTATTTTGGTGAGAATAGAACCTCAATTTTATGGATAATGTTTTTGATAAGTGATTTTAGTCTAGATTATTTGATCTAAAGTGATCAACATTGGTGGACAAGTGAGGGGATGAGGGGTTCCTTTTATAGGTGAGAGGAGTAACACCCTTACAAATACTCTTAACTTTAAAATAAAATAAAAGACTTTATCTATGTAAATTAGATCCAAGGAAGTTAAAATTTTATTTTTTGATAGGATTAGTTGAAATCTATCCCTATAATAAAATTATATATGGGATTATGTGATATTTGTGACCATATCATGTAGTTTTAACCCTTTTAAACCCATTTCCCCTTACTGTGGTGACTAACTTTTTTACTTTAGTTAATATTTTTTTTATTAAAAAAGAAATAAAACATATTAAATAATTTTAATTTTATGATTAAAAATTTGGAATAGATTTTACATGATTAAATTTAAATAGTTGGTAAAAATTACTTTTAATATAAATATGAAAAATACAACAAATAACTTTTTTTAGAAAAATTCTTTTTAAACATAAAAATGAATTTACATAGAAATAATGTATAAAATTGATTATAAAGAAATTTATTGGTTAATAATTTTTTTAAAGTTATGAGAATTTAATAATAATCAATAACTGAATGTAACCATATAATTACTTAATTAAATAAAAGGATAAAAATAGTTCTTTTTTAGAATAAAACATTACTTAGGTTCAAAAAATGTCAAAAATTAGTTTTTAAATTAAAAATAATATTTTTAAATGGTTTATTTTAGTCCTAAAACACATATTTGGTCTATACAATTTTTTTAAACTTTTAAGTTATTCATATATCATGATGATGTCAAAAAAGTGGTGATATTTATAAAAACTCTATTTTTCACTATTCACCCAAAAATCAACCATTTTAGAAGTATCCCAAAAATTACCCCTAATTTTTTTTAAAATTATAAATTAAAAAATTATGTTCAATTCATAAAATTAAAATTCTAAAATTCATAAATTTAACTTTTAATTGAAATTACCAAATATAAATAAAAACTAGTTTTATTGAAAAATAACCTTTTAAACTTTAAGTGTTATTAATCTTATTTCATAGTAAATACTAATTAAATTAATATTAATATATTATTAAAAACATTTAAATATTAAATATTATCATAATAATCTTTAAAAAATGACCAATTTAATTTATTATAATAAAATACACAACACTTTAAAAACAATTCTTTGAAAAATAATCCTTTTTAACATTAAATCATATTAATTATTTATTCTCAAAATGTGAGAATTTTAATTGATTTCTATATTTTTATTTACTATAGATTTTATTATTCTTATAATTTTCCTAATAATTTTCATTAATTATGTTGAGAACTATTTTAGTTTGATATTGTGTGTGAAATAATCTATTTAACATAATATTTTTTTAGAGGAGAATTACATATTAAAATCTCACAGTGTTATAGTATCCATGGGAAGAACTAAATCTCCTAGTGTTTTAGTAGGATTATCATTTACCCTAAAATATGAATGTATATCCCAAGTAAAATGAAGAAGGGTAAGGATATAATAAAGAGAATCAACTAGGATAACACACATGCTTGGATTGAACAATTTCCATAGACTTTAGCCTCTTTATTTAAACCATATGGATGCTCCACAAGCCTCCATAAATTTATGCACATGTTACATAATGTAAAAGTAATTTATAGCATCCCATATACGTGACCATATAAACTACATGAATTAAATAAGATATTTCATTACAATACATTACTATGACCTTTTAGGATTATAATTTTAGATAATTAGGATAAAACATTAACTAAAAAAACTCATTCCCTTTTAACTAATTGATATTTTTTACACTATAAGAGAAATTTATTAATAAATAAAGATTATTTAACATCTCACATAAGTTATAAACATGATAAAATATTCTAAATATTCTATAATTTTATATTATTAATAACCTATGGGATGCAAACATAAGAAATGGGTGAGCTCAGATACTCGATAAGGGTAAACATAAGCGATGAAAATAAAATAACATAAGTGAGAATTATATTATCAAATGGGTATGATAAACATACATAAGAATATTATACCCAAAAAATAATGGAACATAAATCCTGGAATAAGTCTTTTCATATCATAATACATGAATCAAAAGTGTATGGAAACATGAGTAAATAAACATAAGCCATGAGAGCATAATCATAGGCATATGGATTGGAAATGTAAAAAGCCATTGAAACCTAGAATAAAAAAAACTTTGGAATAAAAATAAGTATAGAAAAATTATAACATTATGAACAAAAAAAATATACATGCTTTATGTTGTGAAAAAAATACCCATGCTTCATTTTGTGAACAAACAAAATGACCATGATTTATGTTGTGAACAAAAATATTCCCATGTTTCATATTGTGAACAAAAAAAATTACTATGATTTATTTTGTGAACAAAAAAATTCCCACACTTAATTTTTTGATAAAAAAATGCTCACTCTTCATTTTATGAACAAAATAATTCCCATGCTCATGTTGTGAACAAACAAAGTCTTTACGCTTAGTATTGTGAATAAAAAATATTCATGCTTCATGTTGAAAACATGAAAAATATCAATTCTTAACATATTTTTATCATTAAATATAAATAATTAACTAATCAATTGAAGTTATATATAGTACCCCACCTATCAATAATCTATATTTATGTGTTCAAATTGAAATAAAACTTTCATTATATCATAAATAACCCATGAAAAAAGAACACATTTCTTAAACCTTTCAAAAACATCACAAAACATGAAAATAAGAAATAATAGGATATAAAAAATATTATTTCTCAAAGTGAATCATATCATAATAACATATATAGGGTGATCAATAAAATAACTTCATGAAATATAAACCCTAGAAGGTAAAAAAAAGTGAAAATACAATATTTTTCACAAAACCTTTTAAAACATTAAAGTAAAAATCACTTTTGAAAACATTTTTGTGAAGTGAAAGAGAAGAATTTTTAAAACCTTATTATAAAGAGTTAAAATTGAAATATATTTGAAAACAAAAAAATTCATCATACAAAATGTGGAGTGGAAGATAAAACATTTGATTTTGAAAGGATTTAAAACCTTCAAATGAATTTATTAAAACCCACATTATAAAAGAGGCAATGAAACTTGAATTTTAAAATAGGAGAAGGTAAATATTAAGGTCACATGAGTAAAAAAATATTTATTTTAAAAAATAAGAACTATTTTTTTTGAATAGTGAACATGGAAATGGAAGAGAAACCATCTTTAAAGTAGATGATATTTTTTTCTTAAAAACATTAAACTTTTATGAGAAAAAAATTCATAGATAAATCATATTTTAGTTAGAAACATAATTTTACCAAAATATAATGATAAAATATCTCATTATATATAAAATATATTGATTTATCAAACATATAATAACTATGCTCAAGGAAGAACATTTTAACTCAAAGAAAGTAAATTTTAGTAAACCAAATCCCTTACGGATATAATAATTCACTAAGAAAGGTAAATTTAGAAATGGGTTATGTGTTAGAATTTGAAATACCCAAAAAATAAAGAAAAATTAAAACAAAATACAATCAAAGTTTATATTCTAACCAAATTAAATGTAACATGTTAAAGAAGAATAATAATAACTTAACTAATGAGCATTGAGTTTCCAAAAAACACTTATGGTAATGGTAATATAGGAAATAGATGGTTACCATGGAATTGAAATCCAAGAATCATGAAATGAGAGATATTACTTATACTTGAATTCAATAGGCCATTGAATACACTATATAAAATAAATTTTGGTTTGCAATATCGAACATGTCTCATGGATTTGAAAATGAGACAAAGAAACCCTTACTTTGTTTCCCTGCTTAGACAAATGCACTCTAGGATCCTCTATAATGAAAATAAATAACATAATCACCTATTTCATAAAAAATTTCATATACTTAAAATTTTATAAAATTCATTTATAATTATTCTTTATATGTATATTAGTTAGTTTATTATCTATTTTCAATATTTGGTTTGAGTAATCTTGATAGTTTTGAACTAGTTTTGTAAAAATAGTGTTGGTATTAATTCTATTTGAAAAGTTAATAATTATAATATCATTATAGGTAATATAATATATTTTAAATTATTTTTATAAAGGTATAATTTCATTCATTAGAAGTTTTGGTTATAATCCTTGAAGATGAAATCGATAAAGATCATGTTTCAGCAATTCTTAAAAAATGGAAGTTGCTTTATTTATTAATGAGTTTAATAATAATGTTAATATTACAATGATAAAAGAAAATAATTAAAATATTTATATTATATTATACCAATAATTATGTTCCCATAGTCATCCATGATATAAATTCATATTATTGTTCAAGTAAGTGGTTAAACCAACCCAAATGAGAACACACCATGATTAATAGATGATTATATAGTGGTTTAGTTGTAATATACTTATACTAGAAGAATAATGATTTTATTTAGTGTTTATTAGTCATATAAATTATAATTTTAAATAATTATAATATGATGTAATGGGTATGAAAATATTATACAATATGAATAAAAATATTTTCCTCTTAGTGCGCTTGTTTTAAAAGACTAAATTAACGATGATAATTTATTTATCATATCATTAATAGGTTTTATAATTTTTCAAAATTTAACCTTAATTATATCATAAACATAATATTTATCTATTAAACCCATTCTCATGACCATCCATGTTAGGTGATCATGAAAATAAAAATGGAAATTAATCGTTCCATGGAGGCGGTAGTCTACACGTACCCAGGGATGATGATTTCATTTTCCACAGAATGGAGAAAAGGAGTAATGTGTTTTAAAATTTAAGAATATAAAATATGTCACAAATATAATAATTATATATTTAATTACATATTAAGATCATAATTTCAAGGAGGTGAAGGAAAAAGAGCACGTTACTTCGTGGAGTTAGCAGTCCGCACAACACATGGTTAATAGTTTCACTTTTGTTAATACAAAATGAAGAAAGAAGGTTAATTATTTTACCACCATTAAAATAACATACCAGTATAATAATTATATTGATTTTATCATAATATTATATCATGTAATTTTAGGAATAAGGAGTTAACATCAAGTAATATAAATGAGAAAGTACTTGTTGGAATTTTTTTCCTCACTACTTGAATTATCTCATTTACGAAGGGGCTTAATACATTGAGGGATGAAATTTTGAGAAGAAATGAACCAACTTAATGTGGATAATAATTTTTATGAGAGGTTTGGGTAGATTATTGGGTTAAAATATGGGGTTTTGGAGTGAGTGGAATTGAAGAGAGGAGAGAATCTTTTATAAGTGAAAAGGAATGACATTTTTTGTAAATACCCAAAACATTTTAATAATGGGAAGTCATTCTCAAGAAAGAGGATCTAAAATTTGGAAATAATAGAGTGGGGAAGAGATAAGTTTGATACACACCTCAGCCACTCAATTAATTTTTTATCATGTTAGTCCCTTTACCTCAAAGTTTACTCATTTTTACCATTTTGGTTTTCACTGTGGTAACTAGTTTTTTACCTATGTAACTTATCCTTTATGATCAAAAATAAAATGAACATTATTATATAATTTGTACCTAATGAATAATTTTTAAATAAATTTAATAATATTTAATTTATAAATTTGATAAAAATTAATTTTAAAATAATAATTGTATAATGTATAAAAAAATTATTTTTGAATAAAATTTAACTTATGTTTTAAAATGTCAAATATGGGTTTATAAATATTTTTTTTAAAATTTTATAGTCATATAAAATAAATATTTGGAACTAAATTTTTTTTTCATGAATTTAAAATGCATACTTATATACTAATAATGTCAAAAAAGTCAAGTTTTTAAAAAATGGTATTTTCAATATTCACCTAAAAATCAATCTTTTTAGAAAAATCATAAAAACTAACCCTAATATAATTTTTTTACATTATAAATTAAAAAATAAATTTATTTTAATCATATTAAAATTATAAAATTTATATATTTAGTTATTTAAATAAAAATACAAAATATAAAGGAAAATTATTTTTATTAGAAATGACCTCTTAAACTTCAAGTGTCTTTAATATTATTTCATATAAATTTCAAAATAATTGAATACTTAAATAATATTTTAAAAATATAAATATCACCTATTATAATAAAATTTTAAATGTGACTAATGTAATTTGTTAAGGTAAAATACTATACCCCCTTTTTAAATAGTTCTTCAAAACACATCTATTTTTTAAAATATTAAATAAAAATAATAATATACAATTATTTTAATTGATTATTATATTTTTATCCCTTAAAGATTATATTATTCATGTAATTTAATATATATCAGTTCATTTCAGCTAGGTTTTGTGTTAGTTCTATGTTTTTTCTTACATGAAAAATTAAAGATAATATTAATATAAAGTATCTAAAATCTCAGGTCATTACATTATACCTTCTTAAATAAATTGAGTCATCATAATTTTAATTATTACTCAATTATGAAAGCACATGAGTTTAATCTTTATATATGAATCATTCTAGATATAACTTTTAATATGAAATCTACCTTACTCTCTTAGACTATTCCAAGTTACTTATCTTTCCTAAAAAACATTAAACATTTATACAATCATGTAACCTATTATGCATATAACTTAATTATATATTATCCATTAAATACCTTTCCCAAAACCATTTATATATCTAAAACATTAAACTATAGGTAAATCATATATTCCACTAATAATCAATTCAATCATTAACCCTCAGATTTGTTAACCACTTGTTCATATAGTCACACAATAGTTAATATATATTATAATAAAAAATTGAGATAAAATTAACCAATAATATCATGGATCAATTTTTCATTAAATCAATAATCTATTTAAAGTCTATCAATACTATCTAAGTTGATTTTCATAAAATTAATCAACTATTTATTAAATCAACATCAAGAATATATTAATCCTAAGAGATCTTCATACCTCAATCATGTATTCTTCAATAATTATCCCAAAAATTCAACCTTGTTATAAAATCACTCTTTAAGGATATTGATACCATTTAGTATATCTTTTTGAACCTTTAATGAATAGATACTAAAGAATAGTACAAAGATGTTTAACATAATCCTCATAAGTTTTAGAATATACCAGAATATCATCAAAATATATCAATCACTAATAAAAATAGCTAATAGAATCAATATTTTATTTCTATTAAGATATCAACTTCACTACCTTATGTAAGACAAAGAAACTGATTTTTTCCATCATAATAAATGTATACCAATGTTATAAATCATTTATGGATGCTTCTTTATTCAGTTATAAGGCATAATGGTTTCAAGATATGTACCTTTGTCAGATCCATTTCCATGATCCTGTTTCAACCAAATAGTAAAACCCAAAATAGTTATGAAAATATCCAAAATAATTAGATTATATGAATACGAAAGATCAACTCTAAGATGTATTATGCAATGATACCTTAATTTCAACTTATGATACTATTCCGTACTTGGTTCATACTATAAATATATTGGATTAACATAGGTTACATTATTTTGTGTTCTCTAGTACTTATTAATATAATACCTTATGTAATTAAGAAATAAATCCTACATAATGGTTTGTAAAAAGAACGTGATTGGCCAAAGAATATACCCTAGGAGTGTTTTCCTAGGTCTGTGATCTTAGGACCACTCATCATGCACTAAAGTGAAGATCGAGTCAATGATCAATTATCCTTCTTCAGGGTGATTACCTTTAGGTGCATCCATTAAACAACCATATACATTTTCCAGTATTCAGATAGAGATATAAAAACTAGGAGAACCACATAATCTCTATATTACAAAAACATCAGAATGTCATCCTATATTTATACTTATCCACTAGAATCATCCCTAGGGTATTCAGTAATTTTATCTTATCATAATCTCTAAAATATTTAATATTACCTCAAATAACCTAAATTCATATCTATAACTTGTTAATTATGATCAACCATAACTTATAAACCGTTGATGAAATTTATAACTCCCAATTTATTATCAACTGATATAATCCTAACCTCTAAAGTTATCTAAACATTGCTCTACTACCAACTATAGAAACATATATATGTGACTATTTAAATTGCACTATTTAAAGAAATTTTTTCAATACAATATATTCCCAAGGCCTTTTAGGTTTAGAGTATTAGGTAATTAGGAAAAAACATTAACTTACAAAACTAATTTCCTTTTATCTAATGGAAATGTTTTACACTATGAGAGTAACTGGTTAATCCATAATGATTCTTCAATATCTCCCATAAATTCTCCACATATGGAAATATATTACATATTATATACTTTTATTATCTTCATAACTTGGGGGATGAAATCATAAGAGAGGGGTAAGATGAGATGCTTAGTAAGGATAAACATAAACGTTAGATATCAAATATCACAAGTGACCATAATATGAGAATATGGGTTAAATCATGATACACAATAAAAATATACCGAACAAATCGTGGATCATAAATAATGGCATAAGGATTGGAATATCATAAAAAATAAATAAAAAAGTGCGAAAATATGATTCAAGAAACATGAGATATGAGAGAATAATCATAGAAATATGGTTGGGAAATGTAACATGCCCTTGAAACCTAGAATAACAATGAAAATTGTAAAAACATAAGAATAGATAAATTATAACATTGTGAACAAAAAAAATGTCCTCACTTCTTCTTGTGAACAAAAAAAATTCCCATGCATCATGATATGAATAAAAAACACCCACAATTCATGCTTCAAATAAACAAAATACCCAAACTTCATGTTATGAAAAAAATTTCATGCTTTATGTTGTGAAAAAAATTCCCATTATTAATTTTGTGAACAAAAAAAATTCTCACGCTTCATTTTGTGAAAAAAAAAATGTTCATGCTTGTGAACAAACAAAAGGTTCACTATTCATGTTACAAACAAACCAAATGTCCATATTTAATATCCTTGTATCATGAGATATAAATCCTTAACCAATTCATTGGTGGTATTTATAGGACCCCAACCATCAATCAACTATAAAAAATTATGAAACTTGAAAACAAAAATTCATCATATCATAATGGACCCATTGAAAATGAATTGGTTTATTAAACCTTTCAAAAAATCACATAACATGAACTTAAAAAACAATAGGATATAAAAAATATTATTTTATAAAAGGAATCATATAATAATAATATATAGAGGTTGATCAAAACCTCACTTAATGAAATATAACCCTTTTAAGGTAAATATATGTGAAAAAAATAAAAGTTTTCACAATTTTTTTTAAAACATTGATGTACAAATTACTTTTGAAAACATTTTTATAAAGGGAAAGAGAGGTCTTTTGAAAACCTTAGTATAAAGATTTTTAAATAAAATATTCCTAGAATGAAATTAAGGATATGAATAAAAACATGCATTGGAAGGTAAAAAATTTTATTTTGAAGGGATGTAAAACCTTTTGAATATTTTGAAATGCCATTGTTGAAAACCCACATCATAAAAGAGGCAGTAAAACTTACATTTTAAAATATAATAAGGAAAATATGGAGGTCACATGAGTAAACACATATTTGGGTTTCAATATTAGAAAGTAAAATCATTTTTGGGAATAATAAACATGTAAATGGATGAAAAAACATCTTTAAAAGAGATAATATTTTTTTCTTAAAATGATACACTTTTATGGGGAAAATTAATTGATAAATCATATTTGAGTTAAAAAAATAATTTTTCTTAGATATAAAAGAATAAATATCATATGAAATATGAAATATAATGATGTATCAAACCTAGGAGAATAACACTTAAGTAATAACATTTTGATACACAGCAAGGAATGTCAAGTTAGACAAATCCCTAACGGATGCCATAATTCACAAAATAAGGGACATTTAGAAAGGGTTTATGTGGTATAAATGGAAATCCATATAAAAAAGAGAAATTATATAATAATAAAATCAAAGGGTAGAATATACCAAACTTATATAAAATATTTTCAAGAGGAACAATCATAACTAAATGACAAAGAATTGAGTTTTCAAAAATAGTTACAATAATGACAATGTAAGAATAAGAGGATTACCATGAAATTGAAATTCAAGTATCATGAAAATAGAGATATTAATTAAAATTAATGGAATTATGGTAGTTAATACAACATATAAAATAAATTATAGTGCACAATATCAAACATGTCTCATGAATTTGAAAATGATACAAAGAAACTGTTACCTTATTTTCCTTCTTAGTCAAATGCATTCTATGATTATGTATAACAAAAATAAGTATCTTAATCTCTTATTTTAGAAAAAATTTCACATATATAAACTTTTATAAACTTAATTTATAATTATTCTCTTAATGTGTACTAGTTAGTTTGTTATCTATTTTCAATATCAGGAGTGAGTAATCTTGATTGTTTTGAAGCAGTTTCATTAAAACGATGTTGGTACTCATTATTGTTATAAAGTTAATCATTCAAAGACCATTAAAGGAACTTGAATAGATTTTACATGAAATTTAGAAATGTCTAATTTCATTCTATGGTAGTTTTGGCTACAATCCATGAAGATAAAATCAACGATGATCATTTTTTAGTGATTATTAATGAATGAAAGGTGTTTTCTTAATTAATAGGTTTGATAAAAATTGTACCATTCCATAACAATTTTTATTTAAAATATTTATATCATATTATACCAATAATTACGTTCCTATAATAATCCATGATATAAATTCATAGTATTTTTCAAGTAAGTGGTTAAACCAAACCCAAAAAATACACCAATATTAATGGATTATTAGGTGGTGGTTTTTTTGTAACATTATTATAATTGAAGCATGATGATATTATTTAGTGTTTATTAGTGTTATATATAAAAATTGGAAGGAATTAGTGTCGAAACATTACTGATGATGCTATATTTGTTGGAAATACTTATTTATGTGTGAATATTGTTTATCCTGATCTTTATGGTGATATGACATGTGATGGAGCTAATGAAGCAGTATCTATAATATATTTAAAAGGGTTTTATTTGTAGTTTGTATATAAAATTTCATAAAATATTGGTTATTATTTCTAAATCTATACCAAAAATAAATTTAATGAGTTGAAGTAATAGAGAATCCATCAAAAGTGTTTTGAGCTCATAGGACAATGTAAAGTTTTATTGGAACTCTGTTTATTTTTTTTACAAATGATGAGAGATGTTTAGAGGTATCCCCAATTTTATTTCATGATGATTATAATTTATTTTAATAAATTCTATATGTGTTGTACTGGTGTCGATTTTTGACAAAGTAAAATATCCTACATGGAGTTGTGTATGCGAATTCAGCTGTGAAAGAAGAATTGTGAGTCAACCAGATTTGACAAAGGGATCTATATTATCTGTATAAGATATTTTGAGCACCCATAAGTAAAATAACTTATATAATAATATAAGTGAGACCATGAAATTAAATTTAGTTATACGAGGTTAAATATGATCCAACTATAATTTACAAAGGAATTTATCTTACACGATAGAGGTGTGAGAAGACCTTAAGATAATTTATCTTATGCATAGAAGATTCTATGATATATAAGATAATTTATATTATGTATATGATGAGTTTCCGAAATTTATATATTCTAATGAAATAGTAACCAAATATAATTATTCATGTGAGATTCTCTTCATAGATCAAACTTCATAATCGATCACATGATCCTTATTTTTGATGAAATCAAAGGATTTCTAGCAGGAGGAGAATAATAGAGTGTTAAGATGAGTTCCATACCAAAATTGATGTGCCACATTAAAAGTTTCATATAGGAATTCCTAAATAGAAATTTCAAGATAACTAAAAGGATACGATTTAAAAAATGGGAATAACACTATGATATTTAAAATATCCCAAGGAAGTAAAATATCTAATTCTACATCCAAAATTTCAAGATAAATTTGAAAGATGCTTTGACTCATGATTTATAAATTTTGAATGAGTCTCATTCCTACATGGAAATATCAAGAGAACTAAAAATAATGGATTTTAAAAAAGGGGAATAAGCCCGTGATATTTCAAATACCAAAATTAAAGAAAAATATATGAGTCCATAACCAAACTTTCAGGAAGAATTTTAAAGATATTTTAACTCTTGATTTATGAGTTTTAAATGATCCATTCAATTCTATCGAGATTCAAGGAGATTTCAATAATATTTATGCAAATAATATTCATGAAATATTTAGTGAATATAAATATCAAAAAATATAATGCAGGAATGTCGAGGTGTGTGCATTAGAAAACTGATATGTTGTTATATTAAATAAAATCTTCCAATAATATCCACAAAAGACTACTTTGAAAGAAAGAGGAAGGAGATCATTTATGTGGAATTTATTTGATTTGATTTTCTACATCTTTTATTTTATTAATTATATATTTTAATGTTTAATTTATATTTTTTTATTTATAACTTAGTTTATAATTTTTATTGGTTTTAGTGAATTAATTAAATCTATGTTAATTTTTTTATTTTCTTATTTAAATTTTCTTCTACGCATTATTTGAATTATTATTTTATTTTATTTTTTTTTTCTTTTTAAATATTAATTCTTATGATAATGATTTTTTTTATTTTTTGAATTTAATATTTAATTCATTTGTTATTGTAAATTAATCAATAAATTATTTTAAGCAATTTGTATTTAATTTTTAATATCATGAATTTTTTTCTTTTTAATTTTTAATATTTTGATTTTTGATGTTTAAATGTTTAATTATTTTAATTAGATAATTTAATTTATTTTCATGCTATTTTTAGTTTTTGTTTTTAATATCAAATGTTAGTTTATTTATTTTTATTCTTTTTGTATTTTAGTTCTGCAATCATGTAATTAGATCTGATTTTGTGAAGGTTCTTCCACTAACTGTTATCGTCAGTGCTATCACCAACTGCTATCACCGGTCCTTGATACCATTGCCATCCACTAGTGCCTACAGTCTTTATTAATTCCATAGCTTCAATGCCTGAGCTACTGTTACCAGTTCAAGGATGATTCTACTACCATTAAAATGTGCTACCGATCATTCCATTCCATTACCATCCAAAAAATAAGCTACTGCTACCCTCATCAAGCCTCTATAGTACCACCCCTTGCTACAGTTATAAAAAAAATCATGCTATAGTCCACCCCTATTATACTACCACCACTCTCAAGATTTCACTATTATGAGACTAAGAACAAAGATAAGGAATATTAAATCATAGAATAAATTTATCCAACCCAATATATGCATTAAAGTTTGATCAAAATAGGGAGAGAGGTCAAGACTGATCCATGAAGATGAACTAAAAATTAGAAGCCAAACCTTGGTGAAGACTAGAATCCAGACCTATGTTGCAAGTAACAAAAAACCCTGGGATGACACCAATTGGTGGTGGTCATATTAAAGGAGTCGATCTTGAGAATATTTATTTAAATATTAACATTAATTATTAATAATGAAGACAAAGGTTCTTGAGGAAGATGAAAACCTGACCTTGAGAAATTGTAGAGGATAAAGACTTTAATTTTAGAAGTGAGGCCAAAGATGACCAAACTAATTTTAATAATTCTCTATTGGTGATTTTGAGTCGAGGAAAAGGATTGAACCCATGTGTGTCGATGTCAAATAGAATAGGAAACCTTGTGTGGTCGTTGATGTTTGTGAGTTCTAGGGTTGTGATCCATGCTTTGATATACATTCTTACAACATTTAGATTATTATCCTAAGCCAATATGGTTTTATTTTTGGAACCCCAATGAACTCATTCTTGATTAAATCTCAACCGTGTTAAAGAATGAAATCTGAGCTCAATTTATAAAGCCAAATTTGTTGATAGAGTTTTGTGATCTATTAAGATTATTGTTTTAGGTTTTTAATATTCTTTACAGGAGAGAAAAAGGTTGAAGTTGGGAGTTTCAAACTCCTATTTTATGGATATGTGTTTGACTAAGAATTCACACCAAGAGCATGACTAAGTACTATTGATAAAATTTTTATGATTCCCAGGCCCATACTTAGTTAGCCAGACTACATATGGGTAGTTCATGGTTCAAGAGTCTATTTAAGGGTAACAACAGCTGATCGAGCCTATGGAATGGTAAAAATTGAGGTGTAAATTTTTTGAAAGATTTAATTCAATTTAAACCATTTAAGAAAGTAAAAACACACTCATAGAAGACTATATCAAGTTAATAGTGAGGTTGTGTTAGAATATGAGTATAAGAGTAACTTATATAATTTCATAGTAACTATAAAAATTTTATTTAAGATTGGTAGTATGTCTATGTTCACTGTATTAAGTTAAAGAAAGATGCATGTGGGGATATTACAGTTTGTTAGAAGAGTATTTATTGTGTCACATATTGGTGAATTTGCTCAGTCAATACTAGCATATGGAAGATATCTAAGGAAACACTAATTCTAAGTCAGTACGGGGAGAAATGAGATGGAAAAAGAATATATAAAAAAACAAAGCATCAGAAGAGATTATCAATCAATCAATAGGGAGAACACATAGATGAGAATATGAGGACTACGAGAAGAAGATGGCTAAGTTGGATCTAGAAAAAGAAGATAGTCTTCAAGATAGTCTTCTTTCTACTTTATTTTCTTCATATTTTATACTATTTTGAAATTATTTCATTGAATAATTTGTTTATTTCTTTTGAAAACATGTGTAGTGAGATTAATCAGGGTAATCAGATTGGTATGATTTAAAATTTTAATATATTTTCTTTTTGATTCCATAATTGTACAAATGAAACTTAAGATAATATATCTCATTTTTATTCTAAATGAGTGTAAATTATACTCTATTCAAAGGACTGATAGGTTATGATTATGATAACTTTTCCTTTTGACTTTAAAAAAAGTACTGAGAATAGAAAATATTAAAGTTTTATTCTATATTTAATAATATTTTAATTCCTGAGTGATGATTGAGTTATTATTTTTAAGGGAAGGTCAAAGATATGTTTTCAACATTAAATGACAGTTTAGTGAATTAATATTTTTTATTCTGAGTAGTAATATAATCATGGTTAACTTGAGTAAGAAGATAAAATAATTCATATCATTTTATATTAGTTTGACCTCCCTAATGTTGACCACTGTTAACTTTTTTCTCTCTATTGTTTTTCTCCCTTCACCACGTCCTTACCATAAATTCATTATCACATAGTTCACTTCATCACTTCATTATTTTATTATTTGTTTTTGTGAGTTTTTTCATATTTTTACTTCTTTTTCTCACACACTCATCAATATCATTCCCTATAGAATCGACACCCATTCAACATCATATTAATTGTAGGTAGTTGTAGGGTTTTATAAATAATTAATTTGACCAAATTTAACAACATCTATGATCAAATTTTGGAACCATCTTAGGGGAAGGAACTTGAGTCAAAAAACAAAAAATAAACCATTTTTAAAAAAACATACAAAAATCATATAATAAAAAAACTTGTTTAAAAATAATTTTGAAATGCACTATATGTGTTTGATTATTCACTATTTCTGTTGTTTCTGCATGTACACTTGGGAAAAAACTTTATCTATTGAACTTGAACCATTAATTACAGAGTTAAACAAAAATTTTAGTGTCCTAAAGAAAAAGAAAAAAAGAAAAAAAGAAAATCTATATGTTTTTGAGGCTGTAAATTTAAATGATAAATTAAATCCTATCTTTCCTGAAAATCAGGTCCTTGAGAGGCCTCAACTTAAGGCGTTTCTACTACTTTCTATGTCAATAAATCATCCATGTATATAACATTCCCATAGGTCTTGGAATTATGAAATCATGCAATCTCACCTCTCCATGATTCCTTCCTTTAATGGTTTACAGGTAGAGGATTTTTAGAGTTAATTAGAAACTTTTATATTTCTATACTACAACAGCCTCTATGAGGGTTCAATGAAGAGGATCCAAGGTTGAGGTTGTTTCCTTTTTTCCTCATGGGAAGGGATATGAGATGGTTTCAAAACCTTAATGTGAAAATCATTGATACCTAAGATGATTTTTTCAATTCTTTTGTTGCTAAGTTCTATCCAAGGAATACCAAAATCAAGGTTAGGTACAAGATAACTGGATTTTTTTTGGATGAGGGATAATTATTTTATGAGACATGGGATAGGGTTAGATCCTTACTAAGATAGTGTCACAATCACTAATTGGCTCCACATATTTTGATGTATACTTTATACAATGCTCTTACACTATATAATCAATATCTAGTTGATCAATCTAATGGTGCTAATTTTAATAACTTTATTGTTTATGAGCTCAAAAAAATATTTGATAAATTTGGTTAAAATCCACAACATAAGTGTACAAAAAAGAGGGTCATCCATAGATCTAAAAAAAACCAAGTTGTTGTTGTTGATTATAGATTTATTTTAGAATAATGTTGTCACTATGGGAAGTATAGTCACACTCATAACTACTGTCCTAATTTTGATATGTCCATACAATAGGATGAGAGTGATCAATTTGTGGAATACATGGATAAAAATCAAAATTTTAACGATCCTTTTTCTAATCAGTATAATTGTAGATATAAAAATCACCCAAACATATCTTAGAAAGAAAAAGGTATAATTAAACAATCAGCTACCCCAAATTACCAATCATAATGCAAAAGTTATTATTCAAATAAATATGGGGATGAATATTTAAACTCTCAATGGGAAATTAAGGGTATGTTATAGTAGGTTTTGATTGATATAGGTTATTGGAAAAATGACACAGACTCAATGATTCATAGTATGGAACTTCTAATTGGTTAGATGGATAGAGATCTAGGTGTGAGAGAAAAGGTAAGTCACTTATCACAACCGAATTGAATCCAAGAGAAAATGTAATGGAATTTACAAATAGGTCTAGTATAAAAACTCAAGTACTAGATAGGGAATGGTTTATGGAAAATAAAATTGATAAACATGCTGATACTAGAAATTAAAACCTTAAAAATCCAAAAACTAGAAATCTAGATGGATATGAAGAATCTGAGAAAAATGATAAATCATCACATGGAAAGGAAATATAACAAAAGAAAATGAAATCATAACTCATTAAATATTGTAAGAATAAGGTGAGGTTTGAGGATGAGGAGTGTGAACAACCTATTTTGAAAAATCATGCCCCTCCTATCCATTTTCCCAAAAGGATAAAAAATAATAATAAACCTAATTATCTCAATATTTCCATTTATATTATGGGGAAAAAATTATGATTTTTTCAAATCAACTAGGGGTTTGAGACAAAGGGAACCTATTTCCCTAATAATTTTCATGTTGGCCTAGGATGACCTAAGTAGAAATCTCAACAAGGGTTTTGATGAAGGGATAATTTTTCCTTATAAAGGGAGTTTTGGATTTTTTAGTTTTAAAAAAAATTTATTCACAGATCACATGCCATTTTTTATCAATGGTAGTGGAAATTCAATTCAAAATTTCAAGCTGATTTTTCTAACTATTATAATAAATCTATCCAATGCATCAATACTAATAAAATAAGTGTTTTTATCTCTAAAAAGTGATCTACTAGGATATCTAAGATGATTTAGTATAAAATTATATTATCTAGAGATAGGATTCAACTAGATTATTTAGGTGCACCTTATCCAACAAGAGAGTTCAAATTCACCAATATGAAAACATTGTAAAAATGATCATGGGTAAGATCTTGTACTGGAAAATCAACTTCCTATAATTTGGAGGTAAACTATACTTGGTTAATAGTGCTCTATATTCTATCCCGATGAATGTTTTATCTATATTTAGACATCCCAAATTAGTGCTTAAGAACATTTAAATACTCCTTAATAGCTTCATCTGGGACTCCCATCAATAAGGCCATCATCATAGGGATAGCTGGTCTAGACTTGTAAGACCCTTTCATGAAGGGGGTATCAATCTCAGAGGTATTAAAGAGAGAATGTGGGGATTGTAGGCTAAAATCATATGGGATGCCATATCAGGAAACCCACTCTATTCTACCTTTATTAAAGGAAAGTATAGAAGCTACCCCATTAAATGGGTTGACAGATCATATGGATCCCATATTTGGTGTAGTTTTCAGGGGCTTGTGTAACCAATTTTGGATAAATCTCAGTGGATCATAGGGTGTAGTGATGTCTCATGTTGGAAACATAATTTGTAAAGAATTAAATTGTTCTATCCTAGGTTCCCTACTCTATACATTAGCATCAAACATGCTTGTTCTCACCCTTGATTCATTGACGTCATGCTTAATGAGGAAATGAAGGAAGTTTTTCAAAACATTCATTTTTCTAAGGACCCAAACCAATGCTTTATAACTTCTGTCCCTTCAGGGAAGATGACTATTTTAGGGTTCTATAACAAAACTCATACTTCTCAAAATTTTTATTTTTAGGTACCAAAACCTGATGTAAGGATATATACCCCTAAATTAAACTTATTATTTATATGATTTGAAAGAATCCCATCTCCAATGATGATAATATTTTATGAATTGGAACCCCCCTTGCCCTGAAGTGTAAATGATACACCAATGCAAGGTCTGAAAAATTGAATCTCTATTCTTCAAAAGTGATAAGGCTATCCACTTGTGTAATATTGTTTGGGTCCTTATGGTATCTATTGACGGTGTAAGATTAGCATAATAGTTTCTCTAGGAGAGGTGGGAATTCTAGGTATGGTCCCATACATAGGCCAAGGGATGGAGTATTTCCACCACTACTTTATATTGAGTCTTATGGGACATACAAAATGCGGCCTTCCATAAGGGGATAAATACTAATATATAGTGCATTAGAATCAATTTCATGGACCTCCTTCAGTCTCTTTTTCGGTAATGTAAGGATGTTAACCTATCTCTGGTGTTACAAGAACAACTCACATCCGTAAACCTTTCATATGGTGTGTCTCCCCTTGAGATAGGGGATATGAGTTCATGGTTGAAATGGAAAGATCCCCCATCATGGATTGAAATTGAATATATACGTTTCTTCTACTTAAGGGGTTTTGTGATGTGGTGATGTTGTTTGAGACACCTGTGGTTCAGTCATACTAGCTTTCTCAGCATACTTTAGTGAGGGTAATTCAATTATGTTTAAGGCATTGGTGATGCTTAAAGGGATTAATATCTAAAAGTCTTATAATATATCATTATCTGATGTGGAATATAACTCTTAAATTATGGTCAAATCCTTAAAATGCCAATATGAATACCCATGGAACATCATCTGCTATATCAGAATCAGTAACTCCATTCTTTAAACAGACATGAATATTGTTCACTCATGGACTGAGGGTAATATGTCACTAGATATTCTTTATTCCAAAGGTAAATTGGTTGATATTATTGTGGTGTATTCATGTATTGGTTCTATTCCAGTTGATTGTGCTCAGATAGTCCTAGGGGATTCCATTATCTTTCATTATTTTTACCCCTCATGACCCCCTTCTTCGATTTTAGTTTATGTTCCTATTTTTACTCAAACCTTTTAATAAAAATTTTCAATTGTTACTCAAGTTTATTCATATGATTAGGAGATTTAATATTTATATTCCTTTTTTGTAATATTTGTACAAAATCCTATCATATTTTAAATTCATTTCAGTATTTTTAGATAATAAGAGGGACTAAGGAGAGTGTTCAAAAATAAATTTTAATGTGGAGTGTAGTTCCATAGTTTAAAAGAATATTAATATGAAAATGAAGGATCGAAGATCCTTTTTCATTTCTTTTATAATTAGTGGGAGTGAGGATATTAGGTTTCTTTGTGACTTAGGTGTAATAATTTACTTTATTCCCTACTTCCAATTCAAAAATTTGGTTCTTAGGGAGCTGAAACTGACTTCTAATTCTATGAAGTTAGAGAATAGGTCACTTTCCTATCCTTAGGGATAGTGGATGACCTATTAGTTGATATAATGAAATGTGATAATCATTCTAGGTTGACCATTCTTAGCTACAGTCGAGGCTATCATTGATGTTTCCAATGGTAAGATCGCCCTTCAGGCTTATGAGGATCAAGAATAATTTAATGTTTTCAAAGATTCCCCTCTTGTGTTTTCTGCTGATTGGTTTTTCTAATTATGTTTTTATAGATAAGGTTATGATGGAAAATTATCATACTTTTGATGATTTTATCACTGAACATTTTAGTTCATTCTTTGTAGAATTTGAATCTACATAGGAACTTGAAGGTTTGGGAGAAATGAGATTCAAATTAGGAAATACATTTCTCAAGACCATGAATTGGTCCTTCCAAAACCATGTAATCTTATTGATAATTTTTCTCAATCTGTTCAATGTTTACAAGCCTCCGATGTACCCAACCCCAATTCTACTTGGTTTCCTAATAAATTGAGGAGAGTAAGTATTTTCAAAGAAAATTTTATACTTAAAATGATGGTTTTAAGGATGAGGTTGAGTATATGGTCAGTTATATTCAACTTATAGTTAGAGATGAGTTTTCTCAATCTGTTGAGAGTGATTTAGAGGAGTTTTTGGACATTTTACCAGATGTCGACAGTAGGTCGGTCACTACTTCATTGAATTATTTGGATGGTGAATATTCTATCTATGAATTTTAGAAATCATTAGATGAGTTAGAGGACTCTTATTATATTTCATACAAGGAAGTATCCTATGAGATTAATTATGTAGTTGATAGTGAGATGCCTACTTTTGATACTATATCTTTTTATAAACCCGTGGATGTTAAGTTTGGGGTAGAGTATGGGTGATAAAGTGAAAATTAAGGCTAGTTACTATATTTTTTTTCTAAGTTGTATTCATATTTTTTTATTATTTGAATGAAAATGTGAATTTTGAAACTACTAGTAAAAGGAGGCTTAGTCCTAGATCTTTGGTGTGTTTGAGGAGAATTCTTCAGGGAGCTGAGTTAGATAATGTATTGTTTGAACTTGTTAAATTTTCCAAATAAAATACTGAGGCCTAAATTAATAATAATTCTTACCCATTGAATGATCATGTCTAGATACTTTAGGGGATTGAGTCCAAATGGGGACTATAAAACAAGAGATGCATGATAGGTAATCCATGATTTTTATGTGTTTATGTTTTATGTTTGAATAAATTTATCTCTATATTGTGTGATGCTATAAATTTTTAAAAAACATTCCAATATCAGCTTGATTTTTCTTGATTCTCATTGTCAGATGTTTGATTTTGAGAAGAAAGTGGGGATTGTGTGGTTTCTTGATTGAATATAATTATGAAAGAAGAATTTGGTGAGGAATATAAAGTCATTATTAGAGAGTGGATACTACATGAATTTGTTCATCTGCATCAACTATTCCCCATGGAAGAAGGAGCTGCAATTGGAAATGAAAACTGATAACATCTCCCTTATTCTTTCTCTATGGTTTTATTCTCTCTAAATTTTAATTTCTAGTATCTCATTTTTATTTTTTCATTTTGTAAAAGCTATAGTTTTTAATCATAGGATTATATTTATGATTTTTTAAGGGAGTTTACAAATTCTTCCTTTAAATGGATAAATCTTCTTCAAACAGAGGAGAAACTATTTTAGCTTATGTAAATATTCTTTACTACCCTTAAATAATTAATGCTACTGATGGTTTTCCAAACTTTATTTCGTTATGTATTTCTATAAAATATTTTTTTAGCCATTTATACATTTATTTTTTTTCCTTGAGTTATATTTATCCCACTACATGTCAATTTTTGGGCTACTTTGAAATTTACTCATGAACTTACCTATAACATTAAATTTTTTGTAATTATATTTCTATGATTTGTTGCTACCTATTTTTATTTTTCTGATTGTTGTGTGAAAATATCATCTTTTGGATTTCATGTTACACCTTTGAACAAAATTTTTTGAGCTTTATTTTCAAATCATTTTGAACCAAACTGTTTTAAATGTTTCCCCTACTTTGAAATTGAATAATAATGAAATTGTTTAATTTTAAGTGTGGTGGAGGGGTCATAATTGAGATTAACTAAAATTATATGAGAAACCATCAATAAAACCTATATTTTTTTTTTCAAAATTTTGTGTTTAACATCACTTAGTAATTTTTAGTGAGTGAGAATTTTCCCTAAAATTGAATAATGTGATTCCACCTTTATGAGATTAATCTTTTTTACATTATAGATTTAATTGGTTAAATAATTTTTTATACCTGATTTAAATATGGATTTTGGTAAAATTTTATGAAAATTTGATACAATAATTATAGAATTTTAATTTTTTAATTTTAATTTAACTCATAAGATATGCATCTGAATAGAATATGAAATGAAAAACATAATCTAGGTTAAGCTCCCCATTCTTCATCTCTTTATTCTTTATTCATTTACTGTTAGATGTGTTATTTATTACATTAATAAATTATCACTCCACATTATTCAATAGTGTGCTTATATGTTATGAATTCTAAAATTATGTGAGTTTATTCTTCTATAGGTAAAGAGAAGTTTGTACTTCTAGTTGGATGAAAATTTAAGTATGTTAAATTCACTTTAAAAATTTTAATTACAAATTATTTTTATAAAAAAAATAACCAACTTTTCATTGAATATATTTAATTTGATATGGGATTCACTTTTTTATACTTGATATAATCCTTGAGGTAAAATCCTTTTAAAAATAATTTCATTTTGGGATTTTAATTTTTCAATTTTGAGATTCATTTTTTACCACTAAATTTGTACTAAGTGGTTTCTTGAGGATTAGAAACTTATTAAGTGTGGAGGAATTTGATGTGAAATTTTTTTTATGTGTTTTTCCACATATTATATTATATTAATTATTTATTTTAATGTTTAAGTTAGTCATTTTTTGGTTATTTATATCTTAGTGGTTTATTTTTAGTGGTTTCATTAAATTAATGAAATTTATGTTAATTTTGTTTATTTTATAGTTTGAATTTCCTTTTGTGAATTCTTTGAATGATTATTTTATTTAATCTTAAATTTATTTTTAAATATTAATTCTTGTAATAATGATTTTTTTTCATTTTTTGAATTTAATATTTTTTTCCTTTTTTAAACTAATTGATTAATTATTTTAATTAATTTTTATTTAATTTTAAATCTCTCAATATATTTTTTTACTTTTAAATTTTTAATCTTTTTATTTTTGATGTTAAAAAATTTAGTTAATTTAATTTATTTGAATGTTGTTTTTAGTTATAGTTTTTTATATTAAAAGTGAATTTATTTATTTTATTTTATTTTATTTTTATTTTAGTTCTACAATCATGTAGTCAGCTCCGATTTCACCGAGGTGATTTCATCAATAGTTACTATTAGTGCTACCACCAGGGCTTGCTACTATTGTCATCCACTAGTCCCTACTACCATACATAATTCCATACCGCTATACCTTAGCTTTTGGTACTAGTGTAAGGATTATTCTAATTCCTTCAAGAAGTGATATGAGTCTTTCCATTTTTCTACTGTCCTTGGTATCTTCTACTGCCAACCTTATCCTACTGCTACAATACCACCTCCTGCTAGCATTATAATAAAATCATGATACCATCCACCCCTATTATTCCATTCCCACTATCAAGATTTCTCTATCGTGAGACCAAGACTGAATCCACGGAAGCTTGAAGCATTGTATAAATTTATCCAACCCGAGCCATGTTTTGAATCTCTATCTTATGAGGGAGATAGGTAAAGATAGATGAGTGAAGATAACTAAAAATTGGAATCTAAATCTCAATGTGGACCCAAATATGATCCTACGATTTTAGTAATGAAAAACCATGGGATGACACTGATGGGTGCTAGTCACGTTGAAGGATTTGAGCTTGAGGATATTTGTTTGGAGCCCAACATCAATTTTTAAAGATGAGGAGGATGGTTCTTGAAAATATGATAACCCAAACTTCAGGAATTATAGAGGATGAAGACTTGACTTTCAGAATTGAGGTTGAAGACAAACAAATAGAGCTTGATTGATTCTCCATTATTAATTTTTAATCAAGGAAAAGGGTTGATCCTATGAGATTCGATATTGAACAGAAGAGGAAACCTAGTGTGACTGTCTACACTGATGAGTTACAAGCCCATGATCCAAGATTATATTTTCTTTAGACCAACATTTAGATTATTTTCCTAAGCTAATATGGTTTGATTCTGGGTACCCAATGAACTCATTTATGATTCAAGATATATTGTATTGAGTAAGACAATATAAGTTTGATTGTTGAAGTAGAAATTATTGATAAAATTATATGAACTATTAAGATTATTTTTCATAGGTTTTTGATCTTCTTTACCAGTCCAAATGAAGTTGAAGTTGTTGGTTTTGAACTCTCATTTATATGACTACATATTTAATCATTAATGAACACCATATGCATGATTAAGTGTCATTGAAAAAATTATAATGATGCATGAGGGAAATTTCCATGATTAATGATTTCTTATGTGGAAGTGAAAGAAAATGTTATCACTTATAGTACAAATTTCATAAAAAAATCATAGAATGCAATGTGAATCATATAATAAGATTGAAACATATCACAACATTACAATTTAGCTAAGCTATACTATAATAATACCTTAGGAAAAGTTTTTTATAATATCACAATATCATATAAAATTATATACCTATAAAATTATAAGTCATTCCATTTGTAACAAGGATTTCATACCATAAGACATTCCAATATTAAACTCACTGTTGGCCAACAAATCTTAGAGATCAGGGTTCAAATATTGGTAGCTCCCATGGGAGGATTTATGATATTGGAACTAACACAAGTAGGTGATGACATAGATAGTGATATAGGAAAGGGTGTAGATCCATTTAATGGATTTATTTCCATGGGAGATTCAAACTAATCAATGTAATGACATTTCTATTGAGTTGGTCAACCCCAAGAGGGGGATGTGGCCTCTCCTTATAGGCCTAGGTGTTTTTATATCATTTCCATTACTTGTAACCTCCAGGACCATAAATAAATAAATAATATAATTCATAATTAACAATATAATTAATAATAGATTGAGAAAGTTTAGATACATAAGTTTGAATAAAAACCTATGCATATTTATTATATAAAAGAGATAAAAATAATAAGGGAGATAGATTGTGTTGACATGATACACAAAATAACACCTGGTTCATGCAAAAAACACAACAATATAAACCACCATGGAAACAACCACGAATAAAAAGAATAAAAACAACCCCATTCATAGATTATGGAATAAAATTCCCCAAACACTCATCCTAAGAATGAAGACTCATATTGTGATGGGCCTCTCGACCTCCCTAAACATAGGGGGAATAACCTCATCTCTAATGTTTCTCCATTTTCCAATGCCAATCCTTAGATTCCAATTTAGTCTTCACCATTTCATTGTCTACTATGTACAATTCTTTCATGATTTGTTCATTGGAATTACTTATATTAATTATATAAATTGTATTATTACTTATATTATTAATTATTATTTATATTAGATATGTCATTAACTATTAATTTTAAAAAGAATTTTTTTATATGATATATTATTAATCTTATATTATTAATAATTTACTATTATTATTAATATAATATTATTCTAATGATTACAATGTGGAAGTCGAATCACACATCAAAAAACCTTAAAGGATATCAAGGAACCTTTCCTTATAAAATGGTTCTCTGGTTAAGGTATTCAATTATACATTATGTTTATTTTATTGGATTAATTTTTAATAAAATAATATTATAATAATTTTTTTAAATTATATATATATATAAGAAAATAAAATAATATTTAAAAAATATTAAAAAAAAAAAAAATCAAATGTGGGCTTTTTTAAAACCTTGAAACTCTAAAATAAGAAAACTATATTTGATAGCATATTCAATTAGAAACACCAAGCTTAAACAACCTATAATGTCCTGGACCTCTCTCATCCATTCCTCTGTGAAAATCAGGTGTATGAGGTGTTTTAGGAGGTCAAGTTGACACATCCCCAACACTTTGCCAAATTTCAATTTCTGTGAACAGTTCCATCAGTGAATAGTTCCAACGGTAGACCATTGTGAACAGTGCATCAGTGACCTTCTGTGAATAGTGTCATCTGTAACCCTATGTGAACAGTGCAATGGTGACCTTATTTGAATAGTGACATCGGTGACCTTATGTGAATAGTGTCATCAGTGACCTTCTGTGAACAGTGTCATCGGTAACCTTATGTGAACAGTGTAACGGTGACCTTATGTGGACAGTGACATCGGTGACCTTATGTGAACAGTGTCATCAGTGACCTTATGTGAACAGTGTCATTGATAACCTTATGTGAATAGTGCAATGGTGACCTTATGTGAACAGTGACATCAGTGACCATATGTGAATAGTGTCATCGGTGACCTTCTGTGAACAGTGTCATTGGTAACCTTATGTGAACAGTCCAATGGTGAGGTTCCAACGGTGAGGTTCCATCAGTGACCTCTATTTCCTTTGCCAAATTTTGAGTTCGTGAACAGTGTTTACAGAATGGTGTGGTCCATCGGTGACCTCTATTTCCTTTTCCAAATTTTGAGTTCATGAACAGTGTTTCTAGAACAGTGAGGTCCATCGGTAACCTCTTTTTTCCTTTTCCAAAATTTGAGTTCGTGAACAGTGTTTCCAGAATGGTGAGGTCCATCGGTAACCCCTATTTCCTTTCCCAAATTTTGAGTTTGTGAACAATGTTTCTAGAATGGTGAGGTCCATCGGTAACCTCTATTTCTTTTGCCAAATTTTGAGTTCGTGAAAAGTGTTTCCAGAACAGTGAGGTCCATCGGTAACCTCTATTTCCTTTTCCATATTTTGAGTTCGTGAACAGTGTTCCCAGCTTCCTACAGTTTCACCCCTTTGTCGTTTTCTTTGACATAAAATACATTTAATGACTCTAAGGCAAATTTAAAGGTCATAACTCCTATATTAATTTCTCTTAAGGCTCGTGATGTTTTTTTACATGGTAAAACCACGTGGTTTAATGAGATCCACTTTTAATGGAAAATATAGTGTATCTTAAACCACTAATCTGTTAAATCTTCTGAAGGGATAATATATCTTCCTCTCTAGTTCTTCCTCCTTGTTCTCGGGTGTGAGACTCTCGAACATCCCATTCCTTTCCATAGGAGTTGTGCAATCAAACTTTCCTCCTAGGATTTGTTTCCACTCTGTTTTGATGCAACCAAGCAACATCGATCAGTATTCGATATAATGTATGACCTATCTTTATTTTTTGGGTTCATCTCCTTCTTTCTCCTCGCCCTTTTTATGGAATTTTACCCCCATGTTTCTAATGGGATTTTCATGGGTGTTCGCCGATGTGGTGGTGTATCTGCATCCTCGGGTGGATATAGTTGTCATAGGGGAGGATATCATAACCTGTTGTGTGTCTTATTCTCGTATAAATTTCAAGAACTATTTGAGGTAGGGGATTCATTTATTCTCTCTTCTTTTGCATGCAACTATATTGTTAGCATGTTTTATCCCACTTAATAACAATGGAATTGACATAATAAACATTTGAACTGGATAAATAAATTGATATTGATTGTATGTTATTGCCTCTTATTTTTCTAGATAGTGTGATATCAAATCTTGCTTGTTTAGCTTTTCATTCTTGATGGAAATTGATAAGGAAAGTAATGCCGAAATTAATTGATAATCGCTTGTCTAAAGATAAAGAGGCATGTGAATGAATCTGATTGATGTTGTTGTAATTTGATATTAATCCAATTGGTATAGTAAGCATGTTTAATTATTTTTGATAGTTAAATTTTTAGGTTTCCCATATTTGGAACCTACGAATAATAAACTGGTTAATCCAAGATGGATTAAAGAACTAATTATTTGATAAAAGATAATTCCTTGTAGGGTTCTGAGTTACCCTTCTTGCTTGTTTAAGGGACAAGATCTCAATTGATATGATTGTTGTTTTCCTACTGCTTGTGTTGTGATGTGATATTGGAAGGCTGTTGTGTAATGTGGGGGCCAAGAGGTCGATTGGTTGTGGCAGAATATGACACCTAGAGTGACGAGATGCATCATTATATGCATGTGGGTGTCGGAGAGGACACCAGGGATGATGGAATAGGTTGGATGTGAATGTTTGGATGCTTTATGTTTCTTTGATTGGTTATTTTATTTAATTTCCCCACTACTAGAGGCAGGTGGTCTTGCTTACCCTTTTTCCGAAAGGGGCGAAGATGCGCGAGGTATGCCATGTGCTTTCTGTGTCTAGCTTCTTAAGGTAGGATGGGTCTACGATCTTACTATAGGTGTCAAAGACTTTATGAGTAGTTATCTACTCATCGTGTTGATCCCCCTTGTGTTTAATAGCATAAAATGTTTTTCTAGAATTCCTCGGAATATGGGAAAGTAATTATGTAAATAAATAATTGAAGACATATCTTGAGGTGCTAGCAAGGGCATAGGTCGTAGAGAGGACTTTGGATAGAACCAGATCATCATGAGAGGGGAGTCTTTATTATTCCTCATGAGTCAGAGCTGTGGTCTGGAGTTCCTGGTTTTCAGGGCAGAAGAGATTCCATTCAGCCAGGGGTAGGTCCTAGCCCTCGACATCTCATTTCTTTAGAGGCAGTAGATCTCAGGCTTATGACAAGGGATTAGGCATTTGTTTTTCTTATGGTGTTCAAGGTCATTAGTAGCGAGAGTGCCTGAAATTTTAGAGCAGTCATCGTGCACCAGGTGTTTCGCTCCAAGTTCCTCCATTAAGGCAGTTTTAGCAGAGGCAACGACAGCAGGTTGCACTAGCATTAGATCAGCAGAGGGTAGATGGGGAAGGTAGAGGATATCCCCGTGACGCTCCCCTTCCTCAGAGAGAAGAGCATGGTCGTGGAGGTGGTCGTCATTAAGGTTAGAGAGGTCATGGACGAGGTCGTGGTTAGCTTCATGCTTTAGCATTGCCAGCACCAGGTGAGCCAGAATTCATTCAAGGTACCCTTTGCTTGTTTTCTACCTTGGTGTATGCCTTATTTGATTCAGGAGCGACACACTCCTTTATATCACCTACTCTTGTCCATGCTTTGGGACCTTAGGTAGAGAGAATTCTAGTGCCCTTGGTGTTGACTACGCCAGTTGGAGGTTGAGCTGACTTGTTTGAAGTATGTAGAGACTGTGAGCTAGTGTTGGGGAAACACCACTCTTGGGAAGATTTACTATGTTTATGAATACAAGCATATGATTTCATCCTCGGTATGGATTGGTTGTATTCGGTGCAGGATATCGTGGGTTTCTTCAGAAAGAAGGTCATTTTCTTCGATGCGAATGGAGAGCCGATGGTGTTTTTTGGTGAGAGAGATCCTCAGATGGGTTATAGGCATGTTCCGTACTTATCATCCATGATGGCTGATATGATGTTGAGTTCTTCAGAGGTTCAGTAGCTGGTGTTTCTTAGGGTCGTAGAAGAATACCCTGATGTCTTTCCAGAAGAGGTTGTAGCATTACCCCCTCGACGAGAGATCGAGTTTTGGATCGAGGTACAACCAAGAGTGTCTCCTATATATATTTCTCTATATGGGATGTCCCCTTATGAGTTACGAGAGCTACATATACATCTTGATGGTCTCTTATAGTGCAGTTTTGTTTGGCCGAGTGTGTCACCGTGGGGTGCCCCAGTTTTGTTCATAAAGAAGGCTGATGGTAGTTTGTGGTTGTGTGTCGATTATTTTCGCTTAAACAAAGTGACAATAAAGAATCACTATACTCTTCCATGGATTGATGATTTATTCAATCAAATAAAGGGTGAAAGTTGGTTCTCAAAGACCGACTTGCAGTCAGGATATCATCAGATGCATGTGAATGATGAGGATATCCCGAAGACTACTTTCCGTTGTCGTTATGGGCATTATGAGTTCGTTGTAATGCCATTTAGTGTGAAAAATGCTCCAGCTGTGTTCATGAGATTGATGAAAGTTGTGTTCTGTGAGTTCCTGGACAAGTTCGTTGTGGTTTTCATCGACGACATCCTTGTATACTCCACATCTGAAGAAGAGCATGCAGGGCATCTACACGCTGTTTTGGGAGTTCTTAATCAACAACAGTTGTTTGGGAAGTTGTCAAAGTGTGAGTTTTGGGCATGAGAAATCTGTTTCATGGGGAATCTGTGGATCTATCAAAGATATAAGTGGTTGTGTCTTTTCCATCCCCCAAGACTGTCTTAGAGGTGTGAAGTTTCCTTGGTCTCACATACTACTACAGGAGGTTAGTAACCGATTTCTCTCGAGTTGGGACTCCTCTAAAAACTTTGACTAGGAAGGATCAGGCGTTCATATAGACTAATTAGTGTTAGGAAACTTTTGAGTATCTAAAGGAGAAGTTAGTAAGTGCTCCAGTTCCTTGTATTCCAGCAGAGGGAGTTCAGTTTGATGTTTTTTGTGATGCTTTACATCTGGGGTAAGGTTGTGTTCTGATGCAGTAGAGATCATTTGTTTTTTATGGGTCTTGACAGTTACGTCCCCATGAATATAACTATGCCACCCACGATCTTGAGTGGGAAACCGTAGTGTTTTCTCTGAAGTTTTGGAGAAATTATCTCATTGGTGAGCGCTTTGTGGTTTTCACTAATCATAAGAGCCTATGGTATGTTTTATCCCAACGTGAATTGAATTTATGACAATGTCAGTGGATTTAGTTCTTATAGAAATACGATTTCAAAATATCGTATACACCTAGAAAGGGGAATGTTGTAAAAGATGCATTGATTCGAAAGTCACGTAGTGATGTAGTGCATGAATTTGGTGACTCCTGGAGAGTAATGGAAGAAATTTCAGCATTACATCTTGATATGGGAGAATTTGGGGGCCAAGGTTGACTTTTCTAGATGAAAGTGAAATCATATCTGGAGCAGAAGGTGGAAGAGTCACAGTTGGGGGATCTAGAGGTGGAGGTCTGGAGAGACCGAGTTGTTTGTGGCGAGGCCCCTGATGGTTGTTCTGAGGATGTACAACATCGAGTGCTGTATCAAGGAAGGATATTTGTTCCTTTGATGATGCGTGAGACGGTTCTTAGAGAGTTCCACAATTCTCCTTTAGTGGTGAATCTTGGTGTGACAAAGATGTACCAAGCCTTGGGAAGCCAGTTTTGTTGTCCTGGGCGGAAGTGTGTGGTTGCGGAGTATGTCTCTTGATGTTTGTTCTGCCCGAAGGTGAAGGGAGAACACTGTGTTCTTAGTGGTCTTCTCCAACCATTAGATGTTCCTCAGTGGAAGTGGGATTACATATCGATGGACTTTTTCACTGGTTTACCTCGAGCTCATGGAGGAAATGATGCTATTTGTGTGGTAGTGGATTGTTTAACAAAATCAGACCACTTCATAGCAATCAACTAGTTAAGATCAGTAGAATTTTTGTTGAGGAAGTATCTGGAGGAGGTGGTGAGACTTCATGGAGTCCCAAGGATGATAATTTCTGATCATGATCCTTATTTTACCTCTAGGGTGTGGAGAGGTCTCCAGTATGCTTTTGGTTCTTAGATATGCCTTAGAACTGCTTTTCATCCTCAAACGGATGGTCAGACAGAGCGAACCATCCAAACTCTTGAGGACATGTTACACTCTTGTGTCCTAGATTTTGGATGTTTGTGGATGAGGCACTTACCCTTGGTGGAGTTCACTTACAATAATATTTTTCACTCCACCATCGGTATGGAACCATTTGAGGCCTTTTATGGCCGACCTTTCCGTTCTCCGTTGTGCTGGACTGGGGTTGGAGAGGCAGCAATTCTCGGACCAGAACTAGTGCAAAATACAACAGAGATAGTCCAGGTGATTCGCGAGAGGATGAAGAGAGCACAAGATTGTCTGAAATCATATGCCGATCAAAGGAGGATACCCTTAGAGTTTGATGTTGGGGATCACGTGTTTTTGAAGGTGACTCCCCGTAGTGGGCAGTGAAGGTTTGGTCATGGGAGTAAGCTTTCTCTTAGTTTTTTTAGGCCTTTCGAGGTGTTAGCTCGTGTTGGAGTTGTGGCATATCGAGTGGCACTTCCCCTGTAGATGAGTCAGATACATGATGTTTTCCATGTATCACAGCTCCGTCGTTATCTTCATAATGACTCTCACATCATTGATTGGGGAGAGATCGATGTTGATAATGATGCGACCTTTGAGGAGCAACATGTAGAGATCCAAGACCGTAAAGAGAAGGTGTTGCGTAGTCATTCTATCCCCTTGGTTCATGTCTTGTGGCAACATGGTGGCATGGAGGAGATTACCTGGGAATGTGAGTCACAGATACATGCTCAGTACCGAGAGTTGTTTGATGTTTAACTCTTTACATGTATCTATGTAGCCTTTTTGGTTATAAACCTTTCATGTTTATAATATGGATTTCTTTTGTTGCTTTTTGTGGCTTGCTCTCTTTTGAGAGGTATCTCGATGGGTGGTTGTTCGGACCCCGTTTCATTTTCCCTTTAGGTGGGTTTTGAATTCTCAAGGACGAGAATGTTTTGAGAGGTATATGATGTAATGGATCGGACCTCTCTGGTCCATTACTTTGCAAAAATTAGGTGTATGAGGTGTTTCAGGAGGTCAAGGTGACATATCCCCAACACTTTTCCAAATTTCCATTTCTGTGAATAGTTCCATCAGTGAACAGTTCCAACGGTAGACCATTGTGAACAGTGCATCAGTGACCTTCTGTGAATAGTGTCATCGGTAACCTTATGTGAACAGTGAAACGGTGACCATATGTGAACAGTGACATCAGTGACCTTATGTGAACAGTGTCATCAGTGACCTTCTGTGAACAGTGTCATCGGTAACCTAATGTGAACAGTGCAAAGGTGACCTTATGTGAACGGTGACATCAGTGACCTTATGTGAACAGTGTCATCGGTGACCTTCTGTGAATAGTTTCATCAATAACCTTATGTGAACAGTGCAACGGTGACCTTATGTAAATAGTGACATCGATGACCTTATGTGAATAGTGTCATCGGTGACCTTCTATGAACAGTGTCATCAGTAACCTTATGTGAACAATCCAATGGTAAGGTTCCAACAGTGAGGTTCCAACGGTGAGGTTCCAATGGTGAGGTTCCATCGGTGACCTCTATTTCCTTTGCCAAATTTTGAGTTCTTGAACAATGTTTCCAAAACGGTGAGGCCCATCGGTGACCTCTATTTCCTTTGCCAAATTTTGAGTTCGTGAACAGTGTTTCTAGAATGGTGAGGTCCATCGGTGACCCCTATTTCCTTTTCCAAATTTTGAGTTTTTGAATAGTGTTTCTAGAACGATGAGGTCTATTGGTAACCTCTATTTTCTTTTCCAAATTTTGAGTTCATGAATAGTGTTTCCTGAATGGTGAGGTCCATCGGTAACCTATATTTCCTTTTCCAAATTTTGAGTTCATGAACAGTGTTTCCAGAATGGTGAGGTCCATCGGTAACCTCTATTTCCTTTTCCAAATTTTGAGTTCGTGAACAATGTTTCTAGAAACAGTGAGGTCCATCAGTAACCTCTATTTCCTTTTCCAAATTTCGAGTTCATGAACAATTTTTCCAGCTTCCTACAGTTTGCCCCTTTAACATTTCCTTTGACGTAAAATGCATTTAAAGCCTCATTTTAAGGACTCTAAGACTGATTCAATGGTCATAACTCCTATATTAATTTATCTTAAGGATCATGATGTTTTTTTACATGGTCAAACAACTTTGTTTAATGAAATCCACTTTTAATGGAAAATCCGGCGTATCTTAAACCACTGCTCCGTTAAATCTTATAAAGGGATGATATATCTTCCTCTCTAGTTCTTCCTCCTTGTTCTCGGGTGTGAGATTCTTGAACATCCCATTCCTTTCTGAAGGAGTTCTGTAATCAAACTTTCCTCCTAGGATTTTTTCCACTCTATTTTGATGTAACCAAGTAATATCGATCAGTATTTGATATAAGGTATGATCTATCTTCATTTTTTTGGGTTCATATCCTTCTTTCTCCTTACCCTTTTTATATAATTTTACCCCCATGTTCCTAATGGGATTTTCTTGGGTGTTCGCCGATATGGTGGTGTCTCTGCATCCTCGCATGGATACAGTTATCACAGGGGAGGATATTGTAACCCGTTGTGTGGATCATTCTCGTATAAACGTAATGAACTGTTTGAGGTAGGGGATTCATTGCTTCTCTCTTCTTTTTTATGCAATTGTATTGTTAGCATGTTTTATCCCACTGGATCACAATGGAATTGACATAATAAACATTTGAACCAGATAAATAAATTGATATCGATCATATGTTATTGCCTCTTGTTTTTCTAGATAGTGTGATATCAAAGCTTTCTTGTTAAGCTTTTCATTATTGATGGAAATTGGTAAGGAATGCAATGCCATAATTAATTAATAATCGCTTGGATAAAGATAAAGAGGCATGTAAATGAATCTTATTGATGTTGTTGTAATTTGATGTTAATCAAATTGCTATAGTAATCATGTTTAATTATTTCTGATAACTTACTTGTTAGGTTTCCCGTATTTGGAACCTATTAATAACAAATTGGTTAATCCAAGATGGATTAAAGAACTGGTTGTTTGATAAAAGATAATTCCTTGGAGGGTTCTGAGTTACCCTTATTGCTTGTTTAAGGCCCAAGATCCCAATTGATATGATGGTTGTTTTTCTGCTACTTGTGTTGTGATGTTATCTTAGAAGGATATTGTGATATGTGGGGGCAGGGAGGCCGATTGGTTGTGGCAGCAGATGACGCCTAGAGTGGCGAGATGCATCAGTATATGCATGTGGGTGTCAGAGATGACACCAGGGATAATGGAAGGGGTTGGATGTGAATGTTTGGATGCTTGATGTTTCTTTGATTGGTTATATTATTTAATTTCCACACTTTTAAAGGTAGCTGGTCTTGCTTACCCTTCTTCTGAAAGGGACGAAGATGTGCAGGGTATGCCACGTGCTTTCCGTGTCTAGCTTCTCAAAGGAGGATGGGTCTACGCTCTTTCTATAGGTGTCAAAGACTCGACGAGTAGTTATCTACTCACCATATTGAGCCTTCTTGTGTTTAGTAGCATATAATGTTTTTATAGAATGCCTCGGAATATGGGAAAGTAATGATGTAAATAAATAATTGAATAAATGATGTTATCCCATGGGGTTAGAACTTACTGGAACGAAATGTTGAGGTTATAATTTTTAAAGGGATAGTGGACTTTGGGTCTGATGCTAATGAAATTTAATGTGGAATTATTGATGGTTAATTAATGATTAAATAATTAATTAACATAAAGTGAAACTGAAAAAAAGGTAATGAAGAAATGTAATAAAGATCTATAAATGGTTGTGTGCTTATAGGATACCTATTCTTAGAAGTGGCAACCGAGAGTCCAAGAGACGTTAGCTGAAATTGAGTTTAAGAATAGGTTATTCCCATAGTGTGATTGTGAGATATAATATATTATATACTCTTTTGTGTTTCTATATGCTACTCCACCCCGTCAGTTATTACAACTGACACCTCGTGGATTTTGATCCCTAGGGGGGTGTTTTCCCCAACATTCTAGTGGGAGGATGGATGAATGAATACCCCCTTTGTCCCCACTCTCTTATCTTGGTAGATACTTGTGTTGGTAGGAAAAGTGGTTAGTTTTCCACATATATGTGTGTAGAGGGATGTAATGGCTTGTGGTTATTCACACACATATATTCCTGATATAGTATCCTATGGACTACTATATGTGTAACGTGTATAGGCTGTGATGTATTGAGGATCCTTACTCGGTGTATGGGCTGTAATGGCTTGAGGTATAATACCTGATGTATGATACAAGTTATACAAGCTGTGGTGTATCCAAGAAACTACCTGGTTACTTACTTACGTGGATGTGGTGGTTTTTTTTCACAAGGTGCATGTTGTGGTGATTCGACCAGGTGTTTGTGGGAAAGCCTTTTTGGAGAGATGCTTAGGACGTGCGGCGTTGGGGAAAAACAGCAAACTAGTGGGGAAGTAGTAGCGGGGTACCCTGGATATTCATTATTATATTATATACTCTTGTATGTTTTACTTGGTGAGATTATCCACAGTGAGGTTGGGAACTTAGTATACCTGTTTAGGTGACCTGTTAGTTTTACTTATTGTTCACTGTGTTTTTTCATGCTGTCTTTAATTTTTCACGAGAGGCTTCAGGGAGGATCCTACTGAGTATACTGTTATAATCACCCTATGTTTATATAAACTGTTTTCAGGTCACTTGGAGGAGGTTGGAGATCAAGCTGGTTTCTACTAGCTTGGGGTTGCAGGAGCTATTCAGGCTTGTGGTTATTACTGTTTTTTACTTTCTTTTTGGTACTTGTAGTTTTCCCCTTCTAGTTGTAGTAGTTTTGAATGAAATTACATATATGCACTTGAGTTTTCATTTATATTTCAGTCTAAGTTGGAGTTGGTAGGTTTTTATCTTATCTCTCTCTTTCGCATGTGTTCTCTTAGAGGGTAATGCCTCCCATCTGTGTGTTTACTATAGCCTTAGTGCTAGTCTCCAACCCGAGGCCTACTGAAGGCGAGAATCAGGGTTCATTATCTTCATTATCACATTTCTAGCTCAGGAGGGGTACACCTTGTGGAGATGGGTTTGTGACACAACCCATGAAATATATTTCTTTAAATTTAAGCACCTTGATAACTTGTGGAACACTCAACCCCAAGTCCAAATGAACCGTAACATAGTATACTGTTATAACATAACTGTTAAATGGAATATATGAATATTAATAAATAATATATAAAAATTATATGGTTTAAATATGTAAAAAATCATTGGTTATCTATTAATTATAAATAAAATAAGAATCATTCAAAAGAAAATGAAATGATTTCTAAAAAACTATATTTTTCTAAAAGATAGTTTAGTCTATTTTTGTGCACATAATTTAAAATTAATTTTTACCACTTTTAGAAAATTTATTTCAAAAAATAAACTTCATTTTTGAAATCATAAAATCAAAATTAACCTAGGGTGATTTTTTGGTTTTTTTTGAAAAGTTTCATTTTTTGATGAATAATGAAAAATACTGAATTTTAATTAAAAACTTCCTTTTGTTTAAATAATTAATACTATTAAATTATATTTTTAATTATTTTTAAATTTATATTAGTTCAATAATATATAAATTAATCCAATTTAGATCATTTTAATCATTTTCATATTGAAATTTGATATAAAACTTTGTAAACTTTTGAACATTTTCTCTTAAAAACCAACTTTCTCATCGTGTCTGCGTGATTAATTTTAAACTAAAATTTCACAATTATTTGAATTTAATTTGAAAAAAATGGATTCAATATTGGGAATATAAATAATTTATATTTTATAACAAGTTAAACTAAATTTATTACTAAAATGAATAGTGAAAACTGTAAAAATTATTTACTGTGGTTAAGGTAAAAACTAATTTACCAGAGGGGTTAAACTAAGAATATAAGGGTTAAAATTTACCAAAAAACTTTTAGAACACCCATTAGATAGCCATATATTTATTAAATATATTCTAGGTTCTAGAATATACCTTTTTGAATATTTTTGCATGATAAAAATGTGGGTATGATTGAATCTTTTCAAAAAATTATAAGTGTTCCATTCACCTCACTTATAAATGTCCCCCATCCCCTCTTCTTCACGCCTTCACACCATTTTGGTTTGACCAAAACCTACTCAAATAAATTTAAAACTTCCCTATTTTCATAATATAATCATTAGTTTGGTGATAAATTCAACCTAGTAAGGATTTGGTGTAAACCTATGGAGGATAGATGAAGAAAAGGAGGTTAACGAATGTTCAATCAAAAGAAAGCATAGGGTTAGGGATTCTGTCTCAATTTCATTTCATTGAGGAAAATTATTGTGTTATGAACTAATTTAATTTATATTATTTATAAACCTCCCATTTAACATATATCATCATGAATAATCCATACTTAATGCTATGCTATATTTTAAATTGAATTATTTTATCCAAGTGGATTTAGCTTGAATATTACTAAGTGGTAAGAGATTTCATTTCAATTTCATTTCATTGATCAATAATATAATGTTATAAACCTAATTTATTTTAAATGGTGTATATAATACCCATTTTATATATGATACCATGAATAATTCATTATTCATGGTATTTTAAGTTTCAATTTGAATTATTTAATCTAAGGGTATTTGACTTAAAAGTTATCAAGTGGTAAAGAATATAATAAATAAATTTCTTTTCATTGGGTTATATTACTTTTTTATTGTATTTATATTATAAGATTATGTGAATAATTACTTTTGATCATCTTATATTGTATTTACACTTGTTTTATATTGATTTATAGTTGATACACATAATCGTTTCATTGATTAATTCTCAAATCAATGTTATGATCTTTGTGAGGGCTTATTTCACAATCTAATTTTAATCAATATTATTTATACTTTTTTTTTCAATTGAAGGAAATTAGTTTATCATTTTATAATAAACCCATTTAATTTTAAAATCCTCTGTTTTTTCATTATATTTTCAAGTAATAGTACTATTTCTATTCTTAGGTACTTAAACTTGTTGAGAAAATGTTCTTAAGAAAATCCAACTTCATTTCTCTCTTTGGTCGGAAATCCATTTTCTTCCAAAACCATGTTTTCTAAATTTTTTTTGAAAATGTTTTTAACATATTCCAAATGATTTATTAAATAAATATTTACCCATTTTTACTTTTTACAAAAAGTTTTGAAAAAAAAATTCTTTTCATTTTCTAAAAAAGGCACTTTTAAACATTTTTTACAATAAAAAAAGAATATTATTTTTAACTTGTACGACATGTGTGAAATTACCCCAACATAAAAGTAATTTATTTTAATATTCTCTTTCAATTTTAAAAGGCTATTTTTAAATAATATTTTCCATCATATTATAAAAATTCTTAGTTTTTAAAATTGATTTTCAAAGAAAAGGATTTTCAAAATGTTTTATTTTTTAAAAAGTGATTGTAAAAATAAAAATTATATTTTCCTAAATAATATTTTTAAATATCATTTTATGGTATTTTTATTCATCAATGAAAAAACCCTTTATTCTTACTCTAATGGATGTATGTTGATACCATCCTTATTCTTTCTTTGTATGGTTTATGATTATTTTTATCAAGGATAGTATTGAAATTCATTAACTTGATTCACCTTTGTAGTCAATAACTTCCCCTTGAAATGTTCAATTTCTTATGATCATTTGACATTAAATTTCCCCTAAATATCCATTTTTTTTATCATGGAATTTTTTATTTCTTAAACTATAAATCATTTCTAAATAAACTATTCTATACTAAAAGTCATTTTTTATCTGGGGAAATATTGATAAATCCATATTCTTTACTCAATAAAGATATTTGATGATAGGGAACATTATTTATTAATTAAATTGATTATTCAATATATGAATAATTTTTTAGACATTCAATACATAGTTAGGTCCTGGTTATAGATATCCCCTCAATGCATCAATATGTATCATAAGAAAAATCAGTTGGCCAAACCCAACGGGTTTGTACCCAGTGGTTTTAAACTATCTTGAGGATAGATGTTGATAGTAGAGATATAGTTATCCAAACCAGATCAGTTTGTAGCTAGTAGTTTTAAACTGTCTTGATGATAGATCTTGATAGTAGAGGTTTTCATGTGCCTCAGTCATGACATACAATAATTAATCATTTCCATCATTTAGAATTTAATTATCTTATTATCTATGTTATTTCCATTATGATACCATCTCTGGATGCATTTAATTATTAGTTTATTGGTTAAATGTAATTCTTTTTTCTAGTTATTTACCTTGAAATATTGATTATGCCTTATCTTATCATGATAGACAAATTATTTAAATGGAATGATTGTTCAGTTATTTACCTTTCCATATTGATTATTGTTATTGATTTATGATAGATTCTGCTGTACTTAACCCTTACCGAGAATTTAGGATCACCCTTATTTTGATTATTTTACCTAGGATTCCATGAAGTGAAATATGATTGGCGTGAAAAGATATAATAGAGGGAGTAATTCTATTCTAGAAAAATGCAATAATCTTTATTTTCAAATGTAACACAAGTCTCAAATATGTATCTAGTTTACTAGGACTACTAAACTATTTGGTCCTTCAGGATATGATTTTTTTGTATCTTATACCAATATAATAAAGCAAACACCAGCTCTGGGCTACTAGGGTCAGGGTCATTATAGTTGGTATTAGAGGAAGTTTATTAGAAACCTTGGGAACTAGATTTAGGAAAACATATATTAGGGAACATAAACATATGATAGAATTTGAGGATAAATATAGAATTCCATCCTAATGTTTTATTAAGTTAGATATTATATGATTTTTCCTTGAAACACACCCCTGTATGGATACTACAAGTGGAAATGGTTCTGACACAAAGGTACCTAGGGGTAATAACTCTAAAATGGAACATTGGTCTTGACTCGATCGTTACCCGTTTCATGGAAATGGGCCTTATTGTGCTCCAAGTTTGACACTCCTGATGGATATGATTAGGATAATTCACATTTTCTTTACAAACCAATATGAAAGATTTGAATCGATGATGTTAAAGAATGAAATTGGTTAAAACTAAAGTGTCTTATATTGAAAATAATGTGTCATTATTTAGACATCCAATAAATTATTATATGGTTAAACCCTAGAACAAGGATGAACCTATTTAGAAATAAAATAGATGATGTATTTATGTATTGTTATTAAAGAATTAAATCATAGAATTATTTTTTTCCAATGGTATTTTGGTGATAAGAATTATAAAACATATAAGAATTGTGTTAAATTTTAAAATCATACATGTACTCATTAACTTAAAAGTTATGGATACCATCATGGGTTTGTGATTTTAATATTGACCATTAGTTCAAAGTATTAAACACCCTTTTATGTTTTATGTGATGAGAGTCTACCATTATTAAGGATATTTTAGGAGAAATTAACAGCAATACAACCCATTGTTTTAGTATATGTTTTAATGGAAAATTTATTTAAGGAATAATGAATTTAAATTTTATAGAAATAAGTTTAAAGGTATTGATAACCTTTAGGGTTTATATAAAAATAAGATTATTTGACTTTTTGAAAAATATATGTTATATTAAAAACCTTCGAAAAAAGTTTATTTAGTGATTAATTTTATTTCAAGGATATCCATCATAATTTTTTTAAAATGTTATAGGAATTATATTAAAAAGGTTTTAGAAAAGGGATAACCAACATTCTAGGTGACAACCCATTATTTCCGGTAAGGATGTGGGGATTGAAACCATGACTGAATGATGATAAGGGTTTAGTGACTACCATTGGACTACGCAATGTCCTAGATAATATTTCATTAGTTAAATTATTTGAAAAATAAATATTAATGATGAACTGGTGGTGTTACTTTTGTGGTTTTTCAATTAATTTCTTATATTGGATAACTTATGCTAACCATATTGGTTTTAGAAAATATTTAGAGATAGATAGAAAAACATTTCACTCTTTTATAAATCTTATGATATATTATTAGTGAATCTTAGTGATTTAAGAATAAAAAATATTCATTTTTGGATATTATTTTCTTGGAATAAGGGATGGATTGGAAATTGATCGAAGCACAACCAAAGGATGAAATTTTACTTATGAAATAGAAATGTATTAAGTAAGTGTATTTTCTTATATTATCAGATAGTAAAATAATTCCTATACTTTAGGAAAATTATCTCGAAACAAAAATGTTATCCTATTAAATTCATATTCTATGAATCATATGGTCTTTTAAATCATTATAAATTTATGAATTTGAATCCCTTAACTTTCCATTGATTAGTCACATGCTTGTGATCAATAAACCCAATCACTCTCTATAATTATTTACACATTTCTTCCATGTTCATATCTTCACTTTCCACCAATTAAATCCTACATGGAAACCTAGTTATGTGTTTTTACATTTGAACATGGTAATTACCTTTCTATTTTAATAAGAGGATGTTATATTAACCCTTTTATGATGTGGGGTTTTTAACAAAATAATTTCCAAATGTCAAATACTTTATTTCCATGATCAATTTTAAATTGTGAGGATGCAATTTATTTAAGGTGGGAAGAATGTTACACCCCAAATTATTAAATAAGAACATTTTATTCAATTTAGTATTCGACATGAAAAAACAATTTTAAACAATCCATAAAATATATTTCTTTAAATTTAAGCTCTTCGATAGCTTACAGAACATGCATCCAGAAGTCTAAATGAACTGTAACATGGAATATCGTTATAACATACCAATTAAATAGAGGGTATGAATGGTAATAAATATATTATGAAATGTATATGGTTTAAAAATGTAAAAAAAAATTCATGGTTAAATATTAATTATAAATAAAATAATAGTCATTTAAAATAAAAAGAAATGTTTTCTAAAAAATTGTATTTTCTAAAAGAAGGGTTAGTTTCTATTTGCACTCATAATTTAAAATTAATTTTTACCAATTTTAGAAAATTTATTTGAAAAAATAAAATTAACTTTTTTACTAATAATATAAATATCATCTTAGGTTTAATTTTTTGAATTTTTCTGAAAACTTTCTTTTTTTGGTTCATAATGAAAAATACCAAATTTTAATTGAAAACTGTCTTTTTGTTTAAATAATTTATAATGTTAAATTATATTTATAATTAGTTTTAAAGTATTATTAGTTAAATTATATATCAATTAATATAATTTAGGTCATTGGAATCAATTTTATATTGTATTTTTATTTAAAAACTTTGTAAACTTTTGAACGTTTTCTCTTTAAAAACCCACTTTCTCATCGCATCAGTGGGATTAATTTTAAATTAAAATTTTTCACTTCTCTGAATTGAATTTTAGAAAATGGATTCCATATTTTGAATCAAAATAATTTATATTCTATAATATAGACAACTTAATTTTTGAACAAAATTAATAGTGAAAAAAAATAATAATTACCACAGTTAAGGTAAAAACAAATTTATCGGGGGGTTAAACTAAGAAGATAAGAGTTAAAAATGACCTACCAAGTTTTCCAACACCCATTTTACAAAAATATTTTGACCTTATATATTATATTTTATATAATATTTCATTTTGGAATCTTTTGTAATTATAAAAATATGGGTATGATTGAATATTTTTAAAAAATTACAAGTGTGCCATTCACCTCACTTATAAAAGGACACCACTCTACTATCTTCTTCAAACCTTAAAACCCTCTTAGTTCAGACAATACCAACCCAAATTAATTCCAAAATTCTCTCCTATAATCCTAGAATCATTATTTTGGGTATAAATACAACCTAGTAAGGATTTTGTGCAAACCTATGGAGTAAACCCAAAGAAGAGTAGGTTAAAGAAGGTTCAATAAAAAAGAAGCTTAAGGTAATAAATTCTATATCAATTTCCTTTCATCGTGGAATATTTTTTTTTTATTAACCAATTTCTTTTATATGGTGTATACAATTACCATTTCACATATATTATCATGAACACTCTATACTTCATGGAATGTTATGTTTTAATTTGAATTATTTCATCCAGGTAGTTCTGGATTGAATATCACCAAGTGGTAACGGATTTTATCTCAATTTCATTTCATTGAGGCATATTGTAATGTTACATACCTAAATTTATTTATATGATTTTTATAATAAACTTTTTACATGTAATATCATGAATAATTCATTCTTCATGGTATCTTATGTTTCAATTTGAATTATTTCATCTAAGGGGATTTGACCTAAAAGTTACGATGTGGTAAAGAATTTCATAACTCAATTTATTTTCATTGGGTTATAATAATTCTACTTCATCTTTGATATTATAATATTATTTATGTAATGTATTTTTATCATATTATGCTATATTTACAAATTTTTTTATATAGATTTATAGATGATACACATAATCATTTCATTGCTTAATTATCACTTCAATGTTATGATCTTTGTGAGAATTTATTTCACAATATCATTATAATCGAGATTATTTATAATTATATTTCCATTGAAGGAAATTATTTGAAAATTTTCTAATAAAAACATTTTATTTTCTTCTCCTCTGTATAGTCATTATATTTTCAAGTAATAGTACCATTTTCCCACTCTTTGTTAAGTAAAATTGTTGAGAAAATGTTTTTAAGAAAATCCGACTTCATTTATCTCTTTAGTTAGAAATCCATTTTCTTCAAAAATCATGTTTTCTAAAAAAGTTTTCAAAAAAGTTTTTAACCCCTTAAAAATGATTTATTAAAGGTAATTTTACCTATTTTTATTTTTTACAAAGTATTTTGAAAGGAATCTTTTTATTGTTTTCCAAACAAGGCACTTTTTTAACCATTTTACAATGTAAAATGAATGTTATCTTTAACTTGTATGGAATATATGGAATATCCCACCATCATGAACATAATTTCTTTAAAGATTCATTTTTTAGTTTACAAGATTCTTTATAAATAAATCTTTTTCCGAATATTCTATAAATTCTTACCTTTTAAAAGTTATTTTCAAAGAAAAGGATTTTCAAAATGTTTTATATTTTAAAAAGTGATTTTTAAAATGAAAAGGATATTTTATTATTTTTTTAAAGATATATTTATTGAATTAATATTCATCTATGAAAACAACCATTTATTATTAATATAATGCGTATATTTTAATACCATACTTATTATTCCTCTAGATAGTTTATGATTATTTTGACTAAGTATATTATTGACATTTACTCCATTGATTCATTTTTGTAGTCAATAACTTTCCCTGGAAATGTTCACTTTTATATGATCATTGGATATTAAATTTCCCCTAAATATCAATATTATTTTTATGGATATGTTTATTTCTTAAATCGTATTACATTTCTAAATATGGTTTTCTATATTGAAAGTCATTTATTTATATGAGGAAATATTTATAAATTCATATTATTTACTCAACACAAATATTTTATGATAAGACACATTGTTTATAAATTAAAATGATTATTCAATATATGAGGAATTCTTTAGAAAATAAATACCCGAGTGAGAATCAATTATAGATATCCCCTCAATGTTTTGATAGGTCTTATGAGACAAATCAGTTAGCCTAACCTAATGAGTTTGTTCCTAGTAGTTTTAAACTATCTTAAGGATAGATTTTGATAGTAGAGATATAGTTGGCCAAACCATATTGGTTTTTACCCACTAGTTTTAAACTATCTTGAGTATAGACCTTGAAAGTAGAGGTTTTCATGTTCCTGATAAATGACATCCAATAATTAATCATTTATTTTATTGAGAATTTAGTTATCTTATTATCCATGATATTTGTTCCATGATATCATCTATAGATGCATTTAATTCTTAATATATTAATTAAATGGCATGTGTTTTAAGTTATTCACCTTAATATATTGATTTTTAATTATCTTATCATTATATTAAAGTTATTTAAATGGATTTAGTGTTTAGTTATTTACCTTTCCATATTAATTATTATTATTGATTCAAGATAGCTTCCACTATATATCACTCTTATCGAGTATTTAATATCACCCTTATTTTTTTTATTTTCCCAAGGATTCTATGAAGTGTACTATGATTTATTTTCAAGGATATACCAGAGGGAATAATTTTATTCTAAAGAAATTATATTGTAATTTTTGTTTTCAAATGAAATACAGGACTCAAGTATGTATCTAGTTTACCAAAACTACTAAAATATTCAGTCCTTTGGGATGCATTTACTTGTATCTTAGGACAATTTAATAAAATAGAAACAAGTTATGGGATACTGGGGTTGGGGTTATTATAGTTTTATTCTTTGAATTAAGAGGAATTATAAAAGCATGAAACCATTTCAGATTTTAGGAAACACATTTTTTTAACAAGTATCGAATGGTTTCATGTTTTTTATATTTATATTGAAAAATATATTTTACCATTTACGAATAAAATAATTTTTTAAAATTAATTATGGGTTATTTTTCCAATGTTTATAAAGTATAATTTTTCATTGTGAGTGTTATAATTAGTAAAATTTAACTAATGGTGATATCACTGAGTGGTTTTGAGGGTATTGTTGATTAGTTATTGTTTTTTATCCTCTTATCATTTATGTGACACAAAAATATTTCAATATGTAATTATATTTTAAATAAATATTATCTTAAATATATTTTTTCACATGAAATGTAAAACTAAAATGTTCCATGACATATTATAAGGATAATGATAGAAAAATTATCAAAACATGCTGGGGTCAAGCTCCTTTGTTATGGAATGAATCCTATTTTAAACTGGGTTGAGAGGGAATGCATAAATAAAATATAGGCCCATGAATTACATGGCTAGAAGGACCAAAGGAAAAAAATAATAATGTGGATCAAAGGCCCATGGAGTAACATTCTTCCCAACGCAACATCCGACTTCTTGTTGCGCCACCCCTTATCACATCATGCCACCAGCTTCATGCCATAATGTACAACACAATATTTGTCACACTGAGAATGTACACCATGATACCATAATATGTCATTTCATGAAACCTATATTAAAATAGAATAAATTAATCGATTAAAAATTATTACATTTAGAGGATAAATAATTATTATGATTTAATGTTAAAAAAGTTTTGTTTTTCAAAGAACTATTTTAAGGTGTTTTGTATTTTATTGTAATAAATTAAATTTATCTTATTTAAAAGATGGTTATGATAATATGTAACAATTAAAAATATTATCTAATATATTATCATTCATTTAATCAGTAATTAATATGAAATAATATGTAGAACACTTAATGTTTAAACGGTTCTTTTTTATATAAAAATAGTTTTTTATATTATGAAAATTAGATTAAAAGTTTTTTTTGAAATTTTAGAATTTTAGTTTTAAGAAATTAACTTAATTTTTGATTTTAATATTTCAAAATTTTATTTTGGTAAATTGTTTTGTATTTTTCAAGAATTATAGATTTTTGTGTGAATAGTGAAAAATACAGTTTTTAAATATAATTCCACTTTTATGATATCATAAGGATATAATAATAATATAAATATTTATTAAACCTTTTTTAAATTAAATATATGTGTTTTATTACTAAATAAAAAATTTAAAAATATTTTGTTGAATTTAGAAACCTATGTTTGAAATTTTGAAACATATACAATGTTTTATTCTAATAAAAGAACTATATGTGATCATTTTTCATTAATTAAGTAATTAAAAGGTTGTATTCATTTTTTGATTAGTTTTAAATTAAGATAAATATAATTTAGAAAACAATAAATTTCATGATAATCAATTATATACATGATTTTTGTGTAAATTTATTTCTATGCTTAAAAAAGGTATTTTTTTGTAAAAAAAACATTTTTCATTGCATTTTACGTATTATATTAAAAGTAAAATTTACTACATATAGAAATTGAATCCTATAAAATGGAATCCATATTTTTAATAATAATATCAAATTATATAATAATGCATATTTAATTTTTAATCATAAAATTAATTTACCATATAAAAAGTTAGTCACCACGGTAAGGGTTAAATGGGTTAAAATCGGTTAAAACTATGTGATAAGGTCACAAATATCATATAATACTATCTAAAATTTAATTATATGAGTATATTTAAACATATATTATCCTAAATTATAATTTTGGTTTCCTTGGTTCCACATGACATTGATAAATACATTTATATTATTTTAATGTTAAGAGTATTTACAAGGGTGGCACTACTCTCACCTATAAAAGGAGACCCTAACCCCCTCACTTATCCACAAAATATGATAACCTTATCATGAAAAATATCTTAATAATAAACTTATAAAAGCCCTTATATAATACATATAGTTTTTCCTCACCAAAAGGCCAACCTAAGGAGGCTTAAGGAGAGATCCAAAAGAGGATAACCAAATAAGAGGCAATCATCTTAACTGAGTACATTTAAATTTATTTCTTCTTACACCTCTAACAAATATATCATTACCATAATAATATAATTAAATAATTATAATTATTATATTTATAATTTATAATATTTACATAATAACCATTATCTACTCCCCTTACATCCATTGAAAAATGTAAACGTCGCTTGTGTGTATGTGCAAACTACTATCTCCATAGACGAAACATTTCATATTTAATCACAACCATACATTATTGGTTATAAAAATAAATTTAATTATTAAATATTATATTTATAACATGATTAAAATTATTTAAAGGTGATATTTTAATTATAAAAAAACATGTTCTTACTCATTAAACCATTATAACATGTTCTTGTTTTGGTCGGTTTTACAACCAACATGAACATTTTTATAATATTTATATCATTAATGTTTATGGAATTTTAAGTACCAATAATATTATATTATAATCATATATTTATTTTGTTTTAATTTTTTTAATGGTAATATATATATATATATATATTTATAAAATCAATTCTTTCTGCGAAGTCAAAACTTCCAAAAAATGTAATTTCTATGTTTTCTATTCTAAATTTCAACATAAGTTCCAAGAAATATCAATAAAACTTCATAATAATAAAAATTAAATATATTAAATCTTAATTAACATTCTACATGTGATTAAAACATGACCAAGGTGAAAATACCAAATCCACCAAATCAAAACATGCATGGGAAAGTGGATAGTTAACACATAAATATTGATTTTAGCAAATAATTATTAATAAAAGAGAAATGAATATATATATATATATATATATATATATATATATATATTAATAAAAATATAAATATGGTTATTATATATATATATATATAATAAATTTAAATTTATTATACATGGATGATAGATAATTCTAGAGTAAATGGAAGTTTAAGGTAAGAGTTTCTCATCTCAAACTTACTTCTTAGAGAGATGTTTCGTATTTTGTACCTATTTACATTTATATGGTGTATTTTATACATATTTTAAATATTATTTATAGATTAGGAATTTTTTTCATGTTATTTAAATCTACAATTAAAATTCTCACTTTCATGAAGTTTATATTCAAATGTTAAAAAATTAATAAGGGTTTCTTTTTCTCAATTTCAATTTCTTGAGACATGTTTCATGTTGTGCACCATTATATCTTTTATATGGTGTAATTAATACTCCAAGATTTTATTTTGGAATATTATTTAAATTAATTAATTAGTTTTATAGTATCATTTTATGTTCATTATTTCAATGCATTTCACTCAATCATTTCTAAAATTTTAAGATATTTCTCATCTCAATTTTCCCTTTATTATGATATATTCTGTATTCACCACTTTATTTTATTTGTGTAGTGAATATACTTCCAAAAAATTTCATTTATGATGCACTTCATGAAAATAAATGTGTTTTAAAATCCATATAAATTTCTCTCATATGTTATTTTATTTTAATAAACTAAATAGGTTTTATTTAAAATCATCGATTTAAATGTTTTAATGTCTTTTACCCTAACTATTTATTATTCATGTCCATGTTCTTAAACATATTTCTATAATTTTATCTTTAAAATATAAATTTTTTCTTAAAGATATTTTCCATGGTCCATGATTTTCTTTTATTTTTTTAAATATAAATCTTCTTAAAATTTTCCCTAAGGGGGAATTTTGAAACTCTCTTAAAAATTATGAAATAAATGTTTTTAACATTTTCTACTTGATAAAATTTTCCCATAACTATGTCATTTATTAATTATTTAGATTATTTTACATTATTATATGGTTTTTAAAATAAAATAATATTCTAATTATTCTATGATTTTTTATTTTATTAAGGTTACTGAAAGAAAATTATATTTATTATTACTTTTGAAAGTATTTTATAATGCATTTATAAATATATTTTTCATTTATTTCAACATATTTTATTGTTTATTATGATACAATTAGAATATTTTCTAATGAAACCATCTAAAGTTTTTTATCTATATGTATTGTTATGATGTTTTAAATGAATTTGAAAGAAAAACCATTTCTATTCCCTAAGTTAATTAAGCTAAGAAGTAAAGGTGAATGTTTTAGGATTTTTGTAATGAAAGTGAAAGACCCTATGTGTTTTATTAATATTGTAATTCATTAGGTAATGATGATGAATTTGACCAGATATATGTTACTGCTATGAGGATGTTAGAATTATCTGGATAAGTGATTCCATTAAGATATGAAATTGGAATTAACCACTTAATTTAGTCCATTACGATTGAATACATGTGATGAATATGATGTCACACAATTTATTTATGATTATTACAATGATTTTATGATTTTTTATGAGAGTTTTATATATAATTATTGATATTATAAGATGAAAAGTATATATTTTATGCTTTCCCAACCTATGATTATTAACTCTTTCTTTTATACTCATTTTTCTCATGTCTTATGGAAAACTTCATGTTTTGAATCATGATTCATGATCCATGTTTTTTTGGGTATGTTTTACTTATGATATGTTCAAGTATCATTGATTATGTACTCACACCCACATGAAGATCATATTCTCACATGTTTTATTTGATTATTAATTCTCATGTTTATCCTTACTGATCATTTGATCTCAATATTATTATTTTTATATTTCCCCATACTATAAGGAATAATATTAATTAAGTTTTTTATATAAATCTATCACGTGTGGAAAGTTTTGTAGGACATTTTTAAGGATTATTAGGAAATAATAAGTTCTCTATATAGTGTGGAAAATGTCTTTTAGGTTAGGAAGATATGGGTTTTGTCAGTTTACATTTATTCCTAATTTTCTAAAACACTAAAACCAAAAGTTATTTGGTATATAGGTGACTCAGTATTGGTTATTAATTTTGTAATTATGCATATTTAAATTTAGTTTTCTTTAGTTGGTATCAAAGCTAGTATATAATGATAATTATTTTTGCACCAAATTTAGTAGCGCATTCCTGGTTCCTTATAGTTTTTACCAATAAAGGGTTTAAATAGTTTTCAATCTAAGGAAGTTATTATATTATAATTTATGTTTTTTGGATACCATCATGATATAATAAGTTTAAGGTTAATAGTGGGTTCAAGGGTATACATACCCTTTTTTTGTCTTATGTGATTGTATTTTAAGGTGATTAATGATATTTTAGGATATGTTTATTGGGTTTTATGAGGAATAAATGATTGAGGGATAAATGAACTTTAGATTTGTTATGTGATTTAATGTTATAATTAAGGTTATGGAAAAAATGGTTATCATATTTTTAGGAACTTATGTTGAAGAGTACAAATAAACTTGTGGATTAAAAATGTTTTGTGAATAAGTTATTAATACTTTTTTTGAAGGAGTCCACTATAATTTTTGGGAATAGTATATGATTAAGGTAAATGAAAAATAAAGGTTAATATGTGATTTTATGGTTGATAATATTTAAATAATTGATATTTAGTTAATTTTTTGGAATCAGATGGTTTTATGTCATTGATAGAAATATTAAAAAGTTTATAAAATTGTAAGGAAGGGGTTTGGTGATATTAAAGGTTCATCAATTTTTGGGATAAAATTTAAGATGATCTTGGAAGAAGATGTGATGAATTTGTTTTTTGATTTTTAGGATTCATATTTTGTTAGGAATATTTTTAAGAGTTATAGGGGAAAAGTTATCTGTAAATTATTTAATGGTGTTATTATTTATATTAATGTCTTAGAGATTCAAGTATTACTTAAGTATATGACAATTTATATATACCGGTTATTATCATTACTCATGATAACCAAATTTTTAATATAAGTCTAGATAGTGGTGTGAAAAGTTTCTTAAAATCCATATAATGATGAAAACTATCCTTTCATGTATCTGAAAATTCTTTAAAATTTTGATTTTTCATGCTTCAGGGTTAAAATTTTCCACCTAGTCATTCATGTGAATAGAATCAGAGGCTGAAACTGGATGAAACACACAATTAAAGGGTGAAATTGCACTTAGGAAGTTGAAAGAAATAAAATATTTTTTTTATCATTTTGTTTATATTTAATAGGAATATAAATATATTGAGTATTATGTGGAGAATATTAATCATATATCTAGGTACGAATTTGGAAACTCATTCAAAAGTATAAGTCTCATAACAAGAAATGTATGGTTTAAGAAATATTTGTTTGAGAAGTGATAAGTTCCCTAGTGTAAACAAATACATGAATATTTTTTCAAAATTAAATGTAATCAGTGTGAATTAAAAGGTATTTATTACAACTTATGTATTTTTATCTTCCACTCCAAATTTATTCTATTTTCCTTTATTTCAGGGTTTTATTAATAAGGATTCCTTTAAATTAATGGATTTTAAAGCCCTCTACCTCTGCTTGAAAATTGATTCTGAAAATTTTTTAAACCCTTTTTCATCTGTGATGAGTTTAAAATTGTGAGGATATAATTTATTTAAGGGGGGGGATTTAAAATCTTAAAATTTCAATTTTTTAATTATAATTTAAATAAACACTATGTTAAGTAGCTTATTTCACATACAACATCAAACTAAAATGGGTTGCGACCTATTAAATGAAAATTATTTAGAAAATTACAGAATATTAAAACTCTAGTTAATAAAAAATATTAATAAATTAAGTATTATTATATTTAAAGGATAAAAAATTAATTGGATTCAATGCCAAAAAAGATTGTTTTTAAAGTGTTATTCATTTTATATTAATAAGTAAATTGATAAATTTTAAAAGATAATTATGAAAATATGTACACTTTAAACATTTAAACTAATATATGAACATTAATTTGATTAATAATTAATAGAAAATATGATTCAGAACACTAAATGTTTAAAAGTTCATTTTTCTATAAAAACATATTTTATTTATATTTATTATATTAATTTAAAATATTTTTCAGGAATATATATTTTTAAAATAATAAAATGATATTCGTTTTTTAATTCAGCTTGTAAAAATTTTCTTAGGGGGGATTTTTTTAATTTTTCTAAAATGGTTTTTTGTGTGAATAGTGAAAGATATACTTTTAAAAATATTATCACTTTTGTGAAATAATCATGATATAAGAATGAATTAATTATTTATGAAACCTAATTTCTAGAAAAAAATGTATATAATGACAAAAATAAAATATTTTATAATATTATGTTGAATTTAGAAACCAATGTTTGACATTTTGGAACTTATGTAGTGCTTTATTCTAATAAAAGAACCATTTTTGATTATTTTATTTAATTAAATAATTATAGGCTTACATTTAGTTTTGTATCGGTATTAAATTCTCATAAATACTATATGTTTAATAATGAAATGATAAATTTCTTGAGAATCAATTATATACAAACTCTGGTGTAAATTTATTTTTCTTCTTAAAAATACATTTTTCGAAAAAACTATTTTTTATTGATTTTGTGTATTTATACTAATTTTTTTACCACCTATAAAAATTGAATACTATAAAATGGATTATATTTTTTAATAATCAAATTTAAATTATTTAATAAGGTCCATTTCATTTTTATTCATAAAATTAAGTTAGCATAGTAAAAATTAGTCACTATGATAAGGGTTAAATGAGTAAAATGGGTTAAAACTATGTGATAAGGTCAAAAATATCAACAATTACCATCATTAATTTGTTTGGATGAGTTTATTTATACCTATAATATCATAAAATAGAACTTGGGTTTCCTTGGTTCCACTTTACATTGAGAAATAAATTTATATTATCATAAAGATAAGAGTATTTACAATGGTGCCACTCCTCTCACCAATAATATGAGACCCTCAAAACCTCACTTATTCACCAAATTTGAGCACTTTAGACTGACCAATATTTGATAAAATAATTTACAAACACCCTTATCCATGAATTAATGGTTCAAATCTCACCAAAAGTTTATCCTAGGAAGGAGAGTTTCGAAAAAGGATACCAAAGGAAGAGGTAATCTTCTTAACTGAGCTTATTCAGATTTCTTTATTCTTCAACCTCCTCCAAATATATTATAACTAGAATAATATCATGAAATAATGATAATTATTATACTTAAATGTTATTATATTTATTGAACAATAATCATTTATTTTTCTTCCATCCAATGGAAAATGAAAACGTCGCTCATGTGTATATGTAGAGTACTGTCAACATGGATAATATATTCCATTTTTCATCACTTCCTTACATGGATGCTTCTAAAATGAATTTAATGAATACATATTATATTTAAAACATTACTAATCTTCTTTAAAAGTGATATTATCATTATACATAACTTTTTCTTAATAATTCAATCATTATAACACATTTTTGTTTTGGTCGGTTTTGCAACCTACATGAACATTGTTATAATGTTTATGTCAAGTATGATTATGGAATGTTATGTTCTGGTAATATTTTATAATAATGATTAATTTAAAAAGTTTTCAAAATTATTTAATTGTAATATATATTAATATATATGAGTATTTGTTAATAAAATTGATTCTTTCTATGAAATCAAAACTTATAGAAAAAAGATTTTTTACGTTTCCTATGAAAATCATCAACATAAGTTACATTAAATATACATTGGACTTTAGAATCAAATAAAATAAATATATAACATCATCATGATCATTTTTTAGCTGATAAATCCATGACCAAGGTTCTAGGACTAAAACTACTGATTCAAAACCTGTATGGAAAACATGAAAATTAACACATAAAAATTGATTTTAATAATGAATTATTAATAAACGAGTAATGATAAAATATATACTAATGGTATATAGTAATTAAAATATAAATACAGTTTTGATATATATTTTTAATAAATATAAACTTATCATACAATGAAGATAGAGTGTATCCATGAAAAATCCCTAGATGGGTTCTGTTTCCATGCTTCAATACCATACAACATATCAACCAATAAAGCACAGGGCCACTTAAACATGAATAAAATTGCATCCATGAAGTATTATAGGGTAATAAATGGAACTTGAATAGGGTGTGAGTAAAAATAAGTAGGGAAACACCCATGGTTTCTAAAAAAATTTAGTTTGAAATAACAGTACATGCAACAATATAAAAATCAGGGGCATTAATTAATAAATTAATATAGAACATCAAATAACCCGCCAACCCTTGAGCCCCAAGTTGACACTCAGGGTAAAACAATACCCAATTTAGCAAGATTATAGATATCATTTTTTATTCAATCACTGAGTCCAGGTGGATTCCCACATCAAGGATCAAATACCCATTCCAAGTATCAAGTAACAATATATCTCCCCCTTAAGTAACCATACATCTCATCCTCGTGCATCAAGTAACCATGGATCTCACCACGAGGCATTAAGTAACCATGTAATAATGGATTATATTAAAATTACTATGCTAGAGCTGCTTACATGTTCCCAAGGAGAAAGACCATTCAAAGGGAAAAAGTATCACTAGACTCAGTGTGAATTCCAATACTAGGGCCACTTACATTCTTAGAGGACATTAAAATCTATAAGAATTATAATTCTAGTGGAATGTTAACATTTCACAAATAAAATTCAATAAGATACAATGTTTTTATTATTTTAAAAACATTATAAAATATTCTATTTTGGTTATTCCATACAAATTATATATTATCATACCATTTAATTAGTTATGTCGAGTTACCCATTTATCGGTCCACCACACTAAAGTCCCAGTTACCAGTTTCATTCAAATTCACATTACATTATAACTATTTTTATTACCAAATAAATTAATCCCAATTAATATTCACATGCCATTATATCCTTATTCTATCATGTCAACATGGAAAATCTATTTTCATGCCAATTTTCCACTTACAATCCAACTGATTCTTTAAAAATATAATTACCAAAATTATCATATTAAGATATTTCACAATTTAAGCCATTCTATAAACAATTACAAATTAAAATTATTGTTCTAGGTTCATAAATTACATTTTACAACCAAGGGTTAATGTAACACCCCAATATTTTATAGTATGTCTCTTTAAATTTAATTTCTTTGATAGCTTAAGTTTCACACAACACCCATCTTAAACGAAAAATAAAATATTATTATGTGATCATTATAACCTAGTCATTAAATTGGAGGGAATGAATAGTATTAAAAAAATTATAAAATATATATATAATATATTCAATCTAATGTTTTACATTCATCCTATGTGTTTTGTTGATATGATATAAAAATAAATCTAATTTTAAACATAAAAGCTATATTTTTTCTAAATATAGTTTTTAACCTTTTAATGGCAGATATGTTTTAAAACTAAATTATGAAACTTTTATTATTTTAATTATAAAAAATAAAAATAATTTTTTAAATAGTAATATCAAAATTTAATTTGATTTTTTTGCTATTTTTATGATAAGTTTCATTTTTTGATGAATAATGAAAAAATACTGTATTTTAGTTGAAAACTACATTTTTGTCTAATTTACTTATATAGTTAAATTATATTTTAAATTATATTTGAAGTTTAATTAGTTCAATTATAGATCAATAAATATAATTTAGGTAATTTTAATCAATTTAACATTAAAATTGGATATAAAAACATTTCAAACATTTGAACATTTTTACTTTAAAAAACCAGTTGTTTTGTCCCGTTTCCGGGATTAATTTTCAATTAATTTATACAAATTACATGAATTTTATTTTAAAAAATGGATTCTATATTTGTTATCATAAGGTAAAAAATTATTAAATAGGCAAATTTTATTTTTTCCCAATATTAATAGTAACCTTGGTAAGTTTTGTTACCACAATAAAGTGTAAATCGGGTAAAAATCGAGTAATTAAGTATAATAATAATATCATAAATATTAGAAAATGACCGTAAAAATTTCCCCAATTTTATTGTATGAGTATATTTCATCCATAATTTTTAAAATTTATAATATATAGCTTTTATTTTCCATTTATATGTGATTATGATATTTATAATATTTTATTTAAAGAAATGACAAAGATGTCCCAATCATATTCTTAATAACTAAAATATTTTTAATAAGGAGTTATCTAGGGTATATTTTCAAATATAAATTTTTTATTTTAAATATAAAATATTTATCTTCATCATGTTAATTTAATTTATTTTTTTTTGTGAGGAAACAATTACCCTAAATTCTTATACAACAATGATGCAATAATTATTTTATAAATAAAAATATCAAATAAATGATATTAAAAATATTAAAATAAATAAATTTGAGATAATAAATGTCATAAGTTTTTTTATAGATAACCTTTATATTTTAGGGATGTATTAAAAAGTTTTTTTAATATATCTTGTTGTATTGATATTTTTAAATGTCAATGTAATGAATATTGTCAAAATTGACATTAATGATATTTTAAAATAAATAATATTCTATTAAATAATATAAAATTTATAAAAATATAATATCCATACAAATGATTTTCATAAAGATTAAAATTACATCCACGATCCATTTATAGTTCATTTTTAATTTTTTAGTAGGTATATTAACCCTCAAAGAGTAAAAATCCATGTTGTCATGGTAATAATTAAAGGGATTAAATAAGGGTTAAAACTAAAAGATAAGGGTAAGAATGTAAACTAAATATGTATAAAAATTATTTTATGATATTATTTAGACCTATAAACATCTTATATTTTAAATAACACATTTTTATTCATTTTTAATTGAAAATTAAATTATATTAATTTAATATTTTGAGAGTTTCCAAAAGTGCCCCTCACCTCAATTATAAAAGGGAACCTACTCCCTCACTTCTTCACACCATTTTGGGCATTATAGATAGAAAAAAACCTACTAATTTATATTCTAAACATCCTTAGTTATGTTCTTGAGGTTCTTTTACTTCCAAAATATTTTCTAGAGTGTCTCTAAGAGGAGATCTGAAGGAATTTTTCCAAAGAAGAGGTAATCATCTTTACCGACTATTTCAAGTATAATTATTCTTCTACTTACTCTTCATGTTCTGTTTCCATTATAAAATAATAACTTCAATATCATATATATTCTTATATATTATTATGATTATGGGACAACCATATTCCACCTTTTATCCATCCTATGAAAAATGAAATCACCACACGTGCGTACCCATGACTTACCGTCTCCACATCACGGTGTAATTTTTTTTTTCATTACCAGTTTACAAGGATGGTTATAATGATAGATATAGTGGATATATATATATATATTACTTATGAAATGATATTTATTATATATAATTAATATATCACCAACTTCCTTACCGTTTTAACCATTAATTGAATGATATCTTTGCTTGTGCGTACGTACGACCTACCATCTCCATGATGCGATGTGATACATTTTCCATTTATCCATTAAAGAATGATTATAAAAATGTATATAATGAAAAAATATTATATTTATGACATTAATATAATTATGAATACTGTGGAACTATACCCTATGCACAAGAACTGAGACTTAAATGAAAAACCATGCATAGGACAATGAAGCAGTTAACACCATAAACAAGGGTAATAATGAAATATTATTAACAAACATGAGATAATATGATATAAGAGGACCATATATGATATCATAAATATTAAAATGGTTCTGGTATAAATTAATGTCATTATTTAAACCATTATACATGTGGTTAAAGCATGTTCAACTAAAGGAAATCGCAAGGTAAGGGTTTCTCATCTCACTTTTACTTCTGTGAGATATAAGCCTTATTCAACACTTAATTATTTTTTATTTTCTACTTCACTATTGATATATCATGTCACAAATATCATTATACTCATGGTATAAAATGTGTCATTTTGTAATTATTACTTTTATAAGGCATAAGATTCGATTAATTACAAAAAGGTAAGGGACTTCGTCTCAATTTCACTTCATTAAGACAAAATTTAATATTATGAAACTACCTTATTTTATAGGGTGTATATACCTACCCTTTTATTTATAATCATACTTAATTGAGGAATTAATTAAATATCCATATTTCTTAAATCATGGATATTATTATTTCCTAATCCATGTACAATTTTTATATATGGGTTTTTACTTTGAAATTTATTTGATTAACTAGGGAAATGATGTGAAATCCACATCATTTACTCAATACATATATTTGTTGATAAGGTATAATGATTCATGAATTAAATATATTATTCAATATATAATTAATTCTTTACAAATGCATGAATGGTTAGTGGATGTATATAGAAAATCCCATCAATGAATAATAGTCTTATGAGATGAATAATGTAGCCAAATTAAATGGATTTTTACCTATAAAGATTAAACTTCCTTGTGAAAGGTCTTGACGGTAAAGGTATTATGTTCATGGGAAACATGAAATCCAATAATTAATAATTTCATTAATAATTACATTATATCTATCCATTATGTTTTCACTATGATGTTATCTTTGGATTCATATTATGCAAAAGTTATTGATTAAATGGAATACATGTTCAATTATCTTACCTTACCATATTGATTATGAATTTTTGATAGATTACGCTATATGTAACTCTTTATAAGCATCTAATCTCACCATTTTACTTGTTCTATTTTCCCCAAGTTATGAAGATGAAATGTTTGAATGAGTTCAAGGATGCAAAACAATTTCCTTTTTTATGTTTTATTTTTAATTACCAAATGTTAAAAGGGTACCATGTATGTATCTAGTTCTTCAAGAGTACTAAACTGATCGTTTCTTTGGGATTTGAATCTTATATCAATGCCAATCTAATAAAGTAAGGCACTAAATATGGGATACATGGGTCTGAGTCATTATAGTTGGTATCAATGGAAGTTTAGTGAAAACCTTGAGAAATAGATTTAGGAAAAATTATTATAGAGTAAAACCCTATAATAAAATTTAGTAATACTCATAATGAAACTAAAATTATTATTTAGAGATTATTTTATGTTAATTAGTTTTTAGATTGCGTGTTGTGTTTTATAATGTTATGATTTAATCTTGTGTATGACACTATATATAAATGGATCTTATTAGAAGGAATGAGAACTATATAAATGCACATAATCCATGTAGGGATTTACCTCCTAGGAATGAAAATGGTGTTGAAGCTAGAGCTGGAGCTGCAGCTAGAGCCATAGATGTAGTTGGAGATGAAAAAATTATAACTATATTGGGATATTTGACTCAGGTTATGAGCAATAAACTTTCCCATATGGAGCATCCTAATCCATAGCACAGTGTAATAATGTTAGACCACTTAATGTGACAAAAACCTTCATCATTCAATAGGACTAAAAATCCATTTATATCTGAGAACTGAATAAGTTCTTTGGAGAAGATATTTCTCGCTTTGGGAAGTAATGAAAGAGAGAATTTTTTCATTGAAATTTATCATCTATTTGGATATGTGGATCAGTGGTGGTCATTGATTCAAAACACTAAGGAAGATGAGAAAATAGAAAACATATAATAGAAGTATTTTAAGGAGATTTTCATAGAAAAATATTTCCCTTGAGAACTATGAGAAGATATGGAGAGAGAATTCATGAGGTCAAGATAAAGAATGATATGAATGTTTCTAAGTATGAAGTAAACTTTACAAGATTATCAAGGCATGTTGCAGACTATATACGTAACCCAAGGAGTAAAATTGATCATTTCCTTGATGGGTTGAAACCACCCCTCCAAAAGGCACTGGTCTCCCAAAATTTCTCATCATATGAAGATATAGTCACATGTGCTATAAAGATAGAGAAATAATTCTCCAAATCTTATGAATTTAAGGGAAATAAAGAGAAAACGTGATTAATGGATCAAGATATGGATAAAGGAAAAGAGGAAAATAAGGATTGTCCTACATGTGATAATTGTGGAAAGAAACACCATGGTACTTTCCTAAAGTGAATGAGAGTTTGTTATAAGTGGGTAGAGAAAGGTCACCAGAATCATGATTTTAAGGGGAAGAAATAAGCTATAAATTTACAATGTTTCATCTATAATGAGATGGGGAACTATGAAAATGAATACCCAAATCATAAAGGTAATATACCACATAATATGTCATGGTATCAAGGTTAAGCTTATGCTATTGATATAGATGAAATGGAATAATTATTGTGATTTTGTTTTTATATCTAATAAATATGTTGTATAACATTATCATTATAAGAATTATGAAACATATAAGGATTGTATTGCATTAATTTTTCTTTAATGATTTGATAGAATATGTTCAATGGTGTTAATGATTATGGAAAGTGATTTAGTAGAAAGTTTTCCTTTTTAAAGACACACATTTAAATGAAATATAACCCTTAATATATGCTCGATGTTGAGATAATAATAACAATAAGATTATGGGATAACATTACTGACCATGAAATTGGTTATTGATATTGAAAGTTTATATTTTCTAAAGATTACTACATATTTTGATTTATGAAATATATTAAACAAAATAATATTTTATCCATGTTTTCATTAAGGTTTTATGGTGATTACCATGTTTTACGAGAATATGTGATCAAAGTATTTACATGTTGGGAATGTGACATTCTGAAATTATATATGTTATATAGGGGTAAATGTTTGATAAATTTTTGGATTTAGAATATGGTCAGTAATATTTTGGAAGATTCTTAAGGTTAATTACTCATGTAAGGGATTAATTTGAATTTTGGATATTGTTTTTAGTGGTTAAAGTATGATTTATCATAATGGATAACACATTCTAAACATTTTGGTTTATAGAAATATTAAGAGACTAAAGGTATTACTTATAGATCTTATGATTAATTAAAATTACTTTGGTCATAAAAATTCATCTTGATTATCCATTTCTTGGTGCAAGAGATGAAGTGGAAAAAGTTTGAAGCACAACCAAAGGATAAGAATATGTTTATGACATGGAAATAAATCAGGTAAGTTCATTTTCTCAAGTTCTATATCTAGATTGGAAAATAAATTTTCAAATCCAAGAAAATGATTTTGGAACAAAATTTTTATCCTATTACTTTTCTTATTAAGAAATCAATGGTCTTTTAACCCATTATATATTTCTATTTTTGTGATGGTTAACTTTCTAATGACCATATTTTCTATAACTCTCCATTAGAAATTGATAGTTAGATTTATATTATATTTCTAGGTTTTCACTTCTCACAATTTTTATCTAATTAGAAATCCAATTTTTTTGGAAGCCTTCACATTTCCCTTCCCCTCTTATTAAGTGGATGTTTTATTAACCCTATTTAAGATGTGGGTTTCCCATAAAGAAATTTTCAAGTACCAAACATTGATTTTAGAAGTTAAATTTCAAATTTTGAGGACACAATTTATTGATGTTGGGGAGATTGTAACACCTCAAGATTTTATATTATGTCTCATTTTAAATTTTATCTCTTTGATAGATTAAGTTTCACGCAACACCCAGATTAAAAGAGCAATGAAATATTATTATGTGATCCTTATAACCTAGTCATTAAATCAGAGAGAATGAACAGTCATAACCACATTATAATATATATATATATATATAATATTTTTTAATATAATGTTTAACATTTATTCTATTTTTTTTCTAGATATGATATAAAAATAAATCCAATTTTACACATAAAAAGCTACATTTTTTTTTCTAAAGGTAGTCTTACGGCCTTTTATTGACATAATTATTTTAAAACTAAATTTTTGATAAATTTATTAATTTTATTTGAAAAAAATATAATTAATTTTTGAAATAGTAATATCAAAATTTAATTTTTTTTAATTTTTTGTATTTTTCTGATAATTTTCATTTTTTGATGAATAGTGAAAAAAACTACATTTTAATTGAAAACTACATTTTCATCTAATTTATTTACATAGTGAAATTATAATTTAAATTATATTTAAATTATAATTAGTTAAATTATAAATAAATAAATCCAATTTATGTTATTAAAATCAATTTACATTGAAATTTGATATAAAAACATTTTATACTTTTGAACATATTTACTTTAAAAACCTGTTGTTCCATCCTATCTGCGGGATTAATTTTTAATTAATTTATAAAACTTCTATGAATTGAATTTCGAAAAATAGATTCAATATTTGAAATCAAAAGTTTCATTTTTATTAAACATGTCACTTTTATTTTTTCCCAATATGATTAGTAACCTTGGTAATTTTTGTTACTATGTTAAAGGGTGAAATAGGTAAAAATCAAGTATTTAAAAGTAAAGATAATATTATAAATGTTATAAAATGACCCTAAAAATTTTCCCAATTTTATTTTATGTGTAAATTTATTTTATAATATTTAAAATTTAGAATATGTGGCCTTTATTTTTCATTTATATGCGATTATGACATTTAAATTGTTTTATTTAAATAAAAGACAAAGATTCCACAATCATATTTTTGATAATTAAAATATTTTTAATAAGTGGTTATCCAAATTATAAGTTCTATAATAAATATTCATTTTAAAGATAATATATTTATCTTCATAATGATAATTTATTTTTATTTTTTAGTGGAGAAATAATTACCTTAAATGCTTTCCCAACAATGATACAATGGTCATTTTATTAATTGAAATATCAAATAAATGATATTAAAATTTTAAAATAAATAAAATTTGAAATAATTATTGTCATAAAAAAAATTTTATAGACGCAATTTACATGTTTTTTATGTATTAAAATCGTTTTTTAGAATATATCTTATTGTATTGATATATTTAAAAGTCAATGTAATGAATAGTGTTAAAAATTGACATTAATGATATTTTAAAATAAATAATATTTTTTTATATGATATGAAATTTATAAAAATTTAATATTAGGCCAAATTATTTTTATAATGTTAAAAATTTCATTCATGATCCATTTATGGTTCATTTGGAATTTTATAGTAACTATATTAACATTCAAAGAGTAAAAATCCATGATGTCATTGTAAGAGTTAAATGGATTAAAAATGGGTTAAAATCAAAATATAAGGGTAAGAATGTGACCTAGACATATAAAAAATTATTGTATGAGAGTAATTAGACCCATAATTATATTATATTTTAAATAAATCATTTTTATCCATCTGGAACTGAAAATTAAATTATATTAATTTAATATTTTGAGAGTTTCAAAAAGTGCCCCTTACCTCAATTATAAAAGGGAAACTCTTCCCTCACTTATTCACACCACATTGAGCCTTATAGATTAAGAAAAACCTACCCATTACTGTTATAAACATCCTTAGTTATGTTCTTGAGGTTCTGGTCTTCCAAAAGACCATCCTTAGTTTCCCTAAGATGATATCTAAAGGAAGTTCGCTGAAGAAGAGGTAATCGTCTTTACCGACTCTTTCAAGTATAATTATTCTTCTACTTCCATTTCATGCGTTTTTTATACTCTAAATTAATAAATAAAATATTTTCTATATTATTAGATGTTATTATGATTATGGTATAACAATATTCCACCTTTTATCCATCCTACAAAAATTGAAAGCACCGCATGTGCGTACATACGACTTACCGCCTCCACGCCGTGGTGTAATTTTTTTTCATCACCACTTTACAAGGATAGTTATAATGATGGATATAATGGATATATATGGTACTTGTGACATGATATTTATTATGGATAATTAATATATCACCCTATTCCTTACTATTTTACCCATTAATGGAATGATATCGTCACTCGTGCTTACGTACGACCTACCATCAGCACGATGCGATGCGATTAATTTTCCATATTCACCATTAAATAATGAGTATAAAAATTTATATAATAAAAAATATGATATATATGAAATTAATATAATTCTGGATATGATGGAACTGTATCCTATGCATAAGAACTGGGACTTACATGAAAAACATTCATAGGAAAATAAAGTAGTTAATACCCAAAATAAGGGTAATAACGAAATATTACTAACAAACATGTGATAATATGATATAATAAATATGAAAATGGCTCTATTATAAATCAATAACATGTTTTAAAACATTATACACGAGTTTAAATAAATTTCAACTAAATAAAAGTGCAAGTTAAGGGTTTCTTGTCTCACATTTACTTTTGTGAGACATAATACTTATTCACCACTTAATTATTTTATGTGGTGCAATACCCCATTGATAAATAGTATTATGAATCTCATTATCTTAATTGTATAAAATGTATCATTTTATAATTATTAATTTTATGGGGCATATGATTCGATGGATTATAAAGAGGTAAGGGACTTCGTCTAAACTTCACTTCATTAAGGAATATTTTAATATTGTGTACCTACCTTCTTTTCTATGGTGTATATACTACCAATTTAATTTATGATCATCATTAATTGAATAATTAATTAAATATCCATATTTTTATATCATGGATATGATTATTTCCTAATCCTTGTACCTTTTTTACATACGGTTTTTATTTTGAAATTTATTTGATTAAATATAGAAATGATGTAAAATTCATATATTTCACTAAATAAGGATATTTTTTTGATAAGGTATAATGATTCATGAGTTAAATAAATTATTATATATACAATTAATTCTTTGTACATGTAATAACAGATGGGGACCATATATGGAAAAGACCCTCTATGCATCAATAGTCTTATGAGATAAATAATGTGTCCAAATTAAATGGGGTTTTACCCATAAAGATTGAAATGTCTCGTGAAAGGTCTTTATGGTAAATAACTATGTGTACAAGAAACATAACATCCAATAATAAAGTATTTCATTATGAATTCCTTTATTTTTATCCATGATATTTTTACTATTATATTATCTGTGGATTCAGATTGTGCAAAAGTTATTGATTAAATGGTATGTGTGTTTAATTATTTTACATTTCCATATTTATTATGCATTTTTGATAGATTATACTATATGTAACTCTTAATGGGCATAAGATATAACCATTTTATTTTCTCAATTTTCCCTAGGTTATGAAGATGAAATATTTGAATGAGTTCAAGGATAAAAATTACTTTCATTGATTATTTTTTATTTTTAATTACCAAATATAATAACAGTACCATTTATGTATCTAGTTATTCAAGACTACTAAACTAATAGTTCGTTTGGGATATGAATCTTGTATATATACCAATGTAATAAAGTAAGGAATCGACTCTAGGCTACTGGGGTGAGGGTCATTACAGTGAATGGTAGGTACACCTCTTGGGTGGATGCATGTATTTGTCTCAATGCCAATAGAACTAATAGGACCTATTGGAATTATAAGAATAAGGATTCAATCCATATAAGATAATTCCATTTATAAGGGGCCATGCTCATAGAATAATGACACGATCATATAAGATGAACATACTAGAAATAAAAAGTAAACCTTAGGGAAATGTTTCAGACCAACTACCTCAAGAGAGAAGAAGAAGAGACCAATGATTTAGCATTATGATTAATGTGAAACACCATGATCATCTATGGATAATGGGAGACCCATCATATTAGGGTTGTAAAAAGAAGATTAAAAGTGTAAAAAACAGTAAATAACCCAATATGAGCAAAACTAACCAATTCAAGTTATATGGATCAATAAATAGATTAAGAGATCAAGGAGAGGTACTAGAGAAGAAAAATAAGACTTGGAAAACCATTAAAAGTAGTAAATACATAATTAGGGTTGAAATATAGGATTAATCAGATTAAAAAATGCTTTTAGGGGGTAGAAATAAGATTCTTCTCCTCACTAACACGAGCCAGCCTGACGCCACCAGCTAGTCACTAGTTGCCACTAGCTATCCAGTGGTGTCTTCTAGAGACATTGTATAGATGGAAACCAAATTAGTTGGATGATGGGATTCCACCAACTAGTTAGTGGTCTCCTGTAAGATACCCATTCTTCTCAATCTCTACCAGCTTTCTAGTGGACCTCCTATAGCCCCAGTGGTCTATTTTCTATTCAACTGATTGGCTAGTGGATTACACCAGCTAACTAGTGGAATTGAAGACTTTCCTAAGATACAAACCACCACTAGCCACTAATATACCACATCCTATGATCCCCTATGTACCTCTGTAAAATTATTTAAATCCAAAAATTAGGCACATTTACAGAATCTAAATAGGTTAAGAAAACATAAATAGGAAAAGTACCTAGAGAAGGGAGGGATCTTAAAACATCCCCACCATATAATAGATTATCTTAAAGGTGTGATATCATGAATCATTTATAGGTATTGGAAAAAAAGTTATTCCATTATTCCCACATATCTAACTCCCTCTCCCAGGTATCCTCCTGAACTCTCTTATACTGTCATTACACTCACACTAGGGGAACAATATTTCCTCAAAGATTCTCCTCACTACATTCTATTATATGGATCAGTTTTTCTTTAATGGATGCATATATATCAATATAACATCATCAAAATATATAACATTAGAAGGGATAGGGTTATATATTTGAATTTTGGAAACATGAAACATGTTATACATCACATTGCAACACCATGGAGGAGCCAATCTATACATAATTTGACCGACCCTCCCCACTAACTCAAATGACCTAACTAGGGTGATAGGTTTCCCTAATTTACGATATGAAATTTCCCTAGCCTAGGTGATAGTAGAATAAAAACTTTGTGACCATAATCAAACTAAATACGTCATCTACAATGGTTAGTATAAAATTTCTCTAGCTCTGTGTGATTACCAACTACTTTTTAGCCAACTAAACCTGCTCAAATGCCCCCTATATGAGACTAGATCCAATGAGAACTAACTCACCCACCTCTAACCATCATAAATGTAAATGAAATGACCTTACATATAAATACTAAAAAAATCCATTTTTATCGATGCCTAAAAGATATTATTATAAGAGAAATCCACAAGTTCTAGATACTTCTCCCAAGAACAACCAAAATCTAGAACATAGAATCATAACATGTCCTTTATAATTTGAACCATCCACTTAGATTATTCATCAATATGAAAATGGTAGGTTGTGCTCAAAAGAACCTGTGATCCCAGTTCCATATGAAGGTGCTACTAGAACCACGATGTGAAACTATGATATTGATCAAAAATGATACTCCTCAAAACACCATATAATCGAACTATCTACCACACATATATATTACCCATATTGTAGATGGTGAAGGTCTCCCTTATAGGCAATAAGTGTTTAACCTAAATTATTTAATCCATGATTACCCATAATGAATCATTTTTTTGAGGTGTACTAGGTAACCATGTCATGAATTCCATTATAATATCATCCCACTTACAATCTAGAATGGGAAAAGGCTTTAATATCCCAGTAAGCCTATGATGCTCAGCCTTCATCCATTGACAGGTGAAGAATTTTTCTACAAAGCCTGTTATCTCTTTCTCCATCCCTAGAAACTAGTATTTCTTATAAAGATCTCGATATATCTTAATAAATATGGGATTTACCATCCATTTAGAAGTATGAGATTCTCTAATAAGCTCCTATTGAAAACCCATAGGATCCCAAATATGACTATGGACCTGAAGAACCTCATTAATACCAAGAGACTAACCTGATGGTGGCTTCCCACCATATATGTTTTCCATCAGGGATAAAACCTTCGATCATATAATTGAACTCCCTTAATCTAATATATGAGAATGAGAATAACAAAAGTCAATGTCATATTCAGTCACCCATGGTACTCCTAAACATCTGAATGCATATCCACAAAGAGTGATATCATCCCCCACTCATCACAAGGTTCCTATAATACCTGAGTTTGCTTCTTTATACTCAAGGAATAGACTTAGTTGTTTCCCTAGACTGGATTGTGTGAAAAATCAATGTCAAAAGTCTATAATTACTGGATGCACATCCTCTACCAAAGGTTTTGGTACTGTTGTGAAAAGATGTAATTTAGGATTTTGTGATCTATTTATACCAAAATACTCTGAAACAATAGATAATTATACAATTATATTAGGATGCGTACCACTATTTCTAACTCCAAATCATGAGTAAGATAATTCTGATCGTTCAGAATAAACTTTCCGGAGCCATAGAAAACTACTTGATCCTCATATATCAGAATAATTATGAGCCTAACTCCTTATGAATCAAAAAACATAGTATTCACCTTACCCATATCAATTAAGGTGAGGATCATTTTTGTGGTCAAACTACTCTTAAAATATTATAAAGATTCTACAAGTATAAAACTAAACAAACTTCAAACCTTTCTTAGTTATCATGGACATTGGTGCTTCCAAATGAGAGAAGTCTTGGATAAAATTCTTCTAATAGCTTTCCAGAACCAAAAATATCTAAATCTTGAAGTCATTCTTGGGTTGTTCCTAATATAGCATGACTTACACCTTCTATAAGACTATTGACCCTCCATCCCTTGAGATAATGTGACCTAATAAGTGCATTTTGTCAATCCAGAAATGAAATTTAGATATCTTGGTGTATTACTAATTCTATTTCAACATTATCAAAATGATGTTAATATGTTGGGAATGATAATATTTAGAATGATAGAACACTAATATTTCATCGATGAAAACAACCAAAAACTGATATATAAATAGATGGAATATTCGATTCATCATGGCCATGACTAATTCTAGAAAGTTCATTAAACCAAATGAAATTACTATAAACACATACAAGCCATACCTATTCCTAAAAGTAGTCCAGGGCTTATCAAATAGTCTCACCCTCAACTGATGGTACCTTAACCTCAAGTCAATCTTGGAGGAAATCTGAGCACCTATCTATTGATCGAAGAGATAATCGATGAACAAAAGAAGATAGTGGTTCTTTACCATCATCTGGTTCAACCTTTGATAATCCACATATAAATATAAAATCTGATCAAAATTATTGGTGAAAATAACAAGAGAACCCCATAGTGAAGTACTAGGATTTATAAATGACATAGCTTACAGATATTCCAACTTCACTTTCAACTCTCAATGTTTGGCTAGTTCCATCTAGTATAGTGGGATATAAATAGGTTTCACTCCTAGAAACAACTTGATGGTGAAATAAATCTCCCTATTAGGTGGTAATCCATAAATCAAGTATAGGTGTTAGTAAAGAAAAATATGATTTGGAGAAACCTTCAAAGTCATAAATCCTGAATTATTCTTGAAATAGGGGGTTAGTTAACATTAAAAGGGGTTTCATGGGAAGAAATATGATTCATCCCCTCACTTACATGGTTTATCCCGATGACACTGGCTAGCTGCTAGTTTCCAATGGCTAGTTGGTGGTGTGAACCAAATCCACCAAGCAGCTATAAACCTCACTAGCTAGTCAGTGGGTCTCCTATAGGAGACCGATTTAACCAAGTCTCCACTAACTGGCCATTGAGTATCACAATCTAGTTAGTGGGACTTCTATAACCCTGGTGAGATACTATCCAGTCATTTAGCTAGCTGGTGGGATTCACCAGCTATCCAGTGGGACTGAAACATCTCAGAAGCTTCAATCCACTACTAGCCACCACTAGATCACCTCCCACGAGACCCTAAGTACCTCCATAATAAAATTTAAATCCTAAAATGGGGCTCATTTATAGAATTTATAGAGGTTCAAAAAACGTAAAGAGATTAAGTACCCAAATAAAGGTGGGATCTTACATTCTGACTAAGTGGAAGTCTAAGGTATGAATTTCTGATTTGAAATATCATTCTTTGAGACATGTTTCATATTATGCACACATTTAAATATATATAGTGTATTTGTTGTATATTTTAAATATTATATCATAATTGAATATTTATTCATTGCATATAAAGTTCCAATTCATGTTCTCTCTTTTATAAAATTTTTATTCAATTATTATAAATGTCAAAGGTGTTTCTTTGTCTTAATTTATCTTTCTTAAGATATGTTTCATGTTGTTTATGATGGTTTATTTTGTATTGTTTACTTACTATACCGTGAATTTATTTTATCATATTATCTAATTTAATTCATGATTTTTATATAATCATATCATGTTTATTCTTTTAATGACTTTTTATTCAAGCATTACTAAAGTCATAAGGGTTTTCTCATCTTAATTTTCCCTTTATTGAGAGTTGTCTAATATCTAGCACATTTATATCATATGTGTTGTGTATATAATACCAAATAATTTAAATTATGATAAATTTATTGAAAATATATGGTTTTTAAAATTTATTTAAAGTTCTATCCTTCATTGGGGATATAAATTTAACATCAAATATGGGTTTTATTTAAAGTCATTGATTTAAATGTTTTTGAAGGATTTTAGAAAAAAAATTTCTCCTCCAAGTCCATGTTATTTAAATTATTACAATAATGATATTTTATAAACCTAAATGATTTATTAAAATTATTTTATATGGTATTCATTCTTTTAAAATGGGTTAAAATGAATCTTCTTAAATTTTTCCACATAGGTCACTTTTGAGTCTTTTTACAAAAGTATAAAACAAATGTTTTTAACATTTAAATTTTGATCTACATTTCCCAAAAATATATCTATTATTTATTATTTAATTTTTTTTCACTTTTACATGTTTTTTTAAATAAAATCATATTCCCATTATTTTATGTTTTTTATTTTCATATAGTTAAATAAAGAGAGGGATATTTCTTCTATTTTTAGTGAATATTTAAAATGAATTTATAAAATTACTTTCCATCTATGTTAACATAGATTATTATTTCTTATGATCCACTGGGGATATGGTCTAATTATTCCATCCACCTTCATTCTTTTTATGGATTATGATAATTTTTTATGGAAATTTTCATGAAACCCATTTCTTTTCCATGGGTTAGTTAATCTATGATGGAATGGTGTTTATTTTTTTGGGGTTTTATAATGAAATTTAAATATCATATAAGTTTTATTTATTTTATAGTTCTTGGAAATTATAGATGATGATGGGTGGTTTTATATAGTCCTCTAATGTGTTGGTTAATGAGGAAACAATTAACTGGATATAAGTTACTCCTGTGAAGAAGTTAGAATTATCTAGTTTAGTGATTCTATTATGATCCAATGTTAGAATTAACTAATTAAATTATTCCATTATGGGTGAATATTATTGATGAATAATATATCCTAATATTACCTCATGATTATTCTATTACCTTTATGCTTTCTTACAATATTTTTCTACCACTACAAATATTAAACATATGTATGTTTTGTTTTCATGGCCCATGATTATTGAATCATGATTTTACACTCCTTTTACTCATGTATTATATCAAGATTCATGCTATGAATAATGAAATATAATCCATGTTTATTTGTGAATTATTTCCTTACACTATGTTCAAGTATCATTTATTATTTTCTCATACCCACAACACCATCTTATCCTCACTTACGATCTTCAGTTATTAACACTTATATTTATCCTTTCTGAGCATTTGAGATCACCATTGTTATGATTCAGTTTCCTCAGGTTATGAAGAATGATATTAAGTAAGATATGTCTATAAGGGTATTATTTTGGATAATTTAATGGGATATGTAGATGAATTATTAGGAAATAATATGTTCTTAGTATAATAGAAAAAATGTCCTTTATATGAGGAATATATGGGTTTTGTTAGTTAAAGGTTTTTCCTAATTCCCTAAATCTAAAAAACTGAAATGTATTGGGTATGTAGGTGATTCAATATTGGTTAGTGATTTTTGAATTATGGATTGTTAAAATTAGATCACTTTAGTTGGTAACAAAGCTAGTTTTTAAGGAATATGTTTTTTGTTCTAGATCTGGGAGTAAAGGTCTAGAGAGTTTCTATTTAAGGGTTATTTGTACTCTTGTTTTTATTTTAGAATAATTTTTTTTACCAAAAAAACATACTTTAATATAACTCATATTATTACAGATAATTAAACAAGTGAATATATCCTTTAACACTATGTTTTTTATACTAAAATGAAATGTTTCTCTATGATTTATTTCAGTATTGAAACAAGGTTTAAACCAATTTCATGTTTCATTAGTAGTGATGTATTCATAATTTAGAATATAAACAATGATATGAACAAGATATTAATTGGGTTCTATAGTTTTTGTTGACAGTGCAATATCTTAAACAATGTTAGAGAAATGGTAGGTGGGATTAGTGAGATTGTTTACATTTTAATGATACATGTAGTTAACTAATATGAATTTTTAAAAAAAATTCATATTCAATCATAACACAACACCATAAGATTTGTTTTTTCAAAATTCCATATCATAAATAATAAGGTCATTAGTATAATAAATACTATAAAATGTTAGGGTTTGTGCCCTAAATTCGGTCACATGTTGTTATCTTAGGGGCATGTTATATCATGTATTATATATGAATGGATATAATTTATCATTTATTTATATTTGTTTCAAATAACATAAGAGATTATATGATAAAACCCCCAAGAATATATATATTACCTTATTATCTCTTATTTATGATCATCATATTAGGTTGTGATGATATGCTAAGATTAGTTTGAGTAGGATTACTTGTATTGAGAGACATCTAATAAGTCATAATATATAATATGATGAAATTGTATTTATATTGATTAGTTTAAAGTACACCACATTAATTGTTATATATTTTTCATTGATGTTACTTAAGTGATCATTGGTTATGGATCCTTCAATTATATGTTTTCAAATAGTTTCCCTACTTATGAGGTTTAATAATTTGATACATATCAATTTTTTTAATATTTTTTCATAATGGTAGTTAATTAGGTATGAAACTAATCAAGTGGAGGGATTTAATTAAACAATATAGGATGCATCCACCCATATGACTTGTTATGACATAATAACCCTCAATTGAGTTTTTACTATGTAAGTTGTAGAGACCCGTATCTTATCGTACATGGACATTACATTACTTTTGCGGAATACTTAGTACATAACAAAAACACACACACAAGGATCGTAATAGTTTAGTGTCTTTGGAAACTCGGAATATAATCTTCTAATCCTGGTGAAAGATCTTCAACATCTCCCATAAAGATCTTCTTTTTTTTACCTAAAACCTTTCTTTATATCCTGGGGAAAAGAAAACATAAAAGGGTGAGCTCAAATGCTCAGTAAGGGTAAACAAAAGAAATATCAATCACATAATTTTCATAAGAACATAACATTTTTGGAAATCTTAACCTGCAAAAGAGAGCATAATTTCATAACATGGGATAAATCATAGTAGTGAAATGAAATCATAACATAAAACATTACTCATTGTGGCATACACACATAATCATATAGAATCATTTCTTGTTAGTCAAGACTCATTGCCAAGACTATCTTAGTGGACAAAGTCCCTTTCTGAATCGAGTAATCCTCGTTTCAGTCCTGTTTCACTGAACCGGTATAACCTACCATTCCAGCCATGTCTATCTCATGAGATATAAAATCTTTACCCAATGCATTGGAGGGAGATATAGGTCCCACCCATCTCTTAATGAATCCTTTCTTATGTGTGCCACAAAATCATAAATCATACATCATTGCATAACCCATGTAATAAAAATGGGATTCTTAAACAACATGTCATCATAAAACCATTCATATAAGATAATGGAATTCATAAACATAATTCCATCACAACATAGTCAAATCAATGTAAAAATATGGATAGAAACAGAACCCTTTATTATCTTAGATGGAAAATAATTTTGATAAAACACTTGAATTGAATTCTTGAGGAAAATATCCTTTCTTCTTCAAAATCAATTTCTTTTCACAAAACATCATGCAATTTTAAAAGAAAGAGATTTTATTGAAAATAGTCATGAAATCTTTTAGAGGAAGCTTCATGAAAATAAGGCTTTATAAAACAGTATAAATCCGTTCGTGCTGTATAAGTTAAAAAAAAACATTCTTCATACTTTTGTCAGAAAAGTCAAAAAAGCACCTCGTACGGAAAAACGAGAAAAGATTCCTTTCATATTCTTTACTAAAAACTCACCTAAGGGTAAAATTGGATTTAAACTATTTCAAGTGGATGGAAACAATATTACATATTTAGGGAACATGGACGTGGATGACAAAATACACCCCAGTAAATACTTACGAATAAACAATCTCGGATAAAAATGAGATTGTGATATTTCCCTTACCTTAGGTCCGATTTGCTTTGTTCGTGTCCGAAGCTCCTGTATAATGGTTTAAATAATGTTATTGACTTATTCCAGAATCATACATATTGATATGAGATCATATATGGTCATATTATTAGCTTCTTGTTAGTAATATTTCATTGTTACTTGTTACTCGGGTCTTTATAACTTTTTGTTCTTATGCGTGTTTTGTCAAATAAATTCTTATTCTTATCTTTAGGTTATAGATAATTCATTTCCAGAATGGTATTAGTGTAGTATATACCATATTCATTCATTCAATTCATTTATATAATCATTATGAAATGAAGATCATGTAGAACGAGTCGCATCACATCGTGGAGACGGTATTCCGTACGTACGCATGAGTGATGATATCGTTCCTATGATCATGGAATTGTATTGGAGTATATATATATTATTTCAGTATCAATATTACTTCATAATAATCATATATAGTTACTCATTACACCATTATACCCATCCTTGTAAGGTGATGGTGGAAAATAGATTACACCACGGCGTGGAGACGGTATTCCGTACGTACGCACGCGCGGTGATTTCATTTTTCCGTAGGATGGATAGAAGGTGAATTAGGGTTGTTTCATATTTATAATAACATATCAGTATGTAAGTAATACTGATGTTATTACTTTATCATGAAACAACTAAAGAAGAAGAAGTTGAAGAAGAAAGAAATTGAAAAGATCGGTAATGGATATTACCTCTTCTTTGGAACGCCTCTTTGAATCCTCCACTTAAGGAACTAAGATTGGTCTTTGGAGAAGACCAGGACCTCTAGGATTATTCTAGGGAAGTGGAGAGGAGAAAATGGCAGGGGTTGGGCGAGCTTGAGGGCTCAAATTGGTGTGAGGAGGAGGGGGAGGAGGTGTCCTTTTATAGGGGAGGAGAGGGGCACCTTAGGAATATCTCAAAATATTATTTTATATTAAAGTCAAAATCGGTTTATAATGGTTCCAAAGGGTCTTATTTCTAAGCTAAAGTGGGTATGGGTCGAAATCCTATCTACCAATAGGATTTAGACAAGTTTAGGGTATTATTTTAACCTTATCAATTAGATTTAACTCTAAGTTAAATAATTTAACTTTTACCGTGTCTTTTTGTTTTCTTTCACTATATGGTTAATAAACTTACTATAACATGCCAAACGAACCCCAAATTGTATATTATTAATACATATATCCTTATCTAAGTCATTTGGCCGATCCTTATATTTTTAGGAATAAAATAACAATTAATAATATAATATTTGATTTAAAAACTATTTTGTGTCAATTTTGACACTATTTGATATATGATTTTTGTGAAAGTCATAACAGAATTATATGTTCGAACCAAGTTGATTAAATCAACAATAATATATCATAGTAGCCTAGAAAATTAGTGTAATTCATAAAAAGTCTTAAATTACATTTATTTTGGTATTTATATTATCAATTATGTCAATATTTCATTAATAAGATAATTACTACATCATCTTTGTGTCATAAATAAATTATATTATTTGATGTCTAAAAATTACAAATAAAATACCATCATGTAGGAAATCTTTTTAGCTTTCTAATGAATATTTATAGTCGAATTTATCTTATGTATAACCCCATATTAAAAATGATTTACTTATTAAACGTTGATTTTAACTATTTTAACCCTTCTTTAAATAAATTAATAATAAATGTCCTAATCTAATCCAAGTGGGCCTAAATGGTCATATTTTATTCCTAAGTTTGTTTTTGGTCGAATTCCACTTGTCCAATAGAATTAGGACATGTGTTAGGGTAATATTAATATCATATTTACCCTTAGTTACCCTATTTACTATTAACCGTGGTAAAAAAAGTAAAAAGTTACTATTCACCAAAAAATTATTTTCATCTCATTGAACCACATTTTAGTCCTTGATATTAACCGTGTCTCTCGGATTTTTGAAATTCCATTCACAGAAGCGGTAAAATTAAGTTTTATGCAAAAATTCAGTTTTTAACCTACCACTTAGTAGTTTCACTATTCATCCAAAATTGATGTTTTTCAGAACAATGCCAAAATTTCATCCCAAGCTATATTTCATATTCCGAATTCAAAAATGAAGTCTATTTTACCAAATTCATAACATAAAAGTTGCATTAATTAATTTTATAATTAAATCCCGCTGTTAAAACAAATAGGGTGTTTTTAAGAAACAATATCTATCAAAAGATTGACACTTGTTTATGTCTAGTTTAAATGTGAAATTACATCCAATGACCAACTTTGTATTAAATTGTAAAAATATATTCTAAATACACTTTAAAACCACTCAAATTAATGATTTATCACTATTAATTATTTCGATTAAAAAAGTTGTTTTTAATTATAATTTAGTAATTTTCACTATTCATCAGAATATGAAAGTTATCCGAAAAGTACCAAAATTTCACCTTAGGCTAAATTCGATACTCCGAATCCAAAAATAAAGTTCATTTTGAAAAATAAGATTTACTGGATTTCAAAAAGTGGTTATTACTATTCTTAACGGCTAGTTTTAATAATATTTTTATAGCATATCGTTGTTTAGTGAAACTCGGTATTGCGTACTACACACGCTATCGAGGAAGGTCGCGATTGCATGTAATGCAAGGCAAGTCAAGGATGTGTGTTGTGCAAGCTCCTTTTGGTGTAGCATACAACACAAGACATTAATAAAATTAAAAAGAATATATTTTTTTTTATAAAATCTTGGGCTGTTACATTCTACCCCCCTTAAAATGAATTTCGCCCTCGAAATTCGTCGGGGTTATAAATGATTTACTATTTGAAAGTTTCTTTAATAGAAACCCACATTGTAAAAGGGAATACCAAAACTTGGCTTTAAAAACTAAAGTATGAAATGTAACGATTACCCAAATAAACTAATCACTGGGTTTCCGCATATGTGAAAATATGGATATGGAAGAGAAATCTAACCATCATGTTATGATGGAGAGTGGTAGAGAACATGGCTATGGAAAAGCCAGTAATCACAAATCCATAAATTTGTGACGATCTAAGGTACCATCTGATTCATCAGGTATAAGATCACTAGGACAACATTTTTGGTTTTCAAGATCATTTCCCTAAAGTTGAAAATTTGAATTAGAATAAATACTTACTTTATTTTGATACAATATCACTGTTGTTCGTGCCTTGAACAATTTCCACTTCATCTCTTAAATAAATGAAGTTGAATTTGTTATTCGTGAAGTGTTAGCAGATCATGTGATAGAATGACGGGTCATTCCATCTGTCTCAAACAAAAGGTAATCAAAAGTTATTAAATATACATAAGTCATTCTATAGTAAGATTAATCATATATAGTTCCTAAATGGACTTATACTTCATATATCATACTGCTTAATATAATAAAACTAGTTTCTACTAAACAGGGACTTCCTGTAGGTCAGTGGTAGGCGATAAAGGCCAGTCGCACTTCGGTTGTGGGTTCGATTCCCACAGCCTTGTCCGAAGCGATGGGCTGTCGCCCGTCCTGCAGGTTGTCCTTTTTTCTAAAACTACGTTACTATAACATCCCATCAATAATATCGAAAATCTCCTATCCTTAAACAATACTAACTTATGTCCAACATAATCCAGTCTAATCTTTAGGCTTATACATAATACTGCAGTCCACTCTCATAATATAGTGACAACGATTACCAGAGATTTAATACTGTCGTTGATCCCCACATATCATAAGATATGTCTTGTTGGTCACATTCCAAACATTCAAAGTCCTTAATCGTGTATTCTCTTGAATACCTTAGTGAAAACATGAGTGCAGTTAAAAGTTAACACTTTCCACATACCAAAATCCTCAAAATTCTATATACTCAAACCATGATATCACTTAGTCCTTATATCAATCATGAGCTCATGAATACTATTAAACATTTCATTTTCTCATCTTCATTATGCGCATATCATGTTATTTCCAAAAAATATCTCAATCACTTTGAATACCACATCAATAAATATTGCAATACTCAATGATACAACATTATTTTGGAATCCCATTACATAAACACTTAATCATTCCACCACATCGTTGTCATATTCAACATTGCCAATAGTGATCGCATGTGATTTCCCTTTGTCCTTTGCCTTCAGTGGTTGCTCATGTTGATCATCACTAACCCTTGGATTAGGGCAATTATTAGCATAATGCCCCATTTCCTTGCACTTGAAGCATTGAAGTGTTGGCGGTGCGTTCTCTGCAGTGTTTGCTTTATTCACATCATTAGAAACCCTTTTTCCATTACTTCGACACTCAGCTGCTCGATGACCTTCTTTTCCACACTTAAAACATTTTCTAGTCCCTTTTAGACAATCTCCACCATGCTTCTTTCCACACTTTGTGCATAAGGAAACATTCATCTTCTTTTCACCATTATTCTGAGATTTCTCCTTGAACTCCATCTTTCGTTTCTTGTCAAAACCATGAGATGGATATGTAACACCAACTTCCATTTCTACCTTGATAGCACAACGCACAATTTCTTCATAGCTACTGAAGTCTCTTATAGCTAATGCCCTTCGAAGACTTGGTTTTAAGCCACTGAAAAATCGATCAACTTTACTTTCAGGTTGGATGATAATTCCAGAAGCATACCTTGCAAGTCTTGTAAAATTTGCTTCATAGGTACCAACAGATTCATCGTCCCTTTGCTTCAGTTCAAGAAACTCTTTCTCCATCTTTGTTCGAAGAATACGAGGGAAGTACTTATTGAAAAATAAGTTCTTGAACTCGTCCCATTCCATAGACTCAATTTCATCCCTTTGCCTTGTATTCTTAATAAGATTCCACCATTGATCAGCATCTCCTTCCAAACGATACACTGCTAGGATGAATTTATCATATTCAGAACATTGAAGAACTGAAAATATCTTTTCAGTAGTACTAATCCATTGTTCAGCAACTAATGGATCAGTAGACCCACTGAAAGAAGGTGGACGCTGCCTCATGAAGGATTCAACAGAATGTTGATCCTTCCTTTGCTCGTTTGGAATTCCTGCATGATTCATAGCTTGAGAAAGTTGTGTGAGCATGGCTACAAGATTTTGCATTCCAGCTCCTATATCGTTTGGTTGCTCAGGGGTACAATCATTGCATTGCCCATCACATTCCGCATTAACACGGTTCCTTCGGGTTCCAGCCATCGTCTAAAACACCAAAAGAATTGTGTGAGAGGAAAAAATCATGCTAGGGAAAACAACATAATAAAGGGTTAGTACCCTCAATATCTAACATCTTAGGTTAAATTCGAAGATCGTTAGCGCAATTCTAGGACTATAACCTATACGTATACTTAACCTTAGAGACATACCTAGACATACCTTAGAAATATCTCTAGGGATCTCACTAACGTTTTCGCATCCTAGTTTCCAAAGGTTGACTAAACCTTTCCTCTGATACCAACTGTAGAGACCCGTATCTTATCGTACATGGACATTACATTACTTTTGCGGAATACTTAGTACATAACAAAAACACACACACAAGGATCGTAATAGTTTAGTGTCTTTGGAAACTCGGAATATAATCTTCTAATCCTGGTGAAAGATCTTCAACATCTCCCATAAAGATCTTCTTTTTTTTACCTAAAACCTTTCTTTATATCCTGGGGAAAAGAAAACATAAAAGGGTGAGCTCAAATGCTCAGTAAGGGTAAACAAAAGAAATATCAATCACATAATTTTCATAAGAACATAACATTTTTGGAAATCTTAACCTGCAAAAGAGAGCATAATTTCATAACATGGGATAAATCATAGTAGTGAAATGAAATCATAACATAAAACATTACTCATTGTGGCATACACACATAATCATATAGAATCATTTCTTGTTAGTCAAGACTCATTGCCAAGACTATCTTAGTGGACAAAGTCCCTTTCTGAATCGAGTAATCCTCGTTTCAGTCCTGTTTCACTGAACCGGTATAACCTACCATTCCAGCCATGTCTATCTCATGAGATATAAAATCTTTACCCAATGCATTGGAGGGAGATATAGGTCCCACCCATCTCTTAATGAATCCTTTCTTATGTGTGCCACAAAATCATAAATCATACATCATTGCATAACCCATGTAATAAAAATGGGATTCTTAAACAACATGTCATCATAAAACCATTCATATAAGATAATGGAATTCATAAACATAATTCCATCACAACATAGTCAAATAAATGTAAAAATATGGATAGAAACAGAACCCTTTATTATCTTAGATGGAAAATAATTTTGATAAAACACTTGAATTGAATTCTTGAGGAAAATATCCTTTCTTCTTCAAAATCAATTTCTTTTCACAAAACATCATGCAATTTTAAAAGAAAGAGATTTTATTGAAAATAGTCATGAAATCTTTTAGAGGAAGCTTCATGAAAATAAGGCTTTATAAAACAGTATAAATCCGTTCGTGCTGTATAAGTTAAAAAAAAACATTCTTCATACTTTTGTCAGAAAAGTCAAAAAAGCACCTCGTACGGAAAAACGAGAAAAGATTCCTTTCATATTCTTTACTAAAAACTCACCTAAGGGTAAAATTGGATTTAAACTATTGCAAGTGGATGGAAACAATATTACATATTTAGGGAACATGGACGTGGATGACAAAATACACCCCAGTAAATACTTACGAATAAACAATCTCGGATAAAAATGAGATTGTGATATTTCCCTTACCTTAGGTCCGATTTGCTTTGTTCGTGTCCGAAGCTCCTGTATAATGGTTTAAATAATGTTATTGACTTATTCCAGAATCATACATATTGATATGAGATCATATATGGTCATATTATTAGCTTCTTGTTAGTAATATTTCATTGTTACTTGTTACTCGGGTCTTTATAACTTTTTGTTCTTATGCGTGTTTTGTCGAATAAATTCTTATTCTTATCTTTAGGTTATAGATAATTCATTTCCAGAATGGTATTAGTGTAGTATATACCATATTCATTCATTCAATTCATTTATATAATCATTATGAAATGAAGATCATGTAGAACGAGTCGCATCACATCGTGGAGACGGTATTCCGTACGTACGCACGAGTGATGATATCGTTCCTATGATCATGGAATTGTATTGGAGTATATATATATTATTTCAGTATCAATATTACTTCATAATAATCATATATAGTTACTCATTACACCATTATACCCATCCTTGTAAGGTGATGGTGGAAAATAGATTACACCACGGCGTGGAGACGGTATTCCGTACGTACGCACGCGCGGTGATTTCATTTTTCCGTAGGATGGATAGAAGGTGAATTAGGGTTGTTTCATATTTATAATAACATATCAGTATGTAAGTAATACTGATGTTATTACTTTATCATGAAACAACTAAAGAAGAAGAAGTTGAAGAAGAAAGAAATTGAAAAGATCGGTAATGGATATTACCTCTTCTTTGGAACGCCTCTTTGAATCCTCCACTTAAGGAACTAAGATTGGTCTTTGGAGAAGACCAGGACCTCTAGGATTATTCTAGGGAAGTGGAGAGGAGAAAATGTCAGGGGTTGGGCGAGCTTGAGTGCTCAAATTGGTGTGAGGAGGAGGGGGAGGAGGTGTCCTTTTATAGGGGAGGAGAGGGGCACCTTAGGAATATCTCAAAATATTATTTGATATTAAAGTCAAAATCGGTTTATAATGGTTCCAAAGGGTCTTATTTCTAAGCTAAAGTGGGGATGGGTCGAAATCCTATCTACCAATAGGATTTAGACAAGTTTAGGGTATTATTTTAACCTTATCAATTAGATTTAACTCTAAGTTAAATAATTTAACTTTTACCGTGTCTTTTTGTTTTCTTTCACTATATGGTTAATAAACTTACTATAACATGCCAAACGAACCCCAAATTGTATATTATTAATACATATATCCTTATCTAAGTCATTTGGCCGATCCTTAGATTTTTAGGAATAAAATAACAATTAATAATATAATATTTGATTTAAAAACTATTTTGTGTCAATTTTGACACTATTTGATATATGATTTTTGTGAAAGTCATAACAGAATTATATGTTCGAACCAAGTTGATTAAATAAACAATAATATATCATAGTAGCCTAGAAAATTAGTGTAATTCATAAAAAGTCTTAAATTACATTTATTTTGGTATTTATATTATCAATTATGTCAATATTTCATTAATAAGATAATTACTACATCATCTTTGTGTCATAAATAAATTATATTATTTGATGTCTACAAATTACAAATAAAATACCATCATGTAGGAAATCTTTTTAGCTTTCTAATGAATATTTATAGTCGAATTTATCTTATGTATAACCCCATATTAAAAATGATTTACTTATTAAACGTTGATTTTAACTATTTTAACCCTTCTTTAAATAAATTAATAATAAATGTCCTAATCTAATCCAAGTGGGCCTAAATGGTCATATTTTATTCCTAAGTTTGTTTTTGGTCAAATTCCACTTGTCCAATAGAATTAGGACATGTGTTAGGGTAATATTAATATCATATTTACCCTTAGTTACCCTATTTACTATTAACCGTGGTAAAAAAAGTAAAAAGTTACTATTCACCAAAAAATTATTTTCATCTCATTGAACCACATTTTAGTCCTTGATATTAACCGTGTCTCTCGGATTTTTGAAATTCCATTCACAGAAGCGGTAAAATTAAGTTTTATGCAAAAATTCAGTTTTTAACCTACCACTTAGTAGTTTCACTATTCATCAAAAATTGATGTTTTTCAGAACAATGCCAAAATTTCATCCCAAGCTATATTTCATATTCCGAATTCAAAAATGAAGTCTATTTTACCAAATTCATAACATAAAAGTTTCATTAATTAATTTTATAATTAAATCCCGCTGTTAAAACAAATAGGGTGTTTTTAAGAAACAATATCTATCAAAAGATTGACACTTGTTTATGTCTAGTTTAAATGTGAAATTACATCCAATGACCAACTTTGTATTAAATTGTAAAAATATATTCTAAATACACTTTAAAACCACTCAAATTAATGATTTATCACTATTAATTATTTCGATTAAAAAAGTTGTTTTTAATTATAATTTAGTAATTTTCACTATTCATCAGAATATGAAAGTTATCCGAAAAGTACCAAAATTTCACCTTAGGCTAAATTCGATACTCCGAATCCAAAAATAAAGTTCATTTTGAAAAATAAGATTTACTGGATTTCAAAAAGTGGTTATTACTATTCTTAACGGCTAGTTTTAATAATATTTTTATAGCATATCGTTGTTTAGTGAAACTCGGTATTGCGTACTACACACGCTATCGAGGAAGGTCGCGATTGCGTGTAATGCAAGGCAAGTCAAGGATGTGTGTTATGCAAGCTCCTTTTGGTGTAGCATACAACACAAGACATTAATAAAATTAAAAAGAATATATTTTTTTTTATAAAATCTTGGGCTGTTACATAAGTCCTTGCCCATGTGAAGTTAATTACATGTGATGTAATTATATAAGATTTATAAATATAGGAATTTTGAAAAGAGATAATCTATACAGGAAATAAATTATCCATGTCTCATTCTTAATCTGAATGATACAAACAAGAAAACATTCCTAATGGACATATGGTGGATTAAATCACGCTAAAACCATTTATAATTTTTGTATCTATGATGTGTTTATAGATTCTATTGTTATATTATGATTATGAATATTTTTTTTAAACAATGATAAATTTAAAATGGGATTGTGGGGTCACACCTAAGATAATGCTACTTGGGACTTTTGGATCAATGTGAACAGTCAATGTGTAAATTTTTTTACGTTTATTATAATTTTTTTTGAAAATTCTCTCTCAAAATTTGAAATATTTAATTAAATAATAAGTTATTGAATTAAATAAATAATATAGAATTTCAATATAAATAATTAATTATTTATGTTATTAAAACCTATACCTGAGGAAACGGAAAAGGGTAAATGGCATTTGGGATTGGAATTGAAGTAATATCCTTCCAATTCCCATTATATGTAAAATATTTGTAATAAAACCTTAAAATATAATTTAACCACCTCATTTACTAGATTTAACAAATTTAGATACTCATTAATGAACCTATAAAGGTGGTTTGATACTAAAACCACTTTTGGAGGCTATTTAATGTTCTAAATAACCATTGGAGGCCATTTATTACACTTCGGTTTTCTATTAATTTAGCTTATATGGAGGATATTGAATTATCCTCTTTTAATAAATTACAAGGAGGGTTTCAGTTTTAATTCCATTGAGATAAAGAAAAGTTGGTGTTTAATTTTCTCTAGTGTTACTCATCTGAGAGAGTTCACTAGTTTTCCTTCTCTGAGAATTTATCAAGTGTTTTTCTTATTATCTCTTACGTCTTGTATAATTTGTAGTGAATATAATCACTTGTATTTGAAGAAGATCACACCAATACATCGGTGATTAGATGTATCAGGGAATATGCATGAAAACTTGAATTTTTTAATTCAAGTTTGATTTAAATATTCCAAAACAATTCTAAAAAGTATTTATTATTTTATTATTTTGTTTTTCATTTACATATTTTGTTCTTGGTTGAGTTTTATTAAAAATTTTATTATATAATAAGGGTTAGTAATATCATTAAAACCATTCTATGGTATCATAACAAAGGTTAAGGGTTAACATATTCGTAGGAACTCTTTGGCATGAACATGTGACAATGTGCATCACTCCACTTAAGATTTTCAATATTGATGCACTATAGGGAAAAAAGAATTTTTTGGAAGATTTTAATAACACCTTTAAGTGTTTTGTTTTAATTTTTTAGAAACATTTTTTTCAAAACTCTCACTAAATATATATTTTTTAATATCATTTTTTTAATTTTAGGGGTAGTTTTTAAAAATTACAGCTAAATTAATGTTAATAATATTTAATTATTATTTATTATAAATAATTATTTATTATTTATAATAATTTATTGTATAATATTTAAAATTTTAATTAATTATTAAGTGTTAAATATTAATTAGTAATTATTTAAAAAATAAATTAATTCTTAATTATTAACTTATGTTTTAAGAGAGTTTGAAAACCGAAGTTCTGTATCAAATTACCAAAACATTTGATCTGGGTGTCTTTTTATGCTCCACTACCTTTCAAATCAAATCTTATAAAAATAAATATAGTGAAATTAGAAAATAATTTTGTAATAATTTATAATAAAAAATTTAAGTGAATTTGAACATCAGAATTCAAATTCACACAACCATAAATTTTGATTTGGGCGTTGGTTTGGGATCTGTGACCAATCAAATTGAATACCACAATGAGATTTATTCTATTTGAACTGGGGGGGAGGCTATGATAATTTATTCCATGAGTTCACATTCCTATTGATATGATTATGTTTTAATTGAAGTGGTCTTCTCTATTAGAGATTTACAATTTATTGTTTATTATTATATATATATATGTGTGTGTGTGTATTTATATATATTTACTATAGTTTATTTATATTTATCAATATTCATTTATAATTTTATACAATTATATATAATTATATATATTTTTATATATTTATATGTATTTATGTACATTCATAAATATTTATATTTATATATAATATGTGGGTATATATATATAGATATGTATATGTATATATATTTACATTTATTTATATTAATTTAAATTATGTTGGCATATACCTAGATATACATGTGTATATATGTATATATGTATATTTATTTGTGTTTATATATATACAATTATTTTTTATTACATATATGTTTGTTTTTATATATATTTATTTAAATTTAGTTATATGTATATATATATATATTTATAGATATATTTATATATATTATGTTGGTGTATAAATAAAAATAAAAATAAAAATAAAAATGAAAATAAAAATAAAAATAAAAATAAAAATAAAAATAAAAATAAAAATAAAAATAAAAAAAAAATAAAAATAAAAATAAAAATAAAAATAAAAATAAAAATATATATTTAATTTTATCTCTATGTGTGTGTGTGTGTGTGTATAATTAGTAATTATAAATTATAAATTATTTATTATTTACTATTTTTGATGCTCTCCTCGTGGTCGTGCGATGCGTGCGTTCGTTGCCTCACATTCCCACTTTCCAAAGGTGAGTGAATTTCATCACTTTCATCAGTGATGTCTACTTATTGATTGAAATGGGATGATGGGATGTCAGTTCCTACTTCCATATATTCCTCCTTGGATCTCATTTCCTAGTCTGGTTCTCCCTCATAGATTAAATTCATGTTTGTGGAACTCATTTCCAATGCCATCTTGAGGTGAATGCCGATTAATTATGCTGTTTCTATCTCAATAAGGAAGAAACCTTAGGTCAGGAGAGTAGTCATGTTGGAAATCTCTGGGAAGGTTTGGGCATTGGGTATATTTGGCACCTTTAAATCTTATTCCTTAGAGGGAATCTCATACAAGGCATCTTATGCATGAAACCCAAGGCATCCCGTGTCAATCATGAGGTAGTTAAATCTAGGGGCATGAGTTATCCCATGATTTTTTATCTTGGGAATCCCATGTTTATCCTGGGGTAGGTATATGGGTCAGGGCATGAGTTTCACCTCTTGTGGAGACAGTCACATAGTTAAAGTATTTTGAGGACATGATGGCCATTGGTTTAACGTCTTGCAGGGACAGGATAGGAATAGGTTTAACATCTTTTGGGGATAGTTTGGGTGTAAGTTTAATGTATTGTGGGGATATTTTAGGTTAGAACGCCCTATTGAGGTAGATCCGGAGGTGTGTCCTTAGGGGGGGAAGATGTAACACGTGGGTAGATGATTCGGAATGATCCATGTGGGTGGATCCTAAGTGGATGGATTATAACACCCCATGGAGGCAGATCTGAGAGGTGAGTCCCTAGGAGGGAAGGTGTCACACCTGAAGGGATGGATGAGAATGACCCATAGAGGTAGATCCAGAGTGTGTGGATCAGAACACCTCATAGAGTAAGATTCTGGAGGTGTGTCCCTAGGAGGGAAGGTGTCACACCTTGAGGGATGTATCAGAACCCCCCATGGAGGCAGATATAGAGGCTTATCCCAAGAAGGGAAGATGTCACACCTGGCTGGATAGATCAAAACAACCCATGGTTCAGAACAACCCATGTAGAAGGATCCAAGAGGAACTGCTTTAGGAGGGAATATGTGAAACCTAGAGGGATGGATCAGAAGTCCCCATGGAGGTAGATTTGGAGGATCTTCCCAAGGATAAAAGATGTCACACCTGGAGGGATGGACTAGAACACCCCATGTGGTGGATCTAGAGGTGTATCCCTATGAAAAAAGATGTCACACATGGAGGGATGGATCAGAATTCCCCACGGAGGTGGATTTGGAGTGGTTGGATTAGAATGACTTATGGAGGAGGTTATGGGACGTTTGTACCTAAGATGGAATATTTCACACATGGATTATGGTTTTCGGGATTGAACCTCAAGGAGGAATCTTATGTACCCTATTTAAGAGACAGGGATCAAAACCCATGTAGTTTGATGCCGTAGTTTAAGGTCATGTGATAGGAATGATCCATGTAGTTTAACTTCATATGGTAAGGAGGACCATGTTACAAAAGGGGCGTATACAAGGGATGGTGTGGGGCTTAAATGTGGATGGTTCCTAGGTGTTGCTATATAGAAACAATAATGTGTTTGTGGGGATTATGTGTGTGAGGTTCCGGGTGCAGAAGTTAATCCCATGTGATTCATTAATGGGTAATCCTACATTTATTACACAAGTTAGAAGGTGTGGGGTCATCCCATTTCAATTAGACACTAGGAATACTCTTTTTATCACACAAGATATGGATATAGTTTTACATCATGTGATAAGGGCATTATTGTTTAGTTTAACGTTTTATGAATAGGACATAGAGCTAGGTAGTTTTACATTATGAAACTCATATGTGGAATAGCTCACTCTTTAAGGGGGTCATGTCAAGGAAAAAGGGAGATCCGACATAAGGACCATAAACTAATATAGGTGCATAATTTCCCTCAAATATTCCTCCCCTTGGGCTTACGTGGACACTATTCACATGCCTTTGGGTGGGATACGACATTGACACTACCATAGAGGAGTGTTCAATTAGTAGGACGACACTAGGGAACCTATGATTATATGAAATCGATATTAGGGTAACTATTATTAGAATCAATAGGTAGAATAAAGACCCAGGCCGCACTTGGAGTGAAGTTAGTAGACACATGAGTGATTGGAACTGATCTCATAGGGACTATAGGTGTAGTTGAACTAGTCTTAGATTGGTATGGGTCCCCTGGGAACTCGACCTTTGTGAAAGTGGGGCAATAGAAAGGAGGCACCATGGAGAGGCCTAGAAGAGGGGTTTTGCGAAGGTTGGTGCCTCACATAGAGGTGTCTCATGAATCCCAAGGGACTCGTAGAGGTTATGGGTTTCAAAAAGGGGTATAATTTTCTAAATAGGGTGACCCTACCTCAGGTGAAAGTTCTGGTTCCCATATGGTGGGATTTATGAAGGGTAGGTGTCTGGAGGAGGGTAAGTGCCTCATGAAGGACCAACAGCCGCATAAGGAATTCTTCTTCCATGAAGGGCATTAGGCTTCACGAAAGACATCTCGACTTCGGGTGGAGGTTCTCAAGAATACAAGGGAGGTGTTTTTTCAAATCTTGGATTCCTTGGGGGATCCATTTTCTCTCTCACTCATGAAGCTCAAAAGCATCAGGAACTTAGAACATTTTTTTCAAAAGTTTAAAGGTTGCATGTCCCCTAAAAAGTTGGACTGTGTAATGACCAAAAATTTTATCAATGGAATTTTTCCATTCTTATAATTATGTTATATGGTAAAAACACATACATAGCATTGAGAGACAAATAAAAACATTATTATAATAAACGAAGAATGAAATTATTTATATTTTTAAAAATTAAGTAAAACTCTATTTTAATAAATGAATAATTAAATAAGTGATATTTATCGAAATTATGGAACCTATACCAATGGAATAGTCACCTGACCATTAGAACAGTAATATGACCATTAGGAATATTAATCTAACTGATAGAATAGTAATCTCACCTATGAGAGAATAAATAAAATATAATTATCTCATAAATGAAAATATGATATAATTATATCACAGTATAAGTAAATAAATGTTTTAAAAATGATAGATTAAGTGTTGGTATTTTTGTGAAAGGTAAATGTTTATTTATAGTTTTATAATTAATATAATTATTTAAAAGAAAAATATGTTTTCATAAAATAGATTCATAAATTAATATTTTTTTAATATAATTATAATATAATTTTACGATACCTTAATTAATTTTTTAATGTGTCATAAAATCGGTTATAATATCAAGATCTATATTTTTTGAATAAATGATATTTTTAATTAAAAATGAAATTTATCATATTTAGAAAATTAATTTCATAAAAATAAGTCTATTTTTTAATTTTACATGTCAAAATATGGTAAGTGTCATTTTTTAGTATTTTTCTAAAATAGTGGATTTTTTGGTGAATAGTGAAATACAATAATTTATGGTATTTGATAAATACATGAATTATTAAGTCATGAATGATTTATGAATGAGGAAATAACCCATTGTTTCAAACTATCCTAAAATTTTTACTATATTTAGTCATAATAATCAACACTATTTATGGTCTTGATCCAAAATAATAAACTAAGGAATAAAATAATAAAAAAACACCCCTCTCCTCCCTTATAAATGCCACTCCTCACCACCTCTTCTCCTCAAACCTTACAAGCCTTTTATCTTCTATAAATTTTGACCAATTACCTTCAAAATAATCTTCCCCATATCTATGATCTTCTGGTCTTAAAAAAAATACCAAACCCAAGTGCCTTAAGGAGGTTCTTAAGGAGACAACATTCAAGGGGAAAAATCCTCAATCCTTCTCTTTCAATTTATTTCCTTCTCTTATACTATACTCAAATACCCTATCCAAAATTGGAATGATAACTAAAATATATTATATATACTATAATTTTATTGTTTTAATTGAATATCCATCATCAAACCCTTTCCCTTCTCTTTTTTTTTCTAAAAATGAAAACATAGTCCGTGACGTGTCGATTCACCGCCTTTGTGGATGAAGAGTTTTCATTTTCCTTTATCTCCTTCAAGGCTAGTCATAAAACCATTATTATAGTTAAATAAGATTTTATTATACATATTATAATTTATATATTATTTTGAAACCAATATATAAACATGATATTAAATACAATTATATAAGTTCCTGATGGTCGTAAAAACCAGAAAAATAAATTAAATCATTTTCATTAACATTTTATCTAATGAATCATACTAATACCATATAAAAAAAATGGTATATAAGATAATTTAACCTTATTTAAGTTCATTAATAACATATAATTGCAATTATGAATAATTATTCTCATTTTACATGAACTCCCATACATGTATCTAAGCGAACTGATCATGAAAACAAAAAAAAAGAACACTCCCAGAATGATAAAATTGAACTCTATAACTTGTCAATATGGACATATATAAACTAAATAATATTATAATAAATATAATACATATATAAGAGGTTTTTTATTCAGTAATTAATTAATCTAATTTTATTTTCAAGGATATTTAAGTGAATAAAGAATTTAGACATAAGGTAAAGGGATTCTCAAACTGAAATCCTTTTCTTTAGGTTATTCATATTTCTTACCAAATTTATGTGTCGATATTATTTTATTATTCCAAAAATATAATTTCATTATCATTAAATTTTATTTTCTGGTACATACATGTTTCAAATATGATTTTCTAAAAAATACAAAGATTTTAAAAAAGAAGTCTTCTTTCCAAAACACATTTTGACTCCTCTTGAGTTGTTTATTCTTTTCTCAAGAATGATGAATATTATACCAAATATGTTTTTTACTTTTCATTATAGAACCCCATGTTTATTCATGATTGATGAAATCCTTATGAAAAAAATTCCATTACATGGGTTTCATCATGAATTTGATTGATATACATTCTATGTGGCATACATGATTATGTAAATGTTATGATGTGACAGGTAAACCCATAATTATATAGCACTCCAATGTATTGGGTAATGTGATGTATCTCATGAAATAATGTGAAATGTATGCGAGAATGATGATATATTTTTTGACAATTATAATGTTATGATTATGTATATATGTTATCTGTGAACATGATTCTAGATTTTTTCACAACTATGTGTGGTATTTTACCACTAAGACATGATGATTCATTTTTATGCATTGAACATTCCATTACTTTACCTAATGATTCCTATCATGATTATGAAGATGATCCTATGATTATTTTATGATGATTATTATTATGCTCACCCATGTTATATTGATTCATGTTCCATATTTATCCTCTTACTAGGATTTTAGCTCACCCCTTTCTTTAATGTATATTCTCAGGTGATTACTTATACTATGGATAATGTGATATTTTAAGGATAAATATGGAGTATTTAAATAATGTTTTGTGTTTTATTAAGTTCAAATCACGTATGGTCCTAATTTTACCAAGACACTAAACCTTTGTATCTTGGTTTTGTAACACTATTATGTTGTTTATTTTCAAAATGATGCAATAGTTATATAAGAAAAGTAGGGTCTCTACAGTTAAAATAAGAGAATGGTTTAGTAAATTTGGGAATTATGATTAGATAACATTAGTGAAAAGCCTTAGTATGAGGCTTCATATATGTAAGCACCTAAGAATATTTATTTTAGAAAAATTCTAAAAATAGGGATCCCACAAGATATTCCTTTAGTGTTAATTGAACAATGGAATAAATTATTGATTCATTAATTATTGAATTATGTTTTATTCAAAAACTTTTCTATTTTATAAAATGGTAGGAAATAGGAGAAACCATAACAACAACTTGTGTAGGGTAAAATTTAGGGATTTCCCAAACAACTTCCCAAATGCCTTGGGAGACAGAGTTCAAAATTTCATGGCAATGTTTACCCACCTATATCAGGCTATAAACAACAACCTGAATAATGTAGAACATCCACCTTCACCTAAGAGGGAGAAACTTACTATTGAATATTTTATACAGAAATGACCACTGACATTTAGTGGATCATCCAATCCACTTGTTGTGGAATAGTGGGTTAAATTAGTGGAGAAGATATTTTCCATGATCCACTATTCCTAGAAGGAGGTGACTCTAGTTGTCTATCATTTAGATGGAGAGGATGATCAATAATGGGGTTAATTAAGAACACAAATCTAAAGGATGAAATTGAAGAGACGGATTGGTAAGAATTTAAAAAATATTTCTTAATAATTATTTCCCTTAAAATATTTGTACAAAGATGGAGAGAGAATTCATATAGCTAATGAAAAAGGAAGGTGAATATGTCATGACTTATAAAGAAAAATTTACAAGGATTATAAGGTACACATCAGGTTTTGTTATCAATAATGATAGTAAAATAGATAGATTCTTTATTGGTTTAAAACCACACCTTTGAAAGGATTTAGATATCCAAGACTTTTGGATTTATGAATTAGTTATTCAACATGCTCTTAAAGTGGAGGTGGTGTTTGGACAATGGACCCATGACTATGGAGATAAGAAAATAAATACGGAGTTCCAAGATGGATGATCTAATGAAAAAGGTGGAAAGAAAGATCAACCACTCACAGGCCAAAAACATGGGAAGAAACATCATGGGAACTTCCTCAAAGGTATAGGGAAATTCTATAAGTGTGGGAGTGAAGTAATCCAAGCTCATTAATATTTAAGAAATATGAAGAAGCTGGCCAATATGATGGAGGAAAGGATAGAACCACCCATGTTTCAATGCTTCAAATATAGGGAGAAAGGTCACTATGAAAGTTAGTGCACTAAAACTTAAATCCCTAAGGGTAATCTGCATAAAAAACCACCAGATCCAAAGGAGAAAGGGAAATCATATTCCATAACTATTGATAAAGTGGAGCAAGAAAACAAAGTCATACAAGGTACAAATCCTATTAAATTAATAATGGAAAAAGTATTATTTGATCCTGGTTCTATAAATTCCTTTATATTATGTAAGTTTTCTATAACTATTAAACCAAATCCCTAATTCCTTAAACTAGAGATATTCATAAAAACACATAGTGGTGCAATAATTGTAACCCAACTATTGCACTCTTATCCTATTGGTATATGTGGGAAGATTATTCCAGCGCATCTCATGATACTTACCATGGTAGAATTAAATTCTATAATGGGCATGGATTGGCTCTTCTTATATAGAGAACACATCAACTATCGAGAAAAGGAAATATATTTTCAAATTCTGAACCATCCCATGCACCTCTACAAATGAAAGTAATTCCATGAATCTTCTTTTTAAAATCCCTCGACAGTGTGGGTGTTGATTTTCTATGAAGAAGAATACCTTTCTCTAATAGTTGAGTCAAAGGAAGGTTTCAAACTAGGGGAAATTCCCACTGTGAGGGATTATAGTGATATATTTCTGAAAGAGTTACCCAGACTTTCCCTAGTTATTGAGGTAGATTTATCAACAGAACTCATACATAGAGCTATTACTATCTCAAAATTTCCCTACAGGATGGCCTTGATCAAAATGGTGGAGTTATAGAATTAGTTAAAAGAGAATTTGGAAAAAGGGTTCATATTACCTAGTGCTTCACCTTGGGGTATGACAGTTCTCTTTTTAAAGAAAAAATATGGATCAATGCAGCTATGTATCAATTACAGAGAGCTCAATAAGATCAATATAAAGAACAAATATCCTCTTCCAAGGATTGATAAATTGTTTGATCAACTATGAGGAGATCAATACTTCTCAAAGGTGTATCTTTGTTATGGATGTCATTAAATAAAGGTGAAGAAGGAAGATATTCATAATATTACTTTATGTACAAGGTATGGGAACTATGAGTTTCTAGTGACGCCCTTAAGACTTATTAGTCACCATACAATCTTTATGGACTTGATGAATAGAGTCTTTAGACACAACCTTGACAAAATTTTGGTAGTGTTTATTAATGATGTTATCATCTACTACAAGAGAAAGGAGGAAAACAAAGAACATATAAGAACTATTATAGAGACATTAAATATAGATAAATTGTATGCCAATTTTAGAAAGTGTGAATTTTGGATACATCAAGTCACATTCTTGGGACGCGTGATCATAAGTGAGTGAATTTATATAGACCGCTAAAAAACAAAGGCAATTGAAAAATGGCCTAGACCCACTAGTGTCATGGATATCCACCGTTTTCTCAGATTAAAAGGGTACTATCATCCTTTTTTGATAAATTTATCACAATTTTATAGCTCGATAACTAATTTAACAAGGAAAGGTGTAAAGTAAGTCTAGATGAAATAATGTGAGGAAATCTTCAAGGAACTAAAGAAGAGGCTAATAACTTCACTTGTAATCACACTACCAACAAGTGGAGAAAGTTTTGTGATATACAATGATGCTTCAAATAAATTATTAGGTTGTGTACTCATGAAAAATGATAAATTGATAGACTACACCTTACGGAAGTTGAAGATCCATGATCAGAACTACCTAACACATAATCTAGAGTTATCAGCTGTGATCTTCACTCTAAAGATTTGGAGACACTATCTCTATGGTGAGAAGTGTGACATATATACTGATCACAAGAGTCTAAAGTATATATTCATACAAAAGGAACTCAACATGTGTCAAATAATATGGTTAGAGCTAATCAAGGACTATAATTACACTATTCATTACTATTCAGGAAAGGAAAACAAGGTAGCTGATTCTCTTAGTAGAAAATAACCTGCTACTCTATCCATGATGTAGATTGAGAAAGACCCTATATTCATAGATATTAAAAGTATGGATTTAAAAATCATAATATTAGAGAATATATCATACCTTTCCTGAATGATTTCCCAACCATATTTCTAAGAAAAGATTAAGGATGCATAAAGGGATGATCTGAAGTTCCAAAAGAAGGTGAATGCAGTAAAGGAAAAAAATTTACATGAGTTACACATCAATGATGATGGAGTGATTTAATTTTGAATGAGGATTTTTATGCCTTTATCACCTAGGATAAATATGGAGCTAATGGATAATGCACATAGATCACCTTTCTCCATCCATCCTGGATGTACCAAAATGTATCGTGATATTCGAGAACACTTTTGGTGGGATAACATGAAAAATGAGATTGTAGAGTATATATGACAATGTTTGGTATGTCAGCAAGTTAAAGAAGAGTGTCATAAGTCCAAACGGAGGATGAAATCATTACTTATACCCACATGGAAATGGGAGAATGTCACTATGAACATTATCACTGGTCTCCCGAAGATATATAAAGGAGACAATGCGATATGGGTTTTAGCGGATTGACTCACCAAGATTATCCACTTTATTTTCATTTGGGAAGATTTATCTCTTGAAAAATATTCCAAGATATATGTGAAGAAAGTGGTGAGGCTGCATGGGGTTCTATTTTCAACTGTCTCGGATCATGATCTAAGGTTCACATAAAAAATATAGAGAATTATTTAACATGCTTTGTGAACTGAATTAAATTTCTTTATAGACTATCCCCCCAAACTGATGGACAATATGAAAGTACTATTCAGATGCCTGATGAAATGCTAAGAGCCTGATCAATGGAATTCAAAGGTGGATGAGATCAGCATCACCCATTGTTTGATTTCTTATTCAACAACAACTTCCACTTGAGTATCGATAGGAATCCATATAATGTTCTATATGGGAAGCGATGTATAAATCTAACCTATTGGAATAAATTTGGTGAATGAAAGCTAATTGGACATAATATTGTACAGGAAATGACAAATAAGGTCTAGTCCATCTAATAACATATAAAAGCTGCTCAGAGTCAAAAAAAGAGCTATGATGACAAACTTCAAAGGGACTTAGAGTTTGATGTTGGAGAAAAATTATTCCTTCTAATTTCACCATAGAAAAAGAGTCATATGGTTCAGAAATAAAGGGAAGCTTCACCCAAGGAACATTATACCCTTTGAGATCCTTGATCACATATGAGTAATGTATTATCGACTTTCACTTCCACTATATATGGATCATGTTCATGATTTGTTCCATGTATCTCTCATAAGGAAGTACATACCTAACCACTCACATGTACTGAATCTGAAGGTGGTACAAATGGAGAATGGCCTCCCATATGAAGAGTGACCATTGAAGATCTATGACTGAAGAGATAAAGTCCTACGCAATAAGACAACTCATCTTATCGAAGTGTTATGGAGGAATCATAAGTTTGAAGAGGAGATATGGGAACCATAGGAAGTAATTAAGGATAAGTACCCTTACTTTTTCTCACCATAGTATGTAAAACAAAATTTCAAAGGTAAAATTTCAAAAGGGGGAAGAATGAAATGCCCCAAAATTTTATCAATATATTTTTTCCCTTATTATAATTATGTTATATGGTATAAAACAAACACATATCATAGAGAACCCAATAAAAACATTATTATAATAAATTAAGAATTAAATAAGTGATTTTTATATAAATTTAGGAAGCATACCAATGGAATGGTAACCTGACTGTTGAAATAGTAATATGATCATTATGAATAGTAATTCATCCAATAAAATAGTAAAATATCCTATGAAAGTATAAATAAAATTTAGGTATCTTATAAATTAAAATATGATATAATTATATCATAATATAATTAAATAAATGTTTTAAAAATGATAAATTAAGTGTTGGTATTTTTGGGAAAGGTTGATGTTTATTTACAATTTTATAATTAATATAATGATTTAAAAGAAAATTTATTTCCATAAAATAGATTCATAAATTAATATTTTGTTTTATTATAATTATATGATTCTTTTATGATACCTTAATTAATTTTTTAAAGATTCATAAAATCAGTTATAATATTAAAATCAGTATTCTTCGAATAAATGACGATTTTAATTAAAAATAAAATTTATCATATATAGAATAATATTTTCATAAAACGAATTCCATTTTTTAATTCTACATGTAGAAAAATTATTAGGGTGAATTTTTGATATTTTTATAAAATAGTTGAATTTTTGGTGAATTAACAAATACATGAATTATTGAGTCCTGAATGATGTATGGATGAGGTAATCACTAATCAGTTCAAACTATAATAATTTTTTTATCATATTTAGTCATAATAATCAACAATATTGATATTCCAGAGCCAAAATAATAAACTAATGAGTAAAATAATCAAAAAACACCCCTCTCCTTCCCAATAAATACCACCCTCAAAACCTCTTATCCTTACACATTACAAGCCATGTAGATTTTATAAGTTCTACCCAATTACCTTCCAAATCCCCTTCCCCACATCCAGGAGCTTATGGTCTCAACAAAATACCAAACCCACTTTCCTAATGAGGTTCTCAAGGAGGCAACATTCAAGAGGTAAAACCCTCAATTATTCTCTTTCAATTTATTTTCTTCTCTTATCCTATCCTCAACTACCAAATCCAAAAGTGTAATTATAACTAAATTATATTATATATACTATAATTTTATCATTTTAATGAAATATCCATCATATAATATTTTCTACTCTATTTTTCTAAAAATGTAAATATTGTCGGTGACGTGTCGATTCACTACCTTCATGGAAGATAAGTTTTCGATTTACATTAACAACTTAAAGGATAAAAATAAAACCATTATTATGTTTAAATTAGATTTTATTATATATATTATAAGTTATATAATGTTCCAAAACTAATATATAAGCATGATGTTAAATAAAATGATATATGTTCATGATGGTCATAAAAACTACCAAAATAAACTTAATCATTTTCATTTACATTTTATCTAATGAATCATCCTCATACCATATTAACAAATTATATATAATACCATTTAAACTTATATAATTTCATTAATAACATATAATTTAAATTTTTTATAATTATTCTATTTTTACATGAACTTATATACTTTTATACAAGCAAACCAATCAGGAAAACCATGAAAATGAACACTCTCAGAATGATAAAATTGAACTCTATAAATAATATATATGGCCATAAATGATATAAATAAAAGTATAATAAATAAAATACATGTATAATATTTTCTATATTTATAAATTAATGAATCTAATTTGATTATCTAGGATATTAAAGTGAAGAAATCATTCAGACTCAAGGTAAGGGGATTCTCGAACCCAAATCCTTTTCTTTGGGTTATTCCCCTCTCATACCAAATTTATGTGTGGATATTATTTTAATATTCCTTAAATATAATTTCATTGTAATTTAATTTTCTTTATTAGTATATACATGTTTCCAATTTGATTTTATGAAAAATACATTAATTTTCCAAAATAACTCTTCTTTCAAAAATACATTTTCACTCCTCTTGAGTTGTTTCTTCTTCACTCAATAATGATAAATCTTATTACAAATATGTTTTTACATATTCATTAATGAACCCCAATTTTATTCATGATTTATTAAATCATTATGAAACCCATTCCCTTACATGGTATAATTAATGAATCTGATTGATATACATTCTATGTGGCATGCATGATTATGTAAATGTTATGATGTGATGGGTGCACCCAGAATTATATAGTTCTCCAATACATTGGATAATGTGATGTATCTCATGAGATAATGTGAAATGTACATGAACATGATACTAGATCTATTAACAATTATGATTTTATTATTATGTATATATGTTATGCATGAACATGAAGCTAGATTTGTTCAAAACTATGTGTGGTATTTTACAAATAAGACATGTTGTTTCATTTTTATACATTTCTACATTACATGACTTTACCTAATGATTCCTCTCATGATTTTGAAGATGATACTATGTTTATGTTATGATGATGATGATTATGATCACCCATGTTATATTGATTTATTTTCCTTATTTATCCTCTTACAAGGTTTCTAACTCACCCCTTTCTTTGATGTGTATCCCCAGGATATTACTTGTAATAAGGATAATGCGACAATTTAAGGATAAATATGGAGGATTTAAATAAATGTTTATGTTTTATTTTTTCCAAATCATGTATGTTACTAATTTTACCAAGACACCAATCCTTTAGATCCTAGTTTTTTAATACTATTATATTGTTTATATTCAAAATAATGTAATAGTTATGTAATAAAAGTTGTGTTTCTATAAGGGGGAATTTAAATAATTTGAGTTTTGGGATGATTAGAGTATTTTTTGAATATTTATGATCTTTGTGAGTGGTAGGGTATCTGCGAGTGTGAATGACACTGCACAGAGGTTACCTTCAACCCTTCACATAACCAAAAATAATCTCCATGACTCTTTTTTTGTCATTGTGCAGAGGTTATCGTCAATCCTGCACATGGATCAGACCTTCATGAGTATAAACCGTTAAAAAATGTGATGATATTCATGAAATGGTTTTATTAAATGAAATTTTGGGCAATTTTTTCTTAGATTCAGTTTAAATTGGTTGTGCATTCCTTGACCTCTCTCGTGACCATATATTTTGGTTTGAATAAATTCTCCCCCATAATTAGACATGATAGGAAAAATCAGGGTTGGATTCTGAGGGAGAATACAGAAAATTGGATTACCTCCCATTTGTGAATCACCTTTTATAAGTCCATTCACAATTCCCAATCATGAAGACCCCTCACAAACTATAGGCGTCCATATTCCTATATATAGAATATATCCCCCTTAGGGGGACCATGAGATTTTCTAGAAGAGAAAATTCAATGCTCAATATTCACAAAACTCACACCCTTTGTGAGTTCTTTATGATTTTGATCCTCATCACTTTCAAATCTCGACTCCTCTACGAACTAAGCTCTGAAAACAATGATACATGAATAGTGATCTAAGAATAGTGTTATTTCAACCCAACCTTCATGAACATGACCTTCAAAAATTGATCTCTATGAATAGATATTTGGGAACCATGCCCAAAAAACTCATAAGTATTGAACTAAATGGCTGATGAAGGAGCCAATGATTTTTCCACTCGTGGGGAAGAAATGGATGGGAACATAATGATCATGGAGAGCATTCAAAATGCCTCAGACCATGACTCTCTAATTTCACTAATAATATAAGATCAAAAGGATTATCCACTTTTCAAGAGGATTCCAATTTATGGCTTTGTGATGTGGGATGATGTATTCATCACTAAGCTGATCCCGCCTACCGGTTATGGAGATCACCTAGAATATAATAGTGGTGCATGGATTCTAGAGGAGATATATTGAAGTAATACACACCACTCCCAAATCACACTCTCTTGAAACATATCAGAAAAATTGATCAGAAGAAGTTGGATTATGAGACATCCCCCCCACACAGTATGAGAAGGTTCTCAAGGAGAGTTTGGGGGACTTGATCAATGGATAGACGGATAGCTAAGACATGAACCAGGTAAGAAATTTTTATAAATTAATGGGCCAATACTTATTGGAAATTCTTACTGTGTTGTGAATTTGAGGCTGATTTGAATAAAGTAGGAATTTATGTGGTAGAATGTGTCTCACAATTCCATTTCTACTATCACCTTGATATCAGAAAGGATTTTCCAAGCATCTGGTTTCTAGGGACCAAAACCTTCTATTTTCATTATGGGGCAGATGGAATTAGCCTATGGTATCTTCACCAGATCACTAGGATCCCAATTCAAGGGGTGATGTATGATGAGTTACTCCCTCTAGATAATGCGTGGGAGGACCATGAGAAAATTCCTACCCTTACTAGGGTGTTACTAAATTTGGTGTAGGGGACTAGTGAATAAAAGCTAGGGATGAAGGACATTCAATTCAAGTAGTGGTTCAGATATTTCTTGGATGAGATAGTGTAAATTCTACCTAGAATTCCATGTATGTTCCCTGGGGTGTTGTAGTGGGGAAATGATAACTCCTAATGGTGGATCTTGGAGGTGTGCCAATGGTAGACGTGGTGCAACAACATACAAATTAAATATCCTATGTTCTGGTTGGTGGGGATTTTTTCCATGAAGATCTTAAGTTGGATTCACCCGATGAGGGATCTCCACATGGGGGTGTGGCTGAGTAACTTCATCATGGAAACAATTTTGGTAATGGGGAGTGCGTTAACCTGGATGTCCCAATATTGGTGAAGCTATACAAGGTGCTCCACCATATCAACCATGGGAATAATCCACTCCATGTGTGTGGACCCCTATATTTCTTGTACAGCTGAGTAGCCACACACATGGGGGGATATTAATACCCAAAGCCTATCTCCCATCCTAGTACAAAATTTCGGCCAGTGATTTTGAACATCATATGGAGTTTCCCGCTCAAGTTGGCCCAAGTGGAAATGCATGGAAAGGGTTCGGCTTGCAGATCGCTTGATGTTTCAACCATCCTCCCTTTTAATGGGGATAGAGACCAATGATCGTGTGGGTCCATCGAGAAGTGATCATACCTCCTAAACTTCCAAGGTGGGGTATTAGTGGTGAGGGTTGGCTGTGAGCTAATTTTTGTGCGGTATAACCCACACTAATTCTCAAGGCAATTCTGGTGCCTACATCAGTTGACCTCAAATGTGTACACGAAGGTACTTAATTAGTTTCAACCTTAGTTCCTATGTAAGATCTAGAACATGTTCACAAATGAGGATGGAAAAGGGAAAAATTATCCACCACCGCCTACCGCTGTATATAGGATCATCTATGAATATGTGCTAAGTCGGGATAGAGTATATACTGAGGATATGCTGAGGCACCGAACCACTTAGGTTGATGAAGGAGAGTCCCCAAAACCATAGATATGAGTGTGATTGGTAGTTGGAGCACATCATGAAAGTATGTTTAGCATAGTGTTCAGGGTCATGGTAGCTGTAGAGAAAGTATTCCCTGGTCCGACATAGGTAGAGTCTAGAGGGAGAGGGGAAACATCAAGCTCACATCTCTTGGGAAAGTGAAAAAAAAAGATGGTGAACCCTCTGGAATGGTCCGGAGGGTTTTTTCAATGACTAATGAATAATCTGCATTCTCCAGAAATTTTCAGTGATGCGATATTTCTATATTCTTTGGGGAGTTGGGGGCTCTTCCAACAGATCAACACCCTCTATGGGATATGGAGGGATCTCAAAAGAGGGAGAATATTCTGCATTTGTTTGGTTTACACCATATATATCTTCCACATTCCCTAGGAGGAGGCAGTGTAGTACATTAGAGAGATATATGATTTGGTCCACTCTCAGGGAACATCGAATTTAGTGACCAACTGAGTGAAAGTGTTGTTGGACATGACCTCCTCTTTGAATCTATCATCCAGTGGGTTAGCTTCTCACACACCTCTTCATGGAGCTTCAAACGAGTCCTAAAGGAGTTATTCTTACTAGGAATCTCCCAAAGAATAGATACCTACAATATAATTGTTAAATACTCTGATATCATGCACTTTGGAAACTACTAAACCCATAAGAGGGTTGTAAAAATATTCTTGTACATGTATAGAGATCAGTGAGAACATAGTAGGAAAAGATTCATGATGAACCTCAGGAAGAGGGAGAGGAATCCTCAACTCTTAAAGGGGAGAGCGTGGGGTCCCTCCCTGATTTTATTTCCATAAGTGAAAAAATGTCATCCAAAGAGGTGCCTTCAACTAAGGCGGTGGAAATTGAGGTAATTCCCTTGATAGGGGATTTCTCATGAATCTTTCCATAATCCTCAATAAGATTTAATATTCACATAAGTCTATTTAAAAATTTACTTTTTCTTTCCCTACTATTACTTTCTACATTTGAGTGGCTCACATTTAAATCGTAGTTCAACATATGTTTAGGGATCAGCCACTAATTTCAACGTCTAAATTAGTGGTTCCAGATGCTGAGGTAGAAATTATCCTGATGTAAATGGATAGGGAGGTCATAGAAGTTGGGAAAACCAAGTAGGTGACTCCCGAGGGACCAATGAGACTATTCAATAAATTTATGGGGTTGAGATGGTGCCCATGATAGGGGTAACTAAGGGGGATATGGTGGAAGAGCCTGTAGCGGTTCCATTAGAGGTGACTATCAGATATGAAGCCTCAATAGGGGAGGAGACAATTGTGATGGTAGATGGAGTGACTAGAGAGGACGCATTGGATGCGTTTGGCCTAGAATTTCCATTAGTAGTAGTTGTGGAGGTTGAGGCCTCAATAGAGAAAGTAGCAATTGTGCCATCAAAAAAGGTGAATAAGGAAGCTAAAATATATGAGCTTTCCTTATAAGTTCCAACAATAGTAGTAACTTGAGATGGGTTTGAAGCTATACCATTAGAATGAGTATATGAGGAATCTGGGACAGAATCATCTACCTCAGAGGTTCCAGGGGAGGCAGTAGATGCTTATAATATAGGTAAGGGGGTTGGAGAGGATTTGTTTCCTCTATTAATGGACTTTTCCCTCTTTCACACAATTGTGTAGGCGACCTTCCCTCCATATGATCCTAATCTTCCTGAAGACAGTGAGGATTTTATCCCAGATTCCACCAAGGAGAATCGGGCCATTCATTGTAAGGTGTAGAGGTATGTATAGAGTTTCATCACCCATAGCCCAATGCTTGATGTTTTAAACCAGGTGGTATCTCTACGCCACAATATTATTATCCAAAGGGCCGATGGGGTAGACTCCAACGACTTTCATGCACCTGTGAAGACTTCCTTATTGAGCGCACGCATGCTGAATGATGAGTACTTGAAGTATCCTATGAGAGGGATAAGTATGAGGGTTCTAAGGTGCTTTAGTTAGGTGAGGAGGATATTTCCCTCTTAAAAGGGTTGGCATAGGAACATTATACCATCACCACTTCTCAAGATGAGATCATTAATCATCTAAAGGCTAATTTGGTGGTAGCTAATGCGAAGGAGGAAGAGGTGACATCCCTGGTGGATGAGTTTCAGGAAGATTAGGACCATATGTGGATCATGGATGACTAAGTTCATCCCATATATGGGGAAGAGGAGGATGACTTGGCAGAGTGATAATGAACTCTGGAGGTGACTTAATAGAGGCTGGATGAGCTCCAATTCTCGATTAATGGGGTAAATATTTAGGGTAATTTTGTAAAGCATAGGCTCCAATATTTCAAGAGAACTCTATAAATTTAGTTGATTTTTAACCTTTTCAATGCTTGAATATTCATCCTATATCACATCTTATTATCATATTTCAATCATACTCTTGAGATAACCAACGACCAATCCCTAATCTTACATGATTCATGCTCAGTGTGAGAAACAAGGGATGACCATGTGATTTATCATTTATATGAGAGTTATGAAAAATCATCTTATGGTGTTTGCATTTACTTATTGAACATCAAGATTGTTTGGATTGAGAGAAGCTATGGATGGAGAACAATGCTCTTTGAACAACCGACTCTCTTTTCCAAAGTGTGTTAGTGCATGAATGGGGTAATGCTAGGGAGTTGAATTCTACCTGAATAAAGGATAATGAAGAGAATGAATCACGATTCCGAAGATCTAGAAAATCATGATGGCAGTGTTATAATGTAGGATAATCGTTGGACAAGTTAGAAACACATCATCTATTATTGTTTTGTTGAGGACGGGGACAAACAAATTAGGGTCATCCAATAACCATGTTTGAAACATAATACCTATATAAAAATGTCATCCAAATTCTTTTGGGATGTTTACCTAGGAGATTAGGTGAGCCATTGTGGCTAGACACCATTATTGTTAGGGAGACCATTCAGATGCGGTGGAGGATGATGATCTAAATAAATGGGCATGTGAAGCATAGAGATGAAGTGATGGAATTTTTGAATAGATTATAAACCTCTTGTAATTATTACACCATGACTTTGAGAACATTAGGTTTGGTGTATCATTATAAAAAAGGTTAAACCCATATTCTAGTGGTGTCATCATCTTAGTTTATGGGTGACAGTTCAAGAACATGAACAATGTTGTTGGTGACCAACAATAAAGGAACTGGCTTCTCCGGAAAGAGATTAAGATGCCTCATAGTTTTAAATCATGAAATAAAGATGATTGAAATGTAGTTTAATTTCATATGGTGAGGATGTTAGACACATATTTTAAAATAATATGGTGACAACTTTGGACACACATCTTAACATCATATAGTGAGGAGATGATCACATAGTTTAACATCATGTGATTGGGATGTGATCACACAGTTTAACATTATGTGATTGGGATGTGATCAAACAACTTAACATTGTTTTATTGGGAAACGAGGGAATAGTTTAACATCATTATTTTGGGATGTGATCTCACAATTTAATGTCTTGTGATTGGGATGAGATCACATAGTCTAATGTTGTGTTATTGGGTTGTGATCAAACAATTTAACGTCATGTGATTGGGACATGATTGCATAGTTTAACATTGCGTGATTAGTATGTGTGGGATTACATGAATGAAATTTTCCCATTTATAGTGACATAGGCATAGGAGGGTAGAATGATGGGAGATATTCCTATATATTACCCTATAAGGAAAAATGGGTCCCAGAAGAACCTATTCCCAGAGAAGGAATCTAGGGTGAGTCGCACATAGTTTAAGGTCGTGATTCTTAGACCATGAGAAGGAAAATATTTCAAGGTCATAATTCTAAAACCATTTTTATGTCTCAAATGGGGTATGCGTGGCATGGAGGGGAGGTAAATAAATGTGAATGTGGAAACTAGGAGGCCCTTCCACATAGAATATCTTGAAGAAATTTTTTCACATAGTTTAAGGTTATGATTATTGGACCATGAATCTTCGTTTAAGGTCATAGAGTTTGAATCGTTGGGTTATAATCCTAAAAGGATATGTATAGAATGTAGGAGTGATAAGATGAAATGAACGGAGGAACAAGAATACCTAATACCACATGAAACATTCCCAAGAGGACTCACATATAGTTTAAAGTCATGATGCTTGGACTTTGGATCCTAGTTTAAGGTCATAGAGTTTAGAGCATGGGATAATAGATATTAGTTTAAGGTCATATATTTTAGACCCTATGATATTGGATCTTTGTTTAAGGTCAAATATTTTGGACTAATGTTCCCCCTAAAGTGTTTGGTACGACATGAAAGAGGTAGAACCTGATGTGAAAGGAGGGCCAAGAAGACCCATTCCATGAGAAACATAAGGGGATCAATGAAAATAGTTTAAGGTCATGATGCTGGGACCTATGATCTTAGTTTAAGGTCATAGATTTTAGACCATGTAAAATATTTTGTAGTCATAATTTTGGGACTGTAGTGGGTGTGTGTCTTGAAGGAATATACACGACATCAAAGGAAGGTTACCCAGTGTGAATAGAGGGGGCTTATGAGGCCACCTGATGCTGCACAAAATGTATTCAAGACAACTTACACATAATTTAAGGTCATAATTCTTAGATCACGAGGGATAATATTAAATAGATATGTGTATTAAAGTAGAGTAAAAAACTTGATGTGAATTGTGGGGGATAAGGAGGCCCAACACCACACAACAAATTCCTATTAGAATGACTTGGATGAGGTCTAGAGTCACGATTCTTGGAATTTTAATCCTTGGTTATGTTCATAAATTTTGGACCATAAGGACAACATATGTATCATCCTTTCTTGAGAAAAAATCCCTTATGACTCATAATCCCACGTGATCCATGTTTAGTGTGAGTAACAAGTAGTGGTATAGAGTTCTTGTTGTTCGTAGGGGAGAACACAATGAGGGGCAAAGGTGAATGACAAATACTGGGTGGGTGATTGTGACATAAGAGACCTGTATAGAGAAAGGATAATAAAAAAAGGACAAGAAACAACTACTTTCCTTGTTTGAAATACATGTTATGTACCAATATTGGTTAATAATGGGGTAAAAAAAATGCAGGGTCGACTATTGAACATTTTTGAAACACGATATCTATTATTTTATACTAAAGATCCTTCGAGGTGTGAGACTAGGATGGTAGGTGAGACATATTTCCAAGGGAAAATTCCATTAGATATCCTATTCAGATCAAGAAGATTACAATTATCTAAATCAAAGATGGCATGAAGCACACAGATGAATGTGTGGGTAGGTGAAAGTCAAGCCTGGCCTAGAGGTAAAAGACCCCAAGGTGAGTCAATGGAAAGTATGGGAATGATACCATATATTTGGGAGTCACTACATATCTCATAAGGAAGAGAATCAAGCCACACATAGTTCTGAGATATGGAATGGTAGGAGACTGGTGCTGGTAGGGTTACATCCTCATTGGTGAGGATATCAAATCATCTCACATTAGGAGGAATCACAGTTTTATATGGGGTAATGTGTGTTTCATCTTATAATTATCATATGAGTCATCTTGGATGTATAAAAGTTATTTAAGGAAATCCCATACTCATTATATGAGGTATCCTACTTTTATTGTATAGGGTAAGGCTATAGATTAACATTGTATGCTGAGGATGATGGTCTTGGCAGTTTAAGGTCATATAACTCAGACTAGGGATTATACTAGTTTAATGTCACATAGCTCAAACTATAGAAATAGATTCAATTTTAAGGTCATGTAGATTTGACCAGGGGGAAAACGTGTCCAATAAGAATATTTTTTTGCATAAAATAGTGACAAACCGATGTGAATAGAGGGTCAAAAGGACCCTCTTCCACACAAAACTTGACAAACTGTATCCCAGATCAACATCATGAAATTGGGGAAGGAAAGTCCCCATAGTTAGTCACTGAGGGGTCTGGGTCCTGGATGAAATATTAGGGCATCACTATGTATCCCATAAGGATAGAAAGAAAGATGCACATAGTTATGAAACATGGAATGGTAAGATATCGACATCAGAAGGGGGTTACCATCTCAAATGAGGACACTGAATCTTCTCATATTAGGGTAAGATACATCCTAAATTTCTATGGGGTAATTGGTCATCCCATACTTATTTAATGGGAAATTATGTTTTAATATAGGTCAAGGAAAATGAATGGGGATTGTTCCTAAAAGTAGTCCCATGTGATTATTTTAGGGTGAGAGTACTATGATAATCATATTATTTTTTGTTGATCCTATGGATGGCCCTGAATACATAAATTCCAAGTGTTACTACATATCCCATGATAATGAGAATCAAGCCACATGTAGTTGTGGGAAGAGAGAGAGGCATAGGATTACTGAAGCACCAGGGGTGATGAAAATCATGAAAACGTGGGGTGAATTTACAAATTTTAAGGTCATAATTATTGGAAAAAGGAACTTAGTTTGAGTTCATAGATCTTGGAACTATTGAAAATAGTTTACATTAATAATTATTCAACCATATACAGGGGGACTTAAAGGATTTTTTATGGTGGAAAAGATAAAAACTAACATGAATAGAGCCAAGGAGGACCTACACCACATAAAGATACCATGGATATGGTTTCATATAGTTTAAGATCATATGGTCTAGACCATGGAAAAAAATTTAAATTCATGATGCTTGAACTATTAAAAAATAGTTTAAAGACATGATTCTTGGACTAGGGAAGTGTATGTTTCTAGGGTACTTTTGTTGAACGAAAGAGGTAGAACATGATGTGAAAGGAGGGAATACAAGCCCACATACCACACATGTTTTGGGTAACAAATGGAATATAGTTTAAGGTTGTAATTTTTGGATCGTAGAAAATCTTGAAAAAAGTTTAAAGTCATGATGCTTGGACTAAGATGATGTCGGTGTCAAGGGCAGAAATATGGTACAAAAGAGAAAAAATACGATGTAAAAGGAGCCAAGGAGGCTAGCGCACCACATGCACACATTGAGATGAAATGTATATAGTTTAAGGTCATAGTGATTTGACTATAAATGGGGATAATGGGATGAAGGGTTGACAAGTTTGTAGCTAGGATCAAAGATAAAAACTATATCCATCATTACATATCCCATGAGGACGGTGATCAAGCCACATGTAGTTCTCAAACATGGTGTGATATAAGACTGATACCAAAAGTGGTAGAAATACTATTTGGTGATGGAATTGAGTAATCCCATTATTTTTTTTGTTAATACCATGCTTATAAAATGTGGTAGGGGTACAATTTAACATCATGTGTTGAGGTCATTTTTTCCCATCTCATATAATATGAGGCATCCCGATTTTAGATGTGGTAAGGTTTTTTTATCATCTCACACTCATCGCAAGAGGTATCCCGATTTTATAATTGGTAAAATAACCTCTAATTGAGAGTTATGATGGTTTTATATGGGTTAAGATCATAGTTTAACATCATGCCCTGAGGACATTAGGATTTGTAGTTTAAATTTGTACAACTCAGACTATAGGGGATTAAAAAAGTTTAAGGTCATAATGATTGGTATGATTGTAAAAAATTTATGTTATTACTAATTAGACCATGGAAAATAGTTTATTTTCATGTTATATGAACCATGGTGGAAGCTGGAGGGGAACTTTCATTATCATCAGATATGCCATAATGTTGCAAGATAGGGCTGAAATGGAGAGCATCATACTAACCCTAGTCTCTGATCTGTACATGCAGAGATGCTTCTTCCACAACCCAATGTAAAATTGTGATTCTCTTGATAAAGGTATTCGAAAGGGTTTGGTGGTAACCGAATTAAGTAGGGAACTGAGCCACTGAGAGTAACATGATCTCAACCCTTTTTCACTACTATTTGATGGCGTATAGGTGTTACCGACTCCCTAGATAGCCCAACTAATGATTACAAAGGTGGTGAAAAATAACCCTAATAATCTAACCAAAACACACTAATTGGTCCTATGTGAGAGACTCTAGGATATAAATGTTCTGAGTTACAGGAGGCTAGAACACCACTTATAGTTGATCGATAGTGAGATCCTCCCACAATACCTCTTTCTTAGAGGAGGGGTCCTATTCTTAGTCACACTAGGGCTGATTGGGATGTGATGAGATATGGGTGATGAAAATGATGCATACCAATTTTGTTTCTATTTTACCCGGAGAGGATTTTCTATGTGAGTCAAGCATGCGATGCAATTCAGCATGTCTCTCGTGGGTGGTGTCAACCCCACCATCACATCCCTGTAGGAAGGGGTGTTCGACATTGACTAGTGTGTGAGTGTGGTGGAGTACATTTTTGGCTGGACAAATTGTTTTCCATATAAAGGCATCAAACTAGACCCTAAGACCTCTCCAAATTATCATGTAGAGGTAGAGAGAAGGGAAACTGGTGGTGATAGAGGTGACTGCACTATGATCCCTAGAAGAGAACCAAAACTTCCTCCACATGTAGGTACCTAAAAAGGGATTTTGGGATCCTGTAAACCTTGAATTGAAAAATAATAAGCCTCAAATAGTGGAATTTTACCCCAAAATCAAGATACTGGGGTGATATATCCATTATCAAGTCACCATTCACCTTGGAATCTAAGATGTTAATGGGGTCAATGAAGACTTAACACTTTCTGGGTTTCACCTTTGATAGTGGGTATTTTTACTTCTATCCCAAGATGGTTCTACAGGGTAGGGTATGTATTCGGCGTGGGGAGGACCCCCGTGCTGGTTGGTGGTAAAGCGAGAATGACCACCATGATGATTTTCAATAGAGTGGGTAGGGCCTCCGTTGTGATTATTATGAGCATGGGGATGACCTCCATGATGGTTGGTTGTGAAGTGGGGAGGAAATCTACTGTGATTAGTGTTGTAATGGAGAGTAACTACACTTTGATTAGTGGTGGGAGAAGGGGGAGGACCTCTATACTAGATATTGATTGTGTGGGGAGGACCTCCACTTTGGTTGGTAGTGGCATGGGGAGGTTCTCTATATTCACCGGTGAAATACCAGGTAGGTCCTATACTAAGGTATTTAATAGAATAGAGAGGAATTCTTTACTTACTGACTGGATAAGGGGGAGGACATTCATACTAGATGTTGAAGGAGTGGGGAGGACCTCCACTCTGGTTGGTAGAGACATAGGGAGGAACTCCATGTTGATTATACTCATAACGGGATGGCCCATAACAACTGTTAGTGGTTTCAATAATTGAGAGAGTCAACCTGGCCTACTTATGAGGTGGCTGGGGTCTCGATTCTAATCAGGAAAAGAAGGGTCCTTATTAACATATCATAAGGGTCTGGAAGGATATTCTAGTGGGGGAAAGTGCCACAAAAGCTATAGAAGTTATCCCTTGTCTAGAAGTATCCAGGGTCTTCCCTTGATGTCTGCACCGTGTACTCTGAACCGGGGCTAGTATAATGGGTTTGAATTCTACCTGCTCCTTGGCTTGTGAGACCATTCATTTCTTGCATTAATGAGGCATGGAAGGAGCCCTCCTGGGCATCTCTTGAGTAGTAGTCATGACCAGGGTGACTATAACATCCTATACCTCCTTGGTATAAGGGATAAAGTCATTTTAGTACTCCTAGGAGATACTCTTTAAGCATTTAGTTGTCAAAAAGGGGGATGGTTTTCCCCTATGCGGTCCTTAGGGTGGTGGTGTTGATGAGGTGCTGATGCCTCTGAGTCTTAGCGAGCCATATCCCTGGTGAGAATGACCATTTCCTTCTCATACCCGAGAATGATGCCATAAATCACTCTCCTATAGATGATCTTATATGGAGAGAAAGGTAATGAGTTCCTAGTAGTTAAAGATGAGGGGGGATCCTTAGTGGAGGTGTGGTTGTGTAGGATTTCAACATCAGTGTTTCTCCTACCCTAAAACTTGTGAGTCCTATGGATTCCTAAAGCTTGAATCCTGTATGGAATGTGGATCCATCCATCAGTACAGGAACAATAAACATGATTCCCAATTCTCTAACATCATCCAATATTATAATGTAGATAAGGATCCATGATGATTATGTCATAGACCGAGGATGCCCAAAGCTAATTGCCCTAATTCGTAGGTGAGTTTTATATTGGGCTCACTATTTTCTTAGTGGGACCTGGAAGTGAATGTCTAAATATAATGGAATGAAAATCTATTGCTTCTTGAGACACTATTAGTCCCCATGGTTGAAAAAAAGAGTTTCATGTTGGGTTCACCATTTCCACTTTTGATTCTTTCACCAAGGCTGTATGGTGCTTATTCATTACCCCATATTCTCACTTTCCAAAGTTTAGTGGATTTCATCACTTTAATTTGTGATGTATTCTCCTTAATCAAAATGGGATGATGGGATGTTGATTCATCCTTACATGGATTCCTCTTTGGATCATGTTTCCTAGTCCATGTATCACTCATAAATTAAATTCATGTTCATGGAACTCATTCTTGGTTCCATATCAAGGTGGAATACAGTTAATTAAGTTACTTCTTTCTTGACAGGGAAGAAAAATTTGATCAAGAGAGTAGTCACATTGGTAATATTTGGGAATTTTTGGACATTGGGTATACTAAGAACCTTTAAATATTCCTCTTTGGAGGGAATATAATATGAGGCATCTTAGGCATAGAACCCAAGGAGTCTTGTATCGATTATGAGGTAGTTAATTCCAGGGGTGTGATTCGTCCAAGTATTTTTACCTCGGGCATCCTATGTTTATCATGGGGTAGGTATTATCAGTCAGGGCATGAGTTTAAAATCTTGTGGAGACAAGAAGAGGGTTAAAATATTGTGAGTATAGGATGGTAATAGGTTTAAAATCTTGTGGGGATAGGATGATCACAAGTTAATCGTATTACGAGGACATTTTAGGCTCAAGTTTAAAGTCTTTATGGGATAGGTTGGGTCAGAACGACCTATTAAGACAGATCTAGAAGTGTGTCCCTAGGAGGGAGGATGTCACACCTGGGTGGATGGATCAAAATTCCCCATGGAGGTAGATCCAGAGTGGATGGATCATAATGACCCATGGAGGAGGATCTTGGATGTGTGTCCCTAGGAGGGAAGGTGTCACACTTAGAGGCATGGATAATAACACCCCATGGTGGTGGATTCAGAGTGGATGGATCAGAACACCCCATGAAGGTGGGTCTATGAGGTGAGTCCCTAATAGGGAAGGTGTCACACCTAGAGGGATGGATTATAACTACCCATAGAGGCAAATTTGTATGTGTTTCCCTATGAGGGAAGATGTCTCACCTGGGTGGATGATTTAGGACACCCCATGGAGTTGAATCAAGAGTGGATGGATCAAAATGCCCCATGGAGGAAGATTTGGGAGGTGGGTCCCTAGGAGAGAAGATGTCATACCATGAGTGATGGATCATAACACCCTATAGAGGGGGATTTGGAGGTGAATTCCTAATATGGAATATGTCGCAACTAGAGGAATGGATTGGAACACAACATGGAGGTGGATTTAGAGGTGTGTCCCTTGGAGGAAATATGTCACACCTAGAGGGATAGATCAGAATGCCCCATAGAGGTGGATCTAGAGTGGATGGATTAGGATTCCCCATAGAGGCAGATTTGGGAGGTGTGTCCCTAAGAGGGAAGACGTCACACCTGTATTATGGTTGTTGGGATTGAAACTTAAGGAGGTGTCCTATGTACCCTGTATAAAAGATAGAGATCAAAACCCACAGAGTTCAATGCTGTAATTTAAGGTCAATTTACAAGATCAATCCATGAATTTTAACATCATGAGTTAAGGATTCTTGTGTCATGAAAGGAGTATCCATGAGGGATAGTTTAGGGTTTACATGTGGAAGCTTCTCGAGTTCCGCTATATAGTTGCATGATGTGTTTATGGGGATTATGTGTGGGAGATGCATGCTGTAGAATTTCATCCCATGTGAGTCATACATGGGGAATCCTACATTTATTACACAAGGTATGACGTGTGGGGTCATCCCATTTCAATCATACATGGGTCATCCTATGATTATCACACATGATAAGGCTATAGTTTTATGTTATGTGATGAGTATTTTTTCGTGTAGTTTAACATCATACGCCTATGACACTGAGCTAGGAATTTTTACATCATGTAGCTTAGACGTGAAGGGGATCACTCTTCAAGGGGTATCATGTCAAGGTGAAAGGAAGATCAATCAAAGGGACCCTCAAACAAGACTTGATCACAGTTTCCCTAGAATATTCTATCCATTGGGCTTACGTGACCACCACTCTTGCACCTTTATATAGGACATGGTGTTTGAACTACTACAGAGGAGTGGTCAATCAAGAGACCGGTGTTAGGGTACCTATGATTAAAAGTAACCTGCATTAGGGTACCTATGCTTAGAAACAATAGGTAGAATGAATACACATTATACACTTGGAATAAAGTGGGAAGACATATGAGTGGGTGGAATTGGTCTTGTAGGGACTCAAGGTGTAGCCGAACTGGTCTTGGATTGGTATGGGAGCCCTATGCACTCGACCTTTGCAAAAGGGGGGCAGTAGAAAGGACGCATTGTGGAGAGTCCCAAAAGAGGGATTTCACGAATATTGAGGCCTTTTGGAGAGGTGTCTCATGAAGTCCAGGTGTCTTGTGGAGGTCACAGGTTTTGCAAAGGGGTAGGCATCATGAAACAGGGTAACCCTACCATGAGGAAAAGTCTTGGTTCCCATAGGGTGGGATTTATGAAGGGCTGGTGCCTTGTAAAGGGTAGGTGTCTCACAAAGGCCCAAGATCCACATGGGGAATTCTTCTTCCTCAAATGGAATTATACTTCATGAAAGGTGTATCCACTTTGGATGGAGGCTCTCAAGAACACAAGGGAGGTGGTTTCATAAATCTTGGATACTTTGGGGGATCCATTTTCTCTCTCACTAGTAAAGCTCAAGAGTATCATGAACTCAGAGCATTTTTTCAGAAATTGAAGGGTTGCACATCCCATAAAAACTCATACTTAAGGGTGTATTTATATAATGTGGGTTTCAAAATTATTAGAGGATTTTGGGAAGCTTTATGAGCTTCAGGAGTGAGAGGGGCTCCGTGAGTATGAATGATGTTGTGTAGAGGTTACCGTCAACCATTCATGCGGTCGCGAAGACGCACAATGAATTTTATTTTGACACTATATGGAGGTTACCATCAGGCCTCCATGTGGCCCAAAACTTTGTGAGTGTTGGCCAGTTGTGAAGGTGACGAGCTTTGCAAAATATCTTCCTTAGATGGATTTTTGGGCCGTTTACCTCGAATTTGCTTCAAAGTGGTCATTCCTTCTTTGACATCTCCAATGACACACATATTTTGGTGTCAAAATTTACTTATTATTATTTATTTATTTAGTTATTAATTATAAATTATAAATTTTTTATTTATAATTTATAATTTATTATTAATTAGTTATCATTTATTATTTATTTTATTATTTATTTTATTATTTATTATATATATATATATTAATTATTAATTAATTATTTAGTATTTATTTATCCTTTATTTATTTAATTATTATTTAGTATTTATTTACCATTTACCTATGAATTAGTTATTATTTATTATTTTTATATATAATAATTATTTATTGTTTAATTATTTTGTATTCATTGCACAAATTAAGCATATATATGTACACATAATAAGTAATAATTACTAAAAACAATGATAATAATAAATAACTATAAATAATAATAATAATTAATAAATGATATATATATATATATATATATATATATATGCACACACACACATATATAAATATATTTCTTTATATATATATGTGTGTGTGTTTGTGTGCATTAATTTTTGTCTAGTCACAACATGAAGAGCTTGTTGGAGTGGTAAATTCATTATAGAACAATCAAGAGGTAAGAGGTTGAAATCATAGCTTACACATATATGAGCTTAATTTATCTAGGAAGTAATGAGAAAATAAATAATAAATAATAAATAATAAATAATAAATAATAAAAAAACAAAAAACAAAAAACAAAAAATAATAATAATAAATAAAAAATAAAAAATGATAAATATTTTAAAAATAAAAAATCACTGCTAAATCATTAGTAATGGTTTTGAGAACTACCATGAAATCATTTTGTGATGCTGTTCAAAAAGCCTTGTGAATCATTTTGTGACACTGCATTTCATGAAAATTTTGGAAGGCCACAACAAAATCATTTAGGGGCATTTTAAACCATCAATAATTGAATTATTTTATAGTGATGTAAAAAATTTCATAACATATTTTTTAGGGAAATGGAGTGCTATGATAGGTTCTTATGAATTTCATGTTCAATGTCTACATATTAGGGATATGATCCTGTTACTCATATAGTGGTATTAGGGCCATACTAGATAAATGAAAAATGTATAAATTAAATATTCCAATATTGTACAATCTTATGATATATTCACACTATGTAAAATTAATTTTAGAATGACATGAAAAATTGATATCAATTTTGATATTTTGATCACTCTGCTTAAGGGAAATTCCATATAATGTGATTTTTCTCAGCCTCTATAGAATATATCACATGATTTGTGCTTTAGTTCACCAAAACCTTGAAGAATTATAGATATTAACATCTTATTGAAATCGATGTGGAGAAATAGAATTGTTCTATGAAATGGGACTAAGTCTTAACCATTGTATAAGATACGAAGGGAAATGACTTGATTAATTAATATGTATAAGATGCATTTAGTATGTATGGGAAACATACTATTGAATTACTATGAATATAATCATATAGGATATGTATGTGATACATATAATTCCAACAATGAGAATTAATATAAAATCAATTATTATATATATAATTTAATGATGCCTATCAATAAGAGTCACATTCTTCAAGAACTTTTTCGATCAAATGGATGGGTATATCATAGATGAGCATCGATAATCTATCTTGTGTGAAGTGAAAATAATAATAGTTATCCTTATGTGAATGTTGGGTGACATTAGAACAATCAACCCAATTAGATTAGAACCTATAGGAATGTTATTGATTGTATTCCTAATATAAATTGAGAAATATGTTGTTCAACAAAAAATATAATAGTTTCATGTGATATAATTAATAATAGTTTTTTACCCAAATGTACAAGGCTAAAGAGACTACCATAGCTAAGTTAAAACATGTAAAATATGGATCTTGGTCCACTAAATTTATAATAGTAAGGTTATTATTTTAGTGTAAGTATATTCAATAAAAGACGATAGTGAATAATAACAAACATGATATTATTAATGACACTTATTTTGTTATAGATATTCAATTAATCAAACAAAAACTTAAATTTATCAATGGGATTAATACTTGAGAAGAAAAACTTCAATGATTATAATTTCATTGACTGGTATAAAAATTTGAGACTTGTTCTGAATGAATTAAAGAAAATTTATATTCTATAGCAACCCAAATTATATAGAAAATTTTATTTTTATACCCAATAGGGAAAATATTCTTAATAAAAGTATTAGAAGGATGAATATGACATAATATGTCTTGTTCTATCAATAATTTTTTCCTGGTTTTATAAGCTATAAAAAAATATGAAATCATTAACTATGATTGAATAGAGATTAATAAGAAATTAATGGTTTATTATAGTGGAGAACTATATGTCAAGATATTAATTTCTCAAACTCTAAATTATGTATATTAGATATTGGATATGGATCACATATTTTTGGTAATTTGAAACTTCTCAAATAATGGAGGAAATTTATTATCAAAGAAGTTGACCTATTAGTTTGGAATGTAGAAAGATTTGTTTTACAATTAGTGGGGATAATGAATTTACCTCATCCATATTGATTTTCATTATTTCTAAAAGATTATTATCATATACCATCAATAAAAAAATATATTTGTGTATCTTTCCTAGATAGGGAAATATTTTCATTTATAATAAAGAACAATAATTTTTCTATTTATATGATTTTTTTATAATTCTCATAACATGTTTAATCGCATACATATATAGGATCTTGATAATCATATCTATAATTTAAATAATAATAAGGTCGAAATTAATGATTTTATTTCCATTTATCTATGTAATTATCACATATAGGTCATATAAATAAGAATAACATTTAACACGTCTATAATGTTCAATTATTGGATATGAATTATTTTAAATCATTTTTTGTATATAAATCTTGTTTATTAGGAGAAATAATAAAATAACCTTATAAGGGTAATGGGTAATTAACTAATTATTTATTATAACTAATAAAAACTGATGTATGTAGTCCTATATGTAAAGTAGATAAAGGTGTATTTTAATACTTCATTACTTTTACTGATGACTATAGTAGGTATACGAATTTTTATCTTATGAAACACATGTAATAATTCTTTGAAATGTTCAAATTACTCAAAAATGAAGTACAAAATCAACTTTTAAAAAGTATCAAAACACTTTGATTTAATCATAGTGAATGGTATTTAAGTTATCAATTTCATGACTATCTAGTAGTTTTTGGTACATTATCACAACTCACTCCACTTGGTGCACTATAATTATATGGTGTATCTAAAAGTAGAAATTAATCATTTTTAGACATGGTTCAATCAATGATGAGTCACATAGACCTTCCTATTTCCTTTTGGTATTATACACTAGAAATTGCTTTATTTACACTAAATTGTGTTCCATCAAAATCTATTCAAAAGGAACCATATTAAATGTTCTCTGAGAAGTGTCCTAATTTTACATTATTGATGATTTTGGTTTTTAAGGCATATTTAAGTAATATTACCTCAAGTAAAAATTAAATCATATCATATAAATGTCTATTTTTCGGTTATCTAAAATGACAATGGGTTATTATTTCTATAATTCATTAGATAAAAAAAATTTGTAGCTCAACATAATTTTCATATAGAAAGGTGATTTATTTATAAAATAATTAGTGTGTATAAATTTGAACGTAATGAAGTTGAAGAAAAATATGATGATGTTATTCCTTAGATGGATAAATTGGAAATAAAAAGGGTTTTGGAAAATAAACCAACCTTGTATACATAATTACCAAGAAGTTCTAGAATATTTCATATAGGACTTGAGTGAAATGGATTCCTAATTTCTAGTTATGGTGATATAATGGCTATAGAAATTTATCCAATATCTTTCCAACAAGCCATAATGAGATTTGATTATAATAAATGGTTAAAAGAAATGAAATCTAAAACGCAATCCATATAAAAAATAAATTTTTCAATATGGTAGAACTAAATGAAGGGATAAAACCCATTGGTTACAGGTGGGTTTTTTGCAAGAGGAATGGAATCAATGGTAGATAAACTATCTATTATGCTTCCTAATTAGCTGATGGTTTTAAACATATTCATATCATTGAATATAAATAAAATTTCTTTAATGGATATAATAAAATCCATTTTAATTATTTTAGAAACTGAATCATATTAGGATTGTGTGACATATCAAATGTATATTAAAACCACATTTCATTCGATAATTTTTTGAGGATGTATATATGATAAAATCCAAATATTTTAAAGATCCATGATATTATTGTATGATTTTTAAGCTACAAAAATCAATTAATGGGTTGAAGCATGTTTCTTTATGTTATAATATTCATTTTGATGATGTTATCAAAGAGTTTGACTATATCAAAAATGATGTTAAACCAATTTAAACATGTTAGTGGGAGAGTTTTTGTATTTTTGGTGTTGCATGTTGATGCATTACTTATCCTTAGAAATTATACCCCAAAGTTACAATTAGTTAAAATCTCTTAGAAGATTTATTCTTAATAAAATTTCTTTGTGAAACAACATATATAATGGGTATGAAGATCTATATAGATAGATCTAAATGATTGATTAGACTTGGGCAGGACACATACAATAGAAAATTTTTAAAAAGGTTTAACAGAGAAAACTATAAACATGGTTTTTTTCTAATGTTTCATGAAAAGAGTCTTTAAAATACATAGTGTCCTTCAACTATTGATGAATAAGAACATATGGGTAAAATTTCATATTAATGTAAAATTTTATCAATCATGAATTCTATGTCTTGTTATCATCCGAATGTATCTTATGTATTATGTATAATTATTAGATACTAATAAAATACTGGTGAATTTCATTGGGAATTTTTAAAGAATTTCCTTGAGTACTTGAGAAGAACTAAGGAAATGTTTTTTTCATTTGTGTTTAATAAAAAATCATTTTAAAGGGTTACATATATTCTTGTATCTAAACTAAAAAAATAAGATAATAAATCTTAGTTAGGATTTGATTTTATTATAGATTATGGAGTTGTAATATGAAAAAGTTATAAGAAATCTATAGTTACTAATTATACAATAGAAGATGAATATATCTAAACGTGAGGCATGGTTAGATATTTTTTTGGATAGAGAAGTTTATTATGGAACTTGGGGTTTCCACAAGCATCATGAATTTAATTTAACTCTACTATAATAATAGTTTAGTGGTTGAATAATCTAATTAACCTAGGTTTCTCCAAATATCCAAACATATAATTCATCAACTCCATTTCATTTGTGATATAATTAACATCAGTGATATTAAGATGTGTCAAGTTCATATATAGGATAATATTCTAGATCCCCTAACAAAGTACATTAGGCAATATAATCATAGAACCCACACCAGTTCTCTTGGTATTAAATTAATGGGTGACTAGATTTGGTGTAAGTGTGATATTATTAGGGTTTTCTCCTAAATTAAGTCAAGTTTTGTTGTCTTATGTTCATGTTTCATCATGTAATATATATTATTGGAAGTAATTTATCATTAATTTATGTTTTTTATAACATAGAGTAATATATGATGACAACCCCTAGGAATATTTTTATTAATATGTTATACCTTATTGATGATCATAATATTGGGATGTGATGATATCTTAAGATTATTATGAGTAGGACAACTTTTATAGTGGTAAAACTAATCACTCAATGGATATATATTGGTTAATTTGAATTTAGATTTACCCTCCTAAAGAAACCTACATAAATTGTAAAATATGTTTCATTGGTGTTACTTATGTCAACATTTTCTAAAAATCCTTTGATATGAGGATGTCAAAGATTTTATTTACTTTTAAGGTTCCATACACTGATATCTATATGAATTCATTTGATAAGGTAATTGGGTAAGAAACTAATCGAATAGATGGATTTGATTAACCAAGACAGGATGTGTTAGCCCATATGAATGGTTATGAAATCATGATCCCAAATTGAGTTTTCAATTTATAAGTACAATGAAATGCCAAATTAATTACATGAGAAGTAATTATATATCATTTAGTCAACTTAGTAATTGAGAAAAGAGATATACTATATGAGATTGACATCATCAATGTCTGGTTCTTAACATTGATATTATGAATAAAAGAAATTTTCTAATAGGAATTTGGTGGAATAGATCTCACCAAACACATTTTTAATTTGAGTATCTATAATGTGTTTCTATACACCACTATACATTTATAATAATTAATGTGATTCATAATTATTTCCAACTTTATAGAGATCTGTTGGGGTCAATCACAAGATAATTCTAATTAGGATTTTTGGAATAATGTGATTAGTTCATGTGAAAACTATTTATGTTTATTATTAACATGAATAATATTCTTATTTTATGTATTTGAAGTATTTTATCAAGAAATATATTTTTAATTATATAATTAATGTGGACTTATAATATAAATAATAAGTTATTTATATTATTAAAACATAAACATGTGGAAATGTCTAAGATGAAATGGAATTTAGGATTGGGCTTGATGTAGTGGTATTCTAAGTCCTATTACAATTATAAAATTTGTAATCCCAACTTGAGAAAACATTTAAGAACCCCCATTTCTAGATTTAACCAAATTTGAGGCTCACTAATACACATCCCATGGTAGTTTATGACTTAAGACACTTTTGGAGGCTATTTAATGCTCCACATGATCATTATATGTTATTTATTACACCACCTTCGATTTGCTAAATTTTTAGTTTCCTTAGAGGTTATTGAACGAACCACTTTCTATAAATAGAAAGGAAGAGGGTATAGTTATCATTTTGATTGAGGGTATGAAAATATGGTGTTTAATTTTCTTTAGCATTCCTTATCTAAGAGAGTTCTATAGTCTTCCTCATTTTTGTGATTTAAAAATCCCCTCTTCTATCTTTTTCCTTTTTCAGTGACTTATATCACTTATATATGAATATGATACTATAAAGGTTCTTGTTATTATCTTTATCAGTTGATACTTAAGGATACTTGAATTATTTAATTCACATATAATCTCAATATTTCAAACCTTTCAAAGAAGGTATTTTTAGTTTATTGTTTTATTATTATATTTTCTATTTATATCTTATGTTCCTAGTTTTATTTTATTAATATTTGTTAAATTTACCAATGGTTAGTAATATAATTAAAACACATTAGAATTATTTTAAAAAATACTAATTATAGAGGAAAATAGAATGTGAAATTTGTAGAACATGTATAGTCAAAGTGAAGGAGGAAAACATATATGATGAGGGATTATAGTTGAAAGTGTGGGGGAAGTTATGAATGGGGGTGTATGGGTGGTTTGGGTATAATATATATGCCTCTAAATACTATACCTATCTTATATGGAATCACATCAGGTCACCTTTTGTAAATATATTGTGCTGGTTCACCAAACATAAATTCTCTCAGAATAGCATTGCTCGACCACCCAATTAATGTTTCCCATTATAGAAGATGAAACAATTCACAAATAAAACGAAGAGATATAATTACTATGAGTGAGATTTATAAGTTTTTTATCTGGGTTGTATCTCTTATTTAATCTTCAACTCAATGCCTAATCCTAGCTAGTGATCGGATCTATCTAAGAAATGTTTTTCCCTGATATTCAGATTAACATCGTATAATTCTACATCCATAGATAAAGGGAATATTTTTATGGTTCAACCCATCTGAATATTTTATTTTATTAATATCAATTATTTTTTTATATACTTCAATATTTGAAAGAGAAAGATTAATTAATGGAGTGATTTTCTCAACATTAATGGATGGAAAAAAGGAATGTTGACCATATTAATTGAATATATGGACTTTATATCATGATAAATGGATTTGGTGGAATAATTATTGGTGTGGAACATTAAGAACATGTGTAGGAAGAAACATCAAGTTGTGTTTGGGTTTGAACATATAGTAGTGAGTGGTGTGCTACCAGTGAATCCAATTAGTGTTCAAAGAGGTGTTTTAACAACATTATGTCTTCATATTTGTTCTCTAATGTTTGATTTTTTTTCATAGGATTATTTTAAATGAGATGAAAGAGGTATATTGGGGTTCTTTTCACATATATTTTTATAATGTATTTAGAATTCATGTTTTGGTATTGATTTTATTCTACTACTATTCTTGATTATTTTGATGAGTCCCACCAATGCATTCACAAAATGTGCATGATGGATTCCTGTTTCCCCACACTCCCACTCTCCAAAGGCATGATACTTCCATAAAATTCATCGGTGATGTCCACTCCTTGAATGAAACAGGATGATGGGATATCATTTCATCCTTCCATGGATTCCTCCTTGGATCTTGTTGCTTATTCCAGGTCTCCCTCATAGATTAATTCATATTTTTGGAACTCATTCCTGGTTCCATATCTTTGTGGACACTGTCTAATTATGTTGCTTCTGTCTTGATAGAGAAAAAACCTTCAGTCAGGAGATTAGTCACATTGGGCATCGCTGGGCATGTCTGGACATTGGGCACATTGGTCATCTATGAATATTCCTCTTATGAGGTCATATCATATGAGGCATATTAGGCATGAAACCCAAGAAATATCATATTTATTATAAGGCAATTAACACTAGGGGTGTAATTATTCCAAGGCTTTTTACCTTATGAATCCCATGTTTTTCATGAGTTTATTGTTTTGGGCTAGGTCACAAGTTCTACATACTATGGAGGTAGATAAAAATTTCTAGTTGAGAAGAATCAAGGCATGAGTTTAATGTCTTGTGGAAATGAATTTGGTTGATTAGAACACACCATATAGGTAGATCAAGGAGGTTCATCCCTAGGAGGGAACACCTGGGTAATTTACCATTTTTGGATTGAATGCCCTGGGAGGCGGATCCTGAAGGCATGTCCCTTAGAGATAATATGTCACACCTGAGTTTACTAGTGTCAGGATTAAACCTCAAGGAGGAATCCTACATACCCTATTTAGAAGATAGGGATAAAAAACCATGTAGTTTGATGCCACATTTTAAGGTCGTGTTATAGGACCAATCCATGTAGTTTAGCATTATGTGCCAAGGATTCTTGTGTCACGAAAGAAGCATCTATGAGGAATGGTGTGGGGATTATGCATAGAAGATGCCCGAAATGGGTGTCAAATATGATGGCTGGGAGAGATTATGTGGGGATTATACATGGAAGATTCTTGGTATGGGAGTAACATCCCAAGGATGGGGGGAATGATGTGGGGCTTACGCATGGAAGTTTCTTGATATTAAAGCCACATCCCATAAATGGGGAAGACAATGTGGATATTATGCATGGAAGCTTCCCAGTATAGGTGTCACACCCCATTGGTGGTGGGAAAGTGGCATGTCATGGTGATCATACATAAGGAATCCTACTTTCATCGCGTAGGGTAAGACTACAGTTTTATGTCATGTTCTAAGGAAGTTCTCATGAATTTTAACATTGTATGACTAGGATGTGGAACTAGGAAATTTTACATCATGCAGATTGAATGTGGCAGGACTCACTCCTCACCCCTTGGGCTTACATGACCACTAATAATTCACCTTTGGGTGGGGAATAGTGTTGGAACTTCCTTGGAGGAGTGTTCAATCGCGTGGTCCGTGTTACGGTCCCTATGATTAGAAGAAAAGGGGTTTCAATACCTATTCTTAGAAACAATAGATCATGTAATGGGTGCACTAGAGGTGGTGCACTAGATCCATAAGTGACATCAAGAAGGGTAACTTGAATTTATTATGTGAAATTAGGTTGGGTTGTGTGCAAAATTTTTGTGTGCAGGGGGATTTAGAACATGGGAAAAATTTGGAATCAAGAGGAATAGTTGAAAGAAAATTATGTATTTGTGTTCAAAATAGGGTTTCCACATAGGTAGGTTCTCTTCCACACAACCAACTAGACTTAGGGGTAGTTGTGTGAGGATCACTCTACTAGAGGTCAAGTCAAGTTTGGACCCATAGGAGGTCTATCATGCAAATTCCATAACTTTGAAGGTCTATGGTTGGTAGTTTTTTGCATTGTTATAGAAAAGAAGGAATTGTGTGAAGTAGAGAATTAATTTATCTTCCAGAGTGAAAATCTAAGAGAGGGGGCTATATTTTATTTATATCTCAAATCCTTAGCTGTTGGCATAGAATTTCCTTGGCATAGAATGTGATTTTCATTCCTATTTATAATTTTCCACCAGAGTTCAGCCGCACAATACCTCCAGATTGAAATAGTAATTAGAGCACAAATAAAATGGTGCATGCGAATGTTGTGCATGAATATTATTTTTTTCATGTATTAATTATATATTTCACACATGGCACTTTTTCGTGTTGTTGACCTCTTGAGAATCTGTAGAATTATACATTATATTCAGCGTGAAAATCCATTTCATGCAGAATTTTATCTTTGTTCACACTCATAAAAGTTTGTTAAAAACCCCTTCATTGTCCCTGGGATGGACCTTTAGGGTGGTTTATGTGATTTGTTTACAGAAAAATGGCCATTTGAGGCCTGATATGATATTTTGATGCCAGAAAATTTCCACTTAGAATTTGAGCTAATAGGGGACTGGAAGGTGGGGTTCAAATGGTAATGCCAAAGATGGTTGTTTATTTCTTTTAGTGCACACAATATTGAGCTTGAGTATCATAAATTGGATTTCACATTGCATGTAACCAATGGTCATCACCTATAAATAGGTATGGGGGGGGGGGGATTTTACGATACCTGGACCTCTCGTGTGATAAGACTTCACTCTCTTGCACCAAATTCTCATTTTGTGTACATATCTGATTCTTTGGACATATTTCCATGTAATTAAACCTTATTTTCATTCTTTCTATGATATAGGATACCTTTTTCACAAAAACCTCCAAATGTGTGTGTTGGATTTCCTTTTTAATGCCAGAAAATAGCATTTACACGCACTTTCCTTTAAACCTCCAGATTCTTATTAAATGTACAACTAACTAGATTAGGATAGGATTGAAGATGCTGCTGCTACCACTTCCCATAGGGATAAAATGCTAGTAAACCTAGATATTACTCAAGCATGAAGGATATTTTCTAACATTTAGGAACTTCTAAGCATGCTGACTGATGCTCAAAGAAACTACCCATTGAGAGACCACCTCCCGCTATGAAATTTTGGATTTTTAGACAAAGTAATCATCCCAGGTCTTGAGGTTTACAAACCGAACTACTAGTTCATGCATGAGGATGAACTCAACCGCTGTCACATTACTGTCCGTGGTCACCCTTCTCAAGAGTAAGGGGAAATCTCTATATACATATAGAGTGGACGGATGAGGATAGTCATGGGGGAGTAGCCAGAGGCTAGAGAATTTTCATCCTAATATGCCAACGTCTTCCATAGTAGCATGCAAGACAACAGTCAGGGCATGTATAAAGGCTGGGATTTATAGGCAAAAGGCAACTTTAATAATGATTGTGCCTGGACATACTGAGTATGCTACACCTACTTGGAATATGGGGTTGATTTATTCCATATCGGCATGTACAAGGTAGTGTGGACATCCCAATTCAACACATGCCTCCAACCAAATCTATTCCTAGAGCTTCTGAGACATTGGTCTCCAGAAACCAACATATTCCACCTTCACCTTGGGGAGGTGGGCATCATCTTATCATATGTACAATGTATCGATAAAATCACACTAGAAGGCTTCTCATGACACTAAATGTCTAGGGTGATAGGTAGTATACTCCTCTTCTAGTACAATATTCATTGTATGAAATAACCGGAGTACTAAAGTATTATCCCCCTTTCTAAAGGATATAACATTCCATAAATGGATGAGCATGTTCTTGAAGAAGGATCCTGGTGTGAATATTTTGGTGTGGTCCAAGTGATTCCCTATGGGCCCGCATAGGATGAGGTTAGGATCATATCAGATGCTTCTAGAGAGGGTAGAATATGAGTAGTGGGGTTTCAGTTTGGTCAAGGGCTGAAAACCAATGGTTCTCTACACCACATTTCTTGCAACATTCCTCAGTGGGTAGCTTCTTACAGTTAGATATAAATTCATGGGCCTGTGTCCAAGGATACTGGTGATGACGATAATCATAGAAGCTGGGAACAAGGTGAACTTGGGTGTACCAGTGATGGCTTATATCTATAGCCATCTTGTACATGTGGTGAGAGGAGACAAGAAAAGGGGGATCAACGGCTTGTTATAGTTCCTTCATGGTTGGATCACGACACACATTAGAGGTTATGAGTTTTCAAATTCCATCAGTCCATTGAACACTAACCTGCAACCCTCTCTACTCAACATCACTAGGATTGGTCTAGTGATGTTTTGTGAGACTAGGGTCATAGTTATCATCAAGAGTCATGAAAAATTCAAATTCCATCCCTTATCAACCCTGATTGGTGCATTGGTAGAAATTTTTTTTTGGACACTGGAGAAGAGGGAGTACCTATAGTATTTCTGGGGAGGGGTGCTAGTGGCCAGGATTGAAGACAACACCTATTTCTAGCCATACATGTCGTCTCGATTCACCATGAAATTTGAGTGTCTCCAGCAGATGATGAATAGAGTATACATAGGGGTTTTTGAAGAGATAAATCCTTGTATCCTTCATAAATTGTAGTGGATATTGATAGGTGAAGTATTAGAGGATATGATCACACTTCCACCAACCAATGTAAATTCTGTCCTATCCCAAGATTGTTCAAAAAACTGGGTTGTAGCATATCTGGACATGATCTTGTGGCAAAGCATCAGAGTGTTCATTATAGCGAGTGAGGAGCTGGAGAAACAAAGAGATATGTGGGTTGATCTTCAAGGGGAACTCCAAACATCTTGATTAGCTCAAGCTAGAGCTATAGTAGGGGTGACGCAAGGTGATACTACCCCCCGACCTCCTGGAGAGGTGGGATCCTAGAAGCGGTCCTGGAAGCAAGTAGGGGATCCCATGTCGGGACGAGAAGAGCTAGGGAATATCTCAAGAAGAACCAAAAGTATCTATCGTATCCATATTTTTACACTATATTTCCCACACTAAGGAAAATTTGGAGGACACTACGAGTTTCCATGATGAAAAAATACATATGGAGGAAGTTGATCTAGGATGGGGTCAAGATACCAGAGATAAGGCTTACTTAGATCATGGCTAGGGTAATATTCCATGAGGGGAATGCATACCTGATGGCCATGGATGCCTTCGCATTTCAATGATAGGAATCCTAACATCCTTACACCCCTGCATAGTTAATGTGTGTAGGTGAGCTAAGATGAGATCATACACCACCTACCAATGGATCAACTAAAGAGGAATCAATGGATGAGGACACACATGGATATAGTGATGAAGAATCCTGGGGATCATCCGTCGATCAAGAAAGTTTTCAAGAGAGTGGTGAAACTATGTAATTTGATGAATACATGGCCGTACTTCTCAAGGTAATCCTTTTAACTTACCTAACTTATTCAGTTATTCCCATTTTTCTATTCAGGAGATATAACTAAAACTTTTATTATACAGGAGAAAGTTGATAATGGGAAAGAAGTTCATACTAGAGGGGGATAGGATGCTCCATGAGATGCTGGGGTTTGTTCTTCGAGGAATTTACCTAAGGTAGGAGAAACTAGTGGGCCTCCTAATGAGGTTAGAGTGGTGATCTTGGAGCCTCAGGTTCTCTCTATCATTTATGGGGGACCACGACTTGGCATTCTAATGGGGGAATCCACTACTGGTGAAGCGATGCACCAAGGGTAGCTTATCATTGAAACCCCTCTACCTCAAGGTAAAAAAAATCTCAATATTCCTAACTCTTCCAAAATATTCATGGAACTTTTGTATCAATCCATTTTTCTATTCCCATACAGCTCCTTATCAATCAATGCTAGAGGAGCTAGCACCAACCGTTGAAGTAATGACCAGTGTCGAGGGTTCCCCTATAGTAGATCTTCTTACCAATGTTCAATGAAAAAATATTTAGATGATAAACCACTGTAAGTCCCTTTCTATCATATGATCACATATTTATATCTTCTGACCAAATTGACTGACATGATATTACTTCAAGAAGTGATCGAAAGGATGCATGCACAAAAAGTGGCTACAGTTGGAGAATCTGGGGTCCCTTCCCTAAGGGCTGTGCTGAGGGTTGAGGAGTCATTCATTCAAGATGAAAACACTTTGGTCCTAGAAGAACAATCTAATAAAGTCATGGGTGATTCCACTAGTGGGGTAGAGCCTGATACTGGTGCATGTGATGTTGTCGAGGAAGGGTCAGGTGAGGATGACCATCCCCTTGATCTGGAGCCTAACCTGATTGAGAGAATATCAAAAGAGGACCATACTGCTATTGTTCTCATGGATTTCTCAGAGTATGATACTTCACCCACTGAGAAATAGGAAGATTATGGTTCTAATGTTTTTGAGGAGAATCACATAGTCCAACACATGGCATGGAGGATCATACATCGGTTCATCACCCAGACCTAGGAACCATACCTAGTGATCCATACGGGGTCTCTTCACCATTGGCTATAGAATCCGGGAAAATTATTGGTGTATGATCATGAAACTCATGCTCAGGTCCATTTCATCCTTATATAGTGGGTGCATGAGGAATATCAACATCTAGATATCTCCTGGCATATGTAGAAGTTTGACAGTACCCAAAATCTCTAAGAGGCTAACCAAGAAATTCAATGTCTAGAGGAGTGAGAAAATGAGCATTATACCTTACATAATTCTTAATTTAAGGTTATTAGTCAACTAAGGGATCATTTGGAGGAGGCTAATAATCATGTGAAGCAGACAATATCTCAAATAGACAATCTCCAAGAAAATTGATACCAGGCACAATTTAGGGACAATGAGCTTCATCTTGTGGCTCATGAAGAGGAATCAGAGCTCATGAGTTGACAATATGTCCTTGAAACTACATGCTAGAGTATGGAGGAATTGGAGTGGTATATCACTAGGGTAGACCCATAGGGTACTTGTCTAGGTCACGAGAGAGGATCAAGTATGTGGATGACCCTCGCTTATCACTGAAGTTTGTGATTCAAACTTTAATACATGTATGAACACATTTCTTTTATCACATTAAATTATTTAACGTAAATAATATTTGTGAAACAACCCATGATCAATCCCTAAGATCATGTGATTCATGTGCAGTGTGATAAACAAGGTATGACCATATGATTTCTCATTTATATGAGAGTGGAATATAATCACTAAACACTTAGTGGACTGCTATTGTTGACTAACTGACATGAAATTTTGGGACAAGAGGATCCATGGCTAGAGAATGGGGGCTTTGATTAGTTGAATTTCTTTTCAAACGTGCTGTAATGAATGAATAGGATAACACCATGGGTGTTAAACTCTACCTAAACAAAGGGGAGTGGAAAGTGTGAATCATAATGCCTAAAATCTAGAACACAAGGTGTGTGGAATGGTGATACAGGATAACTAATGACCATATTTGACACACAACTACTAGAACATTATCTGAAAATTGGAAAAAAATGAGGGTCGACCACTAAAAATGTTTGAAAACATAGAACCTATCTCAGAATTTCATCCAAAGTCATTTGGGGTGTTTGACTAGGATGGTAGGTGAGCTAACATGGCCAGACACCTTATTGTTAGGGGGTCCCTTTAGACATAGAGGAGGATGAGGATCCAAATAAGGGGAATGTGAAGCATGTAGAATAAGTGATGGAATGTTTGAATGGATTATAGCACTCCTTGAATTATGACACTATGACTTGAAGCACATTGGGTAGGCTTATCAGTCTAAACACAAGTCAAACTCATCTTTCAGGGGAGTGTCATCTCAGATGCCATGCGATGATGGGAGAACATGAATGATACATTAGGTGACCAACACTATAGGAAAGGGATTATGGGGAAAGGACCTAATATGCCTCATAGTTTTATGTCATGCAATAGAGAATATGAACACACAATTTAACATCATATGGCGAGGATTGTACACACAATTTTACACCTTATGGTAAGGATGATGTATCACATAGTTTAACATCATGTTATGGGGGATTAAAGCTGAAATGTTTTACATATTTCATCCTATATGTGTTAACCGACATAAAGAATACCTCCCCAAAATAAATGACTGGAGGCATAGGTAGGTAGCTCGATGGGGGTGCTCCCTGAAGAGGATATTAAGGCAAGAGGGGAGCTCATATGAATCTCCACATAGAGAGAGAACTTGGGGAGAATATCACACAGTTTAAGGTCATGATGCTTAAACCAAAATAAGATAGTTTATGATCATAGTTCTTAGACTATATAGTACTTAAAACAGATATGTGTAGTGTGGTGAAGTGACAAAACCAATATGAATGAAGGCCAAGGTGGCCCAACGCTACACAAAACATTCACGATAGGGATCAAACATAGTTTAAAGTCATGATTCTTGGACTATGAGCATCCTAAAATTTTTGACGCTACACTAAGAAGTAGTAATCTATCATGAAAGAGATACTAGGAGGCCCTGTGACCTGAGAAACATAAGGAGAAATCTACAAATAGTTTAAGTTCATACTACTTTGACCAAAGAGTGCGGTGTATCTTGAGGTAACTCACATGATTTCAAATGGAGACAAACCAATGTGAAAGGAGGGGCCTAAAAGGCCACTAGATATTTAATAAAATGTGTTTGAGATAACCTTCACATAATTTAAGGTCATGAGGATTAGACCATGGATTTTAGTTTAAGGTTATAATGTCTGGGATATGAGATTAATCCTCTCAAGAGGATATATGTTGTATAGCAGAGTGACAAACACAATGTGAATGGAGGTCCAATGGGGCCCATCACCACACAACACATTCATAGGATGAAACATATAGTGTTCAAAGTCATGATTCTTAGTCTTGGAATCTTATTTTAAGGTCATGGAGTTTGAAACATATGGAAATTGCTGGTTTAAGGTCACATAACTTTGACCCAAGGGGAATTGGTTCTACAAGATGGTTTGTGTGATGTGGTTGAGTGGTAAAACATTGTGAATGGAGGGGAAGAGAGACCCCCTACCAAGAAAAATCTAGAAAAACTAGACCTTAGGTCTAAATCATGAAATTAGGGAAGGAAGGAACCCTTAACAAGTTGAAGAAGGGGGGTGGGCCCAGGATAAAACATTCAGGTGTCAATATATATCCCGTAAGGATGGGAATCAAGCCACACATAGTTTTGAAATATGACATGGTAAGGGACCAATTTTGGGTGGGGGGATAAACTCTCAAATGAGGATAGTGACTCGTATCATATAAGGATATGAGGAATCCTCGATCTATATGAGGTAAGGATATAGTTTAACATCACATGGTGAGGATGTTTTCTAATCCCATATTTTTCATACGAGGCATCTTGGATTGATACAGTGTAAAATCAGATCTTCTTTAGTGGCATACCAGTATTGTGTGGGGTAAGATTATAGTCTAACATCATGCACTGAGGAAGCTTTGTGGGATTTCTCATTAAAATCTCCAATATTTTCTTCCTAATATCAGTCTATGAGGATATCTTGGCCCACTGATAGGTCAAGATAAATGAATGGGGATTATACTGAGAATGGGGTCCCATGGGAGAATTTCTAGGTGATAACACCACAAAATAATGGGTGGTTTCATAGTGAATGTGTGGTTGGTCTTAAAGAAGGAAAGTCTAGGCATCACTACATATGCCATAAATATGGGAATCAAGCCAAACATATTTTTGTAAAGAGGGTAGAGGTATATGATTCACCAGAGATAAATAAAACTATACCAATGAAATGTGAATGCATGTAGTTTAAGGTCATAATTCTTAGAGTAGGAGAGGGGGGGGGGGTGATTCAAGGATTTTTTTCTAGTGAAAGAGTTATGGACTGATGTGACAGAAGTCAAGGAGGATCTACACTATGTGAATCATACCTCAAGTTGGTGGCACACATAGTTTAAGGTATTGTGTTCTGGACCATAGAAAATAGTTTAAATTCATGGTTCTAGGACTTCAGAGGGGATAATTATTCCAAAGGTATATGTGTGGAATGAAAGAGGTAAAACCCAATATGAATGAAGACAAAGAAGGATCACATACCAAAAAAGTACTGGGAAGAAAATGACACATTATTTAAGGTCATAATTATTGGACCAGATATGGTCTAAGGGTCGAAGGGTTGATTATTTTGTGGATGTCCCAAAGATAGAAAGTCTGGGTATCACTATGTACCCCATGAGGATGGAAATAAATCCAAACTTAGTTCAGAAACGTGGTGTGGTAGAATATTCAAAATGGTAGGGGCAATGGGGGTATATCATGAATGTTGTGGGGAATCCCATATTTAGGGCATGGTGAAATGTTTGTTAACCAACCTATACTTAACATATGAGGCATCCTGGTTCTATACATGGTAAAAATCATCTCTTATTAATGGTCATCCGTAAAATTTATGAGGTAAAAATCATGTGTTGAGGACATAAAAATTTGTAGTTTAAAGTCATACAAATTAGACTATAGGGGTTTCAAATAGTTTAATGTCATAATTCTTGCACCTATTACAAATAGTTTAGAGTCTTGATTCATGGAATTTAGGGTGGCTATTAGTTTAAGGTCTTAAAGCATAAAACACATGATTGAGTGTATAAAATGGATACGTGTAGTGTAGAAGAGTGAAAAACCCAATGTGAATGAGGGACAAGGAGGCCCAATGCTGAGCAACACATTCTGGAGAGGGATCACACATATTTTAAAGTCATGATGATTTGACTATGGGTACCTTACATGAAGTACTACTTGAGAAACTTGGTATTGGTGGGTGGTGTAAGATGCTCTCTATCCATGATGATAAAAGAATATGTTCCATCGAAATAGACCTTATGAATGATACTAGGTCCTTCATAAAATGACCCTTACTGTTTAAACATTGAAATTACATATCTTTTGTGGAAAACACAAAACATCACAAAAACAGATGTATGAAGACCATAGTAGTCTAGTACCTTTGGAAGCATGGAAATATAAACACTGGTACATAAATGAAATACATTATCTACCACTAGGTTCTTCTTCACTAGAACCCTTCTTAGACACATAAAACGTAATAAATATCTTTATAACCTGGGAAAAGAAACATAAAAAGGGGTGAGGTGAAATGCTCTGTAAGGGTAAATAAGGGAGACATGTAAGAATAATCATGAGTATAAGGGTATGAGAACATGATCAGAAAGATAGAAGATCATACCCTGTATATCAAAGATCATAACAAAGATCATAGAAGAAATATTTAAATTTCATAAGACATGAATCATAATGAAATAAATATCATAATCCACGAAATCATAACATAGGAATAAAACATGTAATTATGGAAAACACATAAGCATATAATTTTATTTCCATAGTAGATAATGAATCACTACCAAGAATATCTTAGTGAAAAAGTCCTTTACTGAACTGGGTGAACCCCTATTCTAGCCCTGTATTACTGAACCAAGTGAACCCTTGTTCCAACCCTATTTATCTCATGAGATATAAATCTTTACCCAATGTATTTGATGGAGATATATGTCCCACCCATCACATAATGAAATCATACATACATGTTCCCTAAGATCATAAATAATCATATCATAACCCATGAAATGAAATGGGTATCATAAAAATGTAAAAATATCATAACCTTTGGAAAGATATAGGTTTCATAATAATTTAATCATAAACATAACCCATGAAAAGAAGCTGGTTTCAAAATAATATAACCCGTGAAAGAGAAACAAGATTTACAAACATCATGACATCAAAACATAATCCATTAAGATAAATAATATGAATGTAAACATTGAATAATTTACCCATAAAGGCATGAATAACACCAATGGATGTTATCTTATATGGGAAATAATTTTGAAATATATTTTAAAAACATTTTTGAGAAAAATATCCTTTATTCTTTGAAAAATAATTTTTATAACATAAATTTTTTTGAAAACCTTTATCTTTTAAAATAGATTTGAAAAATTCTAAAGGAATCTTTGAAAAAAATAAAACATTTTTAAAATCCTTTTTTCTTGAAAATTATCTTCAATGATATTTTGAAATCATTTTTGAAAACATGGTTTTTGAATACAATAAATTTCCAACCGAAGAGAGAGACTACCATATTTTACATAAAAAACATTATCTTAAGTACCAAAGAGTGGAAAAATGGCACTAAAAATAGAGGATATCATGAATAAACATAGGTGAAGGAAAATAATGAATATTATTTAGAGATGGATCATAATATTTCATCAAGGGAAGCATAAACATAAATAGTCTCAGAAAGTGATGATATTGTCTCAATAAAATCTTAAAACTTATCAACTTGGGATCATACTCTCCATGTAAGAAAAGGAAATTACATGAAGCTTAATATATCATGAAAATAAGTATATTCATGATATAACATGTAAAATAGAAGTATATACACCTTGAAAAAGAGTTTAGGTGCATAAAAAACATGAATATCAAAGATGGAAAATTGAGACAAAACTATTTTACCGATTTGGTATATTTTGAAAGTTAAACCCCATGAATGAAGGATCATCAAATGGTCATGTGAATACCCATAAATTTATGTACAATATAAATATAATAATATCATGGGAAGTACATAAACTATAACTTCCAATAATTATTTGAAATGTATTTTTCATGTAATTTATATTATTTCTTTGTTTTCAGGGGTTTCCCAGACATTTTTTGAGAAAGGGGTGGTTTTTTCGTGATTTGGGCCAAACCGTGAGCCCATTTCCAGATTTAAAAACATTTTTTTTTCTTTTATAACTCCTTCATTTTTTAATATTTTTCACCCATTCTACTTCCCACTTGTCCTCCCATAACCTTTTCAAACTACCATATCCATTTGGACCCCTTTGGAACTCATAATCAGGGTGGATTTGTGTGATTTATTCAGGCATTGGTCCAACCTGTGATCCCATTTACAATTTTAAAAAATATTTTATTTCTTTTTTATATCATTCATTTTTTAATATTTTTCAGTCATTCTAACTCTCACTCGATCCCACAAACCCTAGGCGCACCCCCATGTTCTATTTTACCTCTTTGGAGCTCATCTTCATCAGGTTTTAGGGAGAACTTCCTCAAGGTTTCTCAAATCATCCAGATTTGAAAAGGTAATTTTTTTCTTTCGTAAATCATTAATTTTTTACTCTTTTCCCCCATTTTAGTCCCAATTGATGTACTCAACCTTATTTGAATATCACTTTTAATTTTGGCTGCTTGGATATCCAACTATTGGTGTGTTTGGGGTGATTTCTTCAAAGTTTCTCATGTAAGTGATTTCCCCTCTTGTTACTTCCATTTAGTACGGGTTTCTCCCCTCCTTGAAGTTCCAAATGTCCAGAAACTAGTGTTTCATACCTAGGGTTTATTTTTGAGTTTATTGGTCTTATCTTGTGGTTTTAGGTTCATTTTCACTCCCTTTTGGTGCGACAATAGTGCAGTTGAAGTTCCATACAAGGATTTGAGAATTTTGACATATATGGTAGGTGATTACATATGTAAGAATTGTAGAATGAGTCTGGATTTAAATTTATTTTAAGTTCCTATTTCATTATTTTTAGTGTGAAAACTATTGTTGGTAGCATTTGTTAAGGTGTTGATTTTTAAGTTCCAATTTTCTGTGAAAATGGGTATTTTACTTGTGCATTCTATGTTTTACCAATTGGTGTTGTTTTATAATTCATGGGAGAAATTTATAAAAATGTTTTAGTGCTAAAAATTATAGATTTTTGTAATATTTTAATGAATTTGGCGTTAAAATAGGGGATTTAAATGGATTTTATGTGAAAAGTTTTGTTATAACTTGTGTAATTGTTTTACGAAAATTATAACCGTTTGTTTGAGTTATACAAAAGGTGAAATGTATGTTTAGATACTATTTTGAGTGTGTATGACCAGAACTGGTGTTTTCATATGTAAATTTAATTTGGTATCATGTAGAACTTGTTTGAGCCTAAAGAGGGAAACCTGGGTATCAAGGTGGGTGGACGTGTACTAGCATGCTAGTGATCCAGAGTAGTTTTTTTACCTGTTTCACTTAACAAGTTTGATGTTGAAAACACTAAAAAAACTATGATTATGATGATGTTGGGGACCAATAGGTTATGGGTGATTTTTATACTAGTGGATCATGCATGATAATGAATATTTTTATGGTTACTTTCACACCGAGATGCGAGGTACTTGGGGCTCACACCTAACTAGTGCCTAAGGGTGTTACTGTGTTGATTGATCATTGACTATTTGGAATTTATATTTGGATTATGGTGTGTTTGGATGGAAAATTAATTATCTTACATGTTTTATTTAAATTTACCCATTCTTTAAAGTTACCCACTTTGAAAACTATTTTCATTTAAATGATGCACCTTAGAAATTATTGCTACCATTGTTTGTTTATAACACTTGCAATATTTTTATCTTATAATGCTCGTCACATGGAATCTTTGGGTGATATCCTATTGGGATTAGGATCACACCCTAATTAAAAATTTTGGTGTAATTATACTTGGTTATGTTTAACACAGGTAAGGTAAAGGATTTTGGAGATGACAGTTTTGGTTGCTAGTTGCTTTCATTGTGCGGTGTTGTGGAGAGGGGTCATGAGTGATGGCCCCTTGTCGTGTGGTGGTCTTTGGGTTATTTTTATGCTAATTTTTTAGTTTTAGACCTATTTTTTCATTCTAAAAGCCTTTTATTCTTTTCTGAATTTTTAATTAAGACTTTTTTGGCATGAATTTTCTGATTAGGTTTATTAATTGTTTTTGGTTGTTTTATGTATTCTAATCCGGGTTAATCATTCCCAAACCACTAGTTATGATAGCCGGGCACTTGTGCTAGATCTTGGGGATAAGGAATTACCTTAAGACCTTTCCATGTGATGGTTAGGGTTCTGGTTTTGATGGTGACCAGATCTAGATCGTGACATACACCACCCAAAAAGAAAGAGTGTCGAACATAGTTTGTATCTCACAGAAATTAAAAGTGAGATGAAATCCCCTTACCTCGTGTCATGACTCTCTCTCTGTACTCGTAAAATTTTCCTATATAATAAATATATGTTTATGAAACATATTTTGAAGAAGAATATTCTTATAAATAATACCATAAATGGTTTTATTATGAACTTATATTACCCACTTTTTAATGATCCTATGTTAAAGTTTCACTTCGGGTAAAATTCGCTTTGTTCTTCACATGTGTCTTAATTTGTTATATCTTTGGTCCTTATACTTATATCATGATTATAAAATATATAAAATGATATAAATATAAGGTATATACAATATATTTTTATTATAATAATCTATAGAATATAGGAGTACGAAATGGAATACACTGTTCATGGAGACGGTAAGCCATTCGTACCTATGAACGTTGTTTCCGTCTTTATTATTGTATTTAAAGAAAGTATGTAAATAAAATATGTATATATATGTATATATATATTTATCATTATTATATTATAATTAATATATAATATATATCATATAAGTTCATTATACCCATCCTCAATACATTCCATGTGGTGTGTGAATGAATCACATCTCTTTGAGGGGGCGGTAATCCACACTTCCTTAAACGAGATTATCGTATTAACACCAAATGGAAAGTAAAGAGATGTGTGTTGTAAAAGTAATACATAATATTAAAGACATAATAAATACAATATATGAAATATATAAACATAGTGTCCATCATAATGGTCACCATGATTTGTGGTAAATGAAAAATGAACAATCATCATTTTGTGTGGCAAGAATTCACCATACACAGAAACAATATGTTCAATATACATTAGATGGAGGTATGTATAAGTGTAGTTCAAACCATTATCATAACAAAATAATATTATATTGAGTATACTAGTGTTTTCACACAATAATGGAAAAAAATATTGGAGGGGGCGGAGAAGCAAAATAAAGGAAAAGAGTTTGAGAGAAGACATTACCTCTAAATCGGATAACTCCTTTTGGTTTATGCCAAAAGGATTCCATGAGAGGATTTATGACCTAAGGTAGGATTAAAGGTTTAAGGGAGAATTTTTTAGAGGATAAGTGGTTAGATAATGTCCAAAATTAATAGGTTTGAGAGGTGTGAGGAATGGGTAGATGTGGTGGCCTTTTATAGTGGAGGTGGAGTGGCACTCTTGTAAATATTTGAAGAGAGAATTCCACCCACTTTTTTCATGTTGAAAGTGGATACAATAATGGAAAAATATATAGAAAACTGATGATAGGGTAAAAATATTTCAGGAAAATGGGTTTTGGAAATGTGTAGGTCGTTTGGGCCCTTAATGTTAAGGTTTAGTCTCTAATTAAGCATAATTTGGCCTTAACCGCTCTAATAAATTTTAATCACTTTTACTAATGTTTTTGGTAAAAAAAAGTTGATATTAATAGAAATTATAAATTATGATAATTCTAAATATGTAATCCATTTTTCCAAATTCTAATAACATATTTGGTAGAAATTAATTTAAAAATAATCCCATTGTTGGGATGACATAGTGGGTTTTTATAGTAAAAAGGATCAAAAGATTGTTAAGTCTTTATGTCCAATTTAAATGTGGAAATGTTTCCAATGACCAAAATTGGATTACTTGTAAAAAATATTTTCTAATTAAAATTTTATATCAAATTAAAATATATTTTAACCTTATAAATAAATTAAATTAAAAAGTAGTTTTGAATTAAAATCCAGTATTTTTCACTATTCATATGAAAATGAAGTTTTTCAACAAAATCCCAGAAATTCACCCAAGCCTAATTTCAACATTCTGAAATAAAATATGAAGTTTATTTTATCAAATTAAAATTCTAAATGACTCTAAAATTACTTTCATTATTAGAGGCGATTCATTCTAGAAAATGTTTTTTTAGACATAAAAAAGACTTTACCAAAAATTATTTATTTCATTATCAATATGTTCTATTTATATAAAAAAATTGTAGAAAATATTTTAAATGTAGTTATTAATATTCATATAACTATGTTTAACATCTAGGTTATAGTTATCTCCTTTAAATTATAACAACAAAAAAAGATGTTTCGTAGAAACTCAGTGTTGCGTGTATTGTACACCAAGTCAGTGTTGCATGTAACATACAACAATTAGGAGTTGCATGTAAAATAAATATTTGACTTAGTGTATTGCAATATATAAATGAAAATTTAAATTTATTAAAAAAAACAGGTCCATAAAAACTCAAGGTGTTACATTCTACCCCCCTTAAAATGAATTTCATGTAATGACCCAATGTTTTTCAATGGAAAATTCCGTTATTATATTTATGTCATAAAATAACATGAAAACACAAAATAATGAACTAATAAGTGATAAGTGACCTTTAAACATAAGTTTTTCACTCCTATGTTTGAAATTTTGAAAATCCGACATACACAGTTGTGTTCAAGATGATGTTTGGAGTCTAATGAAACAAAAATAATTTTTGGTGAATAGTGACCTACCCTTATGAATAGTAACATACCCTTATGAATAGTAATATGACCCTTATGAATATTAAATAATTTAACATAATAGTAACATTACCTATGAATAATAAAATAAAATTTAGACATTTTAGAAAGTGACAATTTGACCTTAGTAAACGTTTTGGTATTTTGTAAGTCATAAATAATTAATTACAATTAATTAATTAATTTAAAAGAATATTTATTTCCCTAAAATTTATTCATAAATTATTGAATCAATTTCTTATAGTTTTTAGATAATTTTATAAGACCCTACGTAATTTTTGAAAGCACTATAAAATCAGTTTTAATCTTAAAAACTGTTTTTTAAGTTAATTATGATTTTAATTAAATATTAAATTAATAATATTTTGAAAATTATATTTGAAAAATGGACTTCATTTTTGGATTCTACACGTCGAAAAATGGTTGGGGTAAATTTTTGGGATTTTTCTGAGATACTTGAATTTTTGATGAATAGTGAAATATCGTAATTTACAAAATAAGCTAAATAAGCTAATTATAGGGTCATGTGTGATGTTCTACTGATGTAAGCCCACTTGGTTCGGGATTACATAATAGAATTACTATTCTTGGTCTTTCAAGACTCACTATTCCTTTTCTTGTGGGGAAATAATAAACTAATGAATTTTATATTAAGGAAACCCCTCTCCCCTCCACTATAAAAGCCACCCTTCACACCATCATTTCCTCACACCTCTCAAGCTCCAAGACTTATATAAACTCTACCCAAACACCTTACCTAGCCCCTCACCCAAGGCAAAGTGCTTCTTTTTTCATCAAAAGACCAAGCTTAGGCCCTTAAGGAGGTTCTCAAGAGATGGATTCAAGAGGTAATTTCCCTCCCTCTTCTCCTTTAATTTCCTTTCAAGTTCAAGTTCATTTCTTGATCTCTCCCCACCTATATTCATCCAAACTGTATTGTAACTCTATTATTATACAAATAATGTAATTATATGATTCTAATGGTATATTATATCATCCAAACCCCTTTCCCTCTTCCTTTTATTTTATTAAAGAGAACGTTGTTCGTGAGGTGTTAATTTATCACCTTCAAGAACAAGATGCTTTATTCTTACATTTATACCTTTAGATCTGGTCATGAAACCATTTTTATAGTTTAACCATAATATTTTATATTTATTATTTCCTATTTAAAGTTCTGTAAATAACCTATGGCCATATTACTAAGTGATAAGTTAAAACAAGTTTGTTGTGATCCAAAAACCGCCCAAATTGACCCAAATAACCATCATTTAATTCTTATCTAATGATTCAACCACATGAATATAATATAATTCATTATAATGACATTCAAGCTCCTGTAATATCATTAATGACATGTAATATCATTTCTGGATGATTAATCTTGTTCTACCTAAACTTCAATTTAAGAATACAAGTGAATCACCCAAGAAAAACCATAAAAACGAACATCCCTGAACAATGTTTTTAAACTCTATAAGTCATCCAAAGGAACATAATATGACATAATGAAACCATAATGAACCCTATTAATGTACACATTTTTCTGGATTTCTAATTAATGAATATAATTTCATTATATAGGACATTAAAGAGAAGGAATCTTTCGGGTACAAGGTAAGGGGAAATTCTAGAACCCAACTTTCATCATTCAGGTTCTTCCTCTTTCACTCCATTTTTGATATGGTTAATCCTATAAAATCATTTGTTCATAATTGTCTTTCCTTTTCTGGTATATACATGTTTGTCACTGGTATTTATGAAAAATCAAATGTTTTACAAAAGAACTCTTCTTTCAAGAACACACCTTTTACTTGTCATTCAAGATTGACAGTTTTTGTATCAAGTATGTTGCTCCCTCTTTCTTTTGGGAACCCAAAGATTATGAATGTATTAATATGAGGTGAAAACCATTCCTTTACATGGGTTAGTTATGTTTATTTTTTATATGTTTTCTATGTGGAAATCATGATAATGATAATGTTATGATGTGATGGGTGCGCCCAGAATTATATAGCGCAATATGAATGTTTGAATGTGATGGGTGTGCCCAGAATTATACAGCACTCCAATGCATTGGGTAAAGTAATGAATCTCATGAGTAAATGTTAAATGATGTGTGAACAAGATTCTAGCTTGGTTCACAAGTATGTGTGGTAGTTAACCACTAAGACATGATGTTTCATTTTTATGCATTGCCACATTTCAAGTCTTTTATTTATGCTCCGCTCATGTTCATGATCTTTTTCCTATGTTATGATTATGCTCACCCCATGATATATTGTTCTTATCTATCCTATTACTGGGATTATAGATCACCCCTTTTGATTTATATCATCAAGTGGCTACATTTACTAAGGAGAGGACAAGTGCCAATAAGAAGCTAGAGAAGGATAAATTAGATAAATGTTCATTCTTGTTGTGTGTTTGTTATGTATGGTCTTAGTTTCCCCAAGACACTAAAACTTTGGATCCTCTCTGTGTAATAATATTATGTTTTTTATCTTTAAAATTATGTAATAGTAATGTAAGAAAAGGAAGGGTCGTTAAAGTTGGTATCCGAGGCAAGGTTTAGTTAATCTGGGAATTAGGATTAGTGAACCCTAGAGAAAAATTCTAGTATGAGACTAAGTAAAAATATGCACACAAGAATATTTACCTAGGGATCCCATATGTTATGTTTTTGGTATAATTTCTAAATGAATAAGTTATTCATGAATTGTTTAGTTGTGTTTTTTTCTATCCTTTTCTATTCTAGAAAATGGTGGGAACCAGGAGAAATCAGGCCAACAACTCATGCGAGGGCCAATGCAACGATTGCCCGAACAACATCCCCAATTATTTGGGAGGTGGAGTTTATAACTTCATGGAAATGATTACCTAATTATCTTAGGTTATGAACAATAAACATAATAATGGGGAACTTACTCCTTCACCAAAGAGGGAGAAACTGGCTATCGAATGTTTTATGCGGCAACGACCACCGACGTTTAGTGGATCTTTCGATCCACTAGTTATGGAATAGTGGGTCAACACCATCGAGAAGATCTTTTCTATTCTTCACTGTTCTGAGACGGAGAAGGTGACTCTATCCGTTTATCTTCTAGATAGAGAGGCCGATCAATGATGGGATTTGATTAAGAATACCAAGACAAGGGAGGAAATTGAAGAGATGGAATGGGAATACTTTAAGATATTGTTTCATAATAAGTACTTCCCACGAACTCTTCACACGAAGATGGAGAGAGAATTCATAGAGCTCAAGCAAAAAGAAGGAGAATCTGTCACAACCTATGAAGCAAATTTCACAAGGATCACAAGGTATGCTTCGGGTTTTGTTATAAAAAATGATAGAAAAAATGATAGATTATTTAGTGGATTAAAACCACAACTTCGAAAGGCTCTTGCAATTCAAGACTTTGGGAGTTATCAAGAAGTTGTTCAGTGTGCTCTCAAAGTGGAGATGGAGTTTGGAGAATGGTCCCATGGCTATGGTGATAAGAAAATAAAGATGGGGTTTCAAGCTGGTGGATCTAATGACAAAGGTGGGAAGAAAAATCAACGACCCACATGCCAAAAATGTGGGAAGTTGCACAATGGGAACTGCCTCAAAGGGACAGGGAAATGCTTCAAGTGTGGGAAAAAAGGACACCATGATCAAGAGTGTCAGAAAGACATGAAAAGGAAGGATAATGTAGCCGATGAAAGGAGAAAACCACTCATGGTCCAATGATACAACTATAAGAAGCTAGATAACTATGAAAACCAGTGAACTAAACCTCGAGCTCTCGAGAGTAATCAGTGTCAGTAGCCACCAAAGCCAAAAGAACAAGGGAAGGCTTATACCATCACTACTGTGGAGGTGGAGCATAATAATGAAGTCGTACAAGGTACACTTCCTATTCACTCAAGAATGGAAAAAGTATTATTTGATTCTGGTTCTACGCATTCCTTTATATCTTGAAAGTTTGCTAGAACTATACAATTGAAGCCCCGAAACCTTGAAGTAGAGATATCTGTAAAAACACCAAGTGGTGAAATCATTGCAACCCAAGTGTTTGACTCTTCTCCTGTTGGTGTATGTGGGAAGATTCTTCTGGAAAATCTTGTAATACTTCCCTTAGTGAAATTCAATGCTATAATGGGAATGGAATGGCTCTCATTATATAGAGCGCATATCAACTATCGGGAAAAGGAAATATCTTTTCATATTCTGAACCATCCCATGCTCCTCTACAAATGCAAGTAAGATCATGAATCTCCTTTGAAAAATCCTTCAATGGTGTGGGTGTTGATTCTCTATAAAGAAGCATACCTCACCCAAATGGTTGAGTCGAAGGAAAGTTCCAACCTTGAGGAAATGCCCATCGTGAGGGAATACAATGATGTATTTCTCTAAGAGTTACCCGGAATTCCCCCGGATTGTGAGGTAGATTTCTCAATTGAACTCATAACTGAAGCTACTCTTATCTCAAAGTGCCCCTATAAGATGGATCCTATCGAACTAGAGGAGTTAAAGAAGCAGCTGCAAGAGCATCTGAAAAAAGGGTTCATAGGCCCTAGTGCATCACCTTGGGGTGCACCAGCGCTCTTTGTAAAGAATAAGGATGAAACCATGCAGCTGTGTATCGATTATCGGGAACTCAACAAGATCACCATAAAGAACAAGTATCCTCTCCCAAGGATTGATGACTTGTTCGACCAGTTAAGAGGAGATAAATACTTCTCAAAGGTGGATCTTCATTCTGGATATCATCAGGTAAAGGTGAATAAGGAAGATATTCAAAAGACTGCCTTCCATACAAGGTATGGGCACTATTTGTTTTTGGTGATTCCCTTTGGACTTACTAATGCCCATGTAATCTTCATGGATTTGATGAATAGAGTCTTTAGACATTATCTCGACAAATTTGTGGTAGTGTTTATCGACGATATTATCATCTAATCCAAGAGCAAGGAGGAACATGAAGAACATCTAAGACTTGTGTTGGCGACATTGAGAAAGGATAATTTGTATGCCAAGTTCAGCAAGTGTGACTTTTGGATGAATCAAGTCACATTCTTGGGATATGTGATCACAAGTGAGGGAATTTCTTTGGATCCTTCAAAGACAAAGGCAATTGAGTAATGGCCCAGGCCCTCTAGTGTCACATAAATCCGTAGTCTTCTTGGATTAGCTGGGTACTACCGACGTTTTGTGAGAAACTTATCACGATTGTCAAGCCCTATAACTAAGTTAACAAGGAAAGGGTTAAACTATGTCTGGATGGAAGAATGTGAGGGAAGCTTCAAGGAGCTAAGGAGGAGGCTGATCACTGCACCTGTACTCACACTACCGAAAAGTGGAGAAAGTTTTTTGATATACAGTGATTCTTCAAAGAAAGGCTTGGGTTGTTTGCTCATGAAAAATGATAATGTGATAGCCTACACCTCATGAAAGTTGAATATCCATGACCAAAACTATCCGACGCATGATCTAGAGCTGGTAGCCATGATTTTTTCCTTGAAAATCTGGCGGCACTACCTTTATGGCAAGAAGTGTGACATATACACTGACCATAAGAGCCTAAAGTATATATTCACACAAAAGGAGCTAAACATGCATCAAAGGAGATGGTTAGATCTAATCAAGGATTACAATTTCTCTATTCACTATCATACTGGAAAGGCAAACAAGGTAGCTAATTATCTAAGCAGAAAAGAACCTGCTACTCTATCCATGTTGCGGATTGAGAAAGACCCTATCTTCTTGGATATGCAAAGAATGGATTTGGAAATCATAATGGAAGGGGATAAATCCTACCTTGACCAAATGATTGTGCAACCATCCATCCAAGAGAATATTAAGGAAGCAAAAAGGGATGATGTGGATATATAAAAGAGGGTGAATGCGGTAAGGGAAGGGAAGCTGCAAGCGTTCCATATCTAAGATGATGGTGTGATTCGGTTTGGAATGTGGATTTGTGTGCCTTCATCACCCGGGATAAAGAAGGAACTTTTGGATAATGCACATAGCTCAACTTTCTCTATCCATCATGGGAGTACCAAGTTGTATCGTGATCTCTGAGAACACTTTTGGTGGGATAACATGAAGAAAGAGATTGCGGAATATATATCAAGGTGCTTGGTATGTCAGCAAGTTAAAGCTGAGAAAAAAAAGTCCAAAGGTATGATGCAGCCATTGCCTATACCCATATGGAAATGGGAAAATGTTACTATGGAATTTGTCATAGGTATCCCGAAGACATCAAAGGTAAATAATGTGATATGGGTTGTGGTTGACCGACTCACCAAGACTGCCCATTTTATCGCTATTCGGGAAGAACTCTCTCTTGAACAACTTGCAAAGATATATGTGAAGGAAGTGGTGAGATTTCACAACGTTCCACTCTCAATTGTCTCTACCCGTGATCCAAGGTTCACATCTAAGTTCTGGAGGAGCCTTCAACATGCTTTGAGTACTAAATTAAATTTTAGCACGGTCTATCACCCCCAAACTGATGGCCAGTCTGAAAGGAGTATTCAGACGCTTGAAGATATGATAAGAGCCTTCTATCTTGAATTAAAAGGTGGTTGGGATCAAAATCTCCCATTGGTTGAGTTCTCATACAACAATAGCTTCCACTCGAGTATTCAGATGGCTCCATATGAAGCTCTGTATGGAAAGCGATGTAGAACTCCAACCTGTTGGGATGAAGTTGGAGAAAAAAAGCTACTTGGACCCAATCTTGTTCAAGAGATGATAGAGAATGTTCAAGTCATCCAAAAACATATCAAAGCTGCTCAAAGTCATAAAAAGAGCTATGCTGACAAACGTCAAAGGGACTTGGAGTTCGATGTTGGAGATAAAGTCTTCCTTCAAATATCTCCATGGAAGAGAGTCATGCGATTCGGGAAGAAAGGGAAGCTAAGCCCAAGGTATATTGGCCCCTTTCAGATCCTTGACCGCATAGGAGCCATGGCCTATCATCTTGCACTTCCACCGAATATGGATAAAGTTCATGATGCGTTTCATGTATCACTACTGAGGAAGTACATACCAGACCCCTCACATGTACTAAACTCAGAGGTGGTGCAGCTGGAAGATGATCTCTCATATGAGGAGCAGCCAGTAAAGATTCTGGAACAGAGAGATAAGGTTCTACGCAACAAGATAACCCATCTTTTCAAAGTGTTGTGGAGGAACCATAAGTTTGAGTAAGAAACTTGGGAACCAGAAGAGGCAATGAAGGAGAAGTACCCTCACCTGTTTGCGTAAAGTGAAATTTTGGGGGAGAAATTTCTTAAGGGGGGAAGAATGTAACGACCCAATGTTTTTCAATGGAAAATTCCATTCTAATATTTATGTCATAAAATAACATGAAAACACAAAATAATGAACTACTAAGTAATAAGTGACCTTTAAACATAATTTTGTCACTCCTATGTTTGGAATTTTGAAAATCTGACATGCACAATTGTGTTCAAGATGATTTTTGGAGTCTAATGAAACAAAAATAATATTTGGTGAATAGTGACCTACCCTTATGAATAGTAACATAACCTTATGAATAGTTATATGACTCTTATTAATATTAAATCATCCAACATAAGAGTAACATTACCTATGAATAATAAAATAAAATTTAGACATCTTAGAAAGTGACAATTTGACCTTTGTAAACGTTTTTGTATTTTGTAAGTCATAAATAATTAATTATATTTAATTAATTAATTTAAAAGAATATTTATTTCCCAAAAATGTATTCATAAATTATTGAATCAATTTATTATAGTTTTTAGATAATTTTATAAGACCCTACGTAATTTTTGAAAGCACTATAAAATCAGTTTTAATCTTAAAAACTGTTTTTTAAAGTTAATTATGATTTTAATTAAATATTAAATTAATAATATTTAGCAAAATATTTTTGAAAAATGGAATTCATTTTTGGATTCTACAAATCTAAAAATGGTCGGGGTAAATTTTTGGGATTTTTCTGAGATACTTGAATTTTTGATGAATAGTGAAATATCGTAATTTACAAAATAAGCTAAATAAGCTAATTATAGGGTCATGTGTGATGTTATACTGATGTAAGCCCACTTGGTTTGGGATTAAATTATAAAATTACTATTCTTGGTCATTCAAGACTCACTATTCCTTGTATTTTGGGGAAATAATAAACTAATGAATTTTTTATTAAGGAAACCCCTCTCCCCTCCACTGTAAAAGCCACCCTTCACACCCTCATTTACTTACACCTCTCAAGATCCAACCATTCTCTAAAAGCTGCCCAAAAACCTTCCCTATCCCCTCCCCCACATCCAAGAGCTTCTGGTCTCATCAAAAGACCAGCCTTAGGCCCTTAAGGAGGTTCTCAAGAGAAGGATTCAAGAGGCAATTTCCCTCCCTCTTCTCCTTTAATTTCCTTTCAAGTTCAAGTTCATATCTTGATCTCTCCCCACATATCTTTATCCAAATTAAATTGTAACTCCATTATTATAAACATAATGTAATTTTATTATTGTAATGGTATATTATATCATCCAACCCCCTTTCCCTCTTCCTTTTATTTTATTAAAGAGAACGTTGTTCGTGAGGTGTTAATTTATCACCTTCAAGAACGACATGCTTTCTTCTTCCATTTATACCTTTATATCTGGTCATGAAACCATTTTTATGGTTGAAAAAGAATATTTTATATGTATTATTTCCTATTTAAAGTTCTGGAAATAACCTATGTCCATATTACTAAGTGATAAGTTAAAACAAGTTCGTTGTGATCCAAAAACCGCCCAAATTGACCCAAATAACCATCATTTAATTCTTATCTAATGATTCACCCACATGGATATAATATAATTCATTATAAGGACATTAAATATCCTGTAATATCATTAATGACATGTAATATCATTTCTGGATGATTACTCATGTTCTACTCGAACTTCAATTTAAGAATACAAGCGAATCACCCAAGAAAAACCATAAAAACAAATATCCCTGAACAATGTTTTTAAACTCTATAAGTCATACAAAGGAACATAATATGACATAATGAAACCATAATGAACCCTATTAATGTACAAATGGTTCTGGATTTCTAATTAATGAATATAATGTCATTATACATGACATTAAAGAGAAGGAAGCATTCGGGTATAAGGTAAGGGGAAATTCTAGAACCCAACTTTCATCCTTCGGGTTCTTCCTCTTTCACTCCATTTTTGATATGGTTACTCCTATAAAATAATTTGTTCATCATTATCCTTAATTTTCTGGTATATACATGTTTTTCACTGGTATTTATGAAAAATCAAATGTTTTCCAAAATAACTCTTCTTTCAAGAACACACCTTTTACTTCTCATTCAAGATTGACAGTTCTTGTATCAAGTATGTTGTTCCCTCTTTCTGTTGGGAACCCAAAGATTATGAATGTATTCTTATGAGGTGAAACCCATTCCTTTCCATGGGTTAGTTATGTTCATTTTTTATATGTGTTCTATATGGAAATCCTGATAATGATAATGTTATGATGTGACAGGTGCGCCCAGAATTATATAGCGCAATATGAATGTTTGAATGTGACGGGTGCGCCCGGAATTATACAGCGCTCCAATGCATTGGGTAAAGTGACCAATATCATTATTAAATGTGAAATGATATGTGAAAAAGATACTAGCTTGGTTCACAAGTATGTGTGGTAGTTAACCTCTAAGACATGATGTTTCATTTTTATGCATTGCCACATTTGAAGTCTTTTATTTATGCTCCTCTCATGTTCATGATCTTTTGCCAATGTTATGATTATGCTCACCCCATGATATATTGTTCTTATCTATCCTCTTACTGGGATTCTAGCTCACCCCTTTTGATGTATATCCTCAGGTGGATGCATTTACTAAGTAGAGGACAAGTGCCAATAAGAAGCTAGAGAAGGAGAAATTAAATAAATGTTCATGCATGTTGTGTGTTTGTTATGTATGGTCCTACTTTGCCCAAGACAATAAACCTTTAGATCCTATATGTGTAATACTATTATGTTTTTTATCTTTAAAATGATGCAATAGTAATGTAAGAAAAGGCATGGTTGTTACATTTCACCATAAAAATTCATCACTCAGGTAAAAAAATGAGGATACTTCCACTTAATTGTATCAAAAAGTTCCCATATAGATTCCTGTAACTGGTGATTTTTCATAAAAAATTTAACCATGTGAGTGGTAATGTTTCATAGGACTTTATGTGATTGGTCCAAAATTTCAAAAGGTTTCTCATCCTAAGAAAGATATTTTTCCAGCAGTATGACCTTTGAGTTCAGTACATGTGAATGGTCATGTATTTATTTCCTCAGGAGAGATACATGGAACACATCATGGACTTGAGAGATATTTTGAGGAAGTTCCAAGTGACAGGCTACTATCCCAATACAATCAATAATTTCAATGTGGCCTATATACCTAGGTCTTAGTTTCCCTTTCTTCCTGAATCTCATAACTTTCTTCCAGGGTGAGATTTAAAGAAACACCTTTTCAACAACTTCAAATTCTATATCACGTCGATGGTTATCAGCATAAATGTTCTACCAACATTTAGCTACCTAGATATGCTGCTGAATGGTTCTAACCTTCTCGACCATTTCTGCAGTGATCTCAGGTCCTAATATCTTTCTTTCTCTAACCTCATCCCAACACATTGGAGATCTACATTTATTCCCATAAAGGGATTTATATGGTACCATCTGAATGATTGAGTGAAATATATTGTTGTAAAAAAACTCAAATAGAGGAAGGTGATGATCCCAACCACCTTTGAAATCCAGAGGACAAGATCTCAACATATACTCCAGGGTTTTAATTGTTCTTTAAGACTGACCATCAGTACGAGGATGATAAGTAGTGCTGAATCTCAATTCTGTATTAAGTTATTTTTGAATACTTATCCATAACTTTGAGGTAAAACTTGGATCCCAATATAATATATTGGAACATGGTACTCCATACAGCCTTACCTCTTCCTTAATGTATATTATAGAAAGCTGATCAAGAGAGAAATATTACCTGATAGTAATGAAGTGTGCTGACTTAGTAAGGTGATCGACTACCACCCATATAACATTAAACCTTTTATAGGTTTGGGGTAGTCCAACAACAAAATACATAATGATGTTCTCTTATTTCCTTTATGGTATGGGTAATGTGTTAAAAATCCCTTTAGAATTTTTTCTTTCATCCTTAACTTGTTGGTATACCAAACACCAAGATACAAACTTCACGATATCTCTCTTCATGCCATCCCACCTGGAGCATTTTTTTATGTCTCTATAAATATTAGTAAATCCAGAATGAATAGAGAATAAATAAATATGAGCTTCTTCTAACATCTACTTCTTAAAATCTAGAATAGAAGGAACACATACACGATTACTGAACCTTAATATTCCATTCTAGTCAAGGTTAAACTCAAGAACATTTCTAACCTTCTTTTTCAGCTCTTCATCTTCCTTCTGTGCCTCCTTAATATTTACTTGGATAGAGGGTTGAACATTCATTTGAGAAAGGTAATGTTTTTCTCTTTCCTTCAGTATTTCCATATCTATCCTTTTCAAATCTAGAAATATTGGATCTTTTGTGATCCTCATCATAGATAATCTAGCATTATATTTTTTACTCAAAGAATCCACCAGCTTGTTCTCTTTCCAAGGGTGGTAATTTATTGAGCAATCAAAATACATTATCAACTCTAACCATATTCTTTGGAACATGTTAAAATACTTCTAAGTGAATATATATTTTAGAGTTTTATGATCATTATATATATCACACTTTTTCCCATAAAGATAATTCCTCCATATCTTTAATTCCAAAATTACCGCTGCTAACTCCAAATCACGAGTTGGGTAATTTTGATCATGAATCTTCAATTTTCATGAGGAATAGGCTATAACCATGTTATTTTTCATAAGAACACATCCCAATACCTTCTTGGACAATCACTATAGATTACAAACTCTTCTCCATTATAGGGTAATGTAAGAATAGGTGCACTGACCAACCTTCTCTTCAGTTCCTTGAAATTTTACTCACATTCATCTATTTAAATAAACTTAACACCCTTCTGAGTTAACTTGGTTATAGGATTAGTTAGTCATGTGAAATTATCCACAAACCATCGATAATATCTAGCTAATCCATGAAAAATACGGATCTCAATCACCATGGTTGGTCTAGCCCATCTTTCAACAGCCTATTTCTTTGATGTATCTACTGCAATACCATCTCTTGAGATTATGTGACCCAAAAATTAAACCTTTCGTAACCAAAATTCACAATTTGTAAAATTTTCATAAAACTTCTCTTTCCCTAGAATCTTTAGTGCAATTGTCAAGTAATCTTCATGATCTTCCTTTCTATTTGAATATATAATAATATCATCTATAAATAATACCACAAACTGGTTGAGGTAATCTCTAAAGACTGTATTCATTAAATCTATAAAGATTGAAGGTGAATTTTTAATTTCAAAATGCATCACTATATATTCATAGTGACCATACCTTGTACAAAATTTCATGTTGTGTATATACTCCTTTGTAACCCTTAATTGATGATATCTAAAATGAAGGTCAATCTTGGAAAAGTATTGATCTCCGAACAGTGGATCAAACAAGTCATCAATACGGGGAAGAGGATACTTGTTCTTGATTGTGATCTTGTTCAACTCCTGATAGTCAATGAAAATTCGCATTGATCTATCGTTTTTTTAAAAAAAAAATAACTATTGCACCCCAAGGTGACACACTTGGATGAATGAATCCCTTATCAAGGTTTTCTTCAAGTTTCTTCTTCAATTCTTGCTACTCAATCGAGGCCATTCTATAAGGAGTCTTTGAAATTGGTTTGGAACTTGGTATATGTTCGATTAAGAACTCAACTTCATGTTTTTTCATATGACTAGGAAACTATTCTATAAAGAAATAAAAAAATACCAAAAAAATAGGCATATCATCGATTTCAATATTCTCCCCAACCATTTGAGATAAAAAACCCTTTTGAATGGGAATTAAGACCCATACAATAGATGTAATCTCCACTAGAAGTTCAAAATTACTGTCACATTGATGGATTATCATATGAGGGTTTGAAATATAGAATATAACTTCCCTTACTTGAAAATTGATGTGGGATTTATATAGAGAAATCTAATCCATTCTTAGGATGAAATCAAATTCGACGAAAGGAATAATGAAAATATTTTTAGGAATCTCATTCCCACAAACTTCCATTGAAGAGGAATCATAGAATTGAGATGCAATAATCATACCATTTGGGGTTTTCACTACTAATTCCACCTCTAATTGTTTTGGAGGAATCTTAACACCCGTAGAAAATTCTTTAGATATGAAAGATTAGGTATATCCATAATAAAATATGATATTATCACGTCTAGAGTGGATGGTAAGTGTACCTTTCATCATGTTATTATTGAACCCCTCATCAGATATAGCGATTGCATGAAATTTTCCCTTGTCCCTCAGCTTAAGAGGTTTTTGTCTCAGGTCATCATCACCAACCCTTGGGTTTGGATAATGGTTAGCATAATGCCCATTCTCCTTGAACTTGTAGCACTAAACTGTGGGAGGTGCATTCTATGCGACACTTTATCTATTAGCATTTTGAGCCAACTTCTTCCCATCAACTCAAAAATATACTTCCCGATGGCATTTCTTTCCACACATAAAAAATTTATTAGGCCCCCTAAGAAAATTTACTCCTTGATTCTTCCAACACTTAGATCATAAAGGAAAGTTCATCTTCTTTTCTTCATGGTTTTTAGAGTTTCCTTTAAACTCCGTCTTCCTCTTCTTGTCAAATCTATGAGATTTATATGTGACTCCTACCTCTATTTCAACCTTGATTACACAATGCAAAATCAATTCATAGCTAATAAAGCCTCTTATGTCCAATGCCCTTATGAGACTTGGATTTAATCTACCAAAGAAACTATCAAATTTACTTTCAGGTTGGATGATTATTATTGAATTTTACCTTGAAAGTATTGTAAAATTAGCCTCATAGGTACCCATAGATTCATCATCCCTTTGCTTCAACTCAATGAACTCTTTATCTATCTTGGTACAAATAATTCTAGGAAATTAATTATTGAAAAATAAGTTCTTGAACTCATACCAATCCATGGATTAAATATCATCATGCTACCTCATATTCTTGATTAGATTCCACCATTGATCTACTTCTCATTCTAATTGATAAATATTCAGAATGAATTTCACATGCTTCAACACTGAAGAACAAAGAATATATTTTTAGTAGTACTAATCCATTATTCATCAACAAGTGGATTAGAAGACCCTCTGAAAGAAGGTGGATGTTGCCTTATGAAAGACTCAACAGAATATTGTTCCCTCCTTTGATCATTTGGAAGTCCACCATTATTCATAGCTTGAGAAATATGTGTGAGCATAGAAACATGATTTTTCATTCCATCTCCCATAAAATTTGGTTTCTCAGGAGGAAAATCATTTCATTTTCTATCACAATCACCACTAATGTGGTTCCTTCAGGTTCTGACCATTGACTAAAACCAAAATCATAAAGTAAGAAATAGGTATCATAATGAGGAACCACATAATCATGAAAAATAACTTATAGGATGTCTAAATTATGAAACCATCCTTAATATATGAGACCATAATATTATCCTCAGTTATTCATATCCATGTTATATTTAAACTCTTCATAATGGTTCATGAAGATTTTCTGAATTCCCGAAGCATATCCCCTAGGAGTGTCAAAACCAGGTGTGCAACAAAGATCGTTTTCATGTACTGGATTACCCTGAGTCATGCCTAGAAAATCATGTTGGAGATTCCACCCCTAGGTAAACCTATGCCAGAGTCACATAAACTTGTAGTATATAGACATGGTTGTATTTCTAGGAAACCACTCACTATATCATTCACCAAAATTCCTGGACATTTTTCTATACTTTCACTCACCCCAATACTTATCCTTAGACATGTCCTTAGGGTTATCACTAAGGTTTTATCATCATAGTTTCCAAAGGTTAAATAAAATTTTCCTCTAATACCAACTATAGAGACCCTCTATTTTCAAACATTAACAATATATAACTTTTTTGGAAAACACAAAATATTACACAAACAGACATATGGAGACCATAATAGTCTATTGAATTTGGAAACATGGAAACATAAACACTAGTACATAAATGAGCTACATTAACTCCCACTAGGTTCTTCTTGACTAGAACCCTTCTTAGACACATAAAAAATAATACATATCTTCATAATATAGCAAAGGAAACATAAAAATGGGTTAGATAAAATGCTCAATTAGGGTAAACAAGGGATAAATGTAAGCATAATCCTGAGCATAAGGGTATGAAAACATTATTATGAAGATAAAAGATTATACCATACATATCAAAGATCATAATAAAGATCATGGATAAAGATTGGCATTTCATAAGACACGAATCATAATGAAATGAGGAGAATAAGACATGAAAGCATAACATATAAATAAAACATAGAATTGTGGAAAACACATAATCATATAATATTATTTCCATAATAGCCAATGAATCACTTCCAAGACTATCTTAGTGGATAAATTCCTTTACTAAACTTGGGGAACCCCCGTTCCAGCCCTGTATTACTGAACTGAGTGAACCCTTATTCTATCCCTATATTACTAAACCGAGTAACCATCATTCTAGCCCTATATTACTAAATAGAATTAAACCTCATTCTCTCCCTATTTACATCATTATATTTAAATCTTTACCCAATGCATTGGAGGGAGATATAGGTCCCACATATCTCATTATGAAATCATACCTAAATGTTCGATAAGATCATAAATAATCATATAATAACCCATGAAATGAAATGGGTATCATAAAAATGTAAACACATTATAACCTATAGAAAGATATAGATTTCATAATCATTTTATCATAAACATAACCCATGAATAGAAGTAAGTTTCAAAAGCATTAAACATGTGAAAGAGAAAAAGGCTTCATAAACATCATTCCATCAAAACATAATCCATTCAGAGAAAGAATATGTATAGAAACATTGAATAATTTTTTTATAAAGTCATGATTAACACCAATGGATGTTATCTTAGATGGAAAATAATTTTGAATTATCTTTTAAAAACATTTCTTGAAGAAAATATCCTTTCTTCTTTGAAAAATTATTTTTATAACATAAAACATTTTAAAAACCTTTTTATTTGTAAATAGTTATGAAAAATTATAAAGGAAGCTTTGAAAACAATAAAAAAATTTCAAAATCCTTTATCCTTGAAAATGATATTCAAGGATATTTTGAAATCATTTTTGAAAACGTGGTTTTTGAATATAATTTATTTCCGACCAAATAGAGAGATAATCAGATTTTACATAAAAAAATTATCTTAAGTACCAAAGATTAAAATAATGGTACTAAAAATAGAGGATATAATGAATAAATAGAGGAGGATTAAACTCAGGAATATTCTTGAGATATGGATTATAATATTTAATCAAGGGAAGCATAAACATAAACAATTTCGAAAAGCGATGAGATTGTCTTAATAAACTCTTAAAACTCAGTAACTTGGGATCATACTCTCCATGTAAGAAAAGAAAATTAAATAAAACTTAATATATCAATAAAATAATGATATTCATTATAAAACCTGTAAAATTTAATTATATACACCTCAAAAAAGATTTTAGGTGTATAACAAAACATCAATCTCAAAGAAAGAAAATTGAGAAAAAACTGTTTTACCGATTTGGTAACTTTTGAAAGTTAAACCCCATGAAATAAGGATCATAAAATGGGCATGTGAATACATATAAATTTAAGCACAAGATACATATTAAACAATCATGGTAATTTCATACACCACATAAAATGAAAGAGTGGTGAACATGGATTGTATCTCACAGAAATTAAAAGTGATATGAAATCACCTTACCTTGTGTCTTGACTCTCTTCGTACTCGTACAAGATTCCTGTATAATAAATATAAGTTTATTATAAATATTTTATAGAAGAATATTATTATACATAATACCATATATGTTTTATAGTGACCTTATATTACTCTCTTGTTAATGATCCTATGTTAAAGTTTCACTTCAGGTAAAATTCATTTTGTTCTTCACATTTGTCTTAATTTGTTATATATTTGGTCCTTATACTTATATCATAATAAAATAATGTAAAAAATGATATAAATATCAGGTATATAGATTATATTTTTATTATAATAATTTATATAAAATAATACTATGAATGGAATACACCATTCATGGAGACAGTAAACCGTACGTACGCATGAATGTTGTTTCCATATTTATTGTCGTATTGAAAGAAAGTATGTAAATGATATATATATATATATACATGTATAATTATTCTATCATAATTACTATATCATATATATAATATAATTTCACTATACACATCCTTAATACATTCCATGTGGTGTGTGAGTAAATCACATTGCTTTGAGAGGGTGGTAGTCCACACTTCCTCATACAAGATTATCATGTTAACCCCAAATAGAATGTAAAGAGATGTGTGTTTTAAAAGGAATAAATAATCTTAAAGACATAATAAATACAATATATGACATATATAAATAGAGTGTCTATCATAATGGACACCATGATTGGTGGTAAATGAAAAACGAACAATCATCGTTTTGTGAGGCAGTAATTTTCCATACATGAAAACAATATGTTCGATATCCATTAGATGGAGGTGTGCGTAAGTGTACATTTAAAACATAGAATTAAAACATCCAAGTATATTTATTATACTGGTTTTTCCACATAATAATGGAAAAACGAGTGGAGGGGGTGTAGAAGGAAAATAAAGGAAAAGAGATTGAGAGAAGACGTTACCTCTAAATCAGGTAACTCCTTTTGGTTTGTGCCAAAATGATTCATTGAGAGGATTTATTCACAAAGGGAGGATTCAAGGTATAAGGGAGGATTTTTGTGAGTTTACTTTGATATATATTGTCTGAAATTAAGAGTTTTGTGAGGTGTGAGGAATGGGCAGAGGTGGTGGCCTTTTACAGTGGAGGTGGAGTGGCACTCATGTAAATATTTGAAGAGAAAATTATACCCACGTTTTTCATGTGGAAATTGGATATAATAATGTATCAAGGTAATTTAAATTGATTATAGGGTCAAAATATGTCCATCCGTTGGTTGTTGGACATGTTTCTAGGTCGTTTGGGCCCTTAATGTTAAGGTTTAGTCCCCAATTTAGTAAAATTTGGCCTTAACAATGATGATTAATTTTAATCACTTTTACTAATATTTTTGGTAAAAAAAATTTGAACTTATTTTAAATTATAAATTATTATGATTCCAAATATGGAATCCATTTTTCAAAATTCTAATAATAGAAGTGGCAGAAATTAATTTAAAAATAATCCCACTATCGGGACGACATTAAGTTTTTATAGTAAAAAGGATCAAACATTTGTTAAGTCTTTATGTCCGATTTAAATGTAGAAATCGTTACAATGACCAAAATTGGATTAATTTTTAAAAATATTATCTAATTCAACTTTTATATCAAATTAAAATATATTTTAACCTTATAAATAAAATAAATTAAAAAGCAGTTTTGAATTAAAATCCGTTATTTTTCACTATTCATCCAAAAAATGAAGTTTGTCAGAAAAATACCAAAATGTCACCATAGCCTAATTTCAACATTATGAATTAATAAATGAATTTTATTCTATCAAAATCAATTTATAAATGTTTCTAAAATTACTTTCATTATTATAAGTGGTTTGAGAAAATGATTTTTTTAAACATTAAAAGGAATTTACCAAAAATTATATCTTTCATTGTCAATATGTTCTATTTATATAAAAAAATTATAGAAAATATTTGATGAGTAGTTATTTCTATTCATATATCTATGTTTAATAGTAAGGTTATATTTATCTCCTTTAAATTATAATAATAAAAAGAGATGTTTCATAGAAACTTAGTGTTGCGTGTATCGTACGCCAAGTCGGTGTTGTGTGTAACATACGACAATTAAGTGTTGGGAATAGAATGAATATTTGAATTAGTTTATTTAAAGATATAAATTAAAATTTAAAATTAATTAAAAAAAAGGTCCATAAAAACTCAGGGTTTTACACTTCCCACTTGGGCTCCAACTTTGGTGGCCTCTTCTCAGGTATCATTGGAATTCTAGGAGCCAATACCATGTCACCCTGGAGAGAGGAGAGAAGGTGAACCTTTTTATTGAATTCCCTCTCAACCCTATTCTGGTGCCTCTCAAGATTTTTTAAGGCCTAGAGCCTATTCTCTTCAAGGTATTCCAACTAATCTAGATAGAATTCTACCATTTTTCTAGTATATTCTTGTTGTAGATAACTATTCAGAGTGATGAAAATTGAACCTCAACAGGAAAGAATACCTCTTTTCCATACACCAGGGAATATGGGATCACCTGAGTGGAATTTTTAGTCTTCATTTGGTCGTAATAGATGGAGTTGGGTAGCTTGTATGACCAATGCTTCTTGTTCTGGTCCACCATATTCTGCAGAATATTAGAGAGGGTTTTATTAGACTCCCCAATCTATCCATTTTCCTATACATGGTAGAGAGAAGTGTGTTTGGACTGGATTCTATACTTTGTGTAGAAATTCTTTAGATTAGTATCCCATAAGTTAGTTCCATTATTTATGAGAATGGTGTGAGTAACTAAAAATTGATGAATGATGTGAGAACGAACAAATTAGATCATAGAATATGACTTGGATTCCGTGAGAGGAATCACTAATGATGACTTGGTCAATAAATTAGTTGGGGTGATAATGAACAAGAAATGGTGAGCTGTTTCTAGTGTATATGGTCCCACAACATCATTTCCCTATACTATAAAGAAACAATAATACTTAGTAGTGTGGAAATGCTCCGATGATCAATTTACAAAGTTGCCATCATCCGACGAGTGAATTATAATAGGGGCATGATTTCTATAATTCTAAATATGTGGTCACCAGTAATCTATTTGATGACTAATTCAGAGTCTCCATTCACATAAAACTAGTGGAAATCAATATTGAGGACCAGATCGAGACTGATGATGAGACCCAGATACACTTCTTCATTATTGGTGTAACCTTCTGATAGTAGGAACAGGTAGGTTAGAATATCCTGTGAAGGAGAGGTGAAGATAATACCTAGACATAATCTATTAATCTTGGTGTTGTTGATACTTCTAATGGCCAGGATCTGAGAGGCACTATCAAAATACATCTTCCAACATGGTTTAACCTGATCCACTAAGTGGATATCCTCATTTGGAAAATCAATATCCAGGGGAAGTTCTTCAGGATCCAGATGAGTTGCCAGAAAATATGCCAATTCCTGATCCTTGATGACCTTATATAGAAAAAACCTAATTTCAAACTACTGAAGGATCACAACCTAACACACCAATCATCCCATTGGAATGGGGTGATTTAGGATATAACTCAATGGGTCCACACATGACACCAGCTATATCTCATGATACTATATATAATGCCACATATTATACAATAAAAAAATAGCGTGGGGAAACTCTTCCCAATAGGATAGTATCTAGTCTCCATATTGAGGATAATGTCACTAAGATAGTATAAACTATTGGCTCTACCTTAATTTTTTTTCCAGGTGAGAAGGGTACTGAGGGGCCATTCCAAGGTGGTCATGTAGAGGTTCAGAGGATTTATGGAGATGGGTGGAATAAAAACCGGAGGTTGTAGCAGATACTACATGATTTTATCAAAGGAAATATGGAACCCCTTATCCCAATGGTAGATGGTTATTTTCTTCCTGAGTCTCAAAATTGTTTTACACTTTTCAGCTATATTTGCAATGAACCTTTCACGATGTGACCCAACAGGGCTCAAGCCACAACTACCCCAAACCTGCCTCCATAGGCTAGTGGCTGGTGATAGGTTCCAAAAGGAATATCTAAAAAGGGAGGGATTTTCCAAATTCACATGTATGCACACACCCAACCATATCAATGCATAAGTGCATAGGAATAATAGAAAATGGTTGTAATATATAGAATATAACCATGTATGTAAAAACCTATAGGGTGTACAATATTATGATAATGAAAAATGAAAGTAAAGGGAAAAAATACACACCCAACCAAAAATATGTCCCAACATGACAAAAATTGTAAAGTAAAGATATTGAGAGAGCCCAGATTGTTAGGTCCACTAGGCTGGATACCCTGAGAGGGGGGGGTGAATCAGGGTATGACTAATTAAAAATTAATGCCCGTTCTGATCTTGTTTCGCTGTTAAGCAAAACACTCTTCTCTCTTTTCCCTGTTGCACGATATAAACAGAATGTAAAGCAAGCACAGGACACAGCAATTTTACTTGGTTCACCGCTAAGGGCTACGTCCAAGGAGCATACGCCGACAGGTTGCCGGTCGTACCAAATTCCACTAATCTTCACTAGCTGTGGATTACAAGGTTTGGGCTAGATCACTTCTATGCCCAGGCTCACTGCCTTTAGAATGTTTAGGGTCAGCTCACTGCTTTCCCAAGGGTCACTCCCTGTTTCTCTCTCTCTGGCTCACTGCCGGTGGAGAGGATCACCTTCTTCCTCTTCCTGAGCTCACTGCTCTTGGATGGAATTAACTCACAGTTTATAGACCTGTAGGTCTCTTCATTTTCATGAAAGAATGCATCTTCCTCTGTATGTAGATGCTCTGTTGAAGTTCAACTTTCACCCGTAGATGAATACCCCTTTGCCACTATCCACTGGGCAACCTACCTTTGGAAAGACCTTCGCAAAGCACCCTACAATGCGAGGCTCCCAATTTCGCGAAGCTCAAACAAGCCTTCGCGAAGCTCCTGCCTTTTCGCGAAGCTCACTCGCGAAGCTCCTTCGCGAAGCACTCTCGCGATGCTCAAGCCGTCGCAAAGCAACGACCCTCGCGAAGCTAAGTAAGACAACGCGGAGCTCGCAGGTTTCGCGGAGCTACAATAGCCGCCGCGAAGCACCTTTTTCGCGAAGCACACTGGCTCCGCGAACCACCTTCGCAAATCGAGAGCAAAGTATTTTCTCTGAAAAATCTCTCTACTTCGCCTGAAGGGGTCGGCCTCTATTTATAGGCGATTCCACCGACCCTCATCCTTTCCGCACGAAGTCAACGCCACGTCATCTCAAATCGCGATGCTCCAAAGTTTCTGTCAGAATTCTGTCCAAATCGCGAAGCTCCACCGCAATCTTCCGTTCGCGGAGCTTGACGTAGTCGCGATGAATCACCGTCAACTTACCTTCGCGGCTCGCGCCTTCGCCGCGATGTTCTCTCGCAAAGCCCTTCTCCGCCGCGATGCGCTTCAGCCTCTGCCGTTCGCGAAGCTTGACGTAATCGCGAAGCATCACCGCCTCCATTCTTCTGGTCTTCGCGATTCCCAAACCATGCATCCTATCTTCGCGAAATTCATGCCTTTGCCATATTAAATTGTGCTCTTCATTGAAATCCTCTTTTCGCGATGCTCACCAAACTCCAAATTTTGGACCCCAAAAATTTGGCAAACACTGGAAAACGGCGCCACCTTGTACTGCTCTTTTGTACCGCCTCCAGATTGTCCTTTCCTTTGTCATAGTTCTTTGTCAACATGTAATGTCAACAACTTCTCGGGAACTCGACAATTCTCCATGGAAACCTGCTTTGTCAACAAACACAATCAACCCAAAAATGATGCAATGTTACCTTGAGGGATTTTTGCCCAACAATCTCCCCCTTTGGGTTTGTTGACAACTCTTCACAACTCTGCTCAGAAATATTTTCTGCACTTTGATACCTCACTGAGTCTTCTTCCAGCTGCTACCACCATTCGCCTCTTGCGATTATGATAGCGTTCAAGGATTCACTTAACATGTACTCTAAGCCCACATGAGCAATGCTCGGCGTGAGAAACAAGAGTAGTATGAAAAGTTCATCAATGAATCACTTCATGTCAGACCCCAATTGTCGATTCCACCATGATACCAATTCTTACAAATAAAACCAGTTGTTGAACCACACTGATACCAATTGGTGAATTCTTATGTTGATACCAATTGTTGATAGCTGGACACCGTCTCACACCATTCCAACACCACTGTTCTGCTTTTATCACGATCATTAGCTGTCGTGATTTCTATGATTTGATCGATCACGTCTAGCATCGTCAGATTTCAAAATCTCTCCCCCTTTCTCATTGCTCCCCCTTTCTGGCTGCTCCTCCTGTCAGCTTCTCCCCGTATCAATTATGATTTATCAAATCTCCGCACTATTTGCTCCCTTGAACAAACACTTTTCTCCCCCTTTGTCAAGCACTTTTCAAGCACTTTTCTCCCCCTTTGTCGACGAACCCAAAGGTCACGCCTTTGTAGTCTGTAACATAGTAGAGAACACATATCAGCGCATTAGGGAAAAACACACCATACCTCGGGGAGAGGGGGGGGGGGGGGTCCACATCCCCATTATTTCAAGTGCAGGGAGTCGACTGAACTCCCAGAGCCAGTCGATGCCTCTCAAAAGCTTCCTTGGGTAAGGCCTTTGTTAGAATGTCTGCAACCTGTAGTTCTGTAGGCACATACTCCAACTTCACGATCCCTGCGCAACCTTCTCCTTGATAAAATGATACTTAATCTCAATGTGCTTTGTCCTTGAATGATGGACGGGATTTTTGCTAAGATTTATAGCAGTTGAGTTGTCACACTGGATTCCGATCGGAGACTTCACTTCAACTCCCATATCTTCAAGCTGCTGCTTCATCCACAATAACTGTGTGCATGCTTGAGTGGCCGCAATATACTCAGCTTCTGCGGTGCTCAATGAAATGCAATCTTGTTTCTTGCTTAGCCAAGAAATACACAATCCACCAAGATAGAATGCACCACCTGACGTTGATTTTCTATCATCGGCTGAACCGGCCCAGTCTGCATCAGTGTACCCCAATAACTCTGTCTGAGATTTGTCATTGTATGTCAAGCCGAAGTCCACCGTGCCCTTAATATACCGAAGTATTCTTTTTACTGCGAGCATGTGACTTTCCTTGGGATTACTTTGATATCTCGCTGCTTGGCATGTGGCGAAAACAATATCAGGCCTTGTTGCGGTTAAGTACAACAGACTTCCAATGATTTGCCTGTATTCTGTGATATTAACTGTCTTGCCATCCTCATCTTTTGATAATTTCATCCGGGTAGCCACCAGAGTCTTCATCTCCTTGGAATTTTCCATTCCAAACCTTCTCAGGACCTCCTTGGCATATTTAGATTGAGAAATGAATGTTCCATTCCTTCCTTGTGTGACCTGTAGACCAAGGAAAAACGTTAGCTCTCCAATCATTGACATTTCAAACTCATTTTTCATGAATTCAGAAAACTGTCTGCACTGAGCTTCATCTGATCCACCAAATATTATGTCATCGACATAAACCAACACCATCATCCTTTGATTACTTTCATTACTGAAATAGAGATTGTAATCAACTCCTCCACGCTGAAAACCAAGCTTCTTCAAGTACTGATCAAGCCTTGAGTACCATGCCCTTGGTGCTTGTTTCAGCCCATACAATGCCTTCTTCAGCCTGCAAACTTTGTTCTCATCCTCATGAATGAGAAAACCATCTGGCTGCTCAATATACACCTCCTCTTCCAGAACCCCATTCAAGAATGCGGATTTGACATCCATCTGGAACACTTTGAACTTCCTTTGCACTGCGATGGCTAGGAATAATCTTATTGTCTCCAGCCTTGCAACCGGTGCAAATGTCTCATCAACATCAATTCCCTCGATTTGGGAGTACCCCTTGCACACTAGTCGTGCTTTGTTCCGAATCACTGTGCCATCTTCATTCATCTTGTTGCGATAGACCCATTTGGTCCCAATGACATTCTTGTTCGCTGGCCTCGAAACAATCTCCCATGTCTGGTTCTTCTCAATCTGATCAAGCTCTTCGTTCATGGCCTGAACCCAGTTTTCATCTTCAGCTGCATCAGAAAAACATTTCGGCTCCACTTGAGACAAAAACGATGCTTGTTGCGATGATTTCATTCTTCGAGTCTGAACTGGAGCTGTTTGATCACCAATGATATTCTGCCTATCAATTTCAGCTCGACTCTTTGGCTTTCTCACAGACACCGACTTGACACTTTCCTCTTCATTGTCAGTATCTTCTTCTGAGTCAGCTTCTGCCACTTCTGCTCCCCCTGGGTTGCTTTCCTCATCATCACTTTCATCCAGGAACTGTTCACTGGATCGTTGAGTATTCTGCTCATTTTCAACTATAGTGACATCATTGCTTTCAATGATTTTTCCCAGCCTTTTGTTGAAACATTTATACGCTTTGCTTTTCCCGGAATAGCCAAGGAATATCCCTTCATCTCCTCGTGCCTCAAACTTCCTATGATGTTCTTTGTTGAGAATGAAACACTTACTTCCAAAGATTCGAAAGTACTTCAACGTTGGCTTCTTTCCGTACCACAGTTCATATGGAGTCTTCCCTTGCTTCGGACATAACAGGGACCTGTTTGAAACATAGACCGATGTCAAAACTGCTTCCTTCCAAAATTTCTCTGGTAGGTCCTTATCAATAAGCATTGTTCTGGCCATGTTGTTAATGATCCGATTCCTCCTTTCTACTACTCCATTCTGTTGGGGAGTTCTCACTGATGAAACTTGATGCCTTATCCCATGTTTCTCGAGATAGTTTTCAACCTGACTGTTTGTAAATTCCGTACCGTTATCAGTACGAAACTTCAGAATTTTCTTCCCAAGCATCTTTTCTGATTCCCTCCTGTACTGCTTTATGCAACTGAATACCTCTGTCTTATGGGTTATGATGAATACCCAGGCCATTCTGCTATAGTCATCAATGAAAAGAACATAGTACCTTTGCCCATTTATAGCTCGTGGTGAGATAGGTCCACATACATCAGCGTGCACCAATTCGAGCACTCTAGTTGATTTCTGTTCCTTTGGCCTGTATGTCTTTCTGATGATTTTCCCTTGCTGACAAGCATCACATGTATGAGTGCGATCACGTGATAGTTTGGGAAGGTCTCTAGTAGCATCACATTTAACGAGATCCTCCATAGATGGTTGGCATAGATGACCAAGTCGCTTGTGCCACAACTGGTTTTCTTCTTCTCTGGATAAAAGACAAGCATCTTCTTCCCCACTTACAAGATAGAGATTTCCCTTTGACCTTTTTCCCTGCAGAACAGCTGCTCCATCTTTTCCTTTCACAATACACATCTTCTTGGTAAATTGGATAGAGTGCCCGGAGTCACATAGTTGACTGACACTGAGTAGATTATGACTGAGACCCTCTACTACCAAGACATCAGCACGTTTCATCTCTTTGCCCCCAAACTTAGCTTTCCCTGAGCCAACAATCTTCAGGCCTTCATCATTTCCAAATTTGACAACTCCTTCTTTGTCATATTTGATGCCTGTAACAAGATCCTTATTACCCGTCATGTGGGATGTGCAACCACTATCAAGGATCCAAACACCAGATCGATCTGATGCTTTAAGGGCAATCTCCGCCACCACAGCCTTCTCGTTTTTCTTCTTCTTGGTCCATACTTTTTCTTTCACACTCGGCATGGATTGAGGCTTCTGTTCTTTCTCAGAGTATGATGGACCATCCTCATCTTGCAGAGCTGCAAATCTGTTCTGAACTTTTAGCTCACTTGTTGGTTTATTGATCTGCTGCTTGCGAACATTTTGATTATTCTTTGACACATTTCTCTGAATGATTGATGTGCAATACCTAGCCATGTGTCCAAATCCTCCGCACCAAAAACAGTGTCCTTCAAAATATGTTCTGGAAAACCGTTCTCTGTTTGGCTGCCGTCTCTGCTCATGTTCCCTTCTGTATCTCTTGGCTATGGAACACACAACCTGTGAATGTCCCATTTTCCCACAGCAATAACACCTGATATAGGATGCATTCCCTCGTGATATTTCAGCACTGTGATTTCCCCTTTGGGATCTCTGAATATTCTGATTCTGTTTTGTTCCCAAATCAACCTTCACTTTCGGGATGAGTGCTTGCGGTCTGACTGCAATTGTCGCCAATTTTTGTTCTTGACTAAGCCCAGAAACGACCTTAACATCTGAGCTCAATTGCTGTTTCTTTCCTACTGAACTGCTAGGCTCCGCTTTCATCTTCTCTGTCTTCTGAATAGACTGCTTTTCAGATATCACATTGGGGGTCAAGAGTTTATCTTGATCCTTGAGTTTTTTTCGCAGACTGACCACTTCTTCTTCAAGCTCTTTGATACATCTAACCTGATCCTTTCCTGTGTTTGTCAGACAATCAATTTCCTTCTTTTGTTCCTCAATTTTAAGCTTATACTCAACAATATTTTCTGAGCTCTCTGGTGTTGAGGATTTTAGTCTTTCAATTTCTTCTAACAGCTCAGACTTTTCTTCATCCTGTTGTTGCATGTAGAGTTTGGCATCACGAACCACTTTATTGGCTTTCTTCGTTTTGGCTCTCCAAACATCTATCTCCTCAAGAGCTGCTTCCAATTCGGCTTCCATATCAATTCTCCCTTCAATTTCTTCTTCTTCTTTAGCATCAGCTTCTTCTCCCTTTTGAGAACTACCAACAATTGCCACCAAGGCATTTACCCCACGATCTCTGCAATTTTCTATTTCCTCAGCTTCTTCATCCTCAGACTCATCTGAACTTTCAAATTCTTGTGAGAGAAGATTCTTTTTCTTGAAGAAATTTCTCTTGAATTGTTTCTTCCCTTTCACAAAAGCTGAAGACTTCTTTTTGGGAATTTCAACGTCATCATCATCATCATCGTCTTGAAACTTCTTGGGGCATCTTGCCGCAAGATGACCAACCTTTCCACATCTAAAGCATGCTAGTGGAAGTTTACCTTTAAACTTTCCTCTTCCTCTTTGTAGATTCGAAGAAAGGAATGACATCACCTCATCTGTCTCTTCTTCTTCATTAGAATCTTCAATGGTGAGCTTCTTCATGGCCTTAAATGCCACCTCTTTAGACTTCCCTTTTTCCACAGCCTCATTATCATCGTTCCTCATTTCATATGCAACCAAGGTACTGTGCAAATTGTCCAATGTCAGCTCTTTTGGATCATTATCTTCTAGTACTGAAACTTTCGGATTGAACCGAGGTGGAAGTTTCCTCAAGATGCGCTTTACAATCTTTATGTCTTCAATGACTTCTCCAAGACCTCGCATATCTTCCACAACAATGTTTACCCTATCAAAGAATGCGTCAACAGACTCATTCGGGTTCATTTTCAGATCTTCATATTTGTTCCACAACACCTGCAGCTTTGCCTCTCTGACTTTTGTGTCCCCTTCATATATATTCAAAAGCTTTTCCCACATGGAATGTGACGTTTTGCATGACATCACCTTTGTGTAGATGGGATTGGAAAGGGCTCCCCCTAAGGCATTGATTGCTTTGGAATCAGCATCCAACTCTCTATGCTCAGCTTCTGATAAGGCACCACTATTAATATCAGCTGTGATACCATGCATAGCTGCTGAAAACACATCCATTCCCAAGGATCGGAAATAGTGTTGCATCCGATTCTTCCATATCTGAAAATTATATCCGTCGAAGATCGGAATCCCTTTATGATTGGTTACCTCCATTGAGAGAAGAACAACTTTCAACCTTTCCCTCTGATACCACTTGTTAGGTCCACTAGGCTGGATACCCTGAGAGGGGGGGGGGGTGAATCAGGGTATGACTAATTAAAAATTAATGCCCGTTCTGATCTTGTTTCGCTGTTAAGAAAAACACTCTTCTCTCTTTTCCCTGTTGCACGATATAAACAGAATGTAAAGCAAGCACAGGACACATCAATTTTACTTGGTTCACCGCTAAGGGCTACGTCCAAGGAGCATACGCCGACAGGTTGCCGGTCGTACCAAATTCCACTAATCTTCACTAGCTGTGGATTACAAGGTTTGGGCTAGATCACTTCTATGCCCAGGCTCACTGCCTTTAGAATGTTTAGGGTCAGCTCACTGCTTTCCCAAGGGTCACTCCCTGTTTCTCTCTCTCTGGCTCACTGCCGGTGGAGAGGATCACCTTCTTCCTCTTCCTGAGCTCACTGCTCTTGGATGGAATTAACTCACAGTTTATAGACCTGTAGGTCTCTTCATTTTCATGAAAGAATGCATCTTCCTCTGTATGTAGATGCTCTGTTGAAGTTCAACTTTCACCCGTAGATGAATACCCCTTTGCCACTATCCACTGGGCAACCTACCTTTGGAAAGACCTTCGCAAAGCACCCTACAATGCGAGGCTCCCAATTTCGCGAAGCTCAAACAAGCCTTCGCGAAGCTCCTGCCTTTTCGCGAAGCTCACTCGCGAAGCTCCTTCGCGAAGCACTCTCGCGATGCTCAAGCCGTCGCAAAGCAACGACCCTCGCGAAGCTAAGTAAGACAACGCGGAGCTCGCAGGTTTCGCGGAGCTACAATAGCCGCCGCGAAGCACCTTTTTCGCGAAGCACACTGGCTCCGCGAACCACCTTCGCAAATCGAGAGCAAAGTATTTTCTCTGAAAAATCTCTCTACTTCGCCTGAAGGGGTCGGCCTCTATTTATAGGCGATTCCACCGACCCTCATCCTTTCCGCACGAAGTCAACGCCACGTCATCTCAAATCGCGATGCTCCAAAGTTTCTGTCAGAATTCTGTCCAAATCGCGAAGCTCCACCGCAATCTTCCGTTCGCGGAGCTTGACGTAGTCGCGATGAATCACCGTCAACTTACCTTCGCGGCTCGCGCCTTCGCCGCGATGTTCTCTCGCAAAGCCCTTCTCCGCCGCGATGCGCTTCAGCCTCTGCCGTTCGCGAAGCTTGACGTAATCGCGAAGCATCACCGCCTCCATTCTTCTGGTCTTCGCGATTCCCAAACCATGCATCCTATCTTCGCGAAATTCATGCCTTTGCCATATTAAATTATGCTCTTCATTGAAATCCTCTTTTCGCGATGCTCACCAAACTCCAAATTTTGGACCCCAAAAATTTGGCAAACACTGGAAAACGGCGCCACCTTGTACTGCTCTTTTGTACCGCCTCCAGATTGTCCTTTCCTTTGTCATAGTTCTTTGTCAACATGTAATGTCAACAAATTCTCGGGAACTCGACAATTCTCCATGGAAACCTGCTTTGTCAACAAACACAATCAACCCAAAAATGATGCAATGTTACCTTGAGGGATTTTTGCCCAACACAGATCTTGAGCTCTAATCTTCGACCAAAATACATGATCCAATGCACCAGGTATCCATAACCTCCTATGTAATCGTCTTTGACTTATCCATCATCTGCATAAGACACAAAACATGTGGGAAAATACCATATAGGGTTGACTATATACATACCTAGTATGAATCCCTAAAAGTTGAAGGGGCAGTAGTAAGGGACACTATAGGAATTGAAAGGAGATAGATCAAACTGAATAAAGATATTAAAAAAATAAAATGACATGGATATAGATATATATATTCTCAAACTAAAGAAACCCAAACAAAGGAAAAGGGTATCATCATCTCTTAGCCCAGTATAGGAAAGAGTGCTATCAGTTCTAGAATTACATCATCGATGTCCATAATATCACGTGTTAGTCCAAAGAAGTAACCATGTGGAACGCCCACACCTTGATACTATACGAAACAGTTGAGGGGGCATAATCTCTAAGTAGAGGACCTATTCTCTAGTGTGTCAGGGGGTTCCACCCAGTGTAAGGAGGACCCACATCCTATATTATGGGGGGGGGGGGGGTACAACTCAGTAGATAGAGGACCCACACCCTAATAGCATATGGGGTACCACTTAGAAGATAGATGACCCATACCCTAATTCTGTAGGGGGTACGACTTAGTAGATATAGGAACCACACCCTAATTCCATATGGGGTATCACTCAGTAGATAGAGGACCCACACCCTAATTTCATGGGGTGGGGGGGGGGGTACCACTTATTAGATAGAGTACCCACACCCTAATTCCATATGGGGTACCACTCAATGGATAAATGGAGGACTCAAACCCAAGTTCTTTAGGGGAGTACTAATCAGTGTAAGGAGAACCCAAACCCCATCTGATAGGGGGTACCACTCCATAGGTAGAGGACCCACACCCTAATTCCATAGGGGGCGGGGTACTAATTGGTAGATAGATAGAGGAACCACACCCTAATCTTTCTGGGGGTACCACTCTAATGATCTTACCCAATCACTGCCATCGTCAAGCACTACCTAAAATAATCACATTAGTAAAAATATTTCATCATATCTCAAAATACACTATAGATTCCACCATCATATTCTACATGAAAAAACACTTAGTATTGGCTAATCATGGGCCCAAATGTGAGTCCAAATGAAGGAGATACAAGTGGTTGGAGTTTCAATAAAAGGAAAGAAGGTGTACATGGAATATAAGGGGGCTCACAAGGAATGTGATCCTACACCATCACTTGGATATTTACCTTATGGTACATGGATCACTACCTATGTATCCCTATATGATGTGTAGGGGTACTACACGATGTGCTTCAACCACCTATGGTCCAGCCTGTTCCCTCAGTCCGTGTCCATTTATCCTACCAGTGTCCGTATACTTTTGTACATGGCGTGTTCCTAGACGTGCCTATGTCCATGTACTCTTGGATGATACATTGGGATGCTAGTACAAGGTTCACATTTCATGTTGGTGTCCCACACAGTTTGTTATACTTTTGTCAGCCGAAACTATAGCCTCCACATCAAAGGGGTCACATACCATGTGTTCTTTTGAACTACACAGTGTTTAGTTGGTATTTTTTTTCTAGAAATTTAGATCCACACCTGTGCATCCCTATCTATGCCCGATGCTTATAATATCACCTCCAAACCACCCAAAATGGAAGGGGAATCCCTCAATTTTTTGTTTTTGGATATCCTATGGCTGGAAACATATTTCTGTTTTTTCTATCATTTCCCGCATGCACCACACCCATATTCCATCACCTGCCATCTCCAATTTAGATTCCATTTCTACATAACAACCATTTCCTGGAATCATTTTCATGAATGGACTAGTTTAGGTAACTGGTTTGAGAATTTTGGTGGTTTACATCCCATCATCCCTTCCTTCAATGGAATCAGTCAGAGACATCAGGGGGTTTACCTAGTGTTCCTCATCGTAGGGAATTGTGAAGAGGTCTACCATCTTGAGAACATTTATGGAGTCATGCTTATATTTGTCATCAGTGTGGCCATATAGTTTTGGGCATACCATAGGCATGAATCCCAACTTAGAATCCATGAAATAACTTAGGGTGCGGGATGGATTTGGCATCAGCTAGGGACTCTATTTCCCCTTTTTCTATTGATAAATACCCTTTCAGGATTTGGAGGGTTTCATCCTGGATTTAGAAGCTTATACTAGAGGAGGAGTGGAGATCACAAGATGTTTTGACCTACCAAGGTAGGAATTTATGATTCTGTACGTGTGGAAAACTACTCAGGGAGCCAATCAGTCTTCATTCTTTGACATACTATTCTTATAAGCCTAATTACATTCACTTAATCCTTTTCTATTGCTGCTGAGGTCAACAGAGATATACATTACCTATGACAGAACCTCACCCAAATTGACCATGCCCTAATCCACCTCCTCATAGAACCAATACTTTAACACATAACATTCTTTGATGGTATGTTCTATGATCTCGTGTTATGGGAAATGGTTGGGGTGGTTAGTGAGTTTGGATTCTTGGTATTTTTTACATTCTAGCATATTTAGAGTCCCATTATATAGGGCACATATGAAATAGATTAGAACCTATGAATATATGAAGTAATTTGTTCTCTTTCTTCTATATAAGAAGGGAAATATGGGGGCCTGAAATTGATGAGGGGATGGAGCCACACTCTCTCATATATGTGGTTGTACCTGGGAAGGAAATTCCTAATAGTTTTGAACTGGGAGAGGCTGCGCTTGATAAGGTTTCACTGGGAGAGGATACACATGGTAGGTATGTGATCGATGAAGCTACTCAGTAAAAGGGTCCAACAAATATACCTGCTCAGGGGCCTCAACCTATACAATGGAAATAATATCTTCTTTGGAAGGTCACCTTATATAAGCTAGAAAAGGAAATGATCAAGACTATCTATCCCACTGCAGGGAATCCTCCAGACACTAATACTTATTAGAAAACTCTTATAACCCACCTGGAATGTTCTATGTGATGAGGATAGGGATCAAATTAGTCTTGAAATTATTCACACACATCATTATCAGATTCTCCTAGGTCAACGACATGTCGAGTGAGTATGTGAGGCCTTTCCACTGGGTAAAAAAATATACAACTTCCTCATCAGGACTTTTATTACACTTAAATAGGTCATTGATACATGTATTTAATGTATTGGAGATGAAATGGTAGAGAAATTGCTTGTAAAGTTCTTCACAACCAGTGATGGATCCGATGGACAACTAGATGTACCAAAAAATGAGGGACCTTTTAGTGTCTGAACAAAAGATTAGATCTTGGTGGAATCATGATTCTTCAAGGTTTTTAACATAGTACTACACCATTAGATAAAGTGTTCCAAGTGATTTAGCAGGTCGCCCATCCCATTGAATGAGGATAACCCAGTGTTACCAAACTCTATGGGTGATCAAGTGTCATCCACCCATGCCGGGTACAACTTTCTGTTGAGTGGTATCACCTCCTATCATGTCTCTAAGGTATCAAGAAGAGTGATGAGAGAAGTTATAATGTCACCCTAGAAAGGGTTACTATCTTTATGAGGATTACTAACCACCAATGTGTTGATATGATCATCAAGTCAGTAAGCATACACATAGAATTATGGAGTGGCATGATCTGGATTTTGGGGAGGATGATTACACTGCTCGGGCAGGTTCAGTGACTCATACCTTAGTTACTTTCCATAAAATTGTACATGTACTCTATCTAGATGTATTTTATTATTGAGATAAATTGGGGGAATCTGTCCAAGAAGGACTTTATTCCCCACTTGAGGAGAAATGGGATCATGTTGGGCATTTTTGTAATCAACGCACTGATCAACAATGAGTTCAACGATGAAACTTTTCTATTATAAGAGTTACTAGAACAAGTTAACCACCATGGTATATGACTATATTTTTAGTGTGAAATCAAGTGGATATGAGGGTCCCATATTCTCCTTACCCTTTTTTATGTTTTTATGGGGAATAAATTTTGCCTCATTGGAGGGATTTGCAAGGCCCCATGCATGCCTTTGCTGAAAAGTAAGGAAACCTATCATAGTGTTTATCTGGTATTGTGCCACCCCATCGGGGAGGTTTTTACCTATCAATACCTATATTTAAGCCCTTATTCTCAATAAGCTTGGGAACAACCATGTTCACCATAACAGTACCTGGAGGGGAACCCTCATCATCAGTTGGTAGGGTATGATGTTGCAAGATAGGGATGAAGTAAAGAGAAACATATTCTACCCATACCCTGATCTTCACATGAAGAGATACATTTTTAATATTTCGGTAGAGAAATATGAGGATTTTGATGTGTCTCTATTGGAGGTTCTGGCAGTATCTGGACGTTTTAGGGTGCTGAGCCACTAGGAGTACCACTATCTCAACCCTTCGACACTGCTGATCGATGTCATCAAGGTTATCTTGGCTGTTTGGATAGGTCAAATGTATATTGTAGAGGTGGTGAACGTTTCCTGGATTATTTGGAGAAAACACATGAACTAGCCATCGATAAGGGACTTTGGGATGTCAACGTTTGGAGTTGTAGGCATCCAGAACACCACAAACATCTGGTTAGTGGCTAGAGCCTCCCACGATCCCTATTGCTCAAAGGAAGGGTCCTGCTCTTGGTTGGCCCAAGATCTAATTGGTGGTGTCCAAGAGATGGGTGGAGGCACCGATGTGGATTAGTTCTCCATCTGGTTAACTAGTAGAGGTGTCACTATGTGAGTCACCGGTTCACTACACATTGGGACCTCTCTTGGGGGTGTTTCCAATTGCAACATCAAATCACTGTAGGCTGGGTTATTTACAACTAACTCGTGTGCTATGAAAGAACACTCTTCTGTGGATTAGTAGAGTGATCACTATATAAATTAATCAACCCAGTCACTAACATATCTCTTATATCTTTTATATAGGTAGAGAGAAGGGAAATTGGTGGCAATAAGGATGGCTACACTGTGAGCCTCTAGAAGGGAGCTAGAACTTCTTACACATGTTAGTACCTATATAGAGATATGGGGATTCTATAGAACAATGAATCTGGAATGGATAACTTCAACTATTTATATCCTACCTCAAACTCTAGAAGTTGGGTTAGAGATAACATTATCGATTCATCTGTCCCCTCAAATTCTGAAAGATCCATGAGGTCAATGACGACTTGGAGTTTCCTAGGATTTCGCCTTTGGAAACGAGTGTTAATCCTTGTACCCTGCGATGGTTTTTCAGAGAATGGAATGTCTTCTACATGGGGAGGACCACCATTTTGGTGGATAATAAAATTGGGATGACCTCTACTTTTGTAATTTAGGAAACATGGAGGTCCTTAGTATCAGTTATTGTTAGAGCAGTGATGACCTCCATTTTGACGGGTGATAGAGGAGGGAGGACCTCCACTCCGGTTGGTGATGTCATGGGTATGACCTCTATATTGAGGTGAAGGGGCATAGGAAGTGCCTCTGTACTAGTTTTCAAAAGAGTAGGGAGGACCTCTACTCTGATTATTGATGAAGAAAGGAGTGACTCTACTTGGGTTGGTGTAGGAGCAGGGAGGAAATCTATTTTGGATGGTAGTAGCACGAGGCCGACCCCTATGATGGATGTTGAAATAGAAATGATGAACACTTCTTGCAATAATGATGGAGTGGGGAGGCACTTCACACTGAGTCTCATCTCTACGAGTTGGCCCACAATAGCTATCAATGGTGATAGTGATTTAAAGTGTCAACCTGGTCTTCTTATGGGGAGGCTGAGTTCGTGATCCCAATTGGGAAAAGATAGATCCATGTTCATTTGTTTCAAGGATCTAGAGGGATGATTCGGTGGTGTAAGGTTCCAATAGAGTTGTGGAAGATTCCCCTTATTGGGAATTATCCCAAGCTTTTCCCCAACATTGGCATCAGGTGATTTGGACCGGGTTCAGTGGAGTAGGGGTAAAGTCCACCTGTTATTCATCCTGAGAGGCCGATCATTACAGGAATTTATGTGGCCTAGTGGTACCCCTCAATGGTGACTCATATGTAGTAGTTTTGTCCTGGTTGACTCAAATATCCCCTAACTCCTTGGTGTAGGGTAGTGAGTCATCAATGTTCTATGAGGAGAGAATCTGGAAGTGATTTAATTGTAAAAATGAGGGTGGTTCCCCCATGTGTGGCCCTTTAGGGCAGTAGTGATGACAAGGTGTTGATATCTTTAGGTATTTGAGATCCATTTACCTTGTGGGAATAACCGCCTTCTGCTCATACGAATGTATTAGGGTGTCGATCACCCTCCTCTGGATGATCTGAGAGGGTGAGACGAGTCGTGGGAGCCGAGTAGATAAAGGTGTAGCAAAAGTGGAGTTGTGTGAGGTTTTCATATAAATTTTCCTCCTACCCCAGTGCCTACACATGATTGGTTGCTTATTTCCTATAACTGGGGTCCTGTATGTCAGGTGGATTCTACCATCAGTAAAGGTACATGGAAAGTGATTCCCAATTCCCCAAAATTGTCCAATCTTTCGAATACGAAATGGATCTATGTTGAAATTTCATAGACCAAGGATGACCAATTATAACTACCATAATTCTTTGGTAAGTTCCATGTTGGGAATACTATTTTCATGGTGGGACCTGACACCAGATGTTTGGATTCAGTGGCATACTAATATAATGATGTATCAAATGCTACTAGTTCCCATGGTTGAAGGAGAATAGTTTTACATTGGGTTCACTACTTCTGTTTCAAATTCATTCCATGAGGCCCACCTCCACATTCAAAAAAAATCATGTGTTGGATTATGGTTTTCCCACATTCCCACTTTTTTAAGGTGGTTGGATTCCATCACTTTCATCGATGATATATTCTCCTTAATTGAAACGAGATAATGGGATGTGGGTTCCTCCTTCCATGGATTCACCCTTAGATATTGTTTCATAGTTTGATTCACCCTCATAGATTAATTTTTATTTTTTGAACTCATTCCTGGTGCCATATCTTTGTGTAAATTGGTTAATTATGATGCTTATATCTTGGAAGGGAAGCAACCTTCTATCAGAAGAGTAGTCATGCTGGGCATTGCTGGGCATGTCTGGACATTGGGTTTATTGGTCACCTATGAATCTTCCCCTTTGGAGGGCATATCATATAAGGAATATTAGGTGTTGAACACATGAAATCCTATGTTGATCACAAAGTAATTAAAACTAGGGGTTTAAATCTTCCAAATATTTTTACCTCATACATCCCATGTTTTTCATGAGGTAGGTGTTTTGAGTTAGGTCACAAGTTCTACATCCCGTGATGAAGGACCAAAAAATCTATTTGAGACAGATCGAGGAATGAGTTTAACATACCGTGGATACATATTTGGTTGATCAAAATTCCCCATGTAGCTGGATCAAGGAGGTACGCACCTAAGAGGGAACACTAAGTTAATTTACCATTTTTGGATTGAACGCCCCATGAGGTGGATCTTGAAGGTGTGTCTTGAAGAGGGAATATGTCACACCTAAGTTTACTAGTGTCAATATTTAACCTCAAGGAGGCATATTACATACCCTGTTTAGTAGTCTGGGATCAAAACCCATGTAGTTTGTTGCAAAAATTTATAGTCATGTGACATGACTAATCCATGAAGTTTAACATCATGTGTTAAGGATTCTTGTATAGCAGAAGGAGAATCTATGAGGGATGGTGTGGGGCTTATGCTTAGAAGCTGCATAAAATGGGAGTCCAATCTAATGGTCAATAGAGATGATGTGGGGATTACACATGGAAGCTTCCTGGAATGGGATTAACATCCCATGTATGCGGGGAATTGTGTGGGGATTACACATGGAAGCTTCCCCGTATCAAAGTCACATTCCTCAAATGGGGAAGATGGTGTGGGACTTATACATGGAAGCTGCTTGGTATGGGTGTCACATCCCATGGATGGAGGGATGGTGGCATCTCATGATAATCATAGACGAGTTATCCTGCATTCATTACACATGGTAAGACTATAGTTTTACATCATTTGATGAGGACGTTTTCATGCAGTTTAATGTCGAACGACTAGGACATGAAACTAGGATGTTTTATTCCATGCAGCTCAGATATGGGGGGACTCACTCCTAACCCCTTGGGATTATGCGACCACCACTCATTAACCTTTGGGAGAGTCATGGATTTAGAATTTCCATAGAGGATTGGTCAATCATGAGATCCACATTAAAATCCCTATGCTTAGAAGAAAAAGGTTTTATAGTACCTATTCATAGAATAAAGATAGGGTAATGGTTTCACTAGATGCATAAGGGACATAAAATAGGGGACCAAGAATTTATTTTTCACAATTGGGTTGGGTTTCATGAAAAAGATGCATGAGTAGGGGGCTCTAGCACAAGGGAAATAAATGGAATCAAGAAGCATATTTGCATGCAAGTTATGGAGTTGAGCACAACAACGGGGTTGTGCACATGTAGGCTCTTTTGTTCTCACCTGACTAGCCTTAGGGTTAGTTTATTGATGATCAATCTACTATATTCCAAGTAAAGTTTGCTCCCAGAGGATGTCTATCACACAAATTACCTACCTTTGAAGGTATATGGTTGGTAATTTTTCACATCGTTGTGGGAAATGGGTAATTGCACACAGAAAAGCATCATTTCATCTTCTAAAGTGAATCACCAAGGGAGGGGGATGGGGGGGGGGGTGAGCTTCTATTTATACTTGAAATACTTGGCCATTAGTGCACAATTTCTTATGTGAATAATGATATTTGTGCACAGATTTATCCATTACTATCAGAGTTCAATTGCACAATACCTCTAGATTGGCATCTAACTTGGCATGAAAATATAATGGTTCATGTGAATATGCCTATTTGTGCACAAAAATGATACACTTCTCACATGATAATTTTTTGTGTTGTCAGCCTCTAAAGAATCCATAGAATTATATGTCATATTTGGTGCATATGACAATTTGATGTGGAATTTCATATTTGTGTGAACTGGTTGAAAGTTCCGTGCAACCCCTTCATCAACCTAGGGATGGTCATTTGGGGTGGTTTTTATGCCTATATTACCGAAAATAATCCGTTTGAGACCCGAAATGATATTTCAACAGAAAAAAATTAATATCTGATAATTTTTGTATTTTTATAGCATTCTAGTGGTTTTTAATCCTCATCCTTGGAGGAGTTTTCCACATTAAAAATATCATGTGTTGTTTTTTATTTTTTCTGATTATTTTATCACATAATTGTTTGTTAAAGAGTCTTAAATTTTTTTCATGAGTGTTTTTATCTATGGATAAATTAGGTTATTCCCAATAATTTGTATCAGAGTGAGGTACTTCAATTTAATTATTTATTGAATATGAGTTATTCATGAGACTTGATTTATATCCACATAAATTTGATTACTAATAATAAATATTTCACTCTTTATAAACAATAGTTAAAAAAATATTTTAACCTGTTATAGGATATTGAAGGAACTAAAAAATATAAGAGACTCCACAGAATATAAATGATGATGATTGGAAGGATAAGAGTTATTTTACGATTAACATCATTTAGATATAATTTAAATCTAATACACTATGGGAGGTAACGAATCTGATAGACCTGATGGAGATCTAGAAAAAGTATTCAAATAGGTATAAATAAAAATACCATAAAAAATTTTCATATAAAAAGAAAATATTTGATCTTTTATTAATTATAGAGAATATATATTTTTGTAACCTTATGGATGAATTTAGATTTTTTTTACTGATCTATATTTAATGGATGTTATTATTAATTATAAATGTAACACAATACTTGTAAAAAAATAAAAATAGGGTAAATATTTTATTTTATTTGACTTGTTATTATATTCATATGTAATATCATCACCACATTAATGTTCTGGATAGAAACTTTTAAGTCAGATGATGTGATTTCATCTTTTTTGTGAAGGAGACTTGGTGAATGACTAGTGATGGTGAATCTTTAGGTAGTAATTGTATTCTTGTTGTGACAGATATAAGTGCTAATCATAGAGGTCGATTAGTGGAAAAGGGTAAGTCAAGTGTTTTTATTTTGACAAGGAGGGTCATGTAAATAAATTCTATAAATCCTATACAAATAAATTTAATGAAGAAAAATTATGAATGAAATAAATTCTAAGGATACTAATATCTCTAATAGTCTTATTCAGGGTGATATATATTTACTCTTAGTTGGTGATAATTTCTTAGGTTAGATTTATATAATGAATGGGTGAATGATTAATTTTCTTTATACCATATTACATCAAAGATGGAATTATTTTCTTTACATGAATAAGGTTAATTTGGGTTAGTGATATTTGAATCATTTCAAATGTAGGTTTTATTCCAATTTTGTCTGATGTAAGACAAGTTATATGCCCATCCTCCCCAAGTATCTCTCACCCAAAACTACATGAAAGTAAGGTAATACAATATCATGAAAATATATGAGAAGGTACCCAACATAAAATTCTATAATGACGTAGTTACCCTCATGAACCAATGGAATATTCCTTGCTACTACCATCCCCTCCATATTCACATAACCTCGAATTGCATAACAACATAACAAGCGTAACCACATCTCTAGCTAATCACATTACCTCACTGTAGAGAACAAAATCATGAAGTACAACAACCTCATTTCATAGTCCTTCCATCTATTCCTCCACTATGCACTAACATCATGACATTTTATAACATTACAAAATTATATATCATACTAAGTATTTAAGATATAATAGAGATTGGGTAGTATTTAGCCATCCATATCTTGTTTTTCTTGTGTGTTTGGGTAAACACCTAGAACCCAAATCCATATATCAGTATTAGTCATGTTACCCAAATTAGGTGGTGGTGCGTATAGTATAATAAGATATAAAATGAATATATAATATCACATAAGCCCAAAATAAGGTCAATAACCTAATAAAAAATTGAAAACCACCACTATAACCATCTTACATAAACCTTTCTGTTATCTCTAACCATAACACAAACCAACCCCATCACCACCACATAATAAGCACATAATTTCCATTTCATAATCTCATAATCAATCTTCATTTTAAACATTTACTAATTAATTTATATTTCAAAAAAATTTCACTTTGTTATGTATTTAATTTTGACTTTATTATTTTCCAACATTACATTCATTATTCCATATATATTTCTTGTTTATAAAATTACATATAAACACCTTCATTTTAATTTACCACATGTTTTCTATCCAAAAATATAATTTATTATAATACATTATTATTACACTATATTATATTCAATATTCAATATTCAATTAATATTTTTATTCATTTAAATCATTCAATAATTAGATGATCAAAATTTCATTTTCTTACAATTCCATATTTCTAATAATAAATAAAAAACTACCAAACTCTTATAACACAATATCCATATTCACAATATCAAATTATAAGATCTTGGATCCAGATTCTACTCAAAGGTGACTCAAACATATTTGTCCACATGGCCTCAAGCGCATCTCCCCAAATGCCAGAGGCTTCTGACTAGAAGTGAGGGACTAGGAGTGATAGTGCGGAGACTATGCCCTCATTGGTAGAGTATAACATAGTATAATACAATAGTAAAACAATAGTTGAGGAAATAATACCATAAAATAGAAGTAAACAGTAGAATACTGATAATAAAAATAACCATATATCATATCATATTAAAGATGATGCTGTGTATTACATGTTATATGAAAACAAACAAAATAGATTACACTGTAGTAATACATGATATAAGTAACAAGAGTACAAAAAGGATAGAATAAACTTAGAAGCATCAAAAGCTTTGTCTTGGTTTGATGCTATCCTGCTCCTAGCAACATATCAAGTACCGAGAGATGGGTGCTTTACCTTATTGACACCTACAACAATATAATCTGTTTGGGCCCAAAAACATGGCCCAAATAGGGTTTGAGACTAAATACTAGTAAGAAACAACCTAAGGTTTGAGGAAATATGTCAGGTAATATATATAATAGGCAGTGTACAATAATGAAACAAGTAAGCTAGAAATCACTCAAAAGTAAATAGTTATACAAGATTTGGTTTCCATTTACATTCATTTCATATTCATTAACAATTCAATTATAGTGAATTATGTAAGTCTCGGGATACAACATGAGCCCAACATCCCCCCGTATACAGGTAAGCACTACAGATAGCTCAGAAGGCTATCAAAACTAGTGTAAGTGAAGACCGAATCCAAGCTTGTTCTTTGTCTTGAAAAATTATTCATAAGTCATTCCATTTAATTATTCAAATGATAACATGAGTCTGTCCTTGACATTCCTAAGTTAGAATTCAAGTATCACTCTCAGTGAAATTACACCTACATCCTACGAGCCTATCCCAATGATCCTCCCATGAACCCGACATCACTCTAGGTGTGGTGTGAGTATATGTCAATTGATCCCATCCTTGGATACTATAAATAATCCCCATGTATCACCCATGAAATATAAACAGTTCCAATAGAACCCTTCCATGGAATCCCTCTATGGAACCTTGTTTTGTTCGACATTTAAATAAATCCTCCATGAACCCATCCACTATATCCATGGTTTGCTCATGGATTAAACATATTACCCCCCTTTTGGTCCATATATGGAATCACTCAATAGATCCAGGGGTCACCCTAGGTATAAGGTACAATAGTAATATAGACCCATCCATGGCATTCAATTATGAATGCATAGTTCACCAAATGCTATTTACCCTTTTATCATATAAGATTCAATTAAACATTCCATTAGGAATGAAAAGCTCAAAACCAAAAGCATACAATATAATATCAAGAAAGGACCAACCTTATATGTCTTGGACTTTCAATTACTCACATGGGCACCATTCACATAATAATCATCACATGTAAACAAAACTATTACATGGATTTAACATTAATAAAATCACGTGGGCAATCCATAGAACAAGCCTATCATGTCATTTAAACCATCACAAGGCTTAACCATCAATTATATCACATGGGGAATTATTTTATTTAACAGATTTCATTTAAAACAACCCAATAAGAGAAACAAAAGCATGACTCATAGGCATTTAAGGTAAAGAACCCTACACATGATTAATAACACATATTCAATTACCTAAACATCAATAGGTAATGAAATGTTTCAATTCTATAATAAGGTGACACCCAAAAAAATCGGCGCGCTAAACTCCGGAATATATAAATAACTTGACAATTAGAGAAAGGCATGAGACCGCCCACCTCGTAATCATACAACTCTGCTCATCCAGTGTCGACCTCTAATTCTACCTAGAATGGAGTAGCTCTGAAAAATGATTATAAATGGACAAATCCTGATAATTTGGTTGAGAGGATAAGGTAGGAAGAATGACTCAAGAGGATTTGAGAACTCACCAAAGGGGTTCCAACTCATCTAAGGGTGTTCAAAATGGAGTTCGGATGAAGAATAGGGGGAAAAAACTTCCACTCGACTCTGTTGTTTGCGAAACACGAGTGATCCTTCTATTCATCTGAAGAAGAAAAAGATACTTCCCATTTTAGAAAAAATAAATTAAAAAGACACAGCTTGTACTTGGATATACATGCCGTTTATATGATTTATTTACCCTTTGTTACTGTCATTACTTATAGGTCATGCATGGGTCTTGTACAGACCATTAAAACGATATGTAATGGTATTTACACAATGTGTAACCCCTAGTCACATAGTGTAACAACCCTAAAAACTATCCCTCAACCTATTTTCCTCCTCTTTCTTAATTATATTCTGAAAATAAAAGATCCATACCTCAAAGGAATAACCAGGTTGTTAAAAACATCCTCTTTTAAAGAAATTCATCCCCAAATTTCCTTTCTAAGGGTGGTAAAAAACATCTGAGAATAAATCTAGCCACTACGATTATACATCAGCCTCCCAATCCCTGGTCTTATCCTATAATCAGCTATGATGCCATAACACCCATACTAAAGGAACATACTGACCATTGAGAACCTTCTTGCTACAATCTATAATTTATATAGGATGCTTCTCAAAGGATGAATCTACCTATAACTCAACTTCCTTGAGCTGAAAAGAATGAGATGGTTTTGAAAATTAATGTCACAACTGAGAAATATGGAAGACGTCATGCATAGCCCAATATCTCTGAGGTAACTACAACAAATAGGCAACCAGACTAATTCTCTACAGAATCTCGAATCGCCCAATGTATCTAAGTAAAAGCTTACCCTATCTCATGATCCTTTTGTGTCCCAACCTCGGCACAACACGTAGGAAAACCTGACCCCCGTCCTTAAAATCCAAAGGTTGTCTATGGTGATCGATGTATGATTTTTTATGAGATTGCACAATATCCATCTATTTATAAATCAACTTAACCTATTCAGTGGTCTCCTGGACCAGATGAGGTCCCAACACAACTGCCTCTCTTGCCTTCAGAAAACAAAGGGGTGATCAATATGACCTAACGTAAAAATCCTCATATAGAACCATCTAACTAGTATCCTAAAATCTATTATTATAGGCGAAATCATCTAGGGGTATGTGTTTCTCCCCAGAACCCTCGGAATATAGGATGCATTCCCATAGCATGTCCTCTAACACCTGAATCATATGCTTTGACTGGCCATCTATTTGGGGGTGTTAAGTTGTGCTCAGAAGCACCCATGTACCAATCTCCCTCTATTGCCCTTGCAAGAAATGGGAAGTAAACCGGGCATCCCTATCTGAAATGATAAAATTTTGGACCCCGTGTAGGCATAAAATATCAAATATGTACAACCTCTCAAGCTCATCAACACTAAATGTTTCCTTTATTGACAGAAATTGTGCAAACTTCATGAGCCTATAAATAATATTCCATATGGAATCATTACCTCGAGGAGACCTTGGTAAACCAGTAACAAAAATCCATTGCGACATCATTTCATTTCCACTCAGGAATGGGTAGCTACTGTAAAATCCCAACTGGTTGATGGTGTTCTGCCTTCACCTACTAATAGGTGGATCACCTCATAATAAAACCACCTATATCCCTTTTCATACCTGACCATTAATGCTAATGATGTAAGTTCCAATACATCTTGGTGACACCAAGATACACCGCCCATACAGTGGCATGAAAATCCCTCATCAGCTCCTTGTGTATGTCTATAGAAACCCATATGAGACCATGTAAACATAGGATCTCATCCTCAACTATGGTCTAACTAGGATGAGGGTCCTCACCTTCCATACTCTCCCATATAAATGGCCCTTCAAAATCTAATAGCTGCCCCATCCCCACTCTATCCAGTAGGGTGGAGGTAACAGTTAAGGATGAAAGAAATGTATGCCTCTGAATGTTGTGCACCTCCAAATGCATATCAGACAACAAGGCTATAAGCTGCCACTCACTACTGGCCTACTACACTACCTGCATCCGAGTCCTCCTGCTTAAAGCATCGACCACTGCATTGCCATTACCAGGCATGTAAGTAAGCTCAAAGACCAAAGACTGAATTTATTCCACCCACCTTCACTGTCTCAAGTTCAGATCACACTGTGTAAATATGTACTTGAGGATTTTGTGGTTCCTGAACACCACAAAACACTCTCCCAATAAGTAATGTCTCCAATAGAATAAATAATTAATAACCACAGCTAACTCAAGATCATACATCGGGTAATTCCTCTCATGTGGCCTCAACTGCTGAGTTCGTAAGCAATGATTCAATCCCCTTACATAAGCACCGCTCCCAGCCTGATACCTAATGCGTCGCAACACATAGTTTAACTCCTACCCGGCTCTAAAAAAATAAGTATCAGTGTCAATGTTTATCTCCCTTCCATCTCCTGAAAGTCCATATCGTAGGAATCTGTCCAAACATAATTCACACCCATTTATCCAAGCTTTTCAATGATTATGATAAACATGAGAATTACTATATGAAATTCATGTAGTAACCAGCCATCCCTATAAAAGTTTTCACCTAAATGAAGTTCTTGGGATTCTCCAAGTAAACTACTACTCTCACCTTCACTGGATACACTGATACTCATGTCTTTGAGATGATGTGACCTAGGAAGTGAATCTGATCCATCTGGAAGTGGAATTTTGTGAGCTTAGAATATAACCGTTTATCTCTCAAAATAGTCAAAAATATCTCAAGATGTGTGGAATTATCATTTATATTAGGAGAATACACCAAGATATCATCTCCGAAAACCACAAAAAATGAATCAAGATAGGGATGGAACACTCGGTTCATTAGTTCCCTGAAGACTGCCGACACATTCATTAGACTGAATGACATTACTAAATACTCATATAGACCATACCTACTCTAAATGGCTATGTGAGGTATGCCTGATGATATAACACACACCCGATGATAACTAAATCTCAAATCTATCTTAGAGAAACTGAAGCCCATCAGAGATGATCAAATAGATAAAATATTTGCGGTAAAGGATACGAGTTCTTAACTATCACCTGGTTAAATTTTCGTTAATCCATGCATAGACTGAGGGTACCATCTTCCTTTTTCACAAAAGGACTGGTGAAACCCAAGGAGAAGTACTAGGTCAGATGAAACCCTTTGCCTCTAAATCCTCTACCTGCCTCTTGAGCTCTTATAACTGTGTCGTATCCATTATAAAAGTAGGAATGAATATTGGTGTAGCTCCTAACACTAGCTCAATAGAGAACTCTAACTCTCTCACTAGAGGTAAACCTAAAAAGTCGTCCAGGAAGACATCCCTGATATGATCAACCAGTATAGTTAAATCCATATAATGTGTTCCCTGGACATCTAGATAAAAACTCGCAATTTGGGCTGTCATCTTGCCCAACCCACGATTCTCGGGTCCAGCTCAACTTGCCTAGACATCCCATTCACCATTGTGTAGAAATGATCCACCCTATAGTGATGTAAAATTCACCCTACGACGATAGTAATTAAAAAATGACTGAAAGGAAACCAACCACTCTATTATGAGAATGATATAAAACCCTATTATCTCGAGGATGTAGAGGTCCCATACAAAGTGACACTCACCGAAAACAAGGGGCACTCCTTGCACTAATTCACACCTTTCATTCTAATCCCTAACAGTGTTTCTAGTATCATAAAATCATCATATGTAAGACCACAAATACCAAGGCTCTCCATGATAGGAATATATATGAAACTTTGTGGATCCCATATATCAAAAAGTGTAGAATCTAAAATAGAGGCTACTAGAATAGTACCTCTGACAGTAGAAGGTCCAGAATCCTTCTCCTACTAGGTCTATTGCATTGCATAAGTCTGACCTATACTATAGCCTTGTGAAACTTCCTGGATACCATGAGATGATACACCCTATTTTTATTGAGAACCTACGGTCTAGTTACCATGGTCATGACCACCACCTTGGCCTGAATGACCTAACATACCCCAACTCTATGTCTAATGAGAAGCTGCTGACCCTACTCCTGAATGTGCAGTTGGTGCAGACCCTCTCTCTAGATTCTAGTGAAAATGTCCTACAAAATTTCTATATATGGTCCATATTTCTGCAAGATCATCACTCGATGGTTCCCTTTAGAAACTTTGGCCTCATATTCCCTAGCCTACCACACTGGTAACACCTCAGTTGGCTACTGGAATAAATTTTATAACTGCTCACATCACCAAGAGAAAGATCCAGATGATGCTTCTTACTACCTGTCAAGATAGTACCAGATCTTGGCATTGAACTGCCCTGGCATGCACCTCTAGATTCCCACAAATTATTCTTAGTAATTAGTTCTAAATTCACTACAATAGATATAGTATTCAACCTGAAGACACTGACCTATGATCAGACGTCATACCTGAGACCATCCTCAAATCACTTATCCTTTGATACATCGTCACCCATCAGAATAGGTGAAAAATGTTGAAGATCAGTAAAAAGGGTAGAATAGTCCATAACTAACTATTTCCCCTTCTCCAGATGTATAAACTCTCAGGCTCTATTGGCCCTCAGCATCTCAAGAAAATAATAATAATAGAAAATTGTTAGAAAATCTTCCCATGCCATAACCTTAAGACACTCCAAATGAGTGATAACATCCCACCATCTCTTGGTGGAATCACATAGAATATACGTCATGCTATTTACCCTCATCTCAGAAGGAATATCTAAATTCTTAAATATCAAAATCATGGACTCTAGCCATGACTCTGTAGCTTGTGGTCTACCATCCCTTGAAAATGTGGGTGGATTCTATTTCTGGAACACTCACGTCAGCTCTTCCATAGACGTAGCAGGGTTTAGTGCTCCCTAAAAGGTTTTTATAAACCTCATAAATCCATCACAAAACTATGAATCAACACCTACGTTTAGTATAATAGCTGGTTCCACAACTGGAATGACTGGAGGATCCACTAGTAGACTATGAACTACCACCTATGGGCTATGATCATTGCCAACCTCATGGTGTATAGTTGGAGGTCATAGTGTTGACATGACTCTACAAGTTCAAGCACACATCTCAGTTCAAGTTCATTATCAAGGTTATCATTTCAAGAGAAAAAATAGGATAATAAAACTCTCAATGGTTGATATAAGAGGAGTATATGGCGTGTAGACACCATACACGGTGTTTACCCTCAAGATCCCACATAGGCTTGTACATCTTCCGACCTAGGCATATAAACACCCCAGATACACGACATGTAAGTCTGGTACACAACATGTACCCAATTCTCCCCTCTTGGACTTGTACTTTTATATGGGCAAAGCCACATGGGGTCTGCCTGTGTAAAACTACATGGTGTGTATCTAAAGTACATGGAATGAACTATCCAAAAACCATCATTCAGTGTTCTTCCTCACATGACCAGACACATTACCATGTACCACACCACGTATACTCAGTTTACACAACATGTACTTAAGAAAATTATTTCTTCCTGAATAGAAGAATACATGGTGTGTGTTCATAGAACAAAATTCCGTGTTTTATGGTTTCCCAAATAGAAAATCCCTAGAATTTCCTTGGAACTCCCATTTTTGGAATGTAAACCTGTGGTATTCCAAATTCCAATCCATGGGGACCATACTCCCTATAAATCAAATTTTGTAATCCACATATATCACATCATAACACAATTCAATTTAAGGCTGAAAAACCATCCACCAATTTCCGATCCAAGATGGCCCATACACCTCAAGGAACAAATATTGGTGTCTATCCAATTCGAACCATAACACGTACCAATACACCTTTCATAATAGAAGAAATACATATAATGGTACCTATTATAACAAAATTCATATCTAGCATGAAATATATCATAATAGCATGAAATCAGTAATGATCATAAATGGAATGACAAGAATTAAGGACATGTAATTTCTATCAAGTGTCTATATGATGCATGAGATGAAATACCTTCATCTCATCAGGTTGCAATGAAATAGAGACATAATGATATTAATAATAATAGAACAATACAAGTTTGTCATTCAATGGTGAAATGAAATCAATTTTAATATATAAAAACCCAAAAAATCCTAATTCAATTCGAGGAAATTTGGATTTTCTCTGTACGCAGGGGTAGCTACTCTCGAGAAAAACTTATTTCCAAACTCCATTTTCTTCCTATCCCTCTCTAATGTATCCAAATAGTAAATCAAGCCAGAAAACGCCCCTCTGATACCACTTTGTAACTTCCTGAATCCTGATGCCACTCAAAGGTTCCACGTACCCAGTTGAACACATGGCTTCAAGCACATCTCTCCAAATGCCAGAGGCTAACGAATAACAGTGAGGGACTAAGGGTGATAGTGTGGAGAATATTCCCTCATTAGTAGAGTATAACACATCAGAATAAAATAGTAAAATAATAGTAGAAGAAGTAATACCATACAATAGAATTAAACAATGGAAGACTCATAATATAAATTACCAAATGACATATCATATGAATGATGATGTTGCATGTTACATGTTTTGGGAAAACAGCCAAAATAGGTTACACTGTAGTAATACATGATATAAGTACCAGAATTACAAAAATGGAAAAATAAACTTAGAAGCATTGCAGGCCTCAGCTTGGTCCCATGCTCTCATTCTTCTAAACCACATATCAAGTACATGGAGAAGGGCACTTTCCCTTATTGACACCTACAAAAATATAATCTGTTTGGTCCCAAAAACTTGAACCAAATAGGGTGTGAGAAGAAATCTCATTAGGAAACCACCCAAGGTCCCTTCCAATATGACGGTGAATATATATAACATGAAGTGTACAATAATGAAAGTTGTGAGCTAGAAGATACTCAAAAGTAAATAGTTATACAAGCTCTGGGTTCTATTTACATTAATTTCATATTCATTAAATATTAAATTATAATTAATTGTATAAGACTCAGGATCTGACATGAGCGCTTCATCCACTCATATACAAGTAAGTACAATAGATACCTCAAAAGGCTATCAAAACTAGTGTATGTGAAGACCAAATCAAAGCTTGTTCTTTGGATTGGAAAACAAGTCATAAGTCGTTCCATTTAAATATTAAAATTATAACCTGAGTCTATCCTTGACATTCCTAAGTTGGAATTCAAGTATCACTCCCATTGTAATTCCACCTATATCCTATGAACTCGTCTCGACAATCCTCCCATGAACATGACATCACTATAGGTGTAGTGTGACTATATGTCAACTGATCTCATCCTTGGATCCTATAAATAAGCCCCAAGTATCAACCATGGCATATAAACAATTCCAATTGAACCCATCCATGGCATCCCTCCATGGAACCATGTTTCATTTGGAATTTAAATAAAGCCTCCATGAACCCGTCCACTACATATGTGGTTTGCTCACGACATCAATATATAACTCCCCTTTTGGTCTGTCCATGGAATCCATCAATGGATCCATGGTTCACATGAGGTATAAGGTACAATAGTCATATGGACCCATCCATGGCATTCAAATTTGAATCTATAGTTCACCCAATGCTATTTACCTGTTTGTAAAATAAGATTCAATTAAACATTTCATCAGGCATGAAGATGTCAAAACCAAAAGCATCTAATATAATATCAAGCAAGGACCATCCTCATAAGGCTTGGCCTTTCAATTAGTCACATGCTCACAATTTTCATAATAATCATCCCATGTAAATTAAATTATTACATGGATTTAACATTAATAAAATCATGTGGGAAATCCATATAACAAGCCTACCATGTCATTTAAACTATCACAAGGATTAATAATCAATTATATCATGTGGTAAATTATTTTATTTAACAAATTTCATTTAATACAACCCAATAAAGGAAACAGAGTCATTCCTCATAGGTATCCTAGTCCAAACGACCATAAATAATCATCTAAGGGAAACACACCCATGGAGTGGCCCTAATTCAAGGTAAACAACCCTATATATGAATAATAACACATATTTAATTACCTAAAAATAAATAGGAAATGAAAATTTTTAATTATAAAACAAGGATACACCCAAAAAATGGTTGCGCGACACTCTAGAATATATAAATAGCTTGACAATTAGTGAAATGCATGAGACTTCCAACCTCATACTCATACGACTCTCCTCGTACAGCATCAACCTCCAATTAGGTAGATATGAAAAATGATCATAAACATCCAAAACACGATAATTAGGTCGAGAGGATAATAGAGGAAGAAATGGATCAAGAGGATTTGAGAACTCACTAAAGGGGTTCCAACACATCCAAAGGTGTTCAAAACAAAGTTCATATGAAGAATTAGTTACCAAAAATTCTTCTCAGTGCTGCTATTCATGATACCCATGCGAGCCTTATTTTCGTTTGAAGAAGATGATGCTACTACCTGTTTTAGAATAAAATAAAATAAAAAATACATGTTGTATACTGGAATATACATGCCGTGTATATGCCTCATTTACCCTTTGTTGCCAACATTCCTTACACGTCATGCATGGGTCCTGGCCAAACCATTACATGGCATGTACTGGGATTTATACGGTGTGTTAATCCTAGTCATGTCATGTAACAGGCCTGTAGCCTAGCCCTAAACCACATTTTCATCTTCTTTATTAAGTATAATCTGAAAAGAAAATATACGTACTTAATAAATGGATTCTTACAAAAATAACAAAAACCAATCTTACAAATCCATTTTTTTGTTTTTAAAAGAAAATTTATGGTTAAGTGGTAACTTCACATTCAAAATAAATATACACCACATAGAATTCGAGTTTAAAATCCAAAATAGTAATAAAAAACCAAGAAAATTTGAAATTCAAAAACTTCCCAAATCAATTTGTCACCACTGGAATGCCTCGGGATACGAATTCTTGAGTAGAGAGCCTCATCGATATGTATCCCCTGGCATCCAAACCACCAAATTTTCACCACTTTTTCTAATAATTATGTCAGCACCGTAGATACAAACCATCATCACAGAAAGTACCTTTAACCTTTCCATCATCTTTACACCATTTTATCATTGCCCCCATAAGAAAAATGTCATAACCAATGTATTGTCATTTTCACCCGCATCACCACGCTGAGGAAGAAACACCGAGAAATCAAGTTAACCCTAAAAAGAAACAAATCAATTGACATTTTTATTTCCAACATCAAAAATCACCATCAACGAAGAGGTATAAAACCATAATCCATATTCACCAGAGAAAACCGACTCTGTTCATGCCTAGAACACCGATGATCTCCAACCTACACATCCCAAAACATCTTAGTAACACTGATCCTAATCTTAATTAGAGAGGCACATATGAAGATGATGTCAGGGCATAGATATGAGTGACCAAGGACTTCAAACAAAAACTTAAAAAATGAGTTAGAAAACCAGAAACCGTCATTACATGAGAAAACCAACTCAGGTCATGCTTGAAAACCCATCAACCACTGAACCACAAAACTCAAAACCTCATAGTAACCTTTTCTTTACATCTGAAGTAGAGAGGTGTATAGGAATGAGAGGTCATATCATGGGTTTGGGTGATAAGGGAACAAAAATAAATCACCTTCTTTAGGACCACACAAATCTATAAGAAAAATGCCACCGTGAGAAAAACTGTGACCATTGAAGGTTGTCGTTTCCTTAGAGGGTGATAAACAGAAGCACATTCACCCAGAATTTCCACAAGAATCTTCCATTCCAAACCATATAATCCTTCCAATGGAGTACCATTTTATAATTAGAAATAAGAAAAAGAGATCCCATGACTTAGGGGGAGTTAGGGGAAAGGGGAAAATGGAGGAGGAGACGAAAGGGAAGGGGGAAGAGGGGGAGGGGAGTGGGAATTACCAGAAAAACTCCCTCATATAAATCACTACTAAGAAGAATCCTAATATGAGAGGGAGAGAGAAAGATTCCACTCAGTGGCCTCCACCAAATTACAACAACTCTCACAATATCATTCACTATATCCCATATCAACCACATCAACCACATCATGCCACCATGAAAAAAACAAATCATCACCACTTTCTCAATAATAGAAAACAACCTTTACAAAACTACTATAAATATAGTAAATAAAAAAAAATTATTATAGAAAAAAAGTTAGTTACATCAACAATGATATTAACATATTTTTATTTATTTATTCTCCAATTCTCATAAAATAATTTTTTCATAATAAAAAATACATATCAATTATATATTTCTATATCAATTTCCTTTAAGATATTTAAATATATATTCAATTATGATTCTGAATAATCCTATCAATAAAAGAAAATAATATCACAATAACATGTTAATAAATCACCATAATAAATAACATTCAATCAATTTCATGTAAATTACATAATGTGAATGAAAATCACATATCACTTTTTAAATTTCTTTAATCACATTTTTATGTTATTCAGGTTAATTACTATAGTTTATCCATTGAAATAAATCATTATTATTCCATATTTAAAACAAAATAAATGAAAATAGATCTTGAATCCCCTACCTTAAATTGATCTTCAACAATAACCACCTAAGAATGAGGAACAATTGATGACCAGACACCTCCCAACACATACTAGTTCCTTAAAAAACCTATACATGTCAACCCACCACCTATAACTCTACCAAGAAGAATAAAAGCCAAAACACACACCCTATAATGGTACTATGCAAATGAATAATTATAAAATAATGAAGGAAAGGGGAAATAATATAGAGGATGATATAAAGAAGACAACTTGGATTTCAAAGGATTAATCATGTGAAAAAAATATTATAATCAACTAATGTAATTAAAAATTAAAAAAGAAAGCCTCTAGTCACCATGGTTTCAAGAGAGGGATGATGGACTAAAAATCTGATAGGGATATTTTAATTTTTAATAAAAAATAAATTGACCCAACCACAACATGTTGAGGTACTCACTATGACATAAAATGTTTGAACCAAATGAGATATGAAAATACTAGCTTTAAAAAAATGGTCTAATTCAATAATAAATGTTGACCATTTTTCATAGAAATTTGGATTTTAACCCATAGGTATAATAATGGATTATTACATGGCTATTTTAGCCTAAAACATATACTCCTTGTATAAAAAATCAAGGAATATAGTCTGCTTCCCTCATTGTTTCCAATAAACCTCCCAGACCTTACAACGACATAAATTTATTTTGAAATTAGAAATAGAGTACCATGAAATCCATAACATGAATTTAATATATCCCCATTTCTTATAGATATTCCACTAATATATCACACCTATATAAATTCTCAAATATATGGAATAGAACAAAACCATGAAACAAACCACCCTAAATCAGGCATTTCAGATTGTAACTCAATAAACCCCTACAAAATGTTAACCTTATATGTGAAGAATGATAGAACAAAATCCAATACAACATAAACCTTATGAAAAGATCCTTTTTGACACTTAGTAAGATAAAACAAATCTTTTATACTTCAAACTTATTTCAAGATCTTCTCCAACACCTCAGACACCCTTGAGATTAAATGTTGAGGGATAGGGAAGTTCTAGACCACTACACTATAAATAACCAGAAATTCCATGTATTTTTTTTAATTAAATGGAGTTATTATAAGTCTATGAAAATTGACAGAACATTATTTTGAGGACCGGAGATCCCAGAACTAACTTTTTGAACATTTTTAAAGTACATTTAGTAAACGTATGAGCGCGAATTTCTATCTTTTAAACTGGTGCTCAGATTAAAAATCTGTCAGCACTGTTGAATTTGTAGTGCCGATATTCTCTTAAGGGAAGCTTATCTTTGTTTGGAAAAAGTAGAATGAAAAAGATAATTTTTAAACTTTACAAAAAAATAATAAAATAAATTAATGAGTTGTTTTATTTTATTCTTTGTAACTAATGAGAGATGGTGGAGGGACCGTTGGGTTGTCAGACCATTTAATGACCGGTTACACTTGATTGTGTAATCGCACTGTCAGGAGAATAATGAGTTCATTAATTGAATTCATTAATAAAACTCATTAATTGTGCGGTGAGTTAAGCTACTATCTCCATCTATTTAAACAAAGCTTGGGCATGAGTCTTGTTCACTCACGAGAGGAACCTCTGACGAAGTGCAGATGATGACTTCCTCCAATGTAGAAAGGAGCTTCGATTCCTTAGAGGATTCAATCCAGAGTTCGACGAACACCAATAAACATGCTGCGAATGTGGAAATGTCTTCCTCATCCGCACTGTCTACCAACGTGTTCAAGGTAGGCGTTTTATTCAATGAGTTTTATAATTATTATACTCTTGTTGATGATTTAGTTGATTTCATGTTATAATGCTAATGCGGAGGGCGTGGGATGAATGAACAAGGCCCATAAACTTTGCTGATCTCTGTATTGGTTGCGTTCTTTGTGGGTGACTAGAAAATATAGAGGAAAGATGAAATTGAGGGCCGTGCAGTGCAAGCACCATTCTGGGAGGCATGTAGGGGTAGACAAGAAAGAAATCCGACCAACGAAGCTTCACCGGTGGCCCACGAAAGCATCACTGGTGTGACAATGCTGTTGACCGGAGGAGGCAGCGACAACAACCACTGGCTGTGAGAAGGTGGCGGCACCTGAAGGCACTGTGGTGGAAAAAGGTGGTGGCCAACCAGCACTAGATACATTGGATCGGGGTGGCGCGCTGCCAAGGAGGGCCGCAGCTTCGAGCCATGGTGAAGGGTGGACCTGCAGTTTGTTGGTTCTATAGTTGACCGATCCAGCGGATCGGCCAGGTGGAGTGGTGCCAATCAGTGGCTCTGATTGATGAAACCTGAATGGCTTGGCCATTTGAAAGGGGAGCAGACTCGCGCCCAGCTCGCGGGGTGGTTCCATGGCCCGACGGTCCGCGCCCAGCTGATTGGGTCAGGCCAAACCTAGGGCCCTACGGGCCAACCCACAACTAGTGGGCTGAGCCCGTGGCCTAGCATGCCGAACCGAGCCCAGCCGAACTGGGATGGGTGGGGTTGGTCCGACCAGACCCGGACCCTTTTTGGGCCCACTTTCGCTTAAATGGGAATAACTCCTAAACCAGATGTCTGTTTGACGAACTATATGTGGGGTTGGAACCCTTAGGATGATGAAGTACTTTTGAGATAATCCAATTGGGTTTTGGAGAAAATTGGAGTATGTCTGGGTTTTTTCGGACTCAAATCCAACCGGGACCCCGACACTAAAATGCCTATAACTTACAGACCAGACGTCTGATTGACGCTTCGTCTGTTGTGTTGGAACACTTATGAAATGGAGGATCATTGGGTTACTTCTTCATAGGACTTCGTGGTGGTTGAAATATGACCTATGGATTGTGGAGAAGATCATCCGGAATCAAGCGTACTAAGTGTGGGAATCTAGTGGCTAGCTGTGACGTGAAGAGAGAATATCGATCCTCTGTGGGTTAGCACCTAGCGATCATGTGTGGGTCAACACCTAGTGATCATGTGTGGGTCAGCACTTAGAGATCCTCCATGGGTCAACACCTAGTGATCTTGTGTGGGTCATCACTTAGAGATCCTGTGTGCATCAACACCTAGAGATCTTGTGTGGGTCATCACCTAGCAATCCTACATGGGCTAGCACCTAGTGATCCTGTGTGGGTCAGCACCTAGAGATCCTCCATGGGTCATCACCTAGAGATCCTATCTGGGTCAACACCTAGCGATCCTCCATGGGTTATCACCTAGCCATCCTCCTTGGGTCAGCACCTAGCGATCCTATGTGGGTCAGCACCTAGAAATCCTCCGTGGATTAGCACCTAACGATCCTATGTGGGTCAACACCTAGAAATACTCTTTGGGTCACCCCCTAGAGATCCTCTGTGGTTCAAAACCACTAGAGACCTTTTTCAGTCTTCCAACAAAATCCTCTTGACAGAATAAGATGATCTAGCTTTATGACTAATCATATTTATTCATGTTTTTAAGTTATATATGTGTTTTGAGCCGAGTCTTTTTCTTTCTACTTTGTGTTTAAGATCATGCCTTGTGGCTATTTATTTGTGGAATTCTGAGCGAAATTCAGGATCTCAGGGCCCCTACTGAGTATTTTTATACTCACCCTTTCACGGGCTTTGGCCGCACCATGTTGTGTCTTATACAGACAACGAGTAGCTTTGACTTAGACTCGGGGAGCCGGGACATGATGGAGTATGAAGGTAACTGATTGACGTAGAGAGCCGAAATGATGAGCTGTACCTACCCTTCAGGTAGGATCCTTGGTGGGTGACCTCATGAGTTGTTTTCCATTTACTTGTACTTCAATTTCAGTTGGGCTTGTATTCTGGCCCCTTTTTACTTTTAGTACTTGCTTTTAAACTCAGTTGTGGTTTTTAGTTGCGGTGTACATTTCTTCTTCCTTTGTGTTATACTTGTGCAAAGTGTTCTCTATTTGTGTGTGTATAGGTTTTGAGGCAATAACTTCCCATTTTAGGGATATGCCTTTCCGGTGCTAGTCGCCAACCCCTGACCTATGGAAGGTTGTCTTGGGGTTGTCACAATTCGAGCCCCAAGGGACGGGCCATGACAAAGTGGTATCAAAGGTGTTCTGTTCTACCATAAGAACTAAGAGTCCATATTTTTCAATGGGGGAAATAGTGTTAAGTGTCTTGAGTTTGGATTTCAGTCTAGTGTTGGTGCAGCAGCTGATGTATCCATACATTAGGACCATGAATTCTATTTTATAACTCGGTACATGAAAACACTAGTTTCTTGTGTTTTGAAAATGTTTTTTTTTCTATTGTTCTCTTTTGAGTGAGCTCACCAGGTTTAACTTATTGACCGTGGTTCATCTTGATTATATTTCATAATTCCTCCATGTAGATAGCCAGCTAGTATTCCAATGCATGACCATGAGGATGATCCACAGAGTGATGAGGCTTCAGTTGCCCGAGATTGTACCTTCAGGTGGTGTCCCAGTGATACCACTACCAATTGGTCAGCAGTTACTACTGGCACTACCGGTAGAGGAAAAATATAGGCTCAATGCCTTACACGAGTTTCAGTGATAGATACCCCTCAGGTTCTGAGGCAAGCCTGACACACAGAGGGTTAATGACTGTCCTGATGTGGTGACCGAGTTTCCATCTATCCATAGAACCATTAAATCAGATGGTAGTCATGGAAGTGAGCATTATATGTGGCTCAGTAGGGCGATGAAAGATTTTAGATTACCCCTATCTTATGATGAGGTGAATTTTCCATGGACAAAGCTTGAGAACCTTCGTTAGAAAAGGGAGTCTCTTTCCATAAAAATCTAAGGGGTTTGTGTTACCAAGATCTTCTATAGTTTTGACAGGATGACATGTCGGTAACTGAGTATTCATCGAGGTGTACCGACCATTCTAGGTACTCGATGAATATAATATGACCAATGATTCATGGCTCAAACCTCTACGCGAGATGTGTTTAGGGACATCTGAGTTAACACTATTCATCTGTGTATTCCTACTTATGTTAGGGCGCTAGAGATAACCTTTGTGGTTGAATGTTATTTGGCTGAGCAGATACAACCAGTGAATGTCAATAGTGGGAAAGTAAGAAACTGATGTGAACCTTAGAGACTTGGATGTGTAAATTTTTTGGGAAGAGAAAGTTATAGGGACATATGAATCTGAAATTTAGAAGACATGGAAGAGGATCTAGGGGAGAAGTAGGAGGTGTTATACATTTTGACATGTTACAACTAGCACCCCAATATGGTCCCCACCAGGCTCATGCAGCTAGAGAATAGGGAAAGGGAGTAGCTACATGCGATCAAAGAGTATGACCCAAGGGCACCATGAATGACTCGACATACAGTCTGTGTCTACTACTAGCTTCTGTATTAATAGACATAGGTACTAATCATTCCTTTTTATCACGAATTTTGATCAAGACCTAGAGTTTCCGGTTAAACTGTTGACTTGACCCTTATGTATGGAGATACCTATGGGAGGAGACTCGATAATCACACTTATACCGATGGTGTGATCTAACCCTTGAGACAAGGTTTTTAGTTGGAACCTCTTGGTGGTAGTGTCATGGCCTTATGATGTTATTTTGGGTATATATCATGTTCAGATTGATAGTTGTAGGAAAAAGGATGTGTTATATCTATAGAATTGGAATGAGGTTTTCCTTGGTTGGGGAAAAAGGAAACCCATGAAGTATAGGATAAACTCATACATACGAGGGTGCATCTGATCACTCTTAAGTCGGCCAGGCTTACCCTCGTGGCAGCATGTGTTTTGAGTTTTTAGTTCCCAACAGTAGTGGTATAGTGCCGGAACATCCTTTCAAAAGATGTTTCCAGGATTACCTCCCCGTAGGGAGAGGGGTTTTTGCATTGTCCTGTACCTAAGTACAACACCAATATCTATAACTGCATATTGGATGGATCCCATGGAGTTATAAGAGTTGAGAGTATAGTTGGGATAATGGTTTACTATCTACTCCGATCACAAGAGTCTCAGGTATATTTTCTTATAGAAGGACCTGAACCTGAGACAACAGTGATGGCTGGAGTTCATCCAGGACTATGAATTTGAGATAGTCTACAATCTAGGGAATGTGAATGTGGTGGTGGATGCACTCAATAGGAGGTTTGGGTTATAGTTTCTGAGTGAGGTGATAGAGAAGTTATCCACGTTGTAGATATCCTTCATGGATAGTGATGGAGCATCTTACCTCTAGTCTATGATAGTCACTCCCCCACTTCTTCAGCGAGTCAAGGAGAGAAAACTTGTTGACGTTGACTACAAGACCCGACGTGCTCAGATATCTTCATGATAATCTCTTGAAGGATTTTATGAAGGTGGGGAGAACGTCATCCTCTTCAGAGGACGCACCATGGTACTGGTGAATCTGTGGGAGGAGGTGTTGAGGGAGTTCCACACATTCCCTTTGGCGGTACATCCTGGTGTGGTGAAGATGTACCAGGACCTTTGGCATCAGTACTGGAGGCTAGTGATGAAGAAAGCAGTGGCAGAGATCGTTTCATGATGCCTCACTTGTTAGTAAGTGAAGGCCGAGCACTAGGTTTTCGCAGGCTTGACTTAGCCACTTGAGGTTCCAAAATGGAAGTGGGATGGCATCTCCATGAACTTTGTGATAGGGCTACGAAATACGTCTAGGGGACACAATTCAATCTGGGTGACCATTGACCAACTGACCAACTGACCTAGTCGTCCCACTTTCTACCCATCTAAGACTAGGGATCAGTAGAGGGATTGGGATGCCTCTACATACAAGATATTGTACAGCTTCACGGGATGACATCGACGATAATTTTAGATCATTATGCTCATTTTATATCTCGGTTGTGGATGATATTATAGGAGGCATTCGGGAATCAGCTACACTTGAGCACCACCTTTCATCCTTAGATAGATGGTCAGATAGAGTGGACCCTATAGATTCTTGAGGACATGCTTCGTGCTTGCATCCGTGATTTTTCCACAATTGGGAGGACCACCTTTCCCTAATGGAGTTCGCATAAAAAAATAGTTATCACTCCACGGTTGGCATGCCACCATTTGAGGCCTTGTATAAGAAACCATTTAGATCACCTCTATACTGGAAAAACCCAGGTGAGTTATCACTTATGGGTCCAGAGTTGGTATGGGCTACCACTGAGAAGGTGCAGATCATCCAAGAGGGGATGAAGACTGCACAAAGCCGACCGAAGTCTTATACCGACAGAATATGGAGGCCCTTGGAGTTTGAGGAGGGAGGCCATGTCTTCCTATGGGTCTCACCCCGACGATGATTGTGGAGATTTGGATAGGGAAGAAAGCTATCTCTGAGGATCATCAGACCTTTCTAGATCCTCAACAGAGTAGGAAAAGTGGCGTACTGCCTAGATCTTCCCCCAGAGATACATTGGGTGTATAATGTTTTCCATGTGTCGCAGTCGAGGAGGTACGTGCATGATCTACCACACGTTATCGACTGGGGCGAGATGAAAATTTACAATGGGATGACATTCTTAGAGTTCTCGGTGGAGATAGAGGATCGACAGGAGTGGGTCCTTCGTGGATGGTCGATCCCTCTATTGTGAGTTCTGTGGTAGCACAAAAACCTCCAGGAGATCAAATGTGAGGGGGAGGCTCAGATACATGCTCAGTACCCCCATTTGTTTCCCTATATTTTGTAGTATCCTTTAGGGATGGAAATCTCTAAGGTGGTGAGAATTTAAAGAACCTTAAATTCCATGTATTTTTTTTAATTAGATGGAATTATTACGAGTCTGTGAAAATTCACAGCGCGTGATTCTGAGGCCCGGAGAGCCCACACATTTTTTTGAACTTTTTTTAAGGTATGTTCAGTAAACGTACATGAATGAATTTTTATATTTTAAACCGATGCTCGGATTAAAAATCCAAGGGCACCGTTGAATTCACAGCACCGTGATTCTCTTAAGGAAAGCTTATCTTTGTTCGTAAAAAGTCAAACAGAAAAGTTAATTTTTTGAATTTACGAAAAAATAATAAAATAACTCAATGAGTTATTTTATTTCCTTCTTTTTAACTAATGAGTGACAATAAAGAGACTTCTGGTTTGTTAGACCATTTAATGGTCACTTACACTTGCTTGTGTAACCGCACCATCGAGATATTAATGGGTTCGTTAATTGAATTCATTAATGAACCTCATTAATTGTGTGTTGAGTTTAGTTCATCTATTCACCTATTTAAACAAATCATGGGCATGGTTCTTGTGCACTCATGAGTGGAACCTCTGATGAAGTGCCAGTGACAACTTCCTCCAATGTAGAATGGAGCTTCGATGCCTTAGAGGATTCAATACGGAGTTCGATGAATGCTAACGAACAAACTACGAACGAGGACCCATCTTCCTCATTCACACCATCTACCAATGTGTTTGAGGTAGAGGTTTTATTCAAAGAGTTTTATAATTATTCTTCTCTTGTTGATGATTTAATTTCTTCCATGTTATAATGCTAACGTGGAGGGTGCAGGATGAACGAACAAGGCCCGAACCTCCACCGATCTCGATATTGGTTAAGTTCTTCCTGGTCAACTTTAAAATATGGAGTCAAGATGAAACCAAGGGCTCGTAGTGTATTCATGGTCTTAGGAGGCCTGTAGGCACAGACAGGAAAGAAATCAGACCACTGGAGCTTCACTGGTGGCCAATGGAAGCATTGTTGGCGCAGCAGCGCTAGTGACGAGAGGAGGCGGAAACCAACAACTGCCGACCGCGAGAAGGTGGAAATTCCTGAAGGATCCACAGATGATGAAGGCGACAGAAAGCCAGAACTGGCTATTTTGGAGCCAGGCGGCGTACCGCGGAAGGAGGGTCGTGGCAGAGGGTGGACCCATGGTCCGCAGGTTCCGTAGATGACCGCTAATTGAGGAAACCCGAATGGATTAGAAATTCAGTAGGAGAGAAGACCTGCGCCAAGATAGAGGTCTATGCTCAGCTGGTGGGCTGCAACCAGTTAGTGGGCCAGGCGGTTTCGCGGCCTGGCGTGCTGTCCCCAGTCGGGTGGGCCAGGCCAAACCTGCGGCCCAGTGAGCCTAGACCACAGCCAGCAGGCTGAGCCCGCGAACCAGCAGTCCGAACCAGGCCAAGCCTAATTGGGCCAAGCCTATGATGAGATGGTACTTTTGAGATAATCCACTTGGGTTTTGGAGAAAATTTGATTATAACTAGGTAGGATCGGACTCGAATCTAACCGGGCCCCTGACACTAAAATGCCTATAACTTACAGATCGGGTGTCCGATTGATGCGCCGTCTGTTTCCTTTTAACCCTTAGGACATGGAGGATCGTTGTGTTACTTCTTTGTGGGACTTTGTGGCAGTTGAAATATGTCCGATGGCTTGTGGAGTGAATCTTATGAAATCAATCGTACTAGTTGTGGGAATCCTATGGCTGGCTGTGACATGAAGAAAGAATAGAGATCCTTCATGGGTCAGCACCTAGCAATCCTATGGGGGTCAACACCTAGCTATCCTCCATGGGTCAGCACCTAGCGATCCTATGTGGGTCAGCACCTAGCGATCCTCCATGGGTCAGCACCTAGAGATCCTCTGTGGGTTAGCACCTAGAAATCCTGTGTGGGTAAGCACCTAGTGATCCTCCGTGGGTTAGCAGCTGTCGATCCTCTGTGGGTCATCACCTAGTGATACTGTATGTGTCAGCACCTAGAGATCCTCTATGGGTCAAGACCTATCGATCCTGTGTGGGTCATCACCTAGAGATCCTCTATGAGTCAGCACCTCTAGCTACCTTGTGAGGTCTAGTAGTAAAAGACTCTCGATAGAATTAGATGATCTATATTTATGACTAATCATCTTTATTCATGTTCTATAAGTTATATACCTTGTTTGAGTTGAGTATTTTGTTTTTTACTTTTTGTTTGAGATCATGCCTTCTGGTTATTACTTTGTGGAATTCTGAGAGACCTTCAAGGGTCTCGGGGGTCCTTACTGAGTATTGTTTTACCCAACTCTGCACGGGCTTCACCTGCACCTTGTTGTGTCTTGTGTAGAAGACAGACAACTTTGACTGAGACTCGAAGATCCAGGACTTGACAGAGTATAGAGATGGCCGATTGATGTGGAGAGTCATAGTGATGAGCTGTACCTACCCTTCAGGTATTATCCTTGGAGGGTGACCTCATAAGCTGTTTTCCTTTTACATATACTTCCATTTCAGTTGGGCTTGTATTCTGGCCCCTTTTTTACTTTCAGTACTTACTTTTACACTCCGTTGAGGTTTTTAGTTGTGGTGTACCTTTCTTCTTCTGTTGTGTTATACTTGTGTGTAGTGTTCCCTATCTATGTGTGTATATGTTTTGAGGAAATTCCTTCCCATTTTAGGGATATGCATTTTTGGTGCTAGTCACCAACCCCTAGCCTATGGAAGGCAGGCTTGGGGTAGTCACGACACGGGCCCTGGGGGACGGGTCGTGACATATACATATGATATGGTATATCAAATCCCACAAAAATTTACTTCTAATTGTGAGGTATCACAATAATAAAAATATTTTTTACAAATAAAACATCATTAAAACAGTTATACATGTGGTTTTAAATGTCCTATTTTACAACATGAAAAAATATGCATGTTGTTAAAGCACATACTTAACAAAAGTATATTTTTTATGTTTTTGTTCCATTATTTTTATATAAATTAACAAAACATATTTTATGTATGTTATTAAATATAAATATTAAAAGTACAAATCAAGTGTTATAAAATTACAACATATGTAACATCAATTATTGGATTGAATCAACATAAGGCTTTTGCTTCCTTGAATTTTAATCAGTATTGATCAAATTCATAGAGATAAACTATATACATGGATTTTTTTATTGTATTATTGGATCCTTAATGTTTAATATTTTTTATATTTGGACTATACATTAAATATTTTTTGAACAATGATTTTTCCTTGGTTTGATTGTGTTAGATTTTTTTTGGAACCACTTCATCCTTGGTATGGTGGTGTAGTCTACTCTTATCAGTTTTGATTAATGAAGTACGAGTTTCCTTCGAAGATGTTACTTTGGTTTGATGATGTCTTAGGATACATTCTTTATCCCATAGTTTAGAAAGGTTATTTCTTCCATTTTATTTTTCACTTTTTATTTCTGAAAACTAAGTTAACAATATTTCATTAATTTTTTCATTTAAAATTTATTTTGGTTCCTCTAATGTTTGTTGTCTCTATTATTATATGATAATTTTTTGTTTTTAGGGAGATAGTTATAGGTTTTTCATCCTCTATTATATTTTTTATTTATTTTCTTGATGATTTCTTAAAAAAGGGGCTACACTACTCAGGAGTGTTTCCATGTTTCTATTGAAAAATATATAAATGAAAGATAATTCTAACAATATCATTCTGTAAATATTAGATAAAAAATTATAATTCATACCAAAAAATAAAATTTGGAAAACTCAAAAACATAATCTATCTATATCTTGTACAATAATGTTTCTAATATTGATTATATATGTGGTTTATTTTGGGGTTATGTTTCTCATAATATTAATCACTTTTACCTTAAATTACTTAATATCCTTGTTTCACATGGTGATGAGGGAGAAAATATTTTTTGATATGAGGCATTATGATTCTTTAGGAATTAATCTATTAGGAATGAATAAGTTTGAGTTAAAGATAATGTTCTGTTATTAAAATAAATTAGGAATACCAGATTTTCTTAGAAAAAAGGGGAGAATTTCTTATTTATATTGAGATGAAAGAATTTGTGAAGAAGTCATGTTCATTAAGTAATTCCTAAATATTTATTATGAAAAAGGTACCTAATATCACAAAACATCCTAAAAAATTTAAACTAATTAAATTAAATTTTTATTATTGTTGAATAAAATTAGTAATAGAAATAGAGGTTTGGATCCCTCTTTAACACAACCTAAAACCAATTATAGCATTTTTTACTCAGGATAAATTTTTATATATGAAATAGTTACAAATTATAAGGAGTTGATGTATTATCTAATTTAGTTATTTTTAATTTCTAAAATTTGTAAGAAGTTAGTTACTGAATTTAGTAGAATTTAAGAATATTTATTTTAAAATATCTAAAAAACACAATTTATTTTTTCAAACAACTTATCCTAAGTTTTCACACTAATTATTTTTAATGTTTTACTTTAGAATTTAAGGTTATATGTTTTTTAAAATAATAAATTTTTTTCCTTAATTTTTTTAATTTCTAATAAAAATTAATATGTTCTGTAATGATCCATTTGGATTCATTTATTTAGAAATCATTAGTTTTTTATAACATTTATTGAAATATGATTATGTTTATTTTCCATCACATATTGAAATATGTTGTATGTAACATCTTGTTACTTGATTTTAGGTACTTCTTGAACTTTTTTTGAAATCCTTTTTTGAGGATTGTATCAAGTTGTTTCCTATGAAATTTGGAAATTTTTGTAAGCCCATGCGGCTATGAATGGTTGGTGCAATTTTAGGGAAAACTATGTGGTTTGACCCAAAAAACCCTACACCCAGTGATGAGTCATTGTAAGTGGGCACATAGTTTGTACAAACCATAAGGAAAACCACTCCAAAACATGCACCCTTGGATAGTGAGGTGTTTTTAAGTTGGCACACAATTATTTTAATCATGTGGCTGAACCATGAACCCAATCTAGAAGTCTATTAGGGTTACACAATCAGGATGCTCAGTTAATAATAACCATGTAGACCATACAATAAATTGTGAACATGGAATTTACACTACTTAAAAATTAAATTAAAAATACCTATACTTATTTTTAAGATTATAAACACCTCTATTCAACCATAATACAATTCCTTGGTTTTTAGAGGCTCTAAAGGGGTGATTTTGACTCCTCTTACCCCATCTCTTTTCAAATCAAATCACATGTGATCAAATTTGATCTCCTTCTCATATGTAGATATTTCCCATCCACTTTATGATGTTCTTCTATTCTATCATTATTAGAGAGGGATAGATCATAATCTTATTGATGGATATAATCTTTTTTTTATGGATCTTCATTATAGGTTTTCTTTCTTTATCTTTTCCACCTCTTTTCTCATCGGCATTCCCATTACAGGTGTTGAATTTATCATGTGATTAAAGGAAGGTGGTTCTATAAGGATTTACCCTATAATTTATTCCATATATTTCTTGATTTATTTGAAACGAGTTCTTAAGTGATTTAGAAACATGAATTTGAGATGATTTGATGGTTTATTTAAAAAGGGTATGGAATTCTATAAAACCATGATTTCAATGGAATTGAAATATTTGGACATATTTGAGAAAAATGATGGATTGAATTGAAAGTGGATTTGTTTAAATGATTTTATGTTGATTCTTTAAAAAAAATGGCTGAAATTAAAGATGATTTGAAAAGGCATGACATTGATAAGAACCAATGATTTCGTTTTAAAATGAAAAGGAATGTGAAAAAATGAAATTGGTAAATTAAACTATGAATGATAAAATGATTTGAAATGATTAATTTTGCAATTAATGATTGATTAATTTATTTTTTGAAGCACATGTGGGCATGAGTAGTTAGTGGGTGATTAGTAAAAGCATTCTAGGACTCTGACTAATTTGAAATGGATTGATGAAAACAACACTAACAAAACCATGTTTAGCATGATATCCTATAATGGGTACCCTAATGGGGTATTTATTGATTTCCCATGATGGGTCCCCTAATGGGGTGTTTATTTAAGTGTGCACACATATCTTTTTCTGTTATGATGACTGAGAAGTGTGAGGATCTTGTTGATAGAAACTAATGTAACTCAGGGATTATGAGCATGGTTATTGTTTAATTTTACATGATTATATATTCTATTTTCCATAGAACCATTTTATTTATGACATGCATTTTATAAAAAAAATTTATATAAAATATTCATTTATTCCTTTTTGATGCATCTTCCATCTTTTTAGTTGAGATCATGTTTTCTTGAAAATATGTAAATTCCATTACATTCCTTATTTTATTTAAATTATAAGAACAAGTGGTTTATTATCATGTAATTTCTTGTAGAACACTTGTTGAGTCCCTACTGGGATGTTTAGCTCACACCCTTACTTTTTCTACAAGTGATTATAGATTATCTTTTTCCAGGTCCATGAAAGGGGAAAACCTACCTGGAGGTGGTCGGTGTTCTTGATTCATGGAACTTGGAGTGATGTAGGTGATTAGTGGTTATGTGATACACCTATTACATCAATTTTATGAGCCTTTATTTGATATATGTTATTACTTTTGATGATTAATTATTTGGGAATTGTCTTACATGTTTGATTATGGTACTTTATCCTTGATGAGTGTTGGAATAATGACCTGTATCTTTCATCTTCCACTATTTTCTAGAAAAATAATTCTCTTTTGATTCTTGTTTGATGTATGGTTATAGTATCCAACACTTGGGTATTGGGAATTATCATAGGGCTATGTATGTACTAGATTGGGTATCTGTATACCTGGGTATCTGGGATGGTTCATGTAGAAATGATATCAAAGGTTCATGTTGTTCATATTTTCCTAATGTCAGTATATAATTTAGGTTTTCCTGGTAGAAAAGAGGTTGGATTTTTAGGACTTAGGAGGTAGTTATGAGTGAGTGTCTGGATATATATCATCATATTGATCCTTAATTCACCATGGGAGTTTGGGGGAAATAATCATTGAGGAATAAATTGATCTAATTATAGTACTTTCCCAATTTGATTTGAGTATCTTGAAAATCCCAATCTTGAATTCTACATCTGATGGAAATGATATTTCCTATACCACTCATTTTATTTGATGACTTGAGTTTCCTTGTTGATGTTTTAGTGTTTCCTATTGATGTTTGTAGCATAATTACTCCGAGAAACAGTTTAATAGGACATAAGTGGAAGCTGTCATTGAACCAAAATAGGACAATCCAACCGTGGACTAAAACCTTATTTAGATAGTAGTGCATCATGTCCAAACTTCAGTACAGGTAGCCAAAACCATTCCCATTCAGGATTTGGTAGTGTATCCCTGAAGGGATGATTCTTGATGTTATTATCAATAGTTTATTCACTAGAATCCACCATATTTTCAAGGATTTAATGAACCCTAAGAGGAAGAGGATTATTTTAAAAACATAGAGATACTCCTCGAGTTCTCAAAAACACCTAATTCAATAAAACTAAAGTGTTATACCATTAATCTTGAGGGTCCAAGATGGATATGGTGGGATTCGTTGGATGTAGAGAGGAAACATGAAGGATTAGAGTGTAAATAGTTTATAATTATTTTCATAGATAATTTCTATCCAAAATTGGTGGTCTTGGTGAAATACATGGTGTTTCTTAGCCTCCAACAAGGTGAATAGACTATGATATAGTATAAAAACTATTTTACTAAGATTGTATAGTTTTCTTTTGAGGTGGTGACAAAAGAGAAACTAAAGGCTTAAAGACTTTAGATTAGTCTTGAATATTATATTCAATCATAGTTATTCATGCTAAATATCACTTATTATGTTGACATACTAAATAGCGCATGGATGGATGATCTTGAACTGGATACTAAGTCAGGGTTGACAAGAGTTCCTCTTACAGACTATAATGATGATGTTAATTAATTTATAGTAAAGAGAAAGTGTTATGAGTCTCATAGAGGATCTATATATTAGACATCATCTAGACCTCCTCCAGTTCCTAGAAGATTCCTTCTGACTTTATTTCAATGTGGAATGGTTTTTCATTCAAAATAAGTTTATAGTAAGGCACCAAATATCTGTAGTTCATGTAGATGCTTAGGTCACCTGAATAAGTTCTATCATGACTTTTCATCTCCTCATAGTGGAATAGGATTAGAAACAACAAAAATTATTTCACTTCATTAAGATAATTCATGAATTGAGGTGTTCCAACCATAAGCATATAGAATAATGATTCTTAACATAGTGTAAGAGTCTCTAGAGGAAGTTGATACTGGTCTAATGATTGTGAGAGAATCCATCACTGTATATTTATCTTCAGGGATTCATTTATTTGATACCATGGTATCTTATTAGTTTATATCTACTTTTATTATTAATTTTCAAAAACATCATATGAATATTTTATCTTATGTGTTAGATATTACTATTCCCCATGGAATGAATAGAGATAAAGGTCTTTGATTACCTACTTGTGTTTTCTATGAATATGAGATTAAGACTACCTATAATTTTATGGTTCTTTACAAGAAGCCTCTTGATTTAATTTTCAATATATATTTGATGTTTATCTATAAGGCCTAAATTTAATGTTATCTTTATAGGGTCTCCTTTACTATGATCTTTGGGGGTGAGACATGTTTTTTGGGGAGAATGAGATCTAAGATCAAGTAGATCCAGGGCCCCTTTTCCATAGTTGGGTTGGGTAATATTGGTGTTTTATTTTGACTTGGAGTGAGAATATTTGAGTGGTTATCTCACTCTAGTTTTCATTTAGTTTTCTAATGTGTTTCTACTTGATTTTTATGGATTTACACTGGTGATAGAGGTATATTTATGAAATTATTTGTTAATTATTACTCAACCAATGCATATTTCTAATCACCACATAGAACTAGCTGAATTTAAAGAGTTAAAGACTCAGTTGGATGATCAGATAGGGAAAGGCTTTATATGCCTGAGTATATCACCTTGGGAAGAACATGATATTTTTTCAAAGAAATATACTAGAACACTTTTCCATTGGGTTTATTATGAAAAAATAAATTGAGTTGTGATAAAAAACAAATATACATTTACATGGTGTTGGGAAAAAAATCCCTTAAGGTTACATGGTAGTGTTTTTTGGTTGGTTGTGTTTAAGGATAAAGCAGGTTTCAAAAGACAGTTGTGGTGGTCCATAGATATTGTTGAACAGAAATTTTGACAGATATCCAAGACCAAGGAATGGATTTTTTGGAAGTGGTACTAAAAATTGAAAACACAAAGTGATGTTATTTCCCAGTGATTGCCAAATTTTTGGGGTCCAAAATTTGGAGGATGGCTAGCATAAAAAAATGGATTTCATTTACGGACTTATGAAAATATGGAAAAGGAATGAGTTTTAAAAATAATGGGTTCATGAAGGGTGTTTCATGAGGGCACATAGGTTTTTATGGTGAGCTCCGTGAGTACGACTAGCATCATGAATAGTGAATTTTCATAGAGCTTCACAAGATAGGGAGCGCCATGAATGAAAAAAGGGAGCATTGTGAAATGGTGATGATGTGGCCCAAAGCTTCTATAATTAGTAGATACTCTTATAAATAGGCATCTACCACCTTCATAAAATGAGCGAGACTGAATCATAATTCTAAGTCTCTGGATTCACGAAGGTAGTTCGTGAAGGTGGTTTTTGGTGAAAAAGTTCACGAAGAAATGGATTTTGTGAAGGCTATAACAGTTAACCGAAAATTGTGAGCATAAAAAAGATGTTTTATTCACAAATGCTAAGTGGGATTCACCAAAGGAGGTTGCTTCATAATGGAAATTTGAGCTTTTTGAAATATGGAGCTTTGCGAAGGCTATTTGAGCTTCACTAAATAGGGAGCTTCGCTAAGGTAGTGAGCATCGTGAAAGTGATGAAAAGGGATTTCCCAGTAAATATATTGTAAAGTGGTATTTATCTTATGGATGAATTTGGAACTTAATGATACACTAAATAAGGTTTAAAACATATTTTTCAAGTAATCCAAGGAGTATCTTCTAAATAAGTAGTGAACACACTTCAGTTGAGAGAGTAGTGAGCTTCCAAATTATGATTGGTTGTAAACTAGAAGGGATCATGAGTCTTCTCCAAACTTTGTAATAGTAGTGCAATTTTAATGGATTTAGTGCATTGGAACATTACTATTGTATTCTCCTTAGATGTATCCTAGTGAGGGTGAACCAAGTAAAATTACTGTGTGTTTTATGCTTTCATTTCTGTTCGTACATTGCTATGAGAAAGAGAGTAAAAAGTGTTTTGTTTAACAAAAAAACAGGATCTGAAGGGTAAGTTATTTTAAACTATCATACCCTGATTCACAACCCCTCTCAAGTTATTTAACCTAGTTGGGCTAACAATTGGTATCAGATCCAAAGGTTAATTTCAGTGTTTCTATCATGGAGGTTTTTAATCACAAAGGGATTCCAATATTTTACAGGAATAATTTTTAGTTATAGAAGAATCATATGTATCACTACTTATAATGTTTAGGAATAGATGTATTTACAAAAGTGATGCATGATATTTCATCCAGTATTGATAGTGGTTATTTATCAAAAAATGAACGAATGGAATTGGATGTTGACTCCAAAGGAAACAATGATTTTGGGTGAGCCCTATCCAACGCAATACAGATGAAGGTGATTTCATGTAAAACAACACATTATATTTGGGTAAAGTTGCTAAATAATTAGAGGGTGACTCAAAATTCAGAGAAGAAAAGATTTAGGTTCTATAGAATAAGTATGGGATCTCAGAATTCATCCAAATCAGTCCATCGATGCATTATTTGATAGGATTAATGTTGTTGTGGAAAAAATGTGTGGTCTTAGAGAAATTATTGAATATTTAAATATTATTAAATTAATATTTATTAAAATTCCAGCTCAGTTCAATTTTAAAGTTTTTGTGTTGGAGGATAAAGATCCAAAGGATTTGACATTGGATAACTTTCATAGTACTCTTGTCGTATATGAGATGAGAAATGAGGACATTGAGACCATGGGAAAATTTAATTACAAAGAGGTGGAATTCAAATATGTGAATAATATCACCATTAAATATAGATATGAATAAGGATAAATGTATGCAGTAATGTCATTCCTTTCGTTAAACAATCAAGGAGGAAAAGGAAATCACAAATGGAAACTCCCAATTGAATTATTTTGATATAGAAATTTTAGACATCTTCAATCAAGGTTCCAAAAGAACTTTCAAGATGATGATGAGGATAAAGTTGAAATTACCATGAAGAAGTCTTCAGCCTATGTGAAAGGAAAGAAAATGTTGAAGAGAAATTTCATTAAAAGGAATAATCTTCATTCATAAGAAAATGGTAGTTCAAAACAATATGAGGTTGAATAGGTAGATAACTACAATGATCGTGGAGAGAATGCAATGGTAGAAGTTGTAGGTAGGTCCCATGATAAAGAAGAAGGGGAAATTTTTGAACAATAGTTTGAAGGACGAGTTGACATGTAGGCTGAATTGGAATCCTCTATTGACGAGATAGATTTTTGGAGAGATAAATAGAATAAAGACAACAAAGTGGTTTATGATGCCAAACATTATATGAAAAAAAGAAGATAATTTTGAGATGAATGGAGAAATTAGAAAAGATGAGTTCTTCAATGCTAGAGAGCTCAAAAGACTATTGAGTACAATATGAAAATTGAAGAACAAAAAAAGGAAGTCAATAGTTTGAATTACACTAGAAAAGAATAAATAAAATGTATCGAAGAAATTGAAGATGGAGCCATCATATTGCGGAAAACTATTAAGGAGCATGAAAAACTATTAACTCTCAGTACAAAATTAGGAAAAAATATCATTGAGGTAGCAGAAAAGTTGAAAGTGGAGCATAGAGACCCATTAGAATAGAAGAAACAATCAAATCCAATTATAAGGCTAGTATGGGGCTTGCTCAAAAGTAAAAAAGAGTAATGGTTTATGTCATACCAAAAGCACCCACTCTAAGATTGAATATTAATTTGGGTACAAATTATAATCAGAAGATTCATATAACCTAAGGGAAAACCAGTGGTGTAGAAGTGAAATGTAGGAATACACACCACATCTGGTGTTATTCCTGTGGAAAGATAGGACACTCACAAAATGTGTGTTCCATAACTAAGAGATACCGAAGGGCACAAGAAAATCAGAGGAAACTAAACAGATCTCAATACTCTAGAATATCTTTCAAGGGTCATTGTTTTTGGTGTGGAGAGTTTGGACACATGGACAGATACTATACATCAACCATGCAGAGAAATGTGTCGAATTAGAATCAAATGGTTTACAAGAAGAAAATCAATGAATCATCTAGTGAGATGAAAATGAAAAACCAATTTGTAGCTCTACAAGATGAATTTGGTCCATCATTCCTTGAGGAAGATAAATACTTTCAATCTATATCAAGTATTAAGTAAAAAACATGGATAAAAAATAAACAAGCTAAGAAGGCAGCAGTTATGAAAATTTCCATTAAAGAATCAGACCATTATGGTGTATTGATCCTTGATAGTGGATGCACATCCCATATAAGAAAAAATAAGAATATTTTTACAAGCATAAAATATGATAAGGAAGGTGTTGTCAAATTTAGAAATGATGAAGATATGAAGATAATTGGATCTCGAAAATCTAAGTTTGGGGGAAAATAAATGAGATGTATTGATGTCTTATTCATTGAAGGTCTCAGTCACAGTTTCCTTAGTGTCAGAAAACTATGTGACTTGGGGCATGCTATAAGATTTAATTAGAAGATGTGTATCTTCAAAGGAAGATATTACACAGTTGTTATACAATAAAAAAATAACAAAAGGGAATCTCTACCTTGTAAGTGGAGAATAAGATATATGTTTTTATCCAGAGAGGAGGAAAAAAATTTGTGGAATAAATATGTAACTATCCCAAGAAGATATGGTCAAATTTGATATAGCTCTATACCTCCCTAATCTATAACATGATCGTACTCATACGTGCGATGCTTGTCAATAAGGGAATATCCTTAGAAACATGTATAAAGAAAAAGAATAAAAGTCAACTAGAGTGCTTGAATTTGTGCATGTTGATTTATGTGGAACTATCTCACCAAGAGATATTGACAGGAAGAGGTACTACATTTTTTTCATAGATGATTTCAGCTGGATGTCATGATTATTTTTTATTTCCTAGCAAACTAATGTGTTTAGTTTCGTAAAACAATATCCAATATAATCATAAAGGACTCGTGGAAAAAAATATTCTGATGTTTTTACTTATAATGGTGCATAATTTATAAATACACATGTAGAGTATTATCTTAAGAAACATTGTATAAGGCATAAATTTTTAGCTAAGATAAACCATCAGAAAAATGGAGTGGTTAAGAGGATAAATTGGATTATTAGTAACTTGGACAGAACAATGCTTATTGAGTAATACCTACCTGAGAAATTCTGGGAGGAAGAAGTATTTACATCAGTCTACATATCTAAAAGAGCTCTATAATATCTGAAGGAAGAGAAGACTCTGTATAAGATGTGGCTTGAGGGGAAACCAATATTGAAATTCTTTCAAATATTCTTAATTAAGTGTTTTATTGTCAATAAAGAGAAACAATGGAAATTTGAGTCATGTAGAGATGAGGCAGATATTCCTTCTCAACTTAGGAAAAAGTGAAGCATATAAATTATTTAATAAGAGGTTGGTAAAATTAGTTAATAGAAATGATGTCAATATAATGAAAAATGAATCGAATCTTCAACAACATAGTGAACAGTTCACTAATGAAATTGATGAGTAGGTCAAAAACAAAGTGGGAGAAGAAGTGGAAAATAATGGTTCTGAAGAATATACTGATGATAAGCAGGAGGAATTAAAATCTATATATGTGTAGAAGTCAAACCGATAAGCTAAAATTGATAGGTATAATATCAATTATGATCAGTAAGTGCCAGTTCATACATAGAGAATGAAGTCTTTACAAAATAAATCTTTTCTATCACAGGTATATCCTAAATGATTTAAGGAAGCTGCTAGGGATGAGAACTGGGTTCAAGATATGAATAAAGGTCTAGACCAAATTGAGAAGAATCAGACATGGGAGATCATTTTGAGACCCAAATAAGAATGTCATTGGGACTAAATGGGTCTTTCCCAACAAGATGAATGAAGGAAGTATAGTGATTCGAGAAAAAGAATGACTAGTGTGAAAAGGGTACTCCCAGGTATAGGGTATTTATGTTGATGAAACATTTTCACATGTTTCAAGGATAGAAAAAATCGGTTTATTCTTGGAAATACCAGTGCAACGAAAGTGCAATGTTTTCCAGATGGATGTCTATTTAGTGTTTCTAAATGGTGTTCTATAATAAGAAGTTTATATCTATCATCCAAATGGTTTTCTCATTCATAAGGATGATAATAGTGTTTTTAAGTAGAGGAAAGAACTTTATTGTTTGAAATAAGCACTGAGATCATGGTTTTCAAGGATTGACCTGTTCTTGAAAAAGATCGGTTTTCAACATAGTTGAGTTGATTATAATATGTATGTAAACAATGGTAGTAACCAAAGGATGATGGTGCTGGTTTATGTTGATGAAATGATATTTGGTGGATTAGATGAAGCATAGTGCATGTAGTTTTCTGAAATCATGAAAAGTGAGTTTAAAATGTCAATTATTGATGGAATGGCCTTTTTCCTTGATTTATAAGTGATACAAGGAAGAAATTACACATTAATTTTTCAATATAAATATGAAAAAGATGTTCTAAGAAGATTTGGATTAGATATTTCCAAGGAGATTATGACTTCAATAGCTACTCAGATGAAATTATTACTAGATGATGATGGCAAATAACTTAATGTCAAAGAATAAAGGCAGATCATTGTAAGTGTCTTATACTTAACAACGACACGACCATATATTATTTTCACCGCATTAAAATTATCATGATACAAAAGCAATCCCAAGTAAATCCAACTTATTTCAATGAAAATAAAACTTCGGTATATCAAGGGAATGTTGGATTTTGGTTTTCTGTACAATGAAAAATATCAGTAAGAGTTATTGGGCTATATAGATAAAAATTGTACGAGATCAACTGATGACAGAAAATCAATGTTAGTTGCTGCATTCTATATTAGTGGATTGTGTATTTATTGGATAGTAAATAAAAAATATCTTGTTTCATTTAGAACTATAGAATTTGAGTATATTGCACCTACTTAAGCATGCAAGACGTTATTATGGATGAAGCAGTTGCTTGATGATATGGGATTTGAAGTGAATTATCCAATAAAAATCCATTGTGATAATGAAAGTTATATAAATATTATAAAAAATCCATTTCAACACTTGAGGGTAAATAAAATTTAAACAAAATATCATTTTATCTAGGAGAAGGTAGAGTATGGACTTGTGAAGTTGGAGTATGTGTCTATAAAACTATAAGTTGCAGACATCCTGATAAAGGCCTTACCCAAAGAAGCATTTTAATGACATTGACTGGATCAGAGAATTTAGTCGAATCCCCACACTTGAAAAAGTGTGGATGTGGGACCCCCTATCCCTGAGGTATGATGTGTTTTTCCCTAAAGTAATGATATGTGTTCTTTACCCTATTACAGACCACAAAGGAGTGACCTTAGTATTTGTTGAAAAAGGGGGAGAAATTATGCTACTAAAGGGGTTGAAACTTATCAGTAAAGATAGAGGGATAATGTCTTATTCAAGATAGGGGAAAGCTTATTGGGGGAGCAATGAAGTAGTTGGGGGGGGGTGTATTAAATATGATAATGCTAAATGTGATTGATCAAAGGATATATATCATGAATGATGAGATTAGTGATGAAAGAAGTTGAGTAGTTTTAGAATTAAGTTGTTCATTGATGAAATTTGCATTATACTCTTGTTTCTCATGCTGAACATGGATCTTGTGGGCCAATAGAGTGTGTTTATTAAATCTTTTATCGCTATATAAATCACAAGAATCAAATGGTGTAAGAATATGGAAGATGATTTTATGCGGTATCAATAAGAGTTATCAACAAACCCAAGGGGGGATTGTTGGGAAAAAATACCTCAAGGTAAGAGGGAAATGTTTTTGGGTGGGTTGTGTTTGTTGAAAAATATGGTTTCCAAAGAAAGTTGTGGAGGTACATATATAAAGTTGACTTGTAATGTTAAAAAAATCCAAGACAAAGGAATTGATTCCCTGGAAGTGGTACATAAAAGTATGTACACAAGGTGATGCCGTTTCGCAGGGTTTGCAAATTTTTTGGTGTAAAAAATTTGGAGGAGGGATAACATCAAAAAAAGTATATTTACTTGAAGGCCGAATAAAAATAATGAAAAGGAATTATTTTCACAAATAATGGTCTTCATGAAGGGTTTTTTTGAAAGTGCGAATGTTTTTATGGTGAGATCCGTGATTTCAATGAGCATCACAAACGGAGAATTTTACTAGAGCTTCGTGAGTCAGGGAGCATCAAGAATGAAATGATGGAGCATTATGAAATGGTGATTCTATGTCTAGAATCTTCTGGAATTTGTGGAAGCATGTATAAATAGGTCTCTACCCTTTTCAGAAAAGGGTCAAGACTCAATGAAAATTATAAGTCTTCGGATTCACGAAGGTGGTTTGTGAAGGTGGTTTTTGGTGAAATAGTTCGTAAAGAAAGTTATTTTGAGAAGAATATAAAATCCAACTGAAAAGTGTGAGCATCGCGAAAGGTGTGTGCATAACAAAGGATAATTGAGCTTAAACAAAGGAGGGTTCCTAACAAATGATATTTGAGATTTTCAAAATAGGGACCTTTATGAAGGCAATTTATGCTTCACAAAATAGGGAGCTTCGTGAAGTCAGTGAGCATCATGAAAGTGTTGAAAATGGTTTTCCCAGTAAATCAATGTTAAAGTGGTATTGATTTTGTGGATGAAAGTGTAACTTAATTATAAAATAAATGATGTGTAAAACATATTTATTCAAGTAATCGAAGGAGGATATTTTAAAGAAGTATCGAGCACAATTCATTTGAGAGAGTAGTAGGCCTTCAAATTGTGATTAGTTGTAAACTAGGAGGGATAGTGAGTCCACTCCAAAAATTGTAATATAAGTGCACTTTTAGTTGATTTGGTACATTATTACATTGTTTTTGTATGCTCATTGGATGTATCTAAGTGAGGTAAACCAAGTAAAATTTATGTTTCTTGTGCATGATTTCATTTATATTCATATATTACTATGTGAGAGAGAGAGATAAGAGTTTCTTGTTGAACAATGATAAAAGATATAAAGGGGGAGTTGTTATAAAATATCACACCCTTATTCATCCCCTCTTAGGGTATTTAAATTAGTTGGTCTAACACATGGGATGATAATATGTATAATCAGTTAAAAGGGGATGGTGTGGCTTTCAAAGATTTATATTTAGTCTAGTTATCACTAGTTGAGAATTAAAGAATCTAACATTTACAAGACCACCTTCAGGAGTAGGTATGACCATTATAAGTAACAGTTGATGAATTTTGGTCTAAAAAACACTCCTATAGTTTTTATAGCACTGATGAACAAGATATTACACGAGTACCTTGACTCATTTATGGTAGTATTTGTGGATGAAATTTTAGTTTACTCCAAAACTGAGGAGGATATTTTTCTTCATTTGAGGGAAGTTTTGTAAATATTGAGTGATTACAAAATTTGGGAAAAGATTTTCAAATTTAGTATTTGGATTTAGGAAATGATGTTATTGTGGAATGTGGTCTTAGAACATGGTATTTAAATTGATCCTGAGAAGGTGAAGTATGTTATGACATGAGAGAAACCATGAAATGTTTTCAAGTTATAGAGATTCTTGGTTTTGGTGGGGTATTACCATATGTTCTTTAAATTTTTCTAAAATATGGCTTCTCAAATGAACACTCTCACATGAAAGGGAGTGAAGTTATTGTGGGATATGAAATTTCATAGTTCTTATGATGAGTTGAAATGTCTTTTTACTTCTACACTAGTGTTAAATATTCCAGAGGCTAAGTAGGGATATATGGTATTTCGTGATGCTTCAGGTTTGGGTTAGGGATATATCCTTATATAGGGTAATCACTTGGTCAACTATGGTTCCATATAACTTAGGCAACATTAAATGAATTATTCAACCCATAACATCAAAATTGATGTTGTGATGAATTCTCTTAAGATTTGGAAGTATTACCTTTTAAGAGAAAGGTTTACCATTTATTCTAACCACAAAAGTTTTAGTTATATCTTCTCAAAAAAATATTTGAACCTTTGGCAGAAAAAATGGGTGGAATAGCTATAGTTTTTTGATTTTTTACATTACTTAAACCCTCGATAATAGGAATTAAATTTTTGATTCTTTGAGTAGGAAAATTTTAATCTAGGACATGAAAGAATCATAAGAAGAGTTGAATCTAATGGATCTCATTGATTAGTTGCATTTTGGAGTTTGGGAGAATAAGACTAAGGCTATTTTGGAACGCTTTCAATTGAAATCCTCTATTATTTAGATGATTATTTGGGATCAAAAAGTTATTTATGAATTTTATTGAATTAAGGACTCTCTAAATGTTGTAGATACCATTGATGAGTGGCTATTACCTTCTAGGGATGTCCTATATTTCTAAAATTGGTACATTGTACCATTAGCTATGAGAAAATCCATGATGGGGTATTTCAATAATTCGTGATGTGTAGTGAACCCTAGAACCATTTAGATGTTACATGATATGTGATAGTGATTTTGGTGTCCAGGTATGAGACATGATATCATTGAATTTATTTATCATTGTTATACTTATCAGCAGGTCAAGGCTGAGAACCATAAACCATCAGGGTTTCTTCATCCTCTTCCAGTGTCTACTTGGAAGTGGATGAGGTTTCTCTAGAATTTTTGGTTGTGTTTCAACATAACCCTTTATGGAATAATGCGATATGGGTTATGATTTATCGGTTGACTAAATGAATTCACTTTATACAAATTTTATGGGAAACCACAGTTGAGGAATTGGGATGTCTCTATGTGTGTGAGACTATAAGATTACATGTAGTTCCTTCTGTTATAATCCATGATAGGGATCCTTGGTTTACTTCTCATTTTTTGGGAGGCCACTAGGAGGTAATGGAATCCATGTGAGTTTGAGCATGACATATCATCCATAGATGGATGGACAGATAGAATGAGATATACTGATTCTTAAAGACATTACTCATTCTTGTGTCCTAAATTTTTTTGGGGATTGGGATAGCCATTTGGGGATGGTTGAGTTTTCCTACAACAATAGTTACCAGTCATCCATAGAATGAATCATTTTGAGGTCTAGTATAATACTTCTTGTAGATCTCATCTTTATTGGTTAGATATTGGTGAAGCTTCCCTATTTAGACCTATTTTGGTTTAATAGACAATAAAAAAGACTCAATTTATTATTCAAATAATGGTGATGACAAAGATATGGTATAAATAATATGTGTATCATCATGAATAAGGGTTGGATTTTTTAGTTGGTGACCTAGTGTTCTTGAGAGTTTCACCTCAGTTGGGTCACTGACGTCTTAAGAAATATGGATGTTTTCATCGAGTTTTGTGGGGCCTTTTTAGACTTTTGAGTGCGTGAGAAATATATCTTACCGTTTATCCTTTATAACACAATATACTTTGATACAAAACATGTTTCATGTGTGATAGATTAGGAATTATATTTATAAACCTAATCATATCCTGAGATGGGAAGACCTTAATATAGAACTTGATTTATCCATGATTGGGAATCTAGTTAAGATTATTGATTCTAATACAAAGGTTATTCATGGGAAGATAATATATTTGGTCCATATATTATGGCAACATTGTTCTGATTCATATGATAATTGGGAATTTAAGGCACTTTTCAGAGAGCATTGGCCTCATCTCTTTGATATAGAATCTTCTTAAAAATCATTTTGATTACAAAAAGTGTTTATGGTGGGGAGGTTATAACATCCCATTACTTGATTTTAGGTACTTATTGAACCTTGATTTGATATCATTTTATCTGGGGATTGTCTTGGGTTTTTGATGAAATTTGGAATGTTTTAGAATCCTATAGGACTATTTAAAGTGATATAAAACTATATTATTTGGTTTAATAAATCGTGAACCCTGTGATGAGTCACTCGAAGGGGGTGAATGATTTTTTGAAACTATATGCCCAAACCCTCCAAACCATGATCCCTTGGATAGTGAGGTATTTCATAGCTTATTCATGTTTAGTTTAATTGTGTGGACAACCTATATACCCTATCTATAGTTTAGTTGGGGTGTATGGTTTGGATGCATAGTTACTACTAACTATGCATCCCATATAGTAAACAATTCAGACAATTATTAAAACCATGAAAAATTAAATTAAATATCTTGGGATCCCTGTTTAACATTCTAAACACTACCATTTGACACTAATATGATTCCATGGTATTTGGAGACCCTCAAGAGGCTATTTTGACTCCTCTAAATACTTTTCTTGGAAGAACAAAGTACTGATGATTGCGTTCGATATCCTTCTAGTAAGTAAATCTCCTCATATGTAGTTTATCCTAATCTTATATTATCTCCTTCTTAGAGAGGGATAGATCATCATGTTGTTGATGGATCAAATATCTATTTTGATGGATCTTGATTCAAGGTTTGATTTCTTGATCTCTTTTTCCTCCATTATTGTTAGTGTTCTCATTGTGGGTATTGAATTGATCACATGATTAAAGGTAAGTGGGTATATAAGGATTTACCCTACTCTTGAATCACTATGTTTCTTGATTAATTTTAAATGAATTTTTAATTGATTTTAAAACCCTAATTTGAGATGATTTGATGTTTTATTTAAAAAAGGCATGAAATTTTGAAAAATCTCATTATCAATGGAATTAAAAATTTTGGGTGGATTTGAGAAAAATTATATCTTGAATTGAAAGTGGATATGATGAAATGGGTTGATATTGATTCTTGAGAAAAATTGGCTTAGAATTAAAGTTGATTTGAAAAGGCATGCATTTGATGAAAACCTATGATTTGGTTTTGAAATGAAAATGCATTTGGAAAACTAACTTTGGGAAATTAAACTACGAATGATAAAATGATTAATTTTCCTTTAAATGAATGAATGAATGAATTTTTAAATCACATGTGAGCCTTGATAGTTGTTTAATTATTAGGAAAATCACATTAGGACTTTGAAACCATATTAATTGATTGATGATGAAAACACTAACTAAACCAAGTATGACATGATATCCTGTAATGGGTCCCCTAATTAGGTGTTGATTGATTTTCCATGATGGGTCCGCTAATGGGGTGTTGATTTTAGTGTGCTCACATATCTTGAGCCATGATGATTATTGAGAAGTGTGAGGATCCTATTGCCAGAAACTAATGTAACTCAGGGCTTATGATCAAGGTGGTTTATTTATTTGACTTGATTATATATTCCATTGATTAAAAAACTATTTTATTCATACCAAATATCCTATATAAATGTTTTATATAAAATGTTCATTTAAGACTGTTTTGATATATCTTCCATCTTTTGAGTTGAAATCATGTTTTTTTGAAAATATATAAATGACATGTCATGATTTGTTTTATTTAAATTAAATGAATAAATTGATTATTGTTATGGAATTTCTTTTGGAATACTTAGTGAGACCCTATTGGGATCTTTGGCTCACAACCTACCTTTTAATTTGGGAATATATAGATTATCTTATTACAGGTCTAAGAAAGGGGAAAGAACAACTTGGTGGTGGCGGGTGTGATTGATTCATGAGACTTGGAGTGATGGTGGTGACCATTGGTGATGTGATCTTCCCATTACATGGGTTTTCTGAGCCTTACTTTGATAGATCTTGGGCCTTTTAATGATGTACTATTTGGGTATTATTTTAAATATTTGACTATGGTACCTTATCCTTGAAGTGTATCTGAATATTGACTTATATCTTTTATATTCCACTATTTTGTGGAAAAACAATTCCCTTTTGATTATTTTTTATAGAATGTTCTATTCACCAACTCATGAGGATCGAGAATACCTTTCGATCCATGTCAGAACAGCTTTAGGTATCTGCATACTAGGGTATCTGGGATGGTTCATGACATTGTGAAATCGTTTATAGACTTCTAATTGAAATAAAAATTAACTTCAATTATTATTTTGGAAGCTTAACATAAGTTATAAGTGTTATAATAATCCATTTGAAATCAATTATTATTAAATTATTAGTTTATTTGATACAAATTATTGAAATAAGTATATATCTATTTTTATCACTTATTGAAATGTATTTTTAATGATCTCTTGATTTAATATTCAAAATATTTATTCCCACCGCTTATTTTAACAATATTTTAATAATTTAAGTTCTTTTATTTTATTATAAATAGAAAAAACAATTATTTTCAAACTATTTTATCATAATTTTTTAATAATATTGTTAGAATGATTGAATATGAATACACAATAATTGTATAAACCAAGTGTATATAGTTTGTATTTTATAGTTATACAAATGGGTGTGTGTATTTGTGTGTGACACTTACTATTTATGAGAAATTATTTTGTATAAGTTTTTTGGGGTTATAAAGGCTCTATTTGGAATCATTTATAGGAAATTTCTCATGAAAATTATAACTTATGACAATCAATTATTTTTTGAAGTTATGTTAGACTAAATTTGGTTTTTGTTTTAAAAAATCCTATTTATAATTATTAGAAGCATATATTAATTATGTTATGTGAATTTGTAGATGTTTTTATTACCTGGATATTGAAAATGTGATATACTTCCAAATATTTAATTATATTTCATCTAGAATTTAAGTATATTCCTATAATGAATGGTAAGTGTTTTAAAAAACAACGTTATTAAAAAAATATTATTTTTCATCATATCATCAGTATTTATTTTTAATATATGTATAAGTGTTATTTTGAACTCAAAAATAAATATACCTCATTCAAATATAGTGTATTTCCATGGATATTTAGTAGTTTTATATATAATTCATATAAAAGTTGTATTTGTTTTCAAATTATAATTTTATTGATGAAAATAGGATATAGAAATCACTGATAATTAATCATAATCAACATAACTATAAATTTAAAGAAATAACCATTAATTCCACAGTGGGATATTTTTCAGTTAGGGTCACTTTAGTCAATGGTAATCCTATATTGTGGGGGTGGGTATCATTATATTATATATTATATTATGGTACAATCTATATTTTATGTGTTGTTTTATTTTATGTGGCGTTTTATATATTGTGGGGTTTTATGTGGTTTTTTATGTGGTGTTTTATTTTTTTAGTTCATATGTAATATTGGTGTGTGATTATATATTATATATATTTGCATACATGGTAATGCAATTATAAATTATTAGTATTTTAATGTTCAAATAAATAGAAATAGAAATATTATGTGTTGAAAATTATAGACATATTAACACATGATAAATATTTTTACAAGTTTAATATCAACACAATATATTTTTAAAATAATAAAATTGGAAAATCGTTGCGTTTGATTTTATGATAAATTACACCTTTATATTTGGGTGAGAAAAAATGACGTGCTACCTCCTCTTGGGGAAATAATAAACAAGGACAAAATTTAAAAGGAGAATTTATTTTTTGATATGAAAAAATGAGAAGAAAACACTAGCTTAGAAGATCCCAATGAACTATATTACCTTTATCATACACAGTGAATATATACATTTGTTGTAATCTTGATCGCTGGACCTTATTTTATTTTTTTAAATTATTGAGTTTTCAACACACATGAAATTTGAAGTGTTAATTTTTCTATTAGACTTTATTTGTTTTGGGGAGTCTAACCTCACTAATTAGTCTAAATTCATAGATAATAATTTTGACTGATCCTCTTCGTCTTTATAATATGACTATTTACTAAGTATTTTTTATTAATATTTTTTGTGAAAATGTTTGATCCTTAACCAAATTGTAATGGTGTTATAAAAATATGTGAGGTTAATACTATTATATAATATAATATAATATATATTAATATTACTTTTTAAATTATTTTGAAATTTATGGTTTCTTTATATGAACTGAATATCTGATTTTCTACCAATTTTTTTCATGGAAAATTTTATCTCATGATGTAGTCCATGCTATTGAAATTTTCTATCTCGGTATGGATTCATTAGTCACCACTAATGATATAGAGTTCCTTGATCTTTTGTTCTTTTTTTCACGGGAATATGTTCCTTAGTTTTAAGTAATGTGGGATACTAAGTACTTCTTTGGTGATGATCAATTTATTTTTTGTGTGGGACCAACAACCATTGAGGCCATCCTTCAAACTACAAATTATATGGTTGATTTATGTTTTTTTAAAAATTAAAAATAATATTATTTTTATAAATTTAAATTTATATACATGTGATAATTTATCATTAAAACTTATAATATTCCCTTACCCTCTATAAAAGAATAATGGAGCTTCACAGGTCCTACAAAAGTATCGATCATCATCACTATTTTTCAACACATATACCTACATAGAGTTATGATTTTCTTAACTCTCTTTGGTCAGCTCTCGCTAGAGCTTCACCATTATAGATCAAAGTCTAGAAACTATGATCTTCCCATAAGTCATTGAAAAATTTTCATAATGAATTCTCAACATAGCATGCTTCATGATATCTGATTCCATTCAAGCTATCTTCTTCCTCCCAAAAAATTTTAAAAATTTGTTCAATTCAAATATTCACATGGTTAATGAGATTATGATTTATTTTTTATTTTCAACATGTGTATAAATGTTCTATTACAGGATTATTATAATATTTAATTCATTCAATGACTTATTAGCCTCTTCTTATTATTTGGAATTAGTGATGAAAATTTAATCATATCTTTCATAGTATCAAAATATTCCATTATAAGGTTATATAATGTCAATATATGTATATACTTATAGAGTTTTATTAGTCTCCACCAAGTAATATACAATGGAAGGATTAATTAGTGTAAAAATCTATAAAAATAACTTCCCTAATCTTGATCTTATTATTTATTTTAGATGGACATGTATTTCTCTACCTCAAAAACTCTCTTGAGTGAATAAAGTAGAATGAATGAACACATTCACTTTAGTTTGTTCACATAAACATGATAATCCAATGATAATGCATAAAAATATTACTATTCAACTAATAAACTAACCAAAAATTCTCAAGATTGTTTATATGCATTAGAGTAGTGGAATTGACCCTCTATAATCACTATCCAATACACATTTGATGATTTTCTACTCTTCTTCATAGATAGGTGCTCACTGATCCTGCTATAATATTCTTCTTCATTATAAGATATATGTGTGATAATACACATGAAATGGTGTGTCCATCTCATACTTATTGATTAAATTTTCTTGGATTTAAATACATATATAATTTATTTTTCTCAACATATAATTTTCCAAGTTAAATATGGAATTATATTCTCATTTCCAACTTGAATTATTATTTCTAATTTTCATCCTATAAATTCATTTGTGCCATAACATTTACTCCTCTAAATTCCCATAGGGTTATCCCCATTTGTCATAAGTATTATATAAATTAACCATGACTATCTCCATGGTGTTCTATCCAATAGTTCCCTATTTTGGATTTAATGTTATCAAAGGTGATAGAACTTTTGAAATCCCAAATGATCATCATGTTAAAATTCCACCACAGTCAGTTGCATGCTCTCATTGGTATCCCCGTTGTTAAATAGTGAATTATTTAATAAAAAACACCATGTTATCTAAGGTAGATTGCACCAACCACCCTTTATAGAAACATCAACCTTTGTTGATCTCAATGACTCATTGTTGAAAACCATGGTCCCTATTACAACATGGAAAATGTGGAAATTTCAAACAAGAACAAACCACATTTAAAATTAAATCCACTATTTTGAGTTGAATATCTCCATTTTATTCAAATAACTCACCCATTTTGAAGTTGTTTAAAAAAATCTTGAAGAAAAATCACTTCAAACATTCTTCTCTTCAAGATGTTATGGATTATTTCACAACAACATGGATAATTATATAGTGAATTTAGATTCCCTAAAATGTAAAAATCACCCAAATCCCCTTGTTTTAAACCACAAATTGTTCCTTTAAAAGTCTATTTCATTATAATTTTAAAAATACACAACCCAAAATGTCTAAGGTGATTTCTTCTACAACCCCCCCCTTTAGGTTTATTGATAACTCAAAAAATGTTTATGTTTTTACAATAAATTCTTTCCATACAATACCTTTCATTTTTCAGAAGAAAAATATATTTAATAATAACATGTATAGAAAAACAATTCTATAATTATTAAAACAATGAATAACTCATCATCAATTATAAAACAATATGAAAAATCATTATTATGATAAAAAAATTAAATCTAAATATCATCATGAAAATAAACCTTTATCTTCATACATGAAAGCCTTTATACTAACTAATTTACATTTATCCCCTTGATTGGACATTCAATAATTTCACTCCTTTATAATAGGAAGAATACTTCTCCTTGTTTCTTAACATAAGTATAAGTCTCCCAAATATGAAGAAGATCATGTATATTTCAACCCCATTATCAATGAAGCTAATTAATATGTATTCTATAAATGGTCACATGAGAGGGTTACAAATATAAACATTTTATATGAGAGAGTATCCATACCTTGTTATTATGAGTAGTTACTATAGGGGTGTGGGGGTCCCAATGCCATATGATATAAATTTGATTTGGTTCGAAACTTGTATCCAACCAATGCCTTTCAAAGTCCACCATGGATAGTGCCTTAATCATAATATCAATCACTTTATTGTGAGTAAACACATACTCTAGATTTAAAAATTATTAATTAACCATTTAAATTATTAAATGATACTTTATTTAAATATTATTAGTCGTCCAATGATGTATTAAAGTTTTTACAAGATTTATAACACTCAAGTTATAACACTTAATGAGAATAATGGATACCACCACAACTTAAATATCATTAAGATGCTGCTTTATTCTTATCAATTGATTTCAAGTTTGAGTGCAAACTATACATTTATCCGTTTTCATTCTTATAAGACTAAATTATTTATTATTAATTTTCTATGAAATGAAATAACATTCAAGATAAAAAATCTCTATCTGAGGGTGACTTCTTATCATCCACTAAACCTACCCAATTGACATCTATAAAGACTAGTAGTTTATATTGTGATTTTCTATTGTAAAATATCCCAAAATGAACCATATGATTAATATAAAAGATTTTTTTTATTTTACATATGAATATGTTTAGAAAAAATTTGACAACACAAATCTTGAAATATAGAAACTATGAGGTCTGGTTGAGAGGCTTTCAAGTATAAAAAACTCCAAATGGTTTGAAAATAATGAGTCACATATCCCACTTTGATTTCTAAATCTTTTTATAGTCTCATCCCGGTGGCCAAAAGTGTATCCATTTTATTATAATCTTCCATGTGAAAAAATTTGAACACATCCTTAGTATATTTAGTTTAGGGAATAAATTTACCATCCTTTATTTAAATGAACCACAAGACAAGGAAAAATACAACTCAACAATTAGAGACACCTTACATTTGTAGCTCATGAGTTATAAAAAATGATTACACTCAGTGTTATCCATGTATCTAAAAATTATGCGTTAATATATATAAGAACCAATATTTACACCCATTTCTCCTTATTGATGTAGAGGTTATGATCAACCCCTCCACTTTGAAAACCACTCTTCTTTATATACTGATCTATCTTCGAGTATGATGCACTTGGTGATTTTTTTATTCTATATAAGACTTTATTTAATTGGAACAATTTTTATTTATATTCAATGATGATAAACCCATCTGGTTTCTTAATATAAAATTCCAATTCAAGGGCTCTATTAAAAATGCAGATTTTACATCCATTTTATATACCATAAAACACTTTTTCACAATAATTACTAAGAATAATCTTATTTTTTAATTTAATCCATCAATAAAAATGTTTCATTTATGACTATACCCTATATTTTGGAAATAACATTTTCACACCATCAATTCTTTATTCTTTTTCATGTTGTTTATTATGTTTGTTCTAGAAAAACCTATTTTTCCAATCACATTTTTATTATCCATCACTGGGAAAAATTGAATGTTTTATTTTTCATGATTGATCAAGTTAATTATGCATCATCCTAGCCTTTTTTTTATATTTACTAGCTTCATCAAAATATTTATTTACAACTTGAGAAAAGAGTGAAACTTCTTTCCAAGCTTTCTTCTTCTTGTTTGGACTTGGTCTATACTCTTATGATTTTATTCTCAGTGATATTTAGCCTATGTGATTTTCTATTTAAATCTCCAGTTATATAATTATCTTCATCATAATTAGAAATATCGTATGAGTTTTCTAAATCCACATAATCTCTCTCTAAGTTACTCACTTCTCCATCGCTTTATTCTTCAAAATATTACTGATTACATGTGAATTTTTCTTGTCAGAATATAAGAAACAATCATTTAATTTTGAATTTTACTCATTTTAAAAAACTATAAAATCATTTAATTGAATGATATTTCTATGAATTTTTCTTAATAACTTGTAAAAATTTCTATTGGATGAATATACAAGGAAAATAACACCATTAACATTATATTTTAACATTATATTATTCTATTTATTAAGAATAAAACATGTACTTCCCAACATGTGAATGTATTTGAGTGTGGAATTCCTTACATACCGAATTTAATATGAAGTCTTATCTTTATTAAGATATAAAAATTCCTTATTTTAAAAATATAACAGTATAAAAAAATACTTATTTCCAATATATATCAATAATGTACTTCTATATAAGCATAGTTTGAGCCATGTTTTTGATTATATGGTGTCTCCTCTCAATAACTATGTTATACCTTGGAGTCCTTATTATTAAAACCTAATATTGGTTGATGTGTTCTAAAAAAGTTTGGGATTATTTAAATATAAATTTTCATATGAATTATTATATTTATTTAGATATATAAAATCTATATTAAAAATATAGAAAACTGTAAAATGTACTTTCTTCCAATACATATTTTTTATGGTCTTATATATAATAATAGTTCGATCTATGTTTTTTATTATATGGTGTCCCCTCTCATAAACTATGTTATACTATAGATTACTTATTGATGAAACATAATGTTTAATTCCATGTTCTCTAGATATTCTTCTACTTGATTGTTAGAAAATTTCATACCATTGTTGGGGTATAGATTTTAAATCTTTAAACCATTTTAATACCTTAGTTTTGAGGGTGTTAACAATGAACCATGCCATCCTGTTGAAACCATAAACAAAAAAACATAATACCTTTTTCAATCAAAGTTTTTTAGTGTAATTTTCTCACATACATCCATATGAATAGTCTTGAGTAATCTTGGTGATTTTCCTGTATTTAGTTTTTAATTCTTTCAGAAAACATTCCCCTTTTGGAAAGAGTTACATGCTTTTTTGTGTGATTACATGTAAGCTTTGGGAGATCTTGAGCACCATCATTCTTCACCAATTTCTCTAAATATATTTGTAAGTAATGATAAATTCACTTAGGCCATATATATTTTCGTCTTTATTGGAAAGAATTCACACACTTTGTTGACCAATAAGGTAAAGATTTACCTTGGTCCTACTACCTTGTAAAATAGTAAAACCATCTATTTATTTAATTGTGCATACCTTATTATTGAATTAAAATACATGTATTGATTCACACAAATGACATACACTAAATAATTTGTTTATGAGAGCTATAAAAATATCTATTAATCTTTGATATTTTTCAAAAAATATAGCACTTCTTGTGCTAATAATATTGAGTCCACCATTGTTTCTAAATTAAACAACTCCATATTTTTCATATTTGATGACAGTAATGAGGTATTAATTTATCATAATATGGTAAATTTACCCAATATTTAGAATTCATATTTCATTCCTATACATTTCACTTAAGGAAATCTCAACAACACTTTTCTTATTAACTCTTCTTCTCGTCACCCCTAATAAATGGTCCACTTTTGTTGATGGTGACCAAGTCTATATATCCTCTGTAAAAAAATAACCCATATCACTCTAAAAAAATGTCATTTAAATCAATAAACCACTGGATTGATGGGAATTCTCAATCCCCATGTGCTGGAAAATAGTGCATGGCCGGCAGAAGAACATGCCTGGGAATTATTTCACTCATCAACATTAAATATAATAAATAAAACAGCAGAAATAAAATCCAACGAGTCACATAACGTGATATAAAATAGTAATGAAACATCATAGGTACAATATAATGAAAAAACGTTGTTTTCCAATACAACTAATAATAAGGAAAAGGTATTAAACACCAATATGTCCATGTTCAAGTGGGGAACTCCACATGCACCTCCATCAATGTTTGAACCCAAAGATATAAGATTTATACTACTATAAGTAGGTTTATAATCCTATAATATATTAGTCAGATATAAAATATTATTAGGTCACCACCCACTGAACCAAATCATAACACATTAAAATATAAGATATATCATGCATGTTTGAAAATAAGAATATGAAAATATGTTTTCCTAGTTTTTCTTTAATAAAGAATGTTTCAAAATTTTCCTTGAAAACCCACACTTTTTACAGAACCAAGATTCTTTTTAATAAAACCACAATGTATTTCATTATGTAAAAACATTCATAAATTATATTTTAAAATATTTTTAAAGGAACATTAATGAAAAATATACTTCATTTCATAAGTCATTAACATAAAAATACCTTTGAAACCATTCATAAATCATCATCATGGATACCAGTGGTGAGGGAAATACTTTATAATTGAGTAAACATTGTCATTTATAAAACAAGTTTGTACTATAGAAAATAAATTAACACATCAATCAACCTCTCCCAAACACTAGGTCTAACCATATCCAAGATAAACTTAGGGGAAATTACATAGTTTTACCTATGTCCCACCTAAGGCCACTGGCCACAACATAATAAAAAACTAGTGCACATGTTTTCCTAGACGGGGAACCTATGAACTCAGGTCTTCCCATGACATTAAAAAGGAGGTGTTCATTTCAATGATATCATTATAACCTATATCCTATCATTTAATCTCATTTAAAAATGAATAATACTTATTTCTCACACCTTTAAATGCCACATTAGAATATTCCCCATTCTCAAGTATATCAATTCAAATAAATTCAATTCAATTTATTACTCCTAACAGGGAAATTTCATTTTATTTATTCAAGTATCCATCATTTCCATTCCATACAAAGTTTCATGTCTTATGGGTTTGCCATTTCCTAAGAAATCATTTAAAGTTCCAAATAAGGATTTCTATATTCCAATAAAAATATTAATATTTTCAAATCATTTAAATTACATTTATAAAAACATTTATAAATCATAGAATTTTAATAAAATAATAATTCTTAGACCATCATTTTCAAAAAATCCAAACACACTCAATATTTAGAAAAACATGTTTTTATCTTTATTTTGGAAATCATCATCATAAAAATCTCAAGAGTAATCATAAATATCATACCAGGCATGTCAATTTACAAAATCAAGAGTTGATTACTTTAAATCCATTTTCAAAACAAATTATATCAAAATACCACTTTCCACTTTTATCATAATCTCGAGAAATAATAATACATTGATATAACTTCTAGGTATAATAATAAAACATCAAATACATTAAAAAATCAGGTTAAAAACAAAATAAATAATATATAAAATTATAAAATGAGAAGATTTGTACAATTACCTCAACATAAATCAAAATATCAAGAATCAAAATAAATCAACAATGAAAAGAGAAGAATAACTTCAAGAAGTAAGAATGAGATCAATAGAGGAACAAATTCCAATTAGAAAACTTGGATATAATAAACACCCATGGATTCCATAGCCCTTAGTGAAGAAAAATGTGAAGAAGATGTGGATCAATGACTAATTATCAGAAATACTTACCAATTGGGAACTACCATGACAAAAACACTTCGATTAACCAATAAGAGAGGTTAGAGAAACTAAATCTCACAAGAAGGATACCCAAAGTTGTGGGGGATGATAATGTGTTGATGAAGGAGATTAAAATAATAAAATTGGGATTTTAGGTGAGAATACATAACAAAACTAATGTTTTCCAATATATAGAACACTAATTGCTATCTAGTGGATACAAAAGATATTCTATCGCCACTATCTAGGCCACAGTCTGGTAAGTGGCTACAGTAGACTTGCTGTATCACTGCATGGTCTACCAACTGGATAGTGGACCTCCCCGGATAACTGGTCGGCCCTTTGTTTAGATTCTTAGTACATACAAGGTCCACATATGAAGCAATCCTTAAGAAACTCCTTGAATCCTCTTATCATCTTATAAAATTCCCAAAACTCAAAGAACAAGGGAGAAAAACAAAAGTACACAGAGAGGATAAATATCAAGATGTTATATCCTCAATCTCAACGGAATCATATTTATCTCACAAGACTGAAAATATTTTTTTAGTTTTCAATTTATTTATTGAAGCTTAAATATGATGTATTCAATCTATTTGAGTCTCCTTAGACACCATATGTTTCACTCTTTAAGCACAATAAATAGTTTTGTGCCCAAAACATTTACAACAAAAGAAGTATCCATTAAATACATAAGAAAATATAGAAATTCTACTTTCCTTTTTTAAACACTCTTACTCTTAAAAATTTCTCTTTTTTATAGGATATACATATTTTATATACTAACTTCCAACAAAAATAACACATGATTTTAAGTGATCTACTAGCTTTAACTACTTGAATTGTTCTCTTTTGAGAGTTGTGAAGATTTATCTTGGTTCTTGGTGTTAATTCAAGAGTTTTAGTATTAAGCACAATTGTTATATTATTTTTATCATGCTCCATAAAAGATATTACATTTTTCATGAACTCATTTACATATGGGATATGAATATTTACTTTAGTAGACTCCCCAAGAGATTCTTTTAGTTGAATTATTTCCAATGTCTTTGAACTACAAAATTACATGCTCTGTGTAATGATTATTTCTTAATCCTCACACTTGTGGTTCCATGAAACGAATTATCCTTCAAGTTCATCACTCATTTTAACCTTCAAACTTAGTGATATTATCAATCCATCAATAATAAAGGTTTTATCCTCAATTTTATGTTTAGACTCTACTTGTTTATCTAAATTCACAAAGTTTCTAGATCATTTTTTTTAAATTTATACTCTTAATTATGCCTTTTACTCTTCCTTCTCCTTCCTATAATTCTTTGAGTCACATACCAATCTACCATCCTTCTTATTATTTTCCTTCCAAACATCAATTTCTTCTAGGTACAACTTATTTTTTTAAAGAAGATCAACTCTTACTTAAACAAAATCATTTTTAGAAGCACTATTAGCAACTTGTGGATTCTCTATAAAATTTACAAATGAATCCCCTCTAAGACCACCCAAACCCTCAATCTCCTCCACAATGGTTTCCCCAAAACATTAACCTTCTTATTAATGTGAATATCTCTTTCCCATTACCTCTCATTACCTATATTGATAATATTTATTTTCCAATACCTCTATTGAATAATATTTCCTTCCTTTTACCTCCCATGAAACATTATTTATAGGGAATTATATTAATTAGAACCATGCTATTTTTGGGTGAACATTTCCATAATATTTCCAACCTTTCCATATATGATGTAACAAAGTGGAAGCTTTCATTTTAAATTTTTTTTCATCTTAATAGATTAGAGGATATAATGGAAATTACCTCATCAACTTTTTTATCTTTTGGATCCTAATTTATCATGATTTTATTCATAGAGTTAAATACCACTAATTTATAATTACCTATTTATTTAGATTCATTCTATTCATTTCTCATCACATATGTGACATGATTTCTATAAAGATTATCTAGTTTAATTTCCTTCAGATCATTATATTTATAAGCTATAACATTATCATTACAATGAAGAGAAATTTTTCTTCTAATTATTTAACAATATTTTAAGCTTTGATATATTCACCATGAACTCACATGTATTTTACATGATTGTTGAGACCTTTAATGAAGGAATTGACTATCACATTTGGAATCATACTCAAATATTCATATTTATTTCTTAGAACTTATTGGCTCGCTTCATTAACATTTGAATAAAATTCATATATATTCTAAATATTCTCCCACATAGCATGAGAAATACTACATGACATGAATTTTATGTAAATAGTATTAGATAAGTAATCCATTTTATGAATTGATTTCATTATCATTATAACGAATTCTTTGTGATATTTTTCATATAAGGCCTCACTCTCTATTCTAAATAAAACCCCATGAATAGTTGGAATGTAAAAACACATTCTCAATGACCTAAAATAATTTTTCTTTCATCTCTTCTATAGTGATAAATTAATACCTTTGAAATAGGTATTCCCCTGCGGTCAACAACAGTTTCCATGCTTCATAAATGAAAACATCACCTCAATACTACAACTCCTATACCACTTGTTGGTCCCTATCAGGGAATATACCTTGAGAGGGTTTGGGGTGAATTAGGGTATAAATGTATAAAAACTTCTTCCTTGATCATTATCCCATTATATATTTGAGAGGAACATATCTTTATGTCCCTCACAAAATCTGTTGAGTGAATGCAGTAGTAAAGAAAGAATACATAAATTTTACATGGTTCACATAAATAGGATAATCCCAGAAGCATGCGTGGATATATTCATATTATCTAGAGACACTAACATGAATTTATATTTATTTTCTTTCAAAATAAAGTATCTATACTAGCCCTCCAAACTCACTATCCACAACACATTCAAGTAACTCACTGCTATTCTTTATAGATAGGTTCTCATAAATCCTTCCATGATAGCCTTCATATTCACAATATATATTTGTTCTATTATGAGAAAATTTGTGTGTATATTTAGAACATATTGATACATTTTTTTAAGATATAAGTACCTATGGAATTTATTCTTCACCACCTTAAATTTTCTTGGATAAATATTGAAATTCCATCTCATTTCTAGAAAAAATGTAAATTTTTCTTTTCTTCCTTCTATTAATTTGTACACTCTATACACTAGATCCTTGTTTAAGATATTTAATATTATGTTTAAACACACGAATTAATTATGAATTTTATGAAACTTAATGGGGTATTCCAGAAATTATCCATAATTTCTAGTAAACTGATGATTACTTACTCTATTAGTTGCCCAAGAAACGAAGGGTGATAACCACATGTTTTTGATAACTCATCATGATCATGGAAAGTCCATCATTACTTTGATATTTTTAGTGAATATTGAGAAAAAAAATCTTTTAGAAACACTATAAACCTCAACACTGTGGTTTTGTAAAGTGATTAATCAAACATAACATGCTCGAAATGCCGAAATCCATCATAACTTGTCCATTTTGACTTAAAATTAGAAGACCCGATATTCAACTTGAACAAGTCCATTATGAAATACAAAATTACCATAGTATACTTCATCATTTCTCAAAGGTATTTAGGAAATGCCCCAGAACCATATATATAGAATGGTCTCCAAAGGTTTCCATTTTGACTTTAATATTCACAAATAAGACAACCCTTTGAAATATAAAATTATATTTATGTTAAAATTCCACCCTGATTAGCTCCACATCCATATTGATCCTCAAAATTGATATTTTTTTTGTATTTTCTGAAACACTTTTTACAGTTATGTGTTAATCCTAATAAAATTAAAATCAAGATACAAACCAAGATAAAAGATTCAACTAAAAATACAACAAAAAACCGTAATGGCCCACCTTAAAAACAAAGTTATAAAAATTAAAATCATCATACACATCTCATCATCCACCATGTCATCATCCATAAAATCCATAAACATGTCAAAATTAAAAATTCAAACCAACTCATGCCTTGAACAATGTGCCAAAAAATCCTCAATCTGTGAACACTATATCACCCATTATTCTCAGGCCATGCCTCTAGACACATGAGGCATAACAAATTGTTGACCTTGGGAATGAACCCGTGAAACACATTAGGGTGAACATTGAACCAGTACTATTTCCAACGAACCTAATCACTAGAAACAAGAAACACAATCCACCATCATCGATGAAACCCAAATACTATTAGAACCACCACTTATATACATTGCAAACATCAAGACCAACTGACACACTGGATGAAAAACTTGAGAAATTCAAAACTGTAAACTGGAACAACCATCATCATTGAGGAATAAGCACCTAGAACCTCAAACACTGATCTAACATGAACATCAGTAAGGAAACACTATCATAAAATAAAAGGAACCTAAAGAAGGCCGCACCACCCGGTAGAACATTGACGACCTGAAAAACACATCGCAAAACCTTAGAAAGACCCACCAAACTAAACCAAACTTAGTAGGAATGATGGAGAGGGAATCCAGAATAGAGTTAGAGGTAGTCTAGGGTGTAAAAAATGAACTAATTTTTTTTCTAGAAACATGATAATTAAAATGTGCCTATTTAATAGGACTCATGAACCATCACTGCCAGAGGAGAATTGAAAAGTAAAAAAGGAAGGAGGAAAGATGTAGGCCGTGCTCATGAGAAACAAACAATAACTCAACCATCACAACCCAAATAACCCCAAAGAAACAGGTTTACTAGACCAATATGGGGTAAAAACGTGGCAATTAGGTAATAAGAGTAGAGGAGGAACCAACGAAGGCATAAACGGAGAGAAAAAATTGCAGAAGAGATCCACGAGAAAAACCAGAATGACCAAGACCCATAAACTCTGCTGGAAAAAATTAAAAAATGAATTCATGAAATAGAAAGGGAGAATACAATGAAAAAATATGAATTGAAAAGGGAAAAATAAAGTGTAATGTTGGGGGAGTTAAAACACATCGAATAAGGAGAAGAAATAATCCTAGTGCTAAGGAAAGCAAGAGTAGACCCACAAACCATCACATATAAGGGGGATACACTGATGAAGATGATGAAATAAGACATACACCAGTTTGTGACAACTCCCCATTTCATTCTTAAAACTCACCCTATTTGATGTGATGCACCAAATGATCAAATAAATTTCCCTTCATCTGTTTTATATTTAAAATATAATGGATTATTTCGCCATGGTGTTGAAAATTCCATTATGAAGTTTAGATTCACTAAAATGTATAAAAATCCCAATGATCCTCAACTTTGACAACTTCTTCTACCTAAAAAAAATCCTCCTTTATCAAAATTTTCAACAAAAAAAACCCAAAAATGTCTTAAGGGACTTTTCTTAAAAAATTATCTTATACTTCTCACCACATTTTATTGTATGGATTCAGTATGATATATTTATATATTTTATTTTATAAGTTAAATGGTTTTTTATTTTCCTGAATTTCCATACATTATCAAATAAAGTGTAATTATATAAATTATATATAGAATTTTATTATATATTATTATCAGCTTAGTAACTTCATTATTATATGATTATTATTCTTCTTTGTAAACTTCTAATTGAACCTAGAGCTATATATTTATATAATATTTATTGGAAATTCTAATTATGAGAATATTTCATCTTAAATTCTCTTAAAATTAGGATCTTTCACATTTATCATGAGTGAGATCAAAGGGATTTAAGTAATATTTTTAAACATAAATTATTTCATGGGTTCTTAACTTATGAAAATAAATATTTTAATCGATTTTAGTATTTTTTTTATTGGGTTATACATATTCTACATCTATTTTTACCTTTCTATATCCAATTTTTGTGTTTTTAGAATACATCGACTATTCAACTAAAAAATTTCCCTTTAAGGATTTTTTATACAAAAAATTTCATGTTTTTTATTATTAAAGTCTTTTATATAAGATTACTCTTATTCTATTTGGATTTTAGTTCTCTAGAATATTTTATTCAAGTTTGGTGAGATTATACTAGTCTGTCGATGGTTTTGGTTGTTTTTTGGTTTAGTGATGTCACGTAAAGGAAATATGGTCTTGATGACAATCAAATTTAATTACTGGATGATGTTTATTTAAATAAATATTTATGTTGAATTATTTATTTTTAAAAAATTATGACACTAAATACTCAGTAAATATATTACGTATCATGTATATTTTTGAATAAAATTGTTTTTCTACTTTACACTTTATATTATGTTTTGGTTATTTTAGATATTTTGAGTGGATAATGTGTATAAAAAATTTGATTTAAATATATTATAATGAAAAAAATGTGTTTTTTAAAATTCAACACTTTTAATAACACTTGTAAAATGTTGTAAGTAATGTTAAACATGATAGATTTTCTCAATATACATGACAATAAACAATGTATATTGTAAAATAAAAATGAATATTAATAACACAGGATTCCACAGTACTCATGCCTATGTTGTTGATTAATTTTTATAACAAAACCTAGGTGTCACTAAAATTCAATTTTATTTTAGGAAGTATCAGGAAAAACATCATACATTGAGGTATTAATAATTATAAATGCATTTCATAAAAATTTAGAAATTAAATACTTAAAAGATGTCCAATTATTATATAATTTATTATATCTATTTTTTACAACATTTATGAAATGTTAGGAATTACATATCATTAGAGCCTCATTAATCTATTAATGAAAGTGTATAAATGGATATACAGAGCACATTATAGTACATATGTGTAAGACACTCCTTTGAAGACAACTTGTCTTCATTTCTTCTTTAAGCTAAAGTTTCTAGCACAATGTAAAGGCATTGACATCCTATTGTTTTGTTTTACAATTCACACTATCAATGGATTATCCATATAGGTAATAGATCTTAATTCATTCCTTAGAAATCCTCATAAGTTATAGTGAAGATACAAATATCATTATTAGAAATGATTATTTAATAATGATTTTTAAAATCACCACTAAATGTTATGTTTTATTTATTTTACTGATTTTTTAGAAATCAACAAGTAATTCACTATAGAGTTTTTTTAAAAATGCCACCATTTAGCAGTGGTTAAAACTATCACTGAATAATAATAAAATTTTTATTTAATTTTAATATGAACATTATAAAAACTATCACTAAATGTATAAAAATTAATAAAAATTAATTATTAATAATTTATAAATAAATAATAAGTACTATAAATAAATAATTATCAATAATAATTAATAATTATTTAATATTTAATAATCAATAAAAAATTTATTAATAAAAAATATATTTTTATTAATTTATGATAAATAATTTTTCATTAATAACTATAATACATTAATATAATTTATTAGTAATTACTTCTGAACATATAATTACTTATCAATAAATATAATGTGACACCCCAAGACTTTATAATATTTTTATTTTTGAATAAGTTTAATTTTTTTACGATATTCATTTATAAACAACACCATGTTAATCTTATTCTATACACAGCATTAAGTTGGCTTATGTTACATGTAAGACAGAATTTTACCGAACAATAATATATTATTAAAATATATTATTTAATATATTAATATATAAACTATCCATTAATTTGGTGGGTATGAATAATATTAACTAAATTATGAAAATATATGGTTGAATTAAATATTTAAAAATTAATTAGAAATGAATATAAGAAACAACTAAATATATAATTTTTTTTATAAAGAACAATTTTTATGCTCACAAAGTTGTTTTATCATAATAAATTAAATTAATTAAAATTATTGAATGATATTAATGTAATATATAATCAATCAAATATTTTTGACATTAATGAAATAGATTTAATAGGCAGAAGATAAGAATAAACCAAATTTTATTCATAAAATCTATATCTTTCTAAATGCAGTTTTATAACCTTTTAATGGAGAAACTATTTTAAATCTAATTTTTGAAATGTTTACATATGTTATTTGAAAAAATAAAATTATTATTTTAAATAGGAATATAAAAAGTTACTTTAGTTTAATGTTTTGGTATTTTTATGATACGTTTCATGTTTTGACGAATAATGATAAAATATTGCATTTTAATTGAAAACATCTTTTTAGTCTAAATAATTTATAGTGTTAAATTATATTTTTAATTTGTTTAAAATTATAATTAGATAAAATTTTATCATTTAATCTAATTTATTTTATTTTAATAAATTTCAAATTGAATAAGGATATAAAAAAATTTCAATATTTTGAACATTTTTCATTTTAAAAACTCATTTTCTCATTCCGTCAATGAGATTAATTTTAAATTAATTACAAAAACTTATTTGTTTCTAATTTAAAAAAAATAAATTTAATATTTGGAATCAGTGGGTCCAAATTATGTAAATATTTTATATTTATTTTTAGATATTATGAACAACAACATCATTCATTTTTAATAACACATTTAAAGGTAAATCGAGTAATTAAGGGTAAAAATAGTATTATAAGTATTATAAAAATATAGTAACACTTTTCCAAATTTTTTTGGATGGGTCATTTTCTACCAAAATTATCCTTGAGCCGATTTTATGACCTCTTGGTGCCACTTGGATGAATTTAAGAATTTTATAGTATTTTATTCTAAGGGAAGTCCAATATGCCACACTCATGTTTTTTAACAAGTATTAAATTTTTTATATATGGTTATTACGATGATATATTCAACTATAAATAGTAATTGGAAAATATAAAATGTTTATATTATACATGAAAATTTATTTATATTTTTAGGGAAAAAATAATTAAATTAAAGGCTTACAAAATGATGATGAAATAATTGTATAATTAATAGAAGTATCAAATACATGTTATTAAAAATATTAAAATAAATATAATTTGATTTAATTAATGTGATTAAAAACTTTTATATATGACCTAGTCATATCAGGGATGTACTAATTTTTTTGAAGTTATCTTGAGTATTGATATATTTTTTAAAAGTCATAAAATGAATAGTGTCAAAATTGATATTATTGATATTTTAAAATAAATAATATCGTATTAAATAATACATAATTCATAAAAATCTAAAATCCATCCAATGATTGGGATAATTTTTAAAATTTCATATTTGAATCAATTAGTTTTCTTTTGGAATTTTATAGTAACTATAGTAACCCTTAAAGTGTAAAAATCTATGTTATCATGGTAAGAGTTAAATGGTTCAACTAAGGGATAAACCCAAAATATATGGGTAAGAATGTTAACTAAACATTTATAAAAATTATTGGATGAGATTATTTTTAAACATTTTTATCTTATATTATAAATAACTCTATTTGGAGCTATTTTGAATTAAAAATTAATTTATTTTAATTCAATATGTTGCGATTTTTCAAAAGTGCCCCTCACCTCAATTATAAAAGGGAACCTCCTCTCTCACTTCCTCACACCACATTGAGCCTTATATATCATCAAAAACCTGATAAAATAATCTCCCAAAATCAATTCCCTAATCTTAGAAGAACGTGTTTGGGAAAATAGAAAACCAAGGAAGGATTTTCGTATAAACCAAAAGGCATTACCTAAATAAGAGGTAACATTCTTCAACAATCAATTTAGTTTTATTTATTTCCCCACTCCTTAATTTCTTAATATTCCATGAATATATAATAATAAAAATATCCTAAATATACTGATATGTTTTTATGTTAAAATTTTTACCTACACCTACACACACTTCCATCAAATGTGTAATGATTTTACTGTTCATGTACAGAGAACTACCGCCTCGTGAAATGATTTCATTCGTTTTTTCCTTTACCACCTCTTATGGTTGGTCATTATGATGTAAAAACTATTATTATATAATATATATGATATTTATGTCATCTTAATACTTATTTAATTATTATATAACACATACCATCATTATTTTCATTTTATGTAAATGCAATAACATCATGTGAGGAATTGTGGACTTCCGCCTCCTCAAAGAGATGTGATTCGTTCACACTATACATGGAACATATAATGGATTGTTTTAATAAACATATGTGACATATATGACATAAATATGATACTAGAATTATAATATATATATATATATATCATTTAATTTTTATTCATTTAAATACAAAAAATAAATGGAAGTAGTGTGTAAGCATACACACAACCTACTGTCTCGATTAATGATGCATTTCATTTCTTTTTTCCAAATTTTATGAATTATTATAAATATTTATATATATATGGAATATATATTATATTTACATAATATTTTACATTATATAGATGATGAAATCATGATATTACAAATTTTTAATTAGTGGGTTGAAATTAGGTAAATTGGTTCCCTTTATTTTTGGACATTATGAATATTAAATTTACTAATTTTTATTTACACGGTTAAAGGAAATTCGATTAATTAAGGATAAAAATAATATTTTAAGTGTTATAAAACTAACATAAAACTTGTCTAAATTTTATTATATGAGTTAGTTTCTATCTGAATCATCCTTGGGCCGATTTTATGGCCTCTTATGTAACACCCCAAGATTTCATAGGGTGTTATTTCTTCAAAATAATTCAATAACTTGTACTATATGCAACACCGAGTTCAAGAGCACCATTACTTACCAAACAAGCCGTTTAAAAGAGGTTATGATTAGTATTAACTAAATTTTAAACTTTATATAATCCTCATAATTTTAGAATCCATATTATGAGTTTCTTAGACATAATGAAAGAAAAAATTCATTTTCAGTATTGCACTTTTACCAACTTTTAATAGTGAACCCTTTTTAAATACAATATTTTTAACTTTTTGACTAAATGGGGACATCAAAAATTTAAAATGAAACACCCCAAGCTTCTACGGTACGCTTCTCTTTGAATAATGCCATAGCGTGTGTTGGACGCAACATCGAGTTCTAACACACCACAACCAATCAAACTAGCCGTTATGAATAGTAATACCTACGTTTTGAAATTATATTTCAAAATGGACTTCATTTTTGGTTTCAGAATATTGAAATTATCCTAAGATGAATTTTTGGTATTTTTCTAAGAACTTCCAATTTTTATGAATAGTGAAAAATACTTAAAAAAAACTTTTTTAATCAAAATAATTTATAGTGATAAATTATATTATTGAGTGGTTTTAAAGTATAATTAGAATATATTTTTACCATTTTATCCAATGGTGTCCATTAGAATTAATTTCACTTTGAAATTGGACCTAAACAATTGTCAATCTTTTGGTATATATTGTTTCTTAAAAACACGCTATTTGTTGTGACAACGGGAATTAATTATAAAATTAATTAATGCAACTTATATGTTTGGAATTTTTTAAAATAGACATCATTTTTGAATTCAGAATATCAATTATAGCTTAGGGTGAAATTTTGGCATTGTTATGAAAAACTTCAATTTTTGATGAATAGTGAAACTACTAAGTGGTAGTTAAAAAAACTGAATTTTTCATAAAACATAATTTTACCACTTCTGTGAATGGAATTTCGAAAATCCGAGAGACACGGTTAATATCAAGAAGTAAAATGTGGTTAAATGAGATGAAAATATTTTTTGGTGAATAGTGACTTTTTACTTTTATTTACCACGGTTAAAAGTAAATAGGGTAATTAAGGGTAAAAATGATATTAATATTACCCTAACACATGTCCTAATTCTATTATACATGTATATCTTGACCAAAAACAACCTTAGGAATAAAATATTACCATTTAGGTCCACTTGGATTAGATTAGGACATTTATTATTATTTAATTCAAAGAAGAGTTAAAAGAGTTAAAATCAATGTTTATTTACTAAAACATTTTTAATATAGGGTTATACATAAGATAAATTCGATTTTAAATATTTATTATATAGATAAAAATATTTCCTACATAATGATATTTTATTTATAAATTTTAGACATTAAATAAGTTAATTTATTTATGACACAATCATGATGCAGTAATTACCATAATAGTGACCAATTAAAATAATTGATATTATAAATAGCCAAATAAATATAATTTGAGACTTTTAGTGAATTAAACTAATTTTCTAGGATAATATGACATATTAGGATTGATTTAATCGAATTTTTTCGAAGTAATAATTCTGTAATAAGTTTTTAAAAAATCAACTATTGAACAGTGTCAAAATTGGCATAAAAGAGTTTTTAAAACAAATATTATATTATTAATTGATATTAAATTCCTAAAAATCTAAGGTTCGGCCAAGAGACTTATATCATGATAGTTGTATCATTAATGGTCCAATTGGGGGTCTCTTGGATGTATATAGTATGTTTATTAACAATATAATATAAAAATACAAAGTGACATGGTAAATGTCAAACTAATTAACTAAGAGTTAAAACTAAAAGATAAGGTTAATATAGTAACCCAAACCTGTCTAAATTCTATTGGTTGAATGGTTTTAAACCTATACCCACATTAAACTTTTAATAATCAACTTTGGAGCCATTAGAAACCGAATATGAATGTATTATAAATTAATATTTCTAGCTTTTCCAAAGGTGACCCTCACCCCTCTTATAAAAGGGCACTCCTCCTTCTCATTAATTCACACCTTAAAAGCCTTTTGGTTCGGCCAAACTCTGCCCATATACTCTCCCAACTTCCCTAAATACAACCTAGAGGTCTTAGTTTGATCTGAAAGCCAACCTAAGGAGCCCTTTTGATCAAATCAAAAGGAAGAACCCGAAGAAGAGGTAATGATTTCACCACCCTTTTTCAAGTTCTTTTCTTCTTCCACTTCTTCATTATTTGTTGTTACCATTCTAAAATAATAACTATAGTATCTTATATATACTATGATGTTATTATAATTATGGTACAACAATATTCAGTATTCTATCCACCCTTTGAATAACATTCACCATACGTGCGTACGTACGACTTACCGTCTGCACGTCGTGGTGTAATTGTTCTTCAATATATTATTATTTGAATGGGTATAATAATGATTTATAATTCATGTAAATAATAAATATAACATGATAATGATTCTATATATATGATATACCATCCAATTATATATTATTTTAATATCAAAAGAATGGTATTTTCGCTCGTGCGTACGTACGGACTACCGTCTCCATGAACGCGATGAGATTCATTCTCCATCATATACATTCAAGTATATTTATCATTTTATGATATAAAAATAATGTTTAAGGACTTGATATCAATATGGATATGAAAAAGATACAACCTAACCATTACAAATATGGCTTACGTAACAAAACATATAAAAGAAATTGAGTAAGTTAACACCTGAAACGACGATAATACTAAGATATTATTAACAAAGAAATGTTAAAAGATCATATATGATATCATATTAATATATGTGATTCTTGTATAATTTAATAAAAATTATTTCACCATTATACAGGAGGTTAACCTACCCTCAACCAAGGAAAAGTACAAGGTAAAGGTTTATTTCACAATCTCTTCATTATCCGAGGTTGTTTATACGCAATTATCTACTAGGATCTCTTTATGATCCACATCCATGTTTCCTCGAAATGTATTTCAAAACATTTTTACTATTTAAAAAGAATATGGGTTAAAGTCATTTATACCCTTATGTGTTTTTAAAGGAATCTTTCTGTCGTTTTCCAAACAAGGCACTTTTTACCTTTCGACAAATTTAAGGTAAGAATGTTTTTTTAACTTATACGGAGGGTGCGACTATATACCGCCGTTATAAAATTGTCAAAGCTTCCCTTACAAGCTTACAAGGATATTTTCAAAGTAAATGTTTTATTTTATAATTATGTGACTTTTAAATAATTTCAAAATGAATATTTTAAGAATTTCGGAAAGGTACTCTTTATCAAAATCAGAATTTTAAATGTTTTAAAGATTTATGCTTCTAAATATTTTTAATTAATGTCGATGTATTAAAAATGGTTTTTAAGGATTTATTTATATGGAAATGAATGTTTTTAAAATGTTAATTCCTTTCAAAAGTTTCCAAGTGGTATGGGACAATTTGATTCAAAAATCTCTTTTTAATTACTTCCTTTATAAATGTGTGACTTTTAAATGATTTAAAAAAAAGGAGATATTTCTCTCAAATAGTTTTGATTTCATATAGGTCAACATCCTTTGATGGATTTTATGATTATATGAAGTTGATTTATTATGATACAAAACTTCCATAATGTATTGAAGGTTTTGTGATATGTTTGACTGTGGATGTGTTATTTTTATACCATTCATGGTTTATGGAGAAAGTATTGACATTTAATATGCTAGTTTTAATACGAATGTTTATGTTATGTTTAAACCCTTTCATATGGGAATGCATTGGACTTAGTAAGTGATGGGTGGAGCCCGCTATAGCTCCTCGATGCATCAGTAGGTCTCATGAGACAAACTAGTGTCTTGGCACAAGGCCTTGGAAAAATCTTATTCGTATTATTGGCATGAGGCCTTGGCTATGTGGTTATGATAGTCTGGCATTATGCATTCCATCATTATGAAAGTGGTTATTGATATTGCATGTGATTATTCGATTAGTAGAATATACATGTGAATAAGTAAATGGCATTATTTCATTTTACTTTTTCCATACTATGTTGAAGTTCAAGTTTAAAAGGCTTTTGTTTTAGTTATACATTGCCTTAAATGTTTATGCTTATTTTTGAAAGTTTCCGCTATATTGTTATCCTTACTGGGCATTTGAGCTCACCCCTTTTCTATGTTTTATTTTTCCCAGGATGTGAAGAAGTAAGTTATGAACGACCTTCAGGGATTTTATGAGGGGATAATAGTGTGGACTATGGAGACAATATGTTGTTGTAGTAGTTTTTCACCTTATGATGTAATGTAAAACTTTATGAATATATCTAGTGTTTCCAAGGATACTAAACCAATCGGTCTTTTGATATTTGACCTTTCTTGTGATCATGCCAATGTATTAAAATAATGCACCAACTCTGGGTAACTCGGGTTGGGGCGTTACATCTTGGATCCACTTCGATGACATTAATCACTTTTTAGTATTTTATTCTAAAGGAATTCCAATATATCACACTCATGTTTCTAATAACCATTACATTTTTTATATATGGTTATTAAGAAGATATATTTGACTATAAATATTCATTAGAAATATAATTTTTTTTCTTCATCATGAATATTTATTTTTAATTTTTAGGGATGAAATCATTAAATTAAAGGATTATATAATGATGTTGGAGTAATTATTTAATTAATGGAAATATCAAATAAATGTTATTAAAAATCTTAAAATAAATATAATTTGATTTACATACTATCTTACACGAATTTTATAGATGACCTATACATATTAGGGATGTATTAAATTTTTTGGTTCGAAGTTATTTTGTGTATTGATATTTTTTAAAAACTCAAGAAATGAATAGTTTCAAAATTGGCATTAATGATATTTTAAAATAAATAATATCTTATTAAATGATAAAAAGATAATAAATATATATAATTAGTCCAAATAATTGGGATAATGTTTAATATATCATCCAAGACTCATTTAAGGTTTATTTTTTATTTTATTGTAACTATATTAACCCATAAAGAGTAAAACGTCAAGTCATCACAGTAAGAGTTAAAGGGTTTAAGTAAGGGTTAAAGCCAAACGATAAGGGTAATAATGTGATCTAAACTTGTATAAAAATAATTACATGAGATAATTTCGACCAATAGTCATCTTATCTTCAAAATAAATTTCTTTTAAGTAATTTTTAATTGAATATTAATTTATATTAATTTAATATTTTGAGAGTTTCCAAAAGTTCCCTCACCTAAATTATAAAGGGAACTTCATAAATAACTTCCTCAAACGAAATTTATCATTCTAGATCATCCAAACACTACTCAAATACTCTCCCCAAATCCCTACCCTAATCCTAGAATCTTTTATTTCGGATGAAATAAAACCACAGATGGATTTTAGTATAAACTAAAAGGAGTTACCCAGATAAGAGGTAACATTATTTAACAATCACTTTAGTTTTATTTATTTCCTCACTCCTTAATTTATTATTATTACATGATTATATAAAAACACCAGTATCCTCAAAATAATGATATGTTTTTATGTTAATATTTCAACCAACACCTACACATACTTCCCTAAAATAGGTAATGAATTTATCATTAATGTACAGAGAACTACTACCTCACAAAACAATGTCATTCATTTTTTCCTTTACCACCTATCAAGGTTGGTCATTATGATGAAAAAATATTTTTATATGATATATATTATATTTATGTCGTATTAATCATTCTTTAATTTTTATATAACACATACCTTCATGCTTTCCATTTTGTGTAAATAAGATATCATTGTTTATGGAAGTGTGGACTACCACCTTCTCAAAGCGATGAAATTCATTAAAACTATAAATGGGACATATAAATGATGGTTTTAATAAAAATATGTGACATATATTACATAAATATTATACTGTAATTATAATATACATATATATCTTTTACTTTTCATTCTTTTAAAAACAACAAAGAGATGGAAGTAGCGTTCACATGTACGTACAACCTAACATCTCCTTGAATGGTGTATTTCATTTCTTATCTCAAAATATTATGGATTGTTATATATATATACATATATATTGAATATATATGATATTTACATCATGTTTTATTATTCTATTTTCTCATGTATGTTTGACTTTTTATTTGTTGTTGCTATTACTTATATGTTGGGTTTGTGCTTAACTTAATATTTCCCCTTAGGTCATGGGGCTTGTTTTTCATCCAATCAATATGGACCAGTTGTAAAATCTCACGATCATGCCACATATATTTATATTATTTCTATCAAGTTAATGGTTAATTATTAATTAATGAGATTTATGTTTATTAATGATCACATTAAATAAATGAATTAGAAAACCCTGAAAGATGTAGTAAAATAAATAGATTATGTGTATATTATTTTATTAAGACATGGTTAATAACTTATATAAAATCTTCATAATATTAAAAAATATTTTAAAAGTCTAAAATAAAAAATCTTTATGATTAAAATAAAAACACCTTAAAGAAAATATTAAGTTATTATTGACTTCCATTAAATGATTTATAATGAATATATCAATATTAGTATTTTTCAAGACTTGTCACGATCACTCTAATTTTTAGGGAGTTTTAATGAGAGTTTTGGATTGACTCAAGAATTTTATAATAAAGAGGTTTAGCCTTTTCTATACATTGTGTCACTTGGAGGATAGTGTTGAGGAAATAAAAGTCCAAGATTTCAAAATTGTGGAGTCTACTCAACAAATCAAAGAGTCGTTAGTTAATTCGGTTGGTAAGACTCACCTACCTAAAAACGATTATGTAATTGACTGAGCCCTTTCTCAGGTTATGAGAATATAAATATAGATCCTTTCCAATAGAATATCCACATGATAGGATATTCAAAGTATATTGGTGATGGATTTTGGTATTTTGTAAAATAGTGGGATAGTAATAAAATAAAATTTATTAAGTCACACTTTTGGTAATGAAGAAAAAGTATTGAAATATGGTTTTACTTATTATAAAAAAATTATAAGGGGAACCAAGAGAACACTATGCTTATATCTTAATAAAAACCTTTTTATCACTATAAAAAATTTCTCGAAGTAGTAGAGTCGTTTATACACTATACTACTATAATAAAATGTATACTATGTGATGGAGTCCTTTAAACCTATTAAGCCCCCTCACCAAGAGAGTTTATGTGAAAAGGATGATTACATGATATATATAGAGGATGATTTTTTATGTCATGATATTAGTTATGTAAAGATATATGATGATGAAACATAATGAGATGGATGCATATACCATGATATATTATCTCCTATTACTTGATAAGGAGAAACAAAGGCTTAAGATAAATGAGATTATCACTACACTTTACCATTGTAAATTAGGAGACAAGTACCTAGATAGGGACCTTTCCTTAAAAATATTGATGTATATTGATCATTTAGAAAATTTTGTCTTATATTTGGATAATAAAATTTCTATTAATCTCATATTCCCATCAGTATCACCCATATATTATATTTTCATCCACAGGTTAAGCAATTTATAGAATACCCTCAAGAATATTTTGATTACATTTTTTCAAGAAGACATGAAAATGGTGGAAACATTTGTATTCACCCATTTTGGTGAAAAAATAATGAAAAAATAGGTTGGAAAATCCATGAAAAATTTAAAATCACTAGTAACTTTTCAAATTACTTTTAAAAAATAAATTATTTAGAGGAAATGTAGAGATAATTTATGAATTTACTTCTCATGTGGTTAGAAAGTTCATTGGAAGAGAAATTAAAATGAATGGAAGAAGAAGTGAGAAGAAAGTTCTAGTATAAGTAAATTAATCATTTTATATAAATTTTGGTTTTACTGTATAGGTATTAAAGAAAATATTTATAGTCAAATACAAGAACCAAGGAAGTTCATAAAAATTACAATAATTATGATTAATTCTCCAAATAGTTTTGAAAGGGAGATTACCATGTCTGTAGTGAGAAGAACACGACTTCAAACTACCCAGTGGATTGATTTTAATTAAACTATTTTTTATTTAAAATTTCAAAAACATTTATCTCAGTGTCTAAATAAAAACAATGATACATTATTTCATGTTTGGAATGCATATTTTTATGGTGTTTTATAATAAATTAACAGTTCAGTAATACACGAAGGGTTGTGCATGTATTGGAATGCCCCCGCCTGGAAGAATCATCAAAAAGGGAAGGGTTTTGCATATATCGGCCAACCAAGATGCTGTTGAAGAACAGGTGAAGCTCTGTATATACTCTATAATTGTGCGGGTTCTTGTCCCCAAAGGTGAAATTTTTTGGAATTTTTATGATCTCTCTAAAAGGATTGCGGAGCTATGGGGATTTGAGGACTGGTGAATGACGACAATTGGGAGGGAATATTATCATATAATTTTCCCCTCTGATGAGTTGAAACGCAAGGCTTGGAGCTTCGGAACTCTTACCCTAAAGACTGGTTTCTTGCGTATTTAGGAATGGGATAGGAGTTTTGATCCTGATAATGTAAGGAACTCTCATGTGCAGCTCTGGATTTGCATCTGTCATTTGAACTAGTTGTACTGGCATCCAAGGATCCGATGGGACATTGCCTCCTTGGTTGAAACTCCTATCCGACGGGACAAGAAAACAGATAACCCTTGTTTTGGTCACTATGAGAGAGTACTGGTTGAGGTGGATATTTCCATTACTTTCATGGAAGAAGTAGTTATCACCACAAGAGATGACAACATGAAGCTTGAAGTCCAGTATGAGTGAAGGCCAAAATTCTGTATGAATTGCAGACTTATTGGTCATTTCTCTCATGAATGCAACAGGGAGAAGGAGTGCACTCTATGTAAAGTAAGAGGGAATGATGATGAATCATGTCGAAGAAAGAAAGGAAAGGACAAGGTCACTGAAAGGATTGCTGGACCATCATCTGATCCTCCCCCTGTTGAAGGTGTCTTGGGTCCTGTACCTGCTTCAGTCCAGCTGAGTAATCTAGATAGGAATTAATCACTTGATACTTCCCAAGCTGGGATAGGTCTTGTGATTACCCAATATAAGAATTCTAGAATTGGGCATTCCCATGACACTATCCCTAATGGTGCGCCATATGTAGGTGTGGGAGATGCAGATAGAAGTGCGGAGTTGAGTGTGAATGCAACTGATGCTTCTGCATGTGCTGGGGGGAAATCTGTCATGGTTCAGGATGCTGCACCTGCACAGGCCGTGCATGACCCTGTCCACTCAGGTGAGGGTGTGGTCCTGTTTGCTGTGCAGTCTCCCACTAAGGCTGGGTCTTCTCACTTGCCTCCTAAGGAGTCCTTGCCCATCATGGATGAAGGTTTACAGAGGGAGGGACTCCCTCTGATCATGAGTCCTGCCCCTAAAGTGGAGGAGGCTGCTCTCCTAGAAGGTCCTCAAGGATCTGCTGCTGCCTCCAGGAAAGGGGAAAAAACAACAGGTGAGGATGAAAAATCTGTAACTGCTGGAACTCTGGACCACCCCTTTATACAGGATAACCCAAACAAGGTTGCGAGAAGGTCACCTCACTTGGGCAGTGACCCTTGTCATCCACTTTCTAGAAACAAGTTTTCTCCTCTGAGTGGTATCTTTTGGTCTGAGGATGTTGATGGCCCTCAAAGCATGCAGGTTATTCCCCCACTGAGTGGTCCGATTGATGCCCTTCATGCTGATCCCAATGACAGTGATAAGTATTACTACAAGGGAGATGATGAGGTTAATTTAATCTCTGATGTAAAGGAGAAAAGGGAAATTGGAAGAAAAGGAAGAGGCCCAATGACTGTCACAAATGAAAAGAGGCCCCTGACAAGGAGCCAAACCCTTCCTCAATAAAGATTTCTTTCTGGAATTGTCAAGGGCTTGGGAACAACCCAACGGCCAGGGCCCTTAGAAACTACATTGTGTCCTATAAACCTATGTTGATTGGAATTGCTGAGCCCAAAATTCTCTTTTACAAGTGGAAAGATTTCAAATGGAGTTCTTTAGGATACCGGTTCATTTCTCCAAATCTGCATGATATCAACAAAGATCATCTCTGGTATTTCATGCATGAGAGTGTACAACTAACCTCTTATGTTAAGAATCCACAATGGGTCTCAGTCTCATGAACTTATCAAGTGTATATGCTTGAGGAAACTTTTGTTTGTGCCTCCCCATCCAATACAAAAAGAAGGGAGCTTTGGAGTGAGCTTAATGCCTTTTCTGGACAGACCTTCAATAAATGGGTGTTAATGGGAGATTTGAACACTGCTCTGAGAGTTGACGAAAAAACTGGTTTGAATTTCAATAGGTAGGCCTCCTTGTATTTCTCATCTTTCATTGATCAATGTCATCTTTCTGAAATTCCAATTATAGGAGCTACCTTTACATGGAGCAGACATACTATTTATGGAAGGTAGTCAAGTAAACTTGACCGATGCTTTGTTCATATGGATGACGAGAGTGATGACTCTGGTATATATGGACACACTTTACCAAAACATCACTCGGATCACAATCCCATTTTGATTAACATCTTCTCTCAGGTTTTTAGATCTGGTACTCTACCCTTTCGCTTTAATAATGGATGGCTTGTAACTCCTGGATGCAGGGAAGTCATTATTAAGGCTTGGAAGTCTGATTGTCAAGGCAGCCCACTACATGTTCTTGCTTCTAAACTTAAGACTGCTAAAGGACTTCTACTTGAATGGACAAAATCATCCTTCTATACACTTGATAATGAGATCAAGGCTGCTGAGGATCAATTGGATAACTGTCAAATTAGAAATCAGAATGGTGGCAGTCCCTCACATGACGAAATTCAATCACTTTCCAGGCTTGATGACCTTTTGACTATCAAAGAAAGTCTGGACCGTAATTAGTTGAATGTAAAGTGGTTGAAAGATGGTGATATAAAATCTAAATTTTATCACCGAATGCACAAAGAAAAAAGGATCAGAGTAGGACTAAAGGCCGTTAAAGTTGATGGTTGTCTCTACACCTCTGAAAGTGAGATTTCAAACGCAGTTGTGAATTATTTAAATGGCCTCTATTATGATGATGGCACGAACAACATTCATGATATGATTGATAACATCTCCCCTTGTATAGAGGAGGATCAAAATATTGCTCTTACAAGGGTTCCCTCAAAGGATAAAGACAAGGAGGCCCTCTTCTCTCTTAACGTGGAAAGCGCAGCTAGACTAGATGGATTTACTAACAAGTTTTTTATGTTATATTGGGATATTGTGCATGATAATTTGGTTAATGCAGTAAGGTATTTCTTCACTTGGGGTTACATTCCTTATGGTTTAAACTCTAACTTCATCACCTTGATTCCTAAGAAGGATAATGCAATTGGTGTCAAAGACTTCAGGCCAGTTGTGATTGGGAACACCACCCCAAAAATCATTAGTAAAATATTGATGAATAGATTAGGGGGCCTTATCCCGGACCACATCTCTCCGAATTAGTACGGATTCATACCTGGTCAAAACATTCAGACCTGCCTCTTCACTACATTTGAAGGAATCAATCTAATGAAAAGGAAGGCAATACATGGGAATTTTGATCTCAAAATTGACATCTCCAAAGCCTTTGACACCCTCAAGTGGAACTTTCTCCTTGATGTTCTTAGTAGATTTGGTTTCTCAAGCGGATTCATCAATCTTGTCAGAAGTACTATTACCTCTACAAGGCGGTCCATTTTAATTAATGGATCTCCCAGGGGTTATTTCAATGCACCCGAGGTGTTTGACAAGGTGATCCGCTCTCTGGGATTCTTTTTTCCATTGCTGAAGAATACATGAGAAGATTCCTTAATGAGTTATCTCAAATTGGTTTCTTTAGACAGATAAAAGCTGACAGGGATAACCTTGAACCTTCTCATCTTCTATATACTGATGAAATCTTGATTTTTGGGGAAGCCTCAAGGCGGTCAATTTCTGCGGTCAAAGATTTCTTCTCACACTGTGAGATTGTTGCTGGAAATCATATAAGCTGGAGTAAATCATTTATTGTTTTTGGTGATGGGGTTACTGTTGGTAAATAGAACAGGGTCGCCAGGTCCCTCGGAGTCAGGAAAGGGGCCCTACCTTTCATTTATCTTGGAGTTCCAATCTTTTGTGGTAGGATAAGATGACAGTATCTTGATGGAATTTACTCCAGTATTATTAAATAGATAGAGAAATGGAAGGGTAAAGCACTGTCTCAAGCTGAAAGGGTATGCCTTGTTAACTCAGTGATTACCTCAAAGTTTGTTTATTCTTTCTCACTCTATAAATGGCCAAAACATCTGCTCAAAGAACATTAGTGCATGATGAGGAATTTCATCTGGACAGGCTCTATCGCTGAAAGGAAATTGATTATCGTTGCTTGGAAGGATTGTATTAAACCCATTGAGTTGGGTGGTATTGGAATCAAGGATCTTCAGATATTCAGTGAGGGGATCATTAATAAATTGACATGGAATCTTTTAACCTCTAATGACTCATCAATGGATTTTCTGTCATGTAGGTTCATAATGAGGCTTATTAATGGCTACCCTCACTATATTTCATCATCTGTTTGGACCTCCATTTGGAAATCATTTAATGACATTATCCAGAACTCTAAATGGTTTGTGTCCCGATATTCTAGGCTCAACTGTTGTAACAGTCCCAGGATGGACAACCCATTGTATACTGGTGATATTCCCTCACACCTGCTGGATATGTCTATAGAAGATTTTCTTGATCAGTGTGATAATACTGAAATCATGGTCACTCCCCAAGCTAATCTTGAAATCCAAGACCTACCCTTTCATGGATAGTGATGTCCTGGTATGGAATCCCAACAAGAACATACGCTTTAATCTCAAAGGGGCCTCTAAACTGCAGGTTGTTGGATCCACACAAGCTCCTTCTTGGTTACTCTGGTTCAAAGAAACTTTTGTCCAGCCCTCCCGGATTCTTCTTCTCTAGATAATATAGCAGAACAGGCTTCCAACACATGATTAACTATGAAAGGCTGGTCAAAGTATTGTGTCTGCCTGCCATCTGTGCCTGAATGAAACAGAAACTGCAAAACACCTCTTCATCTGCTGCCCCTTTTCTCGGAAGCTATGGAAATACATTGGAGACATCTTAAACTTGTATTTATGCTCACATTTATTGCTGGATGGCTTGATGACATACATCTCCAAGTCTAGTAGGAGCGCGCAGGTCCAGAATATGCTGATGGTTGCCACAGCAGCGGTGTTTCATGCCATCTAGACAGCCCGGAACAACCTCTTGTTTGACAGCAAAGCTCCTTCGTTCCATGAAAGTGCATTGCTGGTTCATCGAGATGTACATATCTCCAATGCGATACATAATGGATGCATGGATAATACCTATTCAGATTTAAATGAATTGAGGATGCATGTGATTATAGGTAAACTGAAGAAGCCACTGATGATTAAATTTATTTGCTGGATACCACCGATATTTCCATGTGTTAATGTTAATGTTGATGGAGCTGCATCTGGAGTGCCGGGCAGATTGGGTTGTGGAGGTGTCTTCTGCACATATCTTGGTTTTTTCAAGGTATGTTTTTATCATTTTATTGGGATGGGAATTGCGTATGAAGAAGAACTATGTGCCATTATCTATGCCATGAGGCACACTGTCTTTCATAACTGGAACCTCTTACGGATTGAATCAGACTCCGAACTTGCGGTACATGCTCTCAAGACGAGAACCCGGGATGTTCCATGGAGTATTTTTCCTCACTGGATTGGATGTCTTAATCAGGCAATGAATCTCAACCTAATGATTTCTCATGTCTATAGAGAGGCCAATCAAGTGGCTGATGCCTTATCCAAGAGGGTAGTCACATAAATGACTACCATGTGGTCCTTTTGAGCCCCTGACTTTTGTGTACCCTTGGTAGATGCTGATATGAGGGGAGTGTCTTATTCCCAAATCTGTAAAACCCCTTTCTCCGCTTGAGTTTGTACTCATACCTTTTATTTATATTTTATGGGGACAGTCCAACCAGACTTGATTTTCCTAGTAATGTGAATTCATATACTTCATGATATTACTTTAATAATTTTTTATAATAAGTGGATAAATAAATACACTCACAAAAATAAATCAATTTTTCCAAGTGAGTTTGATGGATTATATATTAACCAATATTTCATTGATCATTTAAATGTGGAGTGAGTGTTTTTTCATATTCACATTACATTATTCAAATCAAATATGTGATAATAGTACAATACAGATCAATGATTAGTTATATATATATATCACTAGTCTTCCAAGGAAGGTTTTGAAAATAATAGTTTAACAACTAACCATATTCCAAAGAAATTGACAAATAGATATCATATTAATTACTATATGATATAATCCCATTATATCATATCCACATGGGTTAGATATAAAATATTTGTTTAAATATGGTTATAGCTATAAACATAAATCAAAGGAACCACAAAGTAAATCTTAGTTAAATTTTTCTATAGTAACTTAGGATAATAATATACTCAATTTTTAAGGTATTAGATAAAAACAACTATAACTCTATGAGTAAATCAAATCTATTTTGAGATTTTGGGAGAAAGAGAGGATATAGTGAATTATAAGCTCTGTATACACATGATTAACATAAAAACACTAAACTCTACATGTTTTATTGGGAGTAATTATTCTAGATACACATACTATATAGGAATTTTAGAATCATAGATATGATTTCATATTCATCTACAAAAAATATATATCCTTCAATAAGAATAATAAACCATAAAAGGATGTAGTACATGGAAAAATTTTATGATTTTAAAGATAAAATAAATTCATGATGGATTCATTGAACTAAAATACAGTTCCCTATTTTAAAAGTTTCTACATTTATGTAAAGTTATTTGTAGGTATTAAAAAGAAACTAGACGTGGATGGTATAACCTGATGTAAATAAATCTTGACTGATTATTGAAGTTTCAGGATTTGTATAGATATAGTATATTATAAAACCTTATAACAAGTCACTATTCAAAAATCCATTAGAATTATACTTTTCATATCAACCTTCAATAGTTATAGAATATTATTCTGGAATAAAATTATCCAAATTTTCTATAAGTTGTTGGTGGATGTGATATTGGTTTCCTAGAAAAATATGTTGATGATATATGTAAAAGGGATGATTCGTCTTATCGTTAATTAAGGCTATGGATAATTTCTCCTTGAATTAATAAAATTAAGAACACTATTCTTTGGGAACATGATCTATAGAAATCGATCTATTGGGTTGATTGGTTCAAGTCATAGTAGATAAATTAATATGGTATTGAAAAGTACAAGATGGAAAACTCAAAAATGAATTGTTTCCAGTGTCACATGGCATGAAATATCTCCCAGTTAACATATGAAATAATATGAACAGATTTTATGATAAATAAAAATTGTATTTCTAAGAGTAATTTGGAAATATATATATCATGGAATGATATATATTGAGGTTTGAAATGACTTATGCATAAGGAATAACAAGTGAATATTGAACAAGGCAAGGATAACTACAAAGCATAGAAGTTAGAATTATTCAAAAATACTTTAGGATATAAAATAGTATAACTTATAAGTTAGTGGAGAAATTAGAATATTAGTTTTAAATGGATAAGACCTTATATTCTCTTAGATCTATTATATATAGCATAATAGTTTGGCTATGTTAATATATAAGAGAAAAGAATATTATATCCAGTGGTTTCAATATGAACATAGCTTGAGTACATTATGGATTATTATGTATCTTAATAAATAGATTTATTGATGTTTTTTTCTATATGTTTTAGTTGTATCCATATAGAAAAGTGTAATCATATTATTTTGAACATTAAACTATGGTATTAGCCAAGATGTTAGGATTGACAAAGAAAAAAAGGAATATACTCAGCAATATTAACTCTTGAGGGATTTTCTCTTAGAGATGAAGTAATATTAAGTAGAACATCAATAAGAACACAATTATATTAAAAGTTTAATCCATATTTTGGTGGAATAATGAATTTCACATGAGAAATGAAAGACTAAAAAGTTGTTAGCAGTTCACACTAGTATAATTTTGAGTCTTTTGGAGTCGGTGCCCAATAAAAAACACATTTATACTTTTAATTACATGTATATTCATGGAAATGAATATTGATAAATATATTTCACATAATGAGTTTTATTCTATTTAAAATTAGTATGATAATGGCCTTATAATATCTATCTCATTGAAAGGTCATTATAAGTTCCCTACTATGATGAGAACGATGAAGTTCTACAACAATATTTGAAAATATATGTTTTATGTATGGATGGAAACTATATATTTGGATATAGATGATATAGGATATCAAGATTATAGGGAAAATAATACATTTATACTTCTTCTCAATTAGTTCTCACTTGGTAATCTCCACGGGGAAAGGTTACGAGACGAGACCCTCCCATAAGAAATTCATTGTTTCAAATGTTCCATTGGATATTTATATCAATATATGTGTGTATTGTTCTTTATAAATGTGATTATTATTAATTCATATAATGAGTACCATATATATATGTATTGATAAAAACCATTATGACATATTCTCACAAAGAAGTAGGATGAATTGGGTGCATCATGAGTGATATAACATTAATGAATAAATTATGAAAGGATTTGTCCCTTCCGAGTTAATGGAAATATATATCTCTATCTATTTGATTGAAATAAAAATGTCTAATAAATATAAATCCATAGTAGGATATCAATGTGTTAATTTTAATAAAGTAAATGAATGATAAATAAATCATATTGGTTGATGAAACAAAGTATGAAACCTACTTGATGAGATATAGATCTAAATGGATTATATTACATTATGAGAATCTAGAAGATGTTGATTTTATTGTGACATTAAATAAATTCTTTGTGGGTTACTTGAAATATTTCTAGACACAAATCTTTGAATTTAGTCCAATTCACCTAATACCACTGATAAATCATCCTAGAGTGTCACATGATGTGTATCCAAATTCTCTATTAAATTCTATTTGAATATAATATTTTGAATAAATATTATTCCCAAGATGTGGATTAATAATTACTCTAGTTGTGTTGATTTCATAAATTCAATAACTATATAATCCAAAGAATATACACATGAGAAGATTATTAAATAAAATTTTATTAACAATGTAATAAATAATTACTTGAATATACATAATATTGATTTATCCCTTGATTACTCCCAAGGTAAAAAATAATTATTTATGTGTTTATGTAAAATTTAAATAAATATGTCTTTTTTAGTTGTGTGAATATGATATATATATATATATATATAAATTTATTAAATGATTAATAAAATTATATTTATTTATTTAAGTAAATACTTATTATTTGAGTTCTAATAAATGTTTAGGATGATTTAATAACATTGTTAGGGGACTTAAAGAAATGATATTTAAATAACCCATGAGTTTAGTGGATGTTAAAGAAATAAAAGTATTGTTATTATTATTATTATTATATGTGCGGTTTTCTAAGTATTAAGAGATTGACTAACAACCTATGTGAAATATACAATTATTTAACATAGTAATATAAACCTAATTATATAATTTTATGATGTAGAGGAATCATTGTGTAGAACTCATTTCTACTATAGATATATTCCCAAGAGATATTATTTATTTGTGGGGAAGATTTTTTATTTTTATGTGTTTTTTTCATTTATGAAATTTGAAGCTTGGTTAATTGGATTATAATCGATTGTATGAGGTTTTAATTTTAAATAGGGTTCACACTTGTCACGACCCGCCCTCGGGGTCCGTGCCGTGACTACCCCAAGCCCGCCTTCCATAGGCCAGGGGCTGGCGACTAGCACCAAGGCGTAATTCCCGGTAAAAGGGAAGGCATTGCCTTTGAAAAGTAAACACACACCACAGAGTAAACAAGCGGAAAGTAAACACTAAGCAAACAGAGTACGTCTGAAAGTGCGGAAAAGTAAATGGGCCAGAATACAAACCCAAACTGAAAGTAAAGTACAACTCAAAAAGGGAAAAAAAAAACAGCAACTGAAAAGTAAAGCCGCTACTCCGAGCTGTCCACTGGAAATCCCACCTGAAGGGTGGGTACAGATAGCTCCTCTGCTCCACGGGTCCCGCCGTCCGCTCCGAGCACGTCCCGCCCAGTGGTCCACCTCCGGGTACCGTCCCGCTCTGCAAGCCTCAGCTAAGGTCAACACTGTCCGTCGTCTGCAACCAACACAACGAAGTGCGGGCAAAGCCCGTGCAGGGGTGAGTATAAGCTACTCAGTAGGGACCCCGAGACCCCTGAAGGTCTCTCAAATCCACAAAGGATAAACCACGATGAAAAGTACAATCACGAAGTAACAACCGACACTGCTTAGGTATATGCCCATACATATACCTAAGTCATCAATTCAAATACGCTCCAACCTCCGAGCCCAAGTACAACTCAGTCCACGCAGGAAAGTATACGTATTCCACATAGGAAAGCAAAATATAATCCACACAGGATTGCACAACACAATCCACACAGGAAAACAACAGGATTCAGCTCACACAGGTATACTTCTTCAAGGACGATAAAGATGATCACTGATCCATCTAAGTCGTCGGACCCACGAAGGATCGATAGGTAACTAACCCCCGCAGAAGACCCACACAGGATCGGGCTCACACAGAACCTGTAGGCGCTGGCTCACACAGAACCGCTGAGCGCAAGGACCCACACAGGATCGGGCTCACACAGAACCTGTAGCACTGATCCACGTAGGATCGCTGAGTGTTGTAGTCGTCGTCGTCGAATCCACACAGGATCTCTGTACTGTCGTCGTCCAATCCACACAGGATCTCTGTACTGTCGTCGCAGTCACAGTAGCAGTCGTAGCAGTAGAACAGTCGCAGCCAGCACTAGGGTTCCCGCACACAGCAAGCTCGTACGGAGGGTCCGCTCCACGAGCCGAGAGGCTGATACATCAACTGTCACGAAGACCGAAGTTGATGTATCCAAAAGTTCCGTATCGTCAACAGGAACTCAACGCAACAGACGGCGCGTCGATCGGACGCCCGGTCTGAGAGTTATTGGCATTTTCGTCTCCGGGGCCCGGTTGGTTTTTAAGGCAAAACCAATCCGACCGTACTCCACCTGCGTCCAAACCTCAGGCGGAGTATGCCAAAAGATCCGTCTCACTAAGAGGAACACTACGCGACTGACGGCACGTCAATCGGACGTCCGTAGCTCAAGATATGAGCGTTTCCGCTCCGAAGGCCCGGTTGGTTTCGTGAACGAACCAACCCGGCCGAACTCAAAGTAAACCGAAACCTTGAGTGCGATATACCGAAACGACCGTCTCGATCCAAGGATCGCGTTGCCGCAGACGGTTCGTCATTCGGAGGTCCGAGGCTCAAGTTATGAGCCAAGAACCGAATATGGTCCGAAACGGGGGGTCCGGGTCCGGGCCGACCCGGCCCGACCCCCCCCCCCCCCTCTGGACGGCGCGGCGGCCGGCGGCGGCGGCGCGGCGGCGGCGTGGCGGCGGCGCGGCGGCGGGCCGCGTGGCGGCGGCGGCGGCGGGCCGCGTGGCGGCGGCGGCGGCGGGCCGCGTGGCGGCGGCGGCGGCGGGCCGCGTGGCGGCGGCGGCGGCGGCGGGCCGCGCTGGCGGCGGGGTGCCGCGGTGCATGCGGGAGGCACGCGGGGCTAAGCCCCGCGTTTCTGTCAAAACGGCACGGCTTTAAGCCGTGCCTTGAAATATAAACGGCCCCCGCAGGTGGGGGCCGGCTGGACAAAAACCGGGGGGGCTTTCCCCCCCCCCCTCCTTTAATGAACCGCCCCCCTCATTAAGAGGGGGGTCTTGAAGGACCGGCCGGGGGTTTAATCCCCCGGTTTTTATGACATCCGGCCGGCCCGCTGGCCGGCCGGTTTTTACCAACGGGACCGGAATTTCCGGTCCCGCCCTCGACTTCCGACGCCGGCGGCACGGCCGCCGGTCTTTCCTTCCGCCGCGGCCCGGAACCGGCCGCGGTCTCCTCGTCTCACCGCGGCCCGGAACCGGCCGCGGTGTTCGTCGTCCGGCGCGGTGCGACGGCACCGCGCCCCTTTCGCCGTGCCATGAATCCTCCCAACGCGGCGCGACGGCGTCGCGTTCTTGAAATCTCTCCTCGGCGAAGCGCGACGGGTTGCGGAAAATTATAAGCATGTTCTTCCGCGTGGTGCGACGGCACCATGCCTCTTGCTTCCACCCGCATGAATAAAACGAGAACTAAGGAGGGGGGGTTCGGCCGTGTTCATGCGGTCCGACCCCCCTCACGTTAAATAATAGCATAACTAAAGAATATCCAAAAGCCTCACATTTAGTCATGCTAAAATCCATGATTCAAGAATGGAATAAAAATAATCAAAATTAACATCCCCTACCTCTGGATTCAAGAACGATGATCGTCAACGACCCGCGGAAGACGCGTCGCGGTGGTCGGCGTCACGGAAGAAGGACGTCGATGTCGTGAAGCGAGGATTCGAAGTTCTTTGACGACGATTTCGTCGTGGGAAATCGTCGCGGAAGAGATGACGCGGAAGAAGACGTCGTCGGTGTCGCAGGTATGGCGTCGCGAAAGACGATTCCCGAGAACGTGGCGTTCTTCGTCGATGTTCGAAGGTTCTTCGCGTTCTTCTTCAAAGCTTGAAGAAGAAGAAGATGAAGGCTCCAAATTCTCTCAAGGTGGCTAGAGAATTCTAACCCAAATAAAATAAGCTAAGTCTTATTTTATTCACACAGTTATCAATTTGAATTTCAAAGGTTTGAAATTCAAACAATTCAAACAATTCAACTCCATTAATTAACAAAGTTGTCATGTTATTAAAAGAGGAGTTTAAGGGGGAAGTTGAGAGGTTACTAAAAGATTTAGGGGTTCGTGTGGGCCCCACCACACTTAATCCTCCCAAGGGAGGTTAAGTGGGTGTGGGTCCCACTTCCAACCCCCTTAGGTAGTTTTTTTTTTAATAAGTTTAAATAAAATTTGTTTTACACAATTTTATTTAACTTAACTGAAAAACCCCAAAACGTAACTTTCAACCCGCAACAAACGCAACTCCCGAAAGGGTCTCTTTAAGCGAATATCGGCGCTGCGAGTTCATCGGTGCCATCAGATTTCAATTCCGAGCACCGGATCAAAAGTTAGGAATTCCCGCTCGTTCGTTCACTGAACGTACCCGAGCCAAACTTCGGAAATTAATTCCGGGCACTCCGGGCCTCGGAATCAGGTGCCGTCTGAAACCGCGCTCTTGTAAAATTCTAAAGAAAATTAAGAAAAAATTTCCCTTGAATTTTACGGGTCTTTACATTACTCCCACCTCAGGGCTTTACGTCCCCGTAAAGCTTCAACTCACACTTAAGGGAAACAAAGTAGTACTGAGCACGCAACTGAGCTTTACGCTCCCATATGCTCACCTGAAGATTCCCGTGCCGCCATCTGTTGCGCACAAGAGGAATCGATCGTCCATGTAGGACCCGCTCCTGGATGCGCACCGCTCGAAGGGTGGCCGGGACGAACTCAGAGCGGAAGAGGCTCTCGAAGTCCGTCCAGAGTAGAGATGCCTCATCGTGCACCTGGAGCATCAAGCTCCACCATCGTCCAGCTGCTGCGTGTAGTAGGCTCGCAGCGAGGATCACCATGAGGTCTGCTGGTGTCCTCACTAGCCTAAACACTCGAACCACTGCCTCCAGCCAGTCCTCTGCTGCCTGGGGATCCGTCTCCCCGCGAAACCTGGGCGGTCGCTGGTGCTGAAACTCATGCAGTGCGCTGAGGCGACGTGCATCGTCAGCGGCTGCTGCTGGAAGCATCGGGGGCTCGGCGGGTAAAGCTACCGCCGGTGCCACTACTGGAAAAGGGCCCTGCACCGAGGCCTCGTCGCTCGGTGGGCTGTCGTCTCGCTCGACCATCGGAACCCTAGCTGGCTGTCGTCGTGGGGCCATCCTGAAAAGGAAACAGGTGCGCCACGGTTAGAACAGTATACCTGGTGAGCTGGCACAAGTAATCACAAGAAAAACTTGAGACTTTCATAAAGCAGATCAGTATACCCGGTGAGCTGACACAAGTAATCACAAAGAAAACTTGAAACACACACGCAATCAATGTTTTCGTGCATTAAGTCGGAAATCAGAAGTCAGGGTGTCCTGGTGTACGGATACGTCGGCCGCCGCACCAACACTGGACTCCCTGGACTGATAACCACACTCAATACGCTAAACATTATTGCTTCACATAGAAAAGATCAGAGTTCGCGGTAGAACCGAACTCCTCTGATACCAATTAATGTGACAACCGGGTCCTGGTGACAGCACAGACACCCCGCCTTAACATGGCCGTCAGGTCCTGGCCCACCTGGTACCACCAGTTGCCCCCGCAGACACGTGGGGCCCACCACTGGGTTCACCCACCTGCCTGAACGGGTCATCTGACTAATGACAGTCCCCACAGGCCAACACATGTCCTTTCCAGTGTGCTTTGTCCTCACTCACACACATCCTGGGGAACTTCCCAGGAGGTCACCCATCCTGATCACTACTCCAGGCCAAGCACGCTTAACTGTGGAGTTTTAATCAGACAGGCTCCCGAAAAGGAAGGTGCACCTTGTTGACATGAGTCATATCATTTAGTCATTTAACCCTTTATCATTTGGGGATGTTACAACACTAATCCTAAAAAAGTGTCTTATTAAAATACCAGAAATAAGGTTTTTTATATAATAATTCTAAAAAGATTGATGAGAGATGATCCTACACCTTCATATCCATAGATTGAGAGAATAAGAGAGAGTTTTTCAAGAATTAAAATATTATTATTATGATAAAAAAATAATTAAAAAATATATCCTAAATCCTCTATGCTGGCACTAAAATGTAATATAAATATGTTTTACGATTTTTAGAGCATGTATGGATACTGCTGGAGGAATTCTATCTTCAGATTGTTCATCGTAGTGATGATAAAATAAGAGTGGTTAAGAAATTTGAGAAATAATAATGAATTCCAACAAATGGTAATTGTTATATATATAAATTAATTATAATTTTTATGTGAAAATATCATATCATCAATTATTTTAGGGTTACTATTATACGGATATGATTATTAATCCAAATAAACTGATAAAATAAAATATTGGGATGGGGTCGAACCCACTTCTTATCTATCCCATAAAATTTATAAATAGAATTGAATATTATCCTCCCAACATGTTAAATTATTTGGCATCAACATCAATCTATCTTCATTATTTTTTGGATAATTTTCTACTCTCCATTATAGCAAAAATCCCATGTATGGAAGCCATGTAGACATCCATTCCCGAATATCAAAAGTAATGTTTCATGAAATTTTTCTATAATTAAAATTTACCAATGTTAAATATCATAATACCCTTGTAATTGATTAATTCTACCATCTCCTTTGAAATATAAAAATTCATTAATAATATTTGTATTTGACATGAATTCTTGGTCCTAATCAAGGTGAACACTTAGAGGATGGGGATGAATAATGGTATAAAAGTTACATAAAATTACCATTTCCAATGATCTTATTACAAAATTAAGAGAAACAAAATTTCCCTAAAAAATAGTATAGAATGATGAAGAAAAACATAAAAACATAATAAATTTTACTTGGTTGACCCAAAATGAGCTAATCCAAGGAACATACAACAATGATTTGCTGATGCACTTAAAACACTATGAACACTGCTTATTTTTTAATTTGAAACAACCACCCAAAACCTTATTTCTTACTAACTTCATAGAAAAATAAATAACTCATCAATCTCTTCAATATAGAGATTAATGATACCTTTTTGGTATGTTTTAATTCTACGAAGAGTAGAAAAAAATTACACCAGGGATGATATATCAATTAGCCCTACATTCAATAATTTTATGAACCCAATTATATTTTAATGAGATATCCTTAGTGATCTCCGTTTTTTGTTTTCTTTTTTATCATTCCAACACATGGCCTATAATTCAACTTATGCTTTATTTTTCCTTCAAGCACTCAACCCTGAAAACTCCCCCTTATTCACTTCTCTATTTTCCAATGTGTGATCATCTATCTTCTCTTTATTTTAAAAAATAAAAAATAAAAAATCTATTATATTTTTAGACTCCTTATCTCCTTCCATTATTTTCATTCTAAGTTAATAATTATATTTTTGTATAAAATCTATTAAAAAGTATGATTCATCTTCTCATAAGTTTAATCCATTTATTTAACATTAAACTTATAACTACTTCTACAAATTTTTATTTCATGAGGTTATTTTCATTCCATTATAAAATATAAAAATTAAAACATTAGATTTACTTTCACAATCATGGCATGTCACTTTCTTAATAATAGGTGGTCACATAGAATAAAAAAATCTTAACTCGTATATTCCTAGTCTTCCTGATGTGATCCACTTTCATGACATGGATAACTTCAAAATTAAAGTGCCACCAAAATCCACCACACTCAAGTAATAGTGTGTCTATATTTCTAGTATTATGAAAAATTTCATTCCTTTTCGAAAAAGAGAAAATAGTATTACATATCTTTCTGGCTTCTAAATTAAATGATCTAATCTGTTGATGGAATTTTCTATATTTTATCAGTAAGTACCATCATGGATTCAAGTAGGATATCACAATGTGGCCCACATTATTATGTAAAAATATATAAAATAATTTTTTCACAAATGTTCATGTCATGAGATGAAATTTCCCATGATTATAACCTTTATAACTATCTCTTTTTTCACATCTAGGTTCCAATGTGACTATATATATTATGACATGAATCTAGTTTTGATGGGTTTTTATCACCATATGATCATTGGTAGAGAAATAAATACCAAAACATAGGTAAATTTATCTTTTACAACAAATTGTACATAAATATTTGAAAAAAAGATCTTAAAATAGATTACCTAAAATTCCTAGATATCAAGATATTCCATATTCCCCCTCTATAGAGTATATTTTATAATGACCATAAGGATCATAATATGTATACCACCTGCCTCTGGGGGGGACCCTACAGTGAATCCATGAAAACTTTTCTTGGACTCCATAATACCTAATGGGGTGATAGCATCATCATGAAATGATAAATGATCTTTAGGTTGGAAGAGATATTCGAATTGTCACAACCCGTCCTCGGGACCCGTGCCGTGACTACCCCAAGTCCGCCTCCCATAGGTCAGGGGCTGGCAACTAGCACCAAGGCATAAATCTCAACAAAAAGGGGAAGGAATTTCCTTTATAAAGTAAACAAACACCATAGAGTAAGCAAGAAGAAGTAAACACTAAGTAAAACTGGGTACAATAGTAAGTGCGGAAAGTAAAGGGCCATAATACAAACACAATCTGAAAGTATGGTACAACTGGAAAGAAAGTACATCAACTGAAATTAAAGCAGCAATGTCGAGTCGTCCACTGGAAGTCCCACCTGAAGGGTGGGTACAGATAATCTCCTCAGCTCCACGGTCCAGCCATCCACTCCGTGTACGTCCCACCTAGTGGTCCACCTCCAGGTACCGACCTGCTCCACAAGCCTCAACCACGATCAGCACTGTCCGTTGTCTGCATCCAACACAATGTAGTGCGTGCATATCCCATGTAAGGGTGAGTATACGCTACTTAGTAGGGACCCCGAGACCCCCAAAGGTCTCCCAGAATCCACAAAGGATAATCCACAAAGGAAAGATACAATCACGAAGTAACATCCAACACTACTTATGTATATGCCCATACATATACCTAAGTCATCAAATCCAGTTCGGCTCCAACATCCAAGCCCAAGTTCGATCACGTCCACACAGGATAGCACAATCCAATCCACACAGGATAACACAACCCAATCCACATAGGAAGGCAAGTCAATCATATCAAAGATATTGATTGGAAGTCAAGACTCAGCTCACACAGGTATAATTCTTCGTAAGGTGATAGAGATGATCAGATGTATCCACTGATTCATCTAAGCTGGGACCCACGTAGGATACTAAACCAGCTAAGCTGTCAGACCCACATAGGATACATACCAGCTACTCTGCCAGACCCACGTAGGATAGCAAGAACAGAGTCAAACACTTCCAGACCCGCGTAGGATACAAGAACAGTAGTCATCGTCGTCGAACCCACGGAGGATTTCAGTACGGTCTTCATCGCTGCCGAACCCACGAAGGATTTCAGTGCAGTCTTCATCACCGTTGAACCCACGGAGGATTTCAGTATGGTCTTCATCGCTGCCAAACCCACGGAGGATTTCAGTGCAGTCTTCATCACTGCTGAACCCACGGAGGATTTTAGTGCAGTCGTCGTCGCTGCCGAACCAACGAAGGATTTCAGTGCAGTCATCATCATCGTCGCAGTCGCAGTCAGCTCTAGGGTTCCCGCACACAGCATGCTCGATTCTGGGAGGGTCCGCTCCACGATCCAAGGGGTCGATTCATCAACTAACACATAGTCCGAAGTTGATGTATCTCAAAGTTCCGTCTCGACGAGAGGAACTCAACGTGACAGACGACGCGTCAATCAGACGCCCAGTCTGAGAGTTATTGGATTTTTCGTTCCAGGGGCCCGGTTGGTTTTAAGTCAAAACCAACCCAACCGCACTCCAAATGCGTCCAAACCTCGAGGGGAGTTAGCCAAAATGTTTGTCTCACTAATAGGAATCCAACAAAGTCGACGAAACGTCAATTGGACGTCTGGAGCTCAAGTTATAAGCGTTTCCACTCCGAGGGCCCGGTTGGTTTCATGTTCGAACCAACCCGGTCATACCCAAAGTTCTCAGAAACCATAAGTGTAATATACCGTAACGACCATCTCGATCCAAGGATCGCATCTCAACTGACGGTGCGTCGATCGGAGGTCCGTATCCCAAGATATGGGCAAAAGAAAAAACCTGTCCGGTTTTAGGGGGTTTTGGGCCCAGACGGACCCGACCCGAGACCCACTGGGTCAGCCCGACACGGATCGACCCGAACCAGGTCCAGGTCCGACCCATTAGTGTGCGGCCTGACTCCTTGGGTGCGGCCCAGCCCATCCGACGCTACCCGGCCCCGCCGGCGCGGCCCGGCCCGGCCTGGTGTGGCTGGTCCGGCCTGGGCGGGCGGTTGGCCTGGCGCGGGCGCGGCCCGGTGTGGCCAGCTCGGCGCTGGCCGAGCCGAGAGGAAGGGGGGGGGGGGCACTTGATTGAAACCGCTACCCCATGTGGGGCGGCTCCTTTGCCAGCCGGGAGTTACGACCCCCGGTCTTCCTTCCGAAATGGCCGGCCCGGTCCGACCGACCGGTGCTGCCACCGCGGGACCCCGCGGTCCCGCCCCTCTAAGGTGCCGGAGACTGGTGGTTCCGGCCGCCCCTCCTTGCACCGCCGCGGCTTTGAGCTGCGGCCTTGTCCAACCGGCACGGCGCGACAGCGCCGCACCCCTCTGCCATGCCCCCGCTCCGGCCACGGCCTCTTCGTGGTTCTCCGGCGTGGCGCGACGACACCGCGGATTTGTTCGGCCTCAACGGTACGGCGCGACATCGCAACACTTCTTCTTTGTTTCCGCATGGTGTCGTTGCACCACGCTGCCTTTAATCGTGCCGTGACAAACACAACATCAAAGGGTGAGGAGGGTCGGTCGTGTTTGTGCGGTCCAACCTCCTCCCGTTAATCCGATATCAAGCGGCTAAAGAAAGATAAGACGTTTGGACGGTAAATAGTATTCATGAACTAAATCAAACCCCCTACCTTGATGAATTTGTCGAATGAGGTTTGTAGTGGGAAAGGGACGTTGCGGAAGATGGCGTCGCGGAAGGAGGATCGTCGGCGTCGCGGTACACGGCGTCGTGGTACACGGCGTCACGGAGAAGAGGACCGTCGGTGTCACGGTACACGACGTCGTGTCATTGATCTCTGAGGAATCAGTGTTATTCGTCATCCTTCATCGGAGGCCGGTGTTCTTCGTCGGTGACGGTGCGTTCTTCGCGTTCTTGAAGGAGGAAGATGAAGATTCCAAGGCTTGAGAAATTCCTCTCCAACCTTCTCACACAACGAAACAACCCTTCAAGAAATAAGACTTTGTCTTATTTAATTAACACACACAAGCCAACATTCAATTCGAAATTCAAAATGAATTCAAGAATTGATTACAATGAATAACTTAATTCAATTCATTAATTAAGAGAGTTGACTTGGCATTTAATAAGGGGGGTGCGAGTGTGTTACAAAAATAATGGGGGTTTGAGGAAGTTGAAAAGGTGGGGCCCGTGTGGGGCCCACCTCACTAATATCCTATCAAGAGGGGTTAGGATATAGTGGATCCCACCTCAACTTCCATAAGTAGGTTTAAACTACTTAGAACATAAAATAAAAATTGTTGCACAACTTTTATTTTATTCATTAGTTAACCCTTTTTTTAAATAACCACACCCGAGCAAATGAAACTCCAAAAAAGGTGTTCCTAATAAATTACCGGTGCTGCGGTTTCATTGGTTCCCTCGAATTTCAATTCTGAGCACCAGTTCAAAAGTTAGGAAAACCCACTCCTTCGTTCACTGAACGTACCCAAGCTAAACTTCGAAACATGATTCCAGGCACACCGGGCCTCGGAATCAGGTGCCGTCAGAAAATTGCATTCTTGTAAAATCATAAATAAAATTAATAAAAAAATTACCTTGAATTTTACGGGTCTTTACATTACTCCCACCTCCAGGATTTACGTCCCTGTAAAGATAATCATAAACTAGGGGAACAAATGTGGGTACTGAGCACGCATTTGAGCCTCCCGCTCCCAAGTGCTCTCCTGGAGGTTCCCGTGCTGCCATCTGATATGCACTAGAGGAATCGACCGCCCATGTAGGACTTGCTCCTGTTGATCCTCGATCTCCATTGGGACCTCCACAAAAGTTACCCCATCGTCAATGTCTAACTCCCCATGGTCGATGATATGCGTCGGGTCATGCACGTATCTCCTCAGCTAAGATACGTGGAAGACGTCGTGCACCCGCTGTAACTGAGGTGGTAGAGCCTGGAGATAAGCCACCTCGCCTATCCTGATGAGAAACTGGAATGGTCTGATGAAGCACAGAGATAACTTGCCGCCCTGACCAAATCTCCGTAATCCATGTCGAGGTGAGACCCACAAAAAAATGTGGTCGCCATCCTTGAACTCTAGTGGTCTCCGCCTCCTATCAGCATAAGACTTTTGCTGGCTGTAAGCTGTCTTCATCCACTCTTGGATGACCTGGACCTTCTCTGTTGTGGCTTGGACCATCTCTGGTCCCACAAGTGCTGACTCCCCAGGGTCTGTCCAGCACAGAGGCGATCTGCAAGGTTGGCCGTACAGTGCCTCGTATGGTGTCATCCCGATGGTGGAGTGGTATATGTTGTTGTACGCGAACTCCACCAAGGGTAGGTGGTCCTCCCAGCTACAACCAAAGTCGAGGACACATGCACTGAGCATGTCCTCGAGAGTCTGAATGGTCCTCTCTGTATGACTATCTGTCTGAGGGTGAAAGGCGGTGCTCAGACGTAACTGCGTCCCGAATGCCTCCTGCATCCCCTTCCAAAGCCGGGAAGTAAAGCAAGCATATCGATCAGAGATGATAGATGATGGTACACCATGAAGCTATACAATCTCCTGAACGTAGAGGCGTCCCAAGCTCTCCACTGAGCCCTGCTCTCTGATGGGTAAGAAGGGGGCTGACTTGGTGAGTCAGTCGAAAATCACCCAAATGGAGTCATGACCTCTGGAAGTACATGGAAGTACAGTCACTAAATCAATAGATATCCCATCCCACTTCCACTCTGGGACATCCAAGGCCTGTACCAAGCCTGATGGTACTGGGTGCTCCGCCTTCACCTGCTGGCAGGTGAGGCATCGAGAAACGAACTCAGCTACAACCTATTTCATACCCAGACACCAGTGCTGTCTTCTGAGATCCTGGTACATCTTCGCCACTCTTGGATGTACCGCTAATGGGGATGTGTGAAACTCCCTCAGCACCTCCTCCTGTAAAGCAAATGGTACCACAGTACGTCCTCTGAAAAGGATGACGTGATCTCCTCCCATAGAGAATCCATCAGGTGCCTGTCCTGAGGATATCTGTGCACGCCACGTCTCACAGTCAACGTCCCCACACTGAGCCTCTGTAACCCGCTGAAGGAGTGGAGGAGTGACTGTGAGTGACTGAATAAAGGCTGCTCTATCTCTATCCATGAAGTATATCTACAAAGCGGCTAGCTGCTCCGTCGCCTTCCCGAGTAGTTGAATGCCCGTCCTCTTGCTGAGAGCATCGGCTACTACGTTCCCCTTTCCAGGAGTATAGACTATTTCAAAGTCATAGTCCTAGAGGAAATCGAGCCATCACCGCTGTCTCAGATTTAGGTCCTTCTGCGAGAAGATGTACCTGAGACTCTAATGGTCAGAGTAGACTGTAAAGCACTCACCCATTAGATAGTGTCGCCACATCTTTAGAGTGAAGACCACTACTGCTAACTCCAGGTCATGGGTAGCGCAGTTCTGCTCATGCTACCTCAACTGAAGTGATCCATAGGCAATCACGACCCACTCCTGCATCAAGACACATCCGATTCCAGTCCCTGATGCATCGTAGTAGACTATGTACCCTACTCCCTCCTCCAGTAGCCTCAAGATAGGTGCACTGGTCAATCTCTGTCTCAGCTCCTGGAAGCTCTGCTAACATCTATCTGACAACACGAAGGGTTTCCCCTTCTTCGCCAAAGATGAAAGTGGTGCCGCAACTCTAGAGAAGTCTGACACAAACCTCTGGTAGTACCCATCTAGCCCCAAGAAACTCTGCACCTCCATCACGCTCCTGGGTGGCTCCCAAGCTAGCACTGCCTCGATCTTCACAGGATCCACCACAACTCCCGCCTCAGAGATGACGTGACCCAAGAAGTGGACCTCACATAACCAGAACTAACACTTCAAGATCTTACCATAATGCTGGTGCTCTCAGAGTGTGTCCAGTATAACCTGCAAGTGGTAGGCATGCTCCTCCTCAGTGGTCGAGTATATCAAAATGTCATCGATGAAGACCACGACAAATCGATTGAGGTATGGCTGAAAGATCCTGTTAATGAGACCCATGAACACTGCTGGAGCATTGGTTACACCGAAAGGCATAACCAAGAACTCATAGTGTCCATAACGACATCTGAAGGCCATCTTCTTCATGTACTCGTCTCAAACTCTGAGCTGATGATAACCTAACCTGAGGTCTATCTTCAAGAACCACAATGCTCCCTTGAGCTAATCAAAGAGGTCATCAATCCTCGGTAGTGGATACTTGTTCCTCACGGTCACCTGGTTCAGGCGACGATAGTCGACACACAGTCGCATGCTCCCGTCCGCCTTCTTGGTGAACAATATCGGGGAAGCCTAGGGTGAAACACCGGGTCGGATGAATCCCTTGCCCTGTAAGTCCTCTAGTTGTACCCTTAGCTCTCGAAGTTCAGCGGGAGCCATCCGATATGCTGGAGTGGATATTGGGGTTGTCACGAGGAAAAGGTCAATATAAAAGTCTACCTCTCTATGAGGAGGTAGTCCTAGAACGTCGTTAGAAAAAACGTCCGCATACTGATCCACCATGATAGGAAAACTCAGACGTCCCACGTCAACTACTCCTAGGATGAGTCTAGCCATCTGGTGAGTGATCGGCTCTCCTCTCCTCTCTGGGAGTCCATCCTACACTACAAAGGCTCCCTTATCACTAGTGAAGGTGAACCTGCTCCTGTCGGTGCGAACACACCGCACCTTGCGCCTAATAAAGTCAATCTAATCATGGACTATAGATAACCAATCCATGACCAAGATGACGTCGTAAGGACTCAACGCCTCTACAAGAAGATCCCAGCCGAAGCACTCACCTCCTAGAGTAAGCTCACACTGCCAGCACCAGTGCGTAATCATCGAGTCTGCTCCCGTAGGAGTCTCTATCCGTAAGGATCGATCCAACGGCTCAGTCGGAATCTCCGAGCTCCGAACAAGGGCAGCGGCAATAAAATAATGACTCACTCCTGTGTCTATAAGAACTGAAACAAGGGCGGAGTAGACACATATAATACCTCGAATCATCTCTGGTGCGCTGTGGTCGTAGGCCTCTGCTGCCTGAAGCTAAGCCTGTCTCTTCCCACCAGCTCCCTGTGGTCGGGGTGGACCTCCTGGTGGTGGTGGTGGTAAAGCCTCAAACCATTGCCCACCACCTACTTCTTGGCCAGCTCCCCTGACTCATCCGCTTGCTCTCTGCAGACTACCACGGTCGACCCTCTGCCACTACCTTGGTGGCCCCTCAACCATCTGCTACTCCTATGCACGGCAGGTCGGGCAGTCACGAGCCATGTGGCCCTACCCGCCGCATGCGTAGAACTATCTGCTCCTCAGAAGGCTAGCTCTGCACCGTGTGCCCCACACCTCTGAGCCAGTGTCCTGAGGTCGTCCGCCTGATGGTCCGATCCGCCTGGACCCCTATGACATCCATCGACTGCCAGCTGCAGACGACTCTGCTACGTGCTGCCCTGCGGTAGGTCTCGCTGCTGGTGCAGGCTCAGCAAGAAAGCTCTATATGAGAAGAGATCGCTCCAGTACTCCTGCCTGTGTCAGAATGCTGAGGGAGATCATCGATGCCCTGATCTCATGCCTCAGTCCCTGCTCGAAGGTCTGGTCCTAGAAGAATGGGTCTCGTACCCTGTCCGTCGAATAGCGCAAGAGATCGGTAAATCTCACCGAGTACTGGGCGACTGTCATGCTGCCCTACCACAGCTGTAGTAGCTCCTGAATGCGCACCGCATGGAGGGTGGCTGGGACGAAATCTGAGCAGAAGAGGATCTCAAAGTCCATCCAGAGGAGTGATGTCTCATTGTGCATCTGGAACATCAAGCTCCACCATCTGCCTACTGCCGCGTGCAGGAGGCTCACTGCAAGGATCACCATGAGGTCAGCTGGTGTCCCCACTAACCTAAAAACTCGAACTACAGCCTCCAGCCAATCCTCGGCTGCCTGAGGGTCCGTCTCCCCGCGGATCCTGGGCGGTCTTTGACACTGGAACTCAAGCAGTGCACTAAGACGACATGCACTCTCAGCGGCTGGGGCTGGTAGCATCGGTGGCTCGACGGGTAGAGGTACCGCCGGTGCCTCCACTAAAAAAGGCCCCTGCACCGAGGCCTCATCGCTCGGTGGGCTGTCGGCTCGCACAAAACTCGGAAACTAAGCTGGATTCCATCGTGGGGCCATCCAGAAAAGAAACAGGTGTTCCACAGTCAAAATAGTATACCTGGTGAGCTGACACAAAGTAATTACAAAGAAAACTTTTGAAACACACATGAAATCAATGTTTTCGTGCACTGAGTCGGAAATCAGAAGTCAGGGTCCTAGTTTATGGATACGTCGGTCGCCGCACTAACACTAGACTCCCTGGACTGATAACCACACTCAATAACCTTAACACTATTGCTTCACATAGAAGAAAGATCAGAGTCCTGAGTTCTGTGGTAGAACCGAACTCCTCTGATACCAATTTGTCACAACCCGTCCTCGGGACCCGTGCCGTGACTACCCCAAGCCCGCCTCCCATAGGCCAGGGGCTGGCGACTAGCACCAAGGCGTAAATCCCGACAAAAAGGGGAAGGAATTGCCTTTATAAAGTAAACAAACACCACAATGTAAGAAAGAAGAAGTAAACACTAAGTAAAAATGGGTACAATAGTAAGTGTGGAAAGTAAATAGTCTAGAATACAAACCTAATCTAAAAGTAAGGTACAACTGAAAAGAAAGTACAACAACTGAAAGTAAAGCAGCAACGTCGAGCCGTCCACTGGAAGTCCCACCTGAAGCATGGGTATAAATAATCTCCTCAGCTCCACGGTCCAGTCGTCTGCTCCTTGTACGTCCCGCCCAGTGGTCCACCTCCAGGTACCGACCTGCTCCACAAGCCTCATCCATGATCAGCACTGTCCATCGTCTGCATCCAACACAATGTAGTGCGGGCATAGCCCGTGCATGGGTGAGTATACGCTAATCAGTAGGGACCCCGAGACCCCTGAAGGTATCCCAGAATCTACAAAGGATAATCCACAAAGGAATGATACAATCACGAAGTAACATCCAACACTACTTAGGTATATGCCCATACATATACCTAAGTAATCAAATACAGTTCAGCTCCAACATCTGAGCCCAAGTTCGATCATGTCCACACAAGATAACACAATTCAATCCACACAGGATAACAAAACCCAATCCACATAGGAAGGCAAGTCAATCATATTGATGATATTGATTGGAAGTCAAGACTCAGCTCACACAAGTATACTTTTTTGTAAGGTGATAGAGATGATCAGATGTAGCCACTGATTTATCTAAGCTGGGACCCACGTAGGATACTAAACCAGCTAAGCTATCAGACCCACATAGGATACAGACCAACTACTCTGCCAGACCCACGTAGGATAGCAAGAACAGAGTCAAACACTGCCAGAACCGTGTAGGATACAAGAACTGTAGTCATTGTCGTCGAACCCACAGAGGATTTCAGTATGGTCTTCGTCGCTGCCGAACCCACAGAGGATTTCAGTGCAGTCTTCATCATCGTTGAACCCACGGAGGATTTCAGTACGGTCTTCATCGTTGCCGAACCCACAGAGGATTTCAGTGCAGTCTTCATCGCTACCAAACCCACGGAGGATTTCATTGCAGTCGTCCTCACTGCCGAACCCACGGAGGATTTCGGTGTAGTCATCATCGTCGTCGCAGTCGCAGCCAGCTCTAGGGTTCCCGCACACAACATGCTCGATTCCGGGAGGGTCAGCTCCACGAGCCAAGGGGTCGATTCATCAACTGACATGTAGTCCAGAATTGATGTATCTAAAAGTTCCATCTCGACAAGAGGAACTCAACGTGAAAGACGACGCGTCAATCAAACGCCCGGTCTGAGAGTTATTGGCGTTTTAGTTACAGGGGCCCGGTTGGTTTTTAAGTCAAAACCAACCTGACCACACTGCAACTGCATCCAAACCTCGAGCGGAGTAAGCCAAAAGGTCCGCATCACTAGGAGGAATCCAACAGAGTCGACGACACGTCAATTGGACGTCCGGAGCTCAAGTTATAAGTGTTTCCGCTCCGAGGGCCCGGTAGGTTTCGTATTCGAACCAACCTGGACGTACACAAAGTTCTCCGAAACCTTGAGTGTAATATACCAAAACTACCATCCCGATCCAAGGATCGCATCACAACTGACGGTGCATCGATCGGAGGTCTGTAACCAAAGATATGGGCAAAAGAACGAACTTGTCCAGTTTTAGGGGGTTGTGGGCCTGGACCGACCCGTCCCGAGACCCCCTGGGTCAGCCCGAACCAGGTCCAGGTCTGGCCCATTAGGGCATAGAACGGTCCATCTGGCGCGGAGCGGCGCGGCCCGGCCTGGGAGGCTCGGCCCGGTGCGGCCAGTCCGGCCCGGGGCGACCGGTTGGCTTGGCTTGGCTTGGCGCGGCCCGGTGTGGCCAGCTCGGTGCTGGCCGAGCTGAGTGGAAAGGCGGAGGGGGGGGGGGGGGTTCCCCTTGATTGAAACCGCGGCCCCACGTGGGGCCGCTCCTTTTCCAGCCGGGGGTTACGACCCCTGGTCTTCCTTCCGAAACGGCTGGCCCGGACCGACCGGCCGGTGCTGCCGCCGCGGGACCCCGCAGTCCCACCACTCTGAGGTGCCGGCGGCCGTCGGTTCTGGCCGCCCCGCCATGCACCGCCGCAACATTGAACTGTGGCCTTGTCTGACTGGTGCCGCGTGACGGCGCCGCGCCCCTCCACCGCGGCCCCGCTCTGGCCGCGGCCTCTTCGTGGTTCTCCGGCACGGCACGACGGCGCCTCGGCTTAGTTCGGTCTCAACGGCGCGACGTGACGATGCCACGCTTCTTCTTTGTTTCCGCACTGTGCCGTAGCACTGCGTTGCCTTTAATTGTGCCGCGACAAACACAACATCAAAGGGGGAGGAGGGTCGGCCGTGTTCGTGCAGTCCGACCTCCTCCCGTTAATCCGATATCAAGCGGCTAAAGAAAAAAAGACGTTTGGACGACAAAGAATACTTGTGAACTAAATCAAACCCCCTACCTCGATGAAGTCATCGAACGAGGTTTGTTGCGGGAAAGGGACGTCGCGAAATACAGCGTCGCAGAAGGAGGATCGTCGGCGTCGCGGTACATAGTGTCGCAGTACATGGTGTCGTGGAGAAGAGGACTGTCGGCGTCGCGGTACACGGCGTCGCGTCGTCGATCTCTGAGGAATCAGCGTTATTCGTCATCCTTCGTCGAAGGCCGGCATTCTTCGTCGGTGATGGTGCGTTCTTCACGTTCTTCAAGAAGGAAGATGAAGATTCCAAGGCTTGAGCAATTCCTCTCCAACCTTCTCGCACAATGAAACAACCCTTCAAGAAATAAGACTTTGTCTTATTTAATTAACACACACAAGCCAACATTCAATTAGAAATTCAAAATGAATTCAATAATTGATTACATTGAATAACTTAATTCAATTCATTAATTAAGAGAGTTTACTTGGCATTTAATAAGGGGGTGCGGGTGTGTTAAAAAAATAATGGGGGTTTGAGGAATTTGAAAAGGTGGGGCTCGTGTGGGGCCCACCTCACTAATATCCTATCAATAGGGGTTAGGATATAATGGATCCCACCTCAACTTCCATAAGTAGGTTTAAACTACTTAGAACATAAAATAAAAATTGTTGCACAACTTTTATTTTATTCATTAGTTAACCCTTTTTTTTAAAAATAACCACACCCGAGAAAACGCAACTCCATAAAAGGTGTTCCTAAGCAATTACTGGCACTACGGTTTCATTGGTACCCTCAGATTTCGATTCCGAGCACCGGTTCAAAAGTTAGGAAAACCCGCTCGTTCGTTCACTGAACGTACCCGAGCTAAACTTCGGAACATGATTCCGGGCACACCGGGCCTCGGAATCAGGTGCGGTTAGAAACTGAATTCTTATAAAATCCCAAAAAAAATTAAGAAAAAATTTCCCTTGAATTTTACGGGTCTTTACATGAATGGATTTCAAAAAATTCACCAGCTCTAGAATGAACAAACACACCCTCAATAAGGGAGTGATTTCATCCTTATATAGGATCCTTGATTCCTATCCATTAAAGAACATAAATATGTAACACATTTCATTTGACAATACTTTTTTGGGAAATATGTAACACCTAAACTCTAGTAACCCATAGCTAGTGTTTTATTTATTCCACCAATAAAAGATATAATGGATCTCACCATGAAATATTGAGTAGTTTAGTAGTCTTAGAAATATAGATACATACATGATTTTCATATTTCATTGTAAACACAAAAAATATCATGAGAAAAATTCTTACACCCTTGAAATAATTCATAATATACTTATTTATAAACTAGGGAAAGGAAAATAAATAAAGAGTGACATCGGATTCTATGTAAGGGTTACATATAATATAAGAATTTATGAGAAAATAAGTCACCATCAATATGGGAGATTAGAGAATAATTAAACATTCCAATCAATCAAAAAACTTGATTTCATTTAAAATCCAAGGATAATATCAACATAGTAATTACATGGATAATGGAAACTGAATTATTAATAAATGAAATGCATAAATCATACATTCATAAACATTCCATCAGGGACTCAAAATCGTTACCAAAACTCATACCATTATGACCTATAAACCAAGAAACCATTCTTAATAAATGGGGTTTTCTAAAACAAATACCTATATAATATGGAAATAATTTTTTTTCTCAGGAGACCTGTCGATTCATCAAGGGGATATCTATAACTGGACCCCACCTATCACTTTCACATCCTATGAATTCATTATATTTTTAATGATCAATACAATTAATTCTAAAATTTTTTGTATGTTAATAATTATTTGTACTGAATGAAGAATACAACACATTAATATATCCCCAACATATGAAATAACTTACTTATTAAACTTCCTTCAACTGATACCATATATAGAAATGGTTTGACATTGAAGTATCATCAATGTAATAGAAATGATTTGAATTAATCCATGATATTAAATATATTTAAATGAAGGATAAAAATATTTTACAAGGAGTATGGGGTGTGATAGAGAACATGATCACAATAAAGTTAATGATATCTTAATAAGGTTTAATCCATTATTAATAAAGGATAATATAAGATTATTAATTTATTAGAAATGATAGTTTTTTAATAAAATTAAGATTTTATAAAATAAAATAGAATGATTAAATTAAAAATAACTTCCTGGTATTTTCATGTATTAATGGAGTTATAAATCAAATTTCAAAATTCTTTTCACTCCTTTAAGAGAATAAAACACTTTTATATTGATATCATTTTTATTAAAAATCCATAAAACATTAAGTAAAAAATTTTCTTTGAAAATGATCATTGTAATATTTAATTTATCTTTAAAAGAAAATTATTTTTATGAAAATATTAAATTCTATTCATGTATTAAACATTAAAATAAATATTCCTTTCATAATTTAGGAAAATTTTCCAAAAACACCTTTTTTATAAAGTAAAAAAGAAGATTCATTTTATAAAATTATAAATAAATTAAAATATGGTTTAAAATGAATTCAAATAATCCTCTAAGAGTAAATAATAAAATTCTTGGGACATTTAAAAGTACTCTATCATGGAAGAAAATTCATTGGAAGGAAAACTTTAAAACTTTATTTTAATTAATCCACCTACATGTAACATACTTGTTTATTCTTGATCCAATAGGAGATGAAATGGAATATAAACATGTAATACCCAACATAAATATAGGAGTAAAAAATTATTTTGTTTTATAATATTAATATTATATAATTATTTTAAAAAATAAATATGAATATATACAATCCTGAGATAAAATTAGATTGTAACCTAAATCCCTTACCTTGGTTCTTGGCTTAGTTGTATGTGTTTGGTCATCCTGTATAATGAATTAAAACTTATTAAGTAATTCATTAAGAACCAATTTAATCTGTAATAAATTTTTTAATGGTATTTTAAAATCATTTTGAAATACATTAATTGAATAATAATTTCTTACATCGACTACATTAAGGTTTATTAGTCAGTTTATAAAAAATTACTTCAGTATATTGTATGTTATTAAAGGATTCAAGAAATGGTTTAATCATCCCCAAAATGTTAATAGTTTTCTGAATATATTTTTTATTAATTAGAAACAATCTTATACTCATCCATGCATAACAGTAATATAAAAATGAATCACATCACTTCATTGAGGTGGTAGTCCACACGTTCACACGAGTGACACTATCATTTTCCAGTGGATGGAAGGTTGATAAGGTATATGATATATTAATTTTTTATAATCATAATTCTTTAATAAATACTCTATATATTTCATTAATTCCACCTTTATTTCCATAAAAGTAAAATTGTGATGAAAAATGAATTACACCATTATGTGGTGAAAGTAGGCGTTATGTACACACAAGTGATGTTTTCATTTTCCATAGGATATAAATGAGGGAGAAAACATTACTACCATAATAATAAAAAAATATAAGTATATTTTTGATGCTTTAGTAATTATTTTAGGATGGACACAATATATTTAGAGTAAGTATAAAAATAAATAAACATTGAAACAATCAGGTAATTTGATTACCTCTTCTTTAAGAGACATGCTTTACCATAACATAAAAAATTTAATAATGAGAAAAGAGGACCCAAGGGTAACAATGATATAAGTTATTGTGAATTAATGAAATATACAATTAAAATATAAATTAAACTAGGGGTAAGGGATCCAATACTAGAAAAAGTTTGAATATACTATCTGGATTAGACCTCGAATATAGAAAATCAGTGGCATTGTTTCCTTCTCCCAATGAGTAGTAGAGGTCTATTCGATTATTGACCAAATAATTTCATGTATGAATATGATATATAATTGAATATGGAATTTAAATATAACCTTTAATATATTTTAAGAGAATAGTTGAGTTATTTTTAACTAAGGTCAAATCAATGTTGTTATCCCAACAAAGCTCCTTTCCATTGACCATGAAACAAGTCTCATCAAAAACAGAATACCCTTTATCATAGAAAGAACTAAAGGTGATGAAAACCAAACCATTTGTGTTGTGAATAATGACTCAAAACACATTAAATTATGGTTTCAAGCCCTGTAAACATTAGTTTTAAACCCATCAGGATGAGGATACCAACAAATCCAACAACCATAGGGAAGAACTCTATGAATGAATGAGAAGAAACCCCTACTGGTCATGATATTCTTTAAAGATAAATTAGTCACCTATTGTTTCCAAATAAAATACTATGAATATAAGAAGTTTGTTTTGAAAGGATTTTCCAATCTACATAAATTAACCTTTTTGAATATGGGAGGAAAAGAGTTTACATTTTATAAGTTATGGGAGGGACACAAATGAAAATACATTGAAGATTTTAATAATATAAAGTTATTTTATCATAAAAGTGGCTCTAAATTTTTATATCTTAGAAGGAGATAAGGTTATGTTCTAAATAAAACAAAAAGATTTGATTTATGTGCGTGTTTCATGTTATTTTGAAGCATTATATATTTATTTTAAACCCTTTAAACCCATTTTACCCATAATAGAGGAGATAAAAATTTATTATAGTTATTATTCATTATGAAAAAAATTAAGTTTCACTTATTACCTAATATTAATTATTAATATTACAAATATATAACTAATTTTACAAGAATAAACTCCAAAAAAAGATATAAATTAATTTTAATATAAGTTCTCAAAATGCAATGAAAACCGTTTTTAGAAACATGTTTGTTTTATGCATAAAAATGTTTTTATAGAAAAATAAATTATATTTTTTATTATAATAGAATAAATAGAATTATTTTAAATAAAATAAGACTTATTTTTTTTTGAAAAAAACCAAATATAAAGTTTACCTTATAAATAAATTATTAAAATAAAATATCTTCAATTTATTTTTATTTGAACATAAATATTATTTTCGTTTCAAAAAATGTTAAGAAAATATATCTATATTCAAAATTATAATTTTTATGCATTAGATTAATTATTAAATATATATTTTTTTTCTATAAAAAAGGGTTCTTAAACATTATGGTTATTCTTATATCATTATAATTTCATAAAGGTAAAAGTTTTTTAAAATCAGTATTTTTCACAATTCACCTAAAAATGGTCTATCTCTGAAAAATGTCAAAAATTTGTACTATGGTAATTTTGACAAGATACATTCAAAAAATGAAAATAATTTATTCAAATTAAATTTATAAGTTTTTTAAATTTATATTTTAATCACATTCTTGAATAAATCTATATGCATTATCATATAGTATCCTTTGAAAGAAAATATTACTTACTATAATTTAATCTCAAGTGTTACATTATTCCCTTTATAAAAAAATCATACTATAAATTTATATAATGTAAAATATTTAATAGATGTGGCTAGTTGTTAATTGTAACTTCTTTAGGTTTCCACATTTCCTCTTCAATTTTTTTAATTTCTCCAATGTTCATTTTCCTTTTGAGTCATCCAATTCTACAACACTTGTTCTCCAGTGTTAAGAATGTAGATAGTATCTTTATAATAATATAATTTAGGTTGCAATTATATTTTATAATAATTTATCTCATGAAATGGGTCTAGTATGTGCATCCTAAATAAAGGGATATGAAACATATCCTAAACATTAGAGAGGATATGTTGCATTTCCATACAATAAGCCACAACACCAATTCTTTACATAATTTTAAAAGGAATGATATACATAGTACTTTGTTTGCATTGCTTGTAGAAATTTATAACAACCTTCTATGGAGATACTTTAAAGAAAACCTGATCTCCAACTTGAAATTATAAATACATTCTTTGGTTATCTTTATAGAACTTTTACCTACTTTCATCTTCCTTGATATGAATCTGAATAGTTCTCACTTTCACCATTGTCTCCTCAACATGTTTTGTGCATAAAATCTTCCTTTCACCAAATTCATCCCAATAAGTAAGAAAAAGTTATATTTTACTATAATTGTTTTATAAAGTGCCATTTGAATTCTCAAATGGAAGATATTGTTATACAAAAATTCCACTAAAGGTAAATTCTTATCCTACATACCTTAAATTCCAAGTGAGAATAACCTCAAAAAGTATTCTAATGTCTGATTAGTCCATTAATATTGTCCATCTACTAGAAGATGATAATATGTGCTTAAATATAGCTCACTCTCAAGATTCTTATGATTGATTTAATATTTTTTATGTAATCTATGGGTTGATATTAGATATAATCGAAATAGATTCTCTATGAAGTCTCAAAAATTTATTAATATAGATCTACACAAAGCCTTTAATAGGTATTTATTCCCCTATAGAGAGGAAATGTGTGGTCTTGGAAAATATATAAACAATAATCCATATAGAATCATTATTTATTGGAAGCATTAGTAATCTAGTGAAATAATATATATTAATTTCATCCCATTTCCACATAGTAATTGGTAGTGGTTGCATGAAAACTTTAGAATATTTGCTCTTAGCATTTACCAGTTAAAAAAATAAGCGTCATGATACATTGTCCAAAATTTCCTACTTCATATTATCCCACTAAAAATGTTCCTTCAAATCCAAATACATTTTGGTGCTACCATAGTGTGTATAGAAATTTGACCTAGTAGATTCATTTAATAATTCTTATTTAGCCCAATCATAGATGGAACACAAAACCTATTTTCAAATTTCAAGATATTATCATCATAATTAAAGTATAACAAATTGTAATAATTAAAAACTTTGATATTTCTTTTGAAAATTCCTTCCATCAAGGTAGGAATTTTTCTCTCCAATAAGGATAGTTTGAAAATAATTTGTAATAGATGTGTTATTTCACCTTCCCTAATGATTCCCATATCCATCATTTCAAAAGAAATTAATATATTATCTTTATCAATGCTTATTTTAGTCAAGAATATTTTGTCTTTCATACTCAATTCATCCATCACTTTATTTTCCTTACCTGAGTGGTAGTGTATTGATAAATAATAACCCTTTAATAATTATATCCATTGTATTTTCCTCAAATTAATCTATTTCTATGAGAATATGAATTTCAAACTTTTTCTATCTATATATATTTCATATTTTTCACCATAAAGGTAATGCCTTCATATCTTCAATGAAACAATTACTACTATAAAATCTAGATCATGTGTTGGATAATTAAATTCATTAAACATTAATTGCCTTTATTCTTATGTAATAAATCTATAATTTTACATAAGGAAACATCCATGTCTATTTCTTTATGAATCACTATATATCATAAATCCATCCCTTATTGATGGTAATATTAATAACACTTCACTAAAAATTTCCTATTTAATTCATCATAAACATTCTATAAATTATTATATACAAATAAATATGACCCCTTTATATGTAAACATGGTTAATGGGTCAGATAATCGAGAGAATTTTGATTAAATCATTGACAGTAACCTGCTAATAAAAGTATACTTTGTACCTTAGTTCTATTCAATGGTGTCAACCCTTCCATGACTGAATTTGTATTTAAAGTAATAATTGATATTCCATCCTTAGAGACAATATTACCATAAAAAAAACTTCATGAAGCCAAAATTGTCAAATTCTAATTTTCCCATATATCTCATTTTCTCTAAGAGTCTTAATAATGATTATAAAATTACCATTTATCTCATCATAACTTTTAGAGTATATCAATATATCATCAATAAATACCAAAAAAATATAAAGATAATCCTTGAATAATCTATTTATAAAATCTATAAAAATAGAGGTGCCATAATTAATCCAAAGGAAATTATTTTAAAATTTTAATGATTATATCTCACTCAAAATGTAATCTTGGGAATATCTTCATAATTTACTCAATTTTGATGGTATCTAGAATAATGAAAAATATTTAAAAAATATTGAGCACTTTTAATTTGATAAAACAATTCATCAAATGGGGAATATGATTATTTTTATTTGTGTAAATGGAATTTATTTCCTTATTATTGATGCAAAACCTCATAGAGAGTTTAACCAATGGTGAACCACTAGGTTATATAAATCCTATATTTGATTATATAGTTTAACCAATTCCACAATATCTATCATGAAGAGAGTTTTATATATAGTTTTTTCATCAAGGATGAGGTCAATAAAAAAACTCAACTTCATGCCCAGGTGGATGTCCAAATAGCTATTATGAAGAAACATTAATGTATTCCTACACAATGCGTACATCCTCTATTATATGGATGCTTTTTCCATTCATATGTTGTGAATATCCTTATTCTCCAAGAATTTCATTAAGATCTAAAAAAGGTTGATACAGAAATTATATAGATGATGTAGTATCTTCTCTAAAGATAAGGGATTCCACATATCCGTCATGAATCATAATCTATTTATCCTGGAAATATTTTTTGGAATTATAATTCGAAATTCTCTCTATAACAAGGATTATATAAAATTTAACCATAGGTATAATAACCATGTTTTAAAATAGGGTATGTTAATGTGTCATAAGGGGAACTAAAGGACACATCCTTATTGTAATAATATTTCCACTAGAAGTCTTTATTAACAACTCTCATATTTAAGTGCTAGGGAAATTTCAAATTTTCATGGTAAATATGGATGATATAAATGAGTGGTAAGATCTATAATTAAATAGAATATTAAATAAATTTGAGTTCATGATAAAAGTACCTACCACTACATCTTTAGGATCTTCAACCTTAGCTATATTAGTCACATAATCTTGGTCTTCTCCCATTTTCCTCTTCTACAAAGGCATCCCATGATGTTTGGGACATTTTTATTTAATAATTTCCAATATCTTTATAGGTGAAGCATTGAATAATAGTCGTTTCTATATTTCCATTACATTCATGAGCCTTATGAACACTTTCTACGCATATAAAAAACCCCTTTTCCTATTAAGCAAGTACTTAGGTGTTTGGTTATACAGTGATCATATGGTAGAAATATCATATTCCATTTCATCATCATTGATACATATAACACCCCCAATTTGAGGTATGACCTTGTCATTTTCTTCTTCTTTTCTGTTTAGAGTGGTTGTGTCACAACCCCCAAGCTCCAAATATTCCACAAAGAGGGGCGAGAGATAATAACCCCCAAGTCCTACCTCTATTAGGACCTAAGTTGGAAAATAGCATCAAGGGTATAAAAATATCATGTACGGGAGGTGTCACTATATATAATATAAATATTATTATGAGATAATATGAATCATCCAAAATAATATCCATGAAATACTATAAAAAAACAAAAAACCATCCCATAATGAATGTGTAAATTAGACCGATACAAATAAAATGACTCCAAAGTAAATGCACAAAATAAAAACTAGAGTAGTGACTCTAGAACTATTCAAATTTATGAAATATTAATATCTATAATGGTGCATAAATTCCTCCTGAAAACATTAAAACAATTTTATATATGTAGGGTGAGTATACAAGTATACTCAGTAGAAAAATCAATTTCTCTCATTCACATATAAAAATAGAATACTAATGCACCCATCAGAAAATCAGCAGAACCAAACAACAGCTATATATGTATAATAAACAAAAACCCCAACCTCACCAAGGATCACTTACCAAATAATTCATCCAAGTATAATAATAGAATATAAATCACATTGATTATAGGGTAAATCATACAACTTTCCCACATATTTTCTACTCTCACACCCCAACATCTTACATATTGACACTCACACCTCTTCTAAATAACCTCTCAACACATCACATTACATCCCACTTGCAGACACCTGAGCCATCAAATCACATCACATATCATAACTAGGGTAGTAGGTTATCATGAATGGAAAGGACATAAACATCATACCCTACTCTTACCACGAATGACCCCCATCGTAATCCATCTCACCAAATATTTTCCAAACACACCTAGGCCATCACATACTTGTAAAATCATATGTAGATAGTAAAACTTTTGGCTTCTGGCCCTCACAACTAGTTCATATCACCAATGCCTAGAAGAGGAAGCAGGGAAGAGAAGGTGCCATCCATTCACCCTCCCGCTATGTTGTTTGAAAAAACACCCCCACATGACTATGTGCATATCAACATATAGTGATAAATAGGTGTGGGGTTTATAAAGAAATAACAATAATATATAGGGTATATACATATAGAGTTATATCAAACGAGCCCCATCACAGGGGTTCAAAAAGGTACAAAACATCTCATAGGAACCTCCAATCCACTACCAAAACTAAAAATAAAACCCCCAATAATCAAAAGATTATCCATAATTCATTTTTCAATTTTTATTTCTCATTAATACATTTTATATATTTTCCATTACCAACCCATTTCATTGATAAAATCACCTTTAATTTATGTATTAAACATTATTTAGAGTCCCATTTCATATCATTATCTTGTGTTTATTTACATCACTTCCTAGAAAACTGGTGTAACCAACCAGCATCTCAGCCCCACTAAACAACCACACCACAATCACCATCGCAACCTCACTGCATAACCCCACTACCATAACCATCAAAACCCCATTGCATATCACATCCAGTACCCCAAACCCATTATAATAAATCCGCTTCCCATTCATTACATCATCACAACCAGAACACAATACAAAATCACATCCACAAACACATTACATCACATACCACAACATTTTATAGATTAGGACTATGGGATTTTATTTAATTACACTTTTTTATTTAAGGGTGTTATCACACAAGCCATAAGATCCTAAGGAATCTAATTAATTTCCAAACGGTATGTGATTAACCGATTAAAGTTTAAGTGTTTTTGATAATCACATTACATTCATCCCAAAATTCACATCATAGTAACATAAATAAAGACCGCCAATGACCATGATTTTTTAGTGGGCATTTATCTCATACAATTCACAATATCAAAATAATAACTACAAGGCTATAAAATCATGATTCACATTCCCCTTACCCTTTTGATTTAATTTAAACCAATAGTTTTATCTTTCTTGATATAGATGAAACCATATTCACATGAGATAAAAATAACAAGCCCATTCCATATGATACACATAAATAGAAATAAAGGAATTTCTACTTCAAAGAAGAAGCTTTTCCCAATCTTGATGCACCAAAATAGGGGGTGCATGTATAGGAGGAAGCCTATTTGGGGAAACTAAAACCAAATACAGTAATAGGGCTCCTCAAATTCAGGGGAAGAAGAATTTATAACCAACTATCTCAAGAGAAAGAAATACCAAAATAATGAAGGATTGTTATCCTCTTTTGAATGATTAAATCCGAGACCTGTGGTATTAGATACAATTTAGATTTCCCATTAAAATAATATCTCTTTAAAACCACATGTTTTTAACATTTAAACGGTCTCTGAGTTTTTTATAAATTGAAGATATGATTAATATCCTTTGAAACGAATTTAGAAACCATTAATAAAGTCATTAAACCCATTTCTCATTATAAAATACATCAAAATAGAAAAATTGTAAATTTTGGAAAAACTAGAAACATTATTCACTAGTGTACCACTAGAAATGACGTACTTCCAGAATGAACTACCAACAGAGTGACCCACCACCAGAAATAACCCACCACTAGAATGACCGACTACAAAAAATGACCTACTGTTAGAATTACCGACCACTAGAATGACCCACCACCAGAAATGACCTTCCACCAAAATAACCTACCACCGTAAATGAACTCCGGCATGAATGAACTATTTCTAGAATAACCTACTCCCAGAAAATACCTACTTCTAAGATGACCTACCTCCAGAATGAACTGCCTCCAGAAATGAACTACCAATAGAAATGAAAAAACACTAGAAATGACCAACCACCAGAATGAACTACCACTGATGAAGACCTACTTCTAGAATGACCTACCACCAGAATCACCCACCACCCAAAATTACCTACAACCTGAACAACCCAATGCTAGAAATTTCATACTAAATTTTTTTTCTGTTAGCCCATAAGACTCCCCTTTTCCCTAAAAATACCTTAAAAATCCCCTCTTTCTTCTCCCAAAACCTTTATAATTTCCCCGGACACCTAAAGCACCATATGTCCAAAAATTTCATGGGCTAGAAGGTCTAGGACGTAACATTAGATACCTCTCAAACTATTCTTGACCTCAATAATTTAAAACCAACATAGAAGGAAGTAGAGAAAGGGTCCAAACAACCATCCCTCAAGAAACCTCTCAATGATCTAATTACATATAAGATGATACCACCAACTGAACCTACTAACTCAAACTCCCACAATAGTTGAACAAAACCATACTACACTGAACATAGTAATAAGGTAATTCCATTCTCAATGTCAAGAAACTATCTTCTATATAAACTATTGACTTTCCCACATGGTATTAATCAATTCATAGTATAAGGAATCTTGATTAAGAGTCAGGTCTTCCCTTTTCCACATGTTGTAACATTATCACACATTAAACAACACACATCAAAAAATGGGATTACAACATATCTCATAAAACACCAAGGTCCAAAAACACATAAAAAGAAAAAAAGAGTAAGGAAAAAATCAAAATAACTCTATGTACTATGTATAAATCTTCGCCTCATGCTCCCAAGTCTCTCTTCTAGGCCACCACACCTCTATAGCACGTGAACCAAGGGAATGATTCTTCCTTGAGAATCAAAACAAAACTAGAAAGAAAGGGGAATGGTGGTATGAACAACCAAACCATGAGATACCTATCAAGTTATTTTTGATATATTTGAAACACAACAACCACTGGGTAAAAGAAGTGTAAAGATACACAACACCTAAAATGATATACAAGGCCACATATATGGTCATAAAAAACACATCAAACAATAAAAATTAACCAATTATGAAAAAAAACTATTTCAACTCAATTTATCATTTATATTTTTAAAATAGTACCTTCCATTTAAATCAGCCTTAATTTAAGGCTATTTTTTACAACAAATAGATTTCATCAAATAACTATTCTTTTTAAAATATTTTTTCTCCCAATATTTTCAACGGCTTTAAAAAAATGTTTTATTTTATAATTCAATGCCTTTTATTTCAGAAAAAAATACAATAATTGTTTTTTAACCCATGTTTCTTATTTAAAATAATATTTTTAAGCATCCCAAATTTGAAATATGTCAAGAAATGTAAACAAAAAAACATAAGGTTTGAATAATTTATCATTTAAATCTTTTTTTTCAAGATTTCTAACAAATAATTACTTATTAGGATCACACTCATGAAAAAATTTCAAATAACATTTCCCAAACATCACAATAATTAGATTAATGTATATGGAGATACTATAAGCATAAAAAGTTAAGGAAATATCCCCCACACCATGATATTGTTCAATTTAGGTGGTACTGACTCGCCCACATGGTTTTAAAATGCGCCTTATCATAATCCGTCTTGATATATGAAATATTTTCCCACTATTTATATGTTTAAGTTGAAAAGACGTTTTATCAACTTAAGATCAATCACTGCAAACCCAACCCACCAGATAGTATTCAAGAATTCCCTTTACTTACTTTATAAGAAGTTTTAGGTATTGGATACAAGTCCATCTTCAGTAGTTCCAAGATTTTTCAAACGACCTTTTTATTTTATTATCAAAATTCAGTGATTTCCCCATTTATAGAAGGTTGGTGAAAAAATATCAAAACAAAACATTATTCATGTTACTATAACAACCAAACATCTCATCTACCACATATCACCACCATAGAAAAACATAACTAATGACCCAATCTCACCAATGAACAAAGACTTCCACCCTACATTTTACACAACCACATCATCCCACCACCCTACCATCCACAATTAACCACACTTTTCACATAACCACCTACTCCATATCTTCCTCCACACTACGCCCAAAAATGAGCACCCTCATCATTACACATTAAATCCCAGGAAAAAAAATCAAGGAATTCCATCTACCATGTTAATATATTATCCGTTTGGGAGGTAATTACTCGAACACATGATTTTAATCATGTAAACATATAAAAAATATAGATCATGGATTAGGTTTCCCCATATTCATATACGTGAAGTTTTTAATCACACATCGCACAAGGAAACCCAATAGGAACAACTGCGCATATAAAAACACATTATGGATTCCATAATTATTCAAGTTCTTATGTTACTTCTCCTTATTATTTATCTTGATTATTCTCACAAAATGTTGAAAATTTACATAGGGAGTCAGTTCATTAGCCATATGCAAGTTATTATCCTTATAATGCATAATGATCTCAATCAATTAGTCACATCAAGGGCCTCGTAATCCGTGACCATCATAATGCAAGAAAGGTCTCCAACAACCGTTATTTTCATCAAGTCACAAAAAAACATCAATGTAATGATCAAAATGTAAACATAAACAACACTCAATATTTTCATGTTATTTAGAGTGAAACCCCATACATTTTATTTAAATAGTTTTCCTATGCATCCAAGTTAAATAAAAAATTCCACAACTGTTATCTCACACACAATGTTTCATATGATTAAACAAGATATTCTATATTTATTTTTTAATCAGGGAAAAACATTTCCAACTTCATTTAGAAATTTATATATTCTCTGTTATTATTCTCAATCAAAATATCTCGTTATATATGAAACATACTTTTAGAATTATCATAATAAAACTTTCTTTCGTATCACAAAATCAAAACTGAACATGTTGTATTACTATGTTTCTTGATTTATCATACATGAACTAAAAATTCATTAATCATTTCATTGTTAATGAAAAAATGATTATATACAGCAATAATTATAACATGATTCTAATTACATATTTAAATACAAAAAATTAAACATGATACATGCTCAAGTAAAATATAATATAAATTCCATAGTTACCACACAAATGTATTCGAATTTAGACATGCTTTCCATAACAAACTACTCATGAATTAACATGTAAGGCAAGGTTATTTTTATAATGTCCCAACCTCTGGTATCCTGGAGCTGGTGATCTAGATATGGTGTGTAATTTTTTTATATTACAAATAGGAACAATAAAATTACACCTCAAAACCCTTTATGAGGAACTTTACGGTTTAGGTTCTATAGAATTAGACACATCAACTTCACTTATTCAAAGATGAAAAGAGACAAAATCCAAATCTTGATATATCCACTAAGTCTGCAAAAGTTCATTAAAAATGTAGGGTGAGCATTTAAAATACTCAGTAAGGGGTCTTGAAAAATAATTAATACAACTTTCAAAAACCTTCTTTTAAAATACTACACATACATAAAATATTTCTTTTAAAGAAAACATCATCACTTTTGAATGGTTTTAGGAAAAATTTAGGGGATTACACACAAGTATATAATAAATTAACCAAATACTACTAAAATACCATGTTACAAAGTAAGCATGCTAGTAAAAAAGTGCATGGTGTTCTATTAAATATAAATAAGCATAAAATGCAAAGTATGCAAGAACTAATGTGCATAGAAGCTGTCATATTTTCACATAATCAAATTTCACATTATGAAATGATAAATGAGATGCTAACATTTGCATAGAAATTCTGGATATTAATACTAATATTTCTTGATAAATGTATCATCATATTTCATATACATTTAATGTCATACTCATAAGTAAAGGGATACAAACCAAGGTTGTTCTACTATCCGAATAATCACTTGGTTAGTCACATACTAACACATAATGAGAGAATGTATAATAACATACTTTAATTTATATGTCAAGGCCTCATGCCAAGACATAGGGGCTAACTATAACCGGACCCCAACTCAGAGACCCTCTGTAACCGAACTCCATCCCGTAGAGCCTCTGTAACAGGACTCCAACCCGGAGGGTCTGCCATAACCCGACCCCAACCCAGAGGGATTTATTTTACAAGTCCCCAACCCGGAACATAATAGTATGATACATTCCTCATATGTTTAGTAAAGTTTGATATTCAAGGTTTCCCATACCACCTTGAATAATTAAATTATTATTTCGTAAATTATTATAATTGATAAATAAATAATAATTTTTTTATTTATCACATAAATTAATTACTTTAAAACCCTCCCATAAACTTTTAATGCATTGAAATACATGTTTATGACTTCAGAATAAATATTATTCACGCACAATTCAAGCACTGATAAATTGAAATAAAAATGGACTAAATCATAATATATAAGTTATTATTTAGATAATAATTTTCCCAACGACATGCATAAACTATAAAACTTTCTTTTCACATGTGATATTAATTTTAAACAAAGAAGTAATGAATGGATGGGTTACCACATAAAATGATAGTTCCTTAATTTTCAAAATCCTTGATTCAGGGAAATGAATATTTATAGTTTAAGTGACTAATTTTAAATTAAGACAGATTTCATTTGTACACAAGCATGCACTGAAAAAAATTAATTTCATAATAAAAAGCCATGAATTATGCTTCATATCATATAAGGCCAATTTATTTTCAGTGATACATTTATTTATGTAATGCATACATTCTTGATAATTTAATTAAATATATAAAAACATACTTTAACCATCGATGTTTGTTTTAGGACAAGTCAATTCGGATTATGGTTCAAACTTATAGGTGCATAAACATAACCATATATATGTATATATATAAAATATGCATATGACACACCCACTTACATCTCTTTGAAACAAATAGTCATTGAGTTTATAATCAAATACCGTAATTGAAAATAACTTCCACCCATCAAATTCTAAAAAATTGATGTAAATCAACACTTAGAAGATTTAAAACCAGGTGGAATAAAACTATATGAATGTATATATAAAAAATATACTAGTGTATATTCAAGTTTGTGAAAGTAAGAAAATGTGTGTTGAAACCTTATGCAAAACATGAAAATATAGAGTTCAACTTTGACACAAATAAATAAATAAACTTCCCTTCCATAATTTAATAAAAACCATAAATCTAATTTATTTTAGTTCACCCTTAATTTATATATTCTAAAAAATAATGTCATATATATATATGAATATCCTAAAAGAAATTTAATTTGATTAATAAAAATTAAACACTTAGCATCATAAGAGTAATTCTTAACTTAAGAAAATGAAATCCAAAGTTCGGTAGAGAATAACTTTTAAACCAAACTGCAAAGTTATAAACATACTTTTATGAATATATAAATGTATATAAAAAAACAAGGAAAGAAAAATTTAAAACCCTTAGAAGACAATAACCTTAAATATAAATTAATTAGAAGAAAATAATCCCTTACTTGATTCAAACCAGGAGAGGGCTATGGGTTTCTGAAACCGAGAGAGAGAGCGTGATATTGAGAAATTTGGGTGTTATCAGATGCACAAAGAGAGTTATAAATATAATAATATGCATATTGTTTTTTATAAAACATTTTCAATATGGGAAAAGGTAGAGAAAACTATGATGAAGCAGTTAGACCTGGTGGTGATCATTTGCAGGTTCTGAACGACCCTAGGTTTAGCATAGAAGACAACCTTTACTATAGTTTTAGTTATATTATTTTTTTTAATTTTTATATTGATTTCCTATCTCTCTTTTAAACCCATGAGAATCCCTGTTTCATTTTTATCTTTATTTTTTCAAAAGTTAATCATTATATTATATTATATTATCATATTGATATTTAATTTTTTATCTCAATCACGATTCCTTCTAGGTTATGCCTCCCATCAATTATTATCATTTTTTAAATTGTTTTATTCTTTTTTTTTTCTTATTTCAAACATTTTTTTTCTAACAAAAAAAAACACATCATTTTTTATATAGACATCGTGTTATCATTTTATATAAATATAAATAATTTTTTTTCTTAATATAAATAATTATATTTTTTTGTTCAAAACATAAACATGAATTTTATATATATATATAAATTCATTTTTTTGTTATATTATATATAATTAAAATATCAAAAAATATCATAAAACAATTTCATATTATTATATTTTGTTTTATTTTTAATCATTATACGCCACATTATTGGTTAAAAAATACACATTATTATATATTATTATACTTTTTTTGTGTTGACACATTACCTATAATTTTTTGTTATCTCATTTATAGAGAAAGTTATCTCTACTTTTATTATTATATATTATTATATTTTTTTTATTTCTTTATTTTTTTATCCTATCTTTTTTTATTTGTTCCAACACATTTATCTCTCCAATCAATTCACCCTTATTGTTAGTCAAAACATTATTTTTCAATTCAATTATTTCACTCTTTAACCTTAAATTTTTTTATAAAGCAAATATAATCAATAAAAAAACATTTTGAATAACATATATAGATATAAATGATATATATATATATTATAAACACATATCAAAGGTGAGTTTTTTATAATAAATTTATTAAATATATTTATAATTTATAAAAACATAACATATTTTCAAATATTTATAAAATATAATATCTTAAAATTAATAATAATACTTTTTTATATATAAAAATGTTTATATTAATAATACATTCAAAACAGTAAATATTAAAACATAATTTTTAAAATTATATATATATATATTAACATTTTATAGAAAAATTTATTAAAAGAAAATAATATTTAAATTCATGAGTTCATGTTACATTTCAAAGCATAAAAAATAACATCAATTGGAAACTACATTTTAAAGATAATACCTTTAAGAGCTAAACACCATTAGAAATAAAAACTACAGTTTTTAACATTTAAATTTATAAATCATAACTTATAATATAATTCTATAAAACACTTGAAATAAATAAGTTTTGAAACCTTATAAAACATAAGTTTTGTAAGAACTAGGTTTCATAATTAAAATACTATGAAATTATAGGTGGAACATAAAATAATTAAAAAAACTTGAAAATGATTAAGTTATATAATATTTATAAAACTAGGTGTTATTATTTTGAAAATATAAAGTAAAGTAACAAATTATAAAATATAACATTATCCATTTAAATTCAAGTTCATAAAACTCAGGGTGTTACATTATTCCCCCTTTAACCGAATTGCGTTCTCGTAATTCGATTCGTGTACTCTCATAGACTCATCAACACAGAATTTTGACATCCTCAGCGATTTCCCTACACAAAAAATCTAGGAATTAATAACTACCAAAAGAAATAACAAGAAAACAAATAATTTGTACCTTCACTGGGCCCACCACCGCGACCAGTTTTCCGACATCGTCAACTCTATCCCCAAGGTAGAGCTATGTAATTCGATCTCTCTTTCCCAAATACATCTTGGGAAACTAGGGTTAAACTCCTCACATAAAACAACTGGGCTTCCAGATAGAAGCGTAAGAAGTGTGAAGCTCAGCAATATCGATGTGGACTCGGTCCCTAGAGACCAGTCAGACTACCTCAATGTCGAGGGTTCTGGTATCATAGTCTCCAATATAGACTGAAACTCAAAATTTGGAAGAGATACGCTACACAGAGATCACCCTAATATATAGCTTCCTAAAAAACTCTTTAAGATAGATAAATCTCAGTAAGGCGAGACATTGAAAAAGTCCTTCATAATACTTCTGCATACCAGTATAGTATGCGAATTGTGTATATGCCATACGGTAGAAGACATTTCTTGGACCCTGGAATAGTCGAAGGACATTTGAGTTGTTCAACAGTTGATAAAGGAGTTTACAGGATAGACGAAGGTTCCCAAATGGATCATAATCTTCTAAACATGAAATAACATCAATGGTTTCTGGAATTTCAGTTGGTAGGGACAAAAGACTTATTGGTGATCTTTTTTCTTCTATCTGATTTTTTTAAGAAATTTAACTTAATAATACTTAATTTGAAGTTTTAGCATTGTTCTAATTTTCTAGAGTTGTCTAAACCATTCCTTTGATACCAACTATAACGCCCCAACCTCTGGTAGCCTGGAGCTGGTGCTCTAGATATGGTGTTTAATTTTTTTATCTTAAAAATAGAAACAATAAAATTACACATCACACCTTTTCAGGAGGAACATTAGGGTTTAGGTTCTAGATAATTACACACAATAGCTTCACTTCTAAAATTCTGAAAAGAGACAAATTCTAAATCTTGATATATCCACTAAGCCTGTAAAATTTCATTAAAAACGTTGGGTGAGAATTTAAAATACTTAGTAAGGGGTTTTTAAAAATACTTAATATAGCTTTCAAAAACCTTCTTTGAAAATAATACAGATACATAAAATAATTATTTTAAAGAAAACAACATCACTTTCTAAAGGTTCATAGGAAACATTTAGGGGATTCCACACAAGTATATAAGAAATTAACCGTAGACTAATAAAAGATCATGTTATAATGTAAGTATGATGGTACAAAATTGCATGGTGTTCTACTAAATATAAATAAGCATAACATGCAAAGTATGCAAGCACTACTATGCATAAACACTAACTGATTTTCACATAAACAATTTTCACATTATCAAATGATAAATGAGATGGTAACATTTGGATTGAAATTATGGAAATTAATACTGCTATTTCTTCATAAATGTCTCATCATATTCCGTGTACATTTAATGTCATACTCATAAGTAAAGGGATACTAACCAATGATGTTCTACTAGTCGAATAATCACTTGGTTGGTCACATACTAACAAATAATGAGAGAATGTATAATACCAGACTTTAATTTTTGTGTCAAGGCCTCGTTCCAAGACCTAGCTAGTGGCTAACTATAACCAGACCCCAACCCGGAGAGCCTCCGTAACAGGAATCAATCCCGGAGAGCCTCTGTAATCAGACTCCAACCTAGAGGGTCTGCTGTAACTGAACCCCAACCCAGAGGGATTACCTTTACCAATCCCTAACCCAGAACATATTAGTCTAATACATTCCTCATATGTTCAGTAAAGTCTGAAATTCAAGGTGTCTCATACCACCTTGAATAATTAAATTATTATTTCTTAAATTATTATAATTGATAAATAAATAATAAATTATTTGATTTATCACATAAATTAATAACATTACAACCCTCCTACAAAATTTTAATTCATTGAAATACATGTTTATGACTCCAAAATAAATACTATTCACACTAAATTCATGTGCAAATAAATGGAAATGAAAATGGTCTAAATCATAACATGTCAGTTATTATTTAGATAAAAATTTTCCCAACGACATGGATAAACTTGTAAACATTATTTTCCCAGGTAATATTAATTTTAAACACACAAGTAATGAATGGATGGGGTTACCACATAAAATGAGGGGTCCTTAATTTTCAAAATCCTTTATTCGTGGAAATGAATATTTATAGTTTAAATGAATAATTTTAAATTAAGATTGATTTCATTTGTACAAAAGCATGCGCTGATAAATGGTAATGTATTAATAAATATCTATGCCTTATGTTTCATAAAATATAAGGCCAATTGTTTTTCAGTGAAACGTTTGTTTATGTAATTCATACATTCATGGGAATTTAATTAAACATATAAAAAACATACTTTAACCACTGAAGTTTGTTTTAGGCCAAGTTAATTCGGATTATTGTTCAAACTTATAGGTGCATACACATAACCATATATGTAAAGACCCGCAAATTTCAAGGAAATTTTTTTTTTCTTAATTTTCTTTGGAATTTTACAAGGGCGCAGCTTCAGACGGCACCTGATTCCGAGGCCCGGTGTGCCCGGAATCAATTTCCGAAGTTTGGCTCGGGTACGTTCAGTGAACGGACGAGCGGGTTTTTCTATCTTTTGAACCGGTGCCCGGAATCGAATTCTGAGGGCACCGATGAACTCGCAGCGCCGGTATTTGCTTAGAAACGCCTCTTCCGGAGTTGCGTTTGCTCAAGACGTGGTTTTTAAATTTTGCGGCTTTAAGTCAGAATAAAATAAAGTTGTGCGACAACTTTATTTTATTTCACTTAAACTGCTTGGAAGCCACTTAAAGTCACTTAAAGGCGGCTTGAACTGAGTTGAACTGGATAGGATGCTATCCAGAAATATCCTACCCCTTGGTAGGATATTTTTGCGGTGGGACCCGCACGAGCCCCGCCGTTTCTTTCGCTAAGTAACGCACCCGCGAAAACCCGTCAAAGTAACTGAAAAGTCAACCGACGCGTTTTCTTTAATTCTTAACAGACCATTTAATTGGGCGGTTTATTTCGTAAATTAAATGGACTGTTTCTTCGTGAATTAAATGGGTCGTTTCTTTCGAATTGATGGATCGTTTCTTAACCGGTTTCGTGTTGGCATGTTTATAAAATAAGACCAACCTAAAAATCCTTGGAAAGGATTTGAGAGAATCTTCGTTCCTCCACCCTCTCCGCGAAGAACGCGAAGAACGCGAAGAACGCGAAGAACGCGAAGAACGCGAAGAACGCCGGAACCGGAATCCGACGACGCACGATCCGCGATGTCAACAGCTTTTCCGCGACCCTCTTCTTCTTCGGTGCCTCTTCTTCCGCGGCGAACCTGCGATCGGCGGTTAAAGGTGAGAATCGAAACTTCTAAATTCTCCCTTCTTAATTTCAATAACAACGGATTTAATTAATTAAATCCGTTTGTTCTTGATCCGGAGATTGGCGACGCGACGCCGGATACCGCGACGACGCGACGATCTCCTTCTTCCGCGACGAGCGATTCCGCGACGACCTCTCGTCCGACGACGACTTCGAGGTAGGGATTTTTTTTGGAAAAGTTACCCCTTTTAAATTTTCTCGTGAACGTTCTTGAAAATTTAAAAAGCCGGTTTCAAGCGAACAATTTTATCTTTAAATAAAATTGTTGGATCATGTGTTGATCATCTTATTCTTTTCTCCCGTTGTTTATGATTAACGCGGAGGGAGCGGGTCTAACGAACAAGACCCGACAACCCTCCGCCGATCTTCCTTTTTGTGCGGATTTGGCGGGCGACGGAAAAAGCACGACGCAAGGGCCATTTGTTGATTCCGCAGTGGAGGACGCGTCCCGGGAGGAACAATGGCGCAGACGGGAGGCAAAACGGGCCACCGGAGCAACTCCGGCGGCCCGCGGAAGGAGGCGGCGGCGCGGGTCGCCGGCGCGGCGGCGCCGGCAACCGGAGGCGGCGGCGCCCGGCGCGCCGCCGTGGAGATCTCCCGCCGCGGCTGAAGCCGCGGCGGCGGCGGCCGGTTCCGCGGCCGCGCGGAACCGGGAACGGACGCGGCGGCCCGGCCGCGTCCGCGTGACAGGCGGCCCCCCGCGGGGGCCGCGTTTCTCCAAATGCCGCGGGTCAAACCCGCGGCGGCGGCCTGCTCGGGCGGTCGGCCGAAGCCGAGCCGGCCGGTCCGGTCGGCCGGGCCGCGCCCAGGCCGGACCGGACCCGGCCGAGCCGGTTCGGGCCGGTTCGGGCCGACCCGGGTCGGGCCGACCCGGTTCGGCCGACCCCAGGGGGCGTTCGGGCCGGGTCGCCCCGGGCCTGGAACCCCCGTTTTGGGCCCTCTTCGGTCTTTCGCCCATATCTTGGGCCTGGGACCTCCGATTGACGAACCGTCAGCGGCTACGCGATCCTTTGATCGAGACGGTCGTTTCGGTATATTACACTCAAGGTTTCGGAAGACTTTGGGTTCGGCCGGGTTGGTTCGTACACGAAACCAACCGGGCCCTCGGAGCGGAAACGCTCATAACTTGAGCTACGGACGTCCGATCGACGTACCGTCAGCTTTGGTAGTTTCCTCTAAGTGAGACGGAACTTTTGGCATACTCCGCCCGAGGATCGGACACAGGCGGAGTACGGTCGGGTTGGTTTTGCCCTAAAAACCAACCGGGCCCCTGGGACGAAAATGCCAATAACTCTCAGACCGGGCGTCCGATTGACGCGCCGTCTGTTGCGTTGAGATCCTGTTGTCGATACGGAACTTTTGGATACATCAACTTCGGACTACGTGTCAGTTGATGTATCAGCCTCTCGGCTCGTGGAGCGGACCCTCCTAACGAGCTCGCTATGTGCGGGAACCCTAGTGCTGGCTGTGCCTTCGACGGCAGAGCAGAAATCCTCCGTGGACTGCGACGACGGCAGAGCAGAGATCCTCCGTGGACTGCGACGACGGCAGAGCAGAGATCCTTCGTGGACTGCGGCGACGACTGTGCAGAGATCCTCCGTGGACTGCGTCGACTACTGCACTCAGCGATCCTACGTGGAACAGTGCTACCGAACCTGTGTGAGCTGAATCTTCTTTTTACCTTGAGCGGTGGAGCGCTTGGGTGTAGCGGCGGACCCGTGGTACTTGACAGTGGTGGTGCGCTTGGATGCAGCAACAGACCCTTGGCGGTGGAGCGCTTGGTTGTAGCGGCAGACCCGCGATACTCTACGGAGTGTGTGCGCTTGGTTGTAGCGACAGACCCGCGACGGTGGAGACGTGCGTGCGGAGTACGGAGACCGTATAGATGACTGAGACCTGACGACTGCTTGACCGACTCGACTTGGAGTGAGTCGACTAGCCCAGTGGACGGAGCGCCCAGTAGTTGGCAGCAGACCCACGGCGGACGGAGCGCCTGGTAGTTGGCGGCAAACCCGCGGTACTCGACAGGAGGAGTACCTCAGTAGGCTATCTGGGTGAGCGCCCGGTATTTGGCAGCAGACCCTCAGCGGACGGAGCGCCCGGTAGTTGGCAGCAGACCCGCGGTACTCGACAGGAGGAGTACTTCAGCAGTCTTAGGTTAGTGAGCAGTACCTCGGAGTCGTGACAGGACCACTGTACACTTCAGAGATGGGGCTCTTCAACATTTACGGTTTCGATAATGAAAATCCTGGTTGAGCTGAATCTTATGTTACTCTCCTTTGTGGATTGTGTTGAACTATCCTATGTGGATTTACTGTTACTCTCCTTTGTGGATTGTGTTGAACTATCCTATGTGGATTTACTGTTACTCTCCTTTGTGGATTGTGTTGAACTATCCTATGTGGATTTACTGTTACTCTCCTTTGTGGATTGTGTTGAACTATCCTATGTGGATTTACCGTTACTATCCTTGTGGATTTGAGTCTTGTTTCCTTTGTGGATTGAGTTGTTCTTGAGCTCGTGAGCAGAGCTAGAATTGGGGACTTAGGTATGTGTATGGGCATATACCTAAGTCGAGTCAGATGTTACTTCGTGATTGCATCTTTCTTTTGTGCTATATCCTTTGTGGATTTCGGGAGACCTTCGGGGGTCTCGGGGTCCTTACTGAGTAGTTGTACTCACCCCTGCACGGGCTATGCCCGCACCTTGTTGTGTTGGTTGCAGACGACGGACAGCGCTGATCGCGGTTGGGGCATGGAGCAGGACGGTACCTGGAGGTGGACCACTGGGCGGGACGTGCTCGGAGCGGACGTGGGACCCGAGGAGCCTGGAGGCTATCTGTACCCACCCTTCAGGTGGGATTGCCAGTGGACGACACGAGGCCGCCGTCTTTTCTTCAGTTGTTGTACTTTACTTTTCAGTTGTACTTTACAGTTGGGCTTGTATTTCCGGCCCCCTTTACTTTTCTGCACTTTACTTTCCGCTTGCTGACTCTGTGTGGTTGTTACTTATAAAGGCAATGCCTTCCCTGTTTACTGGGATTTTACGCCTTGGTGCTAGTCGCCAGCCCCTGGCCTATGGAAGGCGGGCTTGGGGTAGTCACGGCACGGGCCCCGAGGACGGGTCGTGACAAATACAGAGTTCTAATGGGATCTGGTGCGATCACACCAGGGTGTGGCCGATCACTCTTGAGTTGGTCAACCCTACCCTTGTGGCAGCAGGAGTTTTGAGTTTCAGTTCTAACCTAAAAAGGGAAACCTCTTGAATTCGAGGGGGACGAACACGTTCTTATACGGTCTCAACCCGATGAGGTTTCGGAGATGTGGCCGAGGCGGCAGGTTATCTCCGAAGTTCGATGGGCCTTTCCAGGTCCTCAGCAGGATAGGAGAGGTGGCTTATCGCCTGGCTCTACCACCTCAGTTGCACCGGGTGCACGATGTCTTTCACGTGTCTCAGCTGAGGAGATACGTACACGACCCGACGCACATCATCGACTTTGGGGAGCTGGACGTGGACGATGGGGCGACTTTTGCGGAGGTCCCAGTGGAGATCGAGGATCGACAGGAGCGGGTCCTACGTGGGCGGTCGATTCCTCTTGTGCGCGTCAGATGGCAGCACGGGAACCTCCAGGAGAGCACTTGGGAGCGGGAGGCTCAGATGCGTGCTCAGTACCCCCATTTGTTCCCCTAGTTTTTGATGTATCTTTACGGGGACGTAAAGCCCTGAGGTGGGAGTAATGTAAAGACCCGCAAATTTCAAGGAAATTTTTTTTTTCTTAATTTTCTTTGGAATTTTACAAGGGCGCAGCTTCAGACGGCACCTGATTCCGAGGCCCGGTGTGCCCGGAATCAATTTCCGAAGTTTGGCTCGGGTACGTTCAGTGAACGGACGAGCGGGTTTTTCTATCTTTTGAACCGGTGCCCGGAATCGAATTCTGAGGGCACCGATGAAATCGCAGCGCCGGTATTTGCTTAGAAACGCCTCTTCCGGAGTTGCGTTTGCTCAAGACGTGGTTTTTAAATTTTGCGGCTTTAAGTCAGAATAAAATAAAGTTGTGCGACAACTTTATTTTATTTCACTTAAACTGCTTGGAAGCCACTTAAAGTCACTTAAAGGCGGCTTGAACTGAGTTGAACTGGATAGGATGCTATCCAGAAATATCCTACCCCTTGGTAGGATATTTGTGCGGTGGGACCCGCACGAGCCCCGCCGTTTCTTTCGCTAAGTAACGCACCCGCGAAAACCCGTCAAAGTAACTGAAAAGTCAACCGACGCGTTTTCTTTAATTCTTAACAGACCATTTAATTGGGCGGTTTATTTCGTAAATTAAATGGACTGTTTCTTCGTGAATTAAATGGGTCGTTTATTTCGAATTGATGGATCGTTTCTTAACCGGTTTCGTGTTGGCATGTTTATAAAATAAGACCAACCTAAAAATCCTTGGAAAGGATTTGAGAGAATCTTCGTTCCTCCACCCTCTCCGCGAAGAACGCGAAGAACGCGAAGAACGCGAAGAACGCGAAGAACGCCGGAACCGGAATCCGACGACGCACGATCCGCGACGTCAACAGCTTTTCCGCGACCCTCTTCTTCTTCGGTGCCTCTTCTTCCGCGGCGAACCTGCGATCGGCGGTTAAAGGTGAGAATCGAAACTTCTAAATTCTCCCTTCTTAATTTCAATAACAACGGATTTAATTAATTAAATCCGTTTGTTCTTGATCCGGATATTGGCGACGCGACGCCGGATACCGCGACGACGCGACGATCTCCTTCTTCCGCGACGAGCGATTCCGCGACGACCTCTCGTCCGACGACGACTTCGAGGTAGGGATTTTTTTTGGAAAAGTTACCCCTTTTAAATTTTCTCGTGAACGTTCTTGAAAATTTAAAAAGCCGGTTTCAAGCGAACAATTTTATCTTTAAATAAAATTGTTGGATCATGTGTTGATCATCTTATTTTTTTCTCCCGTTGTTTATGATTAACGCGGAGGGAGCGGGTCTAACGAACAAGACCCGGCAACCCTCCGCCGATCTTCCTTTTTGTGCGGATTTGGCGGGCGACGGAAAAAGCACGACGCAAGGGCCATTTGTTGATTCCGCAGTGGAGGACGCGTCCCGGGAGGAACAATGGCGCAGACGGGAGGCAAAACGGGCCACCGGAGCAACTCCGGCGGCCCGCGGAAGGAGGCGGCGGCGCGGGTCGCCGGCGCGGCGGCGCCGGCAACCGGAGGCGGCGGCGCCCGGCGCGCCGCCGTGGAGATCTCCCGCCGCGGCTGAAGCCGCGGCGGCGGCGGCCGGTTCCGCGGCCGCGCGGAACCGGGAACGGACGCGGCGGCCCGGCCGCGTCCGCGTGACAGGCGGCCCCCCGCGGGGGCCGCGTTTCTCCAAATGCCGCGGGTCAAACCCGCGGCGGCGGCTTGCTCGGCCGCTCGGCCGAAGCCGAGCCGGCCGGTCCGGTCGGCCGGGCCGCGCCCAGGCCGGACCGGACACGGACGAGCCGGGTCGGGCCGGTTCGGGCCGACCCGGGTCGGGCCGACCCGGTTCGGCCGACCCCAGGGGGGGGTTCGGGCCGGGTCGCCCCGGGCCTGGAACCCCCGTTTTGGGCCCTCTTCGGTCTTTCGCCCATATCTTGGGCCTGGGACCTCCGATTGACGAACCGTCAGCAGCTACGCGATCCTTTGATCGAGACGGTCGTTTCGGTATATTACACTCAAGGTTTCGGAAGACTTTGGGTTCGGCCGGGTTGGTTCGTACACGAAACCAACCGGGCCCTCGGAGCGGAAACGCTCATAACTTGAGCTACGGACGTCCGATCGACGTACCGTCAGCTTTGGTAGTTTCCTCTAAGTGAGACGGAACTTTTGGCATACTCCGCCCGAGGATCGGACACAGGCGGAGTACGGTCGGGTTGGTTTTGCCCTAAAAACCAACCGGGCCCCTGGGACGAAAATGCCAATAACTCTCAGACCGGGCGTCCGATTGACGCGCCGTCTGTTGCGTTGAGATCCTGTTGTCGATACGGAACTTTTGGATACATCAACTTCGGACTACGTGTCAGTTGATGTATCAGCCTCTCGGCTCGTGGAGCGGACCCTCCTAACGAGCTCGCTATGTGCGGGAACCCTAGTGCTGGCTGTGCCTTCGACGGCAGAGCAGAAATCCTCCGTGGACTGCGACGACGGCAGAGCAGAGATCCTCCGTGGACTGCGACGACGGCAGAGCAGAGATCCTTCGTGGACTGCGGCGACGACTGTGCAGAGATCCTCCGTGGACTGCGTCGACTACTGCACTCAGCGATCCTACGTGGAACAGTGCTACCGAACCTGTGTGAGCTGAATCTTCTTTTTACCTTGAGCGGTGGAGCGCTTGGGTGTAGCGGCGGACCCGTGGTACTTGACAGTGGTGGTGCGCTTGGATGCAGCAACAGACCCTTGGCGGTGGAGCGCTTGGTTGTAGCGGCAGACCCGCGATACTCTACGGAGTGTGTGCGCTTGGTTGTAGCGACAGACCCGCGACGGTGGAGACGTGCGTGCGGAGTACGGAGACCGTATAGATGACTGAGACCTGACGACTGCTTGACCGACTCGACTTGGAGTGAGTCGACTAGCCCAGTGGACGGAGCGCCCAGTAGTTGGCAGCAGACCCACGGCGGACGGAGCGCCTGGTAGTTGGCGGCAAACCCGCGGTACTCGACAGGAGGAGTACCTCAGTAGGCTATCTGGGTGAGCGCCCGGTATTTGGCAGCAGACCCTCAGCGGACGGAGCGCCCGGTAGTTGGCAGCAGACCCGCGGTACTCGACAGGAGGAGTACTTCAGCAGTCTTAGGTTAGTGAGCAGTACCTCGGAGTCGTGACAGGACCACTGTACACTTCAGAGATGGGGCTCTTCAACATTTACGGTTTCGATAATGAAAATCCTGGTTGAGCTGAATCTTATGTTACTCTCCTTTGTGGATTGTGTTGAACTATCCTATGTGGATTTACTGTTACTCTCCTTTGTGGATTGTGTTGAACTATCCTATGTGGATTTACTGTTACTCTCCTTTGTGGATTGTGTTGAACTATCCTATGTGGATTTACTGTTACTCTCCTTTGTGGATTGTGTTGAACTATCCTATGTGGATTTACCGTTACTCTCCTTGTGGATTTGAGTCTTGTTTCCTTTGTGGATTGAGTTGTTCTTGAGCTCGTGAGCAGAGCTAGAATTGGGGACTTAGGTATGTGTATGGGCATATACCTAAGTCGAGTCAGATGTTACTTCGTGATTGCATCTTTCTTTTGTGCTATATCCTTTGTGGATTTCGGGAGACCTTCGGGGGTCTCGGGGTCCTTACTGAGTAGTTGTACTCACCCCTGCACGGGCTATGCCCGCACCTTGTTGTGTTGGTTGCAGACGACGGACAGCGCTGATCGCGGTTGGGGCGTGGAGCAGGACGGTACCTGGAGGTGGACCACTGGGCGGGACGTGCTCGGAGCGGACGTGGGACCCGAGGAGCCTGGAGGCTATCTGTACCCACCCTTCAGGTGGGATTGCCAGTGGACGACACGAGGCCGCCGTCTTTTCTTCAGTTGCTGTACTTTACTTTTCAGTTGTACTTTACAGTTGGGCTTGTATTTCCGGCCCCCTTTACTTTTCTGCACTTTACTTTCCGCTTGCTGACTCTGTGTGGTTGTTACTTATAAAGGCAATGCCTTCCCTGTTTACTGGGATTTTACGCCTTGGTGCTAGTCGCCAGCCCCTGGCCTATGGAAGGCGGGCTTGGGGTAGTCACGGCACGGGCCCCGAGGACGGGTCGTGACAATATATATGTATATGAATATAATATGTATATTTCACACCCACGTACATCACTTTGAAAAAAATAGTCATTGAGTTTACAATCAAATACCATATTTGAAAATAATTTACACCCATCACATTCTAAAACATCATTGTAAATCAACACTTATCAGATTTAAAACCAGGTGGAATAAAACTATATGAATGTCTATATATATATATAATATACTAGTGTATATTAAAGTTTACTAAAGTAAGAAAAAGTGTATTGAACCCTTACACAGAACCTGAAAATATAGAGTTGACATAAATAAATAAATAAACTTGCCTTCCATAGTTTAATAAAAACCATGAATCTAAAATAATTTTTAGTGAACCCTTAATTTATATATTCTAAAAACTAAATTCATATACACACACATATATATATTAACATCCTAAAAGAAATGTAATTTGTTTAATAAAAATTAAACCCTTAACATCATAAGAGTAATTCATAACTTAGGCAAATGAAATCCGAGGTTCTGCACAGAAGAACTTTTAAACCAAACCGCGAAGTTATAAACATAATTTTATGAATATATATGTGTATATAAAAAAAGACAAGGAAAATTTAAAACCCTTACAAGATAATAAACTTAAATATAAATTAATTAGAAGAAAATAATACCTTACTTGATTCAGATCAGGAGAGGGCTGTGGGTTTCTGAAACCGAGAGGAGAGCTTGATATTGAGAAATTTGGGTGTTATTGGATAAAAAAAGACGGTTATAAATAGAATAATATGCATATTGTTTTTTATTAAAACATTATCGATGTGGGCCAATGTGGTGAAAACTACGAAGAAGCAATTAGAATTGGTGGTGAGCATTTTTAGGTTCTATGCGACCCCTAGTTTAGCAGAGGAGACAACATTTATTATCATTTTAGTTTTTTTTAATTTTTATATTGATTTTATATCTCTCTTTTAAACACACAAGATTCCTTATTTCATTATTATCTTTATTTTGTCAAAAGTTAATCATTATATTATATTATATTATCATGTTGAGATTTACTTTTTCTCTCAATCATTATTCATTCTCAGTTACACCTCTCATCAATTATTATCATTTTTTATAATTGATTTATTCTTTTATTGACTTATTTCACACTTTCTTTTACTAAAAAAATGCATCATTTTTATATAGACATCATGTTATCATTTTATATAAATATATATAATTTTTTTCTTAATATAAATAATTATATTTTTTTGTTCAAAACATAAACAAGAATTTCGTTTATATATATATAAATCCGTTTCTTTTTTGTATTATATATATTTAAAATATCAAAAAACGTCATAAAGGAATTTCATATTTTTATATTATATTTTCTTTTTAATCATTATATGAAACATTATTGGTTAAACAATACACATTATTATATATTGTTATATTTTTTTTGTGTTGACAAATTACATATAATTTTTTTATTATCTCATTTATTGTCAAAGTTATATCTACTTTTATTATTATATATTATTATATATATTTTATTTATTTCTTTTTTTATCCTATCAATTTTTTATTTGTTCCAACACATTTCTCTCTCCAATAAATTCACCCTTGTTGTTAGTCAACACGTTATTTTTCGATTCAATCATTTTACTCTTTAACAATATTTTCTTTATAAAACAAATATAATCATTAAAAAAACGTTTTGAATAACATATATAGATATAAACGATATATATATATATATATATATATATATATATATATATATATATTAGAAACACATATCAACAGTGCGTTTTTTTATAATAAATTTATTAAATAGATTTATAATTTATAAAAACATAACATATTTCCAAATATTTATAAAATAAAATATATTAAAATTAATAATAATACTTTTTATATAAAAAATGTTTATATCAATAATACATTAAAAACATTAAATATTAATGCATACTTTTTAAAATTATATATATATACATATTAACTTATTAAATAAAACATTTATTAAAAGAAAATAATATTTCAATTCCTGAGTTCATGTTACATTTCAAAGCATAAAAAATAACTTCAATAGGAAACTACATTTTAAAGATAATACCTTTAAGTGCTAAACAACATTAGAAATAAAAACTATAGTTTTAACATTTAAAAGTATAAAGCATAACTTACAATATTATTCTAGAACACACTTGAAATACATAAGTTTTGAAACCTTATATAACATAAGTTTTGTAAGCACTAGGTTTCATAATTAAAATACTATGAAATTATAGATGGAACATAAAATACTTAAAAAAACTGAAAAAGATTAAGTTATATAATATTTATAAAACTAGGTGTTATTATTTTGAAAATATGAAGTAAAGTACCAAATTATACAATATAACATTATCCATTTAAATTTTAGTTCATAAAACTCAGGGGGTTACAATTTCAGTACATAAAAATTATTATTCATCATATAAAGAATAATTTTATCCATTTTTAATAGTTTCAATTCTCAACAAGTCACCACAAATAATTTTTATCATTTTAAAAATTTTAGAAATAAATGTCACAATAATTTCAACTCTAACACATGCTTAAAATATATGATAATATCAACACTGTAGAAATATAATCATGCCAAAATAATGAGAAAGTTATTATTTTCAAGGTTTCCAAATTTAATGGAATTATCAATAATCAGGATAGAAAATTTCAGAAATTTAACAATATAAATTCCAAATGCCACATTTTACTACAAGTAAATAACACATGATCATGATAAATTAAAAATGGAAAGCAATACATGGAATATTAACTCACTTGGTAACCATAATAATTCTTATCAAGACTTAAAATAAATCATTTTATCATGCCAATATGAAATCTACTCGAAGTTACATGATTCATAAGGGTTTTCAAAATTCAATAGTCATTCACAAAAAATACACTAAGCTTGATTCTCTAACAATTTCAAACACTAAGAAAACAAGAAAAAAAGTTATATATTTTATGAGAGGAAAAATTCAATTCATGAAGAGTCACGTTATAATAGGAAAGAAAACAAAACATTCAAGCCTTAATAATATTTTAGAAAAATAACTTAGGCCAATTAAAAACCATTTTACTCTTTCCTTTTAGTTTTATATGATTTATTCATCAAAGAATAATTATTAATTAGCAACTATAGTGTGGTCAGAGTAAAATAATCATAGAAAATTTCCTGGATTTGTATGATTAGATTCCTTGAATTCATAATACCTTATCATTAAATCATGAGAGTAATGAATCCTGATGCTTCTACCACTCCTAGGTCTCATCCTTTCAAGCGACGCTAACTCACTTGGTCATTCAGTAGGCTCAGAGTCCTTGCATTAGATCACGAGGGGGAATTAAAATCATGTGTCCTAGCCAGTATTCCCTAGCCAATGGAACACACCAAGATCATCTGACATTATTTCCCTACCAAAAAATTCAATACTCACAGTTCATAACTCCAAAATCTATCCTATCTCCCTACCATCACTATTGATACCAATCTTTCATGACCCCCTGCCTCCAAATATGTCATAATGAGGGGAGAGATATAAAGACCCCCGAGTACCACCTCCAGTAGGCCCCAGGTTGGTGACTAGCACTGAGGGAATAAAAATATAATATATAAGTGACATTAAACTCTATAATATAAATAGGTTTGAGATATTAGATGAATCATCCATAATAAACACCATGACATAATATAAAAAAATCCAAGAACCACCCCACAATGTATGTGAAAATAAACTGATATAGATAAAATGACTTCCAAGTAAATACCCTAAATAAAATCTGAAGTAGTAATACAACAATTGTCCAATGGTAAGAATTAGTAATGTCCAAAAGGGTCCATGATGTACTCCTAAAAACTGGAAAGTAATTTTACATATATAGGTTGAGTATACAGGTATAATCAGTAGGTTAACTAAAATCTCTCATGAACATGGGAAAATAGAATACTAATGCACCTATGAGAAAATTAGTAGAACCAAATAGAACCTATATTGGTATACTAACCAAAACCCCCAACCTTACCGAGGTTCTCTATCCAAATAAAACATCCAAGTATAATAATATAATATAAATCAAATCGATGATAGGGTACCATGAACCACTTTCCCATTAATTTTCCACTCTCACACCCCAACATCTTACGTCTGGGTGCTCCCACTTCTTCCTAATAACATCTCATCACATCACATCACACCCTACACATAGACACCTTGGCCATCACATCATATCAAAACTCATAGCCAGAGTAGTAGGGTATAATGAACATAAATTACATCAACCTCATTCCCTAATACTACCACACAAAACCCCCACCATAATCCGTTTCACCACATCTCGCCTGATCACACCTGGGCCACGACATACTCATCACATAATTTGTAGATAGTGAAACTTTTAAATTCTGGCCATCATAACCCATGCATATCACCAATTCTTGGAAGAGGTATAGGGGGAAAGTGGGTATCCATATATCCATACTTCTACTAGGATGTTTCAAAAAACACCCCCCGCATGACTATGTGGGTGTCGAAACATAGTGCTCGATAAGGGTGGGGTTCATATAGAAATCACAAGAATTTATAGGGATTAAAAATATAGAGTTACATCACCCAATCCCCATTCTAAGGGTTCACAAAGTCAAAAAACATATCACTGGAACGTCCACTTTCTCTAGAAAATCTAAAAACACAACCCCCAATAAGACAAACACATGACACAATTCATATTTTAATTTTTAATTCTCATCAATCCATTTTCTTTATTTTTCATTACCAACCCACTTCATTAAGATACTTAATTTTAATTTATGTATTCAACATTTGTTAATATCCCATTTATTTTTAATATATTGTGTTTAATCCCACTACTACTTAGAAAACTAGTATAACCAACCACCATCACAACCCTACTAGAAAACCACACCACAATCACCATCATAACCTCACTACATAACCACACCACCACCACCACTATCATAGCCCCACTGCACATCACATCCAATGCCCCCACACCCATCACAATAAAGCCAATGCCCTTGCATCAAATCATCACAACCAAACCACAATATAAAAACGCTCCCACAAACACATTACAACACATACCAAAACATTACCCATATTAGGCATAGTGGATTTTATTCAATTCTACTTTGTTATTTAAGGGTGTTAACATAAGAGATGTAAGATCCTAGGGAATACATTTCATTACCAAACTATATTTGATTATCCAATTATAATTTAAGTGTTTTCAATAACTACACAACATGAATCCCATGATTTATATCATAATAACAAGCCAGGACCCCCAACATCCATGATCTTCAGTGGGATGTTTTCCTATACAATTTACAATATTAGAATAATAACAACAAGGTTATAATATCACGATTCATATTACCCTTCCCCTTTTGATTTAATTTAAACCAATTTTTTTACCTTTATTAATTTGGATTCAACCATATTTAAAAGAGATAAAAATAATAATCCCATCCCATATGATACACACAAAGAGAAACTAAGGAATTATTACTTAGAATAATAGTATTTTCTCAAACATGATGCACCAAACATGGGGTGTGTGTAAGGGAAGAAACCTCTTCAAGGGTACTTGAACCAACTATAACAATAGGTCTCCATGACTCTAAGGGAATAATTATTTATAACCACCCATATCAAGAGAAAGTAAGAAAAAAATAAGGAAAGAATGTTCTCTAATTTTGGAAGATTAGATCCAAGTCCCGTGGGATTAGATAGAGTTTATATTTTCCATTAAAGGTAGATCTCATCAAAACCAAGATTTTTAAAAATTTAAATGGTATTTATAATTTTTATAAATATAATATATGATTTATTACCTTTTAAAAGGATTTAATAACCATTAATGAATCCAATAAACCCGTTTTTCGTCATAAAATACATCCAAATTGGAAAAATGTAAATTTTGGAAAAATTGGAAACATTGTTCACTGAACTATTGCCTAAGATTACCTACCACTAGAATGAACCACTTCAAAATTGACCCACCTACAGAAATGAACAACCACTAGAATGAACCGAAACAAAAATTACATACCACTACAATGACCTACCACCAGAATGACCCACCGCCAAAAATGACTTACCACATGAATGCCATATGACCAAAAATGATTTTTTCCAGAATTACCTAAAACCAGAATGACCTGCTACTAGAAATGAACTAAAAAAAAATAACCTACCATTATAATGACCTATCACTATAATGAACCACTACCAAAAAATACCTATCAGTAGAATAACCTAATGCTATAATGATTGGCCACCCGAAATGACCTACTACTAGAAATGACATGCCGCCAAACATGACCCAACATCAAAATGACCTTCCAAGATAAAATTCATACCATTATAATTATCTATTGAAAAAATGAACCTCCAATATAAATTAACTAAATCTAGAATGACATTCCACTAGAAATGGCCTACCATCAAAATTTTCTGTCAGCCCCTAAAACTCCCCTTTTTCCTCCAAAAAACATCAAAACTTCTCTCTTCCTTCTCCCAAAACCTCCAGGGTTTCTCTGGAAATCACATCTAACATATTAAACATAATTTAATGATACAAAAGGTCCATGATTTTACCTGATGGGTTGGATTTATGGAAGATTTTTGAGGGTGAAAATAAGATGAAATTGAATATAGGTATATAAACTAGTTCATATCTTGAATGGTAATTAATGACATGAATGGTTTTTGGGAAGAGGTTATGAAAATAATTCAGGGAAAGAATGGTGTTTAAGGAATATTTTTAAGAATGATATCTGAGGACATTCATTGAATTAATAGTTTAATGGGGGTGTTTTTGCTAAGGTGAATTAAATTTTGGCCTATGTGGAATATCAATGATTCACATAATTAATCTTTATGCACCACCGTGAATAGAGCTAGATTAAAATAGTTTTATAATCTTAGAAATCTTGGTTATCATTATTTTCTTTCTCTTCTTCTCAACATGAAAAGTTTCAGTAGGTTTTTTATGATCGTTGAAATCTAGACTCTGATTCTAATGATTCTTCAAGTGTTGGATCATGGAAATCAATGGTTAGGACCCTGTTATTTCTTAACATATGTGATCATCTTTGATCTTCTAAAAAAACCATAAATCATATTTTTCATACCTTAATTTATGGTATCAAATGAGTTTTCATCAACTTTTCATGGGATATGATATAGAAATAGAAGGAATTGGTCATATCTATGATATCATATAAGAAGAATTGTGCTGAATGAATCTAATATTTCAGGGTTTTCCCTCTATCCACTTTTTATTAAATTTAAAGGATTTTATTATTAAAAATGACTCCTAAATATTTTAGTGAAAATTATTTCACGAAAACTCTACTAAATATATATGGAGTTTTACTCTGGTTGATCTCATTCTTGGTTTTTTGGATGTGGTTATTCTTTTTGAAAAAGGAAAATTTTGAAAATAAAAGAGGTTTTGATGGGTCTCCGTAGCAGGGGTTGGGTTACATGTGCTATTGTAAATTAGGAAAATATATTATTGAAGAAATCTAAAATAATCACATGACCATTTTGGGAGGTACATGTTATCTATATATATGCATGTACGTGTTTGGATACAGGAAATTGACATGATAAGATTAATCATGCAAACTACTGATGAAGGGGTCATGGAAGGATGTAACCCTTATCATTGGACTATTTTTAGAGGTATAATTTTTCTTGTATTTGTTAATGAATTCATGAAATTGATGTTTGGATAATCATTTTTTATTGATTTTAATTGAAAATTTCATTTTGGGAAAACAATTTTGATCACCATATTTTTTGTTTAAAACTATTTTCACAAAACCTTATTGTCTATTTATATTTTTATAAATTACTGTAAACTGATTTTGATAACCCTCCTACTATTTTATAAAACTATGAGACATGATTATGTTCTTAGTGGAATATAGGGAAATACTCTTGGGGCTATCTACCATTTTGTTATACTCATTCCTACATATGCACCCCGATGCATATGTAGACATTGTATTATGTGATATAGGAATGGGACATGTTTTTTTACATCACATTTATATATTCTAGTAGTATTAGTCATTGATGTTCAAATTTGGAGATTTGGTGCTTGGACATGCCTTAGAGTTTTGAGTGGTTCCAGCTTGGTGCCTGAGTTTGTCACTGATTTAGAGTCTTAACTATATTTGTTTATTAGTTATATGTTTTAATATTATTTTGAATTTTTAATGATCTCAAATTGTTATATATTTTATCCTATATCATTATATTATTGTCTCTTTAATTATATACACAATTACCTTTATATTGGGTTTTGTGGATTATTGTGTGTGTGTGTTTGAAGGTAAAATATTCCCCCTTATAATTGTTGTGTTGAACCCTAGACATTTATTTACAACCTCAAATGTTCATGAAATTTCACTTATATTCAGTAGAACCTTTGGAATGACTCAAGATAATGGGTTGGGATAGTATGTTATAAATGATATCAGTTTGTTCAGTCCTTGTTTTGGGATGAAAGAAAGGAGATAAGATATGCGGGGACTTGAAATGTATATAAAAACATTCACAACTAAAATTTTTAAGTTTAAAATCATGTTACCAGGGTAATACATGTATAAAATGTGTTCTAAAACTATTTTATGCATGTTTTCAAATCATCATCACGGGTTTAGATTATGACTGTTTGGTATCATTCATTAGTGAAGAGATTTTCCAATAGGTCTGCATTATCACATGGTTATTGATTCAGATAATATGATATTGCGAATATATTTCCATGATATATATGACTACACTTGGAATAAAATTATTTAAAGTAGAATTAATCAGAAATAGTTGGAGTGGGTTTATAATGAAAATTCCACTAGTAAAAAGAATTAGGAACTAGAGAGACGGGGAATTAGAGAATGAGTTTCCACCTGAATCATAGGTGAACTGGTAGTTAGTTCACAATGTTGTATAGAAGTTCTATATTGTTGATAATGAACCTTTGGGAGAAACTAATCATGTGAATCCATCATTAGAGTTCCTTAAGAAGAATACATATGCATTATAACATGATTTGTGACCTGAATAAGAAGAATTTTGGATATGTGTGATAAAAATAATATTTGACTTCCTCAGAACCCCAACTGAGAAGAAATCCCAGCTAGAAAAATACATTTGAGATGAACTAGAACTACAGTGGTTGGATTTTCTAGTTTAATAAAAGTTAGACTAGTACCTTACTTGGTAATGGTTCGATACGTTATTCAATTAGATGTTTTATAGACACATCCTGCATATGGAGAATACAACATATTTCTTCTATAAGAATCAAAAAAATATATATCAGTGATTGAATATGCTTCTCAATCCACTCATTTGGTTTTCTTTAAACCAGATATAGATGCTAGTGAATCATTTAAGGACCTAATATTTGAGGAAAAACTCTTGACCTATGGTACTATTTAAAGTTGTTATTTTATATCATATGGATTATACTAAAATAGTGAATGGGGAACCATTTAGAGAGAGAGAGATATTTGGAATTAAATCCTAGTTTGAGGGGAAACCTTTGTCTATCGAAGTGCGGGAAGGAACTACAGTTCCAGAAACAAACACAAGAGGGGGATACTCTTAGGGTAGTAAGGTGCTAGAGAACCTGTATAACAGATCAATCTCTTATCAAATGCATCATAGTAATAAACTTCAATGATTTCAGTGAAAATATCATTTATATAGGAAGAAGTATTTTATGTCACAACTAAATTTTCTACAAATTCGGAAATAAAGGGCATGTTAATAAGTAATGAAGAATACCTCTAAAGTTAGTATGAATATATTGACCAACTCAGCCTCAGGACTTGGATGCGTAGATATAATAATCTTATCAAAAATTTTCTTATGCCTAGAATTAGTTTATACATGATAGATCTAGAAACAGATTGGTGGTAATTATACACCACATCACAGGAAGAAGAATTATTCTATGAGGGTTGATTGAAAACTATATGGATCTAAATACAATATTCCAAATGACCAGCCCAACCATTCCATGGTGTGAGGTACCATCCTTTTGAACTTGACTATCATACATGTTTTGTTTGATACTGGGGCATCTCATTATCTAATTTATTCTCATGTGGTTAAATAGTTAGGATTCTATGTTGAGATTATTCCTCACATCATGAGTATTAAGTCACTTATTGGGTAGCATGAGTGCAGAGGTTTCAAGTTCGGAGTATGTTTTATTACCATTAATATTTCCCATTTTCTCTAGATGTTTATAGTCTTAGATATGGATATTTTTTATATGATATTTGTAATGGAATAACTGGTGGAATTAAAATCCCACATTCATTTACATATTCTACAAGTGACTTTTACATCCCTTGATGACACCATTCATGTTTTCAAGGGGGATTGGTATATTAATACAGGAATAGATGTACCATTAGTAATAGTTGACATAACCATATTTATATAGTTGGAAGAACTTAAATTGGGTTCTATAGATGAAAATGAGAATATGATTTTTTCCTTTATAGTGGGCTGATACCCATATATCATTCCGAATGATTTTTCATGGTTAAAATCTTTGAGAGGAATCAAATATACTATAAATCTAATTCTAGGAACTAGTCCTATCTAGTTTTCATCATACATAATGGGTCCAATGAAACTACAAAAATTAAAGGTCTACCTTGAATAATTAGAAAGAAAGGGCTTCATAAGACTTTGTTTATCACCATAGGATACTCCATTTCTATTCATAATGAATGAAGATGGTTCCCTCAGATTATGTGTTGATTATCATAGACTGAACCAAGTTACAATCAATAATTGATATCCTATTCCTTACATTAATGATCTATTTGATTAATTATTGGGTGATAAGTGGTTATCTAAGATTGATCTAAAATCCAAATACCATCAACTCAAATTTAGGAAATATGATATTCCAAATACATCATGTTGAAGTCGATATGGCCATTATGAATTTCTAGTCATGTCATTTGTTTTTACAAATGAACATTCTATTTACATGGACCTAATGAAAAGTATCTTCCTTAGGTACCTCAATTTTTTTTGTTTTGATATTTTTTGATTATATATTTTTATTCTTGGAACAAGGATAACCATTATGGGGAACTTAGATATTATGTTGAGAACAATAAATGACCATGAACTTTATTCTAAATTTTATATGCGGGTATTATGGATTTAAGAAGTTCATTTTCTTTATCACATAATTTATGAAGAAGGAATATAATTTGATCATGTGATGATCCAAGTAGTTATTTATTAGAATAAAACAAATAATATCTTTGAGATTCAATGTTTTTTGGTAATGGAAGGATATTATTATCTCTTCATTCAGGATTTTTTCATGGAATGATTCTCCTGTGATGATATTTAAAATAAGGGGAATTCTATTAAAATGGGATAATAATATTCATAAATCTTTCAATTTCCTTACATCTTGGATCAATTTTATACATTTTTTTATTTTTTGAGAACTGCCTTAATGTTATGTTATTTATTATGAGGCATCCAAATCATTCTTGTATTATCATGCTGGGAGATCATGTGGTGGTTCATGTTGTACGGAAGTTTAGAACACATGATATTATTCAATTCAACATGTAGACTAGAATTAGAACCAGTGGTCTATGACTATAAAACATGGCACCACTATCTCTTCCATGAAAATTTCATAGTCTTCACTGACCATAATATTCAAAAGAATATATTTTTTTTGATGAGTCTTAAACTCTAGGAAATGAAGATGGATTGATTATATACAGATATTTAAATTCATATTGATGTATACACCCCATAAAATGAATTATGTGGTAGATTCTACTTATAGTGAAGTCATCAAAGAGGCTCATGAAAAATGGTTTTGGATGAGAGTTTTTGATGATATACATATGAATTGTATCAAAAAAAATTTAGAATGTACTTTTCTTTCCAATAACTATTGTTCCTAATTTATTTGATTTGGTAAAATAGGATCAATAATAATATTTTAATTTCATCACCATTATGTCATGCTAAAATGGTGGGGAGACCTTGGATGGTTGGAATGGGGATCAATAATTGAGATTTCAAACTGAATGTTAGTGCCTAAATATTACTATAACATTTTCTTTTGGTATATGACTAGTCAAAATGGGATACTCACATGAGCATCCAGAAATATGGTAAATTTATAAAATATAATTTCTAGTGGTTAGGTATGAAAATAATGATTTTATATTATGTTTGGAAGTGAATAATTTTTTAGTAGGTTATGATTAAGCATCAATGTCTAGTTGGTATTCAACAATATATACCTATAATTTTTTTAGAAATGAGATCAGATTGTGATGGGCTTTAACAGTAATCAACCATAAAATATTTGGAAACATAATGAAATTTTGGTGAATGTGGATTGACTTACCAAGTTGGCAGATTTCCTACAAATTAGAGAGTTTGGCACAGTACAATATCTAAAAATTTTATATATTTGGAAAGTGGTCAAGATCCATGGAGTGTCTATTTTGATCATTTTTTATAGGGAGGTAACAATCTATACCTATAATTTTTTAGAAATGGGACCATATTGTGGTGAAATTTATCACTGATCTACCATGGAATATTCAGAAACAAAATTAAATTTTGTTGATTGTGGATCGACTTACCAAGTTATCATAATTTCTACCAATCAAAGAGTCTAATACAGTAGAAGACCTTACAATGTTATATATTCGAGAAGTGGTCAAGATGTCTTAAGTACCCATTTTTATCATCTTTGGTAGGAATCCCTAATAAACTTATATGTTTCAAAAATACTTAAAATAGGTTCTCAAAACCCAATTAACTATGAGTATGGTATATAATCCTCAAAAAATTGGGAAATGATAATGCACGATTCAGATATTGGAAGATATGCTTTGAGCATGTCTCATGGACTTCAGTGGATCATGGGAAGATCATAATTAATTAGTGGGTTTAATATATAACAATAGTTATCAGGATAGCATAAATATGTCCCTGTTTGAGTCATTATATGGTTGTGCTTACCATTCTATACTTTTTTGGGTGGATACATGAGAGGCCTCCCTTATTATACTTAACCTAATCCGCCAGAGTACATAAAATATGTAAATTATCTATCTATGACTTAAATATTATATAAATCATATAAAAATCATCATCATAATACATTAAATTTTACGTTAGTGATCATGTATTTTTGAATGTGTGACTTAGACTTTGTCATCATCACTTGGGGAAGCAAGTGAAATGGTCTCCGTGGTATATTGGCCCATTTGATATTCTAAAAGGGATTTCTGTTATTTCTTATTAGTTAGGATTACCAAAAAGATTAAATGATTACAGAAATATGTTTCATGTATCTCAACTGAAGAAGAATCATCTAGACCCTAGTCATGTTATTAGTTGATATTATGTTACATTTGAACATGATGTGACTTTTATCCACGAATTAGTTCGAATTCTTGGAAAATAAGAGAAGACTTTTAGATAGAGATATATTTATTTATTATGAGTATTATGGTAGCATGGTCATATCTAGAAGTAAAATTGATAAAGTGAGACATTTATTCTAGATTAATGGCCTAATATTTTCAAAGATTCCACAAACTTCTATATTTTCCATGATCGAAAGACCAATAGTGAAGAGAATGTGGCTTCGTCGACTTGAGGTATGTCATTGTTTTTTTGTATCATTATTTTTTTGGAGTGGTTGGGTTGAATTGTTGGAGGATTTAAAAGAATAAATAGAATGGAAACAGAAGTCTAGCTACATGAACTAGTTCATGTCATCGATGGTAAACAACGATGTAAAGGTTTTTGGGAAGAGGCTATAAAAATCATTCAAGGAATGATTGTTTTTATGGGAAGTTTCATAGAAATGTTTTCTTAGACCATTAAAGGGGTGAATTTTTATTCATGAAATGAATGAGTTTTTTTTGGATTTTAAGATGAGTTGGATTATATTTTTATGTGTGTGGAATCTAGGACCTCGTTCTTCCTTCTAATTATGGATCTTCTCTGTTATTTAGAAAAAAACCATTGATTAGGGTTTTTATACTCAGATATTTGGGATTAGATAAGTTTTGATCATTTCTTTATTGGTATTTGATAGAGAAATAAAAGTAATTGGTTAGATATATGATATATTCTAAGAATAATTATCAACAAGGAATTTAAGGAATATTTTTTCTCACTATCCACTTTTCATGGAATTTGAAGGCTTTTTTGCATCAAAATGATTAGGTTTAGTTTGAGTGAAAATTTTATCACCAAAACTCTATAGAATATCTTCTAGTTTTTCCTCTGGTTGTTTTCGTTCTTGGTTTTAGTTATATGGGTAACTATACTAGGGATTGAAATGATTTGTTTGAAAAATTAAACATGGGTAAATTAAAGAGGTTTTGATGGGTTCCATTGTCATGGGTTTGGTAGCATGTGTTCTTGTTATTAGGGAAACCTAATCATGAACAAAATTTACCAAGATCAAAAGACCATTTTATAATTTCTAGGTTTTCACAGATGTGTGTTCATGTGTAGATGCATGAAATTTCATAAAAAGATTCCCTAAATAAACTATTGATGAAGGGATCATGGATAGAAGTCACTATGTTCACCAGACTATTTTGGGAGGTTAATATTTTTATGGGGTTCTATGTTGAATCTTGAGATTAATGTTTGGATAAAGTGTTCCTACAACTTCTAAAAGAAAATATTATTTTGGGAAAACTATGTTAATCACCTGATTTCTAGTTTAGAACTATTTTGGTAATGATTTATTATCTATTTATATTTGTATAAATTGATTTAAAATTATTTTCATAATCATCCTAATGTTTTATAAAACTGCGAACTAACATGGTTCTGGTTTTACTCACTTATGGGAAAAATACCTTGGGGTTCTCAATAGGTTTGTAATACTCACCCCTATATATGAAACCTAGTGAATATATAGACACTATCTTCTGAGAAAAAGGAAATGGATAAGTTGTACACTCTTCAATAGCGGGTCACCATAATAATGGATATTGTGTATGTTCAGATTAAGAGCTTTGGTGTCACGACCCGCCTTCACCATGATGAGAGAAGGGACAGAAGATTGCTAGACCCTTCCTTCTTCAAGTTGAAGGAGAGATAATGACCCCCCGAGACCCGCCTTCAATAGGTCTCGGAGTGGTGACTAGCACCAAGGGTATAAAATCACACACTAAATGGAATGCATTACCCTTTTTATTTTAATAAGATCGAGAGATAAGATAGTAAATCCCACAACACCAAAACTGAAAGTGCAAGTACGGATGAAAGTAAACCATTCCCATATGCATGTTCAAAGGTAAAAGATACAAGCCACAAAACTCCAAAAGTAAAAAGATACCAAGAGAAGGAAATCAATAACAGCAACTTCCCCAAAGTTCTGAGCTAGTACGGTCCCGCATGATCCCACAAGTCCTCCTGGAAACCTGAAAGCAGTTTTATATACGTAGGGTGAGCATACAAGTATAATCAGTAGGGAAAACTAAAGACTCTCGTGTACAAGTGAGGAGACATTCTAATGTCCCATGAAAAAAGAGATAACCAAACACCCAACAAGGAAAAGCTATCCACCCAAACCTCACCCTCGCACACTCCCCAAATAACGCAAGACAAGTAAAGTAAAGTAATAGCACATCGATATTTGGGTACCCCGCACCACTTTCCCACTAGTTATTAAAGACATACTACACATCAAACCAATCCCACCATTCTCACCGTAGTCCCACTACCAAACCCCGACCGCACACACCTGGGACACAACCTCACCGTAGTCCCACTACCAAACCCCACCCACACACACTTGGGACAGAACAACTATCTCGCCCATAGACACCTGGACCACAACCACCACGCGTAACCATACCTGCAAACACCTGGGTGAGAACAATTACTACCATGCCCGAAGACAGCTGGGCCTCATCCCGAAGACACTTGGGAAACAACCTACCCGTAAACACCTGGGCCAACCACCACAACTACCCTAGATGAAGATTCTTGGGATAAATAATGGACTTCAAGCCATCACGGCCAGCCCGAAGAGTCTTGGGATATTCAGGAAAGGGAGTAGAAAATGAGCTAATAACCAGCCACTCATAGGAGTGTTGGGAAAAACACCCTCCACATGAAATGGGTTGTTCGACACTAAGTTCTCAACTTGGATGGGACACAAATAAGAAACATAAAAGCTAAATATATATGTATAGGTAACAAACACTCATCCCAACCTAGGGGTTCCAAAAACTAAGCACAAACACAATTGTTAGTATTCATTCAAAAAAGAAGCCAGTCACTCACGGCCAAGTCACGACTCATTCCCAAACTAATTCCACACTAAATCATTCTTGTTTTAATGTTTAAATGATACCATTAGGGTGAATTCTGCACTACTGGGCAACTAACAGGCGTAAACACAAGCCAGGAAAAAGAAACAGCCAAACAACAATTTAAGCATTCACACCCGGTTCTCCTGTAAAGTCACAACAACAAAGGGATAAGTGAGATCCCTAAAAGTACTAGAACCAAAGAAAACCTCAAAAAAGGGATAAGTGAGATCCCTAGAAGTACTGGAGACAAATTAAACCTCGAGACACAACCCCACGTCCCTAACACTGGGAACCAACGATTTCTCAACAATAGAGGATCCCACCCCAATTCGTGATATAAGCAGAGCAACCACACAGCTTCAAAGTTACAACCAACAACCGAGCCACAATAGAGGATCCCATCCCCATTCACATCTACCCATAAACATCAGGCAGAACAACACACCCACCACCCAATAGAGTGGAAAACTTCTAGGTCCAAGCACATCATTCATTAGGTTCTTCTTTCTATTTGTTAACCGGGGTGGTCACACAGAGATTCTTGTTTTACTGAACATCCATTTAAACCAACTAAGTTTACATGATTAACCAATTTCCAGGTTAAGTAATTTAATCATCATAGAGGACAAAGGGTCATTAGTGCGCAAGGAAATACCACCAACGAACATGATTTTCAGTGAGCATAGGCCCGCACAATTCACAACACATACAATATAAAAGTAATACAATAGAAACACCGGTCACACCCCCCTTCATTCTTTAAAAGTCTGTTCATTATCTTCATTAAGTTTGGTTTTATCAATTAACATAGAGAAAAAAGCGTACCCACCCCGCATGATACACAGAAAGGAGAGACTAAGGTATAAATCCCTACTTGATTGATCAAAGATCGATGTTATTCTCCACGCGCCAAGAATAGGGTATGCACGACTTGCAGGGGAGGGGCGTCGGGAGATCCAAACGTACTAAGAAGAAAGGAAGCCATCCAAGAGGAAAAATAAGGAATAAGAAATTCTCGTGCGATATATAGATAAGATCCCGTTGTTACGGGACATGAGAATTGAGCGGATTTAAATTCAGATCATGGTTCCCCAGGCGGTTGGGTGGTTACACACAACTGAATTAATTTTTATTTAATAGGGAGGTTTCTCGGGATTTATAGATATTAATTATGGGTTAGAAAACGGCCTTGAAACACCTTATAAGGTCAAAAGGGCCGAAAAGAGGCATTAAGGGAAAAACTGTAAAAGGAAAACCCGACAAGGCTGGATAACACCGATCGGTCGGTCGCACTGATCGATCGCGCCGATCGGTCGTGCCGATAGGTTGCGCCGATCGGTCGTGACGATCAGTCGTGCCGAACGAGGTGCGACCCCTTAGGATCCTAGAATTTGGAAAAGGTATGAATCATGAGGGTCTGGGCCATTACATCAGATACCTCTCAAACTATTATCACCCTCGAGAATCCAGAACCAGAACTGAAGGAAAGAGGGGGGGGGGGGTCCGAACAACCACCCCAGAACATACCTCTCAGGAGTGAACCTATATGAAACAGGAACACCTTATCTTCTAAACAATCATGGACGTCCTACCGCTTCTTTCCCCATGAAACCACGCAAAACAAAATACTAAACCATCCGGCCATGTGGGAGAGGGGTTCCCCTTCCTCCGTGTTAAGATACTATCCGCTTTGGGCGGCACTGACTCACCCGCACGGGTTTAGGAACATCCACTTTAATGCATCCTAATTAGGAATCAGGTCCTCCCCTCCCCATCCTTTAGGATACTTCACACACATTCACAAAAAAAGGAAACTGCACATCCCATAGTCAACAAGGTAAAGCATTACATAGAAAAAAAGTATTGACAAAATAAGATAAAACTCAAAACAACTCTGGGTACTGGGCATGCATCTGTGCTTCCCTCTCCCAGGTACTATCCTCAAGCCCACCATGCCTCCATAACACGTGAACCAACGAGATGGTTCATCCACGAAGCACCTTCTCCTAACGAACCTCGATCATCATTGGTCGTTCCACGAAGGTTACATCATCTTCGATATCTAGCTCTCCCTAGTCAAGGACGTGCGAATAGTCATGAATATACCAACGAAGTTGGGACACATGGAAGACATCGTGAACCCTTTGTAGCTGTGGTGGCAACGCCAGCTGATAAGCTACATCGCCGACCCGATGCAACACCTCGAAGGGTCCGACGAATCTGGGAGAGAGCTTACTTCCCCTGCCGAACCTCAATTGTCCACGCCGAGGGGAGACCTTCAAGAACACGTGGTCCCCAACCCCGAACTCCAAGGGTCTTATCCTATTATTGGAATATGACTTTTGCCGGTCCTGACCCGCCTTCATCCTTTCTCGTATAAGCTGTACCTTCTCCGTCGTGCTCTGCACCACCTCCGGGCCAAGAACAGTCGCTTTGCCAAATTCAGTCTAGCACACGGGTGAGCGACATGGCCTACCATACAAGGCTTCGAACGGAGCCATTACAATGGTAGAGTGATGGCTGTTATTGTAGGAAAAATCTACTAGAGGCAAGTGTCGCTCCCACGATCCCCCAAAATCCAGAATACATGCCCGTATCATGTTCTCCTAGGTCTGGATGGTGCGCTCTGTCTTCCCATCTCTCTGGGGATAGAAAGCAGTGCTAAGACATAGTTGGGTGCCAAAGTCAGGCTGAAAAACCCTCCAGACTCATGAGGTAAATCATGCATCCCTATCGAAGACTACGGACCTTGGAACCCCATTCAACTGCACCACCTCTTCCACATACCTCCGTGCTAGAGCGTCCACTGTACTCGACTCCTTGATTGATAGAAAGTGATCCGATTTCATCAACCGGTACACCACTACCCAGATAGCGTCGCACCCTCCTTGAACCTTGGGTAGCCCCGTGACGAAATCTATCGATATGTCATCCCACTTACACTCGGAGACATATAAAGGTTGCAACAAACCACCTGGAACAGGGTATTCAGCCTTCACCTACTGACACACTAGGCACTTGGATACAAACTCTGCCACCACCCGCTTTGCCCTGGGCCACCAAAACTGTCTCCTCAGACCCTGGAACATCTTGGAAACTCTTGGGTGCACCGACAGAGGTGAGATGTGGAACTCACCAAGGACTCTCTCATGCATCGCCTCTGGAACGAACAACTTCCCTCAGAATAGCATCTGATTCTGACCATCTTTTGTCCACCCTTCTGGAGAACTTCCTTGGCTAACCCGGTCATGCATCACTTCACTCTCTGGGTCTACCCACTGAGACTCCTCCACCTGACGTAACAGAGAAGACTGTACTGTCATATGATATAGGCAACTCTTACCACCATCCATTCTCACATCTAGGTGCAGGGTAGCCAGCTCCTCCATCACCCTATAAGCATCCGCTGACTCTCGGACCGCATCCCTATGTGACTTCCTGCTCAAGTCATCATCCACCACGTTTCCTTTCCCTGAGGTGTGGGAAATCTCAAAATCATAATCTTGGAGGAACTCCATCCACCTTCGCTACCGTAAGTTCAAGTCCCGCTGGGAGAAGATATACTTCAAGATTTTGTTATCCGTGAAGACCACAAAGTGATCTCCGATGAGATAGTGCCACCACAACTTTAGTGTGAAAATTACTACTGCAAGCTCCAGATCATGGGTGGAATAATTATGCTCATGAGGGCATAGCTGTCTAGACCCATAAGAGATCACCCCTTGTCGTTATATCAGCACACACCCAAGGCCTTGTCCCGAAGCATCACAGAACACCTCATACACCGCCCCTTCTTATGGAAATATCAACACTAGGGAACTAACCAGCTTCTCCTTCAGATAGTTGAAGGCTGCCTTGCACTGCTCACTCCACACGAAAGCCTGGTTCTTTTTGGTCAAGGCTGTCAAAGGTGCTACAACTCGGGAGAAGTTGGGTACGAATCTCCGATAGTAACCTTCCAGCCCGAGGAAACTACAGACCTCTGCCATGTTCTTGGTTGCTTCCCAAGAAACAACCACCTCAACCTTCAATGGGTCCACCGGTACTCCCTGCTCAGACACCACATGCCCAAGGAAGTGCACTTCTAACATCCAAAACTTGCACTTCGACAACTTCCCAAAGAGTTGGTGCTATCAGAGGACCTCCAAAACTGTCCTCGGGTGCTCAGCATGATCCTCCTCTAATCTTGAATAGATCAAGATGTCATCGATGAACACTACTATGAACTGATCCAGATACTCCCAGAAGACGGAGTTCATAAGCCCCATGAATACAGCTGGAGCATTTGTAATTCCGAATGGTATGATGACAAACTCGAAGTTCCCATATCTTCACCTGAAGGCCGTCTTCAGGATGTTTCCCTCCTTCACCCTCAACTGGTGATAACCAAACCGCTAGTCGATCTTTTAGAACAATCCTTCCCCCTTCAACTAGTTGAAAAGATTCTCTATCCTCAGAAGAGGGTAGCGATTCTTGATTGTCACCAGATTCAGCCTCCTGTAGTCTATGCACAACCTGAGACCACCATTTGCCTTCTTTGCGAACAAGACTGGAGCACCCCACGCTGACGCACTTGGACGAACATAACCCCTCTTCATCAGATCATCAATCTGAATCTGCAACTCCCGTAGCTCCGAAAGTTACATCTTGTAGGGAGCCATCGAAATCAGACGGGCACCAGGCTGCAAGTCTATCCCAAACTCGACATCACGTCAAGGGGGTAGAGTCATCAACTTCTCAGGGAAGACGTCCATAAACTCACTGATGATTCTTGGTACCTCCATTATCTCTACATCAACTGACTCTACTGATAGCTCAGCTAATAATGAGAGGAGGGGTTCCTCTCACCTGCTGCCCTTCTGGCCACCCCGCTCACCAGTGAAAGTAAAACGTCGGCCGCCTAAGTCTGAAAACACGACCCTTCCTCGAAAGCAGTCGATGACGACACATACAGAGAACATGCATTCAATGCCTTGGATGACATCGTATAGCTGTATCTGAAATAGTAGGAGGTCCCTGACTGACTGATGTGGCCCTATCATTAGTCTGCATCCTTGACAAACATATATCAAGTCGGCCTGACCTCCGATTGGTGTGCTCAGCACTAGGGGCACTAGCAGTCTCTTGGCATCTAGACCCAAAGCACATGCCAGACTAGGTGTAACAAAGGAGTGTGAAGCTCATTTATCAAACAAGACGTAAGCAAGGGTACTGAACAAACTGATCGTACCTCGAACGACCTCCGGTCCTGCTGGAACTACTGCTTCTGCAGCATGAAACTGCCTGTGCCCGGCTCCTCTGCCTCTCGGCTGTCAGCCACCTCTCTGACCATGCCTTGGGTGAGGTCCCTGAGGAGCGCCCTGGGGGCGGCCTCCTCCTATAATGTCTAACCTCGAAGGAGCGGGAGCTCACTCCCCATGATGCTGCTGCTGCTGAAAGGGCCTAGCTGGAAGCTGCTGATGCTGAGGTGGGTGCTGGGCCTGCCCACTGCCACCGTACTGCACTCTATCCAGGAACTGGTTCTGAAGGTGCCTGTGGCTCCTGTAGATGAAGAATCTCGGCCCTGGGCCTGAAGGGAAAGGGTGAGTGACAGGGGATTGGAACTGGAACTACTAAGGCCTGCTTCCTGCTGGTTGGAACCTAGAGGGTCCCGATGCTAGAGGTCTGGTGCTGACGGCCTTTCCCTTTGACGGTCTTAGATGAATCCCCTCTCGTGATACACCTCCCAGCGTGTGCATCCTCTCCACCACTTCAGCCTTCTTTTATAACTCTAAGAATGTCGATAGGGTGAAGGGAGTAACTTCATAATGGAGGGAAGGTCTAAGATCCTCCTCTAAACGTCTCGCCCGAGACTCTTCATCCGGAAAGAGGTCCAGAGCAAAGTGGAGGAGATCCTTGAACTTGATCCCCAACTCCCTCACTGACATACTCCCCTGCTGGAGGGAGAGTAGATCATGTCTCTTCTCTGCCTTCATGGTGGAGGAGAGGAATTCTGCTCGGAACTTCTTCTTGAAGTTAGCCCACGTCACCTCAGCTTCCCTCTTTTCTCCTAGATAAAGCATCAACCACTGATGTCCTGCTCCCCGCATCTGGCTTACGGCCAGAGGAACCCAGTACATTGCCGGAGCCCGGATCAAGCTGAAATCTATCACCAGCTCCTCTAGCCAGCTCTCTGTCTTCATGTCAGAGGTGCTTCCCTCATACTTCTTTAGGGTCTTTCGCTGGAAAGATCGAAGCATCTTCTACCACAGGTCATCTTCCTCCTCTCAATCATCCCTTTTCCAATCAGCTAAATCGACCTCCTGGGCCTCGATCTCTCATACCACTCGTGGTCGTCTCCCTGGTGCCATAGCTGCAAGGTAAACAGGAAATGCCTAACCCAAGTAGTGTAGAATATTGCTCAAATTTTCATATAATTCTTTATTCATTTTTTTTAAATTCCCAAAATAATCCCAGAAACATGAGAAAAAAATTCATTATGATGCATTTACCTTTCCTAGGGTCTCTACCCCGCAATCAGTGTAGCCTCACTTGGTCTTTCGGTAGGTCCAGATTCCTTGCATCAGATCATGGGGGGCCCTAAAATCCTGTGTCCAAGCCGGTCTTCCCTGGCCTATTTCATGCACCATGATCACCCAACGTTGTTGCCCTACCATCCCATGCAATCCTCACTGTGATTAACTCCAGACTCCATCCTTTCTCTCAACCTCCACTTTGATACCATTCTATCACGACCCGCCTTCAACAAGATGAGGGAAGGGACAATAGATTGCTAGACCCTTCCTTCTTCAAGTTTAAGGAGGGATAATGAGCCCCGAGACCCGCCTTCAATAGGTCCCGGAGTGGCGACTAGCACCAAGGGTATAAAATCACACACTAAATGGAAGGCATTACTCTTTTTCTTTTAATAGGATCGGGAGATAAGATAGTAAATCCCACAATACCAAAACTGAAAGCGCAAGTACGGTTGAAAGTAAACCATTCCCATATGCATGTTTAAAGGTAAAATATGCAAGCCACAAAACTCAAAAAGTAAAAAGATACCAAGAAAAGGAAATCAAAAACATCAACTGCCCCAAAGGTCCGAGCTAGTATAGTCCCACACGATCCCACAAGTCCTCCTAGAAACCTGAAAGTAGTTTTATATACGTAGGGTGAGCATACAAATATACTTAGTTGGAAAAAACAAAGACTCTCATGTACAAGTGGGGAGACATTCTAATGTCCCATGGAAAAAAGAGATAACCAAACACCCAACAAGGAAAAGCTATCCACCCAAACCTCACCAAGGCAGACTCCCCAAGTAACACAAGGAAAGTAAAGTAAAGTAATAGCACATCGATATATGGGTACCCCATGCCACTTTCCAAGTATTTATTAAAGACATCCTATGCATCGAACCAATCCCGCCATTCTCACCGCAGTCCCACTGCAAAACCCCACCCTCACACACCTGGGCCACAACCTCACCGCAGTCCCACTGCCAAACCCCGCCCGCACACACCTAGGCCAGAACAACTATCCCGCCCACACACACCTAGTCCACAACCACCACGTGTAACCATACCCGCAAACACCTGGGCCAGAACAATTACTGCCACACCCGAATAAACCTGGGCCTCATCCTGAAGATACTTGGGAAACAACCTGCCCGCAAACACCTGGGACAACCACCACAACTACCCACCTCGAAGATTCTTGGAAAAAATAATGGACTTCAGGCCATCACATCCTGCCCAAAGAGTCTTGGGCTATTCAAGAAAGGGAGCATAAAAGGAGCTAATTACCAGCCACTCATAGGAGTGTTGGGAAAAACACCCTCCCCATGAAATGGGGTGTTCGGCACTAAGTGCTCAACTTGGGTGGGGAGTGAATAAGAAACATAAAATCTACAGATATATGTATAGGTAACAAACACTCATCCTAACCTAGGGGTTCCAAAACCAAAGCACAAACATCCTTTGTACCATTCATTCATAAAAGAAGCCACGACACTCACAGCCAAGTCACAACTCATTCCAAAACTAATTACCCACTAAACCATTCTTGTTTTAATATTCAAATGATCCCCTTAGGGTGAATTCTGCACTACTGGGAAACTAATAGGCACAAACACAACCCAGGAAAAAGAAACAACCAAACAAAAATTTAAGCATTCACACCTGGTTCTCTTGTAAAGTCACAACAACAAAGGGATAAGTGAGATCTATCAAAGTACTGGAACCAAATAAAACCTCACAAAAGTGATAAGTGAGATCCCACTAAGTACTAGAGACAAAGGAAACCCCAAGACATAGCCCCACGTCCCTAAAACTGGGAACCAATTATTTCTCAACAATAGAGGACCCCACCCCAATTTGTGATATATGTAGAGAAACCACAAAGCTTCAAATTCACAACCAACAACCGGGCCACAACAGAGGATCCCGTCCTCATTCACATCTTCCCATAAGCATCAGACAGAACAACACACCCACCACCCAACAGAGTGGAAAACTTCCAGGTCTAATCACATCATTCATTAGGTTATTCTTTATGTTTGTTAACCGGGGTGGCCACACGGAGATTCTTGTTTTACTGAACATCCATTTAAACCAACTGAGTTTACGTGATTAACCAATTTTCAGGTTAAGTCATTTAATCATCATAGAGGACAAAGGTTCATTAGTGAGAAAGGAAAGACCACCAATGACCACGATTTTCAATGAGCATAGGCCCGCACAATTCACAACACATACAATATAAAAGTAGTACATCATAAACATCGGTCATACCCCCCTTCATTCTTTAAAAGTCCATTCATTATCTTCATTAAGTTAGGTTTCATCAATTCCCACAGAGACAAAAGCGTACCCACCCCACATGATATACAGAAAGGAGAGATGAAGGTAAAATTCCCTACTTGATTGATCAAAGATCGATGTTACTCTCCACGCGCCAAGAATAGGGGATGCACGACTTGCAGGGGAGGGGAGTCGAGAGCTCCAAACGTACTAAGAAGAAAGGAAGCCAGCCAAGAGGAAAAAGAAGGAAGAAGAAATTCCCGTGAGATATATAGATAAGATCTCGTTGTTACGGGACATGAGAATTGAGCAGCTTTAAATTCAGATCATGGTTCCCCACGCGTTTGGGTGGTTACACATGACTGAATTAATAATTTTTTAATAGGGAGGTTTCTCGGGATTTTTAGATATTAATTATGGGTTAAAAACGGCCTTGAAACGCCTTAGAAGGTCAAAAGGGCCTAAAAGAGGCGTTACAGGAATAACTGTAGAAGGAAAACCCGACAAGGCTGGATAACATTGATCGGTCGCACCGATTGGTCTTGCCGATCGGTCGCACCAATCTGTTACGCCGATCGGTCGTGCCAATCGGTCTCGCCGATCGGTTACACCGAACGAGGTACGACCCCTTAGGATCCTAGAATTTGGCAAAGGGATGGATCATGAGGGTCTGGGCCATTATATCTAGAGTATAGTCATATCTTGGATTTTATAATGGGGTGACTATGTTGCTTGAGTATTTCACAACTTTAGAGTCTTAGACGTGTTTGGTTATTTTTCTATATGTTATTACTCTGATTTTATCTGAGTTATTATCTTGATTTATCTGTTATTATATCATGAATTAATATATTATTTTCTCTTACATAGTTTATGTGTTTTACCTTACCTTGGGGTTTTTTGTATTATTGTGTTCATATGTTTGAGGTTAAAATGTTCATCCTTACCATTCATGTGTTAAATCCTCAGTAAATATTTCCTACCTTTGGTGTTCATGGAATATCACATAAGGTTTGTAGTACCCCCGACCTAGACCAATACAATGGGTTGGGTGGGGATGCTATTATAAATTTATTTTTTATTATCGTTATGAAAGATTCATATTTTTTTTATTTCCCTTAATGATAAAAAATCTCAAGTTTTGTTTTTATACATTGATGAAACTTGATACTATATTATCATATGATGCTTTTTTAAGAAACTAGGGATATTTTGGGGAATTAGATTAAGTGGGACAAAAAATGAATAATATTGATTTCTAGATTATGTATGTATTCTGAAACATGACTAGATAATCTTAAAATGTCATACTCATACATTGAAATACATTTTATTTCCTTCAACATTAAAGTAAGTAAATTCTTCTCTATTTCAGCTCCTTTCTCATAAGGATAATATTTCTCAAAGAATATAACATTAAAATATATTAGGTATTTACTTTCTATTTATTAAAACACCATAATTATTTGGATCAATTACTAACTTTGATCAATATCTCAATTCAAACAACAAATTGGGAAAATAAGATTTTCCACTTCATTACTTCCCAAAACCAAGAATATATTTTCATGGGACTTAATCCAATACTTAAGTACCAATGGATTTATAGTTTCATTAAAATATGGTGGATTCTATCACATGAAGTGATCAAACATTGGTGAATCATACTACAGAAAAATATGTTGCTCCATAAGATAAATGTTTTTAGTTATTACCTAAGTGAACTTTCCGAATATGGTCATAATAGACATAGTTACAACACAAGATATATTGGCCTTCTCGGTATGGAAATCCCTACACCAACTTTTGGTGTTGATTCCATTCCTTCCATTGGGATCTATTTATAAATAATTTCATGCACTGAGTTAGTTCAAAATTTTCATATTATTCACCAATAAAATTAAAAATCCCTATGATGGTAAAATTTCTCAAATACCATAATGGATTATCATAACTATTATATTACCTAAATTTATTTAAAATATAGCTGTCAAGGTTCCTATTAAAGTTCATATGATAATTACTATAACACCCCGACTCTAGTAAGTCATATCCAATGTTTATTTTAATACATTAGTAAAAGATAAAATAGATCACACCAAGTAGGATCAATCAGTTTAATAGTTTAGAAAACTAGATACATACATGATTATAATATTACATTTAAAAAAAATCATAGAATAAGAATAAATCTTTCATCCTTGAAATCATTCCTAATATATTTTCTTGATATCCTAGGGAATAAAAAATAAAGGGTGAGCTTAGATGGTTAGTAAGAGATACATAAAATAGAATTTATCATGAGTAAATATGATATAATTAATATGATAAAGTTCATAATAAAAAAATTCCATTCTATAAATAACTTGAGTTCAAAGAACTCCCATGGATAATATCAACATATAAATCACATTTGTAATTTAAAATTAATTCATAATAAAGTAACTGTATAAATATGAACATTTAGGAACTTTACACCAAGGCCTTATCCTATTTATCATAGATCTGTCCATCATAGCCTCTCAAAAAAGTAATAATTCTTAATAAATTGGTAGTTGTAAACCAAATACCCATTTAATTTGGAATTCCTTTTGTTTTGTTTCATGAGACCTGTAGATGAATATAGGGACAATCTATAACCATTACCCATCCATCACATTAACATCATATTTATTCCATATATCTTGAATGAATAATACAACTAATATTCAAAATTTATTATAAGTCAATAATTATTTATATAAAATGAAGAATACGAACATCAAAATCTCCCTAGTAAATGAAATAAACTAAATAATAAGAATCCTTCAACTGATACTGTATATTGAAATGGTATATGGTTGAAGTATAATTAAATGAATAGAAATGATTTTTAAATCATACATGATATTAAAAATATGGAAATGAAAGTGAAAAATAATGTCCAATGAATAATATAGATTAATAGATAACATGATAAAAAGAAATAGAATGATCATAATATATGTTATAATTTGTTATAAGTAAAGGATGATAGAATACCTTAGATTCATTATAAATGAATGGTTTCTAGTAAAACCAAAACTTTTTAAAATAAAATATAAGAAATAAATTTTAAATAAATTCCTTATTACTTTATGTAAGAATTGAGTTATGAATAACTTTTTGAAATCCTTTTCATTTATTTAAGAATTTCATAATCTTTTCTTTTGATATCATTTTAAATATAAATTACCAAAATATTAATAAAATTATTTTCTTTGAAAATAACTATATAAAATTTTTAATTAGTCATCAATGAAAATAATTTTTATGAAAAGAGGATATTTCATTTGTGTGGTAAATTTTAAAATGAAGATTCATTTTATACTTTAGTAAAAAGTCAAAAAGTACCACATTCAAAAAATGATTAGAAGATTAATTTTAAATAATTGAAAATAAATTCAAATATTTTTTAACATTACTTAAAATTATGATTTTAGCATCAATAAGAACAATCTTGAATCATTTAAGAGTATCCAAACATGGAATAATAAGTTTTTAATGAATATGATTTTATATGAAAGTCTTATACAAGTAACATACTTTTCGATTCTGGATCCTACAAGATGATAAAAAGAATATACACATGTAAATCCTATAAAAAATTTTAGATAATAAAAATATTGGGTTTAAAATTTTATGATCATATAATTCTCTCAAAAGAAATATGAACATAAATAATCCAGAAATAAAATGAAATTATGATAGAAAAACCTTAATTTTGGTCCTTTATTAGTCATCCATGTTTGAAAATCCAGTATAAAAATTTAAATTTATGAGAAACTTTCTAAATAATAGTTTTCAACTATACACCATTTTAAGGTCATTTTATAATCATTTTTAATCCATTCATTGAATAGTTCTTGTATATGTTGACAAATTTAAGATTTTCTTCCCAATTTCTAAAAAATTACTTTAGTATATTTTCATTGGTTATAGTAGCTTTGAAATGGTTCCATCATATAAATAATGATGATAATTTCATATATAAAATTTTAATTCACTATATAAAATTTTATAATCATCCATGCATAGTGGTAATAGTAAAATGATTGACATCTTTTCATGGAGGTGGAATACACACATACACATGAGCGACATTATCATTATATAATTGGTGGAAGGGTAAGAAGATAGATGAATTATTATATTTAAATAATCATAATTACTTTATAAATATAATTTTAATTTCATTATTTAAACCCATTCAACCATTAAATTAAAAATGTGAGGAAAAATGAATTATTACGCTATGTGGATGCAACAGTCTATACGTAGGAACAAGCACTATACTCATTTTTTTATATTAAATAAAGGTGGTGTGAAATGGTTTTCCTATCATCACAATAAAATCTCAGTTTATTGGTGATATCAGGGAAAATATTTTAGGATTTTTACAAAATATTTATAGGAAGTAGAAAAAGAAATAAACTTTGAATTATTTAGGTAAAAAACATCCTCTTCTTTGAGATACATCTATTGGATTAAACATTAAAACATATTAGGATGGTATTATGGTAATAATATGATCTAAATAATAAAGGTAATGAATATGGGAACATTTTTTTGTGATGTCTTGGTTAATCTATAGGGATAAATATTTGTGAATAATAGAGGAGATGTGGTTTCCTTTTATGAGTGAGAGGAGGGATACACATGGAATTACATAAAAGATTTTAAAAATATATGGTTATTTTACTCTAAATGTGTCTCAAAATATTAATTTATTCAATGAATATAATGTAAAATTATAAATCCTACCATCTAATGAAGTTTAATCATATGTTTTGTGCTATCTTGAGGAGTTATCCCTTTTTATCTATTTTATCCCATTTTACCTTTAACTGAGGTGATAAATATTTACCCTATTGACATTTCATTATGAAAAAATTATGTTAAACTTATTACCTAATATTAATTATTCTAATTCCAAATATGGAATAAATTTCACATGATTAAACTCCAAGAAGTGTAAGAAACTACTTTTTTTATAAGTTCACAAAACGCAACGAAAACCTTTTTTATGAAAATGTTTATTTTAAGTATAAAAATGATTTTATAGAAAAAAAATATAATTCTAAAGACCCATAAACTAGTTTCCCAGAGTCTATCATTACTTTATTACATTGTCATAACATATAAGTAATATTATCCAAAAGGACCGCATACTTTAGTAGTCTTGATAAATTATATACATACTTGACTATCATATTACAATTGGAAATATAAAATATAACATAATATTTTCTTCAAGTGTATCATTATATCATCTAGAATAACCCTTTATATCAATCATAAAACAATTCATGGTATCTTGGGGAAAATAAAACATAATAAAGGGTGGATATTAGATACTCAGTAAGGGTAATCATACCTCAAATTATATCATGTATAGGTAATAATAATAAATATTTCAAGTTAATTAACTAAAACTCATTCCATTTAAACAATAACACATGTATATTATAGAAGGAATAACGGATGATCAAATAAATCTATATAAACAATCACATGATCTTGAAAATTATTCTTGGATATCTTAACTAATAAACTAATCACATGAACATCAAAAACTGATCCCAAAATGAGGGAATTCATAATTAAAGAAATCATAAACATACTTTCAAGAACATTAAATAGATAGTTTAAAACAATGTATAAAACCCTATTTAATTATTCCAAATGATTTTTCTCATGAGATATGTCAATTCATCAAGAGGATATATAATTATTGGCATCAATTTTCACTTAATAAGACTAATTAATTCTTCATATAAAAGGAGTGAGGCATAATAAATATAAAAATTTATATTAAAAAACTGACATACTAAATGTTAATACATATCCCAACCAATAAACAAATTCATAAACTGTCAATAGCAATATAGTTAATGGTAATAAAATAGTACATTCCCATTCAAAATGAGTATAAAATATCCAGAGAAATAATAAATATGCTATCATTAAAACTTATCACTAGTGGATCATGAGTAGAATAAGGTTTGTTTTCATTTTTAAATATAAATTTGATGAAAATATCCTTTAAAACATTCATGAGAAAAATAACCTTTTCAATTTGAAAACATCCTTCAAAAACTAAAAGTTCACAAAAATTTAAGATAATAATTTTCATTGAAAATAATATTTTAAACTTATAATTCAATCTTTAAAACATCAAGTGGTTATGAAATTAGGAAATTATGTTCATTCCATACATGGTAAGATAAAAATTCCTTTCACATTTGTTTATAAAATCCAAATGTGACTTGTTTGGGAAATGAGATTAAGATTATATTTGATATTTTTTCTATAAAAATTAAAACATGAGTAAAAATTTCTTTAATAAATAATTCTTAGAATTAAAAAAAATTTAATTTTTTTTATAAAACATAGATTTGTATGAAAAAGGAATTTTGACTGATGGTAGAAATAAAGTTGATTTTTCTTGAAAAACATTTCTCAATCATTTTGAGTTCCAAAGAGAGAAAAAATGGTTATATTACATTAAAAATTTCATTAATTACCAGTGCATAATTAAATATATTTATTTTAATATATAAATTTAAAATAATTCCCATAAGGTATACTTAAACATAAATAATCCCAAATAATGATGAGATTATGAAATACACCCTTATCACTTTGGTAGCATTTGAATATTAAGCCCCATGAAAGAAATAACTTAAAATAAAACTCTAAATATTGTTAATTTAAATATATTCATCATGTCAAATATCAAAATGGGTAGTATATACACCATACATAGTAATTAGTGGTGAATATGGAAAATTTTCCACAAAAGGTAACCATGAGACGAGAAACCCTCACCTCAAATCTGAATTCCTTATTATGTTCATAAACCTCCTCTATAATAAATATAGGTTTATTATAAATTAATTAAAAACCATAATCATATATATAATTCAATATATTATTTAATTATAACATTTCCCCACCCGTTTTTCAATAATATTTAATTATTTTCATTGTTTCGGGTGTTAATTTCCGTGTTTTCTCATGCCTGTTTTTCATGAATGTTCTTGTTCATATATATAGGATAAATATTTTTCATATGCAAAATGATATTAATATTATAAATAATATTTTCTAATTATATATATATATATATCTCTATAAACATACTTCAAATTAGGACATAGAAAATGAATCACATCACTTCATAGAGATGATAGGCCGTATGTACGCTCAAATGATGATGTAATTCCCTTATAAGGTGAAAGGGTAAGGAAGTTTATGAAATATTAATTTTAACTAATTTATATTATTTCTTATATATTTAATATATTCATTAAATTTAAAAATATTACTTTCCATGTAAATCTTAAGTGAAAATTGAATCACATCGCTTCGTGAGGTGGTAGTCTACCGTACACATGAGCGACATTACCATATTGTAACCGGAATTGAATGTATGAATGTATATGTGATATTATATTTAAATATATATAATTATATTAATTTTTTTTATATCAATAGAAAATACAAAATTATATCCAACTATGATAGGTGTTGATGGAAAACAAGTTACATCGGTTGGTGAGGTGGTAGTTCGCCGTACAAATGATAGACAATTTCACTTACCATTTGATGGAAGTGGAGATGTATAAATATAATGACATAAAAATAATAACATATAAATATATGTGATATACTATTTTTATTATATTTTAAGGTTTAAGAAATAATTTATGGTTGTAAAATAATAAAGAAAAAGAATGAACTTTGTGAAGACAATTACCTTCTATTAGAGAAGCCTCATTTGGATATCTTTTTAAGGAGCCTAGGGTTGGTTTTTTGGGAAGACCAAGAGCTCTAGAATGTGGATAAGGATGTTTAGGATGGATGTTTTTAGGGTTTTAAGAAAAACGGATCATGGAGTGTTGATAGGATATGGGAGGATAGGTCATTTTATAAGTGGGGAAATAAACCCACTTGGAAACCACTTGGAAATTTCCCAAAAGAATCCAAAATGATAAAGTATTTACAATTAAAAAGAGTGATAAAATGATAATAGATTTAAAAATTAAGATAGGATAATATTTAAATATTTATATATAGTAGTATTTGTATATGTTTTAATGGAAATATTACCCTTATCCTTTTAGTTTAACCCATGGTAAACCAGTTTTAACTTTAACCGTGATAAATATTATTTTACAATTTTTACTATTCATTGTAGAAAGAATATATGTTAACCTCATTATATAATTTAAATTATTATGATCCCAAATATGGAATACATTTTTACAAATTAAATTCAAACAAGTGGGATAATTCAATTTAAAATTAAACCCTCCGACTCGACGAAAAAGCCATTTTCAAGAAATTTATTTTTCAAGCATAAGATGATCTTATATTAAATCCATCACTAGTAATCATAATTATATGAATTTAAATTAATATTTATATATTTAAACTATATAAATTTAATTTAAATCATTCTTCATTATATTTTATTTAAAATTAAATAAAATGGAGAAACATTACGCACTTTAAAATAGTTTTTAGAAAAAATCCCTCTTTAAGACTAAAAATAAAATTATAACGAAATCTATAATAAATATGATTAAAATGTAATTAATTTATATTTTACATAAATAAATAATAATTATTCTAGATTAAAAAAAATTAATGTATATTGTAAGTTTAAAATTACTTAATTTATTGGAATGAATTGATAGTTTTACAAATACAATATTTCCATTATTCACTAAAAATAAATATTTTCTAAAAAATACCAAAATTTCACCCAAAGTAATTTTTATACGATTTTTTCAAATACAATATTAATTTTTTAAAATAAATTTTATAAATTTTATAAATTTTAATTTAAAATATGTCCGTAAGGTGTGAAAAAATTGCCTTCTTGAACAATACAGTTTTTCAGAAAACATTTATTTATTTTTATATGTTTTTATTTTATTTATAATCAATATATAACCATTGAATTTATTTTATACATGTAAAAACCATATAATTTTAATAATATAATTATTCTTATTCATACCCTTTAACATAATGGTTATGTTACAATAGTTATGTATAAATAAAAATATTTTAATAGAGTATCGTGTTTTGTTTAAACCCTGTGTTGTGTGCATCACAAGATATAAAATTGATTGAAATTATTTAAAAAGAAATATATCTTAAATTTTTGGAGTGATACATTCTCTTATAATCTTAGTCTTTCATGGAATATATGCTATCAAACATGAAGTTCTTATTTTATAATCTCAGGGTGTTGCATTCTACACCCCTTAAATAAATTTCTTCATCACAATTTTATCTTTATCTCTATAATAGTGGGTTCAAAATGTGAAAAAAATTTGTTGGGAACCCACATCATAAAAAGGGTTTTTAAAAATCCTCTTCATAAGAGAGAAAGGTAAGTACAAAGGTCATCTAGAATAACACATACTATGTTTCTAAGTAGGAAAACATTGGTGGGAAGTGAAAATATGGGAAAGGAAGAAAAGAATAAATAATTTTGCAGAGTGATAGAGATCATTAATCACAATAAATTTAATGATATAGAAAATTTAATGAATAAAAATCTATAAATTTTTGACGAGTGAAAGAAAAATCGAATGATAAAAAATGAAGGTACTATGATCAAATTTTTGTTTTAAGATCATTTTTCCTAGAGTTGAGGAACTAATATATCATATAGACCATGAAACTAAGAAAATAAACTTAATTTAAAAGTATAATTTCAATTATTATTTATACTTTGATCAATTTCCACTTCATTTATTACACCAAGAAATGAATTTCCAAAATGAATTTTTATTCTTGAATCACTAAAATTTACATTTGATGGATCATAAGTGTCATAAACTAGAATGAATACCTTTGTACCATGACAAAAAAACCAACTATTATATGGAACACTTGGTTTTTTCGATCCCTAATGGTTGGTGACTATCAACTGGAATCATATGTGAATAAAAAAGGAATTTTTTTTTCTAAAAACAATAAAAGACAAATATTACATGTTAGCATGCTCAACACTCCCAAGGGATAAAGTATCCAAAAAAGATACATATAAAAAAACCCAAAGTAGTAAAAGATAAAATAATAAATATTTGAAAAGTTAAAACAAAAACATCCCACACAAAAAGTGGATAACTTCTCCACTAATTACCTCTATCACTCCAAGCCTAAAGGATCAATAGCATCCACCTCCTCTAAGAGGCGCTTTCCTTTTTCTCAGACCCAGCATAAGAAAATCTAATAATGCCCCAAAAATGGTAGGTTATGAGATATAATGATTAGAAACGTCTCTCCAAGTGTTCCATATCCAATAAAATAACAATTTACCATTCATACTATAAATTTGAGTAAAACTAGACATGATATTTCATTTTCGTATTTTAAACCTGAACATACTTTCATTCCAAATAGATGGAAGGAATATCATAAAAATTTCAAAGAGGTTTAAATGAAACTTTTATATAAAAAATATTATATTAATAAGTTGGTATAAATAAAATATTTCAAAAAATGAATGCAATGTATATCAAGTCACAAAACTCATAGCACTCCCACTTAATGGAAAATTACTATCTTCCACTCCCACATAAGGGAAAAATAAATCCACTTCCACTTAAGGGGAAATTAAATCAACTTATACTTAATGGTAAATTATATCTAATACCACTTAATTAATAATTACATACACTACCACTTAAGGTAAAATTACATCGAAAAAATTATCAATCAATCGTTTAATTTTTTTAAGATACAATTTCATAATTTCAGTTTTCAACATGCCTTCTCATTTCAAAACCAAATAACTTTCACGAATATCCAACCAACATAATGGAGATTTACCTAGACTTCCATAAAAGTCTTCAAAAGGATCCATTATGATTTTGGACAAGTAAAAATTTTTATATGAAAATGTAACCAGTCCCAAATGGTAATCCCAAGCTCCACAAAATTCAAGAATATAGGAACATAGAATATCTTCAAGAATACGTATAGCCCTCTCTATCTTTCCATACATCTGTAGATGGTATTACATACTAAAAAGAACATTATACCACATTTACACTTGAAGTCCTTTCCAAAAAAGATAGGTAAAATGGGGATTCCTATCAAAGACAATAGAATATGGAACTCCATAGAAATGAACAATCTATATTATATAGAGATTTTCCTACTCCTTAATTTTCGTTGTGTCACAAATGATTATGAAGTGATCTGAATTTTTTATCCCATAAATAAAAAACCATATCACATTTTTATTTTAAAGGCTATGTGGAAACTAAACCAAAAAATCCATAGAAATCTCGTCCTTCATCTAAGTTGGAACTTGAAGTGGATGAATCAAACCCGAAGGTCTCTGGTTCTTGGACTTGAACTACTGATAGGTATAACAATGTGAAACAAAATTATTAATGTCTCATATCTTACATACCCAAAATAATCATCAACTCATTTCATAAGACATATTTTTGGATACTGGGATCACAAACCATTGGGAATTATGAAACTTCATTACATATTTCATCATAGATAAAGGGACAATAAACTAATTCAAAAATCATATAATACCCTCTATGGATAAAAAAAACACTAAATAATGGTCTCCCCACCATAAATAGAGTCCCTAATGATATGGAATTAATTATCAAGATGTTTCTCCTAAATAAACAACTCATAAAGAGAAGAGTCCAATTAAACACTAGCCAATATAACTACAACCTCCTATTCTTAGATATATAAATGTAACTGTAAAGAAATAAGCATAAATTCAACACTTCTTATAGTTATTTCTTGACATGGGGCATAATTTTACTAATAAAAGAATCAAATATGAAACTCCCTTTCCTCAGGGTATAGACATTTTCATGATTAAAATACTTTAGGTACTCCACCCAAAAACTTTGTTGATGATTCAAATTTTTTTAGTGAAGATATAACTGATGTTTTTTTTGTTAGAATACATGGAAAACCCATATCTTAAAATTTAATTCCACCAAATATTAAGAGCAAACATCACAATTATGAGTTCAATTTATGGGGTGGATAATTATTCTCTTTTTTTCATAGAAACATAGTCTCCCACATGATCACCCGGTATAAATACATACCCCAAACCCAAACCTAATGCATCAAAAAATACCACATTGCCTTGATTATCCCCTGGGAGTTTCACCACTAGTTTATAAGTTTAAATATGTTTTAGATCAAAAATTAAATCTTTTTATTTCTCATCCCAAGAAAACATCACTCCATTCCAAGTGATAGTGGTCATCGGAGAAGGAAACTTCAATAAAAACTTGAAAAAATGGTGATAATAACTTGTTAGACCCAAGAATATCTGAATATAAATAACATTATGTGGTTTATCCCATGTCATAATAGCTTAAAATTTTTCAGTATCAACTGAAAAACCATTTTTCGATACCACATGTACTAATAACTTCATTTTATTAATCTAAAAATAAAATTTCAATAGAGTTGTATAAAGTCTGTGATTTTTCAATATTTCCATAACTAACCTCAGATGATGCAAATGGTCCTCCTTAGACTAAGATTAAACCAATATTTCATCCATAAAGACCACCGTGAACACATTAAGTTACTCATGGAAGATCCTATTCATCATATACATAAATACTATAGGATTATTAGTTAGGAAAAATTGTATGATAAAATACTCATAATGGACATACCTGCTCTGGAAGCTGGATTTCAAAATGTCAAATTTCTTTATTCTCAAATGGTGGTAACTAGATCAAAGATCAATCTTTGGGAACCACTTCGACCCATTCACCTGGTCAAATAAATCGTAAATATTAGGTAATGGATAATTTTTCATTATCATAACTTGATTGAGTTTTGGGTAGTCGAAACATAGCTGAAGTGTTCGATCATATTTCATAGCGAAGAGAATAGGTTCCACCCAAGGTGACACAATCAGGCCTATATACCCTTTATTTAACAAATCATCTAATTGATTCTTCAGATCTTTCAGCTCAGATGGTGCTATATGATAAAATTTATAGATAATAGCTAAGTACTAGGAACTAATTCAATATATAACTTTACATTTCTTATCGGTGAAATATAGAGAAATCAAAAAGAAAAATAGTAGGAAACTCGATAACAAAAAAAGGGAGATCATCGCTAAAAGCCTCCTTCTATAGCTGAAAATAAAACACTAATATTACTCTATGTAACTCTAGAAAACAAGGCCATTCTCTACTTGATATTGAGTCCCATTCTCCCTAAAAGATATGGATCACCTCATCTGGTGTAGTAAAAGATACCCACTAAAGATAATAGTAAATGTGGGTGTTATTAGAAATGATCTAGTCCACCTTAGAAATGATGTTAAAAGGTTTCATATAGAGAACCCTAAAATCCTAAGAAATCTTGATATTTGATAAATAAAATACCCAAGAAATAAAAAATATACCATGATCGATTTTCATTCAAAGGTACATAGTAATATATATCACATAAAATAAAATCTCCATAGGAAGATTAGGAGGTTAGTAATACATATTGATATAAATAAATGAGATTTTCCAATATCAAATAAGGTACTCACCAAATATGAAGGCATAGTGATGTTACCTCTCATAGTCGATGTACATGTATCATCTTTATCTAGAGACTCTTCCCCTATGTGAATAACCTTCATTCTAGATACCTGTGTCTAGAACCCCTTAGATCATGAAGTATCTAATTTCATAGCAGTTATTTTAGGATTTTATGAGCTCATTCCACTGCACGGAATAGAAAATAAATGGAATAATTTCCATAAGTGTCTTGAGTGACCTAATAAATGTACATCTTTGGGACCTAGGTTTAATAACATCTCAAATTCCCCACCTTGAAAGAATGAAATAAAGTTAAAGTGTCTCTTACATGAACTACAAGAGGTATTTAATAATCATATTTCCAAGATCCACTATTAGACTCCCCACACTTCCTATTTCCTTTAAAGGATCTTACAGAGCTTCCACTAGGGAAAAATTAACTCTTTTCAACCCTGACATACTCTCCAGGTCATGCTCAACCATCAATTAACTATCTAGCACATTATAATACTAAAAAAAGTTTTGTTAAGAAAACCTAGGAATGAATATAATTTTGAAGACCCATATTGAACCATTGAGTCTTCATCTTCTCATTTGATACAATATTTTGTGTAAAATGTAAATTATTGGAAAAGTAGTTTGTGAACTTCATTATGGTCCTATAACCATGTTCATGTTTGAAATAATCTATATCCTGAGCCAATACCATTGAATTTGGATACAATGCATCATAAAAGAGAACTCAAGTGTCCGTCCACACTAAACCCTCATGATTATTCACCATTACCATAATAACCCATCATCTCCTTCTTGGACCTTCTAGATTATATTTAGAACGCTTTACATTAATAGATTCAGTTATTTATAGAAAATCAATGTGAAATTATATCTTTATAAATCAATACTCTACCTCTTAAGGATCATTAGTTCCTTGGAAAGTAGGCGGTTTATGGAAAAGGGACTCCTAAGTGAGATTTCAAGATTCATTACTCAGAGGTTAAACAACTTGATCTTGAATGGGAACAAGTTCAGGTGTCTGTCCTAGAGCTTGGAAAACACACACAATAATCTCCACAAGATTCTGGTCTATGAGAGAATTTTCTCACGGATGATCATCAGAAGATTCCCCCCATAGCCAATTCAAATGTATTCTCAAAGGCATGATTCTACACAACATAAACATACAACACTAAATACATTGTAATATTACCCAGATCAATAACTCAAACAATAAAAACAGGAAAATTAATACCATATGATAAGACAACAATATTTCGTTTTCAACCTATCTAAATCAAATATTCCTCAAGATTCCTTTCCCAAACTACCCATGGTGATTTTTTTCAAGGCGGATGGTGAATTTAGGATTATTATGATGGGATATGGTCATGAACTCTCTCTTAAATACCTCCTAAATCTTGAAAAGACATTCCAAACTACATATTGAAATCATGAAAAGATAGTTGACCTAAACCTTTGATACCAATTTATCTTAAACTAGCCTAAAGAACCTGGTACTGTGACACCCAAGCCATCTATGAAATGTAATTAAGGGTTTTATTAATCCACAATTCTTGGTGATTATCACCCAACATCATACATGAATAAGAGGTAACAAATTTTCCATAAAAAAGAGAAGATAAAGATTAAAAGTCAGTATGATCAATACTAAAAAGGTAGATAGTGATAGAAAAAAGGTACAAAAACCCAAAGTAGTACAACATAAAATACTACACAACTAAAAAGATAAAACTAAAACATCCCATTATTAAAGTGGATAACATCTCTACTGGTTACCTCCATCACTCAATTCCCAAAGGATCAAGAACATCCACCTCCTCTAAGAGATTCTTTCCCTTTGTTTGGACCTAGTATAAGAAAATCTAAAAACACCCAAAGGAAAAGGTAGGGTGTGATATATAAATCCTATTAGGTTCTCACCATGATTTCCATAAACAATACCATAACTATTTACTATTTATGATATAAATTTAAATTAAACTAGGCATGAAATGTTATATTCATGTTTTAAACAAAAACATGATTTCATTTCAAATAAATTGAAGATATATCAAACAAACTTTAAAATAGTCATTAATGAAAATTTATTATAAAAGGATTATATAAATCAGTTGGAATAAATAAAATAGTTCTGAAAATCAATGACATTTATATCAAGTCGAACAACTCATAACACTCCCAGATAAGGGAAAATTACTATCATCCACTCCCAGGGAAGGTAGAATTTTATCCACTCCCACTTAAGGGTAAATTACATACACTCCCACATAAAGAAAGTTACTTCCACTCCCACTTATTGAAAAATTACATCCACTAACACTTAATTGAAAATTTCATCAATTTTTTTTTCATTCTATCATTTTAAAAAATTTAAAAATAAAACTTCCCAATTTCAGTTTTCAAAATGACTTAAACTAATATTAAGGTTTTCATAATTTGATGAAATTTTAAAACAACTACTAATTTAATAATTTTCTCAATATTAAACTCAAATCAGATTCTTCAAAAATATTTCCAAAATTAAGTAATAATTTTCCAAAAATCCATCCAATAATTTCAATTCCATTGATATTAAGGGTTTTCTCAATTTTAATACCCATTTAGAATCATGGATAAAATAATCACAATTAAATATTTATAAACAAATTACAAAAACATCTCAATTTAATCAAGAAATTGAAGGTTTCAAATCTAGGGTAAATAATTATAGAACCACCTACCTTTAATCAAAGATCATGAATGAACAATTGCAATGAGAAAAAAATATAGATAAAAGGAAAATGAGATATAGAAATAAAACCAAGAATCGCAATTCGATTAGAAATAGTTTAGATCAATAAATAACATGATGATATATCAAACTATAAGTATAAGAGAATTTTTGATCAAAATAAACCACATGAGAGAATATCCACTAACCTGAAGGAGATTGAATGCGATCAACCACACTTTGATCTACCATGAAAAGGGGTGGGAGGAGATGAAACCACTTCTTGATAGCATTAAAAACCCAAGAAATCATTTAGGGACAAGTGGAGTTTGACTAGGGGTTAAACCATGGGTTTTGGGAGTTTTAAAATTATTTTCGAAGGATTTAATTCACACATGTACAGTTATCTATAGATGACCACATAGTTAGACTAACTTTTCACCCTAACCATACACCCCTACTTTATGGGGTGCATAGTTTCTCCTTGGTGGGTGAAAGTTTTCTCAAAAAATGTACCAAACCTGAAAAATATTACTATATGAGGTTGCACAGTTTGGAAGGTCTAGCCACAAGGTTTTGGAAAAACCATGTCCCCCCCCCCAGAGCACCGTCAATGGGTTTATGTTTGATGGTTGAAATAACACAATTTTAACTAACCATGAACCAACCATGCACAACACAAAGTTGTTCCAAAATTCTCCAAATTTAACCTGAAACAAATAAAAATAAGACCCAACCAAAGTATGATAAAAAATAGGGTCGAAGAGTACCTAAAAAAAGTTATCAAATTTTTTAATAAGATTAGTAAGATAATGATAAGTCATTCCTCATATCCCTAGATATCTTCCAAGACCAAAAATGGTTATAATGAGTTATCCAATAATAAATTAATTTCTAATACCCTATTTTTAACTCCAAAATCTCAATGCAATCAATTTCATAAATAGTTAACCTTCAGACTCATCTAAAATATATTTGAGAAAATTCAAAGTATAAAAATTTAAAATAAAGGGCACTAAATCAACATTATATTACCTATATAACATAAAGTGAATCTCTATGTCACATTCAAATTATGTGAATACTACAGTCACCATAAAACCTATACCAAAATATGAATTATATTAAAAATATCTCATTATCGAATATATATGATAAATCCAAACATGTAATAAAGTCCATGGAAGACAACATAAACCATGAAATCACTTAACCAATTTCAAGGTCACCCATAATATCCTATAAATATCCCTTTATCATTATTATCTCAAAATATATCACATATTAATGGTTATATTCCCTCAATATGCTTTTTTCTAAAAATTTCATATTTACAATAAATCACTTTTCTTGGTATCATTTGACCTATGCTTCAAAATCCTTAAGAAAATACTACTTTAGTAAAATAATTATATGTTTTGTGATTCTTATAATGATAATATCATTGGTAAAATACTTTTTCAATGTGATTCTTGATTCCAAATACACAAGAACTTTGATCATTATACTTTGGATGCATTAATAACATAAGATTGACCTTGATTCCCTAGATTATTATGAGGTATACTCTCTTTATGGTTGGGGAATTTATTTTCATAGTGCCCATTCTCTATAAAGTTAAATCACTATACTTTGATGGAATATTCCATAACCTTTCATTCAAGATCATGATAGCCTTTTTCTACACACTTTAATAAAACTCACAATTCCTTCAATCCATACCATGGTCTTTCTTTACACATTTATCACATGGGGGAAATCCTTATTTCCCTTATTCCCTTTATCTATCTTTTTCTTTTCCATACTATTATTCTATTTATTCCATTTGAATCCTTATGACTTAGAGAATTATTTATATGTCAAGATAGAACATGATACTATTTCCCTGTATGATGATAATGTTTTAGAGACTAGTTCCATTTAAAGGATTGGCTTTAACCCATCAAAGAAATGTCCAGTCATACACTTTGGATCATGTTGGTAGTCCATATCAAGCCTTGATAACCATGTAAATCTAGCTTCATACATAAAAACATTTTTATCATCCTATTATCTTAGACTCATGAGCTACATCTCTATATTCACTCATTTATTTTAAGGAAAATACATTTCCAATAAGATTACCTTAAAATCCTCCCATTACATTTTTTCTATTTCTTATTCACCCTTATTATTTTGAATCAATGATGAACTCTGATACACATCTCCTGAGATATGATAATCATTTATGAAAAATTTCTCCCTTATTTTCTTCCCAAAGAGAGAAATATTATCTCTAATGAACTTATCTATTGATCAACTATAGATTGGTTTGTAGTACCATTAAATGATAGAGTTTTATAATGTATAATGTTGTCTAACATTATCACACCATGTGGTGGATCAGCAAGATAATCCATACAAGAATATTTATTTCTTATAACTTGAGTCAACTACCCCAATATGGTTATAATTTGATCAGTTCTAACTACAGATTCTGGTTCATCCTCATTAGAATTCCCCATGGAGAAATCCCATCTTGTGGTAGGCATATTGATATAGTTTCCATTTCTTCTATAAGGAACTATTTCTAAACAATGGTATGTACTAGATGAGATCATTATATTACGCAACAAAATGTATAATCCCAAAACTAATGAAACACTTAACATAAATTGAAAAATTTATGAATGGATAATATAATAATAATAAACATGGATTCATTCAGAAATTTTTAAATTCATAAAAACATTTTAAAACACTTCATAATGGTTTGTAATGAAAGTGTGAATTATCCTAAGAATATCAACTAGTAGTGTACAACTATATGGTTAGTAAGGCTCATTGTTATGTACCAAGTGACAATCAAGTAAAATCCCAATGAACCATTTTTATAATTATTACCCCTAGGTAAAACTATTCCAAAACCATTCCCACTTATAGTATTAAGGTAGGGATATATTTATAGGAGAAACCACATAATATCTTCCTCACCATAACTTCATGATGTTTTTATTTAATTATCATCATAGTCTATCTTCGGGTTATGTGACATATTCTATTTTTTCCTAAATCTATTTCCCTAGGTTTCTACTAAACTTCATCTAATACCAACTATAAATACACTAATCTTAGTAGCCAATAGTCTATGGAAACTTTATTACATTGGTATAATATATAAAGAATCACATCTTGAAGGAATGAATAGTTTAGTAGTATTGTTAAACTAGATGTATAATTGAGTATCATATTATAATTTAAAACATAATATACCACATAGTATTTTCTTTGAGTGAATCATTATTTTCTCTAGAAAAAACCTGAATATCAATCATTAAACACTTCCTATTATTCTAAGGAAAATAAAATATAAGAAAGGGATGAGCTAAGATGCTTAATAAGGGTATACTTATAGTGTAATATATAATGAATAAATACAATTAATCAATATAAAAATGTAAATAACTAAAACACATTCTATTTAAATAATAACATGAGCATAATATGGAAGGAATAAAAGATGATCAAATAAATCCATATAAATAATCACGTTATCTTGTGACTTATCCATGAATATTCTAAATAATCAAATAATCACATGTACATTAATAAATGACCTCATAATGAGTTAATTAATAATATCGTACATCATAAACATACTATCAAGACCTTTCACAATCCAGATTAATTGTATGGGTAAAATCTCATTTATTTTTCCAACTGATTTGTCTCTTGTGACCTATCAATGCATGAAGGAGTTATGTAATTCTAGGCCCCACCCACAACTTAATATGGGCAATTAATTCCTCATATTAATGTGGCGAAACATAATAAATATAAATATTTTCCTTAAACAAACATAAGAAATATTAATACTTACCCTAATCAATAAACATATTTACAAACCATCCAGAGTAATATGATGAATAGTAATAAAATAGTATATCCCCATTAAAACTAATCATAAACTATCTCGAGAAATAATAAGGATAGTTTCATTACCGTATATCTCCACTATTGTATAATAATAATAATTTTTATTAGTTATTTTGTATAAATTTAATGAATAGATCCATCAAAATATTCTTAAGGAAAATAACATTTTCACTTTGAAAATATACTTCTTAAAACTAGAAGTTCAAAAAATTTGTTGATAATATTTTTATTATAAAATAAACATTGAAAATTATAAATTATGATTTAAAAAATTAAATTTTAATGATGGTTGTAAATTCCATTCATCTCATACATATTAAAAAAAATATCCCTTTCATATTTTTGGTAAATGCTAAATGAGCCTTGATTAGAAAACGACATGAATATTCAATTAATTTTTTTTGTAAAAATCTATAAATGGATAAAAGTGTTTTTAATAAATAATTTTTATATTGTTAAAAACATTTTTTAGAAAATTTTTAGAAATATATATTTAGATGAAAAACGATTTTCAACCACAGAGAGAAATAATGTATGATTTTCTTAAAGACATTTTCTCAATATTTTTTAAGCACCAAAGAGAGGAAAAATGTACTAAAACCTGAAAAAGTTCATGTATAAAAAAATTCCAAGAAATTATACTGATATTAATATATAAATATCAAATAATTCTACCAAGGGATACTTGAAAATAAATAATCTTGAATAATTATGAGATTGTGAAATACACCCTTACAACTTTGGCAATATTCGAATATTTAGCCATATGAAAGAGTTAAATTCAGATGAAACTTGAAATACCATTAAAAGAATTAAATTTATGATTTAAAATTTAAAAATGGGTTTTATATACACCACATAATTAAATAAGTGGTTAATATAAAATATTTCTCACGAAAGTAAAAGTGAGATGAGAAGCCCTTACTTCAGGTTCGTCTTCCTTTAGATGTGTCCGAACCTCTTGTATAATAAATATAGGTTTATTATAAATCTTTTTCAGAATCATAATCATATATATCATACCATATATTATTTACTGAAAGCATTTTAACACCTTATTGTTAATAATATTTCATTATGTTCATTGTTTCTGGTGTTAATTTCATTATTTTCTCATATGTATTTTATCCTGAAAGTCCTGGTTCTTTACATAGTATATAGTTAAATAATTTAAATAATGATAATAATTTTTTAAATATTATTTATTTTCATTAGATAAAACCTTATAAATTCTCTTGAAAATTTGACATATAAAATGAATCTCATCGCTTCGTCGAGATGGTAGGTCATACGTATGCACGAGCGATGATATCATTCACTCAAAGGGTAAAAGGGTAAGAAAGTATATCATATATCAATTTTAAAAAATTGAAATAATTTCATATATATCACATAAATTCATTATATATATCCTTATTACCTTCCATATAAAGTGTAAGTGAAAAATGAATCGCATCACATCGCAAGGTGGTAGTCCTCCATACACACAAACGACATTATTGTATTTTAAAAGAAATATAAAGAAAGAATATATATGTAATATTATATATAAAAAAGTATAATAATATCATAAATATTATATATAAATAAATATAAATATAAATATATAAATTAAATTAACCACTTTATCAAACCATTAGAGGTGTTGGTGGAAAATGAGTTAAATCGGTTCACGAGGTGGTAGTTCACCATACACACGATCTATGACTTTGTTTCCCATTTTATAGAAGTGGATACATATAAATATTATGAAACTAGCATAATAATTCTCAGTATATTATAGATACTATTTTTATTATATTCTAAGTGTTAATAAAAAAATCAAGGTTGTAAAATAATAATGAAAAATAATGAGCTTAGTGAAGACAATTACATTTTCTTAGAGAAACCTCCATTGTATGTCTTCTTATGGATCCTAGGGTTTGTCTTTTGAGAATACCAGTAGATCAAGAATGTGGAAAAGAATTTTTAGAGGAATTTTATTATGTTTTGGTTGATCCAAATGGATCTTTTAGTTTGTATAGGAGAGGGGAGGAGAGATCATTTTTTAAGCGGGGAAGTGAATCGACTTTGAAACAACATGGAAATTTCCCAAAATAATAAAAAATAATAAAGTCCTTATAATTCCAAAATCTTACAAATGACACCATATTATAACTTAGAATAAGAAAATATTGAAATATTTCTATACGGTAGGATTTAGAAAAATTTTAAGGACAATATTTTCCTTATCTTTTTAGTTTAACCCCTTGGTAAACACGTTTTAAGATTAACTGTGATAAATAATTTTTTCATATTTCTACCATTAATTTTGACTAAAAATATTTTTAAATTATTATATAAATTAAATTATTCTTATTAAAAATATGGAAACCATTTTTTAAATTTCTATTTATAGAAGTGAACAAATTCAATTTAAAATTAAACTCGTTGACACGACCAAAATGCGATTTTCAGGAAATGTTTTTTTTCAACCATAAGATGATCTTATATTAAATCCATGACTAAAAATTATCATTATATGAATTTTAATAAATATTTAAATATATATAATATATACATTTCGTATAAATCATTACTCATTATGAGTAATTTTAATTAAATAAAATGGAGAAACATTATGCACTTTAAAACTGTTTCCAGAAAAATCCAATTTTATGTCTAAAAATAAACTTATACTAAAATATAGTATAAAAATGATTCAAATGTAATTAATTTGGATTTAATATAAACACATAATAATTTTGTTACTTTAAATGAAATTTAAATCATAATTTAAATTTTAAATTACTTAATTTATTGAAAAGAAATGAATGTTTTATAAAAACAAATGAATTTTGATTATTCACTAAAAAATTAGTATTTTTTTGAAAAATCCCAAAATTTTATCCTAATAAAATTTTGATATTATTATTTTAAAAATTAATTTAATTTTATAAAATAAATTTTAAAAATTTGGTAAAAATTAATTTTAAAATATGCGCAAAATGCGTGACGAAACCACCTTTTATAAAAAACAGTTTTTTGAATAAATTTAGTTTTCTTTGAAATTATTTTAATTTTATTTATAATAAATAGATTTACATTTTATTTATTTTATACATTTGTAAACCATATAATTTTCTTAATTTTATTATTCCTATTTAGACGCAAAAACTTTACGGTTATGTTATAATGGTTATGATTAAATGAGAATATTTTAATAGAGTATCATGTTTTGTTTAAACCTGACATTACGTGCATCACAAGCTATCGAAGAGATTGAAATTATTTAAAAATAAATATAATTTAACGTGTTGGTGGTGTTACAATCTCTTCTAAGATTGGTGTTTCATGTCTTATATGCTATCAAACATGATGTTCCCCTTAAAATCATTGGGTTTTATAATAATGTTCATTCCTATGGAATTAATTTGATTATGATAAATAAAAGGAGTCATATTTTTATTTTAAACAAAATAAAAATAGAAAAGGTATCTTCTAAACACTTTATTAAAACAAAATAACTAGAAATATTTTTTATTTAAACAAAAACATTACTATGTTTTTAAAAAAGTTAAGAATATAGTTTGGAGTTTAGTAGTTTATTTTTACATTAATTATATTAATTATTTAGTATATATTTTCAATTTGAAAAATGTTTCATAAATATTTATTTTATTATTGTATCATTATAATTTCATAAAAGTTATTGTTTTGTAAAATTATTATTTTTCAATATTCACTTTAAAATCAATTTTTTTTAGAAAATAATAATGTCGCTCATGCGTACGGGTGGACTACCACCTCCATGAAGAGATGTGATTATTTTTGTATTTAATATTGAAAATTATGGTAATACGGATAAATTTGATCAATATATATACGATATATGTGATATAATAATGGTTTCGGAATGGTGAATTACAATTTATCTTTCTTTTGATCTATTTGTTATAATATGAATACAATGTTGATGCATACAAACAACATACCATCTCCATAAATAATGTAATTCAATTTTCTATGTCTAAATTTATGAATAATTATAAGTATATATATAATGAATATTTATGATATTTACATCCTGTTTAAAATTATTTAGGTGATGGAACCATTATCAAAGTATAAGGATAAAAACTAACAAACCAAAACTTCCATGAAAAACGAACTAGTTATCACTCGAGATAGTTATTTTAATGAATTTTGCTAATAAATGGGTTATAAAAGGTTATATGTAAATAATATATGGTATGATATATATTATTATGGTTATTTTATTAATTTATTATTAAACTATATTTATTATATAGGAGGATCAAAAATTTAGGAATGATTTCACACCTGAGGTAAGGGATTCTTTTAAAATCTCATCATTATTGGGGATAGTTTATGTTTAAGTATACAATGGGTTTATTATTTATCATTATATATTAAACCCAATATATTATATTTTATTATATTCTCTAATAATTACACATTTTTTTTTTAATTTCTTCTCTTGGAGTACTCATGATATCAAAATAATATTTTTATGAAAAACTGACCATGTATTTTCTACTCAGTCGGGAATATTTCTCATTAATGTGCATATTTTCCTCAAAATGTATAAAATAATGTTTCTAAAATTATAAAATTATTTATTAATTACATTTATACCCATGATTTAATTTTTTTAAAATGGTTTCAAAGTTGATATTCTCATCTTTTTCCGAACAATGGAATTTTTGAAATTTTTTCAAAAGCTTGAAAAAAAGGTTTTTCAAATAATACTGAATGAATAAAATTATATTCCATAATGTGAGATCATTTTTTAAATATTATTTACATATTTAAAATTATAATTTGAAATAAAATTTTTTCCATAATATTTGATAAATATTTTATACTTTAAATAAGCGATTTCAAAATAAAAAGAGTAATCTACACATGAAATTTTCCAGTGATTTTTTAAAATATTTTCATAAATTTAAATTTTTTTTATATATTCTAATTTGAGGATATAATATGATCATTCTATCCAAAAAAAACATTTGGATGTTTTATGATCATTTTGATAGGGGAAAGTGTTGATATTTCTTATACTAATTCTTCCAATTTGGAATATACTGCATTGTAAGTCATATTGATTAAGTTTTATTACATGTTCATATAATGAGTAGATTGGAAAAGTTATGTGATGGGGGGGGGGACCAGAATTATATAGAACCTAGATGAATCAGTAGGGCTCATGAGACAAACTTGATAGAGTATTTGGCTGATGACTTACCCATTTATATAAGATGTATTGGAACAAGGCCTCAACGGTAAGATTCAGATGTCCGAAATTATGAATTCCAAAATTATAAAATTATTTATTGATGTAAATTTGATTATTTTATTAGTTTTTATGTCCATGGATATGTTTCAATCTCATTTTGTTATTTATATAGAACTATTTTATTATTATTTATTTCTGTCATATTATTATATCATTATTATCTTTCGATGTATGCATACCCTTTCTGAGCATTTGAGCTCACCCATTTCTTATGTTTCCTTTACCTAAGATTTTAAGAAGTGTATTATTGTTGATAAAAAGGGATATTTATTTGGCAATAATGGCGTCCTTAAAGAAAACACTATGCAGTGGTTTATGTTTTTAAATTTAATGTGAGTATCAGGTATATATCTAGTTTTCTAGGACTACTAAACTATTTGGTAATTTGGTATGTGATCACTTTTACCTAGAACCAACATAATAAAGAAACTATTTACTCTAGGATACTAGGTTTAGGGGTTTTAAAATTATAGCTTTGTATGATAATGTTTTATGAGTTGTATATTATTTTATGTTAATTCTTATTTTGAAAAATGGTTTTCCTTCTTTCCACTAGTTAATTGAAATACCAAATAATGGGGGAAAAGGATTTAAATTGAAAAGTTAAATAATTTAATAAAAGATTTTATTGGACCCCATTTGCGTTATTATATAAAAGAAAAGTTAGTGTTTTTATCCTTTAATAAATTTCCTGAAAATTGGTTTTATCTATAAATTTAATTTTAGGGTGGTTTCAAATGTAGTCCTTTTAGAATGGTTGTCTAAATAGTTTTTTAGTTATTATAGAGAGGCTTTACATATAGAGTGGGTTTAAATAATTCCCATTGGGAACATTCAATATTATTTGAAATTTGTGGGGAGTGGGGGGGTGGGGGGGGGGGTGAAAGACCCTTTTTATGCTCTTTTTTCTCATTTATGTGTGGTGTTTAATGTATGTGAATATTGAGGGACTGGCCTCGAGGGAAGTTTATTATGATAGAGTTGGATGTAAGGGTGAAATTATTGGTTTTTATTTTTATAGAATACATTGATTTAATTATTTATCACCCTCAATTTTTAATGGTTATGGAACCTATGTAGATAATTGGTAATCCTATAATTAGTTTGTTCTAGTTTCTTGAACATTAATATTGCCCCTCTAGGTTCAAATAGGATATTTGGGTTGTGGACCTGAATAGTTCTTGGTGTAGGCTAGTCGAGTGTCTTATGTTAAGATGTGACATTGGAAGACTAGTTTTTCAATTTTTGGAAATTTCTAGGATGATTTCACCTTATGAAATAGGGTAGAGATAGATTCATATACCTTGATTATTGGTTTTATATATGGGATATATTTTACTCTCCTTTGTAATCCCTATTTTGAGGCTCATTAAACAATTATTTATTTATGTTTTCTTTTTCTTCTTTTGGTTTATTGATGAACTGGTTCATTTTGATTAATTTTTGTTTACTTTTGTAGTGTTTTTTTGTGGACTTCTTAAATTATTTTTTAATAAATTTAAAAAAAGTATTATTTTTTAATTTATGTTTTTGATATTTACAAATGTGTTTCCAATGTGATTATTTACATTTAAAAACATTTTTAACGTGTTTATCAAAAATGGAATTTATTAACCTTATTTTCCTTAAATAATTTTATTGGTTTTATGAAACTGGGTTTGTACTTTACTTATATTGTTAATCATAATGTATTGAAAACCACTTCTATTAATATATTTTGAACTAGCATAAATGAATTTCCTTAATACATAAAATTCAAAAGTTCTTTTGTGATATCCAACTTGGCATTGTTTTCTCACACCATGCATAAAACATTTGGTGTATAAAACCTTTCATGTTTTTATTTTTGTTGTGGATTCCCCTTCTATATTTAATTATAACTATTTTTTGAGTGTTATGGGTTTCAGTAGTGGTACGCGGTGAGTGAACCCGAGTCACATGTGGGATATGGAGGTTGTTTGTCGTATGCTTCTATTTGGCATTGTACCTCTATCAATTTCTACTATGGATGTTTTATTTATTTATTTGATAACAATAATATATTTATTCTTTATTTTTATCATTATTGGCTATATTATTTCATTATTCTACTTCCATAATCTATTTTGGATTTTTCATTTTTGTCTTGATTTATTAAGAGAAACAATTATGAAGTGTCCTTTATGATTTCTAGGAAGTAGTTTCCAACCCATTTGTATTGAGAACACCCTTAGGATTGGTGGAATACAGGGTGGGGTTCTTTTTTAGTAGGAATTATGGGTCAGTTCCTTAATATGGTTCTCATTTGTACCATTATATACCATATGTGTATGCATAGAAAATAAAAAATCCACACATAAGAATACACATCTGGTCATTGTGTTCTAGCATGAACACCATGTCAATTGACCTAACCTATTTTGTCTTGATCTAGTGGAAGAAGTCAACTCACAATTAAATTGGGCCCTGATCTCAGTGCTTAAGGTTGTGAACAATAATTTTAACACCCTGATATTTTATAATATATTTCTATTTAATAAATTCTATGAGTTAGACAACTTATGTTGGATGCAAAAAAAAAATAATGTGAATAGTGGATCATAAACATACAAAATAAACAATATTAACAAATAGTCAAATGAAATTTATAAAAATAATGTAATTAGATCAATAAATTTAATTCATGAGATAATTGAGAAATGATAAGGAATGTTGGAATTTTAATTTGTGGCTAAAAAAATGATTTATATACATACATTGCGTTTATAATATATATTTTATTTAAAGTTTTAAGTAATCTATTTTCAGTGTTAAAATTAAAAAAAATATTTTTTACACATTTATAAATTTTTTAAATCATTTATGTTTTTATTAGAAAATGGTTAAAAAAGATGATAAAATCATTTGATTGTAAAGAGATATATTTTTCCAAAAAAGTGGTTTTTATACAGGTAATGTGTTTTTATATTAAATAATTAAATAAAAAAATTATAAAGGAGGTTAATCAAGCTTTTATATACTATATTAAATAAAATAAATTTACACTCATCTAATTGTAATTATTGTTGAACGAATGAGAATAAAATCTTTTCATGCTTGAAAATGGATTTTTTATAAAAATTGGTTTTACATGTTTCATGTGTAGTTATTAGAATTAATTTTTTTACCTATATAATTATAATATTATAAATTGGATTAAAAATTTGGAATAAACATGATTTTTTTGTTTTTCCAATGTAATTTTGGTTCATAATAATAAGTTACCTTAGTAAATTTTTTTCACCATGAAAAATGAAACAATGGGTTAAAATAAAGGGTTAAGGATTCAAGATATTACTTAATATTACCATTAATTTCATTAGATGAGTGTATTTAAACCATCATAACCTTATATAGTAGTATTTTATTTTATTTTTATCCAGATTCCCATTATTGTGGGTTTATTATATTTAAAATTTGTTAATGTTTACAAGGGTGCCACTCCCCGTACTTATAAAAGGGTAAATCCTCTTGTCACTTATTCACAAACATTTAAAACACTAAAATATACATGTATTTCATAAATTTATTACCAAAAATATCTCCTCACATCTTATAGTTCATCATCTCACCAAAATAAAATTATAGTAACCATTAATATGTAAGGAAAGTAAAGATACTGATAAAATAGAAAATTGTCTTTATCGATCTATTTCAAGTTTCTTTCTTATTCCATCTCATAAAAACATTATATAAATATATTAATATTATTAAATAAGTTTATTTTTTATAATTAAATGATTTTATGTTAATGAAATAATAATTTTATGTCTACATTCCAATAAATTTAAAATTAATGTGTTTTTCATGAGTACATACAGACTACACTCTTCATGTATCAATGTTTTCCATTTTTCATCACTACCTCACATTGTCATTTATGTTGATGTATTTAATGAATATATATATAATAATTAAGATTATATTATGATTATTTGAAGATAAATTACTATTTTTATTAAATTCATTCCATCCATTGAAAAATTAAATCACCATCTGTATATACGTGAAGACTACTGCACCAACGAAGTGATGTAATTCATTTTTCATCACCACTTTACATGTTTTTTTCTAAATTTTTATTTACTTAATAAATATCATATTTATAAAATGATTATGATTTTATAGATTATGAAACTGTTAACAAGGTCAATGTACCAGAATTGCAAAACTAAAATATGCTTGAAAAAAAATAGTTAACAATAGAATATTGATCTTAGTAGAGAATTATTAATAAATTAGTGATTTGAAATTATTTATAAATAATATATGGAAATATAATTATGAATATTTATCTTATATATATTTATAAAAAATATAAATCTATTATATGGGACCTTAGAGCATGTGTGAAGCATGTTGGGATCCTAGGTGAAGCTTTATGTTAGGGTCTCATTTTTAATCAGGATTGTTCATGTTTAAATATCCATTGGAAAAGTATATAATCTCTCTAAATATTAAAACCAATTTATTATCTTCTCATATGGTTATTTTTATGTTTTTAAATAATTCTTTCTATTTTCACCCTCTTTGGTACTCAAAAAGTCCAAAATAATGTTTTTATGAAAAACATTCCTTATTTATCCATTTTTAGGGAATATTCTTATTCCATGTATATATTATTCTAAATGTTTCAAGATTATTATTTTATATTAATAAATTATTATTTAAATTAATTCACAAAGATATTTTAATTTCATTTAATTTTTTTAAAAGGAATCCTTATCATGTTTTTTTGAATGTCTTATATTTAACATTTTACAATAGAGTGAAATAATATTTTAAAACATTTAATTAATGAATTTATTTTCCCAATGTCAGATATTTATATTTTATAATTATCATTATTCATGTTTACATGTATTTAAAAAGAAAATATTATTTCCATTTTACTGTGATTTTTTATTTCTTAAATTATTAAAAATAAATGTTTTTTTCTTTTGATTTTGAGATGATGTTTTTAATGCTTTTATAAAATAAATTTTCATCTATATGAACATATTTTAAGGATTTTTTTATTTAATTGGGATATGATGTTATAATACCATCAATATTATTATTCTCGAGGAAATATGATGATGAGAATTGAAGGTTTAATTCATGAAACCTATTTTTTCCAATGCGATAATTAATTTATGAAGAAATTGTGAAGGTTTTTATGATTTTGTCACCCACATATACATGGTTTTAAATATGTGATATGTGGGAAAAAATATATCTATATCTAATGCATCGGGTATAGATTAATATATCATGACACAATATGAGAGGGAATGTTGTGTAAACCCAATCCAATTTGGGAGTCCTTCCACTGTGAATGTAAAAGGAATGGGAAGTGAACACAATCCACTATCAGACACTATCCACTATGTTATTATTATCTTGGTAGTGATCCTTAACAAATAAGATGAATTATATACTTATGATTATTCCAAAAAATCCTATAATTTTTTTTATTCTTATAAAGTTATCTCATGACTCATGATTGATTATTGACGATTTCCCACACTTATAACTCAAGTCTTTTGTTATGGAATCTTCTATTCCATGTCTCATGATTTATTATCTATGACTTATTTAGTATGGATGTCATAATTTATGATTATTATATAATACCCTTATTCTTATCTTCTACTCTAATATGATTATTGATTCATCTCCCTTGTTTATCCTTACTAAGCATCTGATCTCATTCTTTATTATGTTTCTATTTCAACATGTTATAAAGAATATTTTATGTTAGATATATCTAAGAAGTGTAATATGTGAGATAAATGTCTTGGGATATACTAAATATCTTTAATTAAATAATTTTATTTTGTATTTGGTCCAAAAATACACAAAACTATTATAGTTTTGGGGTGAGTGTTATTATGATATATATTATAAATTCATATAAAATGATGTAATATTTATGTACATAATTATTTAGTCACTTTAGATGGTATCAAATTCAGGATTAGTTATTTATATATATTAGGTTTTTTAATATATAAGGAAAACCCATATGATTAACTATAATTAACTAGAAGTTTTATAGGATGAACCTAAAGTGTCATAGGTTTATGATAAGATGTTATAATTTTGAAAAAAAATGGAATTATTTTCTTGACTATATTATTTCCCACTCTAATTAAAACAATATGATACTTAAGATATGATTTTTGGTTTTTTTAATGGTGGAACCTAGAGGAATTATGTTTACAATATGGTTGGAAGTAAATTTAATGATTTTACTCATGATAAACCAATAGATACATGGGCTATAATGAAATTTTTTGTCTCTATGCATATGCATCTCTCTCAGTATATAAATCAAGATGAGCTCCCAAATGATCAAAGGAAAGGGAAATTCTATGTTGGTTTATTCATGAGAAAAATACACCTTTTTAGTGGGTCCTCTGATCCACTAATTTACAAGATATATATCAATAACATTAAAATGATATTTCACATTATCTATGTAACAACCCATGTATTGATAGAATAAATCTTTTTAATGATTAAATAGTATTATTAAATTATGTAGTTATGTTCTTATAATATTTATTTTGAATTATAATTTAAAAATTATAAAAATTTAATTTAAAAAAAATGAATTTAATTTTTTAAACTATTATATAAAAATCATCCAAAGATGAATTTTTTCGAATTTTCTCAAAACATTGATTTTTAAATAAATATTTTAAACATTGATTTTTATTCAAAAAATATTTTATTTTCATGTGTTTAAAAATTAAACTCTTATTAGTTTTACATTTTAATATGTCAATTTTTATTTAAAAAACCAAATTATTTTTTCAAAATAATGTTTATACCTGAATTTAATAAAAAACTATTTTAAATTTAAAAAGTCATTTTTCCAAAAAATTGTTTATCCTTACATTTTGTGGATTTAATTTTAAATTGATTGCTGAAACTTCTATATTTTTAAATTTTAAAAATTGATTCCATATTTGGAATCATAGGTTAAAAATTTCGTAAATTGGCCCCTTTTATTTTGATCCAATATGAATAGAAACCTTTATATTTTTTACAACTACAATAAAGGGTAAATTTGCTAATTTAGGTTAAAAATAAAATAATAAGGAAAATAAAATGACTCTATCCAATGAAAAAAATTATTGTATGAATTTAATTCGATCCTAAACACCTATGTTTTTAAATATTCTTTTTTAATGGATACATTTCAATGAATATTAACAAAATATTATTTCAATAAAAGAATGTCACAAAATGTCAATTTTTATATCTTAATTTTTTTATATGTCCATATGTGAAAAAATTAGTTTATGAATGGATATAAGTGTCAATTTTTAAGTTATTAAACTTATTTTCATTATATGAATTTTTTATTACTTTTAGGGTCCATTTGGAAGAGATTATGATGTTTATAATATTTTATTTAATGAAATGTCAAAGATGTCATATTCATGTTATAAATATGATAAGTTTTTTAATACTGGGTTATATAGAAGATATCTTAGACTATACATATTAATTTTAAAAACAAATTATTTATATTCATAATGAAAATTATTTTTTAATTTTTAGTAAAGAAACAATTACCATAAATTCTTGCACAACACTGATGCAGTAATTATTTTATTTAAGACAATATCAAATAAATTTTAACAAATATATTAAAAAATTTATAACTTGATTTAATTAACGTGATAAAGAATTTTTTTTATTAAATTAACATATTAGTTATACAAGAAAACAGATATTTTATGTTATATTGTTTTATTGATATTTTTAAAATCCAAAGTAATAAATAGTGTAAAAATCGACATTAATAATATTTGAAAATAATTAGTATTTGAAAATAATTAATATTTTAGAAAATGATATAAAATTACTAAAATTATAAAATTCACCCAAATTATTGTAATAAGGTTTAAAATTTCATAAATGATCAATTTTTTTGGAAATTTTATAGTAGCTATATTATCCCTCAAAGAGTAAAAACAATGTTGTCACGGTAAGAGTTAAAGGGATTAAATAAGGGTTAAAACCAAAATATAAGTGTAATAATGTAATCTAAACTTGTATAAAAATGACTAGATTATTGTATTTAGACCCATAATCATATTATCTTATAAATTTATTTGTTTTTATCCATTTTTAATGGAAAATTAATTAATGTTAATTTAATATTTTGAGATTTTCCAAGAGTGCCCCTCTCCTCTCATATAGAAGGGCACATATAAAAATAACTTTTCTTCACACTAAAAAAATGTTTGTTCCAAATATAACTATCCAAATACCTTACTATAATCCTTTCCCACATTCTAGAGGCATGTGTTAAGTCATAATACTTACTTATAAGTGCTAGGGTGTTAATCCAAGGAGATTCTCCAAAGAGGTGGTATAATTTTTAATCAATTATTACTATTTTATTTATTATTAAACTTACTTAAAAAAATCTAAAAATATTATAAAATAATAACTCTAATAACCTCTATATACTATGATATTATTATGTTAGTGTAATTTTCCATATCCATCTCCTTTTCAATCAAATGGGAAAAGGATTCATCATCCGTGTTTACGGCAGAATACCGCCTCATGAACCAATGTAATTTGATTTCTATGACAATATCTCATGACTAGTTATAATGATGTAATTAAGGTTTATATATTATATTAATGAAATATTTATCCTTATAATATAACATTTATATTCTTAAATTTCCATGTATATAAAAATGATAATGTCGTTCGTGTGTACAATTGAATTATTGCCACCATGAAGAGATGTGAATTACTTTTCATCACCACATAACTTGGATAATATATATATATATAATAAACATTATTTTAAATATATGATTATAATTATGGAAATATAAAATTATACTTACCTTTTTTCTATAATGATCTTTGAAAAATGGAAATATTACACATGCATACATACGAATTTCTGCCTATATGATTGTAACATTGTTCATTTTTCATATCCATATTTAATGGATGGATTTAAAAGTATAATTTATGTATAAAAGTTATAATTTCTTCATTATTATTATTCTAGAGATTATGGACTGATTTCCTCTTTAACCATGTACATTATACCAAAGTGATTTTGTACTCAAGTACCAAATATCGTCAAAGTATCCAACTTGAATTAAAATAATTAAGTAATTGTGATAACATGATAACAAGTAATATAAAATGAATAATAAACTAAAAAAAGTTTCTCAAGAAAGTAAATAATTCACCATATTTTATTATCACGTAATATAAAGATATTTCATGATGATTCAGACTCAAGGTAAGGGACTTTCTTTAAAAAACCCTCTTTAAAACTTAATCTTTCAACTATTTTTAGACAATTCAAAAGGAATGTATTTTTACATATATGGTACGAATGTAATTTAATGATTTCACATCACTAAAATGTTTTTAATATTAATTGAAAATTTCAGACGTTTAAATTCAAATAAAATGTTTTCCATTGTATGTGTGCAATTTTTCAAAATAAGTGATTTCAAAATGAAAAGTATATTTTCTTGAAAGAGAATTTTATGAGAAAAGTTTTCATGGATTATGTTTATGTTATGTTTCTTTATAATTTTTATTATTGTAGGTGGTTACATGACAACCCAATGATGAATGGTTATGTGGGAAACTAGTGAAGAGTGGTTATGTGATAAACCAGTGACGGGTGGTTCTATGACAAATTAATGACGGGCGGTTGCATTATGAACTTTAATGCATTGGGTACTCTAGAGTTGGAGGTTGACCATATTGGTCAATCCATTCATAAGAGTGATATGAAAAATGATACCCCAATTTACCAAATATTGTATTATATGATTTATTAAAAGATTTTGTTAAAATCTATTGATTTTCAAAAGGAAATAAAATGATCTTTTTGAAACAATTATTCCTTTTTCATGGTGAAAATATATGTTTTTAATAAAATATTTTTATGTTTTTTTCCCCAAACTAATAGTTTACTTTCTTTCATTTTCTTTATTGATATTTTTTTCTCATCCCATTTTTTACAATTTTTTTCACAAGATATAAGGGAGAATAGTGAAAAGGTTGAGATAAATGGAAAATTTTGAATATCCTTCATGAAATGAAACCATGTTTTATTTTAAAACATTTTTTATGAAAAAATCGATATTGAGTATAAGTGTATAATTTTTTATATTTGAGTTGTTATTTATGAATTATAAACTAATTATATAAAACTCTAAACCAAAAATATTCTCGGGAATGTAATAATGTGAAATATAGTTAAAAATTCACAAGAATTTTTATTGTTTAAAGATAGGTCCTTACAGTTGGTATCAAAGCATGATTTAGATAAAATTAAGGTCTAGAATAATTTTAATAGAATACCCATAAATTATTTTTACTGTATGGTTAAATGATACAACATTTGAATATTACCATGTTTTTTCATCTAAGATATGTCAGTTTATAATTTTTTTCCATAGAGGAAACAAGGAACCATTGTGGGAAGGCATTGAGAAGATAAAATCCTTCCAAAGCAGCATCTTCAGATGGTTGGAATCAAAACATAATAGTTTTTCATAGTTATGGTTTAGTTGAAACAAGCTATAAATGGTGGTGGTATCCTTGCAAGGGAGTATCCAAATCAAATACAGGTGAACGTATCCTTGCAAGGGAGTATCCAAATCAAATACTTGTGTATTCAAATTATACTAACACCCTATTTGATTCTATATCATCACATTCTTTCATTTCTGAGAAATATTTATGAATAATATAAATATCACATCATGAATGCATGATATGTAAAAAATATGGGTGGAAGTATTATATAAACCGAGATCTATATAAATCTCCATATTATTATCAGTGAAATGATATTTCCTTCAAATTTTCTTGAACTACCAATAGTTGAGTTTGATATTATTTTAGGTATGGATTAGATTTCATTTTACCTTTCCAAGATCGATTATAGAGATAAAAATGTATTGTTAAATTATTTTATACCATTAATATCCTACCAAGGAGCTGATAAAGTTATTATAAATTATAGTGAACGTTACTTAGAAAATATCATTGAAAAATAGAACTGTTTAGATTACTGATGTTCCAATTTTGAATGAATACAAGGATGTTTTTCCTGAGGAATTTCCCTGTTTTATTCTGGATCAAGATTTTGACTTTACAATTGAATTAATCCATGATGTTAATCCAATTTTGAATCCCCCATATCAAATGTCACAAGTATAACTTTTAGAATTGAAAAAGTAGTTGAACGAGTTTCGAGATAAAAATTTTATTCGACCTAGAACTTTACCATGGGGTTCCCTTATTTTGTTTATTAAAAAGAAATATTTTTCCAGGATACTTTGTATTGATTATAGTGTTTTTAATAACATAACATTTCAGAATAAGTACCCTTTTACTGATATCTATGATTTAATTGATCAGCTCCAAGGAGCACGATAATTTTCAAATATTGATCTATGTTTAGGGTGCCATCAACTTAATGTCAAGGAGGAAGATATTCTAAAGACTTCATTTCAGACTAGATATGGTCATTATGAATTTGTAGTTATTCCCTTTAGGTTAAAAAATTATACTATTGTATTTATCTATCTGATGAATAAAGGATTCTATAAATATTTGGATAAATTTTGTGGTTCTTTTTATTGATGATATTTTGGTTTATTCAAAAAGTTTTGAGGATCATGAAAAACATCTATGGATTGTTCTGAAAATCCTCAAATAAAATTAGTTATACGAAGAATTTTAGAAGTGTTAATTTTTATTGAAAAAATACTTTATTTGGGAAAAAGGTAAATAAATATTTCATAAAAACTGGTCTCACTAAAACAAAAGTGGTATATTAATTTCCAAGACCTACAAATGTTACTCAAATTAATTATTTTTTTGGATTAGTAGGATATTACTAACAGGTTTTTTGGAAAATTTTCATGGCTATCTTGACCACTAACAATGTTAACATGAAAGGGAGTTAAATTTATCTGGACAAAATAATGTGATGGTTGTTTTTAGGAATTAAAAATGAGATTGGTGAAAACTCTATTTTTGGTCATTCTCTCAAGAATTTGTGATTTTTTCTTCTATAGTGAAGCTTATTTGAAAAGAATTAGTTGCATTCTAAAGCACAATTATCAGGTAATTGATTTTGCTTCACAGCAACTAAAACCAAATGAGTTAAATTATCCTACACATGATCTGGAGTTAGGTAGAATGATTTTTTTATTTTAAAATTCGGAGGCATCATTTATATATATATATATATATATATATATCCAATTGTGAAGTATATAATGATCAGAAAAGTTTTAGGTATATATTCACTTTGAAAGAGTCGGACATGAGGTAGAGAAGATCGCTGGAACTGATTAAGGATTATGATTTCATGATCAATTACTATCTTGAAAATTCATGAAAAGTGGTCGATGCTTTGAATTGAAAAAACAGTGCTGCATTAATCATGTTACATTTAGAACATGACACATTGGTTAATGATTTTTTGAATTTTTTCTTGGAAGTTATTGGTGTAGGAAATTATTCTAATTTTTTTCAGGTGTCAGAAAAATCATATCTATCAGAAATAATTAAGAATGCACAAAAAAAATATTTTAGGTTATTGAAAAATGTATAATTCGTTAAAATGGTTATGTTTCCTGAATTTAAATTTGATAAAGACTTTGTTTTTAGATTTTGGAAGAGATTATGCGAGCCATGTTATTTATAGTTGATGAAAGAGTTATTGAGAGAAGCTCATGGTTCTCTATTTTTCAGTCATCCTAGAAGAACTAAGATGTATAGATACATTTGATAGTATTACTTGTGGATTAGAGTAGAAAGAGATATTTCTTACTTCACCATGAGAAGATTTACATTCCAACAGGTAGAAGTAGAATAGAAATTATTGAAGGGGATGATTTATCCCTTACTAGTGCGAGAGTGGAAATTAGAAAATATATCCATGGGGTTTTTAGTGGGACTAACAAAGACTTATTTAAATAATAATGCAATATGGTTAATTATTGATCCAATTATTAGTAATTCACATTTCTTTTCCATTCGAGGTACTCCTCCTTTAGATCATCTTTCTAGGCGGTATATTAAGAAGATAGGAAAGTTACACGGTGTTCCACTCTCAATTTTATTTGATCATAATACTAGGTTGTAACATCATAGATTTCTCTTGTACTATTTTTAGATACTATATAGATTGATTTCAATACCAAGCACTGAGATGACATGCAATTAAAAGACCCATTGTGCGCAAAACAATTATTTGAAAAATATTAAACTTTTTAATAGCAAACATATTTTGTTTTCCTAAAAAAATAGAATAACTTTTAAATGGGTTCCCATATAATAAACATGAGGTCACTATTGAGCTAAGAATGGAGACATTTTCCTAGGTGCCACTTAAATTTAGTTTGCACGGGTCATTTGTGAAAAATCAGTCATGGGATTTAACAGAAATAAAAGAATTTAAAAAAAATTATTTTGTTAATGCAACGGCTGACAATCTTTAAAAATATTGTTAAGAATAATTTCTAGGGTAAGTCACATAACCCTAGAAACCTAGGAGAACTATGGGAGAGATCTTTGAGGATTATCTCTTTGGCGATGGTGATAGATTGCGAATCAGCAACCGAAGCACCTCAGATTAAAAGGATCCTGCCTATGAAAATGACGCCTCGACTGTTCTTCATCAGTGAGTGATCCAAATCGAGTTAGGGTGTGTGTTTCAATTGTCTATTTTCCCATTCTCAATTTCAACAATGAACACGAATCAACTGACAAACATATTGATTTCTGAATTTCATGTAGAGTGGGAAGGAAATTATATTTTCAGGGATTTAATGGTATATTGATCTTTTTGATTATATATTTATTTTATTTCTATTCTAATGGAGATGGATCTAGATCTCCATGAACATATATCGATGTTTTTTCCTCTCTTTGGTTCTTATGATTTTGTCCCCTGATTCATCATTTACCGTGAGAATTCTTCATTTGGCCCGCAACTTGAAACATCCCGATCAATCGATCGTTCGCACCCATTTCTCCATGTAATGATCCAATATCATAGATCTATGATCGGAATGACATGATGGAGGTGGGAAAATTTATATGAAGCGATTCAGATGACAGATAATTCCCAAAGTCGTGTTCTTCGGCATTCTTAGGAACACAATGAAGAATGAAGATTTGATATATATTGTGAGTAGATAAAAAGAAAAAATGTGTTGATCCGGTGATGACATGACATGACGAGATCATATCTGCAACAGTTTGATTTTTTGGTCCTTAGAGGGGATGCGATGGTTCGTGGAAGGGACCACTGGTGCGACATTAGAGACCATTGGTGGCAGAGCATCATGTCGTGGGTGTGGAAAACAATGACTATAGGATACATCAGTGATGGTGGGATCATGTTGGTGGTGGGACACAATTATAGAGGCATGATGCATGTGGAAGGTGAGAAGGAACCATCGGGACTGGTGGAGGTGGACGTGACGACGACAGAATGCACCGAGTCGGGCCGGGTCGGACACAACGGATCCGAGGCAGAGACCGGTCACGGTTGACTATGATAGTCAAACATGGGGCCCTAACAGCCCTAGATACCATATTAGAACCAACTATGATGTTTGACCCTGAAAAATGACCACATGTCCAACAACCGCAAGACCAACCACACGACCAGTCGATCAACCACGACGGTCGACCGTGACGGTAGGTCCACAGGCCCTAGTAGGCATGCGGGTGGCTTTAACCAAATGAGAATATCTCCTAAACAAAGTTTCCAATTGATGATCCATCTATAATGTTGAGACCCTGACACTAAGATGGTCATTTTGAGACCATTAATGATTTTTTAGTTTGGACCAGTATAAAATGAGAACATTTCCTTGGTCCCCTCCTTAAGGGTTCATTACGACACTATAGCCACATCATTAAAATTTAATTCCCTCTAGAAGACAAGCCTTATAGAGATTATGGTATTCCACCAAGGGACAGGAGTTCAATCCTCTATCACCCCTAGTGGAGTTTTGTGGAATTGTTGTAACCATTGAGAGAAAGATGTTGGTCCTCGATCTAATGGGCCGCTTTAGTAGGGTCAGTGGTATTCCCTAGTGTGTCTGGGAAGGATCCTCTATATTTCTAGTTGATCCATATTGGGTATGTGTTATTCCCTAGTGTTTCAGGGAATAATCCTCTCTATGTGTATCATAGTCTTCCTTGACCAATTGTTTCTCATTGGGAGGGGCCAAAATGAGCTAGACCTCTTTGTGAGTGTCTCTGATGATATCACGACTCAAGGAGTGAGTTCTCTAGGAACGAGCATGCTTCAAGTAGAATATTATGGCTAGTAATTAGTAATGGATTACCTCTAGACTGTTTGTCTTGGATTGAGTATGTATAGATATCCTTGTTATATGTTCTTTAAACATATACCTGTGAAGAGATGACTCTACATTCCTTCATGATATTCATGTGTGTTAATACTTCATGGTATTTCTATGTGGTAATATATTGTGGTAATCCTATATGGTATTTCTTTGTGATAATACTATGTGGTATTCCTTTGTGGAAATACTGTGTTGTATTCCTTTGTGGTAATATCTTCATGGTAATATTTTGTGGTATTATTTCGTGTTAATCCTATGTGGAAATCATTTGTGGTAATCCTTTATGGTAATCTTCTGTGGTATTCCTTTGTGGTAATCCTGCATTGTATTTCTTTGTGGTAATCCTGTGTGATATCTTATTATGGTATTCTGGCATAGTAATCCATTATGGTATTACTCTATGGTATTATTTAGTGGTACTACTTTGTTGTATTCCATTGTGGTATTCCTTTGTCATATTCTTGTGTGGTATTCCTTTGTGGTAATCCTGTGTGGTAATCCTCTATGGTATTGCTTCGTGGAAATCCTCTGTGGTAATATTATGTCGTATTTATTTGTGGTATTCCATTGGGGTAATCTTGTGTGGTATTCCTTTATGGTAATCCTGTGTGGTATTCCTTTTTCATATTCCTTCATGGTAATAAGGTGTGGCATTTCTTTGTGGTATTCCTTTGTAGTATTCCTGTACTGTATTCATTTTTGGTATTCATTTATGATATTTCTTTGTGGTATTGCTTTGTGGTTTCAGGTTTTCCTATAGAGTATTGTTATACTCACCCCTGTACGGGATTTTCCGGAACGTGTCATGTCTTATGAAGACAATCGACATTTTGATGGAGTTCTAAGAAGGCCAGGACTAGGTAATGCTTTATGAGACAAGAAAAACTGAGGGGAGTTATGATAACTTTTAAATGATAGTCCCAGTACCTATTTTCTTACATGTTGGACTTGTGGTTACATACTATTTTTTGGCCATGTTTTTTGGATGTATTTACTTTACTGTACTTTACTTCTTGTCGTTCTCTGGTTGTGGGATATAGTGGTTTTCTTGGATTATTTACTTATTGTTTTTACATTTCATCATATATGGCTTGGAGATGTGCATGTATATATAGGTACATTAGGATAATGCCTCCAATTTATGGGATATTATTACCCAGTGCTAGTCACTATCCCCTAACCTATTAGATGTAGGCTTGGGGTATTCACAGCACGAGCCCCTCTAGGAAGGGTCGTGACACATATTCCCTTCAAAATTTTGTTAGGAACTTCAAAAGTCACTAGGAATTGGATTAAATTTTAGAAAAATAATTAAACCTCATTATAATGGATATATCCAATGGAGAATTAAAACATTGGATGTTATACTTCTGGCTTTCTCAATGGATTACTAGGGAATTTGGGATCAACAACTTTCTTTGATTGAGTATTCTTATAATTAAAGTTTTAATTCTAGTTTACAGATGGAACCTTTTGAGTAATTAAATGGAAAATTGATTTGAATTCAATATTTTTGGGATAAAGTAGGAGAAAGGAAGCTGTTGGTACCAAAATTGGTAGAGGAAATGGTTGAGAAGGTGCAAATAATTCAGAAACACATGAAGTTATCTTAGATCAGGAAAAATATATATACAGAATATCGGAGGAAAGATCTTTCATTTAAGGCAGGTGATATTTTTATTCCTTAAAATATCTCCTAGGAAAAGTGTTATTAATTTTTTTAACAAGGGATTGTTATACTAAGGATTCATGGGACCATATGAAATTCCAGATAAAGTTGGATCATTTTTCTTATGAGTGGATTTTCCTCCCAGTTTATCCCAGGTACACAACATTTTTCAAGATTCTATTTTATAGAATTATATGACAGATTCATATCATGTATTGATACCTCATTTATTTTAGTTGGAAAAGAACCTTTCTTATAAGAAAAAACCTATTAAGATTAATGACCATAGAGAGAAAGTATTTCAGAAGAAGATAATTCACTAGGTTAAGGATTTTTGGAGAAACCATATGATCAAAGAAGAAACATAGGAATCTAAAAATGATATGAGAGAATGATATCCCCTCTGGTTTAATAAGTGAATAAAATTTCAAGGATGAAATTTCCAAATGGAGGGGATAAAGAATATAATGACCTGAGTATTTTTGGAAGAAATAATTTTAATATTTAAATATTATTCTTAAATTTTGTAGTTATATTATTATATGATTTTATATAAAATATAATTTTTAAAATATAAATTTTTAATTAGACAAGATGAATTTTATTTTTAAATTAATATTGTAAAAAAATCTAAGGGTGAATTATTGAGAATTATCTCAAAATATATTTTTTTTCAATAAAAAGTTAAAAATATTGATTTTAATATATTTTTTTTCTTTTCAAGTATTTAATAATTAAAATTTTATTAGTTTTAAGATTTAATATTTTCCTTTTGATTTAAAATAATAGAATTATTTTTTTTAAAATGGATTTTAATATTTATGTTCATATAAAAAAATCTAAATATAAAAAATGAATTTTTCCAAAAAACTATTTTTGTTGTTGTATTTTGACGATTTAATTTATAATTAAATGTTGAGAATTACATGTTTTTTCACATCCCGAACCCAAGTTCCACTGAACGGTGCCCCGAGATTGGTTGTCCATATGGCCTCAAGGGCTTCTCCATGAACTCCAGAGGTTTCCGACTAGTAGCGAGGACAATTACCTCATTACCAGAGTATAACATAGCAGAATATCAATAACAGTTAATAAAAAGATCAATATTACAATCAAACAATAGATAAATAAATAGGACATGAATATATAAACAATTCCAGAGTTAATCTCATATACAAATGATGATGATACATTTTTTGTCTCTACAAGGCAACCAAATTTGGTGGACAACAGAACAAAACAAAAGATGCATCAGAAAAAGAAAAGGATAAAAAGTTTTATCCTTGAATAATATCTCAATCCTCAATTTGGTCCCATTATGTCATGCTACTAAGCATGGCACAAAGGCATGCATCGAACTATAGGCGCTTTCCCTGATCCCTACCTGCATCCATAAAGTTTTTCTGGGTACCCAATGATGGCCCAAATAGGGTGTGAGATACAATCCTAGTAGGTAACTTCCCAATGGTCAATAACCATTCCTAGATGTGAAATATAACAAGATATAACAAAGTTCAATACATATCATAGGTTAATAGTAATGAAAAGTAATGTTCCCAAGGATTATATACTACAAATTATGTGATACTGTATAGCCTAAAATGCTCCTTGAAAAACAAGTGTCAATCTCCTATAACATGGTAGCTTCCAAAAATAAAAAATAACTAACATGAACTCTCAATATACCTAAACATGTCATGTAAACCATAACTATGCCATATAACCCATAAATATAATAAACCATGACAACTCTGTACATCCAGAAATGTCAGAACAAGAATGAATGAGCCATATAGTCAATCATATCACATTTACCATGGTCGTGACATATAATCAGAAATATTAGACCCCATGGGACTAGATCCAAGGTATAGAATATGAATTCATTCTCATCAATTCCTAGGAGAATCTTGATGGAAGATCATTTAGGCTTGAATTGGGGTCTAAGGAGCATTTTTTACTAACCATGTCTATTGTGATCCCAACCAAACTAGATCCAAGTGGTAGCAAGGCCCAAGTAATCCCACAGAATCAAGAACCAAGGAGAAATATCTATCCAAGGATCCTACTGCCGCATTCAAGAACCGTAGAAAAAATTTCCATGGTGTCTAATGGAATCAAGATCAAAGGTATACCAACTAAATCATCTACTACTATTTCAATTAATATATCATTTAATTCAACAATTTCTGTTCAATAACCATGAGTATACTCAGTCATATCACAATTTACATTTAATGATATTCATTTTGATTACTCACTCATATAATGAATCACAATTCAATAGTTAAAAAATTGAATAACATGTATCACATGGAAAATAAGGTAGAACATCTCAAAATCAAGAAATTCAATTGAATTCATAAATCAATAGGATTCTTCTAACCAGAAAAGCAATAACACTAACCCCATGGGTTGTTTATTAAAGGAAAAGGTAAATGGATCACCCTGTGGGTGGACTTTTTTGGGGAAACAAGAACCAACATAACTCTAAGGAACTAAAGAGCATCACCAAAGTTTTCCATTAAATTTAATTCAATCAATCAATTCAAATTTGAGGCCGATCTAGAAGGGTTTGAAGAAGGAATAGTGGAAAATAGATTAATAAAGAACCAAACCAAATGTAAAAATTATAGAACACCTACTATAGGTCTATAGTCAAGCACTCATCTAGTATAAACTCCTGATTTGACTTATATCAGGAGAAAAACAATGAACAGATGAAAAACTTAAAAATCAAGAAAATTATCTTGCAACTAAATATTGTAGCTGATATTAAGAAGAATGTCAAATGAAATAGAAGGAATTGATTACTCGTCGATGTGGATCTAACGAGATGATTGATTCTTGAATCCAATATCATACGTAATAATGATAGAAAAATATATAATTTATATTCAAGGGAAGATCTCAAAAGAAGCGGCTACACAACAAGGAAGATCTCACAATAAGTGGCTAGAAAAAATAGGAGAATAGAAAAAATAGGGTTAAATTTTTAAACATTTAAGGAAAATTTTTTAATTTTACCAAAATTATTTGGCTACATTGTTTGGAAACAAGTTTGGAAAAATCGTATGCCAACCGTGCACCCATTACTATAAGGGGGGTTAATTCACAAGTTTTGTGCACACAATTTAACAAACCAGGCACAAACCATGTCTCAAACCAAATTTAAAAACCACAAAGCTCTTATAGGGGAGTGTGCCTCTATTCACATAGTTTCCTCAAACCGTGCTACCTGAAGCACCCCACTGTCTATCCTCACACGGTTAGGAGTAATCCTGGCCATGGGATCTATCCTGAACAGTTTCTGCCAACTGTAAGGCCTGTCTGTTATTCCCAAAACCTAAGTTTTGGGCTTCGAAAAATCCATAGACACCCCTAAAAAACCCATGATCAATTTGGATACTCACATTAGGCCATAAAAAATATGAAAAAAGGATCCTTACCTCATTTAAAAACCCAGGTTCTTACAATCATCCCACTTATAGCAATTCATCCCCAATTTCCCCTCTCAAGGGTGGTTATGAATCATTAGAGAACAACTATGGCCCCTGAGCACATACATGTGACTCCTTCTCCTAAGTATCATCCTATAAATGGACATTCTATGAAATCACACATACTAGAGGAACTAATTAGCCTCATATAACCTTTTTTCTTCTATCAATGATACAAATATGATTCTCCTCAATGGATGCATCAACCTATAAATAAACCTCCTCTAGATAAAAATTAGGATATGGGGATGAATGATAATAGAACAGTAGAGATATATAGAAGAATTTATTCATGGCTCGGTACCTTTGAGGTAACTCCAACAGATAGGCTACCGGCCCGACTCTCTCTAAAATATTGAATGGATCGACATATCTCAAGGAATGATTAATATGTCTCTTGATCTATCTTTTTTTATCCTTGATGAAACATGTAAAAATACCCAATCCCCAAAATCAAACTCTGGAGGTCTCCAACAGTGATGAGAGTAAGATTTATGTCAATAATTTGTAGTATCCATATGCGTTTTGATCAACTAGACCTCCTCAAAAGTCTCCTACTCAAGACTCGGTCCCAATAAATCTACCTCACCTACCTCTAAATATCACTGGGGTGATGGGAATGACATACCATACAATGTCTCATAAGGTTCCGTCTTTATAGTTTCTTAAGAGCTATTATTTAGGTGAACCTAAAAAGGGAAATGTTTCTCTCCAAAGATCCCCTAAAATCTCGGACACATGATCACATCATGTCCTCATGAACATATATCGTATGTTTTGACTGGCCATCATTCTGAGGGTGGTATGTAGTGAACATAAGAACCTATATACCCATTTATCTATGAAAAATCTGCCAGAAATGAGACATAAAATGGGTATAACTCTCTGAAATGACAATAAGAGGGACCCCATGAATTTATGCTATCTGATAGTTATACAACCTACCAATCTCATCTACACTAAAGGTATCATTGATTAGAAAGAAATGATAAAAATTTATGATCCTATAAAAAGAAACCTAAAAAACATTGCTACAACAAGGTGAACTCAAAAAACAGGTCATTAAATCTATCATGACATCATCCCATTTGTACTTGGGAATAGGTAACCGCTATAAATTCATGGATGGTCACTGATGTTCCTCCTTCACCTACGGAAAGGTGGAACTCCTCTTGAAAAAATTAAATACCTCACGTTTCATACCTGACCACCACTACGGATGATGTAAGTCACTCTATATCTTGGTGACATCAGGGAAAACTACCCAAACTATAGTATTAAAATCCTACATCATCTCCTTGTATATTTCCATTAGAACCCAAACAAAACCATGGATACGCATGACCTCATCCTTGCCTACACTCTAATAAGAAGGTGGATCCTCACCTACCACACTCTCCTATAGGACCAAGCCCTATGAATCTGATATCTTACTCATACTCAATCTATAAAGTAGGGTATAGGTCATAGTTAAGGATGAAAGATAAGTCTTCTTATGACTGTTCTACACCTCCAAGTGCATCACAGAGAGAAACTCCACAAGCTTCCACTCACTAATGGCCTATTGAATTTCCTATATCTGAGTTTTCTTAGTTAGTGCATCAACCACTAAATTTCCTTTACCAGACGTGCAGGAAAGCTCAAGTCAAAATAATGTAGGTATATAACCCACCTTCACTACCTTATATTTAGATCACACTATATAAAAATATACTTGATGATTTTGTGGTCTGTGTACACCAAAAAATTCTCTCTCAGTAAGTAATGTCTAAAAAAGTTGAAAGAATTAAAAATTACATATAACCTAAGATCAGGAATAGGGTAGAACCTCTCATTTATCCTCAGATATCAAGAACCATATGCTACGAATCTATCTCATTGCATCTTCACTTCTCCAATATTGATACATGATGCATCACAATACACAGTGTAGCTCCTGCCCTACTTTGGTAGTATCAAGACCAGTGCTTAAGTCAATCTCCCTTTCAGCTACAAAATATCTTTCTCACTGTAATCTATCCATACAAACATCACACCATTCTTAGTCAAGCCCATAATATGTGTTTCTAGTTGTGATAAGTATTGAATGAAAAACCTATAATATCCATCTAGCATCAAGAACTCCATATGCCAATTATTTTTTTGGATACTCTTAGGAAACTACAACTCTCACCTTCTCTGGGTCTACTGATAATCCTATCTTTGATATAATATAACTTAAGAAATAATTCTTATACATCTAAAAGTGGAATTTTGTGAGTATAGTATATAACTGATGCTATCTTAGTGGATCTAAAATGTTCTCAAAATGTTTGACATAGTCAAGTCGATTGTGAGAATACACCAAGATATCATCTATAAAAACCACCAAAAAAGAATCTAGATAATGATGGAACACTCGGTTCATCAATGTAACAAAAACCACTAGTTCATTCATGAGAATAAACTACATAACAGGATACTCATATTGAGAATAGATTCTTTGAAAAGTGGTATGGGGTATGTTTGAAGGTTGAACACATACCTAGTGATATCTCAAACACAAATCAATTTTATAGAACAACCAAGATCCTCAAAGATAATAAAAAGTTCATCTATCCTCTGAAAATGATAACTTTTCATAGTTGTTACCTATTTTAATTTCGTTTAGTCCACACATAACCTAAGGGTACCATACTCCTTGTTCTTAAAAGGACTAATGATTCCTTAGGGGAAGTACTGGGTCGAATAAACCCCTTTACCTCCAAGTCATCTAGCTGCCTACTGAGCTCCTGAAACTCCCACATAGCCATCATCTAAGGAGGAATGGATACTAATGTAGCTCTTGGAACTAGCTTGATGGATAAATCAACCTATCTCTTAAGTGGTAAACTAGAAAATTCCTCTAGGAAAACATCCTTGAAATGATCAACCACTAAAAGAAAGTCCACCTGACGCACTCCCTGATCATCCCGATATAAACTAGAAATCTAGGTAGTCATCTTTCTCAACCCAAGATATTGTGGTCTATCTTGACTTGCCTAGAAATCCCATTCAACCTTTTGAATATAAACTATTCCATTTGGTGATGTGAAAGTCGCCCTTTTTCAATAGTAGTCAATGTAGTCTCAATAAGAAACTAGTTATTTCATCCCAAGTATGATGTGAAACCATTTTATCTCGAGGAAAAAAAGATTCCAAATTAATTAAAACCCACCAACCTCAAGGGGAACTACCTACACTGCTTCACACTCTCCGTTATGATCCCTAATAGAGTATCAACTATTATGAAACCCTCAGAAAACTAAATCACAAGCCCATGAATTTGTAGCCTACGTATATATATATATATATATATATATATATATATATATATATATATATATGAAACTATGCGATGCGCCTATGTAAAAAATATAAGATGCAAGAGTATATGCTACTAGGATCATACCACTCACCATAGATAGTCTACCTCCATACTTCTAAGGTGTAAGCTGTATAGAATAGTTCTATCCTGAACCATGGACATGTGACATAACCTCACTACCTAAAGAATTACAACTTTGTTTTCTCAGTGTAACTACTGTTTGGATACCTTGACCGTGACCACCACCTCCTCATCCTGAAGGACTAGTACTGCTCCACCTCACTACTTGATTAAGAGCTATGAAACCCGCTCATGAACGTGGTATTTAAACTGAACCCTATCACTCAGTAATTGTGAGATGGTCCTACAAAAACATTTCACATTAACCATCCTACAACAAGATCATCACTCAACTAGGTCACGATCACACTAATTCCTCAGGTGGCCCCATCTACCACACAGATGATAGAAACGAGATCTACCAATACTCATAGCCTAGTTGGTCCTTATCTCATGGGAATCCTCAAAATGTTGCTTCCTACACAAAGAAGATGAACCACTAGGTCAAGAGACGTCACTACCCTACTATTCTCTTATAGCCTCACTTAGGTTATTTTCTGTAATCATCACCTGATTAATAATTTTAGTAATATAGGTTAATCTGAACACGTTGACATGAGATCGAACAACATGTCGAAGACCATCCTCAAAACGTCTCTCCCTCGAAAAATCATTAGCAAGGTAAATGAGCGAAAAACACTAAAACTCTGTATATAATTTAGAATAATACATAACCATCATAGATACCTACTTTGGATTCATGAATTCACTAGCCTACTCTAGGCTTAGAGTCTTAGGGTAAATGTATTCAGAGAACCTAGTTTGGAAATCAGACGAAACCATATCTCACAGCCTATAATCCTGGTTCAGAACATCACACCATTGTTTTTCTACTCCTAAAAGCATATAAGTCAAGATATCCAATCCCATCTCATGAGGTGTCTCTACATTCTTGAAGATTTATAGAGTAGTCTCAAGCCACAACTTAGCAAACTATGGACCTCCATCCTCTGAAAACATGGGAGAATACGACTTCAGGAACACACATATCATCTCATCTATTGACAAGGCATGATGTGGTGCTCCATAAAAAGTCTACATGAATTGTAAAAACCCCTCATGGAACTATACCTCTTCACCCATGTTAGAAAAACAGCTAGTTCTATAGCAGTCACTAAAAGATCATCCATCGGTAGCCCATGGCTCACCGCCTCTGGACCATGGTCATCGCCACTATATATGTCATGACATAATGCATTGCATGTGATTCATATAAAGTGCCTAAAATGATTCATGGATTGAGTACCCTCATCTCATCATCTTACAACAAAATAGAAATCAATTTCATATGAATAATAACATCACAATTTATGTGCATCACCCAACTATGGAATCAAATCAACTGTAATAGTCAAAATCTAGAAAAAAACAATTTCCATTTGAGGAAATTTAGATTTTCCTTGTACATGGGTTAGCTACACCCAAGAACATCTCATTACCAAATTCAAATTACTTAATATCCCTTTCTATTATTGAAAAATAATAAACTAGACAAAAAAAGATTTTATACCACTTTGTAATGTCTAAGACCTAAGTTCCACTTAACAGTGCCCTGAGTCCGGTTGACGACATGGCCTCAAGAGAATCTGCCTGAATTCTAGGGGCTATTGACTAGCAAAGTGGTCCTAGGGAATGTATTTGGGAAGACTATTCCATCATTAACATAGTGTAACACACCAGAATATAAATAATAGTCAATAGTGTAAGTGGTATAACAATAATATAATTGATAAATAAATAAGATAAGAATATATAAAAATATCCATAAGCAATCTTATATAAAAATGATGACGATACATGTCATGTCTCTACAATGAATCCAAAATAGGTAGACATCAGTACAATACAATACATGCATCATATTACCAAAATCCCAAAAGTGATATCTTCAAATAGCATCACAAGTCTCAGCTTAGTCTTGTGCTCCCTTGCTCCAAATCATGGCACAATGTCAAGCCGCGAACTCTGGGTGCTTGACCCAATCCCTACCCACGTCCATAAAGTATGTCTATGTACACAAAAAATGGCCCGAATAGGGTTTGAGATACAATACCAGTAAGTTCCACCCAAAGGCCTATAATATGTCTTGGCAATGCAATATGACAAGCTACAACATAGTGAAATACATATCCTTGGTAATAAGTAATAAAAATTAATATTCCCATGGTGTATATACTACCAATAAATTAAAACTGCATAGACCAACAAGGTTCCTTGAAAAACAAGTGTCCGGATCCAATAACAAGGTAGCTACCAACAATACATAAATAACTAACATGATCCCATAGTACATCCAAACGTATCATGTCAACCATGAGCAAGATGTATAATCATTAAATCAAATCAACAACAACCACACTGTACACCCATAAGTGTCAGAAGAACCATGAATAAGTTGTATAATGAATCATGTCACATTTTCCATGGTCGTGCTATATAACCATACATGTCAAACCCATAAGGTCTAGAACCAAGGTATATAAGACCACGACATCATCATCGAGTCCTAGGAGTATCTAGGTGGAAACTCAGCTAGACTTGAATTAGGGTCCAAGGAGCATGTCTACCAACCACATTCACCATGGTCTCAACCAAATTGGATCCAAGGGATAGGAAGGCCCAAGAAATCCCACCGAATCAAGGTCCAATGAGAAATATCTATCTAAGGAATCCACTACCATGTTCAAGATCCATAGTAGAAACATTCATGGAATTTAATGGAATCAAGATCCAAGGTATACCAACCAAGGCTTATACTTCTATTCCAATTAACATATCATTTCATTCACCAATATATGTTCAAGAACAATGAGTATACCCACTCATATCACAATTCGCATTTAGTCACATTCAATGAGTTTCCCCACTCATATAACGAATCACAGTTCAATAATTAAATAATTAAATATCATGTATTGCATGGAAAAAAAGGCCGAATATCTCATAATCAAGAAATTCAATTCAATTCATTAATTTAAAGTCTTATTATAGCTCATAAATAACTAGGACTCACCCCATGGGTGGTTTATCATAGAACAATAAAAAGGGCTCACCCCCTGGTGTCCATGGTTGGGGAAACTTCCTCCAACCTAACTCTAATGAACTAAATGTAATAAATAACATGTTTCATTTCATTTAATTCAATCAATCAATTCAATTTCAGGGCCTCACCAAATTGTTTGGAAGGCGTGTCATGAACCAGCCAGGGTACCTTAGTAACCTGATAACCAAGTTGGTCCTAACATAGCCCGAAGGGAATTCCTGGTCTCCATGGGCCAGTGAGTAGTACTTGGAAGCATACAAAATGAAAGTGGGAACAATTTTGACACAAACTTTATGGAAGTAAAAGATACAAGATAATATCCATATAGAACAAACTTTATAAGAATATATATACTAGAGGCCAAACATGAATAAAAACCCAAACTAATAAAACCAAAAGTACTAAAAATTCGAAAGAATGACCCATTTACCAATGGATGCAACCCAACAAGTCTATGGATCAACAGATAGAACCACCTCCAAGTGGGGATTTACACCTACAAAAACCTAGAAGGAGATAATTGAAAAACACCCAAAGGAATGGGTAGGGTGTGAGATAAAATCCCAGTAGGGTCTCACAAAGGATTCCATAACGAATAACAATATTAAATTAACCAAAGAAAATGTTCAATTTAAAACAGTTAGGTTTGGAATTTTATAACCATAATTAAAACAATTCATGATTTACATTTAAAAATATGGAAATACTTTAAGTAAAGTATTTACTTTTTAATTGATGGTGAATTTTTAAAACAATGGGACTTTTTACAAATTGCATAAATAAACACTTTTATATAAAACAATTTATATAAACCAAAAGGCATGTAAAATAGTTTACAATAATAGAATATATTAATTTGAAATAAAAATAATCAAGAAACATGGTCATATTCCTCATAAGGTATTATAGTTTTAGGTTATAGATACCCTACACTCAAGGTGACATGACAATATGTACATACGTCCCTTTTAAATCAATATAAATAGGACTCATCACCATTTCCTAAGGGATGTGACATGTTGAATTTATGTTTTGGAACATTTTAAAGTGTAAACATCCATACAAATAACTCACTAACTACCTAAGTCATGGTTTTTCTCTATTATAAAAACAATTATGGGTAATTTATTTCAAGAAACCTTAAAATACCATTATCCCCATTCTATATATTCAAATTTCATTTTGAAAACCATAACATGGGGTTTTAATAAAAAATATACCTTTTTCAAAGATAGAACCCAAAGGTTCCTATCAAAACCATTTAAATCCATTTTCAAAATATAATAATTCAAATTCAGTTTACAATTAAATTTCATAACCCATTTCCAGAAATTAAATTCAACAATTTAATTTTTCACAAGAATCCTTCAATTTCACAATATAACCGCCAATTCAATAGAACCAGGGGTATTTTAAAATTTTCAATCAAATATATTTCCACAAATTAAATTAAATAATTTAATTTAAATAATTTTTATAAACACACTCCAATTCAATGGAATAGGGTGTCTTCAAATTTCATGCCAAAAAAACATTTTAAAATTCCAATTCAATGTAATTGGGATTTTTAAAAAAACCAACTGAAATAAATTTAATTAAAATCAAATTTTTTTATTTAATTCAAAAAAATTTAAATAAATCAATTTAGGGTTAACAAAAATTTGGGCATCGTAACGAAGCCACCTACCTCTCATAGAAACACAACGACCACAACAGAAACCACTAACTAGAAAGAAGGTGGGAAAGATCTAGGAAGTCAACCTAGAAACAAGATTCAACAACACAGGGTTTAGATCCATAAACCCTAATATGATCCATCAAACCCCAAGGAGATAAAGAGAATGATATATAGATACAAGAAGAACACCTACCTAGTGAGTCACACCACAACCACAATGATGATCAATCATCGATCGAAACAAATGGGACGTGTTTGAGGGCTCTGAAATTGCTTGAGAATGGATCTTGGATTTAGAGGATTGAGAACTAGAGAGTGTTAAAAGAAAAATCGTCCAGGTTTTCTATTAAAAAAACCATCAAGACTTTACATGACGTGTAATATAATTACATGTCTTGTAATTTTAAAAACCCTAAAATCAGTGAAAAACCCATCAGATTTTTATAAAATCATGTTGATTATTATTTTAGAACTTACACATTGTGTAGCCATATTAAACGGAATATAAATCCCCATTATACTATAGAAAAAACACGTTTTTGATAAGAATCCAACAAATCTATCACTTTACCATCATAGGTATCCTTTCAATTCCTTCTCATCCCTACCTTGAAAATAAAAAAGGAAAATCGTGACATGGTTTAAATCATACCTATTAGAAGATTTATGGGAAGTTACAACCTACCCACCATAAAAACGTTCTATCCCCATAAATCCTGTCACGAAGCTTCCATATCAAAAAAGGTGGGACCACTTCTCTCTTATTTGTGTTTTATGCACCCACATCTCTTGAGAATCAGAACTATGATGCCATAGCACAGAAGCCAAAGTTACTATTCTACCATGAAGTACCTTGGTTTCAGAATCCATTATCCTAACTGGCCATTAAATCATGGATAAATCAGGGTCAACATCAAGATCTCTCTAACTCACAACATGATATAGATTATATATATATAGTTACACAACTGAGATACATAGAACCCATTATGTATCAACATCTGCTCTAGTGGAAGTGTTAAATGGTAAGAAACCTTTCCTACTGGTTCAACAACCGCAAAAGGCCCCACAAAATGAGGAGAAAGTTTCCCATACCTCCCAAGTGGCCTATGACCCAACCGATGTGAAAAATTCAAGGACACCTAGTCACCAACTGATAACTCCAACACCATGTGATGACAATCAACATAAGACTTAAATTGTCTTTGTGCTGTCACCACTCTTTAAGGAATCGACTGAATATTTTTTGTCATCTATTAGACCAAACTCAGTCCAAATAAGGAACTTTCACCAATATCATACCAACACAATAGTGATATACAAGGTTGGCCATACAGGGCCTCAAAAGAAGCCATTATGATCGCTGACAAGTAACTATTTTTATTTGAAAACTCAACCATCCTCAAGTGATCATCATAAGCTTCCCCAAAGTTGAGAACAGAAGTGAAAAGAATATCCTTAGGAATCTATACATCTCTTTTTATTTGGCCATATGACTATGTGTGATATGCTGTACTCAAACGAACATGAGATCTCTGTGCCTCCCAAATGCCCCTCCAGAAGTGAGAAGTAAACTGAGGATCCTTATCATAAAATATATCATCTGGAACTCCTTAAAAATAAAAAAAACATCGACATAGATATTTCCCAACTCATAAACCTTGGTTGTATCTTGAATGGGCAGAAAAGGTTATAATTTAGTTAGCCTATTGGTCACAACCCACATTACATTACTCTTTCCCCAAGTACATGGAAATTGAACCACATAGTCATCAAGATCTCATCCACTTCCAAGTAGGCACTAGAAGTGGTTGAAGCAAACATTAAGGTTCTTGGTTCTCGGACATAACCTATTGGTATGTATAAAAATGAAAAAAAACTCATTAATTCCCCATCTAATACCTGAAAACAAGAATTGTCACTGCATGTCATATAATATCTTTATAGATCCTCAATGCACTACCCAATGGGAACTATGGAAATCCCCAATTACAACTTTTCTTACCAAAGATGGTACCACCAAAAGGATCTAAAATCTTAGATTTACCTATCTAGAGAAAAACCAATCAAGCACAATATCACCACCATTAAATGAGTATCCAATGCTATGGAACTCATCATCCAGCTACTTTTCATGATGAATCAATTTGAGAAAAGTTTATGTCAACTGAACACTATCCCCGGAAACCACACCCCCTAATTCCAAGACTCTATGTGCAACAGTGTAAATAGATAAATCAAGTTACACTCTTTTGATGATTCTTTCATTTATTGGGTTATAAGTTTCCTACTCAAAGCATCTGTAATGAAATTCCCTTTCCCCAGGGTATGAATGATATAAAAATTAAAAGACTTCATGTATTCCACCCAACACCTCTAGAGGTAATTCAAATATTTTTGAGAAAAGATATTAGTCAAGATCTTGTGGTATGAATACATGATAAACCTTAATCTGTAAATGTAATGCCTCCAACTCTTAAGCACATTCATCACAACTACAAGTTTGCGGTCAGGGGTTGGATAATTATTCTCATGCTACCTAAGATATCGAGAGCCATAAGAGATGAAATAATGTCCTTACATAAGAACACATCCCAAGCCGGAACCCTGTGTATTATGTAAGACCACGTATCCCTGCTCAGCCGCTGGAAGAGTCAACACTTGAACAGTTTTTAAAAGGTATTTTATCCAAACAAAACACTTCTAACATTTCTCATCCCAAGAAAACTTTACTCCCTTCTGAGTTAGTGCAGTCATTGGAGAATCCAAATTTGATAAGTCCTTCAGGAACCAGTGATAATATCTTCCCAAGATCATGAATCTCTAAATCTCAAAGATATTTCATGGTTTCTCCTAATTTATGAATGACTTAACCTTCTTAGGATCAACTGATATTCCTTTTTCGGACACCATATGTCCCAAGAACATCACATATAGAATCTAAAAATATTATTTTGAAAAATTTCCATAATGTTGATGATTTGATAGAAGACTCAGAACTGTTCTCAGATGATGAACATGATGCTCCTCGGACATAGAGTGTATGACGATATTGTCCACAACGTCTACCACAATGGTATATAGTCACTTGTAGAAAATCCTTTTCATCAAATCAATGAAAATTGTAGGAGAATTGGTTAGACCAAAGGGTATAAAAAGGTACTCATAATTTCCATACCTTCATCGAAGGGTAGTTTTATAATTGTCAGATACTTTTATCCACAAATCATGGTAGCCAGAATGAAGATCAATCTTTGAGAACCACTTTTCCCCATTAAACTAATCAAACAGATCAACAATCTGTGGAAATAGATTTTTTTTCTTTATTATAACTTGATTGATATTTAAATAATATATTTATAGGCAAAGTGAACAATAATCCTTCTTAGGAAAGAGTACCGACACCTCCTAAGGTGACATGATTGGGTGTATGAAGCCTTTCTCAAGAAGATCATCCAATTGGGACTTCATGTCTTTTATTTTTTCTAGTTCTATATGGTAATTGGACAGAGATTCTAGTTGATTAATAGGTATTAATTCAACATAAAATTCAACCTCCTTTACTGGAGGCCCAGAAGAGAAGTCTTACAGAAACACATTAGGAAACTTGATGAACATTGGAGGGATATCATCACTCAAATATTACCAATCCAGATCAAAAGAAAATTTAGATATCTCATTCCCCAATAATAGATCCTAAGGTCCATCTCTTCTCGACATTGGGACCCATTCTCCTTGAAAGATTTGGAACACACCATCGGGTGTAGTGTGGAGACCCATCAAAGGTGACAATCAATCTGAGATTTATTGGCAATGAGCCAATCGATACCAAAATTGACTTCAATATGTATCATGTTAAGAACCATGAAAATCAAGAAAGCTCAACATTCGATAGAGAGAAAATGAAAGTGGGAATATGGAGACCATTTTACCTCTTCAAAACAAGGGGTGTAGTAATATCCATTACACAAGATAAAATCTCCATAGAAGGATTAATAAGATTAAAAATACAGGTTGAAATAAACTAATGAGATGAACCAATATCAAATATAGTAGTCACTAATGATGAATATGTAGTAATGGTACCTCACACAATCACTAGACCCGTATCTACTTACTTAGGAGACTATTCCACTGCATGATGAAGCTTCATTCCAGATGTTTGTGGTTGGACTAATTTTCCATGTGATGAGTCTGATTGTGCCGCAATTATAGAAGGTTTTTATGACCCCATACCACTACATGGAATATAATAAACATGAAATAATCACTACAAGTGACCCGAGCATCTGTAGGATCCACCATTCTTGGGTGCCTTAGTGAAAATCCTATTCGTATGTCTTAACTTTCCACAATAGAAACAATCAAAAAAAAATATTCTCAGAACTACAGGAGGTTTAGAAAATAGATCTGTCAAGAACCACCATAAGAATCATCATGCTTCTAATTTCCTTTAGATGAATATACACTTCAACTGGGATAAAAATAAATTCCCGATAACCCTGACTTACTAGCTAGGTCCATTTCGACCATCAGTGCTCTATCAAGCACATCAGGATAAAAAGGTAGCATAAGTAAGAAAAACTAAGGAAGAATATATGATCATAGTCTCAAATCAAACAATCGATACTTCTTATTATCAATTGATATTATCTTAGGTGAAAACTAAAAAATCTCAACAAAATGGTTTTCATATTTTGATATAGTCTTATCAGCCATATCAAGTTTGGAAAACTCTATGGCCTTGGTTAATAGCATCAAATCCATATAAAATTAATCAGTGAAAATAATTTTGAAGTATTTACACTCTAATACCTCATTTTTCTTCATTGTAACCATCATATCCAACCTGTTCCTACTTGGTCCTTCCTACACAATGGTGGAACACTTCACCTAGATTTCATCGAGTGAGTCCAAGAACCCAAATAAGTTCTCCATTCTGCTCAGCCACTCCTCCACCTCTTGAGTTTCATTTGATACTTTGAATAGTTCTAGATTCTAGAAAAGGAAATATTGAGAAAAAATCATGAGACCTTCCCACTGTGCTTCCACAGTTAGAGGCTGAATGAGAATTGGAGGTGGTTCCTGTCCCAATGATTGGACAGTGCGCATAACCACCTCAACCAGACTCAGGTCCATGAGAGGATTTGTTCCCAGAGTTTTAGTAGCAAATTCCCCTTGGATCTGACTCATATGTATTCTTGATGTCATGATTCAAAAAAACATCAGAGAACAACATATAATACATCAGATTAATACTCAAATAGAGCAAAAAGGGAAAACCAATCCCAACAGATAAACAAACAAGATTCAAATTTCACCTATTTAAATAAAAATTGGGGAAATACTAGAACTAATCCTCATGTTTTCTTTCTAAAACCACCCATGGTGACTTATGGTTCATTGTGTTGATAGATGTATAGACACACAATCATAACTACCTCTAAAGTCCCGACATGATTTCACAAATGCATACTGACTTCAAGATAAGAATCCCAACCTCACCACGATACCAATTTGTCACCAACCATCCCAGATACCCTAGTAACTAGATAAATAATCCAATATTTACATAGCTATAAGGTCATTCCCAATCCCTATGGTTTGGGGACTAGCACCTAGCATCATTAAAAATGAAAGTGGGAACGATTTTTCCACAAACATTGCGTAAGTAAAAGAAACAAGACAACATGCATACAAAATAAACTCCATAGGGATATATGTACTAGAGGTGAAACAACATAACAACCTAAAGTACTATAACTAAAAGTAATAGAAAATAGTAAAAACTACCCATGTCCCAAAATATTCAACCCAGTAAGTCTAAAGATCAACTGCTAGAACCAACTCCAAGTGGTGATTTACCCCTGCTCGAACCTAGAAGGAGATAATCTAAAAACACATAAAGGAATAGGTTAGGTGTGAGATAAAATCCCAGTTGGGTCTCACAAAGGATTCCATAATATATTCCATTATTAAATTAACCAAAGAAATCTTTAAATTTTGAAAAATAGGTTTCAAATTTCACAAGAATAATTTATACAATTCAATCTTTACATTTCCAAATATTGAAATACTTTAAGAAAAGTATTTAATTTTCAATATGGAACATTTATAAAAAAAATGGAACTTTTCAAAAATGGATTAAATAAATAATTTTATACAAAATAATTTATATAAATTAGAATTCATGTAAAATTATTTACAATAATGAAATATATTAATTTTAAATATAAAAAGTGAGAAACATGGTCATATTCCTAAGAAGGTATGATAGTTACAAGCAATAAGGACTCCACACTCAAGGTGGCATGAAAATATGTACATATGTCCATTTGAACTCAGGATAAAGAGGACTCATCAACATCACCTATGGTATGTGACATGCTTCATTTATGTTTTGGAACATTTTAATGTGTAATGATCCACCCAAATAACTCACTAACTAACTAAGGCTTGCATATGCTCTAGTATAAAAAATGATGGAATTTTTTTTCAAGAAACCCTGAAATACAATTATACAAATTATCTATTTAAAATATGAAAATTTATATTTAAAAACAATAACGTGGTTTTTTTAAAAAAACATTCCTTTTTCCAAGATAGAACCCAAAGGTTCTTATAAAAACCATTTTAATCCATTTTCACAACATAAGAATTTGAAATCAATTAAAAATTAAATTTTACAATTCATTTTCACAAAATAAATTCAACAATATAATTTTTCACTAGATTAAATCAATTTCATAATAAAACCCCTGATTCAATAGAACCTGGGTTTTTAAAATTTTTCCATAAAATCCATTTAAAGAAATTAAATTCCACAATTTAATTTAAATAACTTTTATAAACACACCCCAATTCAATGGTATTGGGGGCTTTCCAATTTCATTCCAAAAAACCAATTTTAAAACCAAAAATCAATGGAATGGGGTTTTTCCTAAAAAATAATTGAAATAAATTTGATTAGAATCAATAAATTTCATTTAATTCAAAAATTTGAAATTAAATATAATAATTTAGGGTAAAAATAAATTTGGGCATCGTAATGGAACCACCTACCTCTCACAGAAACACACCACCTATAACGGAAATTGCCAACTTGAAAGAAGGTGAAACAGATCTTAGAACTAAAACTAGATACACAATTCAATAACACAAGGTTTATATCCATAAATCCAAAGATGATACATAAAACCCTAAGGAGAGATAGAGAAATAGATGTAGAGACATGGAGAACACTTACCTGGTGAGTCACACCACAACCAAAATGATGACCAATCGCTGATCAAAACAACTTGGAATGGTTTGAGGTATCCAAAATCACATGGGAATGGATCTTGGGTAAAGAGTAATTAAACACAGTGAGTAAAAAAGAAAAAAACATCCATTATTCCTATTTAAAAACAACCATAGGTACATTACATGACGTGTAACCCAATTACACGTCGTGTAATTTGAAAAATCCCTAAATCATTGAAAAACCCATCAACTTTTTATAAAATCAGATTTACTATTATTTAATAACTTGAATGCCATGTAAACATATTTAAAGACATGTAAATCCATAGAATACTACAAAAAAATAGGTTTTTGCTGAGAATCCATCAAATCTATGACTTCACCATTATAGGTATCCTCTCAATCTATTCACATCCCAACCCAGAAAATAAAAAATGATTACCATGATAAGGTTTAAAATGAACCTATTAGAAGAGTAATGGGATGTTACAACATACACACCATAAAAAATTACATCCCCAAAAATCTTATCAAGAAGCTTCTATATAAAAAAGATGAGGCCACTGCTCTATCATCAGTGCCTCACACTCCCACATCTCATGAGAATCAGAACCGTGATTCCATAAAACATGATCCAAAGGTATAATGCTCCCATGTAGTACCATGGTTTTAGAATCAACTATCTTGACCATCCATTTAGTCACAGAGAAATGAGGTTCAACCTCATGATCACTCCAGCTTAGAACGTGATATGAATAAGATAGATACTTATGCAGCTGAGATACATGGAACCCATTATGCATTGACGCCATTTATAGTGGAAGTGATAAACTCTAAGAAATATTTTCCACATATTTAACAACCTAAAAAGGTCTAAATAATGAGGAATAAGGTTCCCTTTCTTCCTAAGCCATTGATGACCCCACCGAGGTGAAACTATCAAGGAAACCTTCTCCCCAATAGAGAAATCCAATGGCCTGAAATGATGATTAACATAAAATTTATATCATCTCTTTTCTATAACAATTTTATGAATAATCAACTGAATATTTGTTGTCATATATTAGAAGAAACTCAGTCCAAACATGAAACATTGACCAATCTCTGACCAACACAATAAAGATTTATAAAGTCGACCAAACATTGCCTCAAAATGAGCCATTGTGATCACAAACTGGTAAATATTGCAATAAGAAAACTCAAACAACCCCAAGTGACAATACCTAGATTTTACAAAGTCAATAACACAATAATTAATCATATCCAAAAGATTATTTATAGCTCTTTCTATCTGGCCATCCGACTACATATGGTATGTTGTACTCAAATGGACATGAGATCACATTAGCTCATGAAGGATTCTTACATCGTATGAAAATTTTGGTTCTTACAGTTTTGAATTTTTTAAAATGAATTCCATATTTGGAATCATAATTTGAAAATTTAAAAAATATTTTCCGTTTATTTTCGGTAAATATGAATAGCAACCATGATAATTTTTTCTACCAAAGTAAATGGTAAATTGGGAAATTTAGTTTAAAAATAAAATGATAAGGAATATAAATGACTCTAAAACATTCCCAAATATTATTGTAATAAGTTAATTATAACTTTGACACCAAATTTCCAAAATTGAGTTGTTTAATTGATATTTTTCCACGAAAATTACTTACATATTATTTTAATTGAATAAAGTCACAAAATGTAACGTTCTTTGTCTTAAATATTTCTTATATGTCAATATGGGAACCAGATTTGGTTATGAATGGAAATATCCATCCATTCTGAACATAATAAACTCATATAGATGAGATAAATTTATTTATTACTTTTAGGTTACACATGGAAGAGATTATGATTATTATAATATTTTATTTATTGAAAAGTCAAAGATGTCATACAGATGTCTTAAAAACTATAACAGTTTTATATAGTGTTATACCGAATAAATATTTGACTATAAATATTAATTTTAAATCTAAATGATTTATATTCATTATGTTAATTTAGTTATAAATTTTAGGGAATTAATAATTACCCTAAATTCTTTCACAATGCTGATACGATAATTATTTTACTAATGAAAATATCAAATAAATGTAATTAAAAAATTTAAATAAATATATTTTTATATAGTTAAAGGGATTATATAATTTTATATATTACCTTAACATATTTTGGATATATTATTTTTTAAAAATTTTCTTATTAAATATATATTTTTAAAATTCAAAGTAATGAATAGTGTAAAAATTTGACATTAATGATATTTTAAAATAAATAAAATTTTAATAAGTGATATAAAATTCCTAAAAATATTAAATTCTACCTAATTATTAGGATATGAATTTTAATGTCATAAATTATCTATTTATTGGTATTTATTTATTTATAGTAAATATATAAACCCACAAAATTTTAAAATCCATGTTGTTATGGTACGACTAAAAGGGATTAAGTAAGGGTTAAAACCAAAAGATAAGGGAAAGAATGCAGCTTGGACATTTACAAAAATTATTGGATGAATGTATTTAGAACCATAACCTTATTAATCTATATATTTATATGTTTGGATCCATTTTTACTAGAAAATAAATTTATATTAATTTAATATTTTGAGAATTTCCAAGAGTGCCCCACCCATCTCCTATAAAAAGACACTTATTATTTTATTTTAATAACACTTAAAATACTTTTTTAGGACAATATATTTCCAAATACCTTCCTATAATAAATCCCAAGATTCTAGATGTCTTATTTTATAAAAAACACCCACCTTAGAGGAATTGGGGTGTTAATCAAAGGATATTGTCCAAAGAAAGGGTATCACTTCTAATCAATTATTTCTATTTTATTAATTCTTAAAATTCCTTGAAATATTCTTAAAAATGATAAAATACTAAATTATCCTAAATATAATTATATTTTATTATGTTAGTGTAATTTCCCATACCCATCTCTTTTTCAATCACATGGGAAAATAATTCATCGTTTTTGTGTATGGAGGACTACGACCTCACAGACCAATATAATTTGTTTTCTATTACCATATCTCATGAATAGTTATAATGATATAATTAATGTTTATATATTATATTCATGACATATTTATCCTTATAATATTTCATTTTCATTATTACCTTTCCATGCATAGAAAAATGATTACGTCATTGTATAAATGTGAATTATCACCTCCATGAAACAATATGATTCAATTTACATCACCACTTCACAGGTATGATGTATATATATGTATATTTAAATTATTAATATGATATTAATGATAATATTATAATACTATAAATATAAAAGTATACTTAATTTTTGATATAATGATCATTGAAAATGGAAACGTAACTCTTGCGTATGTATAGTTTAGCATATCCATGATTGTAATGTAATTCATTATTCATATCCATATTTAATGGATGTATTTAAAAGTACAATTTATGTATTAAAATATAATTATTTAATTATTATTATTCTGTAAATGATGGAATAATTACCACTTTGACTATAAAAATAATAAAAAAATCAAATTGGACTCAATTACAAAATATCGTCAAAATGTCCAATGTGAATTCAAATAATTATGTAATTGTTATAAAATGATAATAAGTGATATAAAAGGAATAATAAACTTCAAAAATTTTATCAATAAGGTAAATAATTAACTTAAGTGTATTATTCATAAATACAAATATTATACATGATGATTCAGACTCAAAGTAAGAGACTTTCTTTAAAAAACACTCTTTTAAACTTACTCTTTCAACTATTTTTACAAAATTTGAAAGGAATGTTTTTTACATATATGGATTGAATGGAATTTCCTAATTTCATGTCATGTTAATTTTTTCAATAATAATTTATTATTTCATATGTTTACTTTTAGTGAATATTTTTCTATTGTATGTGCGTAGTTTTTCAAAATTAGTGATTTAAAAATGGAAAGTTTATTTTCCTCAAAGTTTGTTTTATAAGGTAAGTTTTAATAGGTTATGTTTTATGTTATAGTTATTTGAAATTGTTTATAATGATGGGTTGTTATGTGATAAAATAATGATTGGTGGTTACGTGATAAACCAATGATGGGTGGTTACATGATAAACCAATGATGGGTGGTTTCATGATAAACCAAGGATGGGTGGTTACGTTATAACTACAAATGCATTGGGTAATCAAGAGTTGGAGGATGACCATATAAGATACTCCATTTGTAATATTTATATTGAATTTTTTCTCCAATTTAGCTTTATATATATAATATTATTTCTTATAAGATTTTATAAAAACTGTTTTATTTTCAAAAGGTAAGATAATGTTTTTTTAAAAGATGATTGCTTCTTTCATGTAAAAAGGTATGTTTTTAATAAAATGTTTTTATGGTTTTTAACTAGACAAAAAAATTTCATTATTTTATCTCTCTTATTGAGATTTTGTTCTCATACCATGTTTAAAAGGTTTTCACATGATATAAGATATAATAGAGATAATGATTTAGTCAAGGGAAAATTGTAAAGATTGATCATGAAAAGAAACCGAGTTATATTTTAAAAAGTTTTTTTTGTGAAAAAATGATATTGAGTAGAATTTACTACTTTGAAATATTTTAGTTGTTAGGTTTGGATTATGACCTAATTATCTAAAAATTTAAACTGAAAATATTATTGGTAATGTAATAATGTGAATTCTAGTAAAAAATCCACTAGAATATGTAATTTTTATGGGTGGGTCCTTATACTCGAGTTCTTGGATAATTAAATTTTATTCTTGATCATATGTCATTTGGAAGCTAAATATGATAAATTGTGGTACCTTAATAGTAATTTTAGTCAATATGGAGAAATTAACTCCATGGAATGGGAGTAGTTTAAGAGGTTATGTTTCAATAAGTACTTTACTTGAAATCCTTTGAAGAAAATGTAAATGTATTTTTTGAGCTAGAATAAAGGGATGATGAATCAATTTGTACCTAAAATAGTACTTTTACAATAATTATGAGGTATGATTCTAGTTTCATTATCAAACATGGAAGAAAAATCTATTTTTTCATTAGTGTTTTAAAACCAAGACTCTTAAAGGCATTGAAATAAGGTAATTTAATAGATATAAAGAGTTTTTTATGTTATATCAAGGTATAAATGGAGGATATAGACTCTAATTACTCTTATGGTTTTGGTGGAAATAATAGATTTTTTTTGAAATTATAATAATAAAACCCTTAGAGGAAATAAAAGTAATCATCTTTTATGTCAAAATTGTGGAAAAGCATGGGGGAAATTACCATAAGGATACTGGTAAATGTGTGAAGTGTGGAAAAGATTTTAAACATGAAAATGAATTATAAAGAGATATAAAGTGTCTAATTAATTAAATTAATAAAGATAATGATCAATTGAATGCGCTATAAACACACCAATTCTTCAATTTCTGAGACATTGGTATTACTTATTATAATTCATGAATATGAGGGTTAATGATGGAAATTGGGATCGAAACCCTCTTAATCAAATAGAAAAATGGAATAATAATTTTATCAAAACCACAAATGTGTGTCATGAGAATAATATAGTTAAAGGAACACATATCACCCACTCTAGAACTAACAATGTCCTATTTTTTTAGGATTTAACCACTCTTTAATATATAAATATTTTTCTAAGAGTAACACATCAAAACCTCAATAATTAAGTGCTAATTATTTGGTGAAAACTAATAATGTATTATTATCACTTATCATGTCTATAACTCGCTTCTAATAGTTATTTTTTGGAATATGATTTTTGTTAATCGTGTTATTCATCCACTAGTTGAATTTGATGGGTTTTTTTTCATGGATTATATGTCTATATGTATATACGATATCAATTTATGGGGAATGGAAGTAATTTTTGATATTACAAATAGACCTATGATCATTTACCGATGAAAGTATTAATATGAATATCGAGTAAAAATTACATCATTTATACGGGTCTTAATACCTATTAATTAATGTTAGTAATATCAAATTATAATAGAGTAATTCAATGTTGAAGATATAACCATTTTTAAATAATATTATGATTTATTTAATGATATTTATCCTTGCATTACCTAAAATTTGGAAGTTGAGTTTTAAATAAAATTCATTACTGGAAGTATGTCTAGTTTAAAGAATCCTCATAGAATGACCCAATTGAGTTGTAGGAATTGAATAAACAACTCCAAGAGAATATAGATATGGTATTCATTCATCCTTGTGTTTCTCCATGTGGTTTACATATTTTGTTTTATGAAAAGTAATATGGGTCAATGCATCTCTGCATTGATCATTGTGAGGTTAATAAGATCATTATTATGAATAGGTATCTTCTACCTCATATTTTTGATTTTTTTATCACAAAAAATGATATAAATGTATTTACATGATTTATCATTGATTTATATATCATTAATTAAGTGTAAAATGGAGGAAATACACAATACAACCTTCTATATTATGTATGAACAGTATGACTTTATATTTATCCCACTCGATCTTACCAATTCCCCCCATAATAATAATTGATTTAATAAATAGAGCCTTTATATATCACCTTGATCAATCTATGGTAACCTTTATAGATGATATTCTTATATATTCTAAGAGTATGGGATATCATAAGGATCATTAGTGGGTTGTATTAAAGACCTTGATAAAGGATATGTTGTATGGAAAATTTAGCAAGTATGAATTTTGTTTATAGAAAGTATTATTATTGGGTCATATAATTAGAAGAGAGGGTATATCAGTAGACCCTTCAAAGAAAGAAGTTATTGGGAATTGGAAAATTCCAACCAATTTGAGTGAGATATATATTTTTAGGGAGTTTATGAATACTATCGATGAATTGTGATTAAAGTTTTCATGGATATCAAATAAACTAATCGAGTTGATATAAAAGAGAGTCAAGTTCATTTGGATAGTTAACTATGAGGAGATTTTTTAGGAATTGAAGATAAGTTCAATAAGTTAACTTTTTCTCACACTAAAATAAAATGGAGAAGGTTTTATGATATATAATGATTCATCAATGAAGGGATGGGTGTGTGTTCTCATGCATAATGACATGGTCGTAGAATATGCCTCACACTAATTAAATTCTGATGTGAAAAATTACCCAACTCATGATTTGGATTTGGAATCAGTAATTTTTCATTCAAATATATAGAGGAATTATATTTTTGGTGAAAGGTGTGATATATATACTAATCATAATTTTTTTAATTATAAACACACACACACACAAAAGTTAAATATGAACCAATGGAGATGGTTCCAATTGTCTAAAAATTATAACTACTCAAAATTTTACCACTATTTGAAGGAAAATATGGAATATGGTGTATTTATTAAGATAGAAAATTCTTGGTTTTACATTATAAGAATGTAAAGAGATCCAATATTAATGTATTTTCATAGAATATATCATGAATTCATGATGGATGGGGATAAATCCTATCTTTAGAAGATGATTGTTTAACCATACATTCATGTGATGATTAAAGAGGTGATAAAGAGGATGTGGAGATACATAAGAAGTTAAGTATTTTTTTTGAATTCAAATCTGATAGTGATGGAATGATCTGGTTTAGGAAGAGTATGTTTCATGTAAATTCAATAATTTAAGAATGATATATCATATTGCTCATCATTAACTATCCATCCTAGGAGTAAAAAGATGTATAAAGATATAAAAAAGGATATCTAGTGGGAGAACATGAAGATAGATATTGTAGAGTATGTATCCAGATTCCTATTATGTCATAATGTCTATGATGACCATTATATTTCTAAGGGAATGATCAAACCATTACCCATACCAGTATAGAAATGCTAAAACATCACCACTTGATAGAAATCCCAAAGATATCTAAAGTATGTATCCCAATTTTATCTATAGTTGATCACTATATTAGGTCATCATATTTTATTTGTATCAGTGATGTTTTATCGGTTGATCAAAATTCTAGGATATACATTAAGGAATTGGTAAGTATTAATGGAGTTCCTATCTCAATAATATCATATCAAGATTTGATGCATACCTTGAAGTTATAGATAAGTATTCCGCCGCAATTGAATATGATGTAGAAATTTACAACAACATATCATCCTCAAATAGTTGGTTAGTCTTAGAGAGCTGTTCAAACCCTAGAAGATATGTTGGGATATTATTCTGTGTATTTTAAAGGAATTTAGGGCAAACACCTTCTTATTGTTTAATTTTGTTACAAAAATATATTTCACATGAAATTTCAGATGGTTACTTATGAATCCCTCTATGGTAATAATTTTATAACTAAAATTTATTTGCATAAAGTCAGAGACAAGAATCTAATGGGTATTGAGCTCATTGAATAAATGGTTGATAATGTTAAGTCTATTCAATAGTAAATTTTTGAATCTAAAAGTTAGTAAAAGAGTTATTCTGACAAATGTAGATTTGATCTAAATTTTGACATTGGATAGAATGTATTCTTATAGATATCCACTTGGAATAAGGTTATAATTTTGAGAAATAAGTGGAAGTTAAGCCCTAAATATATCAGTATTTTTGAGATTATTGATCATATCAGGAGGGTATCTTATCACTTGGCACATAAACCAACCATCTCCCAAGTTCAATCTATTTTTTGTGTTTTTCTTATGAGGAAATACATATCTGATCCTTCACATAGACTTAAATAATATATTTTACCATGGGATCATGATATTTTTTATGAGAAAAAACTGGTAAAAATTTTGGATAGTAGAGATAAAGTGAAACAAAACATAACCACTCACCTAGTTAAGGTTCTATGGAGGAATCATAAATTCAATATAGCTATTTGGGAACATTATGAGGAAATGAGTAGAGGTATCCTCATTTTTATTAAAATAGTAATATTATTTTTATGAAAGAAAATTTTAAAATGGGGTAGACTGTAACACCATGATATTTTAAAATATATTTCTTATTAATAAATTCAACATGATTTTTTGTTTATGATAGACACCATGCTGAATTAATTTGAATAATCACTTACTAAAATATAAAATTAAACTCAATAATAGATAGTTGAATGAAATTGGTAAAATTCATGCAATAAAATCATATATTGACATTTATGAAATAGTTGGTAAATAATAATGAATGTTAATCAAGTAATTCTGGGTTAAACAAAATGTTTTTTCCACAAACATTGTTTTTATTATATATTTTTTCATAAATGTTATTTTATTTTATTTTTATTATTAAAATTATTGAAATGTTTTTTAAAGAATTATAAAAACTTTGAATCATTCATATATTCATCATCAAATGGTTATAAATGATGATAAAATCATTTGATGATAAAAAAGATATATTTTTATCAGAGAACTATTTTTATGCCCGCCATATGTTTTTATGTTAGTAAATTATTTATTAAATATTGATGAATTATTTTAATGAAATTAATATAAAATATATTACATAAAAAATAACATTTATCTAATTGTTGTCACTAGAAAATTAATATGAATATAATCCTTTTTATTATTAATTTTTTGTTCTAAAAAATGGGTTTTATACCTTTTGTGCTCACATATTATAATAAATTTTTGACACCATTATAAATTGAATCATGTAAAATAAATTACATATTTGGAACCGGAATTTACAATTTTGGTAAAACTGTAAATCTTTTTTTTTTAAAAGTAACTTACCTTCGAATAAATTATGCCACCACATTAATGGAAAAAATTGTTTTAATGGGTTAAAATAAAGATATAAGGATTTAAGATGTAGCTAATAAATATGTGTAATTTCATTTATTGAGTGTATTTTGATCTTTGAATCATTATCATAAAAAATTATATGTTTTTTACCCACTTTCTTAGGAAATTAACATTATTATAATGTAATTTAATTAATATTTACAAGGGTGCCACTCCCATCACTTATAATAGGGAACCTACTACTCCTACTTGTTCACAAACATTGAGTAGTATATCTCATAAAATACCTAAAAAAAATTCATCTAAAATTTCCTCCCCACACACTAAAGGTTATTTTATCTATAGAAAACCATGATAAGAAGGATTAAGGTGTTTGATAAAATAATATATTTGAATAAGAGGAAATGTTATTTACCTATCTATTTCAAGATTCATTTTTATCACACCTCCTCCAATTATTCTATAACCATATTAATATATTGATATCAGATTATTTAATATAATTAAATTTTATTTTATTAATAGTACCACCATTTTCTATCTCTATTCTATCTAATGGGAAATAAAATCATTTCTATGAAAACCCATTTCATTAATACACCTTAATTAATTAATTATTTACTACATAAATAAAAACACAATTAAAAACCCAAATATCAAGATTCCAAGTGTATTTTGGAAACTAAGTACATGACATAGCAACATAAAACAAGTGTACAACATCATTATTTAAAAATTCATAAACATGAACTTATCTTCCATGGATATTCTAAAAATGTATGGGAAAACCTGGGGAAACACATAAGAAAGGGGTGAGCTAAAATCTTATTAAGATAATTATCCAAGAATAACATGAGAAATGTATTATATGAAATTTAATAGTAATATAAATGAGGAATAAAAATGGTGAGAATCATAAACATGAATATCGAATAATAGTATACAATGTTAACAAATGGTAAAATGGTAATGTGAAAACAACTTAAATCATGACATCATAAACATAAGTCAAGGATAACGACTAAGACATCAAAGCATTGCATGCTTAGGATAACCTCCCATTAACCATATGGGTAATGGAATGAGATAAAAATATTACATAATACAATGGTCGGTTATATAATTTTAGTCCCACCCATCACTTTCATATCATGTACACACATAAGTGTTCCATATAGATCATACAACTTAATGATGCATTTTATAAAAACTAATCACATCATTAAGAAGAATGGGTTGAATAAATGACAATCCAAAATCAATTAAGGATAAATACTACTACTTTGTTACCTTTTAGATAAAATGTAAATGGGTATTCATTATAAAAATGATTGGCATAGAAAATCATATGATGATTTCGATAGCATAACATGGATATATAAAAATTCATGGAAGGGTTAAGTGAATGTGAAAGGGTTATATAATCAATTATAAATAATAAGTAATGTATGATTGATGTGAGTAAACATATAGCAACCTAAAAAACTGAGAAAATGAATAACTTAAAGAAGGTGCTTGAATAAATAAAAGAAGGAGAGGATCCCTTACCTTGAGATGGAACCTCTAAAAGATTGGTAAGAGATTCTTAATTGTTTTGGGAAACATTAGGAGGGATATATAGAGGGATGAGAAAAGTAACTTCATACTCAAAATATACCGAGTGAAGAGGAAATGGAGGTTGGGTTGTTTTATATAGAAAAAGAGACAAGAATTCTTTATTAATTTCCAAACATAGGTTTATGAATTTGTATGATAAAGAATTGGATACCACAAATATTCACATTGTTTTTATAATTGTTTCTAACAAAGAGGATTGGATTTAATTATTATAAAATTATAAGAACCAAAAACATTAATATAATACAATTGGTTCTTTAGAAGTGAGTTATGTTCATAAATAATTTTTTAAAACCTTAAAATATAATAAAGGTTTTGGTGGATTCATTAAGGGTTTATAAAATTAATCAAATAAATTTAAAAACCCATTATTTTATAGGGGAAACATAATTATGTTCATGTATAATATTTATAGTATTTATTACAAAACATTTTGGATTTTATGGTGTCATAATACATGCTGTATATTTAGATCATATTTAATTTTTATTCCAAAATTTGATTGTCTCCAAAAATTATGAAAAACTCACTATTAGATAATTTTGATATGATGATTTCAAAAAAAATATTTATTTTACTATAATAATTCTGTAAATTTAAGGATTCCTAGTTTGAAATTAAAATCCCAATTTTTGTAAAAATACTAGTTTTTTGACAATAAGAGTTTTTCTGAATATTTTAATTATTAATTTTGAATTTTAAAATTATATTAAGATTTATATTTAATAAAAATTATTTTATAATAATAATTTATTTAAACATTATCTGTTTCAAAAAATTATTGTATTCTTACTTTTTTTTGACTGAAACTATATATTTCCCAAAAATACAATTTGTGTGTCATTGTATCAAAATATAAATTTTATCATACTCGTTATCTAATCACATAACAATTAATAATTATAAGGATAAATATAATCATTATTTTATTAAAGATAAAAATAAAAAAAATCATATTGTTTGTGTTTATACATATAACCATTTATCACGCTTGTGAAAGGTCTAAGGGTAAGGTATGTGATTTTAATATTTTCACAAGGTGGTTTGACATACAAGATTTGGACAATGATCTATATGAGCATGAAATTCCACTATAAAAAGTTTTAATTATGTTTTTTCTATTAAATCTTATCTTGGGATAGGTCAAGGGAAAATCCTAGGTAGGTAATCTCATATAGAATCTCTGATAAATGGGATTCAATGGGTATGATCCGACTGGTCTAGGCCATTGCTCTTTACATATATGTCAATTATAATCTATTATAACCATTAATATACTAATCATTATGGTCTCTATAGAATGGGTATATTATCAATGACTGTGATGATTAACAGTCTTTTAAATTTCGTAGATTATATACCAGTACTAAAATAACCAAAGTAGTTCTTTTGTTTTATATTAATAAATTATTTTATATGGAATATATTCATTCAAAAATAGGATTTTCATTTATAAAAGTTCATGTCATTAAATTCTTCCTCCATAAATAATTTCACCCTCAAAAATTTTATTTCATACACTAAAACAGATGAGGGAACTTCTATTTCATCACCTCTTCCAGTTCCCATGTTTCTTCCATAAACTTGCGGTTCATCCACAACACTTTGACTAGGTGAGTTGTCTTGTTTTGCAGAAAATTTTCTTTAGAATCTAAGATAAGCACCAACTACTCCTTGTATGAAAGATCATTCTCCAGCAGTACTACATATACATTCAATACATGCGAGGGATTTGGTTTGTACTTACTCAAGAGGGATACATGGAACACATCATGTACATAAGATATATTAGGTGGGAGTTATAGTCGATATTCCACCACTCCAATGTGATCAAGGATGTAAAATTTTATGATATATCCTGAACAAAGCATTACATTATTCCCATACCTCAATAATTTCTTCAACAATTATATATGAAGGAACACTTTATCTCAAACCTCAAACTCGATGTCTCTTTGATGATTTTCCATATATATGTTATAATAAATTTGTGATGATTTATTATTATGTTGTATGGTTTGAATCTTCTCTATAATCTCTTGGATAATATTAGGTCCCATCAGCTTCCTCTCTCCAATTTTATCCCAGCATATTGGAGTCCGAAAACTCTTCTCGTATAGAGCCTCATAAGGTTACCTTTGAATGATATAATAGAAACTTTTATTATAATAGAACCCTGCTAAGGGAAGGTGGTGATCCAAAAATCCTTGTAAATCCATTGAATAAGGTCTCAATATATACTCATGTGTTTTAATGGTTCTTTCAGATAGACCATGTATCTGATGGAGGAAAGTAGTGCCGAAGATCAGTTCATTATAAATTTTTTGTTGAAGGCTTATCCAAAACCTCAAGGTAAACCATTGATCTTAATCTGATAAAATATTATTTGTAACTCCATTCATCCACACCATTTTCCTTATATATATCTTGGCATGTCTGTAAAGAGATAAACCTTCCTTGATAATAATAAAATGTTCCAATTTTGTCACGCAACCAACCACAACCCAAATAGCGTTATTGCATTTTGTTGTCCTAGGGTGGGGAGGTCCTATGATGAAATACATGGTTATGTTTTCCCATTTATATACTATTATGGTAAATGTTTTCAATATATCCATATACTTCTTATCATTCCTTGAATATTTTACATACCACGCATCAAGAAACAAATTACACAATCACTATATTCATGTTATCCCGTAATAATTTTTTCTTCAAATATCAATATATCTTAATACTTCATAGATGAATAGATAAGGATGAGATATGCACATCATCCAAATGTTCTCTCTTCAATTTTGGTTTTTAAGGGACACATATCTAGGTTCCAAAAATTATTACACCCATTTTTAGAAAATTTTAACTCTAGAATATTTGCTACATTTTTCTATATCACCTCATCATCTTTCTTGGAATCCTTGATTTAGTAAACAATGGATGGTTTAATAGTTATTTATAAAATTAATGATGATGATAATTTTATTTTTTCCATTTCCATCCATTTAATTTACAATGATATCTGATCCCTTAGAATCCTCATCAAGGATTGGGTTGTGAGATCCTTTCTACTAAGAGAATATTCCACTATGTTTACTTTCCAAGGATGGAAGTGGATTTAAAAATCATAATATTTTACCAACTCTAACAACCTCCATTTTTGAATATTGAGATCCTTTTGTGTGAATATATAATTTAGGATTTTTTTGGTCCATATATATTTCAAACTTCTCCAAATAGATATAATATTTCCATATCATCAATTCAAATATTATTGTAGCCAATTATAGATAATCCACTGGGCAGTTCTTCTCATAGATATTTAACTGGATGGGGGAATATGATATCACCTTTTCATCTTACATGTGTATGGAACCCAAGTCCATTTTGGATGAATCACTATAGATCACAAATCCTTTCCCACTAGTTGGTTATGTGGGCATAGGTGTAGTAATTTTCCCCTTCTCAAACTCTATAATGCTCTATTTTTTCATCAATCATCGAATAATATTGAGACCATTTTGAGTTAGACTAGTTGGTGGGAATAACAATCATGATAACTTTATCAAAAATCAACAACAATACCCAACTAATCCATAAAAAATAAATATTTTATCATAGATGTTAGTCTTAGATATCCTTTTATTGCCTTACGTTTTGAAGGATCCATAGACAATCCTTTATTGGTGATAGAACACACCAATAATTTCACATTCTCTATCCCAAAATCGCATTTACTATACTTCACAAATAACATTTACTTTAACAAAGTCTTTAGTAAAACATCTAAATAATCATCATGATCCTCTTTTATTTTGAAGTATATAATAACATCATCTATAATGACTATCAAAAATATTTATAGGTAATCCCTAAAGACTATATTCATTAAGTCCATGATGATTTCTGGTTCATTTGTGAGTCCAAATGGCATCACTATGAACTCATAGTTTGTGAACCATATACGAAAAATAGTCTTGATGATATCCTTATTCTTTATCTTTAATTGATGATATAATGATTGAAGATCCACTTTAGAGAAGTATTATGCTCCATGTAGTTGATCAAATATTTCATTAATAAATGGAATGGGATACTTATTATTTATCATGATCTTGACGAAACCACAATAATTAATGATGAAGTGCCTTAATCCATGATTATTTGTGACAAAGGGACCGGTCCCCCCCATAGTGAAGAAATTGGTTGTATAAAACCATTATCAATATTCTTATTTATTTAGATTCTTCTGTTTGACAATGTCCATTCTATATAGAGTCTTCGATATTGGAAAGGATCCATGTATAAACTGTATTGAGAACTCAACTTGTTTTCTAGGTGTAGAGTAAGGAATTTTTTAGCTAATAAATTAGGGAATTCACTTACAATGGAAATGTATTCCAAGTCATTCTTCTCCTTACTATAAATCATTTTAGAGAAATATGGTTTATCATAAAGAAATAATATACACACTTGAGATGATGATACTAAAAGATAATAATCCTCCATATTTTACTTGTATAGAATCATAGGATGATTCCTAATACAGAGGGTGATTACTCTCTCTTGGTAATTTATGTTAGATCCATATAAGGAATTAAATCCCATCACCATAATTACATTATGTCCCAAACCAACCTGAGATAACCCTAAACAGGTTATCTAATCTTGTCTGTGGCATGTCCTTATGGTGTTTCCCGATCCCCCCAAGATGGAAACTAGTGTCGGGTATCAAAAAATAGACTTTGGGAATGATTTTATCTGAAACGAAAAGTGACCAGAACCATAGCTATACACCGAACAAAAAAAACGTACCAAATATGGACAATTGAATCAAAATTAACAAACAACTTATATAGATACAATTACAAAAAAAGAATAAAAGCTAAAAAACACAACTAAATTGTTTCCCACAATCTCTATGTGACCTCTTGGTCACCTAAAAACACAAGACTAACCCTACTTCACAATGAGATTTTGATCCAGGAAACCTAAAAAAAGTTGAACATGTAACTAAAATGGTAACGTAAAAGTGTGATCAATGAAATTATGAGTAGGGAGGAAAAAAATAAACAATTAAATCAAAATGTTTCTCTATCCAAATCAGTCCAATGACACAATATTGAAAATACAATAATAAAAATCAGGTTTTACATGTTTTACAAAACAATAGACAACAAATCTCATTTTCCAAAACCAAAAGCCATTTTATAATCAAATTACAAAGAATAGGAAACCTGGGTCATGAAAAAATGAAATAAGGAAACAATACAGGTATAAAAATAGTATAATAGAAAGAAAACACGCAATATAAGTAAAAAACATGGGTGATCCTAAACACCCCTAAGAAACCCCTAGACATATTTGGTTTGAACCACCTATCGGCGAATGGTGAATCCCTATAGTCTATAACCAGCTAATCGCCCTTTTGAAAAAGCTAATGGCATTCCCCATCTGACCTCTATATCTACTAGTGGTACCAACCTATCTAATCAAGGATGGTAAGCTGCCGTCATTTTATCATCTAATAGACACCCAGGAACCCATGGTAGTTATCATAATACTATGTAAGTAGGAGGAAAACACACATGTGACTCATCTTTGTTGTCACCAATTCACATGAGTACACCAAACACATACACTAATATATGTTAACCCCTAAGGGAAATCTCCTTTATAAAGTTTACCCATATACGTATATATACCAAACATAATTAAGGTTCCAACAGGACCGTCAAATCATGTCAATATCAAAACCATTTTTATAAAACACATAAAACACCAAGCGAAACATAGAATTTGAAAACCACATAATTTAATAAAAAATTATAAAAACATAACCTTCGAGTTCAATGTGCCAAATGAGCCCTTGAGATCCAAACACAAACCCAAATGTTTCATAATTTCCAAACGAGACCTTATCCTTTCCACACACACACCAAAGATTTTTTCAAGGCCAAATAGGACAAAAACATGAGAAATACATTTAAATCCATCCTTTTAAAATTCAAAAAAGAACACCCACCTATTAAAATAGAAAGAACCCTTATATAAAACAAAGGTTTTTAAGGAAACAACATTTTTAAGGAGACATCATTCTTTGAGGGCACATCCATTTGTTCACCTAGTGCACCCATTGACGATACAACATCCAATGGAACATCAATCGACCAATGAGACAATTAAAAACCATTCCCACATAATATAAATTTATTCAAAACAAAGATAAACCATTTAAATCATTAAATGAACACAAAACCCAACATTGGAAATGTTGAACCCTTCCAAAGCATCTTGACACAATAATAAAACCATAACTCAAAAAAATCACACATAAAAAACCAAATTAAATAACAAAAAATTCTAATGATACAATAATAATGGCTATAAATTTCATAAAATACCCAATTTCTCTTTAAAAGAAACTAGACAATTCAAGAAAGCATCCTAGGAAATATAAACCTAGGCAATTTACACAAAACTCTTCCAAAAACTATTTTTAGAGAACCAAAAAAAATCTAAAATACCATAATATTTTTATCAAGGGTTCTATATAGGTGAGAATCAATGTAATAATTTTATTTAAAATTACAAGAATCAATGGAATTGCTATAATAATGAAAATCTTGAAACACTTACTTAAACCTTGTGCAGATGGAAAAAACTTCAAGGGGAGGGAGATCAAGGCCCCAGCAACCAACCACACTCACTGGAGCTAAGGAAAAATGAACCAAGAATACACCCTAGGTATTAGGGTTCAAATATGGGAAGAAAAACCCAAGGAATACCAAGGAAAGTAAGAGGTAAAGAGAAATATGGGGAAAAATGAAACAGAAACCCTAGAACCTTACCTTGATTACAAAGAAGAAGCCATCTCTAATGATTTTGAGCAAGGAAGGAGGCCTAGGGAGGATCCCCTGGAGCACCAAAATGGAAAGGGGGAGGAGAATCCTGATTTAGGGTAAAAGAGAGCAGAGAGGGATATAAAAATAAGGAATTTTAATGACATTGAAAGTGTGCATGGTTTGGCTGCATGGTTTTCCAAACAATGTGGTAACTGTGCAGACCTCTCTATCCAAAGGAAAAAAATTTGTATATTTACCTGGAACATACCACATAGTCATGCACAGACCATGTGGTCAACTCTATCCGGCCATCAATAACCACATAATGTCTGTACAGTGACTAATAACTATGTGAAACCATGCTTCACCCAAAAACTTCAAAAAAACTGTAAAAATCAAAAATCTCGACTAGGACTCAATCCCAATCCTCATCCCAAAAATTAAAGACTAATTAAAGGATAAAACTAAGTATTTTTTGAGGTTAGTTTGTGACACATTAATTTATTCTAAATGTAATATCATATGGTTTATTGGGAAATACATCCCAAAAATTTGAACTATGAAGGATTTATATTCTTCGGATTAATAATTGACTCATTCACTATCTTCACCAATAACACTACTTTCATTTTTTGTGGTGGTGTTTGAATAATTATACAAAAAATGCCTAATATAAAAGAATGCATAAAACTAGAATCAAATAATGTGTTTGGTATCATGGAATGTATACCTAGAATACCTATCACCACATCTTTATCGGGATCCAACTCAGTAGTTGTGATAGCATAACCTTACCCTTGCTCTCTAGGACATGGAAGTTATTGTCATAGGTTATTATCAAAAAACTTCGGCTTAGTGAATTGATTTTCATACTATTCTTTTTCTATGTAGTTGAAAAATTATATAATAGGATGAAGGTTGACTAGGGCAGTCTTTTATTCTATCATAGTGGTTGGCTTCTCCCATTGGAAATCTCTAGTGAGTTTCCATCCCATCCCACAGCTAAAGAATTTCTTTATCCCATTTATGAAATTCCAAAGAATTTTTTCCAACACTTTTGACATGTGATATATTGAAATATAATTCCACCATTATATTTCCCTATCATACCACAGAAATTAAACTCAATTTTCTACTTCTTATCCCCATGATAACCTTGATATTTTCTAATCTCTATTTCTACTTTTGGGGAACATAATACAATATCATCATTAATTTCAATGTCTTCAATGGTTAATGATTATTTAAAACATAGATTTATCCTAAAAAATATGAATTCAACATTAATTTTATGGGTAATGAAAAATTTTAAGGTGTATTAGGAACTTCTTGTGATGTTTTCTTTATACACCCTGATGGATTCATCATACATATTCTTGAGGATAAGGAAATCCCTCTCCATTATAAGTTAGAGACAGTGAAGAAAATATTTACTAAAAAACACTTTCCAAAATTCCTTCTAGTATATCACTTCTATATCCTCCTCATGATTTGTATTATTTACCAACATCCACCAACGATCAAATCCTTATATGTGATAGATAGGTTGAACGACTTATGTTTATTAGAGAACTGATGGTCATAGAATAACTTTTCAATAAATTTGATCCATTTTTCTATGAGTAGTGGATTGAAAGATAAATTAAAATTTGGAGGCCTTTGAAACATAAAGGTATCAATTGTAACTTCTTTTTTATTTTGGGGATTCAATAATTCCATTATATTCATATTTTAATACAAAACTTTAGTTCACTGAGAATGTATTGTGATGAAGTTTCCAGTACCTGATCAAATCGAGATTGGCATCTGATTTGGTAAGTTATATAATTTCTTGTCACATAGGTTGTTGACTTAGTTTATCTTATTTCTAGTCATTTTATATAATAAAGGGAATGTTATGGATAAGTATGTTAAAGTATTAAACACATCAATAATAAACCATGAACATTAAAGGGATAACTCATAAATGAAATATATTCACTCACCTATGAATTTCTAGGTTTCAATATAAGTTATCCATGATCTATTTCCTATATTAATATTTTATGGGAAATGTTATTTCTTTCATAATGGTTAATAAAGATATTATGAATTTACCAAATCATATCACTTGTGAGTACAAAACCAGGTTCATAGAAATACCCATTTTCATTCACTAGGAGAAAATTCAGTCTAGATCAATGCACCCATTTCAAGGTTATTACCCCTAAATACATTTTTTCTAGAGCCACATCCACTTATAGTATCTAGATAGGGATGTGTTTGAAGGAATAAAACTTAATAGATACTTTACTAAAATGTAGGTTGGTTTCCTATGTTTAGTCTTATCCTTAAGTCTTTCACTAGTGTTTTATAATCCTATACCTGAAAAATAACCATACATTCCTCCGATAAAAACTATGAAAACCGATATATTAGTACAACTCAATTCTATATTTCTTAAATAAAGGTTCACATAATAAAACCCCATAAGATAATGAGTCCTAGTTTCTTGCTTAAATTAGGTACATGACATAATAATATAAAACATGGGTTCAACATCATTATTTAAATACTCCAAAACATTCCCCTATATTTTTTGGATCTTTTAAAACTTATTGTGATATCCTGGGGACATACATAATAATGGGGTATGGTCCAAAGAATGTTAAGGGAAAAATCCAAGAATAATAAGAGGAAAGTATTACATGGGAGTTAATATACATATCAATAAGATATAAAATGGGTGACAATCATAAACCCGATTATCAGATCACTGTATACGATGATAACATGAAAGAAACACAAGAATGTCTCAACAAAATAAAACATTAAATCATAATCATAATATATGGCCAACTATGAATATATCATAACATAGTGTGCGTTGGAAAACCACCCATTCTCCATAGAAGGTATCTCATGAGATAAAAATAGTACCCAATGCATTATAGGGATATATAATTTTGGCCCACCTATCACTTTCATTTCATGTCCATGAATAAGTTTTCGACATAGATCATACAAAATAAGGATGAATTTCATCACAATTGATCCCCTGAATAAAGTGCATGGTTTACATACATGGAAATACCAATCAATTAAGGATAGATACAACTAGGTAAATACCTATGATTGGAAATTGGAATTGGTATTCCCTAAAAATCATAGAATTATTTAAATTGTATAATGAGGGTACATAAAATTTCATGGAAGGGTTAAATGGTACTGAAAAGGTTCTATCCACAATTGGAAATTACAATTAAATTAAGATATATGTGTGTTAACACATCACAAAATGATTAATTTAAAATATTCATAATTTAAAGATGGTGTCTGAATAAAGAGGAGTAGGAGATGATCCATTACCTTGATATAGAACATATAAAATATTGATAGGAGCTTTAGAAGAGCTTGGGGGATCCATGGGAGGGATATTGAGAGGGAATCTAAGAGTAAATTATTTCTCTAATGGTATTGAGTGAATAGGAAAGGTAATTTTGGGTGGTTTTATATAGAAAAATAGAGGATAATTCTTTATTAACTTACAAACATATGTTTTGGGATCTATATGATAATGGAATTAAAACAAAAAATCATACCAAGGTTTTACCAATGGTTTCTACCAAAGATAATTGGATTTAATTATTCTATAAGTCTAATAATTAATCTCATTAAAATAATACCCATGGTGATTTGGAAGTGAGTCATGGTTATAAAGAATTGATATTAAAGCCTTAAAACATATTATAGGTTTTGGAGGAGTTATTAAGGGTTTATAATATTATTACAATAAATTCAAAAAAACATGATTCTAAAGGGAAACATTAATTTGGTTGTGGATACTCTATAATATTTATTAAATCACTTTTTGCCTTTTATGATTTCATAATACACATAGTATACTTATACTATATTTATTTTTTAATCAAAAAATTGATATTTTGTGAAATTTATAAAAAATTGATCATTGGATAATTTCATTATTATGATTTCAAAAACAATATCTATTTTATAAAAATAATTCTATAAATATTATAATTAACTATTATAAATTAAAATAACAATTTATTAAAAAATATACGTTTTTTACAATAACAGTTTTTCCAAATATTATAAAAAATACATTTGACATCGTAAAACTATAATATCATTTATATTTAATAATAATTATTATTTAATAATATTTTATTAAAATTTAATTTTTTACTAAAAATTCTTGAATTCATAAAAAAGAGTGTCTTGATTAAAAAAATATATTTCCCATAAATATAATTTATGTTTCACCATATTAAAATCTAATTTTTATCAAAATCATTATCTAATCATTTAAAAATTAATAATTATAATGATTAATATTATCATTATTTTATTAAAGATAAAAATAAAAAAATTCATATGATTAGGGTATTGATACATAAACTATTATTACACCAGAAAAATCCCTATGGTTTGTGAGGGAAATATTTTCTTGATGTCGTTTAGCGTACATGGTTTGGGCTTTGATCTTGATGAGCTTGAGCATCTCCCGTAAATAGTTTCATTCATGCTTTATTTGTTGAATCTTGGCCCGAGATTGGTCAAGGAAAACTTTCATGGATTCTATCTCTGAAATAATCTCTAATAAATGGACTTGATAGTGTATTATCCAACCGGTCGAGGTCATTATTCATTTTGTCTATATCAATTGGAATTTATCACAACCCTTAATATACTAATCTTAATGGTCATTATAAAATTCCTTTATTATCAACGGTTACGAATCTTAATGGTATTTTAAATGTGATAGATTATATTTGTCTAAAAATAACCAAATTAGTGAAAGTTTTTTCTAATAAAAAATTAATTTATAAGGAATTTATTCATTGAAAATTTATTTTCATTTATAAATGTTATGGTCATTACAGTTTCTTAGGAGTATGTATAGACTACCATCTCCATGATGTGAAATGATTCATTTTTTATCACCAAATCATTTGGATGATTATGTTGATGATATTCAAGACTATAAAATATATTTATGATAAAATTAAATATATTGATAGATAAACTAGTAGTTACCTTCCTTTCAGCCCAACCTTCGGAAAACGAGAGCACACTCATGCGCATGTGCAGACTACTACCTATACGAATTCATTTTCCATCACCGCCTTACATTTATTTTTATAAAATTTAATATAATGAATAAATATTATATTTATAGAATCATTAATATTATATATATGATGAAACCATGATGAAGGTACTAGGACTAGAATAAAAAACTAGAAAAATGCCAGAAAAATGAAACTGTTAACACTAAAATATTGGTTTTATTAAAGAATTATTAATAATTAGGTGATTGGAAAATATGAATGAATCATATATGGTAGGATATGTTTGAATATCATTTTGATATATATTTATAATAAATATAAATATATTCTATAGGTGCTCAATCTGTATATGAATCAAGTTTGAGCCTGAGGTAAGGGTTCATGTTGCAATATCATTTATAATTAGGATTGGTCATTTTTAAATGTCCCTTGGGAAAATTATATGATCTATATCAATTAAAAAAAATGTATTAAATAATAATATTGTTTATATGTGGTTTATAACCATTCATTATATTTCAAACACTTTGGTAGACCAAAATACCAAGAATAATGTTTTTTTTAAATCGACCTTATTTATCATTTTTCATCAAGAATATTTCTCTTCTGTGATCATATTATTCAAAATGATTCATGAATATTATTTTTTATACTAAAATTATTGTGTAGAGTATTTTTATACCATATATTACTTTATATTAAAGGTTTTAAATATTAATATTTATAATGGTTTCTGAATGGATTATGTTTTACTTTTTACAAAAGTTTGAAAACAGTTTTTGTATCTCTTACCAAATGAATAACCTTCCCCACCATCATGACATTTATTCTCTAGAAATATTCTATTAAAATTTTCCAATGTTTTAAAAAGAAAATAATATTACTATTTTCCTAGTAATTTTTATTTTTTAAAAGTTACCAATTGAAAAATATATTTTCTAATATTTTTAAAGCATATTTTTATTACTTTTATGAAAGAAATTTTCATCGATGTCAGCTTTATTTTAGGAATTTTTGAGGTTAACTTGTGATGTAGTTGTTTGATACCATATGCTTTAATTCTACTTATAGTTGATATTTATATTTTTTAATGATGTTTCAAAGAGTTGATTTATTTCACATGGTTTAATTATGATATGATTAAATAAAGAATGTTTTTGTGATATTATGGCACATATACACATGGTATTTATTATGTAATGGGTCAAAATTATATATCCCTATAATTAATTGGGTAATAATATATATATCACTACAAAATATTAAATGGAATGGAGAGTGATAAAAATCCAATATGATACTCTATCCACCATGAATGAAACATAAATTGGGAGTGAACCCAGTCCACTATTTGACTATATCCAATCTATTATGACAAACATGTAAACGATCCTTCACTAATGATATTATTTTTTATTATTATCATTATTCAAAAAATTCCATTGAAATTTTCTTATTATTATGATATACTATCATGGATTAGGATTTATTATTGAGTATTCCAGAATCTTATGACTCGTGTATTTTTTTATGATAATGTTTTGTTCCATGAATAATGATTTATTTTCTATGACTGATTATGTATGAATTTTATAGTATATGAACATTATATTACTCAATTATTGTACTATTATTCTCAAATATGATAATATATTTATATCTCCCATGATTACCCTTACTGATAATCTCAGGTCACCCTCTCTTATATTTTAATTTCCCTAAGTTATAAATAAAGTATTAATGATGGTTTCATTTGAGAAGGGTACTATGTTAGAAAAAATTTATGGGAGATGTTGAATATATTTTATGAAATACATTGATTATGTATGTATCCTATAAATACACTAAATCATAATGGTAATGGGGATTGTATTATTGTCTGATTTATTGAATATTCATTTAAATGAGGTAATATGTTTTTATTAAAAAACTTAGGACACCATAATAACAAAGTCTCAACCACCACACTCTCTCTTATGATAAGTCGCAAACTAAGTCCTAATATCATATCTTGTCTCATACCACCCCTAAATCGCTCATGGTGGGGTCTCATGCTATATCACATACCATATCTTATTCCATATCACATACAATCACTCTCCCATTTAGGGTGAGGTCTCATAACAACATTTTGGATTGAGGCCCTCTAAAACAAGGTGGTTCATTAATGAACCCTATCTCTTTGGGTGGGGATACCCAAAAACATATTGGACCATTACCTTCTCAGCCAATGTTGTCAATACTATTACTCTATAACCCCTAGTGAGGTATCTAATCAACATCCATGACTAATGCCCTCTCAATCAGGTTAGTCCATGCTAACACCCTATTACTCTTGGTGAGGAATCATATCAGTAAATTATCCAAAATTATAAAAACATAGTTAGGGATCATTTATACCAAAAACCAGGAAAAAAATATCCCCATTCCTATCCACCATATATACACTAACTCATACATAGAGATCCATATTAGATTACCCCATAACATAGTTCATCACCAACCTCTCAAAAAAACAACACTCTACTCATCCATCATAAACACACCTGTAGAAACATAATATCCCACAAGGAACCCAAGGGCCTATACCCAAAATCAATCTATGGTGAATCTCTCTGCTCACACTCATCCATAATAAAAAATGAATTTCAAATAGGTAATCAATCAAACCCAAAGGCTACAGGGAACCAACATCATCATAATCACATATATCACTAAAAAGTATGATGTCATCTCAAGACATACATGTCCCTTAAGATACATACTAATATTTTCCATGAATTATTCCCTTAATGGATCAAATTGGTTATCATAATTCTTATAGTATATTTCAGTTCCCAAAAAATACTTTACTGAATACATGCACCCACTATTACCTAAGAATAGGTAATTCCAAACATTTCTCAAGAATCAACCCACCCTCAGGTATTTACCTACCAAGATAAATTAATCATTCATTAACCAAACTGTAAATAGAGACTCCTTTAACTCCTTAAATATTACACAATGGAAAACCATATTAGAAGAGTGACTCTAACCCAATGAAATAAAATCACCATCGCACAACCCCTAACAATTATTTTTTTGGGATTCATAAGGAACCTTGAATCACTATCCAGGAAATAATGTCAAATAAAGCCACTTATAAATAGCTTCATGATTCCCTAGCACCATAGGTTATATTGGACCTTGGTAATGGATATATATATTGGGGGAATAGTCTTTAGGAAATGCAAAAATCAAAAAAACCCTAAAAGAAACACATAATTCAAAAAATAGAGTCCATTACCTACCTTATCTAACACTACACGACTCACTCGTAACCCTTCCAATTTTTCTAAACAATGAATAATCAAATGCACTTTGAAATCACATAAAATCTTGAGAAATATGGTAAAATATGATATAAAACACATACTATATTCATGTATAATTAAAATTGTCCGATATCATAGCTTGAATTGGGCTTGTTCTTTGAAAGTAGAGAAATAAAGTAAATGGCTCTAAAATAGGGATTATAAAAAAATAATAGTGAAAATAGAGAAAAATAATGAATGAACCTGGGATTACCATGTAATTTCCAAGAGTAACCTCTTGATTAATATGGAACATTGATTCATTGAGAGACAATGATAAGATATATCAAAATACGAAGTGGTTGAGGGGGAAAGGAGAGGAAGAGGGTCTATCAGGTTTGGGGTTATACAACTTACATGGAGTGGCAGACTCAATTTTAAAAATATTTTTCCAAAATAATTGAATAAACCAAGAATTAGTTAATTATAGTATGGAAAATTATTCTATGCCACCGTGTCCCTCTATAGGTTAGAAAAAATAAATTTTATCAACAGATTATAGTATAACTAGATACCATTGAGTAAAATTCTACCCATAGTAGTAGTCTAGTACTCCTCCCCCAAACAACCTTCATGGAACAATCCACATATCATTGTACAACACTTATATAATGAGAATACCTTCACAATTAATTCCTTGACATAAAAATCATCTAGATAAATACTAGATAGTTTAATCTTACACATCTCATCATATATAACTACTTTATATCATGACATGATATTCCTATGATATTATTTTTTTACCTTCCATATAATCTTCACCACCCCATAACACCCTCTAATTTCGTGTGAGAAACCACCTACATCCAAAAATTTAATCCTTCTCTAAGTCTAACTCCTCCAATATTACCCAATAACTCCCAGTAATAACCAAAAAACCCCAAAAAGTATAAAATAATCACATATGGTGTTAAATCAATCAATTTTTCAATATCAATTTTGATTATCAAAACAAAACATGATCCAAAGCTAAAAATTCAAATTTTTCTTGAAAATAATGACTAATAAATTAACAAGCCATTAAAACCGCCACATGGGAATTTACTGTAAAAACTCTATAACCTTGACATGAAAATCTAGACCATGTGTCATATCAGGTCATGTTATCATGAATAGACACTTACCGGATCTGAAAGATTTTTAGTCATCACTATAGGTAACTATTCATTACTGTTGAAGCCCATAATGATAAAAAGTCTAAAAAAACTAAAAAATGAAACCATAGATCAAATAAAAGATCAAAATTTATTTGAAATCAAAAAATATGAAGCCCTTCACAAAGCACTATTATCCCTTCTCCAAGAGACATCATGCATTTGAAAAGAATGATGCCCTTGATAACGTTCTAAAACCATCTATCTCCCAACACCCATTATCTGAAACCATGTTGTTTATAGTATAAATAAGAGGTCCTATGTTTCTACTATAAATTTCTTATGAAAAATCATCTTTTAAGGCCCTAAGGTAGAGATTTAAAGCCTTACATGAAGGTTATTCATTCTAAGATATTTTTTTATATGACCACAATGTGGTTATTTGGGGCCCATAGTGAATATTCATCAAGGAAAATTATTCTTTGAGGGAATGAAATCCATATGTGTCCACTCATTTGAGGAAATAAGTTACCCAAAATTGCCTATAAATACCGCATACCCCACTTAAAATGGAAAACACATCGGAAAGGAATTTAATATGTGGGGGTGTGTGTAGAGCTCTCAAATCATTAAGACATTCTTTTTTCTTCGTAGAATAAATTTAAAGATAATTTATGTATATGAAATTTTCATGATATAAACCAAAGATAATAATAATAGAAAAGAATATTTGTGAACCCATACTTCATAACACACCCTATGAATGACTCCTTTAAGAATCACCTCACAACTATCACCTTGATGATGCAACATGGTGAGAATCTATTTTATGGGATTATCTTAAGAAATTCATTTTCACATGGTGGATCACATATCATGATTCAAAAATTACACCTATAAATATTCCCTATATAGATCTTGTTCACTTAACATTCAAACATTTTGTATGAGAACCTATTAGATCTATATTTACCCAATCATCTATTGCTAGTGGATTCAATTCTCATACCATTAGTTCTCCTGATGACCACATCATGAAGCACCAAAATGGGGTGAATATGTACCTATCAAATGTTATATCATTTCGATGGGTCCTCCACATAGGCCAGAAGATCCCAAATTATATGTATGTCTTCCCTTCATAAAGATCAAAATCCTAAATGTTCAAAATCAATAAATTCTCCAAAAATAACCTCACATGCAAGAACAAGTTTTCATAAATTATTGAGTTCCTCCCTTTGGTAACGTTTCCCTTGAAAAAATAACTCTCTAATATTATCATCAAAAATAGTTTGAAACCTTAGTTTGATCACAACTATATATCCCCTTGATAAAGTGGGTCTCTATGGAGACCTGGATATTTTTTCTTATAAGACTTTAAAATATTTATATATCTATTTATAGATCTAGGCATTGAGATGATATGTGATTCTCAGACCCAGTGTGCTTGAAATTTATTTTATAAAAATATTAAATATATTTTATATTGAGAACACACATTTTCTTAAAGAAAGTGGGATAAATCTTAAACAGAATCTCAGATTATAAATCTAAGAGAATAGTTGAATCCAAAACGTGGTGTTTACCTTAGACACAACCTAAAATAGGCTAGATCTGGGTGTTAGGACATCTCACCCATTGGTGGTATGTTTAGTGGATTAATTAATTTATTAATTAATTTTAACCTAACTATAATTCTATAATAATAATTACATAAGGAATCCCCCAGGGTTAGCCGCATATACCTGGGTAGGATTTTAGAGCTTCCCTTCCACCATTTGTTAGAAAATCACATTAGATTATGACAAAATGCAAGATCAGAGAAGATTAGGATGTAGAAAATGTAATGGAGTTTTTCAACCTCTCAAAAGTTCATTCTTAGATGATGAAAAATCCAGTCACCAGGAAGGAATCATAATTTTGTGTATTACACACCTTTTTATTACTTTTTTAAGTGGATCAATCCCCTTCTTTTAATATGTGCAAATATCAGATCCTTGGTTTGCTACCATGTACTAGTCAAATTTTTCATTCATTTTTTTCTAATGTTTAATACCCTTGTTCTTGATTTTGGGACAAGAAATCATGGAAAATATCATTTAAACATTTTTTGTGGTGCCTTTCTCAGTAATTGCCTCACATTCATCACCAGTAGGACCACGTGGTCTCGATTTGACATTATCAAGTTGTAACATTCCTGATGGAATCCGTAGAATCATGATGCATTCATGAAAGAGGAAAAGATCGACATAACAAGGATATATTGGGGATTCTTATGAGTTTTAGATGATTATTTTAACGATCAGGGGCTAGATTATAAAATGAAAAAGATGCAGAGGAATTCATTGTGAACAATGAAACCTATGAGGAATGAAAAATTATATTTTTAGAAAATGTATGGATGAAAAGGATGAATGGTGACAAGGATTCTCATTTTCAGGTGAAAATAAATCCATATCTAGTAGTGGAAGACTATATTAGGTGTGGGGATCATGGATCTGGATTTCTATGAAAATATGGACTACACATCTTGTATTACTATGAAAACATGGTGTGTAGTCCCCTGGAAGTGGAGGATAGGGTTTCATAAGTTTATAAAGATGTCACAAAATATATCCCTCCTACACACCATTTACATCCTCGCTAATGGACAATCCTTGTTATGGATCACACAGGCAGGACTCTGTGTGGGAGTACATTGCCAGGAACACAACAATGTGCCAAAGTACACAGAAATGAAAGGACACATGGGAGACACCCCATGTGAAGAAACACATTGTGTACCAAATTACCTAGAGATGAGGTCATGCACATGGACATGAAAAGGTGGTGGAGTAGGGAGACATGCTATGTGGGTCCCCTCACATGCCTTGTACTACATGGTTCATTTTGAGGAAAAATCAAGGTTCTTTGTCTCTGTTTGGATTCAGATTTTGGCCCATGAGTAGACTATATGAAGTGTTTTTCTATGTGTAACACAATAGTGTACATGATTGTTACTTTGGGGATACAATGTGAAATGTTTCTGGCATGATGATGGGTCCCCGATTAATTTTAGAGTAGAACCCTCTAGTTGAGATAGGAATGAATCTTCTACTAAATCCTATAGTGGAACCCTTCTATCATTACAAGGCCTGGGTACTCTTTAGACATCTGAGTGTAACCGTTCAGCTGGCCTGGCCATGGGTCCTCGATTACTAGATTAGAACCCTCCTATTAGGACATGGCATGGGTCCTCCACAGTCTTATAGAGTGGAACCCTCTAGATGGGAAGTGACTAAGTCCTCTAATTATTCTATATTATAACCCAAAAGTTCATCTAGGCATGGTTCATCGACAATTTCTACAGTAGAACCAACTAGTTGTGCTGGGCATGGGTCCTCTACCGATTCCTGAGTAGAACCCTCCAGATGACCTAGGCATGGGTCCTCGACAAATTCTAGAGTGGACACCTCTAGATGGATTGGGAATGGGTCATCTATTGATTCTGGGGTGGAAAACTCCTATAGAGAGGGGAATGAGTCATCCATCAACTATTAGAGTGGAACCCTCCTATTGTACCATGGAATGGTTCCTCTACTGAGAAATTATGGCCCCTCGATATGAAACGTAGTGAGAAGGCATCTCTTGGATTGGAAGGTTACTTTTTGGAAGATGTGTGAGATGATGGGCATCACTAGTGGACATCTGGAACTATTGGAGACTCTTCATGCAGTAATGAGTTATGAGATAAAAATCCCTTACTCTATCATTTTGGTTTCTTTTTTCTGTGCATATATATATATTCACATTTATCCCAAACATTGGATTTTTATACTATCTTTCAATGAGATACAATGACATAAAAGGTATTTCATGTGCTTTTGGGGTTTTTATTCTCATGGTTCAATGAGTTTACTCTCTTAAAATAGGTGGAAAAGACTCGATTTTTAGTTTATCTACACACCATGTAAATCCCCTTTTGTTTGGAAGAGGTTACACCCTCTATTATTTTGGGTAGTGCTATTATCTTTATCTATGTCTTGTGTACTATATACTAAATATTTTTCCTCTTTTATATCTTAATACTCCCCTTTATCGTTTTGGGGGTCTTACTGGTTATGTATATACTCACCCCTACATTGAATTTCCAAGCATGTGTCATTCCTTACACAGTTGATAGACAGGTCAGTGGTGACTTCAGAGGAGTTTATGTATACATAGTACTTGGAATGCATATGGTAGTCTCAACATAGAGATTAGGATCTTGAGAATATCAGTATTTTACTTTCCATTTCTTTCATGTTGGTGTATATTTTTGGTTGGGCGTGTATTTTTCCTTTTTTACTTTTTATTTTACAGTATCATACACTTGTATTTTATAGAGGTTTTCCCCACATAGTTTTCCCCTTACCTTTTTTCTTAATTTAATTTTATGTCATATACACCTCTACATAAATATGGTTGTGTGTGTGTGTTCCTATAAGTACATAAGAAAAAGCATCCCAATGTATGTTATGCCTTAGACACTGGTTACCAGCCCCTGGCCTAAAGTGGCAGGCATTGGGTAGTGGCGTCTTGAGCCCAAACTTGGTTTGGATCATTATAGATTAGTATCATAGGTGGTTTGATGTTTATTATGGTGTTTGGAGTAGTCCCCCTATGAATATTTGGTTGGGATTAGTTCAAAACTATCAGAGTGTCTTGAGTGTGGCTCTCAGGACAGAGAGTCCAGTGATGGTACGGGCGACCGACGTATCTATTCAATAAGACCATGACTACCTAGTTTTTGAATCAGCATACCGATCCATTTGATTTAGTGATTAATGGTACATAAATAATATAGGATTGAGTATTTGACTATACTTCTTGAGTCAGATCACTTTTTTATTATATATATATATACTCATATGATAGTGGTATGTTATGATAACTTTTTGGATTCCTTCACGATTCCATCCAACAAGGATACCAACTCCAGATCATGATGAAGATCTGATGAGTTATGAGGCCTCAGTTTAGGGACCATCCTATGATCTCCTTCCTATAGGTGGGAAGGTAGTATCACCTCTACTAATTGAGTAGAATATCATCCCAGTAGATCAGGATGAGGATGCATACAATCTTATCATCCTACACAAGTTCCAGCTATAGAGGCCATTGAGGTTCTACATAGATCCATATCTACCAGAAATAGAGGATTGGATAGAGTTAGTGTTCCATGTATCTAGGATCATCCAAAAAACTGAAAGATCAAGTGGTTTAAACGGGATCTATCCTTTTCCAAATATCATATGGGTATTGGTGGAGCCTTTTTATGAAAATTCATGATGAGTCAACACTCATGTGGCCCAAATTCTAGAATCTATATTGTAAGGAGTAATAACCCTCATACTTTCACTCAGTTTAGATTCAATAGATTCTAGAGTTGAAAAAGAGAGGGATGATGGTGGTTGAGTATGCAATCAGGTTCACAGACGTTACCCAGTACACCCTTGACATAATCTGTGATAGCTACTTCCGAGAAAAAAAGTTTGACCAATGAATTCACTGATAGATTAGTACCAGCATGGTGACCTTGTGAATCACCACCTATGTCAGGGTGATGGGGCAGGAACAAGTGATAGAGATATTTTTTTCATAGGGATTACAAACAACTTGATATGGTAGTGGGAGTCCTAGAATTGAGTAATCTGTAGTAGCTAGTAGGAATCAGTCAGTGGGATCTTATCACATGAGATCTTTTGGTGACTAGGCTTAGGCACATGGTGGTGCGATTCAAGGATAGTGTAGAGCACCGAATCATACCCTAGAGCTTCGGTGCTGTTCTTGTGATGGGAGAGCTCACATAGTGTGTGAAGTCCCAAATATACATTTCTAGAAGTATAGATAGGTAGACGATGAACCAACATGATAGAGGTAACATTGTGACTAAGGATCTCCTAGGTGATGGTAGGGTAGTCCCAAGGGAGGTGGAGCTAGTACAGGAGTAGGAGGTTCTATGAGTGGTGCATGAAGCTATGAGATTCTTCCACCACCACCACCAGGAGACCCACTTCAGTCTCAAATAGATGGTGGTCGACGTCATGAATAACTGTAGGATCTAGAGACTTAAGACCCTGCAGGTTATGAGATGATTAGAGGTATTATTCTACTATTACCATAGTATTTGTAGACACAAGTTCCAGTAATTTCATAATCAATATACTCCTGCTGCAATAGATGGAGCTCCTAGTTTAGGTGCAAGCCCAATAGATTCTTCTTGAGGTTCGTACATGGGAATTTTATTTTGAATATTTATCTATAAGAACTCTGTGATATCTATTGGTGGAGAGAGGATCATGTGGGATATTTTGGTCATTACAATGCAAAACTATGGAATTACCTTGGGTATATATTAGTTTTTCATGGTCCGAGCCCAGATTAACTATCAATTTAGACTATTTAGATGTATATTCACTTATGGGACGAGATTCTACTTTTATCGTGAGAGAGATATCATGGAGGGACAAGTGGGTTCTATAACCAGGAGGCTGCATCCCATCACCCATATGTTGGTGAGTATAGCCCTTGAAGTAGCAGGCTCTTCAATAATTTGGATTCTTCAGTAATTGAGGATTTCATGGATGTCTTACTTGAGGATGTTTAACGACTACCTCCAATGCGGGAGATGGATTTGGGAATTAAATTACATCATAAGACTGCTCCAATATATTCCTTGACATAACGGATGTGTGATACCGATCTTCAGGAGATACAGTTGTAGTTGGAGGTCCTTCAAGAGAAGGGTTTCATCAGGCCCAATGTGTCCTCTTAGGTATCTCTGGTGTTGTTCATGAAACATCTAGATGGGATTTTGTGACTCTGTGTGGATTATCATCACCTGAACCAGGACATGATAAAAAATAAGCACCCATTTACAAAGTATTGATGACCCCTTTGACTAGTAGTGAGAGTTTATATGGTTCTCAAAGATCGATCTCATGTCTGGATACCACCAATTGAGGGTTCATGAGGCTAATATTCCAAATATAGAAGTTTTATGTCAAAACAGACACTTTGAGTTCCATGTAATTTCATTGGGTGTAATGAATTCCCCCATCCTATTTATAGATTTCATGAACCAGTTCATCCAACCATACTTGGACTAGTTTGTGGTCATCATCATCAATGAAATAATCATATACTCTGCATCAGAGGTGGAGCATGTAGAGTACTTATGGTTGGTTTGATATTTTCTTCAAGATCATAAGATTTATGGGAAACTCTCAAAGTTCCAGTTCTGGATATCTAAGGTTCACATTTTGGGGAATGTCATTTTCGATAATGGTTTATCCATATGCCCATTTATGATCAATATATTCATTTCTTGGGATCCACTTGAGAGCATGTTATAGGTATATATATTTCTATGTTTGGTAGGGTTCTACAAGAGGTTTGTGGAAGACTTATCTAGGACTACAACCCCTTTAAGTGTCTTATTGTGAAAAGGGAAAAAGTTTACTTGGACTGAGTAGTTCCATAGGGCCTTCGAGTAGTTGAGGCTATGACTGAAGAAATATCATATATTGAGACTCTAAGATGAAGGTGTAGAGTTTTTAGTGCATTGTGATGCCTATGGAGCTAAGCTCAGTTTCATTTTGATGTGGCAACAAATAGTTATCACATATAGGTTGAGGAAGTTGATACACCATGTGAAGAACTATGTGACTCATGACCTTGAGCTGGTATAAGTAGACCTAACCCTTAGGATATGGTGGTAGTTCCATCTGGGAGAGTACATTGTGGTTTACTTAGACCATTAGAGTATCATGTATGTTTTCACATAGGGAGACTTGAAACTAATAAAGAATCACCTATTGGAGTTCCTATAGGACGATGACTTTGAGATAGTCTATACTCCGGTAAGGGAAATGTAGTAGAAAATTTCCTTAGAAGGAGGTACCATACCTGCTTGGTATAGGAGAATTCAGACTAGTTGGCCTCATAGCAAGTGACACTAGTGGAGCTAGAGGGTACAACTTTTCTAAATTCAATGGCCCTGACTCCTCTTCTCAAGTGTGTGTGAGAGTCCTAGATAGGATAAATCAAATTTGAGGTCCTATGTGAAGATATATCCATGGGGGACTCACCAAATGGATATTATGAATAAGGGAATCATGTCATATTTTTTCAGGGATAGATGGTGGTTCCAGTCATGATGTGAGAGTAGGTGATGTGAGAGTTCCAAAATTCTCCCCTAGCTATACATCCTATTGTGGGGAAGATGTGTAGAGATATTCAGTGGAAATATTGGTGGTACAACATGAGATGAAGCACAATTGAGTTCATCTCTTGGTGGCTCACCTGTTAGTAAGTGAAGGATGTGGACCATGTTTGGGAAGGTTTTTTATAGCCCTTAAGATCTCGGAGTGCAAGTGGGATGTAATATACATGAACATTGTAAAAAGGATTATGTGCATAGAAAATTTATAGGATGCAATTTGGTTGAATTTGAATAACTCATAATGTTTACACACATCCATTTTAACAGAGAGTAGAGTTCAGTAGAGAGTTTGAGTAAACTGTATGCACAACATATCATTATCCTTTAGGGGGATCCCTCTACGATCGTCTCTAATTGTGATGAGTAGTTTTTAAAAAAAAATTATTGATGCCTACATGAGTAATTCAAGAAAAAAATGAGGATGAATACTTAATTTCACCCCCATAACGATGGGAATACCAGGAACACTATCATAGTTTTGGAGGATATGATGAGGGATTTCATGTTATAATTCTTCTGGAGTTGGGAGGATCACTTTCCCTTGGTGGATTTTACGTACAATAGTACCTACCACTCTAACATCGACCAAGACCCTTTTGGGGACCTATATGGGAGAACCTATAGGACACCCTTGTAACGTCCCGGACCCTGATGCCACCCGAAACGGTTCCCCAAGCCTGGTTGGTCATAAGACCTCAAGCACATCTCCCCAAACGCCTGAGGCTGCCGACTAGCAGTGAGGGCTGGGGTGAGTCAGTGGGGAGACTATTCCCTCATTACTAGAGTATCACAGTGGAAGACAAACATATATACAATAGATGATGTGAAATAAATAGCAGACAACTAAAAGTAAGACAAGAAGGGATGTACATTTCAATAACAAGAAGTTTCTAATATACAAATGATGAAGATTATACAAATATCTAGAAAAAAACCAGAATAGTAAATAGAAATACAATACAATAGATGTATCCAAAAACATAGAAAAGAACAAAATGTATACTAGCATTGCAAGCCTCAGCTTGGTCCTCTGCTCCCCTACTCAAAAAGAACAATAAACAACCTGTACTAGGGAACTTTCACCTATCATTACCTGCAACCATATAATATGTTTGGGTCCTTGAGGAGGCCCAAAGAGGGTGTGAGATAAACATCCCAGTTGAAAACCACCCAGGTCTATACAGTACTTATATAAATTCTTAAAGTTATATCAAGTGTAAATAATAGGTAAATAATTTCATAATCTCATGGAAAAAATATACTATAAAGTAAAACTGAATAACCCTCAAGGATACCTCTAAAAGAGAGTCATATTCTATTAACACAACTGTATAACCAAGTAAACAAGTCACACAGCCACGTCGTACATCAACCTGTATCAAGAAATTCACATCCACTCTATACAAAGTAGTAAAGTATCCCTTGGCCACACCGTATAGTGAAACAAAATATCCACGGTCTTGTCATTTAATGAAGTGTAGACCGTAAGGACTGGATCCAAGTTTTCAACAGAACAAGTAATCCAAGTAAAAATATCTCTAGACCATGGAGGGATGGATCCAAGGAGCATGTCCAAGGGATCCAATCGATTCCCATGGGAATCCCTGATGGAAAAATAGTTAGGAACTGGTTGGGGTCCTAGGATCAAGGTAATATAAAGTCCTACGTGAGCCCAAGAAAGCCGGATCCTATGGGGTAGCAAGGCCCGAGGCACCCCATAGAATCAAGACCCAAGGGGTAGAGTCAATCCAAGGTATCCACTACTGCATTCCAAATCCACGGAGAGCAGTCCAAGGAATCTATCAAACCATTCATTCAATAATTCAAACATTTCAATTAAACATTTACAAACATGTGAGTATACCCACTCACATTAACATTTACAACCCATGATTATACCCACTCATGAAATCCATTTTTCATTTACCAAGAATACGGGTCTACCCTCCCATATAATCCATTTAACATGACATTAGACATTTACATATAGGTATGCCCACCCATATAAAAAAATTCCATTTAAACCAAGCTATCAAAATAGATGAGGCTTTACATGATATCAATAAGCAAGGAGGCATTACATCTCCTAATAAAGCTACTCAAGCTGTAAAGGAATCTAAAGTATTCTTGTGACTAGGAAAGCACAAGAACATTCCCCTTGTTTGGTTTAAATAGGCATAAACAAGGTATTCCCTTAAGGCACACCCCTCGGGTGACCTCCAAATGAGAAAAGGGTGCCAACGCACCTAAACGAAACCAATGGTCAACCTCACTAGGTCTAACTACAGCTACTAAAATCTACTAGATCAAAAATGATACCTCCATGAAAAGTCTGAAAAATGGAATTTCGGATGAACGCTCGAAAACACCTAGAAAAGCTGAAAGAAAGTATAGACCACCTACTTCACCTTGGTAGTAGACAACTCATCCAGTATCATTTCTTGATTTGTCCTAGTTTGGAAGAAATCTGAATAATAGATGAAGAAAAAATATTAAGGCATATGAGTCTAAATCCAAATAGTGAAATCGTTGTTCCAAATAATCAAGAACGACAAAAAAGGAATGCAGGCCTTACCATTGCAGATCCGTAGAGATAAACGTCGATCAAAACGGATAATAGAAATAGAGTAGGGATTGATTCCTACATTAGGTGCCAAAGTAGAGGAGCTCTGGCAGTCCTCTGTACATTGGAGAAAGAAAACCAAAATTGGTTTTAAAAAGGAAAAAAATAAATTTAAATTTAAATTTTAAAAAAACACACAGTAGGGGCCGCACGGTTTACCCGCACAGTTTCCCAAACCGTACAAAAACTGTACGCACATCTCTACCTAATAGGGACACCCTATATGGTTACCCCACAAGGTTTTAATTACTGTGTTGTAACCATACAAAACCTCTCTATCCAAAACCTGATGTTTTCAGAACCCTTGAACGGTTTGTCCTAACTGTACGTAGCCCGTGCACAAACTGTGTGCCAAACCATTTTCAAACTAAAACTTTGTTCCTGCCTCCGAACAAGCCCCAAAAACCTCCAAAACACCCATGATCAAGTTAAGAATTCTTATAAGGCCATAACAAGGTATTCAAACTAAAAAGAAAAGAATATGTACCTCGTACAAGAACCCGAGTTCTTATAATCTTCCCCATTATAGAAATTCATCCCCAAATTTCTCTATGAAGTGTGGTCATGATTTGTCTAAGAACAAATCCAACCACTGAGAACGTACGTTAGCCTCCCTCTTCTAAGTCTCATCCTTTACATGACTATTATACCATAGCATCTATACTAGAAAAACTAACCAGCCTTGAAGAACCATCGTGCTCCTGTAAACGACATGAATTAGATGCTCCTCAAAGGAGGCATCAACTTGAATCTCAACCTCATCAGGATGAAAAACATGAGATGGGTGTAACAGATAGCGGAAAAATTGAGATATGTGGAAGACATCATTCCTGGCTCGGTACCTATGAGGTAACTACAACCGATAGGGAACAAACCTAACTCTCTCAAGAATCTTGAACTGCCTGACATATCTCAGTGAAAATTTACCATGTCTCCTAATCTTCTTGTGCCCCAACTTTGGCGAAACATGCAAGAAAACCTAATCCCCAAACTTGAACTCTAGAGGTCATTTTCGGCAATCAGTGTATTATTTCTAACAAGACTCTGTAGTAGAAATACTCTTCTAAATCCACTAGACCTGCTCAGATGTCTCCTGCATGAGAAGCAGCCCTAGTAAAGTTGCATGTCCCGCTTCTAACCAGCATAGGGGAGAACAACATTTCCTACCATATAAAGCCTTGTACGGATCCATATGTATCGCTTCCTTATAACTATTATTGTAGGTGAACTCAACTAGGGGAATGTGTCTCTCCCAAGATCCCCTAAAATCTAGGAGACATGCTTGCATCATGTCCTCTAGTACCTGTATCGTACGCTCTAACTTTCCATCAGTATAAGGATGGTATGTTGTGCTCAGAAGAACCTGTGTACCGAGTTCCCTCTTAAAACTCTTCAATAAATGAGATGTAAAATGGGTGTCCCTATCCCAAAAGATAGTGCATGGTACCCCATGAAGTCGTACCACCTCACGAATGTACAACTTTCCAAGATCATCAACACTGAAGGTCTCCTTGATCGGAAAGAAGTGTGCGAGCTTTATAAGATTGTCAATGACAACCCACATAGCATCTTTTCCTTGAGGTGAACTCGAAAAACCCGTCATGAAATTCATTGCGACATCATCCCATTTCCACTTTGTGATAGGTAATTGTTGTAAAAGAACATATAGTAGTTCATGTTCCGCCTTCACCTGCTGACAGGTGGAACACCTCGTAACAAAACCAAAAACCACTCTCTTAATTCTAGGCCACCAGTACTGACGTCTAACGTCATGATACATCTTCTTAACACTAGGATGAACTGCCCATACTAGATCATGGAACTCCCACATCAACTCCTCACATATATCCACTGGATCCTAGACCTGTCCATGGATATGTAAGTTCTCATCATTCCCTATTATCTAACCAGGAGACGGGTCCTCACCTACCACACATTCCCATAGAACTGGGCCTTTTGAATTTGATGTCTGCCTCAACCTTACTCTATCTAGCAGGGTATAGGTAACAAGTAAGGATGAAAGAAAATTCAGCCCCTATCTATTGTGCACCTCCAGATGCATCTCAGAGAACAACGACGTAAGATTCCACTCACTACTGGCTTGCTACACTGCATGTATCTGATTTCTCCTACTAAATTCACCAGCTACAACATTGCCCTTACCAGGCGTGTAGGCAACCTTGAAGTAAAAAACTATAGGTCTTCACCCAGCTTTGCTGCCTCAAATTCAGATCACACTGTGTAAAGATATAGTTGAGGCTTTTGTGGTTTGTGTACACCACAAAACACTCTCCCAGTATGTAGTGCCTCCAAAAATGAAACACATGAACAACCGAAGCTAACTCGAGGTCGTGCGTAGGGTATTTCTTCTCGTGAGGCCTCAAATACTAAGACTCATACGACACTACTCAATCTCCCTGCATCAACACTGCCCCCATCCCATTACCTGAAGCATCATATTACACTGTGTAACTTCAGCCCTACTCTGGCAGTATCAGGACTGGTGTTGATGTCAGCCTCCCTTTCAACTCCTAAAAGGCTGTCTCACAAGATTATAACCACACAAACTTTACACACTTCTTGGTAAAGAACGTCATTGATGATATTAAGTGTGATAATTCTTGTATAAAATTCATGTAGTAACCATCTTTCTCTAAGAAAATCTGTATGTCAAAAACGTTCTTGGTCTGTTCTCAGGAAACTAAATCTCTCACCTTCTCTGGGTCAACTAACACTCTTGCCTCTGAGATAATGTGACCTAAGAAGTGAATATGATCCATCCAAAAGTGGAACTTTGGGATCATAGCATACAACTGATGACATCTTAGTGTATTCAAAACGATCTCAAGATGGATGGCATGGTCATGTCGATTGTGAGAATACACCAAGATATATTCCAGAAAAACCACAACAAAATAATATAGGTAAGGTTGGAATACTCAGTTCATCAAATCCATGAAAACTGCTGGTGCATTTGTGAGACTGAATGACATAACTAAATACTCGTATAACCCATACCTACTACGGACGTCGTTATGAGGTATGTCAGTAGGTCAAACATGCACCTGGTGATATCCTGACCTCAAGTTAGTCTTTGACAACACTCAATATCCTCAAAGATGATCAGAAAATTCATCTATCCATGGAAAAGGATATCAGTTTTTAACCATTAGTGGTTTTAGTTTTCGATAATACATGCATATCCTAAGAGTTCCGTCCACCTTTTTTGAAAAAAGGACTGGTGAACCCCATGGAGAAGTATTCGGTCTGAGAAACCCCTTTGCCTTCAAATCCTTTAGCTCCCTCTGGTGCTCCTGAAACTTTATTTTAGCCATCATGTAAGGAGGAATGGATACTAACACAGCTCTTGGAACTATTTCAATGGAGATATCCACCTCTCTCTTAGGTGGTGAACTAGAAATGTTGTCGGGAAAGACATCCCTAAATTGCTCAACTAGTGCTGGAAAGTCTGCCTGACTCACTCCCTAATCATCTAGAAACAAACTAGAAATCTGGGCTCTCATCCTACCCAACCCTCAATGATCAGGTCTATCTCTACCAACCTAAACATCCCATTCACCCTTGTGAATAAACACTGCACCCTCTGGTGATGTGAAAGTTACCCTCTAGAAATAGTATTCAACATATGCTCGATAAGCTATGAGCTAGTCCATTATGAGAATGATGTAAAACCCTTTAATCTCGAGGAAATAAATATCCCGAATAAAGTGATACCCTCCGACCTCAAGGGGACACTCCGTACACTAGCGTACATCACCTTTCCAAACTTCCAACAACGTGTCTACCGTCAAAACACCCTCAGAATGAAAAAAAAAAGAAATCCCAAGGCTCTTTACCACTCATGAAGAGATAATGCTGTGAGAGGCACCTATATCTAAAAGAGAAGATGCACTAGTAGAATCTATTAAAACCGTACCTATCACTATAGACAGTCCCAGATCCGGATTTTGTTGGGTCTGTTGCATTGCAAAAGTATGGCATGTACCGTGGCCCTATGATCTTTCTTGGCTACCCTGAGCTAATCCACCATGCTGCCTCTGAGAAATCGGTGTATGGCTACCACAACCACAACCACCACTGACCTGGCCTGACCGGACTGCATTACTCTAGCTCCCATACTGACGTGGAGCTGAAGAACCTAATCCTGAACCCACTGTCAGAGCTGACCCCCTACCACTCGTAGGTGAAGTTAAGGTCCTATAAAACCACTGCATGTGCCCCATCCTATGGAAACATCGGCACTCGACTGGGTCTCAGTCACACAAATTTTTTCATTTGGCCTCACCTACCACACTGATGAAAAAAAACTAAGATTCCAACACCCATAGATTGACCAGCACTCATGTCATGGGATGCCTTGAAACAATGCTTCCTTCCTGAAGACATAGATCCACTAGGGCGAGAAACAACACTCTCCTATTATGTACCCCCAGCTTCCCTCAGGTTCTGCTCTATAATAAGTGCCTAATTCACAATCCTAATGATAGAAGGAAACTAAACATGTTTACCTGAGATCTGATAGCATGTTTGAGACCTTCCTCGAAGTGTCTCACCCTTGAAAACTCATCAGTAAGATACATCATAGAAAAATGTTGCACCTCTTTAAAGTGTGCCGAGTATTCCATAACTGTCATTATTCCCTACTCTAGATGCATGAACTCACTTTCCCACTCTGCTTGCAGAGTCACAGGGTAAAAGTGGCCATAGAAGCAGGTTTGGAACTCATTCCAACCAAAATCACACATCCCATCAGCCTAGTTCAGAATTTCACATCAGCGCTTTGCCGCTCCATGTAGCATGTAAGGCACGACCTTGACCCTCTGCTCTAGAGGCATCTCTAGATGCTCGAAAATCGCCAACGTGGTCTCTAGCCACATCTCTGCAGCCAGTGGTCTGCCACCCCTGAAAACGTAGGAGGATGTTGCTGCTGGAACACCCATGTAAGCTCAACCATATTCATGACTAGTTACAGTGCTCCCTAGAAAGTATGTATATAGAGAAAAAATACCTCATGGAACTGTGCCTGATCATCTATGTCAAGAATCGCCTCAGCTGCCGCAGCTGGAACTATAAGAGGATCAAGTAGTAGCCTATGGCCCACTGTATCTAAAGTATGGTCATCATCTCCATCGTAGCATACCACAGGAGGTCTTCATGGTGGCATGTCTCTACAATTCCAAACACACGCCTCGGGAAAGAACAACATCAAGGCACAAAGCACAAAAGTGTAGGACAGTTTAGAACCCTCCTAAAAACCAAGTCAAACCCCCAACCTGCTCTTAAATCTAGGATTTTATAGAGAATAGCCAACGAAACACTAAAAACTATGACTCTATCTCACTTAGAAGTCAGGTCTATGTCAAGTCTCTTTTCAGCATTTCAGTTCCATTTCCATTACACATTCGGTTATTCATGATTTTTTTACCAATGGTCTGCCAATTTCTGAATCCATGAGGGCCCATAACACCTCATGAACCCAAACTTAGATCCTCTTGAAATCATACATATCATGTTATTTTAACATTTACATTTCAATGGTGTGTCATTTCCCAATTCATAAGGTCCCATACTCCTTATGAATTGATAGATGATGTCACACCTTTAGCAATTGCACCCAACTAACACAACAGCATGCAAAACTATCACATCAACTATGACAATAACATGGCATATATAATACATCCAAGATGGCATGGTATTATGCATGTCATGTGATTATAACAAGTATCTATATGATGCAAGAGATGTCACACCCTTATCTCATCAGGTTTCAACTGAAATAGAACCCAAATATTTCATCAACATTAATAGCAGAAATCAAGTGCATCACCCAACGGTGAAATCAAATCAACTCTAATAGTCAAAATCTAGAAAATCTGAACCTAATTTGAGGAAATTTGGATTTCCCTTGTATGTGGGGTAGCTACTCCTGGGCACATTTTTTTACCAAATTCCATTTCTTTCTTATCCATGCCTAATGTCTCCAAATAGTAAGTCAAACTTGAAAAGAAAAAACAACTTTGATCCCACTTTGTAATGTCCCAGACTCGGATGCCACCGAAATTGTGCCTCGAGCCTTGTTGGTCACAAGGATTCAAGTGCATCACCCTAAATGGCAGAGGCTACCGACTATCAGCAAGGGCCTGGGTGAGTTAGTGGGGAGACTATGCCCTCATTACTGGAGTATCATAGAAGAAGACAAACATATATAAAATAGTGGAAGTGAAATAAATAGTAGACAACAGCTAGTAATACAAGAAAGTATATACATATCAATAACAAGAAGTGTCTTATATAAAAATGATGCAGATGGTACAAGAATGTATAAAACAACCAGAATAGTACATGGCAATACAATAATGTAGAAGTATCCAAAAAAGACCAAAATGTATCCCAGCATTGCAAGCCTTATCTTGGTCCTTTGTTCCCCTACTCCAAAGCCATAATCAACAACCTGTACTAGGGTGCATTCCCCTATCATCACCTATAACCATATAATCTTTTTGGGTCCTTGAGGAGGCCTAAACAGGGTGTGGGATAAACATCCCAGTAGGAAAACACCCAGGTCTATATAGTTCTAACGAAAATTCTAAAAGTGATAGAAAGTGTAAATAACTATTAAATAAGTGCATATTCCCATGGAATAAGTCTACGGTAAATTAAAACTAAATAGCCCTCAAGGATACCTGCAAAAGAGAGTCAGCTCATAACAAGGTATCCATAACCAAGTAAAAAAAGTCACACGACCACGCCTTACATCCACCTGTTTCAATAAATCCAAATCTACGCTATATAAAGCAGTCAAGTATCACACGACCATGCCGTATAGTGAAATAAAATATCCATGACCTTGTTGTATAATGAAGTGTAGACCAAAAGGGCCAAATCCGAGGTGTTAGCAGACCAAGGAATCCAAGTAAAAATATCTCTAGACCATGGAAGGCCGAATCCAAGGAGCATGTACAAGGCATCCCATCGAGTCCCATGGCCATCCCTAGAGGAAACTCGGTTAGGCACTGGTGGGGTCCTAGGAGCAAGGAAATATCAATTCCTAAGCAATCCCATGAAATTCAGATCCTACGGGGTAGCAAGGCTCGAGGTATTTGATGAAATCAAGACCCAAGGGGCAGATTCAACCCAAGGTATCCACTACCGCATTCTAGATCCACGGGGAGCAGTCCAAGACATCTATCAAACCATTCATTCAAGCATTCAAACATTCTAATTAAACATTTATAAACATGTGATTATACCCACTCACATCAACATATACAAACCATGAGTATACCCACTCATTCATTCCATTTATCGTTTACTAAGCATATGAGCCTACCCTCCATTATAATCCATTTAACATGCCATTATCCATTTACATATAGGTATAACCAACCATATAAACACATTCCATTTAAACCAAGCTATCAAAATAAACGTGGCATTACATGATATCAATAATAAAGGAGGAATTATGTCTCCTAAGCAATCTACTCAAGCTGAAAAGGAATCTAAAGGAATCCTCTAACTAAGAAAGAAGAATCAAACACCCCTTGGGTGGTTTAAACAGGCATAAACAACGGATTACCTTAAGATTCACCCCTCAGGTGACCTCAAAATGAGCAACGGGTGCCAACGCACCAAAACGGAACCCATGGTCAGCTTCACTAGGTCCAACTACAACTACTAAATGCTACTCACTCAAAAATGAGACTTCTCCGTAAAGTCTAAAAAATGGAATTTCAGCCGAATGCTCAAAAACACCAAGAAAACACGAAAAAGAGTTTAGTCCACCTACCTCGCCATGGTAGTAGATAGCTCATCCAGTATCATGTCCTGATTTGTTTTGGTTTGGAAGAAATCTGAAGAACAGACGAAGAATGGAATATTAGGGTATATAATGTTAAATCCAAATAGCATTTTCATTGTTTTGAAGAATCAAGAACGACTAAAAAGGAATGAATGCCTTACCATTGCAGATCCGTAGAGACGAATGACGATCAAGACAAATAAAAAAGAGAGTAAGGCTTGATTCCTACTTTAGGAACCAAAAGGAGAGGAGCTTCGATGGTCCTCCATACGTGGAAGAAAGAAAAACCAAATTGGGTTTAAAAAGAAAAAAAAATTAATTTATTTTATTTAAAAAACACCGAGTAGGGGTTGCATGGTTTACCTACATAGTTTCCCAAACTATGCAGAAATCATGGGCACCTCTCTTCCTAAGAGGGACACCCTGCACGATTACCCCGCATGGTTTTACTAATCGTGTGGTAACCGTGCGGAACCTCTCTATCAAAAACCTGAGGTTTTCAGACCCCTCGCATGGTTTTTCCTAACCGTGTGCATGCCATTGACAAACCATGCACCAGACCATTCTCAACCTAAAACTTGGTTCTGTCCATCGAACAAGCCCCGAACACCTCCAAAACACCCACAATCAAGTTAATCATTTCCATAAGGCCATAACAAAGTATTTAAACCGAAAAAATAATTCTTACCTCGTAAGAAAACCCAGGTTCTTACAACCCTTATGTTGGATAGATATTGGAGAGACATATATTGTGGTCCTAGAGTAGACGAAAGTGACAACAGATAAGGTCATGGTCATCTATGAGTGGATGAGAATGGCCTAGAGCAGAAGAAAATATTACAAAGGTCACCATCATAGGCCATTGGAGTCTAAGAAGGGAGACCTAATTTTCCTAAGAGTATCCCTATGATGAGGAATACAGATGTTTTTTCAGGGAGGTAAGATATCACTATGGTTCATAGATCCATTTGAAATTATGAAGATTGTTCACGAGGTTTCTTACCACCTCACCCTAACCCATAGGTAGAGCGAGTTCATAAAGTATTCTTCGTGTCACAGTTGAGGATATACATGCATGACCCCACGCATGTCATCGACTGGGGAGATATGGACATCAAGGATGGAGCAACTATTGTGGATCATCAAAGGTGATTGAGTGTAGACATGAGAGGAACCTTCATGGGCGGATAATCCAATTGGTTCACATGTTTTTGCAACACATGAACATGCAGGAGAAATCCTAGGAGTGGGAGAGAAAGATACAAGCTGAGTATCCCAAGTTGTTTGTTTAGTTTTATTATCAAAGAAAAAATTAATGGAGGTTGGAGTGATATAAGGACATTTTTACCTTATAATATTTTGAAATATTTATATATATATATATATATCCAGAGTTAGGCGCTAATACAACATGTGATTATGAGGCACGACATGCCAAGAATTTATTTTATAAAAATATTAAATATATTATATATAGTTCATACATGATTTCTAAATGAAAATGGGATTAATCTTAAACAAAATATTAGATCACAAATCTAAGACCATAGTTGAGTCCAGAATGTGGTGTTTAACCTAGGAAAAACCTAAAATTTCTTGGTGCGGGGTATTCAGACATCTCACTCATTGGCAGCTCATTTAGTGGATTAATTAATTAATTCATTCATTCATTTTAACCAAAAAATAATTCTATAAGAATACTTTTATGTAGAATACTCTAGGGTTGCCCATATAAAACAAGGTAATATTCAAGAGCTTCTCTTCCACCTTCTGTTGGAAAATCACATCGGATGATGACAAAACACCAGATCAGAGTAGATATGGATGCAACAAACCCAAATATGTTCTTAAATCAATGATGAGCACATTATTCATTGAAGAATGATCTAATATCGAGGTAGAACTCATAATGTTTTTTGGATTACACCCATTTGGATTAAATGTTTTAGTGGATCAACCCCCTTTTATTGATCTGTGCCAATTATAGATCCTTGGCATGCTCCCATGTACTGGTTTGTTTTTTATTAGTGGGTTTCTGACATGATTACTCCCATTCTTGATCTTTGGCCCTGAAAACTTAGAAACTATCATTTAAACATTTTTTGTGGTTCAATTCTTGCTAGTTACCTCATGTTCATCATCCATAGGACCCTACAGTCCTAATTTTACATTGTAAGGTTGTACTGAGCCATATCGAACCCCCAAAATCATGAAATATTCACAAAAAGGAACATATCGAAGGAATAAGGTTTGATCAAGAATTTTTATGGATTTTGGATGATCATTTTAGAGATTGTAGGCCAGATCATTGAATACAAATGATGAGGAGGTGTGTGTTGTGAAGGAAAAAATATACATTGAATGATGGAATTGATTTCCAAACAAAGGATGGCCATAAATGATGAACGGTTACCAAGTCCATCGATTCTAGGTGAAAAAAATTTGGATCTAAGGGTGGAAGACCAGATTATGTGTAGGGATATCAGATTTGGATTTCTTTGAAAATCCTGACAACATGCCATGTAGCCCCTTGGCTATGGGGTCTAGGTTATATATGCTTATAAATATGGAACGACGTGTATAACTATGACACATCATGTACCTCAACCTAGATGGATGAGCCATGTGATGGATCACATGGGAAGCACTCAGTGTGTGAGTACATGGCTAGGCACATTGCCCTGTACTGATGTACATGAACATGGCCAGAGTGCACGTGTGGAACCCTATGTGAAGAAACGCATCATATAACAAAGTACATGGTCATGGGGTCAAGTACACAGACACAACTAGGATGTGGAGTAGGACCATACCCCACGTGGGTCTTCTCCTTTACTGTGTACTACTTGGTACCTTTTGATGAAACTTCAAGGTTACGTATATCCTTTGTTTGGACTCAGATTTTGGCACGTGAGTTACCTATCCTGAGTGTTTTCCTAAATAGAACTTGATGGTACCATTAGTTTCGGATTTTGTGATATTATGTGGAATAATCTTAGCACGATTTTTGGTTACCCAACACTCGACAATGGTAGTGATTATGCAAGATCCCATGTGAAGTCCTGAGTGGAACCCTCTAGAAGGGATGGGCATGGGCCCTCATTGAATTTTAGAGTGGAACACTCTAGTAATATTGGAAATATGTCCTTTATCAACTCCTAGATTGGAACCCTTATGTCAGCAGATGACATGAGTCCTCGATATATATCCAAGTGGAACCCTCTAAATGGGTTGGGCATGAGTTCCTGATGACTATAGTTGAACCATCCTGTCATCACAAGGCATGAGTTCTATAAAGTCATTTAGAGTTGAACCCTTCAGCTGTATTGGCCATGGTTCAACTACTGATTCCCAAGTGGAACCCTCCAGTCGATCTATTAATGGGTCCTAGATGACTTCTAGAGTAGAACCCTTTAGCTGGGTTGGTCATTAGTCTTATATCGATTCTTGAGTGGAACCCTCTAGTATAGTTGTGCCTAGCTCCTCGAAAAATTCTAGAGTGGAACCCTCTAGTTGGAGTAGGCATGGGTCCTCTACTGATTCCAAAGTGGAACCCTCATTTTAGTTAGGACATGAGTCATCCATCAACTATAAGAGTGAAACCCTTTTGTTGTAACATGTCATGGGTCTTATACCTTGATATTTTAGCACCTCAACTACACGACATAGCGATGAGGTGTGTCTTGACTTGAATGATTACTTCTAGGAAGACACATGAGATTTTGGGAATCACTCATGTAATTTTGGAACTACTAGAGATTCTTCTTCCGTGACTGAGCTATGATATAGAGATCCCCTTACTCTATAATTTGGGTTTTATTTCACTGATCATATATATATATATTCACCTATATACCTACCTTTGGATTTGGTTACTCTTTTTCCATGAGATGTGAGGATGCACAAGGTATGGCACATGCTTTTCGTGTTTGTCTTCTTGTGGTTGGATGAGTTTACTCTACTACTATAGGTGGAAATGACTCGACTAGTAGTTCATCTACACACTGTGTTATGAACATTGTTTTTGGATGAGGTTACTCCTTCTCTTGGTTTGGGTTGAACTATTCTCTTTCACTATATTCAGTGAACTACTTTTTATCTTTATTTTCTCATTGTATCTCTTAATGATTCACCCTTTAGATTTTGGGGAATCCTACTGGGTATGTATAAACTCACCCATGCATGGTATTTTACCGCATGATTCATGTCTTATGAAGATGATGGAAAGTTCAGTGATGACTTCAGAGGAGCTTAGGGATACCTATTATGTAGATGGCATATGGTGGTCAAAACTTTGAGATTAGGAGTTGGACTCTCTCAGTGTTTTACATTCCAATTTTTTTAGTTTAGGAAATATTTTTGTTTGTTCATGTATTTTATGACTTTAATTTTCAGTTTACACTACAATACTCTTGTACTGTCTAGAGGTTTTTCATGAATGGATGTTCCCTTACCTTTTAGATTATTTTACTTTTTCTTCCACTTCACTCCTACATCGATATGGTTATTTGTGTGACTATAGGTACTTAGTAAAAGGCCTCTGCTTGTTATTTATGCCTTTAGTGCTAGTCTCTATCCCCTGGCCTATATAGGTGAGCATGGGGTAGTTTAGGATCGAGCCCTGACATGGGTTGGGTCGTGACGGTCTCTATCTTGAAGACACATGAGAACTCTCTCCTTGATTTGGCTACCCATTTTGGTTATTGATGTTTTGGATTTTTTGTGCTACCCTATTAATGATCCAAGAGGTAATGGGATACATTATAAGGTACAATCCTCAACCATGTTCCCACTAATTATTTCATCACCTAGAATTATATATTATTTTGTGATAGGGAGTGGTCCTAAGGGAAGAATATATATAATAACCACATGTATCTGTATTATTCCAAGGTAAGGCTTGGGATTATCATGCATACATTACACCCAATCCTCTATTATTTCCCATTTCATGACAAATATGTCATAATCAGAAGATATAAAATTTCAAAATATCAATCTTGTTATAGATTTTCAACAATGAGGTTATGATACTATCATGATACCTTAAACAATACTCCACGAACTACATGGGAATTGATTCCTATTTATTGGGAAACATTGGATTCATTTTTTAGGTTCAAACCTAATAAAATTGAAAACCTAATTTTACTAGGGCTATATTATCTATTAATTATCCTCATGTGGCTTTATTCCACAAGAAATATCATGCATATTTTCCTCATCATGCTATTTTTTCTTATGATCTTAGGCATCCTTTCCCTGGGTACATATTCCCTAGTATTCGTCAATAATATACCATATACCTAATGAGGCCATATACAATTTGGTGGGATGTTTTACCTCTATCCAAACCAATTACATATATCACATGACCATATTCTCTATGAAACAAACACATTCTCATTTGGCTATATTCACATTGAGGTTGAAATGAAAAGGATCCCTATACATAATACTTAACAACCCATTGCATGGAACCATTATCTTATTAGTTTAATATGTATTATGTTATGTTTCTTGGGATTTTTCATGGATTCAAGACCTTAAATAAAACCATAGTTTTCCTTGTCACGCAACCTTAAAAGGTATGATGATTCTTGTTATGTAGAGCCAAACTACATGGGTTTTGATTCTCTTTATAGGGATATGTAGAAAGCCCCTCTCATTATCCTGATCCTAACATCATAACACATTGAATCTCCTTGAATTCCAACAACATCTTGAGTTCCCAACTATATATATTTAAACCATAGCATAATCAATTAGTGTGAGATTTATTGATAACCTATTAAATAAAGAAAGTATCATGGATGGGGAACCTATCATATATACAAAATATGTCATCAATGGATAAAATTTTATACATATAAATATTTACATAAACACATGGTATTGATAAAATAATTAGTACAGGGTATCCAATCCCACATTGGGTTTTTGGAAGGATCCAATAACAGATAATAAAACTATAATAGAGTCATAGAGAATGTAATAATTAGACCATAAAGGGTGGCATGATCTTCATCACCTATCCTATTAGGGAATCCAGCACCCAAGTTTCACTGGTAATGTCCTAGTAACTACATGTATTTGGAAAGATGGTTTCATTTGACTTAATATGTAATAGGGTGTTATTTTTTCTAAGAAACTGAATATATAATATGAATTGAGTGCTTTATATATATAAAAATAATTGGTCCAACATGATCTTAATTTGGATGATACATTAATGGGTTTTATTATTATTTTTGTTCATCCTCTTCTATTTTTCAGAATATTATCGTCAATAAATCCAAAATAAATGGTCTCAGTTAAGTGGAAAACATATTCATCAGTCATTGAAAAGGCTGTTCCCATTGAACCAAAGATATTTTTCATCAACACAACATATCCCACAATTGGTCACCAATGCACTAGTGAAGCATTACCACCTCAATGATACTACCTCAAACCTATATGCAACAAGAGAGTGCCTCTAAACAAGAAATCCCATGGGTCACCTCATCGATAATAGACCAAATTGAAGAAGGTGACATGATTCGTAAAATCAAATTTCATCAAAAACATATCCCTAGAGCATGAAAACAACCATTATACCAACCTCATGAATAAAATGGATGGGTGTGAGTTTTCCATCATCATCATCTAGGATCCACCAAGAAGTTTTCTTAATTATTGGTTAATGTCATCAACATTGAACAAATTTAACTCATCATAATTTTGGTGAGGTGACTAACCAAGTGATTCCAACCCCGATTATTTTGTCTAGGGAACCTAAGAGGAGATCTCATCATGGAATACATTCCACAAAATTTATTTAGAAGGTTCGTATCCCTATTATGATTTAGGAAACAAATAAAAATATCATGTTGGAGTTGAAGTAACGTGCTTATATCCATGTGTAGACTCACCAAGACTACCTAAATTATCTTAAAATATTAGGAGGATCTCGTTAATATATTCCAATAGTATGTAGGGGAATTACCATATGCTTTCTTCCATGAACAAATATCATCAATATATCTTGATAAAAACTAGATGATTGAAGTGAGATCGTATCCCTAGTCCTTATAAAGAGAGGGAATATATTCCCATTCAAGTGGAGGAATCACATTAGTATATTTAATGAGTGATGAAATAGATGAATCATATCCCTACTCAAATTTTATAAAACTATCAACAAATACTACTAGTGGTAGCCTAATTCCAATTTTTGTAAATCCAATAACTAATAGGGGGAAGGATAATATTCCTACCCATTTCATCAGAGGATATAATAAATACACTTTATGAGACACTAAATTGTGGGACCACATTCACACCCTAATCCCAAAGAATTGTTATGGTGACTCAGTGAGGAATATAGAATAAGATTGGTCCTATATCCTCATTTTGACAGATTCTTGCTTTCATATCTTGATATCCACTTTAGTATAGAATCATATACTTTTGAACCATGTAAGGTATTTCCACCATACTCTATAAGAATATCAAAAAAATTACAATATTCCTTCACCATTTCAAAATGATAAAGGTTTCTACTATATACCAAAACAAAAAGCAAAAAAGGTATGGACATCTCTTTTCCCATTACAAAGAATTTCATTAATATATTCTAATGGTGATCAAAGGGAATAATCATATTCTATCTTAATTTAAAGAAGTATTTCATTATATTCTAATGATAATATAAGATTAACATAGGAATAATCACACCTATGATGTTCATTGTGCATAATGTATAACCTTAGTCTCATGATGAAGAACGTTAATGAACAAGTCTCACCAATGGAAACATAAGGATTGGAATTAAGTGTATATATTGGCCTTGATCAATAATGATTTCTTTATAGACCATAAGAAAAACTCAATGGTGGCCCATGAATATTATAACTAGTCATAAATTAGAGAAATAAATTATAGTTATGGAGGTCCTACCTATGATAAAACAATCAAAATCATTGGAGTCCCTCCTTAGAGTGTTTTCCAAAGAGGTTATCCCAATGGAAAAATAATGACTGATCATAGGAGTCATTCTCAGGATGTGAGTCTTGAAAACACTCATCACAGTTAGAAGATCATTCAATAAAAGGTACCCAAATTCTAGTTCATTAAATTTAAGTAACCCCCAAGGTCCCATATATAGATGCTAGACCATTCACCCTAATGGTTTTCTCCATGGAATATGTTGCATATGTTCTCACTATAGAAAGGAATTGAGTAATAATGGTAGTCCCCACTATAATGGTGAGTATAACGTTGATTATGGAGGTCCTCCCTATGAAATTAACAACGAAGGTCATCCCCTTACTATAATTCTAATTTACATGTAATTATTCCCCTTATTGAATCCATTCAAGGATCAGCCTCATACAAGGAGACGCATTAGAGACTAAGGTGAGCCACACTAGGAATATAATCTCTTAAAAGTGATTACTCTTCTTCAATAATGTATAGTTAAAGGAAAGTGTCATTATTTATTCCCCCTTCAAATCACATACCTTTCAATATAGTGAAGGAGATTCTCAAGAATCCCAAAACCCTTGATTAGGTTGTTTGGAAACAACCACTCTGGTCAGATCAAGTGGGGTGGGGGTATCGCTTTTAGAAGATAATAATGAATCCGTGTTTATAAGAAAAGAACTAGATAATGAAAATAGTCTAGTTATATTTTGGACCATTTCCACCACTCAGTATGTCATTCTATAAATAATAAAAAATTAAAGAATACATTACCCATGATGGGGTTCACTGAATTATCTCCACCATATCTAGATAAAAAATGGTAATATGGGGGGAATTCCAAACATGGAAAGGTGATAAATGAGATTTTATATTGAATCCACTTGATTTCCCTTTCACAAAAAGTACATGACATGTCAAAAAATAGCAAATTTATATCAATTAGTAATTCCTCAGTCATGTAAAGGATCGATTTCTGTGAATTTCAGATACCCCATCCGATGTTCACATTGGAGGTTTTTGTATATATGGGGAGCTATATTTTACACCACTCTACATCCAGTAGATTCTTCCTAAAAATGAGTCATGTAATATCATAGTAGTGGTAAATGACTCAGAACCAAGCAACATTGTAGATTACTAGTAATTACAATTGAATCTTGATATCTCTAAGGGCTATAAATATAGTGTATAATTAGAATGGTCTATTTACAAGTTCCTTCATTATGCTACTAAGAAGGTCGAGTAAGAATCTGTTTTGAGGGGAAAATTTTATTACTGGGAAACAATTGGTGTAAATTAGTTTATGCTTAGAGTGCATGTTTCATCCTGAAAATTCTCATACTAATTCCCCGAAAAGGAAAAAGGATGAAAAAGTAGCTACCACAACAACAACATGAGAGAAAAACCATCCCATAGGGTTAAGGGAATTTATACCACCACTAACACCTCTAAGAACATAAAATATTTAGTGGATACATGATGTGATTGTGTTATATCCTAACTAACCCCATCCCATAGGTATTTGGTCATTTACATCACAACTTCCTCCACCCCCATGTAAATAAATTTTCTCCATATTGGGGGAGATGTCCTAGGTTGGATAATTCAATTATATCTGCCACTTTGTGACACATCCTTATATTTAGGTATTTTCTTAATGAATAATTTTGAGGATTCCCTGAGGAACAGTCATCCAAAATCACTTCTGAGTAATCATTGGGTGAAGAGGGTAAAACCTCGTAGGGGTTGTTAGCTAAAAGGGTCTTCAATTAAAGGTGAGATTGATGAAGGTCATCGTATTTCCACTAATATATATTCAGAAGATGGTAGATATTCATACCATTATGATGAGGATATGATCCTCACGACCTTATATGAATTAGTAAATATTATACTAATTAGAATCATATATAACTTAGAGAACAAAATAGATGCAAATGAACACAATGAATAAATGTCATCACAGAATGTGGTTGACATTAGAACACATGAAGAAAGTCTGTGGAATCACAATCAAAGGAATAAATAAATATATGGGATCCCTTTAGAACATGACAACCAATTCATTAATGAGATTAAACTAAATGAAAGGGGAAGATAATGGGAACCTCCCTCCCGCCACTAAAATAAATTTAGGCTCCTACCATTGAGGAATGGTTCTGTCAATATTTTGCTGAGTTAGAGGATCTCAGGCAACTCAATGATAAATTAATCAGGGTTAATAAACCTATTTTTTATATCACATAAGTAGATAAAAACATTATTCCTCTAGTGGATCATCCCCAATCTGATAAGACTAGACAATCTATAATGGAAGAGTTCAATATTCTAGTAATCTATCGGATCTAGAAACCAGTGTATATAAACCTAGTGTATAATGGATATCAAAAGTTTCCTCTATTGGGGTGCATCCCAATATATTCTAGGAAATATTCCATATGCTAGTTAATACTATAAATCAACATCAATCATGGGTGATATGAACATATCAGGTTGTTACCACCACCACTACTCGACTATCTACTCAACCAACTATCTCTCCATAACTTCATTACTCCATCATGTATTTGAAAAATTGAATGGATTCTATATATGGGTGACACACACCAATGATAATGGAAATAGATTAAATCCTTGAATAGGTGAAGAAAACTCCTCCTCAATAAACCTTAGAGTACCGAACTATTATGACCATCATTTGAATTGGGGATCTAGAAAAAAACCTTCCTCACTATATGTATCAGTGTGGGCCCATAATGGAGTAATAAAGTTTAAATAAGTATCTAAGCTTATATTCTTCATGTAGACTCTGAATGAAGAATAATTTATCTTTTATGACATCCTACCAGGTGGGTATATAAAATTTTGGTAATAAGTCAATGAGATATTTCCCTATTATTTGAGTTATGTACTATGAAATACCTTGATTCTTGATTTATCATGTTGAATGTGAGAATGATAGGGTCCCTCATTTGAATACTATATTATTATTCTGAAATACTCTTTGAAAATTAAACTCCTATAAGTCTAGGAACTTTTTTTGCATAGAAAATCTATAAGAAAAATTATAGACACTATTTTTCACTCTAAAGTACTCAGAAGAATTCTAGATGTTTGTTGTAGTTTCAAAAATCATAGGGGATATTTTGCGATGATTGAAGGAAAAATATCAACTAACATTGATAGCTCAATGAAATATAGTTGGAAAAGTTTAAATGGTGATGTTTACACTTAATAAATCTCCACCACCTACTTTAGAACTTTAACATATGTAATATCACACAATAAATCCCTCTAAATGAAAGAAACAACAACAGAAATTTGAACATGCGGGGAGATAAGAGAATATCCATCTACCTTCGAAGGAATATAAGAATAATGGTTATTTATTCCTAAACTAAAAGTACTAGAGTACTTAATTTCATACCTATAATGTAATTTAATTGTATTTCATGATGTTGAAAAACCTAATGAAATTAGTCTTAGTAGTTACCCAAATTATTTCACTTACCAATGGATTCCAGGGTAAAAAATTTGGGAGTGATCTTTCTTCAAAGAGATCCTCTATAAGATGGTAGATTCTGGGTAGTTAGAATTATGTAAACCCCCAACAAATATAACTTTTGTCTCCTCCATCAAACTAGAGGATGAAAAATAATGAAATAACGTTCTGAGTAAGGGTACACAAAATTATGAAAACAATATGATAAGGAATTTATCTTAGAAGAGTATGCTATATTGAAGGAGAAAATTAAATAAACCAGTTGTGTCTCCATTTCACTATACCATATTTATGTTATATTCTTTATTGTCAAAGTGTCCCAAAATATATTCTTCGGAAAGAAAACATAACTAGAACAAAAAAATAAGGTACAATAAGAGGATTCCTTATTGATACTAATAGTCCAATCCTTTAGTATTTCCTACAACCATAATTTGGTGTGTGGGAACCATCCCATCAAATGATCCATTGGGAATCACCTAACCAAATGTGAGCCTCAATTGATGAAAAATAATAGTATGATATATTAACATTATACAACAGAAAAAATAAATTCTCTAATGAAGAAGAATCATAAAAACCCGAGTTCTCTATTCATAATTAGGGATCGTGGGGAAGTGTCTATAGAGGTTGTGGAAGACACAATCAAAATGGACCTCAAAAATCAGGAAACATCTTCAATAAACCCATATATATTTTAGAAATATAGAGACAATCACTTTTTCAATTTCAATAGGAGGACCAATATACCCTTAAATCCAACAAGTCCCATTCATACCCAATCATACTAAAGGATATAATAGATAATATGATCTTGTATTGTTGGAATAAAAATGTTATAGGCTTTTCTAAACATAATCTATATAAAATAATTTATTAAATTTTGATTAGGAAAAATATAAAACATCTCTCTAACCCTAGATCCCAAGCCTCAGATCATGGAGAAACCTCATATTGTGAAAGATATGACCTAAGTATAAAAATAATACATTTTGGTATAGCTTGCTATCATTAAAAGAAATCACTCAATTCCCGGTTCCCTTCTACATTTGAAAGTGCTTTTATAATCACTATTTGATTCCCTTTCAATTGCTCAGATTTCTTGCTCAAGGTATTAAATTATAAATTATATCCTGATAAGATTTACCCTATTTATTATCATACTTCCAAATCATTAAATGTTAATGATTGGGAAGTCCTTATACATATAAATATCATGACTTTATAAATATCTATAAAACACAATGATGTCAACATATAGAAGGCCTTCATCAATAACAAAACTAGAATCAATCTCATACTAGTTGAGACCCAGTGATGCTTGGGACATTTTGAGGATAAATTCTTTCCCTACACTATAAAAATTCAAGGGTATGACAAGAGTGAGAAGAAACGTCTAAACCAAATTAATCTCATAAATTAATACAGAGATATTTTTTATATAATCTGAATTCATGATTATCTTTCAAGAAACATATTTCAACTCCCATTTTTAGAGGTCTTGGAACTATATTCATGTACCACTGCCTTCATCATACCATCAGTGACTCAAGAACTATATCAATAGATATGTTAGATTTATATATGGTGATAAAACCATTTTGAGTCTTCAAAATCATAGTACATCTATGTAGTATTATACAAAAGGTAGGGAAAACAACTGATTATTTTTAAACTTACTCAAATCACAGCCCCCAATAGTATAGTAATGTATCATATCAACTCATTTAATGAGATTAATAAAGACTATGTTTCCATCAATCGGATTACAACATTCACTCCTAATTTAGGAATTCATGAGGTCATGTGAGTCCAATGTAAATGGTCAAACCATCATATTCTGTTTATTTAATTTTTAATTAAAGTTCATATCCTTGTTAATAAGACACTATTTAAAATTAATGGGGAAACCGCACTATCTATGATGATCGATCTTGATCATAATAGAATTCACATTAGGGTCTATCTAACCAATATCCTAACCACACATTATATTTTCATCGATTAGGTAGACCTCAACCCTAAGGGAAGGAGATGGGAAAGGGGGTTCAGTATGTTCACACCCATAATTATGATATCAATTGAATGAAGTTGATCCAATTGTGTGGGTGAAAATGTGATAAAAGAAAATATGATAATACCCTGAATAAAAATTCTTCATCATTTTCTAAAACATATAATGACATATCCACTTCATCAGAATATTCTTAAAATTCCCCGATATATTTTCTTAAATCTATAGATGTTTAATTATCTTTTATAATCAAAGATAGAGAAAATAATAGATAACATATCAAGGATACCATTGATATTTATGAACATTCATAAAAACCATTAGGGTCTAGAGACACATCTTCATCATTCACAAGAGATGTAAATATACCCCTAAAATCATATAAATCCAAACCCCCCTTTTTTTATCCCACATATAATGATTTTTGGGTTAAGTAATAAGGGAGTGATCTTAAATATTCCCCTATTGTATTTTAAAATGTAATCTCTACTACAATTTATGAACTCGGAAAAGAGAATCATAGATCCTTGTTGGTTTTTTAGCCCATATTGACTAGTACATCCATGTACCTCAAAGGGAAAGAGACAAACATCTTAATCTAATATCATCACTAAGATGTATTTTCTTGTAATTATAAAAAAATAAATGGAGTTTATCCAAATTTTTTCATCCATTATTTGGGTCTACCAAATGATCATTGTGGTTATAAATAGGTGTCCAAGAGAAATTTACCTAACCTAAGATGATAAGGTGGAATGGAAAGCTAATAAAATCATCCAAGATAACTTCATTATGGAGGTTTAAAACATGAAATGTGTTTCCAAAATCATCAACATCATAAATAAGAATGGAAAAACCCAGAGTTTTCTTTGAATTTAGATATCTCAACATGCACTACTCAAAGGATGATACCCCTACGATGACCATTGATAATTTGATCAGTATAATGGATGGTTCAAAATCCATTTACTTTATAGATTGATAGTCTGGTTAAAACCAAATATAGATAAACTAATATAATGAGGAGGCCACCATATTTATGGTACACCAATGTTTATATTTCTATTGAGAAATTCATCTCACCTTGAAGAATATTGGTGGCACATATAAACATACCATGAATCATATCATCAATATCTTTGGGGGTAAATCAATGCAATGATATGTCAATGATCTGGTGGTCATATCCCAATATCTATATGATATCATTGATGATCATGAAATATTATTCAATAAACTTTGACAATATAGCCTGAATATTAATCCCATAAAACGTTTTTTGGGTGACATCAGGTAAATTTCATGGATTTATGGTGTACCATCACTATATTGTAGTTTACCACAAGGAGATAAAGGAAATCCATGACATGAAACCTATATAGAACCTTAAATAATTTAGAGGGTCAAAATGGATCCCTCACCCAAATCAAATTATTCATATCCAACATTTCATATAAGAGTCTTATCTTCATAATGTTAATAAAAAATGGATCCACCTATCTCTGGGATAAATATTTTCATAGATAATTTTATGGTCTCAATAAATATGTCTATTCCCACTAGTATTGATATGATTCACTAAGGAAAAGCCTTAAATTTTATATGAATTGACCATATATAATTTTTTAGTGCCCTTATTTTTATAAATAACGAAGCATGGAAGTAAAATAGTCACAAATATCATAAAAGAATAATACTGTATACTCAGGCTCTATATTCTTTCATTTAGAAGAATTACCTTTCAATAATCATTGGAGTGTAGAAGCTAAGACACTACCACCAATATCACGAGGTCCTCTTGTTCTCTAATATTGACCCATTCAACTAAATCCTTAGTCAAACAAGGCTAATTATACACTTGGCATAATGCGAGGTCATCCTAAATAATTTTTTTATTTAGTTTGTGTCATAGAAATCACATAATAGAAAAGCATAGATTTTTTTGAAAACACACCCTTCCATAGAAAGTGCACTGGTGAACTTGTAACTTCTCAATGAAGGGGTTTTTCAAGTTCATGTGACTCCAAAAATATGTGATCTGTATTTTGATGGTGAATCTATATGTCTAATAAGAATAATAATGTAAAATCCCCAACTTAATATAGTTTTCTAGTGAATTATTCTCATCCCTCTAATAAAAATAGTTCTTCCATATTTTTTCCCACTATCTGAAGGATACACCAATAATGAAGCACAATACTAAGATCCCATCATAGGTTTTTGGCTTTCCTAATATATATCAATAGTCTGTAATAATATCAAGGGTGAATCAGAGTCAATGATAAAGTAGATTAATGGTGAATTTACCATTAAGAAATAAGAATTAATCACTATACTTGATGAAGTAAAAGGGATGGTAGTATAATCCCCCATATGAAGTGATGATATCTCACATCTAATATTTTCATAAATACCATTCTGATGCGTTGGATAATTTACCCATACTATTTTTAGATTTATACCATGATAAAAAAATAATCCACATTGGACATATCATGGTGATATCTTTAATTTTCATCAATTAAATAGAATAAATCTATGATATCAATGCCACCACTATATAAGGTGAGATTCATACCTCACTATTTGATACTAATATTTGATGCATATACCCTCTAATAGACTACCTATAGAGTAAAATTATTCCATAGGATAGATCTAAGAGAGAATAAATCAGACTATGGGTAGTGATCTTCTTCCTCAAATATGGATAGAATTTTTAGAGTGTCCCTTAGAAAAGAGGCTTTGATGGAGTCCTCAATAGTTGAACAGAAGGTAGATATAATTCCACTATTATGAACAAAGTCCTTATACACACCTACAACACCCATCAGTTAGAAACCAATATCTTCCATCAAATCAAGATGATTGGATGCTTTTGGCCCTCCATTATAGTTGGATATATAGAGTTCACCATGAAATTTCATTCATGTCAAATACATGACTATTTAATCAATCAACCCCACAACTCTTTCATAAAGATATATACTCTTGATTATTTTTCGATCTCGAGAATAAATATAATGGAACTATATCCCATAAAAATAACTAGTAAGATAAATTACATCCTTAATGATAATGAATTTTTCTCCAATTCTAATGAAGGTATATACCTCAAGGATATCAGGAAGATGTATGGCATAAATTTCTCAAAGTTAAATATAATTACCAGATTTGGTTTCCCTCACAAAATACTAATAGAAATTGGATATTTTTTAGTTCTTGTAGTCTATATTGGTTATATTGGAAGTATAGAATAATGTTTAACCACTCATACCTTTATTATGTAATGGATAATGGATATATTGATTATTTCAGCAAGACTCTGAATAATATAATCCAAAATATGGTAAATAAGGACATGAATTCTTATACTGAAAATATATTTCATGGTTTTTGGTATTATCACACCATAATATACACTAATATACAAGAAATACCCAATTTAATTATATGTGGGGAAAATAGGTATTACCTATTAAATTACACCTTCTTTAACTTCATGTCACTAAACATTAATGGATTTATAAAGTTAAATAGTATGAAAATCTGAAATATGAGTTAGAATAGCACAATGTGAAAACGTTAAACATGTTGAAAAAACTAGAAATACATTTTAACTTACTTCAATTATAATTCAAAAAAAATTCACCTCCATTCATTCCTCCATGGGGAACAATTTCAAGTCCTTATTACTTTGATGATACTATAAACGAAGCACTTAAAGATTAATCCAAAATGAGAGGGACCATGCACCATATAAAAGTTATACTCTAATGGATCATATTACTTGATCAAAATTAATGTAGTGTGCATCACTCCTACCACCAATGAAATAATTCATAAAAAATAATTTACATAATATCATATTTAGTTCATTATGTCCTAGTCCAAAGATGATAAAATCAATGGAATCACCCTTACTAAAAAAAGTAAAACTGCGTAACCTAAGTCTAATTTGTATGACTATAAACAACATATCGCTTAAATAATTGTGACATGAAATAAAACTGTTTGATGTGTGTTATAAATCCTCCTAACATGTGATCTCATGTGATACACATAATCATCCTCATTCCACTATTTTCTCACACTAAGGATGACTCATGTTATCATAGAGTTAATGGTTTGTAGATCCAATTAGCTTGATTTAGATAAATTATGTACAAATTATGGAAACATAGTCCTAGTATCATGAAATTAAACTTCATGACAGATGGTTCACCATACAGAAAATCTAAAATTATCTTAAATGGTATGTGATACCAATTTTCCTCACATGATAGCTAGATCCATGTAAGATATCTTAGTAGACATCCCCTTCAATAATTTATTGAATCAAATTGAGATAAAATTAACTTATAAAAATAACTATGTGTCTTGATTCATGTTTTTAAAGATATGTATTGACATCCGAACCAATGAACCTAAAAATAGTCTCAATCAAAATCATGCCTCTCACTTTTTTTATAAGAATCATTCTATCATGTTTAGTTCCTTATACTTTATCAGAATCTTAGAAAAGGAGACCCAAATTTTCCTAACATATCAAAAAAAATGTGTGTCGTGATTATTGTTACCTAAGGAGAAATAGAGAAACCAAGAGCCTATATCTTTGGCCCATCCACAAATTGTTCTCATTGTGATTGTGACATGGTGATAAGACACTTTATTTTTAACATCAGTATGTATCCTTCCTTCCTTCAACAAGGTGACCATTTCACACTTCTTATCCTGTACACAAGCCAAATCTATACATTGAGACATATATTCTATAAAATAAATTTATACTGTTTTCTATTAATAAGGATATATAGTGACACCATGATATACTATCTCAGGATTTACTTTAAATTCTATCTAAATCCATCACTTTTTATTAGTGATTGGATAATTTCACCCAAATCATTTTTTTCCTCTAAAGGTGTAATGTTATGGAAGGGACCATGTCATGCCCCACCCTAGATGACCTTAAACTTCATTGAGAGATATATTTCATGAAACCTCACTCTATCACATACAATATCGATCTAAAAAAGTAACCCCACATTATTATATGGTTATATATCCATGAACCCATGCTAATATAAATTTTCCCCATTTATATTTGGGTGTTTTGGTCTTCTTTTATGCATCAGAATCCCTAAAATCCCTATATTTGAATGTGATAGTGTGGGAAGTTGTACTTCATAACTATAAACAAGAAAACTCCCATAGTTTTTATTACATGACATTAAAATACATTACATGTATTATATCATACTAGACATTAAAATACATAGTGTAAAATCATTCATATAATAACTCCTACATACGATTCAAATATTTTTGGGATATATATATTTTTTCTTGTATTCATCTGTCTACACTAATAGAAAAGTTCCCTTATTAAAGTAGAACTATATAAGTCCAAATTACAATTACCTCAGGATATGCAGTGATGTGTAGATTTCATTACAAGGTCCCATTAACAAGTTCTCACCACATTCAACCCCCATCTCCCTACCTAAGATCTATATCTATGTAGAATTCAAAACTAATTATATGCCTTTTTCTATCGGTTTTAACGAGGAAGAAATTCTCCCATAGAACATCATCCTTGTCACAGGATGTTAAACTATAAAATATAAAATTCTACCATAAGATATCTCTCAAAGTTTAAGGGATAGTGTGTTCATGTGGCTTAATGAATTTACACAACAGAAAGAACCATGTAAGATTTCTTACCACATTTACTGATTCTCACTATGAAAAAATATCCCACATATATCCAAATGAAATATTTTTTAATTCCTACTATTTTTGGATATATAGGGATAGCCAAATCACTTATCTTGGGCCAAGTTGGGAATCCAATATATTTTATCACCTCTTAGTGTATAGTCTCCCCATTGATATCGATTCCTATTACATTAGACTTCACACTAATATGGAAAAATATATATATCATCAAAACTATGCATGGCTTGATTCAAGTTATTACAGGCTGCACTGTGATACCCAATACCCTTATCTGGAACCTAGTTGTAAATATAAATTATGTACCTTATTTGTCTTAATATTGGGATCCCCTTCATTCATATCGAATTTCCCCAAAATGGTTTTATCATAGAGAAATTTCAATCATATTATGTGCACAGTTAATATATACAGAAGACCTAGAGTATTTAGTTCTATATTTAAAACCTATGATTAGGCCAAAATGCATGTAATTTTTTTTTATTTTAGTTATATGATCATAAAGTAGACAAATTAATGTCAAGGATACATGAAAGTAAACTATATATAAAATTTTCCTTTTTGTATAATGATAAAATGCATGCCTTGTGGTTCATCTTACAAGACTATAAACAGTATATATTATCCTACCATATTTATATTAATCTCATTGAACAAAAATTGGATCCATATAAAACGATACCAAATGCATAGACCCCTATATATGATTCCGTGGTGAAAATATTCCCCCTCTTCTTTGTTGAAATTAGATCTATGAAAGACCCTTCACCATAGAATTATTTATCCTTAAACCTATGAAACAAAAATTTCCTCCATCCACAAAATCCTTCTTGCTAAAAATAAATTATGGATATGGTTCCATTTTTCATTATAGATATCATGGTTCATATAATCTATGACCTAAAAAATTACCACAAATAATGTTCTTATCAACTAATGGGGGATTCGCAAATACCCTTACCTCATGATGTCACACAACATAGTTTATGTCATTCTAATAAAATGTTGAATTATATAAAACCATTTTCCTTATTGTGTGGTGATGAACTATATTATATATTTTCCATCTTCCATGTCCCTATATTACATAGAGAATTTTATCTTATCATACCCACATTCCATTTCATGAGAATCAGATCTATGTAAGGGTGCATGATATATGGGATAGTATACTTGGATAAAATACCCCATTTTCACTAACTTTAATAGAGTTTAGGCTCCCCATGTTCTTATATAATAATTCATTACTGCCTTGTTCTGGATATAACCATAGGGTACCAATTGTTTTATATCCCTTAACATGATATAAAAATTGAACTCCCAAGTATTTGAGCTAGAATATTATAGGGGTTATCAACTATAAGAACTATTTTTGGGTTGTTTCCTCATGTTTCAGGATATGTAGGGACTTATGAACTATTTTTATCAGTCTCAACCAGAATCCTTCATCCATATCTACCCTTTCATAATCTTTAAATATCCTAATCATGGATAGTTTGGAATGGGGACATTATGAACATATTTTAGATATTTTATTCAATAATTTAAATTATTATATGTTCACAAAAATATATTTGTGAATGAAATAAATTTGTGTGGATGTATTTTACGAAATTATTTAATTAGTTGTAATCCATTATGAAAGGATTAAATGGGATCCATTAGGATTATATTAAATGAATTTCCATAATTGAATGAATTAAATGAATCATTCTAGTATGAATAAAAATTTATCAATAAATTGAATATGGCTGATATATTTCATTAAATGAATTGAGTCATGGATGTCAATATAAAGAGAAAATATGCCTACTATTGGGAACAATCAATGTATGCATGCCTTATGATTATATCTTCCCATGAAACGTAGTTTATCAATATGATAATGTGAATGTACTCCATTTTCATTTTTTTGGATCCTCCAGGATCATTTTGGGATCCTTTTTCCATTGAAATCCCTTAGAGGTTGGAGGATTTTGGGTTCTACCTTTATGATATTCACCGAACTTGTACCAAATAAAAAAAATATTAATTCATCAATTTGTGCGTTCATATTATGTATTTTATTTATTCTATACATGTTGATTATGTTAAGGGTTGATCACACATATATGGGATTGATTTTTCTTCTAAGTTATTATTTTGAACCCCTAAAACCAATTAGTGGAATCAAAGACATATTCTTTATAGAATCAACATGTTTCTTACACTTAAAATGAAGAACACATTTTATGAAATCATAATTGGTTTTTTTTCATCTTGATGTTATGATATATGTCAATGTAACATGAAATTAAGAGAACTATTGGAACACTATATTATGAGATAACATAATTTCATGTGGTCATACAAAATTAAAATTAATTAAATTAAATATATTGTTAATTTGGACTATAATACATAATTTTTTATAACTATTTAATGTTACACTCTATAAAATTGTATATTTAATGTCAAAATTAAATTTTAAATAGATTATTTTTTTTTAACTTTTTTTATAAATAAATAAATTTTTTCTTTAAAAAATTATATAATGAATTGAGTTATATTATTTACAAATTGTTTATAAATAATGAAAAAGATATTTTTGAATATTTATACAATGTATAAAAGGTTCAGATAAATTAATAGTAAAATTTATATGGTTAAATGATTAATTATTTTATAAAAATTTTCTATAAATATTCCACTAATATTAATAATTTAATATTAAGAATATATTTATTAAATAAATATAGTTTAAAAAATTATAAAACAAAATTAAAATTTATTTTGATAACATTTTAATTTATAAAGTCTTAATTAATTTATTATTTATTAATTATTGATAATTTATAATTAAATATAATTAATATTAATGAATCATTTATTAAATAAAATTTTAAATTTTAAATTTTAAATTTTAAAATACCTTTTTCAAAATTTTATAGCATGAATTATGATCATAAAATAAAATGGTTATTTAGAGATCATTGGAGTGAATTATAAATATTTTATAAATTACATAAATAAGACCAAAATACGAATAATTTTATATTTAAAATTATTAATTATTCATAACTAATTAATTCTACTTTCATGATTTTAAATGGACCTTATTTAAGATATTATTTAAACCACATCAAAAGTTTTTTGATGATATATTTGTTCAGGGTTAAAATGATGTTTAAATATGTGATATTTAGATTATGTGAATACTTTTTATAATATAAATTGGATAATAAAGTGTTTATAATTCAAAATAATATAAATTAAAATTTCATTTAATGAATAATATAAAATATTTCATATTGAATGTATATATAAAATGTTTACTTCCAATATATTGGAATATAAATATATATAAGTGATTGTTTATACAAAATATCTATTTTTAATATATTTAAACAATGTGTTTGTTTATATATATTTTAATTTTATATGTTTAAAATTTAATTAGAAAATTATAGGTGATAAGATATATAAAAATTAAAAAAAACCCATAGGTTAAATATGAAAATTTTCATATTTGTTTCTCATAATAAATGAAAAAATTATTTCTTTACTTAATAAAATTCAATTTAGAATTTAATTATATTATTTATAATTTTTTTACAAATAATTAAAATGAAATTTTAGAATCAACTAAAAATAAAGTGTTTATTGTAAACTGATTAAATTATTTTGAAATTTTTATTAAATATATTACTTAAATATTAAATAGTTAATCTTTTTTAAATTACTATAGTTTATAAAATGTTTATAACTCATAATGAAAAGGCATTAAAACTTTTTCCAAAGTTATATGACCTATTTGTAACCATTAAATGAAATATTTATTTAAAATTGACAATTATAATTTTTAAAGAGTTTATATATTACATAAACATGTTCTAAATATAATGGATATATTTAAATGATTTTTCAGAGTTAATTAATTTGAAATATCTAAATTAAAATGTAGGAAATATTAACATTAATTATTTAGATAATAAAACATTATTTGATGATTAACATGATCAATGGTTTAAATATGAAAAAGATTTTGATAATTATATTATGTAAATTTTTTAAATAATACAAATTGATTTATAAAATTTAAAAATCATAAAATATTATATATTTAAATTTAAATTCCATATGACATAAAATATGAATGTGTTCATATAGAAATTGTATTGAATATTTTTTATGTCTATGATTAATGAATATATATAATTCGAAGTTTAATTATAAAAAGTTTCTAGTAATTTTGTATTTATAATTTTTTTGCTAATTGCTATCATGTTTAAAATTTATGAAATGTTTAGTCATTTGATAGTTATTTATTAATTTGTTCACGTATATAATTTTTTTATATTTTGAATATTGGGTATAGAATATTTATGTGATTAATTTATTCTTAGAGATAGAGCCCTACATTACATTCTAGGTATGACTCCATAAAAATTAATTTTCAATTACCATAACCACAGATTTTAACTGATGTTATTTTACAAAATTTATTTTTTTGAAATAGTTTGTGCATATTTGGTTGTAATGAAAATAAAAATTTATGTTTCTTTTGATAAATGTATTTTTGGGTAGAGGGACTTTGTGTCAGAATTCCCACTAGTCTAGAGGCCAATTATTTGTCTAAAAAGTTATAGGTTCGCTGTATATGGATTCGGGCATACTCATGGGAATTTATTCACATTCATATGACTATAATACCTTACGTGAAGAGTTGATTTTCCTTATTCATGTGATGTATATGGATATATATTAGTATGTATGGAATATATATTTTGGTGAGTAACAAAATAAGTGGGTTGTATCCAGAGCCACACATTAATGTGGTGTGAAAAAAGTAATTTGGTGGATGGAATAGGGAATTAAAAACTAAAAACTTAAAAGTATCCACACAATAAGGAATTAAAAACCCATAGTAGATAATTTTTATATGTGATACAATTTTTATGAATTTAATATTCATGTTATGTATATTAAATTGGAGAAACATTTATAATGTGTGGAACCTATAAAATACTAATTGTATGATTTCTTACAAATATGAACTTTACAAGAGTTTGATCACCCAATTGGGTATGTTCTATTAAATCCATGATCCTCTCAATTGCATTGTGTTTAGTAAACATGTAATGATTCAAACTAGATCATCCTGGGTAGGTTACATCAACTCATAAAATCCATTGACTTTTCATTGTTTTAATTCCATGGTATTTTCTTTAGGTTACACATAGTTGGGAAACCGTTAGGAAGGATACACAATAAATAATGTTGATTATATACATATAATGGATTCAGATAAGGAGTTATCAACTCAACTGTATATGATCCATAAATATTTTGATTTAGATGATTCTATACCTAAATAACTAATTAGAAATAGAAATTCAAAATTGGTATCATTTATTTGTGAAATTTGGATCATATATCACTAAATGGATATGATGTACAAGGACATCATCTTTAGTGGTATATAATTCATTAAAAGTTTTTGATAAAAAAATTTAATACATAAAATTCATCAGATTAAAAACTTTTTTAGATAATGGAAACATCATCCTAAACATTTTCAATATATCCTTGAAATGTATATGCATAGATTAATAAACTCCTATGATTAGTACCTTAATAAAGGTTCCTAAGTAAAATAAATTAAATGTTTTAGTTAAAAGAATCCCAAATAACTAAATGTAAATTTTTTTTAACTAATAAATTTATATTATTAGGAGAAGAATATAGGAATTAGATTCAAAATGAACTAAGAATCATTATCCTTAACTTATATACTAAATATAATTGAGTATGCCAATAATTTATTGAGATTGGTGTTTTCTTTATGGATTAGTTTGGATAAAGGTTTTTTTTCAATTTTTTATCTATTTAAATTCAATATAAAGAGAAATGAACTCAATAATATTTTACCAGATATTTTCAAAGTATTGATAATAAATTTACTAGGAATATGATGTTTAGATTCTTGTATTTTATTGAATTTATAAATGGGTAAAAGTTTAAACCAGGAGATTAAATATTGATTGAAATTATAGAAATGTTTCATCAAGTAGCTAGAAAATATAGTTGAAACATGAATTTATTAGTAATTTGGAGTAATAATACCATATGATGGGATTATCCAGGATACATGAATGCATTTGGTAAACTATCTAGAATGTGCATATCACGTATGGATGTTATGTTTGTTCCCCGTTTTCAAGGGTATATGATACCAATTGTATATTTTCTAGGATTTAAAAATATACATGAGTTCATAATAACAAGAAGAATTGATAAAGATTTTAATTATAATTTAATTAATGAAGAAAATAGTTGGTACATTAGTGATTTTAATGTAGGATAATATCAGATGAATCTATGTAATGGATGTGTATCTTCCTTGCATTTCATTTATGTGATATGGGATGTTGTTAATAGCAAACGTTTTTATGAAAAAAACTTAATGGTTATTTTTTTCTTATAGTGACCTAGGCTTAAAATAAATGGATATTACATCATTTTAGATGAATATTCATCACTTTACGAAGATACAGGCTTAAGGACCATAATAGTATAGTGTCTTTGGAAAGGTGGAAACATAAGCTTCTTACTAGGTGAAATATCTTCAATATATCCCTTAAATATATTCCCTTTAGTTATCATACTTAAAACCTTTCTTCATAACCTAGGGAAAGGAAAAATAAGAAATGGGTGAGTTTAAATGCTCATTAAGGGTAAAAAACAAGATATGTAAGCATAATATGAGCATAAGGGTGTGAGAACATTATATTAACATGAGAAGTTCATACCCAACATATCAAATATCCTAATAAAGAGTCATGGAATAAATATTCATAGTTCATAAGATATGAATCATAATGAAATCAAGGGAATAATCCATGAGATCATAACCTAAGTATAAGACATGTTATTACAGAGTACACATATGAATAGAAAATACTATGTCAAGGCTACCTACCAAGACCTACATAACATGTTAGGCTTGGTATAATCACACGTATACCTAAATTGGTCTTAGGATGACCTCTTGTGTAACCTTTGGTTTTAGTCTTGGGATTCCCTCTCATGTACCCTCTTGTTTTAGGATTTTAATCCCTCCCTGATACCCTATTGATTGGGCATTGGGATACCCTCTTGTGCATCCTCTTGTTTTGGGCTTAAGATGCCCTCTTGTTTTGGGATTTATATAACCTCTTGTTTCAAGCATTGTTTTCTCCCTGTGCACCCTTTAATCTCATAAAATATTTATCATTACCTAATTAATTAGAGGGAGATATAGGTACCACCCATCACATAATAAAATCATACATGCATGTGTCACCAGATAACCGAACAATGATCATATCATGACCAATAAAAACAGATGGGTTTCATAAAAATTATATCATAAACTAGGAAATGAAATGGGTATCATTAAAAATTTTCCACATCATAGCCTATAGAAAATAGATATGTTTAAAAATCATTTCATCAAAGCATAATCCGTTAAAAGAAGTGGGTTGAAAAAGCATAAAACCTTTTAAAGAGAAACATGTGTAACAAACATCATTCCATAAAAACATAAACCATTAATGAAAGAATATGAATTATATTATTATATTGTGTCACCAATAAATCATAACATATATCAATGGTTTCCATCAAATATGGACAAGGATTTTGAATGATCACATGGAGCATTTTTTAAGGAATATAACCTTCCTTTGAAATTCACTTTTTAAAACATATAACATATTAAAAAATATATATAAAAAATCACTTTGAAAACATATAAAGTAAGATGTACAATAATTTTAAAAAAATTTAATGTAAATATCCATTATTATTTTGAAAAATGTTTTTTGAAACATAAGACCTTCTCAAAACAATTTTCTTTGAAAATATAACCGTGAAGACATTTTGAAAAACCTTTTCCTTGAAAAATTATAAAGGAATATTTTAAAAATTTTGAAAACGTTTTTCCTTGATTTTTTTTTGAAAACATATAATAAAGGAATGAAAAAAAATTGAAAACCCCTTTCCCTTGAATATAGAAATTAAAAAAATTATAAAGTAAGTATGAAAATTATTTAAAACACTTTTGAAACAAAAATTATTTTTGAGGGCATTTTTTCATGGAAAACAACTTTTAAAAAATTAATTTCAAGAATATTAGGAATTTTTTATTTAAATATATCCTCATAAAGTTTCAAAGGAATTATAAATGAAATGATGGTCATGATGTTAAATCCATACATGTCAAACATTCATTTTTCACTATAAAAAGTTTAGAAAAGTGTCTTGATCAAAAAATTATATTGATATTTCTTTTAAAACCATTCTTTTATTAAGAAAGTAAAACATGGGAAAAAATTTCTTTTTAAATTATTATTAAAACATTTTTTAAAACATTTTTAGAAAACATGGTTTTGTGAAAAAAAATAGATTTCTGATCGAAGAGGGAAATAAAGTCTTATTTTCCAAAAAACACTTTCTTAATTATCTTAAGTACCAAGGAGTTATAAAATAGTGCCAATAAAATAGATATCATTGATAACCATAGGAGAACAAAATTCATGAATTTTCTTGAGATATTGATCATAATATTTCATCAATGGAAGTATAATTATAAAAAATATTGATAAATGATGAGATTGTAGCTATAAAACGTTACCACTTCTGTAACATTGAATCATGATACAATGGAATGATTAACATTATATAATGCTTAAAATATCATGAAAATAATGGAATTCATGATATTACATGTCAAATTTTAGTATATAAACGTCATAGAAAAATATAGGTATATATCATCGATGTGTCTCAAAGAAGGAAAATTGAGAACAAATTACTTTATTGATTTGGTGACTTTTAAATCACAAACCCCATGAAAGAAATAACATACACTGGAACACCCTAAGAGGATATGGATGAATCGAGGTGTAAAAGTTTCTTCTAAAGTGAGGGATATTGTTCCCAAATATGTAGTCACCTATTAAACTTACCAGATGAGAACTTGTAGAAAAAAAATCACATATAAAGAGACAAAACATCAAATTCACATGGTTCACCACTAAGGTCTAGTCCAAGGATCATATTTCAATAGTGTTTCGGTCATACCTCAATCAAATAATGTTCAATAGTTATGGAATCGAGATGTTTAGACACATTAAATCTCTTCTAGGCACACTGCCTTTGGGATAGAACACTGTGTCTCCCAGAACACTTACGTCGACTCCCCTAAGATCACTGCTCTAGGGGAATCCTTACTCTGTTTATTGAATTGAAGGTCCCATTAGTCGATTTATATTTATATCTTATTCATTGAATATTATGAGACTATTATCTCACCATAGTTCTAAGTTGATTCACATTAAAATCACTATTTAATAAAAACTGATGTTTAAAAATACCTTTCATAAATATCCTTCATGAAGCTCACTCCTTCATTATGAAAACTTCCTTCATGGAACAAACATACTTTGTGAATCTCAGTGATCCATCATTTAGTGCCACGTCATGTTGGATAACCCATTATGTAGTATAATTGGCATCAGTCAAGACTTAACTGGTCTTTTCATGGTGCCCAAACACTTATAGAAAGCCAGATTAACGAAGATACCTACCTTTGGGAAATCATAGCGATTCTAGTTTTTCTCTAATTATTTTCATGTCAAATTAATTGGGGTTATCCTTTTATATATAGTCTTGGGTGATCACGAATCTCCACCACCTCTTGGAATATTTTTTGGATCTTTTAAAAACAAATTCATGGAGCTCCTCCATTCAGGAAGCTCCATTGAAACTTTTCCTTGTCACAAAGATCTATGTCAAACCATCGTGCACTCATAATGCTCCACTTCTCATAATCATACATAACACCATTAACTCATCATGAATTCTCCAATCACCCCTTAATAAAACCTATTCTCCGTGAAACCCTAGAATTTCTCATTTTTATAAATAGTTTATTTAGGAAAATAACATTTTATGATGGTAGCCTCTTCTTCCATATTTTGTGCCCAAAAATTTGGAAAACACTGGGAAATGACACAACCTTCAATACTGTAGTCAAATTGTACTGTAATATCATTCTCCTTATAAACTCCATGATCATCTATGTTTGGATTGAAAACACACAAAAACCAAACTCCATTTCTAGTAAAGAACAACCTAGGTTCCAAAAATTTCCCCCTTTGGGGTTATTAGGAATCTTTAGATAAATTTAGTAGCACCAGATTTTATCAATACCTAATACACAAGAAAAAACAACCAACACTCTAAGTCAACATGAGAAATGCTCAGTGTGAAAAATAAGAGTGGAAGCATGATTTGGTTCTCGTGTTTTGAAATGATTATATATGTCCAATATAAGACCGTATTGTGTCACATAAGCATAACATTCAATGAAAAGTTTCCCCAAAACACATGATTCTCATTGTTTCACAAAATAATTGTATGGTTTATCAGAAAAATTGCAACCCATTCTACCCATTTGTTATTTTGAATTTCTCCATTATCCCACATTGGAAATAAACCCAAATAACCAACAATTTTACTTTTACAGCTTAGAAATACACTTCCCCTAGATCATATCTCCCCGATAAACCTGTATAACTATCCACAAATAGATTAAAAGATTTCACACAACTTGGGAGAGGGACAACTCATAACTTCCTTATGCACTGGGAGGTAGCTAAACACCAAGGTTCAATAGATGTTTCTCAAACACATGTGCTTCCAATGGCTTAGTCATAATGTCTTCCACTTGGTCATCGATTCCCACATGCTTCATTTTAATCATACCATGGTCAACTTTTTTCCTCGATGAAGAGATATATGATCTCAATATGTTTAGTATAGAAGTATAGAACCAAATTATTTATAATATAGATCAAAATATTAATATCACATTGAATCACCATGGACTATTTCACCACATCACCAATATAAGTCACTTGTTTTTTCATCCATAAAAGTTGAGTACATGCATTTGTATCAGATATATATTTTGTTTCATCCGTGCTGAGAGAAGTGATTTCTTTATTCTTGCTTGAACAACCTACACATTTGTTTCCAATGAAGAATGATCCACCACTATTTGACATTCTATTCACAACATCTCCATCCCAGGAAGCATCTTAAATTGTTGATAATTCTTTATCTCTTCCCACAATAATGTATAATCCAAAATTCAGTGTACCTTTAATTTATCATATGATCTATTTAACAACATCCAGAAGTTATTCCTTTGTATTACAATGAAAAAGGACCACTAAGATTATTATAAAGATCATATCTTTCATATTTATGTCTAGTATAATAGGCCTCTAATAATTCTATTACACATGGTGGGATCTATAGAAGTCTCATCCTCATGTTTTCCAAGTTTTTTTATTAACCACAATCGAAGTCGAAATTGGTTTGGAAGAATGAATGTTGATTTTATTCAAATGTTATCTTTCATATTTTATGGAGAAATAATTGTTTAATCTTTCATTTAAATCACCTATAGTTCCAAGAAGTATGTGAGTTCACCAATCATAGAAATTTTAGATTCTGATTTCATGTGATTTGAAAATCCATCCACTAATGGATACCTACTTCCACCAAATGTAATATCATCCATGTACACCAGCACCATAAATTCATCTTCATTTGAATTCATCACATAAATATTATTATAGAAAGCTCTTATTTTTAATTTAAGATTATTTATGTAGGAATCCATTTGAGAATACCATGCTTGTAGTGCCTGATTTAGACAATATAGGGAATTATTTAATATAAAAACATTTTCTTCATCATTTATAATCAGAAATACCATTTTTTATTCAATGTAGACTACATCTAAAAGAACTCCATTTAATAAATCTATTTTTACATATATCAAATAAACTTTGTATCCTCTTTGAATTTCCATAGCATGAAAAATCTTGATCAACTCCTATCTTTCTACTGGTGAAAATGTTTCTTCAACATCAATGCCTTGAATCTTTTCATATCCTTTATACACCAAGCACACCTTATTTATGATCACATTTTCGTGATCTTAATATTTTTTTCAAAGATCCAATTTGTTCCAATCACATTGTGATTTTATGGTCTCTTACAAGAGCTCATGTATGCTTCTTGTCAATCTAATCTAGTTCTTCATTAATATATTCAACCTATAATTCATTGTTCCCTACTTCTTCAAATAAGGTTTGTTATACAATTGATAGAAAGGGAGAGTTTTATTCAAACCACATTATCCTAATCTATGTGGGTGTTTTCCAATCCCCAATGATGTTGGATTGAACAATTTCCACTCATCTATTTCTATTGTGAGGATAAGATGAAGTTTCTTTAGCCATGGTTTCGTCTTATTATTATTCTTATGAATCATCATCTTTTAGCGAACTATGATTGTTTTCAATTCCTTCCTATAAATCTTCATTTGAATTTTTTCCATGTCCATTGTCTTCTTCATCTTCTATCATATCAGCGTAAAAGGTCCTCGAGGTATTTGTGGCCTTATCTTCAGTGATCTTGAAATCATTACATTCCAAAATTCATCCATGAAGATTATTGAAATTTTTGAAGGCTTTACTATTCATTTAATTTCAAAGGAATATTAATTCGTCTTCAGCATCACCATACATCCCTTGACTTCTTTCATTATTTTAGATGAAACACTTACTTCTAAAAACATGAAAATACTTCAAAGAGGGATTCTTTCAATGCCACAACTCTTATGTTGTATTGGTTTCCCCCATATGAATCCCTATTAGATTTTTAGTATACACTACTACTTTAACAACATATTTCTAGTAATGATGAGAGATACTAACCTCAATAATCATAGTTTTGGCCATATTGTTCACCATTCGATTTCTTCTTAAAGAAAATCCATTTTTATGTGGGGTTCACACTACAACCACCTCATGCCTTAATCCATTATCAAGGTAATTTTTGAAATGAATGGATGTTTATTCCCCTCCATTTTCTGATAATATACCTTTAATTGTATGACTAGTATCATTATAAGATATTCAATGATAACTTTTCATGCAATCAACCACTTTCTATTTCTTATGTATAATCATTACATAATTCATAATTCTATAATCATCAATAAAAATATTGAAGTACCTCTCTACACATGTTCCAAACACATTTAACAGATCACATACATCTATGTGGATGAGATCAAGAATATTTGACGCCCTTTTCTTCTTTGGTTGATATTAACTACATACAAACTTTACTCGTATGCAAGAATCACAATTATTTTCCCATTCATGCTTCAGATTGAGGATATCCATGACTATCTTTATCATAGATATCATTTCTATGTATTTTTTATTAATGTGATCCAGCCTCCAGTGCCAAAATTTGTTTTTCATATTCAATATTTATGTTATAAATGCTTTCTTTACTATCCACAAGGTACAAATTACCATATATTCTACATCCTTTCATGATAAATTATCATTCTTTCCTTCGATAGTGCATCCATTTTGATTGAGTGCTACTATCAATATTAATTCATAGAGTTGAATTACACTTAGAAGATTGTGATACAAACCAGCCACATAAATGACTTCAGTTTCCCTCAACTCGTCGCTTTCCAGTTATATATTTCAATTTCCTATGATCTTCAAAGCACCATCATCTTTTAAAAAAACTGTTCCATCAACCCTTTTCTTATCATTCATCAATAAGTTGAAATTTCTTGTGATACGGGATGAGCTCCTACTATCAAGAGTCTGGGTGCTACTATTCTTCATAGCTTTAAGAGATATTTCATAATGGTTGGATTTCTCATTTTTTTTTCATCTATGAAATATTTGATTGATTATAGGATAATGATGGTATTTACAATATCTATTAAATATTAATTAGTAATAAATAATCATATTTTTTTTTTCTAATGGATAATACCTATTTGAAAGAGAGACTTCATCTGGTTTGTAGGTATTAACTTTTTCCTGAGTTTTGTAGGTAACTTTACCTTCTTTCCTCTGGCTAAAATCAATAGATTTATAGCCATAGTTAGAGAAGTGAAACAAATATCCATAAAAACCATTTATTCTCTATGATAAAGGATATGATTTAATTCTCCTTTATTTACTTTCTATCTATTCCCCATTGAAATATCCCCTTTTATATTTTCAGTAAGACATGGTATGGACCAGATAGCCATAAAATTGACATTTCATAAGAGGAAATGTATTCTCATTTCTATTCATCCTAATGTCCTCTTCATTAGTAAAAGAGTCATACTTACGATCATTTTTGGATACTTGAGGATAGTTTTTTTTATCTTTTTAGTTTGATTTGAATACTTCCTTGATATCAATTCACATGACTATAATATCTACAACTTTATGTTTTCCTTTTTTGGTCCATTTTGTTTCTAGCATTTGATGTTTCAACATAAAAATCAATTCTAATATTTCCCATATAGGAGGATCTTTGATCATTCAAAACCTTCTCTACTCCTACATAGCCAATCATATATATCTCTAACAACTTATTATATGTGAATCTTCCAAATGGTGTTTTCTTCTTTGTTTCGTTTGAATTTGATTCACTCTCTGGTTTACTCTATAGAGTAAAAACATCTTATTCAATACCCACAACTATATTGGAATTATCATCTATTATGTATGTAAGGTCATTGATGATATTTTTATCTATACATCAGTTTCAATCATTAATTATACTACAAATAACGAGATTTCAAAAGTTTCTGAATTTTCTTTTACTACTTCTTCCTGTCGATAAATTTCATATACAAGACAATGAAAGTATTCTGATGACTCTTTCAAAACTTCTCTCCACTTTTTATTTATGTTTATTTGATTTCCAAGCTTACCATGAGAATCCCCAAGTTCCAACTTGAGGTCAGCATTAGTAATCAACTGATTATCTCTATATTTTTTATGGTTCTGAAATTTCAATTATAGCTATCATGGATGCTTGGATTCCATATTTAAACTATGGTTCTTCATCCTCAAAAAAATCATCTTCACATTTTTCTTCATTATAGATAAATGTTTTACAATGTAATTTATTTCTTTATATGAAGTATACCTTTTAGGGAATCCTTTTATAAGGCTTCTACATGTTTCCACCTTCTTTTTCTTCATCTATAAACTTCCTTGAGCACCAAGAGAAAATGTTCCCAACTCTACCACATCAAAAATAGGCTAGAGGAAGGATTCATTCAAATAAACCTTTTACTATTTTAAATTTCTTAGAAAAAGATAAATATGTTCATCTTACTCATTATCTTCCTAAACTATATCTCAGGAAACCTATGGTTTTTCCATGGCTTTGAATTAAATTTCCTTACCTACTCAAGTTATTTCATCATATGGTTTGACTATCATTTCATAAGCCATAAGACTACTCAAAAGATCATCTAAATAATATTTAGACAGATCCATTTCCTCAAGGGTTCACACATTTTGATTGTAAAGAGGTTACCGTATTCTCAAAAAATTCTTCACAATTTCAATGTCTTTTATTTCATTACCATGTTCTCGTATTTAACCAAAAAATTCCACAACTCAATTAGAAAAGTTATCTTTATTTTCATTAGAATGAATTTTTAGATCATCGAGCCTATTATAAAAAAACCTGGAGTTTCACCTATTTCAATTTGTTTTCACATTTATATATGTGTTATAGTTTTTCCCACATAGACTTGGATGATGTGCAACTCATCACTTTCATATATATTTGATTAGATAAAGCTGTAGTTAGAGCATTGTATGATTTGAAATTTTCATCAAGCATTCTCTAGTCTGTTTCAGTCATAGACAATATTATTGGATTAGTGACTTGTATTCCTTGTGCATTGGCAAAGAGAACATCCATTCCAAGAGATATTTTGTGATATATCATCATGTTATTACAAATCTAAAAGTTTCTTCCATTAAAGAGAGAAACCACCTTATATTTTTTGATTTCTGCATTATAATAAAAGAGAAAAAATTTAACTCTAGAAACCTGTAGCCTCTGATACCACTTGAAGGACCCCGTAATACCCTAAGAGCGGAGGGGTGAATCAGGGTTTCAAATTTTATTTTTTATGTGATATATATTTTCCCACATTTTTAGGAACCTGTTAAACCATTATTATGTGAACGTGAAGAAAACAAACAATCACATGCAAAGTTAGAACACAACATTTTTTACTTTGTTCACCACTAAGGGCTAGTCCAAAGAGAATATGTTGGTAGTGTGTTAATCATACCTAAATTCAATATTATTAACTAGTTATAGAATACATAATTTTATACACAATCAATTTGTCCCACCCACACCTCATTTATAAGATTTTAGGGATAACACACCACATCCCTCATAACACTTCAATCGACTCACCCTAGCTCACTAGTCTGGGAGAAGCCTTACTTAGTTTATTAACATGAATGTTGATTCAGTGGATTGAGTTTAATTTCTTTTTTCTTTACTAGAACTAAACTCTTCTTGCACTGTAGTTCTGAGTTGATGCACTTTAAAAGCATTGTTAACTGAAAAAATTGATGTTCAAAACAACCATTTGCGAAGATCCTTCCTGATTCTCACTCCTTCATGAAGAAAAATACTTTCATGGAAAAAAATACATTTTTGAAGATCACTGAGCTATCATGGAATCCCTCATCATTAAAAAAATCCATTACTTAGAAGCATTAGCATCAGTCAATAACTAACTAGTCTTTTCATGATTCTCAATCTTTCATAGAAACCTAGATTCGTGGAGCTCCTACCTTCATGAAATCAGAGAGATTCTAGATTTTCTCTAATTACATTCATGTAAAATAAAGTGGGGGTATAATCATATATATATTTCTATACATTCGTGATTCCCCATATCCTTTTAGAGTATTTTTTAAATATTTCAAAAACATCTTCACGGAGCTCCTCCATTCATGAAGCTCTATTGAGATTTTTCATTGTCACAAACATATATATGAAACCATCATTCACTTTAAATTACACAGTTCACATAATCATAGAGAACACTATTAACTCATCACCCATTCTCTAAGACCCCTTTCATGAAACTAGTCTTCACAAAACCCATGCATTTACCATTTTTATGAATAGTTAATTCCAAAAAACGACCTTTTTGCGATGCTAGCCTCTTCCTCTTTATTTTGATATAAAAAATTTGGCTAACACTAGGAAATGATGCCACCATAAAAATGTTAGTAAACTTGTTCTGTAATATCATTCTCATTGTAAACAACCTGATCATCAATGTGTGGATTGACACAATCACAAACCACACTCCATTTCCAGCAATGAACAACCTTGGTTCCAACAAGAAAGATCATAAAATTGATATGTAAATACCCATAAATTTAAGTATAATTATTATATAATACATTCATTGGTATTATATACCCATCAGAAAATAAATTAGTGGTGAATATGTCGTGTATCTCCTAGATATAAAAAGTGAGTTGAGAAAACCCTTACCTTAAGTCTTGAATTTCTTTGTACACGACCAAACATGATGTATAATAAATATATGTTTTTGATAAATATACCTAAAAACCATATTAAAATATATAATACCATTTATTATTATATAATGACTTTATATTACCTATTTATTAACAGTTCCATGTGAAAACAATGTTTTGGGTAATAAGTGCTTTGTTAATCTTATGTGTTTTGATTTGTTATTCTTGATCCTCTTACTTAAATCATGATTAAATTATTTACAAAATTTAAAATAGGATTTGTATATATCATATATATTCAATATATAAATATTAACTATAATATATAAAATATAGATATATGAAATGGAATACACCGTTCCAGATGACGGTAGGCCGTACGTACGAATAAACGTTGTTTCCGTTTTCATGCTGTATTGAAAGAAAGTAAGTAAATGACAGACATGTATGCATATATATATATATATATATATATATATATATTATCATTAAAATATAATTATTTGTGATATATATCATATAGGTTAACTGAAACCTTCCTTAATGCATTCCATGTCAATTTGGAACTAATCACATCACTTTGATGAGGCGGTAGTCCACACGTCTACAAACAAAGTTATCATATTGACACAAAATGGAAAGAATGATGTTATGTGTTATATAATAAATAAATAATTATAAATAAATTATAAATATCATATATATCATATAAAAATATATTTTACATCATCATTCTCATCTATGATAGGTGGTAAAGGAAAATTGAAGAACATCATTTTGTGGGGTGGTAGTTCGCCGTATAGAAGAACAATATGTTCATTACCCATTTGATAGAAGTGTGTGTAATTGTAAATATAACCATAAGAATAATAAAATATAATTATATTGATTATACTGAGGTTATTATATAATCATGATATAGGAAGAGTTTAGGGGGTGGAGAATGAAAATAGAATAAAGGATCTTAAGGAAGGATGTTACCTCTTCTTTGGGAAAATCATATTTTTTGCAGCAAATGGATTCCTTGGTTGTATTTAGGCCAAAATAGAGGACTATATGATAAAATGAGGGATTTTGGGAGATTATTTTAGCATATCTTGAGTGATAAAAATGGTTTTAGAGGTGTGAATAAATGGGATGACTGAGTGCCTTTTTTATTGGTGGAGTGAAATTTTTGTAAATTTTTGAAAAGTGAATTCCACCAACATTTTTTCTATTTTATGTGGCTCCAATAATTGTACTGATTCCAAAAAAGGGAGTATAGTTTCAAAATAATAATATAAACTGGATTTTTGTCATGTTACTTGGTCATTTTGGGTCTTATGTTTATGTCTTAGTCCTTTGTTAATATATTATTTATCTTAATCACTGTAATTAATTTTAATCACATTCACTAATAGTTTTCTTCAAAAAAAAAGTTGAGATTATTATAAAATATAAATTATTATAATTTCAAATATGGAATCCATTTTTCTAAATTTAAATCATACAAGTGGTATAAATTAATTAAAATTTAATCCCACATACAGGGCGACATAACAAGTTTTTAAAGTAAGAATGTTTAAAAGTTTTCTAAGTTTTTATATCTAAATTTATTGAGAAATTGATAATAATTACCAAAATTATTTTAAATAATATATAATTTATCTAGTTATACCTAAAAACTAATTCATAAAATATTTAACTATAAAAATAAATTGGATGAAAATTCTGTTTTAAACTAAAATACAGTATTATTCACTATTCATCAAAATATGAATGTTTTCAGAAATATAAAAAAATTAACCCAATGTAAATTTTGCTATTTATCATTTAAAAATGAACTTTATATTTTTTAAAATAAATATAAAATTATAAAATATTTTTTTTAAATGTGTTTTCCATTAAAAGGCGGTAAAATTAACTTTTAGAATAATACATCTTTTTATTCCTAAAATTAGATTTGTTCTTATATTATAAAAATAAAAGAAATTAGATGAGTATAAAAAATATTTATAGAATATATAATATATAAATTTTACTAAAAACATTAATCAGAAGTGGTTTTTTTATTTTATTGAGATAAAATTGTGTTTTTACATAGGAAAGTAGTTCTCTTAGAAAAGTAATTTCATTATTTTTAAACAGTTCTTTCAGTCACTTATAATAATTGATAACCAAATGGTTCATGTGTGAATCATAGTTTCAAAATCTAGTTTATATTATTTTAAAAATCCATTCCAACGAATATGTGGTAGCTATAATAATATTTTAATAAAATTATTAATAGTATATTATAGTTTTGTAAAACTCGGTCTTGCGTATAACACAAGCTATCGATGGAACATGGAATCAAGTGTAACCAAAGAAAAACACAGTATTTCCTGTACCACAGTATAATATAATTGTTACATGTAGCACAATATTAACATGGTGTTGAACATAACCAAAAACAAACTCAGTGCTTTCTTATAATAAAATATATATTCAGTGTTGCGTGAAATGTAAAATATCAAAAAGATTAAATTAATTTAAAAATATATTTCAAAAACTCTTGGTGTGTTAAATTACACATGGTTTATTATTCATTATATTCTATAAATATTTGATAAAATATTTAAGGGTAATTTTATTATCCATTCATTTTTTAAAATAAGTGGGATGTTTTTCTAATTAATCATTATTCAAATATTTTAAATAGTAATATTCCTTTCATGGAAATTTTTCCAAACACATAGAATTAAATTTAATATATATAAAATATAAATATATATGGGGATCTTGGGGTACAAATACATTCAAACACACACATGCTAAGGAGGTAGTCCGTAGCCCCCAAGAGGATAACCAACCCATTGAGCCTTATTTTATTATTAATACATGGAACAAAGACATTGAGCCATATGGTTATTTTAGCATGACCTGAAGGCCCAACCAGATGGATCAACCATCCACATCACCCCACTAGGTGCACTTGATCTACATGGGGACTCCCATGTGAAGCCTTCCCACTATGGGTACCACATCGTCCAACCGTCAGCATGAAGCCTGTGTCCGGTGATAATGACACTGTAATTGTTTGTGTTAATTCTTTGAAAAGTATTCTAAGAATGAATATAACATCTAAGATACTATTTGGAGTATGTTTGAACTTATATAAGTTCAAATTAAGAGATAAATTGTCTTACTAGTTTAAGAGTAAGTGATACTTTACATAATTAACTGACGAGTATGGCTTATTGAAAATAATATTAAATTTTAATAGTTACATTTAGATACCATGAGAAAGTGAATATCACAATTTATAAAAAGGATAACTCATTCCAAAAATAAATGTCACTTTTCCTAGAAAGAGATTAAAATTTCATGGGGATTAAAAATATGAATAGTATATTTTTATCAATGAAGAAGTCTGATGGTATATCTTACATGTATGGTTATAATGTTATCCATTGAAATATTATTGAGTAGTAAATAAAGTATTAAAAGTTTTATTTTTATTATCATGAAGTTTAGGAGTTTTAATTTGTTCAAAGGATAGAATTTTAGGAACATGATTCCAAAGTTTCAATATAATTAAAATTGGTTTACATTATAAATGTTACTCATTAAAGTGTTTTCTTGGAGTCATTTAGTAGTTATTCACACATTGATGTTATAGGAATTACATATAGATGTCATGAGTAAATGAAATTGTTATCACAATAGAAGCATAAAAATCCTGTAATGTTTTTTTCATAAGATATTGTAATAAATGGGTGTATAATATATCATAGAATTATAATTATGATAAGATTTATTGTGTGCTTCAATTTACTTTACATGAGAGGTTGAATGATAATATTGCCACAAACTATGACATTGAGTTGTCCAAAATCTACGATCATCAAGCTGTATAATTGGTTTTGATGATATGTTATGGTTAGCGTCAATGTATTCTTGTACTCATCACAAAGGGTTATATATGAGATAAGAAGAACAGATTCATGGGGTAATAGGTAGAAATATATTATATGGATTAACCCACAAAAGTAAATCCAATGGAATTTCATAAATTCATTGATATAATTAGCAGTGTATATATATTATCAATCCATCATACCAATGGGTGGAAAGATATATATCAAGATAATATTCATAATTTGATTTTTTTCTTATACAAGTCAAAAGTGACTTTGATAATATGGGGGTGGTTCGGTATTTTTTTGATCATGTAATCTTTTGGAGAGAAAAAAATGGGTTTTTTCACTTGTATTAAAAGTAAATACATATGAAATTTTATTGATTTGGATATAATAAATGCATGGTCCTATGTTTTTAGATCATATATTATGTTCTTATCTACTTAACTGAGAGACTTGTGATGTTTTCATCGGTTTTATGAATGAACTGTAATGTATTCATAAACATAGTCTATTTTAGAGAATCAAAAAAAGATTATTTGGTATAATATAGGTAGACATGCTCCATGTCACGACCCATCCTCGGGGCCCGTGCCACACATTGATGGGGATCACACCTGACACCTTATTATATTGAGAATAATTTATTCATTTCTATAGGACACACATTTTTTCCATGTATGAAATAAGGATCTCAAATTTGTAATCAATACTACTAAGACTTATAGGGTCAAACAGTTAGGCTTTAGGACAATAATTGTTTTTCTAAAATTACATGTTCTTAAATAAAGATAGTATGATAAAACTATATTCAAATGAAGTATTTTATATACTCTTAAATAGTTGTGATGTTTTTCAATAATTAATTGTTATATTTTAGTGAAAGTGGTATATTTTTCAATTCTCTCTAAACTATGCATGATAATTAATTAGATTTAGGTTCATGTATCTTCCCAGGTGGTATAATTAGTTATTATCCATTATTAATAGATTAAATTGAAATAATTATAAATTTCTTAAATGGAATCCATTATGAATGTATAAAATATCATGTATTCATTGAATGACTTAAATGAATAATTTAACAAGAATTAACATATGTCGATACATTAAATATTAATGAAGTATTTCATTAAATTAAACACATCAAAAAAATTTATATAATCATATGAGTTCCCTTGAAATGGGTAAGACTGATTTAAATCCAGATTATTTTTTATATCATCATCTTGAAATAATATTTATCACTAAGTGAAGGCACACACACCCCTTCTATGTTCTTGGGATTCCCAAGAAACATTCTAGAATGCTTTGCTAAGTGTAATCCCTTGGAGGCTGAAAGCATTCATCTTCTAATTTTGAGATATTCATCGAACATGTGTAGAATAATAAAATATAGACTCATCACATCTAGAATTCACATAATGAACATTATTTAAATTATACATGTTAATTATTTCCATGAAATATCTAAAAAAAATGGGTTTCCTTTCACTCCCAAGTTCATAGGATAAACTCAAAAAACCAATCACACACTTATTACCTTAACTGTTTGGATCACTATAAACCTTCCAAGGCTATTGGTAATGAGTTCATTATGTTTCCAGAGATACTTATGTTTGTTACTGATAATTATTTTTTTTATATTTGACTCTGATAATCAGAGGAATCATCATGCTAAAGAAAAATTCATCAAATCTCCATACATCTTTTACAACATTATCATGGAACCCATCATTCAAATATTGGATAGTGTTAATCCTTTAAATAATCATCCCATTCTATGATTTTGAATCAAATTACTCAAATAATAATTTATATATTTTACATTCTCCATTAAATTCTCTTGGAGTATTATTTATCCTTGAGTCTTATCTGGGTTATCATATGACATCCCTAAAAAATATGGTTCAAGAAACGTGACCTTTAACCACACTCCACCCTTCTTGAGATAATATATGTATCATTGGGATCTTTCATTCACATCAAGGTTTTTCCTTGCACCATATATGTGATTCTTATCACTTATATTGGTCCAATCACATAAACTATAAACAACATGCATCCCTTTTTGAGATGGTATATACTAGCATTGGGTCTAAAGTACACATTAGGTTTCAAATTTCCCCCATTAGTTATAGTGTCTCACTATTTCTAGTCAAATATATATTTCCTTAAACTCTATCCCTCAATGGTAATAATTTTATAACCCTTAAACTATAAATAATAAATACACACATCATGTCACGTTGAATACCTACAAAAGGGAGTCCTGTGAAAAACTCAAGTTTCCATTAATTATTTTCATTTTTTATGGATTTTGAAGATTTTTTATAATAAATAATAGAAAATATATAAATATTTTAGGGTCAACCATTTGGACCTTGAAAAGGTCAACATATTCTTGTTGGGGTCATCGTCCAATAAAAATGTTATAGAAATTTCATGTTGTAACCCTTCACTCTTGACATGTGATCGTTACATAGTGGAGAAACATTAAGGGGTCCAAAGCATTTATTGATTATCCTATTTTCCATACGATTCTTCTATTCTTAATTTTTTCTAATTCCTCACAAAAAAACATGATTATCAGTGATATGTTTAACTTTCTATAAGAATACATCTTCTAGCTAATGATCTGTTTTCGACGCTTTCACCGGGGCGCGCGAGTCCATCTTGTTGGGGGATCACATCACTATTTTTTGCCCCTCATTCACGCTTTTCAAAGGTGGGAGACATTCATTCCTCGTTTAGGGATGTCTGCTCCTTGATCAAAACAGTATGATGGGATTTCGGTTCTTCCTTCCATGTATTCCTCCTCGGAACTCGTCACCTAGTCCGGGTCTCCCATAGAGATTTAAGATGTTGTTCTTGAAATTCTTCCTAGTTCCATATCTTCATGGGCACTAGTTAATTAAATTTCTTCTGTCGGGACATTCCAAAGGGTCTGGTTTGGGCAGCAACCTTCAATCAGGGGAGTAGTCACGTTGGACATCACTGGCATGTCTGGACGCTGGGACACTGGCGCGTCCAGGTTTCTTCCCCTTATTATAGGGCTTCTCGAGGGTTTCGGAAGCCCAAGTAATCCCACATCGAATGCGGGGAATCCTATTCCATAGGAATGTATCTGAGGTTTTCCTCATCTTTTCATGTTTAACACAGGGTATGTCGCGAGTTTAACATCTGGAGAAGATGGATCAAAATGATGAGAACACTGATTACAGTGGATCATATGGGTGCAACCCCTGGAGGGAATACTGATGATGGGGCCAACATGTGGTTAGCTTCCCGATTGTTTTTAAGGTGAATGGGGGAATGAGGTGGCATGATCCCACCAGGATGTGGTGTCCCGGTAAATAATCAGGATGGATGATGGAGGGTTTAATGAAGTGGGTGGAGAATGGGATGGAATCTACTCAAGGACGACAGTGATGATGGGGTTGAGTCTCGAAGAGACCTCCTATGTATCCCTGTGGCAGGGAATCAAAGTCCATATAGTTTAACTGAAGACAAAATACCATAAAAATGGGTTGACAACGGCTTACCACTAAATGGGGGATGAAGTTTAACGTCATGTGGGATGGAAAGTGGCGTATAGTTTAATGTCATGCGGGATGAAGGTGGTGCGACGTGAAGATGTTCAGCACCAATGGATGGTGGGATCAAACCTCAGGGAGGTTTCCTACATACCCTGCCTTGAAAAGGATAAAAACAACAAATTTTATATAGAGTGGGTGCCGACATGAAGTGGGGTCGGACCCAATGGGCGTTGGGCTTGAACCTCATAGAGGATTCCTACGTACATCACCTTGGCAAGGATCATAGAGAACGTAGTTCAGGAGGATGGTTTGTGAACTGACTTGAAGATGGTCGGGACCAATGGGTGTTGGGCTTGAACCTTAGGGAGGCTTCCTACATACCTTATCTTGGAAAGGATCAAAGTCCACGTAGTTCAGGTGGTTGCAATGACTTACCGCTGACTAGGGAAACAACGGTTTACAACTGATTGAGGTCCACAGTTTAACGTCATGCGAGACAGGTGCGAACCAACGTAGAGGGGGGTCGGAGCGACCGGGTGTTGGGCTTGAACCTCAGGGAGGCTTCCTACGTACCTTGCCTTGGCAAGGATCAAAGACCATGTAGTTCAGAAGGATTTTGGTGCACTGACATGAAGATGATCAGGACCAATGGGTTTTGGGATTGAATCGTAGGGAGGATTCCTACCTACCTCGCCATGTAAAGGATCAAAGACCTCATAGTTCAGGTTGGGTGTGGGTCTTACACTCTAGGATACCCAGAAGTATGTCATGGTCGATTCTTGATCTAATCCCACGTGAGTCATGATTGATGTGAGAAACAAGAGGCAGTGAAAACCTGACGATCATGTCATTAAAGGAGCGTCTGCAGAAAGTAGAGTGGGGCTTACACATAGTTAGCAACCCATAGAGGAAACAGGGGCATACACATTTTTAGCAGCCCAAAAAGATGGATATTGGGACTTACTACAGGGTGGAGGCCCAGTGGCGAAAAAGCCCAGAGGGAGGGGGAATGGATTACAAAATCCATGTCCCCATCTCTCCTCTTAGTGTTTGGAAAGGAATAATATAGGAGGAGCATAGATGCTACCTCCTGCAAGAAAAGCTAGGGGCTTACACCAAGATGGTTTTCCTTTTCCTGCGGATATATGCCGCTCTGATTAGGAGGATGCCATTCATTATGAGGAATGGTCACACTCCCGTGGAGGCGAGCTGACATAGTGATTATCCAAGATGGGGTGCCCAGCATACAGTGCGCATGGTGAGGTCATAGTTTAACATCACGTGTTTAGGACAATGGCGCTTGGCATTTTAACATCTTGCAGCTTGGACAAAGTGGGTTCACTCTGAACCCCTATGACTTACATAACCAGAACCTTCTACAACTTTGTGAAGAGATGGGAGATGCAATGTCGTGGCTAGGGGATGACGTTAGGTGATCCATTTGGGGGTCCACGTTAGCGTGGCTATGTGAAGAAGCAATAGCTGTTAGCGTGCCTATGTGCAGAAGCATGAGGCGAAGCGATGCAATGTGAAACACCGCCCAAGGGACATTAAAGTTACTTCATACGAGCCTAGAAGGTCATATGGTAAAATGGTGTGGGTCGTAGATGTTTTGTGTGTGGGAGGCACCTAAAAATGATGTTTGTAAGAGAGACATCAACACGTGCGCACGAGGAGTGAGTCTTGCGCGCAAAACAGAATAGCTGCATGGAAAATGCTAGGCCGACGTGCAATTGAGACACTTGCGCGAAAAAGACTGGGTCAGTGCGTAATTGGTGGTTTGGCGTGAAAAGGGGGTCGTGGTTTTGCACGCAATTTGGAGAAGATTGTGCTCAAGGAACAAGGGCGGCACACAATTGGCTATGATTGCACGCAATTGGATAGGATTGCACTCAATTGGACTATGTTGCATGCTATTAAAATGGATTGCGCGCAATTGGAGAGGGTTTCATGCAATTAAAAGGGATTTCATGCAATTGATGGGGTTTCATGCAATTGGAATGGAGTGTGCACAGGGGATGAGACTAAAAAGGATTTGGGTGAGGGTTAAGACCGAGTGGTGTCGCGCGAAGGCGGACACCTGGGCTGCCTGTCGCGAAAAATCCCATACCTTAAGGCCCTCTTTTGTGCATAGGAGATGGGATTTCATGCAGGGGATATAGTTCAGATTCTTCAGCCATCCGCAAGTTGAAGGGGTGACCTTCTATTTATAGGTTCTTGGGATCATTGGATCGGCGCAGAAAACGGTCTACGTGAAAGATTGTATGCTAGTGTCGGCAGCACGACATTTCAACCGCGCTGAGGAATCTGCATGAAAATTTACATGCTCGCGGTTAGTGGTGTGGAAATTTCATTGCCCGCATAGAATAATTCTTTGTAACCCACGATTTTCCACATGGGAGAGATTTTTTTCACACACTCCTAATATTTTTTCGCACAGCCCTTTCAGGCCCCCTGGAACTGATCAATAGGTCAAAATATGTCTTCTCTTTCTCACACCAAAACCTCCTTCAGCCATTGACAATTTTTCAGCATCTACAAATGACCACCCTCAGAATCGGATCAGCAAGGGGACGCAAAGGTCGGATTCCGAGGGAAAAGCCGAGACGCATAACTTCCTGGAGTCAGCGTGCGCCAAAACCCACAGATGCACATAAAACCGGGGAGTGGCGCAAAAATCACTTTCCGCATGCGTGAGAAAAACCTACTCCATGCCTATAAAAACCCTCGTGTGTCTCTCATCCCATATAGATTTTTCTCACATGATAAGTCCCGATCTCTCACGCCTGAAAAACTTCCCCTATCTTGCATGAAAAATCGCTTTGGTTTTGCGTAATTCCCCGAGTTTAGCTATTTTTTTACATACAGGCCTAGGATTTTCGCGCTGTTGCCTCTATTTTTCACGCCAACTCATATTGTTTCGCAACAAATCCTAATTTTTCGCACCACCACCTAATTTTTCACAACATAGTAGTATTTTCATGCTGACTCCTTGATACCTCTATGGAAAACGATTGTTGCTAATCGGGCTGACGTTGAGAGAGAAGATGTGTTCGCTGCTTGAAGGGCTGAGATGTATGCCAACCCTGAGTTTTATGGTGCCTGAAAGATTGTATCCAGCAACCATACTCTCTTCAACATATTGACCCCAACCCAGAAGGAGTATGAACTGTCCAAAAACTTGCCGATATGGGACTTTAGTATTTTGGAGGAGGTACTCATGCCACGAATTAAAGTCGACACACCACGGTCATGGGTGACCTGTGAGGATAACCTACCTCAATATAATATCAATAACCATGACCATCCTTCCATAGAAACCATGAATATGGATGTTTATGTCCTGAATACCAGGACCATAAATATTTTAGGAGGTGACCAAGTTGCAGAGGATTCTCTGACCCATTACCCAAGCACTTTCCAACAGAGTGTAACTGATGAAACTAAATGCTGGCTGTAGGATTGGGATCTGCGGTCTGGAGGTAACTTCACCAGTGAATGGGCCTAGAAATATTTGGTATGCTAAATGTGTGACCAGTTTGGGGATGAACTGCGACACATCGGTTTGTTCGAGGTGGTGTGGATGTCGTAGTTTCACTCCTACCATCAGCGTGAGCTTGGACCAGAGATGTTTACCCAATGGTCCCCCGATACCAATACTTTCCATCTTCACCATGAGAAAGTTTGTTTCAGTCTTTGGGACATTCATTTCATTGGGGGTATCTTTTTGGATGATCATCACTATGATGAATTCCTTTCGACGAGAAACATCTGAGGAGACAGATCACGAACTCATATCCTAACATGGCATCTGTTAGAGAAAGATAATAAGAGACTGAGGGTAAAGGACGTTTTGAAGGGCATCACCTATAAAAATGGTTTATCTTGTTTCTACAAAAAGATCCGAAAGTCAAGATGCAGGGGTGAGGATAACGGTGTCCGACCATGGCATAGAGGAGAAAGAGCGGATCATATTGTAGGATCCTGGAGGTGGGGGAATATCAATCATGGGACTTCACTATAAATGAAATATCTAACCCAAAATTCTAGTATTGCAGATTTCTTGCAACCTTCCTAAGTGGGTGGATCCTACTAGTGAGGGACACAAGGATGGGAGTTTGTCCGATGACATTGGTGCTGGCTGGAATCATGGATACTAATCAGAGGTTCAATATGGGAGTCCCCATGTTAGCCAGTCTGTACTCCATACTGGGGAAAATTTTAAGAGGGGGGTCACCGTGGAGGATCAGTGGTCCCTTCCAGATCCTTCATGGCTGGATTGTGGATCATTGTGGTGGGTATACCTTTCTGAATGCCATTCGTCCTCTGGGTAACGGCCTGTGACCTTCCTTGTTGAATACTTTTGGGGTTATGCCATTGACTCTCAACGAGGAGGGGGGTATGGATCAGAATCGGAAATCATGAAAATTTCAATTTTAGTCCGTTCCACACTCCAATGGCTAAATGATAGGCAATGGGAAAGGCTCATTGGAGCAAAGGGAATATTTCCAGGGAATTAGAGGTGGGGTGATTGTGGGCCGGATTGATGGAAAGATCATTTGTGAGCCCTATGTGCCATCAAAATTCACCAGGAATTTTGGATGCCTATAAAGGATGCCAAAGAAAGTGTACACATATGTCCGAGAGGAATGGCATCCTTGAGTTCTTCACTAAATGTGGCTGATGTTCACAACCCATGGCTCTGGTGACATCATTACCTTTTCCCCCACTAGAGTTGATGTTGGCCTCTAGATAGAATATGCTGAACATTGGGCCGTAGCATACCCTGAGGGACTTTTGCGGAAGAGACCCCGACAACTCAAGGTAGCCAGTGTAGAACCTTGGAGGTGAGAGAGAAGACAGGTCGCTCTTGGGGAGAAAAGGTTAGAAGCAAGTCGGGAAATAGGGCCCATAGAGGCCGGGATTATAGCAGTGGGAACTTCACATGGTTCGAACGTGCCCTCACTTCCTGGGGGCTCACAGAGTGGTCAGGGAACGTCCTGGGAATCATATAAGGTATCTGCTTAATCCTTTCGATGATGCAATCTTCGTAGATTTGTGGTTGGCCTAATTGAACCTACGATAGTTGTTTGGCACCGAAGACCTCTGGAAAAAGATAGTATGAGACAGAATCCAGCTGCCAGAGGTTAGACTCATTTGGATTGTCGACAGGGTGTAATTCCATCGATGACACGCATACCTGAATGCCATGGATACGTATGCACACCAGCGACGTTGGCGTGAGGAACCACCCCTCCTGGTGAAGGTAATGGTCATCCAGGAGCATGATCTAGAAAAGATGATGCTCGAGGATGACAACAATGATGGGGTGCTAAAGGGCAGTGAGACGGAAGAGGAGGAGGAGGAAGGATAAGGTGAAGGATAAGAGGAAGGAGGAGGTGAAGGAGAAGAGGATCTAGAAAGTGGAGGTTTTCATGGGATGTCCCACCAATGGAGTCGTTGGGAGAGTGGTGAGATTGATGACTCTAATGTAGACATAACTGAGCTAATCGTGGTATGTCTCAACCCTTATCAATCCTTCCCTCCCCATTTTTCTCCTCTTTAATTTCAATTGAAATTCTTTTTCCTACTCAGATGCATCTTGGAACCGACCGAGAAGCTTTATCTGAAGGGGGGGGAGGTGGTGCCATCAGAACATGGTGGGGATCCAATTCACATTATTAACCTAATGAGTGTCGAGGGATTCCCACCATGACTGCTCCAGTGGCAATGGGGATGCCAGAGGCCGACATGATGAGTTCTTATAATCTTTATCACTTAGAAACTTGTATTCACTATTAGAGAACCCAGCTGATCAGGGTATTCCTCGTTGGTGCAATAATCACGGCATTGGAGGCTCAGGAAGCCACTGAACCCAGACCATTCACAGGTGATTCGATGGGAAATGTGCCAGCCCATTCAAGGCACACTTCCCAACTCGAGCCGGCCCAGGCACTTGGTGAGAAAAGAGCTGGGTATATCAGTGGCATTAATATCGGGGCAGGTTTGGAAGTTGGTGAACGATCTACCGAGACCGATATGAGAGAGGAAGGTCACCCAGGTGTTGGAGAGCCTGCCCCCTTGGGAGGAATACCCAAAGAAGACCCCACCGCTGGTCTCTTGGCTGCTTTCCCCAACTATTGGCCTGCAGATCCCGAGGAGATAGATGATTCGGATTTGGAGGTGGCTGAAGGGAGCCGTATGACATGACGCAAAGGGTGGAAGTGTATCAAGAACTTTCTCGGACAGCCTTAGGCAGAATGGCTAAAATAGATGGTATCTCTCTACACCTAGATTCACTTTATCTGTGCTGGAGGGGTGGACGCTCACCGCATTCATTCGATAGGCTGTGACTACATGGAGGAGAATTTGCATGAGAGCAGCCTATGCTCCGACGTTTCCCGGTGTCAGAAAGAGTTGGGGAGTACCCAATCATTCCTGAAGGTGGAATAAGAGGTCTGATGCCTTGAAGAACAGATGAAAGAAAAAGAGGCATTCATTTCCAACTGTTTTGAGCTTTTGGAGCAATTGAGGGCCTAGCTGGCAGACGCCCAAGAGTATCTTGTGGTAGCGGGTCACCAAATGACTGAACTTCAAACTGAACAGGCGCAAGCACAGGCTAGGGAAAGTGCACAGTGCTCTGTGGCCACTGATGAAGAGAGGGTTCTCAGGGGTTGGGAAGCAATCCTGGAGGCCATAAGATAAAAGGTAGCGGCGCTGGAACGATCTATCCAAGATGATGATCCTTAAGGGACCTATTTCGATCGAACTTATAAAATCGTTTCTCCTTACTACCTCTTTTTCGGAACTTCATGTATGGATAGATGCATTGATAGATTTATTTACTTGTTCATTTGGTTTAATTCACTCAACCAAAATCCTAAAATAAATAACAATTAATTCATAAGATCATGTGGGTCGTACCCAATGTGAGAAACAAGGGATGATCGCACTATTCATTCATTTGAACGTAGGAGTTCAAAACATGATTCGGGCACCCGAGGTCCGAACAACCAATCTGGATTCCTGGGAAGAGAAGGGAGAGGCCTGATTAGGGGAAGAGGACCTCAGAACAATAGACGTGTCGTCTTCCCAATGTACTGTAGTGCACGAGCAGGGTAATGCTATGGGTGTTTGAAATCAACCCAAACATAAGGGAGTGGGGAGTGTGAATCACAATACCCAATATTTGGAACACTGTGGGGGTGACGTGACAATAGAGGATAACTATTGACCATGTTTTAAACACAATATCCATATTGTATTAGCCTGAAATGGGGATGACAAATGAGGGATAACCACTGACCATGCTCAAAACACGGGGCCTGAATGAGAATTTCATCCATTTTTCTTCCAAAATGTTAGCCCAAGATATTAGGTGAGCCATAGGAAATTAATCCATACTATTAGGGGGTTCCTTTAGACGTGAAAGAGGATGAGGGTCCGAATAAGGGGCGCACAAAGTTTGAAAGGTAGAGTGACGATTTTCTTGAACAGAACCCAATACTATATAAATTACACCACCGTGGTGGAAACACATCAAGTGGGTGCACCGGTCTAATCATAGATCATTCCTACTTCTAGACAGGACCTCCCTAGTGGGGAAGTTATCGTGTCCCAACATTTTTCATAGGGCATCCCGAACTGGTTTAGGGTAAAGCTATAATTTTAGGGTTCCCCAAAAGTGTTCAATACAAGGGACCGAAAGAGAGGGGACATGATTTAAGATTCCTAGGGCTGGACCTGGAGATAGGATGTCTGGGCATTCTTACATATCCCTTAATGATGGGAATCAAGCCATATGTAGTGCTGTAAAATGTTGTGTAGTTTAACATCTTGCGGCAAGGACAAAGGTGATATTAGTTTAGGGTCATAGAGCTCAGACCATAGATGGTTGGGATTGTGGGGGACACATGGTGAGGTAATCAAAAAACCCGACGTGAATGAGGACCTGTCATCTAGATCACCATGTGTTTCTTTGGAAGGTTTTAGGTCGAGGGTCCAAAAACGTAAGTTAGGTTGGGCCCGAGTCCAAGTGCACATGTGTTCTTACGTATCCATTGCAGATGGGAATCAAGCTATACGTAGTTCTAAAAGTTGTCCTGGTAAGGTACCAGTGATGAAGACAATAAGGTCACGCGGTTCTGGCCCTTGCACCAAAAGCAGCGGTATTTGATAGATCTTGTTTGTCCATTAGGATGAATGCATGTTTTTTTGTGTAGAGATGGACCTAGGATAGAAAGTTCAGGCGTCGCCACAAGAATCAATCAATGTTCAGGCGTTGGAAAATTTTATGGTGTAGGACCGATACCAAACATGATGCCTCCTCGAGTGAGGATATCACGGTGCAATGCGATTTTTCATCGCGTGGCCAGAATGATAATGTCATAGTTTAAGGTCATTTGATGGGACCAACCATGACTTTTAACATCATGTAGTATAGATGTAATAGTTTAGAGTCAGGTGGGACAATGCAGCATAGTCTAGAGTCATATGGCTCAGACATATACAAGAAGGATGAGGTTTGAAATGGAATGTGCATGGCATAATAAAGCATACTTGACGTGAATGAGGATGAATTCCACATCATACCGTGCGTGATTCCATAAAAGAAACTTCGGGCTGAGGGGCCAAGAAATATTAGAGGATATGGGATAGAAGAGGCTGGATCTCAGTTGAGATGGACACGAATATGAGATTTATGGGTGTTCCTACATATCCCATGAGGATGGGAATCAAGCCATATGTAGTCCATAAAGGTGACTTTTAACGTTGTGCGGGACAACATATAGTTTAATGTCATGTGGCATAGTAAGTAGGGGTTAACTCTTAGAAAGGGGAATATGTGGTGCGGCTAATGAAAACCTAACATGAATGAGGACATAATCCCATACCACGCCACATAGTCCAATATGAGTTAAATATCCAAAGGTAGAACAGAAGAGATAAATTAGTGGAACTTGAGCTGAACCCAAAGACAAGATGTCTGGGCATTCCTACGTATCCCATGGTAATGGGAATCAATCCGTACTTAGTTCTAAAAGGGATCTTAGTTTAAGGTCTTAGAGCTTGTACCAAGGATAAGCGGAATCCTTCCAAGTAAGTGCGGACGTCAACCTTATCCCTAAGACCACGTGAGTCAAACTTGGTGTAGGAAACACGGGCGAAAGAGTTTTTTTGCAATACCTGGAAAACATGCGAAAGGGAAGTCGGTGAGTTGCCTCAAATGATTCCTTTACCATGGATTTTGTCCTCCTAACATGCGAATGCGCACCGAGCGATAGTGCCAGGAGTGTCAAAATTCCATTTGGACATGATGGGGTGGAACATAATGTGAATCATGTCACCAATGTTCAATGATTAAAGGGGTTAGCATGATGATGGAGGATTACTGTTGACCGTGTTTGAAACACAGCATCCATGTCGCATTATCCTGAAATAGGGACAAACAGATGAGCATCGACTACTGACCATATTCGCAACACGGGACTTGTATCGATTTATTGTTTGAACCCCCGAGGACATTAGCCCATAATGGTAGGAGATTCCTTAGGCCTATCATCCCTCCCATTTGGGGTTCCCTTTGGCTGTGAAAGATTTTGGATTCCCAAATGAAAGGGAACCTGAAGCCTGAAAAATGGGTGAAATCATGACCACGTATAATTTGACACTCCAAGTTCTAGACCAGAGTACTCTTGGGAACAATAGTGAACCACCATAGAGGTTCGAGGGGCTCAACTTGAGAGAAACCAATTTTCATATATGAGTATAGAATAAAGAGATAGAGAACTATCAGGAGAAATAGGTACATAGCGTGGTTGTTACAAACCCGACGTGAATGAGGACATAATCCCGTACCACACCATATATCCCTCTTGTGGAAGAATGCATGCCAAGGGGCCTATATAACAGGGAGATTTATAAGAGATGGGGATAGACCTAAAGTCTAGAATTTAATTTGGTCCTATGTATCTTATTAGGATGGGAATCAAGCCACACATAGTTCTGAAAAGGGGTCGATGCAAATAAGGGCCAGATACCCCAACAAGGGGCGCGTACGGCATGGCGAGTAACCCGGCGTGAATAAGAACATGAGTGTGTACTGTACAACCCTAAGCGATAAACTTGGCCCAGGGGCCTGAAAAGGTTGAGGGCCCTGAGGCTAGGCCTCAGACGGAAAGTCCCAGCCAGTTTGCAGTTTAACGTCTTATAGTGAGGACGGAGGTATGGGTAAGGTATCTCATCTAGGGATTTTTACGGCATGATGAGTAACCCAACATGAATGAGGACATGAGTCTGTACCACACCACACAATCCAAAATGAGAACTTGGTCCAGGGGCCCGAAGTGGTCTAAGGACTTGAGCCTGGGTGTCCCAGCCAAATGTAGCCATATGACCTCTTGTGCAGTTACCGCCTCATCACATCTCCTAAGCCCACAAGATCAGTGCTCGGTGTGGGAAACAAGGATCCAGATTCATCTTTCCCTATCATATAAGGGTCTAAGAGCTGGCATCACCTGAAAGAAATCACAACTCGAAGATATAAAGGGAAGGAAAAACCACAACACTTAATGTTTGGGATCTATGGGGGTGGTGACAATGACAAAGTATATACACTAACCTTGTTCGAAACACGGCGTTCTTATAGTGGGACCTGAATTGGGAACACAAATGAGCATCGACTGCTGACCATATTCGCAACGCGAGACTTGTATCAATTTGTTGCTCAAACTCCTCGAGGGCATTGGCCCGAAGTCATTAGAGAGCCCTTAGGCTAAGAATCCATGCTAGTTGGGGGGTCCTTTTGGATGTGAAAGATGATGGAGTCCCAATCAAAGGACTGGGTTAAGCATAGTTTTTCCCATGCATTTTAATGTCAAACTGGGCGGTGAAAGTGATAGGCATCTCTGGGTAGTAGGACAAATGGCGGGATCGATATGATCTCGATGTGAATTGGGGAAAAAGAATGTACCATACCATGTGTCCCGACCTGAGGGGGGAATTCTGAAGTTTAGGCTGGTCCAACAGACAAAATGTCTGGGTGTCCCTACATATCCCGTGAGGATTGGAATTAAGCCGTATGTAGTTCTTAAAATCCATTCAATTTAACGTCGTGTAGTGAGGATTTGTGAGAATAGAAGAATGAGGAGGGAGCACAGGGTGTGATCATCATAATCCTGACATAAGTGGGGCCAAAGAATCCTTCACTATGTCGTGTAAGGATCCTCAAAGAGGTCTACCCCCAGGGGGAATAGTCAAAGAAGAGAGTTTGGGGGCTGGACTCAAGACTAAATGTTTGAGCGTTCCAACGTATCCCATGCGGATGGGAATCAAGACACACATAGTTCTAAGGGTTCATTTTAATGTCTTCAAATATGAAATATAGTTTAATGTCATGTGGGAAGTTTTACAGTTTAAAGTCATGTAGGACCGGGCAGTTTAGGGTCATGTGGGACCAAATAATTCAGGGTCATGCTAGACCCTATAGTTTATGGTCATGTGGGACCCAATAGTTTATGGTCATGTGGGACCTGACAGTTTCGGGTCATGTAGGACCAAACATTTTAGGGTCATGCAGGACCAGAGGGTTCAGGAAAAGTGTTCCTTGAGGAACTTAGCATTGGTGGGAGGAGTTATGGTCTCACCATCCATGGTTACCAGCGAGTACGCACCATTGGAGTAAACCTTGTGAATGATGTAAGGTCCTTACCATTTGAGATCCAACTTGGGTGGTTTCCTTCCAGTTATCATTGGTGTCCTGAGGGAGAATACCAAATCACCTAGTAGGAAAGAGCGGAGGTGAACCTTCTTGTTGAAGGCTCTATCTATCTTATTTTGATGCCTTTCTAGATTATTCAGGTCATGAATCCTATTCTTGTAGAGCACTTCCAACTCAGCTAGATGGATTTCAGCTACTTTATCTGGCACCTGCTAGTCATAGACCACTGTGCGTAATGAAGGAAACTGAATCTCAATGGGAAGGACAACCTTAGTTTCGTACACCAGGGAATATGGGGTCACCTGGGTGGAATTACGAGTCATTTTTCGATAAACCTAGAGGGTATTGGGGAGCTTGTCCGACCAACTCTTCTTATTCTGACAAACCATTTTCTGCAAAATGTTAGAGAGGGTTTTGTTTAACGCATCAATCTTTCCATTTTCTTGCTCATGATAGAGGGAGGTATGGTTAGAATAGATGTTTTATTTAGCGTACAACTTCTTCATCTCAAGTGCTCGAAAATTTGTACCGTTATAGTTGAGGATGGTGTGAGGAACTCCAAATCGTTAAATGATGTTGGAAATCAGAAAGTCAATGATGGAATAGGCCTTGACCTCCTTGAGTAGAACTACCTCTACCCACTTGGAGAAGAAATCTATAGCAGTCAGGATGAACCTGCACTGGCAGACTGTCGCCGGTGGGTAAGGTCCCACAACATCGAGTCCCTATACCACAAATTCCCAAGAGTACTTGGTATAGTGGAGAGGCTCTGGCAGCCGATGCATGAAATTAGCATGAATTTGGCACACATGGAACCTCTTGGCGAACTCGATGTTGTCATGAATCATGGAGGGACAAAAGTACCCCAGTCTCTGGATCTGGTGAGATAGCTTCGGCTCAGTCTGGTGGGAATTGCAGGAACTGGCATGAACCTCTTGCATGACCAGATTAATCTCGACTCCTTGAATGCAACAGAGGAGAACACCATCGAACCTGCATTTGTAGATGATCTGCTCACGACTGGGACCATCCTGGAGGGTAAAATGTAATGCACAGCTTCAGATTCACTCGTGATCATCTCGATCAGCCGGGAGGAAACCATTTTGGATATATTTGACAAAGGGGGATCTCTAGTCGGGATTCACTTCAAACACTCCCTCTGGGGGTCCTCCCATGGAGGCTCTGACAGTAACAGGACTTACCTGCAAGCTGTTTTCGTCATCTGGAGAGAGAGGAGAAATGACTCTCCGATGTGCCGCGTGGATAATCAGATCATCCTGCTCAGGTTTTTCAGGTGATGCAACCAGGCCAGACAGGGCATCATCTTGACCATTCTGAGATCAAGGGACGTGAGTAACTTCCGTCTGAGATGGGAACTAGGCCATTAGATAGAGACTGCGCTCCAACAATGGTACGAGATCTGGAATTCTAATGAGGTAGTCACCATTGATCTGCTTGATGAATAGTTCAAAATCACCTTTTACAAGCAAATGGGGCACATCAATCTTGTGGTCCAGCATAAGGCCAGTGATAAGAGCCTGCTACTCTGCCTCATTGTTGGTGAAGCCTTCTGACAACAGGAATGAGTATAGTAGAATGACTTGTGTTGGGGTAATAAAGGTTATACCCAAGCCTACCCTGTTGAGCCTAGGATAATTGATCCTCATGCCGGTGGGGCTTCGGAAGCACCATCTAAGTGCATATTCCTGCACAACATGGATTGGTCTACCAAAAGGTTTGCCTAATTGGGGAAATCGAGATCCAAGGAATGGTCAGCAGGAGCCAGATGGGTATCAAGGAAGTCTGTTAATACTTTCCCCTTAATAACATTCTGAGGGACAAACCTGATATCGAACTGGTGGAGAATCACTTCCCACCGAGCGAGATGAGCCATCAACATGGGGCGGTTCAAAATTTACATGAGTGGATCTACTCAAGACACCAGTTGTACCTCCTGGTGCTGTAGGTAATGTCACAACTTATATACTATGAATACCAGTGTTAGGTAGCTCTTCTCAATAGGGGAGTATCTGGTCTTCGTATCGAGGAGCATGCGGCTAAGGTAGTAAATGTCATTCTCTGTCCCCTCATTGTCCTTTTGGGAGAGAAGGGCACCAAGAGATCGTTCTACCATGGTTACGTAAAGGACCAGTGGTTTTCCGAAGACAGGTGGAATTAAGACTGGAGGCTAGAGCATATACTACTTGATTTATTCAAATGCAGTCCGTAATTCTTCATCCCACTCATAAAGTGTGCCTTTCTTCCTGAGCCGAGAAAAGGGCTTACACTTTCCGGATACGTTCATAATGAATCGAAGTATGTAGGCTAAGTGTCCTTGAAAACCTCGAGTCTCCCAGATATTGCTCGGGGGAGACAATTGGCCGAAGGCATTGATCTTCTCTAGGTCAATCTCGATTCCCTGGTATCTGATAACGAATCTGAGAAACTTTACAGAGGTGACTTCGAAAGAACACTTCAACGGGTTCAACTTCAGGTGGCGAGAACTTAGGAATCCGAACACTTTCTCAAGATCCTTGAGATGGTTATAGTACTGGAGGGATTTGACCACCATATCGTCTACATAAAACTCCACCAATGTATCGAGGATTGGTTTAAATATGAAGTGAATGGCCCACTGATAGGTGGCACTGACATTATTCAGGCCGAAGGGCATAACTTGGTAACAGAAAGTACATTGTGGTTCACTGAAGGATGTATACTCCTCATCATCAGGGTCTATTCAAATATGGTTGTACCCAGAGTACCCATCCATGAAAGAGAGTGCTTGGAACTCGACTGTATCATCAATCAACAATTCCGTCATGGGGAGGGGAAAATAATCCTTTGGATAGTGATGTTTGAGATCTTGGAAATCAATTTAGACTCTGATATAACCATTCTTCTTCCTGACCAGTATAATGTTGGAAAACCATTTGGAGTACTGGACCTCCGTAACATAGTTGGCCCTGATGAGATTTTCAACTTCTTCCTCGACCATGGCATGGGGAGAAGAGTGAATCTTTCTAGGAGGCATCTTGAAGCCACAATGATTTCCTGGAAGACCGAGGCGGTGGATGGAAACCTGGGGATCTAGTCCTAGAATATCATCGTAACTTTAGGAAAACAAGTCAAGGTGTTGTTTAAGGAAGTCCATGTACCACTGTTGCTCCTCGGGGGGCATAGCAGCACTGATCAACGTGGGTCTCAGGTCTGCCTCGCTACTGAGGTTCACCTGTACCAATTCATCAACCGTGGCGGAGATGCCCTCTTGAAAGGCTGGGGTCATCCTCTAAATCCTCTTCTTCACTTGTGGAGGGGGAATCCTCAGCAGGAGGAGTTTATTATGATTCGGTAGATCCCTAAAGGGGATAGTACCATCCTGAGCGGCATTGTTCATTATGTCGGAGGACCCCTGTGCTGCCGAAACCAAAACGATGGAGGTTTTTGATCTGATCCCATTAGGCCTTCGTCCCAAGGGGCCATGCTTGTTGATGTCGAAGCAGTAATGGCACGTCAGCTTGAGACATATGATTCCATCCCGGTGAAACAAGCACTTATGACGTATTGTTGTTTCCATGGGGAAGACATACTGATACCTTATGGGGGTAGGAGGCTTCGGGATCACCTGGGCCTATTTTTTATAAGAGTACGCAGTGATCTCCCACCATTTCATAGACTTGGAAATGTGTTACCCCCTCATTCCAGACACAATGATTCATTGTCCCATGTCTGGGGTTATATCCTCCAATCAGTGGATTGGAAAGACATATGCATCATCTAGATCTATCCACAGGTCGGTCACAAATGTGGCATGCTCGACCTCATTGGTCTGAATCTGCTTGTCCTTGATCTTGTAGTATTCAGAATCCAGAGAGTGGGCTTCACAAGAGGAAAAGGGAGATGAGTCACCTTCAATCATGCCCACTCAACCATTTATGGAGTACTTGAGACACTGGTGGTATGATGAGGGAACTGTCACATGTAGGTGGAGCCATGGCCCTCCCATCAACCCCTTGTAGGTAGTGTCTTGGGAGACTACCATAAATTCGGTGCTGGAAACTAGGCCACCAAACTGAGTCTTCAAGCGGATCTTACCAACCGGTGTTTGTTTCGTTCTATAATAGACTTGGATTCTTAGGTAAGAGGGACTCAGATCATTCTCAGACAACCCATCTTTCATAGTGTCTGATTTAGGATAAGATTAATTCCGGAGACCGTGTCAACAAGACAATGACGAACTTCCATGCCATTGAACTGACCAGTGATGTACAGTGGGTGAATGTGCCTCGGTATGGGAGAGCCTTCATCCTCTCCCAAGAATGATATAATGGCCTGGCATTCAGCATTTTTTACCGCTTCGGCATGAAAGGCTTCTACAACTGCTACTTCCGTCTCAAACTGGATGGGGATTTTAAATCCTCAGCGAGGGCCTCACACATATCTGATGATAGACGAAGGGAATAGAGGATGGAATGATTTGTTGGGATGCTGGAAAGGTGTTTGAGAACATCATACTTTTGTGGAAGGTATGAAATTATTCTTATAGAAGGTCTCTCTATGATAGAAGGTATTGTGTCCCCTGCAGGCTGGATCGGCGGTTGACTGGTGCTTGGAATGTCTTGCTGCTTACTATTTGAATCATGTGGAGCACCTTCTGTACTAAGGCTAGTTGACTGGGACAAGTCTGGGGTGGATCATGGATGACCCCAGCGAGGCCTAGGTGTCTCTTCTTGGTCCAATAACACAAACAAAAGAGGAGGCGGGCCTAATGACACCAGATGAGGAGGCTGTGCGTGCTGAGCTCTACGCTGGGCCTGCTGTCTGGTCTCAGTGGCATGCATGGCCTGGCTGGAAGTGCCAACTGATGTGCCTCGACGACCCATATGGCCACGACACTATCGAATCTGGCGACGGTTAGGGATGTTGGGGAGATCCTCCTGGCGATCCCTGTCACCGAGAGTCATGTAGGGGTTTACCAGCTCTACGGTGTTAACTGAAGCGTACCCTTAACTGTCACATGAAGAGTCATCCACTGCTGGATGGATTCTGGGAGGGATTTTCATCTCTATGGATATAATGTTTCTGAGAGTACGAGATGACAATGGAATCTGGGGGGGAATTTGCTTTCCCTTGAGTCGCCGATGTTTGCTCTTCTAGGAAGAGGCTGGTTGAGACGACGATGCAGAAGTGGTGGTTGTAGTTTCTGAAGGCTCTAGCTGATTCAGGCATTCCCTGATGACACCATGGTCATAGGTGACTATTTTGCGAGCCATCCAGTCATCATACTTTTGGGATCCATGACTGGAAACCTGATTCCACTCACCCTCACTGTCGCTACTACTGTATATCCTCACAAAGACGCATGCTACCGTCACAGGGGTTGGGCCTAGCTTGGCTATGTTGTTGTCAACCTAGTCTTGAAGGAAATCTTTGAACACATAGAACTTGTTGTGGTTGTTCCCCAGGATCCGGTGATAAAGGTAGTAGTTTGGGAGATCGGTGAGATTCGCCTTTTCTAGACTTCTCCACTCAGGTAAACGTAGAATCCTCTGTTTCAAGGAACTTCAGAAATAGCTGGGAACCTAATTCTCGATGAATGAGTAAGTACAATTTATTCTGTCTTGAAAGGGGGCCCTTGGATCTGGACCCTGACAGGGAGCTGGAGGAGCCTGTCAAAGAGGTGGAACCCAGTTATCTTTCCTAGGTGGTGGTGGCGCATTATGTGGGGGAACCTTCCAATTCCATGGCCACCACTGCTGGTATGGAGGTTGTGCCTATGGTGGTGGGCCTCTGCGGGATTACAGAGGTGACTCCACTGGTAATAATTTCATCTGTCTGGGGGACTCTATTTGGGCCACTACGGCGAGCTTGGCCATGGCATACCTTCTCACAGTGATTGCATGAGGCAATAGATGTTCCTACTTGTCTTGTTGTAGGGCTTCCTCTAGGAACTGGGCTATATCAGAGAAGTCTCAGAATCCACCAGGGTAGTTCTCAGTGATCAGAGAGGGAACCAGTTCTGTCTTAACATTTCCCACACACATCGTCAGTAATTGATCCTGAGTTACTGGCATGTCAAGGGAGTATGTGATCCCTTTCCACTGGGCAAAAAAGTAGGCGACACACTCATTAGGTCTCTGATTGCACTTTAAGAGGTCTGCAATACTCGTTTCCACGTGTTGGAGCTGAACTGGTAGAGGAATTACCTACGGAAGTCCTCCTAGCTAGTCACCAATCTGATGGGAAGCTGATTGTACCAAAAAAACATAAGTCCTTTCAATGTCTTCACAAAACACTGGAGTTTGGCGGCCTCCTGCTGTGCAGGGGTCCCCAACATGGGTCCACACCTTCAGATGAAGTGGGCCTGGTGCTGTGGTGGGTCCCATATCCCATTAAAGGGGGAAAAGGTGGGATTTTCGAAACCAGGGGGTGCTGGAAAATCGTCCACCCATGCCGGATATGGCTTTCCATCAGGTGGGAGTGCCACCTACTGTGTTTCCAATGCCTCAAGGTGGGCAATGAGTGCTTCCATTGTATTATTTGGATGGGGGTCCCTATCTTGACAGGGATCCCTAACCATGAGTACATTGGAAGGTTCTTCAACATGGTAAGCAAGCCCATCAGCTTGTAGAGCGGCTGGTGGCATGACACTCGGGGTAGCTAGGGGAACCTAAGCTGTGTCCCTTGCATTTTCACACCGTTCCGGAGGGTTTGGCGAGACGTACTGCTCCCTATTATCATAAGTTCTTGCTTCAACCCTATCTGCAGTGGTAGGATGGTCAGGGTCTCCTAGAGGTAGCTCGCCGAGGCGAAGTTGTTCCTGCCCCTGCTACCCGGGCCTAGGATTACCGTAATTTGGCCATCACTCTACAATCCATTCATCCAAGAGGTCATCAACCAACTTCTTCTAATTGTAAAGTTACTGATGCAACACGGCTTTTTCAGGGTATTCCTCTGTCTTCTATACTGAGCCGGATAGGTCAGGGGGTTTGACAGTTCTGAGATGCTCTTTACCGTTACCGTTATTTCTAATAATGAATAATTCCTTGGTGGGCATAGGGAGACCCCCCAGGTTCCTCTGTTGATGAGTATCCCTCTCCAAGGGGTCCAGTAGATGTGGCACACCTTTAGGTGGGAGGTCCCCATCCAGGAGCTCTAGCTCATTTTTCTCTTCCGATAGGGTGGCCATATTGATCGTGACTCTACCTGGGGGCATGTCCTCAATGCTTCCTATAGAGTTGGGTTGCCGTCGAATAGAACTGAAGAGGAGGGCAACATATTTTCCCCAACCACAGATTTGAAGGTGGGGGGAAGCCTCCTTGATAATCTTGCAGAGTACCTTGAAACTCAGAACACATTTCTGTCAGAGGGCCCTATGGTGACCTGGTGACTCAGGGCACTGGGCCAAAGGGATTGAGGCCAAATCAACTAGACGAAATTTCTCACCTATGTCTTCAAAATGTGATTGGATCCTAGGATAAACCACTCACTGATGACGAAGGCAAAAGTGCATCACCCAGAGGGTTTGACGGAAACAATCAACTTCCTCTTGGGTGATGGATTCCGGCGCGCAGAAATTTGACACTACCATAGGCCAAAACATCTTAGACAAGTGGTCTGCTGTGAGGATATTCCATAAGATCTTTGGTTCGGATTTTGGGTCTGGCCCTTCATTTCCCCACACGTCAAATTGAGGTGGCTGAGGAACCAATAGCGGTACAGAAGTAGACCATAGGGACGGTAGGATGGTCGGTGGAGAGTACGAAAAGCGAGCTGACAAGCCTCCGTATCTCAGGTTGTCCTCCGAATATTGTAGCGACTTAGACACTACATCGTGATTGGATGGGCTAATGACCACAGTTCCAGATGTTGGGACTATGGCCACCGGTGGTGGGCCATGCTACTGCTCACCCACCATTGGTCTCCTGAATATCTCTTTGTGATCTCTAGTCGAGGTAGAGAGTGCTTCTGGTGATGATGGTGGTGATTTCATGACAGTAACCTGGAGGGTTGCCAAATTTTATTCCTCCTGAATATACATGTGGAGGGAGACGAGAATCCGATGGACCTCACATTCTGGGAGTACTAGGATGATGCGCCTCATTCATTCTCCAGACCTTGACTCAGAGGAGCGAGGGTAGGGTTCCTGTGCTGAGTCGCACTCTAATTCGGAGTCTGACAAGCAGACTTGTTTGATATCTATCCAGAACTTTCCATAATACTTCTTATGGTGGCGAACAACCACCTTTCTACCCCCGTATGGCTCTTCAGGATAGGGTAGATTTATGAAACGAGGGGGTCCTTAGTCGTTATTGGTGTTGGGGCGGAGAGGGTTTCCACCTGAGTAAGCCGGGGTGCGAGGAGCACCGGGAAAAATATCAAAGGGGATATGGGGAGGACCTCTGTGGGTAGTTCTAGAGTGGGTAAGACCTCCGTTGGAACTAGTAGGAGCATTGGGGACCTCCATTCTCGTATCCCCTAGTGACATCAGTATGAGGAGAGTCCTCATACTGGTCGAGCAGATCACGGGTAAAACCATTGTGCTGGCCGTGGTGAAGTGAAGCCTTCCCTCACTCCTCTAATTTATGTGGCAAGAAGGACTTTAAATAGTTTCTAGGAGGAAACGGGGAGGGTCCCAACATTGGAAAGTGGCAGGATGTGTAACGTCCCCATACCAACGGTCTGTGGCGGGATGAATGACTCCATATCCAATGTAGTGGGCATGGGAGATACTTCTGTATTGAGCGTCACAACCGCGGTGAGGACCCTCATTTGGATTGAAAGTGGAATGGGGCAGACCTCCATGTCGAGCCTGTAAGTAGGGAAGGCTCGTGTTCTCCATGGAAGCAGTATGAGGAGGACTTTTGTACTGGGTGGTATCAGTGTGGGTTAATCCATGGCAGCCACTGCCTGTGCCAACAACCAATAGAGTCAACCCAGCCTACCCGTTGGGCGGTCGGGGCCTCAATCTAGGTCGGGCATAAAAATTCCCCAACTCAGTGTATATAGGGAGCCAGTGATATGTGTCGGCGGTGGCTCGGGCCACAGTATCCACTGACGTTGACAACCCTTAGCATGTGTCCTCTTCATCATGCACCTAATGCTGGCATCGGGTCGGACGGACCGGAGCCGGTGGTGCAGGTATGTGGCTTACCTGCTCATTGGCCAGCAAGACTAGGTGGTAGCGCTAACGTGACCTGGTGGGAGCCGTCACTGGGAGTCCGTAGAATGGGATCCTGGCTGGGCTAACCCGGATATCCCCTACCTCGTCGGCGTAGGGTAGGGAGTCATCGAGGCATTCCAGGGAGAGGCTCCCAAAATAATTATATGATAGAGTGGGGAGTAGTGGCACCATGCGCGGCCCTTGGGGGCGGTGTTGATGACGAGGAACATATGGCTCTAAATATAGGTTGGCCATATCCCAAGTCGGGATAATAGCCTCCTCCTCATACTAGCGTACAAGGTCATTGATCACTCTCTGTTGGATGAAGTCTGAGGGAGTGATGGGGTGGGGGTGCCCATAGGTCGTGGCTGTTGAGACTGTCGTAGGAGAGGCGGAACCGCGCAAGAGTGTCATGCTAGTACTTCCCCTGTCCATGTGTCGGTGGGCAGATGGTGATCAAGTTCTGGGTGAAACAACTTGGTTCCTGAAAGCAGGGAGATTGAATCATCAGTGCTGAAAGAAAAAGGTAATCGACAACCAGTGCCCCAATGTCATTCCATCTTCCATGGATGGTAATATGGATCCACGTTGACAACATTGAAAACTGGGACTTCCAACATTTTGACTACCCCAACTTCGGGTGAGTTTCACGCCAGGCCCACTATTTTCCTGGTGGAACCCGGCACCGGATAGCTGGATCTGGGGACACGCTAATCCACTGATGTATCTAATGCTACTTATCTCCACATTGAGAAGAAGAACATCACATTGGGTTCACCATTTCTGTTTCTGATGATTTCACCGGGGCGCGCGCGTCCGTCTTGTTGGGGGACGACAATGTTGTTTGTTGCCCAGCGTTCCTTCTTTCCAAAGGTGGGATACATCCATTCCTTATTCAGGGACGTCTTCTCCATGATCAAAATGAGATGATGGGATGTCGGTTCTTCCTTCCATGGATTCCTCCTCAGAACTCATCCCCTAGTACGGGTCTCCCTTATAGATTTAAGTCGTTGTTCGTGAAACTATTCCTAGTGCCATATCTTCATGGACAACAGTTAATTACACTACTTCTGTCAGGACATATCAAAGGGTCCGGTCAAGGTAGAAACCTTCGGTCAGGGTATTAGTCATGTTGGACATCACTAACATGTCTGGACGCTGGGACACTAGCATGTCTGGGTTTATTCCCCTTATTATAGTTCTTCTTGAGGGCGCGGAAGCCCGAGACATCCCACGTCGAATGCGGGGAATCATATGCCATAGGCATGTATCTGATGTTTTCCTCATCTTCCCATGTTTAACACAGGGTATACCGTGAGTTTAACGTCCGGTAAAGATGGATCAAACTGATCAGAACACAAATTAGATTGGATCATATGGGTGCGACCCCTGGAGGGAACACTGATGTTGGGGGAATCATGTGGTTAGCTTCCCCATTATTGTTAAGGGGAATGGGGGAATTAGTTGTCATGATCCCACTGGGATGTGGCGGCCCAGGTAATAATCAGTATGGATGATGGAGGGTTTAATGAAGTGTGTGGAGAATGAGATGGAATCGACTCGAGGATGATGGTGATGATGAGCTTGAGTCTCGAATAGACCTCATATGTATCCCCGTGGCAGGGAATCAAAGTCCACGTAGTTTAACTGAAGACGACATACCATCAAAATGGGTTGACAATGGCTTACCACTGAATGGGATGACAAGGGATTTCCACTGAATGGGGGATACAGTTTAACATCATGTGGGTTGGAAAGTGGAATACAATTTAACGACATACAGGACGAAGGTGTTATGACGTGCAGATGGTCAGGACCAATTGATGGCGGGCTCAAACCTTAGAGAGGTTTCCTACGTACCCTTCCTTTTAAAGGATCAAAGACCACTTAGTTTAGATGGAGTGGGTGCCTATGTAAAGGGGGGTCAAACCCAATGGGTTTTGGGCTTGAACCTCATCGAGGCTTCCTATATACCTCACCTTGGAAAGGATCAAAGATCGCATATTTCAAGAGGATGGTTTGGTGAACCGACGTGAAAATGTTCGGGACCAATGGGTGTTGGTATTGAACCTCAAGGAGGCTTCCTATGTACCTTACCTTAGCAAGGATCAAATTCCACGTAGTTTGGGTGGGTGAAATGACTTACCGCTCACTGGGGAAACAACAGCTTACCGCTGAATGAGGTCCAGAGTTTAACGTCATGCGGGATGGGGGAAAACTGATGTGAAGGGTGGTCGGAGCGGCCTGATGTTAGGCTTGAACCTCAGGGAGGCTTCCTATGTACCTTGCCTTGGAAAGGATCAATGACCAAGTAGTTTAGAAGGAGTTTGGTGAACCGACGTGAAGATGGTAGGGACCAATGGGTATTGTGATTGAACTTCAGAGAGGCTTCCAACGTAGCTCACCATAGAAAGGATCAAAGACCTCGTAGTTCAGTTTGGCTGTGGGGATTACACTCTAGGATGCCCTGAAGGATGTCATGGTTGGTTCTTGATCTAAGACCACGTGAGTCATGCTCGGTGTGAGAAAAAAGTGGCAGTGAAAACATGAAGATCATGACATGAAAGGTGTGTCCATGGAAAGTAGAGTAGGTCTTACACGTGGTTAATAGCCCATAGAGGAAACAGGGGATTACATGTGGTTAACAACCCAAAAAGATGGATATTGTGACTTACTCCAGGGTGGAGGCCGGGTGGTGAAAAATCCTAGAGGGAGAGGGAAGGGATAACAAAATCCATGTCCCCATATCTCCTATTAGTCTTTGACAAGGAAGAAGATAGGAGGGGCAAAGATACTACATCCTACAAGAAAAGCTAGGGGATAACACTAAGATGGTTTCCCTTTTCCCGCGGACAGAGGCCGCTCTGATTAGGAGGATGCCATTTTTTTTATGAATGGCCACACTCCCGTGGAGATGATCGGGCGTAGAGAATGTCTGAGATGGGGTGCCCTGCATAGAGTGTGTGGGGTGAGGTGACAGTTAAACGTCGTGTGTTGAGGATGATGACACTTGGAAGTTTAACATCCTGCAGCTGGGACGAAGTGTGTTCACTCCGCACCCCTAGTACTTACATAATCGACACCTTCTACACCTTGGTGAAGAGAAGGGAGAGGCAACGCCATGGCTAGGTGATTTCATGAGGTGATCCCATTGGGGGTCCATGTTAGCGTGGCTATGCGAAAAAGCAATAGCCGTTAGCTTGCCTATGTGAAGAAGCATGTGCCAAAATGAGGCAATGTGAATCACCACCCATTGGACATTAAAGTTACTTCATATGAACCTATAAGGCCATACAAGAAAACAGTGTCTTCCATAGATGTTTTGGGTGTGGGAGGTGCCTGAAAATGATGTCCGGAAGAGATACATCGACACATACTAACAAAGAGGGAGGCTCGCATGCAAAACAGAACAGTTTTGCGGAAAATGCCGGGCTGGCGCACAATTGAGACACTTGCGTGAAAAATACCTGGTTGGAATGCAATTGGAGGTTTGGCACACAAAGGGGGGTGCGGTTTTGCGCACAATTTGGAGAAGATTGTGTGCAAGGAACAAGGGTGGAACACAATTGTCCAGGATTGCGTGCAATTGGAAGGGGTTGCGCACAATTGGATGGGAATGCGCACAATCGGACCATGTTGCGCACAATTGGAAGGGATTGCGTGCAATTGGAGAAGGTTGAGCACAATTGGAAGGGATTGCATGCAATTGGATGGGGTTAAGCACAATTAGAAGGGATTGCATGCAGGGGACATGAATCTAAGGGATTTGGGAGAGGGTTAAACCTGAGTGATCTTGCACCAAGGAAGACCCCTGGGCAGCCTGTCACGAAAAAACCCGTACCTGAAGGCCATATTTTGTGTGCAGGGGAGGGGATTTCACACAGAGGAGGTGGTTCGGATTCATCAGTTGTCCACAAGTTGAAGGGGAGACCTTCTATTTATAGGTGCTTGGGACATTGGATCCATGCGGAAAATGGTCCGCATGAAAGATTGCACGCCAGTGTCGGTAGCGCGCAAATTTCTGCGCGCGTAGTCAGTGACGTGGAAATTTCCGTTCCTGCGCAGAAAACTTCATTGGATCCAGCGGTTTTCTATGCGGGAGATATTTTTTTTGCACACTCCTGAGATTTTTTCGTGCAGCCCTTTCGAGCCCCCCAGAATGGATCACCAGGTCAAAATATGTCTTTACTTTATTGTGCAGAAACCCCCTTCATCCCTTGATCATTTTCGGCGTCTACATGATCATTGGTGTATCCATATCCCACCTTACGAACAATGGGAATCTTCATACTAAGGAATAGGTCCACAAATATTTTTTTTGAACTGACATAATCATAATGGAACCTACTATTTGAATGTGTTCAATTTTTAACCCTTTCATAATTGTCCAATATAATCTATCCCTGATTCAAATGTCTCTAGTTATGATTTAAAAAATCATAATTATATCATTCAAGAAGATTTAAATAAAATCAATAATATGAATTCATGAATTATAATCATTTATAAGGAAAAAATTTGACATTAAATTCTTTAATTTTTTTGGAGCTTTTTGTGTGACCCTAAACCTCACCAAATTATGGTATGCGAATTATTAACTGAAACTATATTCATATCTTCAGGATTTATTTTATGTTGGCCTCCGGATCTATTTAATGACGATTTTTTCTATTTCCCATACCTCATAAATTTTATCAATAACTTGGCAAAGATACAAAACACTAAATATCACTAAATATTTTTCAATGTTGTATAAAATTAAACTTTTCTCCCTTTTACTGAGTATCATGACTCTAAATTTCATAAACTTACTTGTTATACTTTTTACTCTAGTGTCATTAGGTAATAACTCATGTCAGGTTTTCCTTATGCATAATACTCTATGGAATATGTTTCCATTGGATCAATGTTATATTACCTTAAACACTAGATATAATATACTTTATTGAATATCCTTAATCATCCCAAGGAAAGAGACACAAAACTCATCCAGTTGAAACACCATAATGGGAGGCCTTGGAAAAGTTCACGTTTCCATTTTCTTTGATATGAACCTCTCATTATCCTAGAAAACATTTATCATTTCAATAAGGAAAAGGTACAAAAACATTTGGTATAATATATGAAAAGGGTGGCCTAATAAAAATACAAGCTCATAAATTATAATCATTCTTTATTTGAGATATAGGCAATGGATAGGTCTAAGAAAGTAAAAGATGAAAAACATAGGAGGTCCACCATAAAACACTAGTAGAATTAATTTCATTATTCATATGCCCATTGGTCCAAAAAAAAGTTATAGAACTCATCCATTTATCAAATATTGGTTCAGATATTTATGTAATGATTAAAAAGTATTATTTTTTGGTTCTTTAGCTAATTTGATAATTGGAGTAATCATTTCAAAAGTACTCTTTGAAATGGATTTCTTGTTGAGTCACCCCTCTCATATCTTAATGGACTAAATATAGTATATAGTGACTATACACATTCTTGTACCTATAAATGATAAAAAATTAAGGAGGAAACCATATCTCATAATTGAATTGATAAACTCTAGTTCATGGTGGTGGAACAAATGCCTGTACATATCCAAGATAATAATTCATGGGGGAAACTATCATTAGATCAAGTAATTATAGATTATGATTACACGTGATTAATTCAAATTCAATGTTTAGAATGATTAATTTACCTTTTAATTATTTTTTTTAGCATCATAGATCTTCAAAGAATTATGATGAGGATAACATATATGTCAAAATAATTGACAAGGACTAGAATATATGTTTTTTCACTCTCTGATCAAATAAAAGGGATAAACATCTAGAGTTTTGAGTATCTATCAAATATATTTAAATATAAGTGTATATCTAAATAAAATTTGAGGGAAATTTGGGAATATTATTAGATTTGAACTATATCTTATTTTAAATCACTAATCATATGGCATTGTCTTGATAACACTAAAACTTACACCTATGTATTAGAATACAATTCCTCTATACTTTCATTTTCATTTGTTTCATCATTTTTTACTACATCAAATAGTCACCAGTATTCACCTATCATTTTTAGTGATAATCTACTCATGTTGAAGATGATCAATCTTTTGGTAAATTGATTTTTTCAGGGCCCTCACTTCAATGATATGTTTCTTCCATTTAGAATCTACAACTACATGTAGAGAAGTATCTTTGATTATCACCACAAAAATATTTCCAAACTATATTGAAGCATCTATATCTACGAAATTTGACTGGAGTGTATTTTTCATCCCCAAACTAATGTCTATATCCCTTACCTCTACATGAATGATGTGTTAATCAATACCAACATACCCTAGTATCATAAACATATAGTGAATCTTATTCGACATTTCAAGATATAATTACAAAGGATTTTGAGAGATCAACCTCCACATATCTCTCCAAACATACATATAGCTTATATATAAGGCATACAGATCATCCTTTTATGGTTTGAAGACTCTTTCAAAATTTGAAACGTATTTTGGGACTAAGTCACTCAATGATGGGTTGGTCTGAACACCTCCAAAATGAGATGACACCATACCGGCCTACAAATCCATAAATTCAAATTGTTAAGATGTCGAGGCAATGAAATTCAATGTTTTAGAGGACTATAGTTGCAAAACTAAAATTTACACTATAATAAATCATTTAATAGATGGTAATATAAGTCAAATGACCAATTGTGTTAATATTCTTAATCAATCATGGGGAAATTATTGCTCGTAACTACCATCGACCCTACATTAGACATAGTAGGTGGGTACTATGGAAACAATTATTATTATAATATTTTAGATATTGTGTAAATTGTGAAGGTAATTACATCCCCAATTGTAGTAGTGATACCATATGACATATCTGATCTAGGAATGTCTATGTTATCTCCTATAATGGCTACATATAAAGTCAAAAATGTTTATACATAGCCATAAAAATGTTTTAAAGGTCTCGGTTTAGCAAACCTTCTTCTTGATATATATTCAACATTGTGAAAGCAGTAGTTTAATAATCCTTATCATCAATGATCACTATGAATTTTTTTACCATCATGGGGTGTTTAGGGATGATGAAAACCACATTAGGATCATGGGTTAGTTATGATTAATCCTAGAATTCAACCATCATTCCCACTCTTTAAATATCCAATTATAGAAGAAACCAAGCTATTTTTTCCCAAGGAGATGATACCCTCAAATCCATACCCCTTAAAATTTCATTCACTAGAATATATTTTGTATGAATTAGGGGTGATGTAAAAAATTCCATGATTTTATAAGATTATTCTATTACAACTCCCTCATGGAACCATTTTTTGGAATCCTTGGGGCCTTATGTCCTTTGAAAGCTGAAACCCAAAATCCATAACCTCTATAGCTTCATCCATAGGACTTTGATTCATAGAGGTAATGATTGATGCAGCCAAATCATTAGTTAAACGTGAACTCTCTTAGACTTCCCCTATCACCGCTTCCATGTATTCCCCTCCTAGCAGCACATTGGTTTCACACCTTTTCTTAGTTGAAACCCTTTGGATTGTGGATCTTGGAACATCATATGAGTAAACAAATACATAAATATAAAATCACTGTAATAATTTGAGATAAATTTGATAAATTATAATACTCACTGAATAACCCTATGTGAAGATGTATCACTAGTGATTTTTCCTGCAACCACTTAATTTTCAAGAATAAGGCTTGTCTCAAGGGAGGAGAAACTAGTGTTGGTGGATGTAGGATCACTCCCTGAGGATAAAAAAGAACTTAAAAAAAATATCTACCATAGAAAGGGAGGAATAATATTTAACTCATACCTCTAAGGGATAATCTAGATTGAAATTGATCCATCAAGTCAAATAATCTTTATCTGTTATAAGTTAAATTGATTCCTCAATCACCTATAAAGTCCGAGTAAGAAGTTATCTAATGAATTCTGATGAAATATTGAAGGTGTGAAGGGGGAACGCTATTACTTCACCATATGAAGTTCATTACACCTCATTAGTTGATACCACCAAGGAAGTCAATATATCAATAAAATGATCCATATAAAATCCATTACCATTACGAGTATGGGTTTTGGACTCTAAATCTCTAATGTTGGCATTCACCAAATTAGGATCGAAGTCAAAAGATATGCTGATGAGAGCATTCACATTATTGAAACCTATCAATAAAATATTCTCCACCAAGATTATTATCTAGAAATCCCCAAAGAACCTCATAATCCCCTAGTAATCATATTACTTATATGTTAATAGGAATGTAGAATAAATGATAATGGATGGATGAGGAAGAAACATACTTATTTTATGGGTAGAATATAATCCCCTTATTGGCATCCATGGAACCTCTAAGATTGTAAGCCTTCTAGGAGTAGGCCTTTTTAAAGGACTCTATAGTTCCACCATAAGTTTTTTCTTATTTTATTTCTTATATATATGTATTTAAGGTTACTAGTTTAGTAAATAGATGACCTGGATATGATAGAATCTAGGACTTAGAATAGTTTATGGAAAGAATAATAACTATTTCAACTAAAAAAATGACCATCTGAATACACATATCCCACCATATAAAGATAATATAGAATTGGATTGATACAATCAAATTCTTCTATATATAAACTATACTTGGGGAAACATGATATATTTTATAGATACAAAGGAATCGTTTCCTTAATATTCATGGTTAATTCCCATCACAGGTAAACCCACCATGGATCTTAACAACTAAGATACCTTTATATAAATATATGAGATACCCCTGTTCTCCATGATTACTAGTTTCATTATATATTATTTCTAATGTGATAAGTGTATATGGAATATTTAAAAATTGTTTCTGTTGATTCGAAACAATATTTACATCCCACTAATCCAACTACAATTATTTGACTTCACTTATATATTAGAGATACAACCTATGGTGATATTATGGTATTTTTTGTACTCTATGAGTATATGGCCCCCTAAATGAGTTTTGATCTGACCCTATAGGACCTAGAATTTTCTAAAAATTCTAAATGTATACATCCCCTTACTGATATGAACAATGAAGAGGTATAATTTTTTCCAAAATTTGAACCACCAGATTGATTCATTTATCAATTTATAGATAAACCTCCATTATAAATTTAATTAATCTAACATTAGTATATGAATCACAAAATTGTAGAAAGTAGTTTTGTATGAACATGGACAAGAATGATTCCAACCATACCAGTCAACTAACCCATAGGTGGACCATTGAAACCTATTTATAATTTCACCCCTATTAAAAAGTAAAATAACATTATTCTAGAAATTCATATGTTTTACAGCTAGTATTTTTTCTTGATCTCTTTACCCTGGACTCCAAATAATTTGGGGTGATACAATTATGAATCCAATGGAAAATGAATTTCAAATTTTGGGTGGACATATTCTCCCAAACATTCCATGATTACATAAGAAAATCTATTGGAATTGAAATATTACTCTTCATGTTGTCCCGTATAGGGAGAGAGGGGATGCAGTTTTCATACATTTCATCCAGGATAGGCACCGATGGGGTCATGAAAATTTACCTAAGATAGATTCCAACATCTATTTGCACCATCTTAAAGCCGTTAGTATCTGAAATTAATCTACCAAGAATATATATGATGATATGTTTCTTGTGGTTTTAGAATGGATGTGAGACCCAAATAGATTTATAAATCCCTAAAACTCAATGTTTTGGGCTGAATTTTGAACAAATCATTCCCATGTGGAATGAACACTCCTAATCCATTCAGATAGAGCCTTTAGGGAAAATATTCAATCTGAGCAACCATACAACCTTTTCATAAACTATGACCTTGTTCTAGAAATAACCATAATTCTAAACTTCTAACATGGGATCCTACCATACTTCCTATGTTATTAAGGGGTTATAACCTAATAAATATTATTCAGGAATAATTACCCTCCTTGATGAAATGGTCTTTGGAAGAAATATTTTTTGGGTTGTTTCCCAAAAGTGGTTGATCTAGGTAACTAGAATTTTTTGTGACATATTGTGTGGATGGGAACACTATTATGTTTTCCGAAACAATAAATTGCTAGTTGTTTGAATTTGGATAATCCCAAAAACCAAAACCCATAAATTTTTATAAGAAATGATGAATCCACATTAATTTTTTCCAAAAATCATCTTAAAAAATTTCAATCATGCCATTCTTCATCTACCTAATAATGTCAATTTTTTTTAAAAAAATTATTATAAAAAAAAGAATCAGTTTAGTTTTGAAAGGGTTTGGATGGGAAAATATAGAAAATAAACTTTTTACATATTAATCATGTGATCCACATAATAAGTACACATTATTTCTAAATGCCTCAAAGGTTTTGTGGTTACAATGGGGTCAATAAATATTTTTGTGGGAAAATTATTTCATACAATTTTCTTTGAGTTCATTCATGATTTTTTTTGTGATATTAAAGCCTCGAATGAAATATAATATAAGGTCAAGACTACGTACCTGAGTGTTGATGTCTTCCATGATGTAGTATCTAGAAACGTTCAATATATTAGGGTCTCAAAATCATATATATATATATAAGGTCATCTACTCTATTCTGAAACTATTTAGAGTTCCTAAAAACCATTTCACTTCCTCAGAATGAATTTTTATTCTTGCCTATCAAAACCCAATATAAGGGGGTGGGATGGGGAATTTTTTGAGAGCCAAAAAATGTAAAAGACTCCTAAAATAGAAAAATGTGGATAATATATAAATGGAAATGTCATAATTGATTTGAAATTGGATAAATAGAATCCATTCAAAAAAATTAATATCCCATTATAAAGCAACGTCTCTTCTTCTTGAATCATGTCACCCTTCAGAATGTTCTAAAATCATCCATCATGGAGAACCCATTTTTCAATCCCATGTTTTTCCATCATTAAGACCAAAACCAATAAATTTTCTTTAATTTACTCATGAACTATTATCATATGCGGCCCCAAGGATGTGATTCGGTTCCACCACAAATCCTATTCTTTAAAAAATCTCCTAGTACATGACCCTGACTCAAGGATTTAGGGACCACCATGAATCTTATTCATATACTATTTTAATTTGTATCCATGTACTCCTCAAAATAAATAACACGTATGAGGGAAAAGGAATATGATCAAATCATTTGAATTTTTTTAACATCAATAAATTACTTTAGAGATAATATCTATAGTTATTTTAGATGCTAGGAAACTAATTGAAAAATAATAGAGAATTATCCATATGAGGTACCGTATTCGTGAAACACTATGTGAGAGCCTCTTACATAAATAACCATTTGATATTGTCCCTCATTAATTACAATAAAGATATCATCATTTATGGGATCATATCATAAATATCATTTTTGATGTATATATTGTGAATCATCCTTCAAGTAATCTTCCTCTATGACATTCTCTATGTGGTCTATGTTCTTTTCACATAGCATTGTCTGTTATGTAAACTTGGTGGACTAAAAACAACCCCATATCATTTTATTTTATTCAATTAATATTACATTTATTCTCCCAATGACCATTCATGGATCACCCTAATGGTGTGAAAATGAACCTCTCCTATGTATTATCAATCTCCAAGTCCACCTTTATGGGATACATAAAATGATATGACCTTTATGAATTTAATTCGTCAAAGTCAAAACTCTAGAAATTACAAATGAAGAAAACCACATGAAATACATGATCTTGTTTCCATGTACCAAAGAGTTACACCCTTTGGCCATGTAATCCATTAAAGAAAGGACACTATTGAGTTTCCCTACCAGATATGTGGAACCCTCCGGGTGATCAAAACCATGCATCCCCTTGATAATGAGGATCTCTATCTTGAGGACTCTAGAGCGGTATCTCCAAGATCAGGTTTCCCATAATTGGATACTGATGTGTCAGAGTTATTGACCTTATCAACTCAATGATATATTAGGTAATGGGATTCGTTACATGGTATAATATCCAACCAAATTTCCATTTATTATTTAATTACCTTGAATCATTAATGAGTCAGGTAGAGAGAGAAGGGGTAAAGGTAAGAATACATGCAATCAAAACATATATCTATCCTATTAAAAGGGATGTTTAAGTCCTTTAATGTGTAATTACTAATAAATTATCTATTGTATCAACTTCCATGAAAAATATTTCTAAGTCACACCATTTAAAAAAAAGATGAAAAAATCCATTTTGTATAATCTTAAGTTGAATGGTTAATGTCTGATCACATGTCCTTAAACTGTTCACCTTGAACTACTTGGGATTTGATTCCTATTTATTATGATAAATATGGTATCTATTTGAGGTTCAAACCCAACAACATCATTTTTTTCTATGACCATATTCCTAGTGAACGATCATCATGGTGTCATATTCCTTATTAAATCGCCTATTCCCTTTACTCATGACACAATAATCCGCATAATATAGAAATTCCATCCACATGGAACATATTACATGGTATAATTTTTTATTAGATAATACTCCTAAGGATTCCATATAAAATTTGATTATGCATATTCCCACTAGAAAAACCAATCACCAGTATCAAAGGGAAATATTCCCTATGCAAAAAACCATTAACCTTTTTCAATATTCTATTTATGGTTAATTGAAAAGCTAAAATTATGATTAAGTCCCATACCATCTATTTTTATGAACCTTTATAATAGGAGTAAACTCTCAATTAAATTAAACTTTTTAGAATCAATAATGGTTTCATGACCTTAATTTACACAAAATTGGTCCTTTTCAAAATACATTAAAAGCTAAAATGAGTCACATTATGTTACACTGAACTCTATTGGTTCTAATTCAATTCATAGGGAGATGTAGTAATCCCCCTCCACTAAACCTATCCAAACATCATAACACCTAACACCTCCCTAAAAGGAGTTAAACTCAATTGTTCCCAACAATGTACCTTTAAACTATAACATAATGAATTAATTAGTGAAAGAAGAAGACCCTATGATTTGCACCAAATGATTAATTAGTGGAAAAATACGATAAATATAGATAATACCATTTATTAGTAATGTTTAATTCATCCAAATGTACGTTTTGATAGATGGTTTTGATTATATCATTAATATGTGGGTAACTAGTCCATGATCAAATTTTGGAAGGATTCATGAACTTATCATCAATATATAAAATTTTCCAATAGTATATAAAAACCACCCATCCATATAAATGGTTCTATAGTTCCAACAACCCATCCACTCATACAATGAAAAACTTAAGTGTTAGTGGTAAATTAACAATGATTACATACCTTTGGAATAAAGGTCTATATTGACTCAATATCAATCCTCAACATATTGTGCATTAGAAACAGTAGGATTGGTGTGAAAATCCACGTAATCTTGGAAACAAAAAAAAATATAATGATTTATAGGTATTAATTTTATGTATTTATGTTCATCTTAGTTTTATAAACAATATAATAATTGTTTTAAGTAAAAAAAGAATAATTTTACTTAATGAAGTTGTTTTTTCATGAATTAGATGGTTTTATTTAGAAGAAAAATTTCATTATATAATTAATTTTTTTATAAAATTTAATTAATTTTTTGTCTGAATATGTAGAATTTAGTCTAGGTTTATTTTTTGGGATTTTTCTAGACTTTTAGATTTTTGGGGTAATAGTGAAAAACCATAATTTTCAAATACTATAACTTTTATTAAATTATTATGATTTAAGAATCAATTAATAAATTAATAAACATTTTATAAATGAAATATAGGTTAATCGTGTTAAATAATTAATTTTAAAAAATTATTTTGAATTTTAGAAACCATAGTTGTCTTTAATGAACATAAATTATATGTTATTCAAATTTGAAACTATTTTTAACCATATGAATTTATTGTTTTGGTTTGAAGGATAAGTTCAGTTAATTTTTTGATAAAATGTCTAAAAACGTTCATTTATTGATTATGTAATCGAATAAATTCATGTGTATAAACTTCTCACTTTATTTAAATATGAAATGAGTATTAAGAATAATTCTGGGATTTTACTCAAAATTGTTTTTCATTCATTTTTTCAAACTTATATTAAAAATAAAATATTAATATTATAAAATTAATTCCATATTTGGAATCATAAGGTACAAATATGATTATAATTATCCTTTTATTTTTTCATATAATTAATTTATCTTTAAAAAATTTTAATTTCCAGGGATAATTTTAAAGTAGATTAAAGGGGATAAACTAACATATAATGCTTAAAATATCCCTAAAACATGTCTATATTTTATTGGATAAGAGTATTTTAGCACTATCCACTCTTATATTTGAAAATAGATTTCATTTTTTCAGCATTAAAATGAATATGACTAAATATTAATTTAATACAATGAATAATTCCAAGAGTACCTCTCCCCACACGTATAAAAGATCACCTCCTCTTTTCACTATATCACTTTCTTTGATCATTCTCTTTCATCCAACCCCTTACCAAATACCATCAAATCTCTCCTACCCATGTATTAGAGTACCTATTTTTTTTAAAAATACCTATATTATAAGTTTTAATGTGTATGTAAAATGTGGTTTTCCAAATAATAAGAGCTATCGAACGTACGATCCAAGACAATAATTAAGATATTTAATTAAAATAAAACACATTTTAAATATTTTAAACTCATTATACTCCATATAAATGTTATTTTAAATGTTTTCATAATTTTATTATTTATAATTTAATGTATTATTATTGTATTTTCAACTACTATTTTCATTCTTTAAAATTATTTAGAAATGAATCTTTTTTAACATTTTCAACACGAGTCACTTTTGACTCTTTTTACCAAATCTTGAATAGAATTATTTCATAACATGTATTAAATGAGTGAAATTTCTTTTCTTCATGTACTTTATTTGATATAAATATTACTATTCATGTTTTCATTATTTTAAAATTTTAATTCAATTATCATTATTTTGTAGAAATGTTCATTTTTATCCATTTCATAAGAAATGGATATTTATCCATATTATTATGAGAAAATGGAAAGTGATTTGATTATGGGTTGAAATATTTATTTTATGGATTTAAGGTTTAAATGTAAAATCTTATAGTTTTTTATTCATTAGAGGGTATATAAAAATTATTGATGATTACAGGTGAGCCTGATATAACTCATGATTACGGGTGATCCAGATAAAGCTCTCCAATGAATAGGGTAATGAATTTTATTTTAAGGTAAAAAATGAGGGAGATAACTGACTATGTCATCACTACAGAATTTAATAGGCTATAGTTATTTTTTATAAAGGATAAAAATGAGTGAACATAGTTTATGAATATGACTCTCCAACTAACCTATATTACGATTGGGAAAAAATAATCCATTTTTAGTGAAATATTTTCATTTCATGATGAAAGGAAAGTTCAAAGGTGACATATTTTTTATCAAAGGAATGTTTTCATGAGTTTCCATTTGATTTATGATTCTTTTAGGGGGATTTATATAATTTTAATCGGGTCCTAATTTTTTTTATTCTGTGATTTATTTTATCCTATCGTAATGTTACATTTATGTGTTCAAATTATTATTGTCAAAAATGTAAATTCCCTCTTAGGTTTTCATGTTTTTCACTGGTCTAAAGGGATTAATTTAATTTTATATCCCTTAATGTGTTTTATTTTTCAAATCCCAAATTTCCAAAAAGAAAATCACAGGATCTAAGGATGAGTATAAATTTTAACGAGGTCAAGTTTTTTTCTCATGGGACTTATTTTAAATGAATAAAATGTGTCTTGAATGAAACATGTGTGTAAATATAAAGCTATATTTTTGTTAAAAAAGTATAATGTGTGAAAATTTTAACACTCTTATTTAGTTTTTTACCTAATTTGATAAAATTAGAAATTAAAATTATCCTATAAATGTTTGAAGGTCCAACCCTTATTGTAAGCCATGTAACAATGGGTTGTTTATATTACATAGAATTTTAGTTTGTATTAGGAACAAAAGTATTAGATAACTTTATAGGTTGATAGAATACTAAAATTCACCTTAAAGAGAATCTATGATATTTATAGCGAACCATACCTTTTTGAATTATTATTGCACGAATTTTAATAAAAATATCCTTTAATAAAAAAGGATAAAAAGGACCAAGTGTATTTGTAAGACAAGGTTCATAATACATCCAAAAAAAATAAAACTTGAAATATTTATTTAATTCTCTATAACAAAAAAATAAATACATTTTATCACCTATAACTAATTTTTATAACCTGGTTAATATATGAAATAACAGGTTTATCTAAAAATACAAGTAAGGGAATAAATATGATAAGGAAATATGGAATTTCAGTATAAGGTATAACCTAATAACATAAAAGAGAAGGCTCATGAGTAATAACAATTAATAATAACATAAATAACATGGTATCATAATATCATATAATTATATGAAATTTTGGAAGTAACATATAGAATATCATAATCATGAGTCAAGGATAACTTCTTAGAAAATTTCACATGGTGGATAAAGTCTAATAATGGATTAGGATTACCCCCAAATCCCATACATGATGTCTCATGAGAAAAAATATTTATCTAATTCATTGGAGTGCTATCTCTATGCTCCCAAAATAACATGTTCATTATTTATGTGTTCTACAAAATTAAATCAATTGTAGGTCATAACATAAGAATTACCCATGTAAAAAAAATGGGATGCATAATCACGTCTCATGTTATAATCAAAGGAAATTTCATAATTAAGGAATTTGATTGATGAAGATATATCATGTATTACCCCATCAAAGTAAGGGATAATAATATAGTAATATATTTTATAGACATATATATAATTTATAAGACATCCATAATATCAAATGTTATCATCATTGAAGAAAATTTCTTTAAAATATTATATGGAATATTTCATGATGAAAATACCCTTTTCATTTGTAAATCAAATATTCAAAATATAAAAATTTCAATATATTATAAAAAAATTATATTTAGAAGTTAACATGGATAATTATAAATGAATCTTCAAAACGTTGAGTGGCCATAACGGTGTGAATATTACATTCATGCCCAGTATGTTAAAACAAATATTTATTTCACATTTTTATTAAATAGATAAAAAGTAACTTGTTTTGAAAGTCGTAAGAAGATTAATTTTAAACTCTTTTGTAATAACTAAAACATGAGAAAATATTTCTCTAATAAATCATTTTAAAAATTTAAAAATTTATGATTTAAAACATGTTATGTAAAATATGGATATGGAAGAAATAATATTTTCGACCAAAAAGAGAAATAAAGTTGAATTTTCCAAAAAACCATTTCTCAATCATTTTAGGAACCAAAGAGAAAAAATGGTATTATAACATGAAATTTTTATTAACAACTATATGATAGGAAGAAAATATTGTGTTTTTTTAAATTACCATATATTTTCATTTAATGGAAATTCAAGCACAAATAATCCGGATTAAAAGAATATTGAAGGATAAACCCTTACCGCTTTGGAAACATTTGAATCATAACCCACATGAAAGAAATAAAATGAAATAAAAAATTAAATACAATTAATATATGGAGATTAATTATATAAAATATAATATTGGTAGTATATAGGCCTCATTAAAATAAATAATTGCATAATAACAAATATTTCTCAATAGAATGGAAATTTAGATGAAATATCTTACAAACATTATAACATTGAGGTGGAGATTAATTAATTAATTTATTATGTTTATAAATTTTAAATACACATAAAAATGTGTAAAAAAATAACATAATCAAAATAAATTACAAAAATATCATAGAATATCAAATAAAATAGATAAGTAATATAACTCAATGAAATGAAATTGTGTTATAAAATTTCTTACTACTAGGTAACATTCAAGTAAAATTTACTTGTATGAAATAATGAAAATGAAAATATAAAATATCATGAATTTTTAATGATCAATTATATTACATGTACAAGATTCAGTATAAAAACCATATAAATTAAATTAGGTTCATAAAAGAGCATACTTCATAAGGAATGATGTTTTGAGATAAAACCCATACCTTGAGTCAAGAATTGTCTCGTATTTTCTTTATCACAGGTTTGATATAATTATATAAATTATTTTTTATTAATAAAAATTTCTATGCTTCATCCATTATACATAAATAAATTACTTCATTTTTTTAAATACATATTTAATTAACTCTTCATTTATGTCCACATCAGTTGTTTTGAGAATGTTATGTTCTTAATTTCAAAACAACATTGGTTTATTGATCATGGTCAAAGGGGTCATTGTAACACCATATACAGAATTATAATAATGAATTTTTTATCATTTTTACATAAATTATATTTTTAATACCAAGAATTAAATATGGTTATGAAAAATGAACTATGTTACAATCATGGAGATAGTAGGGCGTGATTAAGCATGGGTAACATTTCAATTTTTAAACAATCATTATGGAAAAAAGATTATTATTATTTAATAATTATAAAATTATAATTATATCATAAATATCTTATTATTTATTTAAATACACATGCATATACCATCCATATGATAAAGTAATAAAAAATCACAAACTTCGCGAGGTGGTAGTCCACCATACACACAAACGAGGATATAATTTTTCAATGGATAGTAATTTAAGAATGTATATGATATATTAATTCTACCTAATTATTATTATTTCCTTAATATCACATATAAACATTAAATCCATCATCAAGAAAATCCATGAGACGAGATGATGGAAACCAAATTAATTTGTTCACGAGGCAGTAGTCTGTCGTACACATGATTGATAGTTTCATTTACCATTTGATGGTAGATGATATAGATGTTTGTTATGATATTAATAGAATAAATTTTATTTATGGTATATAAGGATGTTATTATATTATAAGTATTTAATAATATTTCAAGGTGGTGGAATAATAAATAAAAAAAATTATTGGTTAAGAACAATAATTTTTCTTCGAACCACCGCTATAGGATTATACTAAAAGGATCCATAGATTTTTGAAGATAAAAAGCCATATAAAATATGGTAAGAGAATTATTTAATGTATATAAGTTTGTATTCATTAGACAAAATTGATTTTTATGGGTGGAATAGTGAGGAGAGGATGTTCCATTTTATAATTGATAGGTAGTGACATTTTTGTAAATACCCAATGCTATTCAGTAACTAAAAGTCACTCTCAATCTACGTGCCTGAAAAATTGATAAATAATGGACTGGATGGGTTATATATTCAATAAAAACCAAAAAAATAAAAAAACTAACATTTTTTAAATATTTTATTCCATTTACCTCTAAGGTTAGTCACTTCTACCATTTTACATTTTCACCATAGTAAATAGGTTTTTACTGTTTTTACTATTCACTTTGAAAAAAATAGGATGAAATTATTACCCAATGTTTATTATAATGATTAAAAAATCATGAATTAATTTTATCAAATTCAAATCATATTGGTGAAAGATAAATTTAAAATTAAACACACAAAACATGTTGAAGAATATTTTTTCATTAAATGCATTTTTTATGCAATATATGATCTTTTGTTAACAATTTTAACAACAATAATAATTTAAATAATTTAAATGAATATTATTATTTGTCTAAAATATTAATTTAAACTAAATATTTCATTAATAGTGGTTATCTAAATTAAATAGAATCCATAGAGTTTGTGCACAAAAAAACTGTTTGAAGAAAAGTGCTTTTTATGAATAAAAATAATATTATACAAAAATCCGGAAAATTTATAATTAAAATAAAATTAATTAGATTATTATAAATAAAATGGTTCATATGTCACTTTTCCAAATCCAAAATATATTTTAACATTTAAATTTATTTATTTAATTAAAATGAATGACAATATTTGAAAAATATGTAATTAGAACTATTCGGAGAAAAATAAATCCTTTCAAAAAAATACCAAAATATCACAATAAGTTAAAATTAATATTTTGATTTAAAATATTATTTAAATTTTATAATATAAAATTTTTAAGATTCCCAAAAAATAATTATAATATTTTATCACAAAAAAATAATTTTTAATGAAACATATTTTCTGTGAAGAAAATGTTTTTATTAAAATCTCGAGTTATTATTTCATAATAATTTATGAAGACATTTATTTTGATTTTTACCTTTGTATATTGTTGATTCCAAAATGTGGGGAGGAGAAGAAGACTCAAACCTGTTGGCTGCCTCGCGATTCCCCTTCATGAAGTCCCTTTGACATTCGCGACCCACTATGGAGCAAGGAGGCAGGATGCTCCGCGAATGCATTTGACGTTTGCAACCCATTGTGGAGCAAGGAGGTGGGATGCTCCGTGAACACATTTGACATTTGAGGCCCTCCATGGAGCAAGGAGGCGGGATGCTCCATGAATGCATTTCACATTTATGACCCGCCACAGAGCAAGGAAGCAGGACACTCAGCGAACACATTTGACTTTTGCAGTTTGTCGTGAAGCAAAGAGGCGGAACGCTACGCGATCGCATTTGACATTTGTGTCCCACCACGGAGCAACGAAAAAATCTTGCTTCGCGCTGAGCGAGCGCTGCTTCATGGAGCCTCCCCCCTATAAATATCGGCCTCCCCGCAAGCCTAAGAGGCGGATCATCCAACCTTTCAACTTCCTAGCTACCAAATCACAAATAACCTTCTTCTCTGCGAACCATGAGTTGCTCGAGGTACTTCTGCTCTGTGAAGTGCCTCCCATTTGCCTTGTTTTAACCCCCTCTTTTGAGAGGGATGCCTTTTGTGGATCCTAAGGGCCTTCGTGAAGGAAGGGGATCCCCAAGGGGACCCAAGTCATCGCGGAGCATTTATGCTTCATGAAACACCCTTCATGTACATGAGATCCACATGCTATGGCAGGGTCACTATAATTTGCAAAGCACATTGCTTTATGATACCTTGCTTTGCAAGGAACCTTTGCTCTGCAAGGCAGTGCTCTGCGAATACCTTTCCACTTCGCAAAGCACCCCCTATATACACCTCTGCCCTATTATCAGGCTAGGACGCTCCACTTCGCGAAGCGTACCCTCCATCACATGGATTACAAGAGCTTCACAAGGCCCCTGCCCATGAATCCCACTAATTTTCAATTATTCTTCCCGTGTGACATTCCATGTTTTACACGATGCAATTTCAAAGTCCCTTGGACGATACTTCCCATTTCATTGCATCACCTTATGCCTCTTCGCATAGGCATGCTAACGACTATTACTTCTTTGCATAGCCACGCTAACATGGACCCCTCGCTGGTTTTCTCCATAACACCCCCATCACAATGGAATTTTTGATGCCTTCTTTCCCTCAAGGGAGGGAAGGTGTCTATTATGTAAGTCCTAGGGGTGCGGAGCGCACCCACATCATCTGAGCTACGGGAAGTTAAACTGCCAAGCACCACCATCCTCAGCACATGATGATAAACTGTGACCTCGCCCCATTCCTCGCACACAGGGTGTTCCCACCTTATACATTCTTCATGCCCACTCATCTCCACGGTAGTGAGATCATTCCCCATATGGAATGAGATCCTCTTTATAGGAGTGGCGTCTGTCCGTTGGAAAAGGGCAGCCACCTTGGTGTAAGCCCCTGGACTTTCTTGCAAGGGGTAGTACAATTGCTCCTCCTTTCTTTTCTATTGCCCAGGGCCAGTAAAGGGAGTGATGGGGAATGGTGGCCCTCATATCTGCGGTCCCAAATCCATCTCCCACTGTTCTTCGACACCACCGGAGCTCCATACTAGAGTAATCCCCAACCTCTTCGGGCTACTAACCACGCATAATCCCATGTTTCCTCTTTCAGCTGTGATCACACATAATCCCCACTCCACTTCCCACAGACTCACCTTTTGCAATGTGATCATCAATTCCCTACTGCCTCTTGTTTCTCACACCGAGCATGACTCACTTAGGCTTAGAGTAAGAACTGACCATGACATCTACCTTGGGCAGCCTAGAGTGTAAGACCCACACACCAACCTTGAACTACATGGAATTTGATCCTTGTTAAGGCAAGGTATGTTAGAAGCCTCCACGAGGTTCAATCCCACCACCGCAGTTGTTCCGACCCTCTTCACGTTGGTTCACCAACACCTTGGGCAGCCTAGAGTGTAAGCCCCACACACCAACTGTGAACTATAAGGTATTTGATCCTTGCCAAGGAAAGGTACGTAGGAAGCCTCCACAAGGTTCAAGCCCACCATCCACCATTGGCCCTGACCATTCTCACATCGGGTCACCAATGCCCCATTTTAAACTACGTGGACTTTGATCCTTGCTAAGGCAGGGTATGTAGGAAGCCTCAATGAGGTTCAATCCCACCACCCCGGTTGTTCCGACCATATTCATGTCGGTTCACCAACACTTTGGGTTTCCTTAAAGCGTAAGCCCCAAATGCCCCCATCCATGAACTATGAGGACATTGATCTTTTCCAAGGATAGGTACGTAGGAAGCCTCCATGAGGTTCAACCACATCATCCACCTACACCGCATGTCCTTATTCACATTGACTCACCGAACCCTGCCCCATATCCGAACTACGTGGCCTTTGATCCTTGCAAAGGCAAGGTACGTAAGAAGCCTCCACAAGGTTGAATCCCAACAACCATTGGTCCCGATCATCTTCACGTCGGTGCACCAAAACCCCATTCTGAACTACGTGTCCTTTGATCCTTTCTAGGGCAGGGTACGTAGCAAGATTCCCTGAGGTTCAAGCCCACCACCATCCATTGGTTCCAACCATCTTCATGTTGGTGCACCAATGTGCCCCACATGAACTACGTGGACTTTGATCCTCACCAAAGCAAGGTATGTAGGAATCCTCCCTGAGGTTCAATCCCAAAACACCACCCATTGGTTCTGACCATCTTCACGTCGGTTCCCCCCACCTGAACAATGAGGTCTTTGATCTTTTCCAAGTTAGGGTATGTAGGAGGCCACCCTGAGGCTCAATCCCATCATCCACTGGTTGTCCCGACCATCTTCACGTCGGTTCTCCCCCATCAGGCGGTAAGCCATTAGGACCTCAACCAGCGGTAAGCCATTGTGATCTTATAAAGCGGTAAGTCATTGACACTCTTATCTAGTGGTACTCGTTGCGACCCCATCAAGCAGTAAGCTTATAGGAACCCCAATTGGTGGTAACCCATCATCAGATGAACTACATGGACTTTGATTACCCACCACGGGGATACTTAGGAAGCCTCTTCGAGGCTCAAGCCCAAAACCATCGTCATCCTCATGACGATTCCATCCCATTCACCATCCACTTCATTCAATTGCTCCATCATCCATCATGATTCTAACCCTGGCCACCACATCCTAGTGGGATCATGCCACCCCATATCCCCTTCCATTTAACATCATTCGGGCAACCAACCACACGTTGGCCCCGACACGAGTGTTCCCTCAAGAGGTTGCACCCATCTGATCTACTCTAGTCAGTGTTATGATCGGTCCGATCCATCTCCATTAGATGTTTAACTTGTGGCATACCCTGTGTTAAACAAGGGAAGCTGAGGAAAACCTCAGAGACATGCTTGTGGCATATAATTCCCTGCATTTGATGTGGTATTCCTCGGGCTTCCGCGCCCTCGAGAAGCCCTATAATAAGGGGAAGAAACCCATACGTGCCAGTGTTCTAGAATCCAGACATGCCATTGATTCCCAACGTAACTACTCCTCTAACCTAAGGTTTCTACCCTAACCGGACCCCTTGGAATAACCCGACAGAAGTAGTGTAATTAACTGGAATCCATAAAGATATGTCACCAAGAAGATTTTCACGAACAACGACTTAAGTCTCTCAGGGAGACCCAGACTAGGTGATGAGTTCTAAGGAGGAATCCATAGAAGGAAGAACCAACATCCCATTATCCCATCTAGATCAATGAGAAAACATCCCTGAACAAGCGACAAATTCCACATGCCTTTTGAAAGCGGGAATGTGGGGCAACAAAACCGTGCCTCTCGTCACGGAACGAGACAGACGCGCGCGCCTCAGCGAGAGCGTCAGAAACAGAAATGGTAAACCCAATGTGAAATTTATCTCCTAAATATAAATATTAGTAGTGTTCGAGGCATCTATGGACTCGTGTGGCACTAGATACAGTTATCTGGTGCCGGGTCCTTCCAGTAAAATAGTGGTCCTAGCGTGAAACTCACCAGAAGTTGGGGCGGTAGAACGTTGGACATCCCATTCTATGACGTTGTTAGCATGGATCCCTCTTACCAACCATGGGAGGTGGAATGAAGCTAGGGCATTGGTCATGGATTCCTTTTTCTTTCAGCACTAATGAGTTAATCTCCCTGATTCTCAGGAATCAGGTTCTGGCACAAGGGACATGATCACCCCCTTCCCATCGACACAGGGGCAGGGGCAGTGCTAACATGACCATCCCACATGGCTTCACCTCTTCCATGATAGCCTCTACATCTAAAACCATTGGGTGCCCATGCCCCCTCTCCCCATATGAGGTCATCCAACAAATGGTGATCAATGACCACGTGTGCCGTTACGAGGAGGAGGGCATAATCCTGACTCGGGATATGACCTGCCTGGATCTGGAGGTGTCTGTGCCTCATCGCCAACGCCTCCCCCAAGGGCTACACAGGGATCCATTTCTCCCCATCACGACATAAAACCTTTTTGGGATCATGTCCCCAGAACACTTCGATGATTCCCTACCCTACTTAATTAAATTAGGTGAGGTCCGGGCTGGCCCGGTCAGAGTCCCATTCCCGGGGCTGCCAGTGAGGACTCCCTCCTGGCCGCGTCAGCGCCGCCACCTGGTATTGGTGGATGAGGAGTAGGTAAGCTACATACCATCACCTCTATATCCAGTTCTTCTGACCCGACGCCAGCATCGGGCACATGCCGAGGAGGACGCCCGCCAAGGAGCATCAACGTCGACGGCTATAGTGGCCCAAGCCACCGCTGACTCATATCATCAGTTCCCTGCATACACTGAGTAGGGAATCATATAAGACTGACTAGGATTGAGGCCCCAACTATCCCACAGGCAGGCTGGGTCAAATCTCTTGGTCACCGGCACAAACAGTGGCTGTCGCGAGCTAACCCGCAGCGATGCCACCCAGTACGGAGGTCCTCCCTACACGACTACCACAGAGAGTGTGGGCCTCCCGTGCTTCGAGGCTCGACATGGAGGTCCTCCCCGTGCCACCCTCAATCTCAATTAGGGCCTTCCCCACGATAGTGACACTCAGTACGAATGTCTCTCACGTTCCCGTTATACTGGGTATGGAGTCATTCCTCCTGCCCCTGACCGCTGGTGTAGGGACATTGACCATTCAGTATCTCTTCAATGTGGGGATCCTCCTCGTGTCCTCCTAGCAACTGGTGAAGGTCCACCTCACCTTGAAAAATAGTGGGTTGAAGTTCCTCCTCTCCATGAAAACCAGAGGGGTGAAGGCCAGCCTCGCCTCACTTGAACCCAACACGGAGGTCCCACCCGTGTTCAGCTAGACCGATACAAAGAGCCTTCTCGTATAGAGGTCCCCAGGGGAAACAAACATGGAGGTCCTCCCCATGCTCATTACAGTTCTAGAAGATGTCTTGACCACTCTAGCGCTATCCATGGTGGTCCTCCCCATGTCCCCTTTGACTTTTGTCCCAGGGCTCCTCACACCCTGACTTACTTGGGTGGAAACCCTTTCTGCCTCTGCGCTGGTACGGCTGAAGGACCTTCTCATGTCAGAAATCATCCTTATCCCGAGGAGCCACCCAGGGGTAGGAAGGTGGGTCATTTCTACCATAAGAAGAATCTGGGGAAGGTTCGGACAGAGATTAAACTGGTCCGCTTCCCATACTCTGTAGCAGAATATGACTCTGCACGGGAACCATCCCCTTAGTCCTATGAGTCAAGGGCTGGGGCAAGAACGAGGTGAATCGGCCTAGTACTCTTAGAAGGGGAGGTCCCTAGGATTCCTGCCTCCCTCTACAGGTATATCCAAGAGGATGAAAATCTAGAAACTCCACAAGTTATAGTTATGTAATCTATTGGGACCACTTTGTGTATAAAGATTGTATTCGTTGTCAACAGTTGTCAATACTCTGCAAAATGAAGAAGGAGATGAAGAAGGACTAAAAAGTTAGTGGAGATTGGCTGAAGTGAGGTTTCCTGAAGAATTTCTATGGAATCATAGCATTGGATGTCATACTTGAGCAATTCTCTAAGAATATCAATTCAGATGATTGTTGAATTGATACTAAGTTTAAAGCACTTGTGTCAAAGGTGGCCCATTGTTTAAAAGAATGAATAATGGTGCTATATCATCCATCTAAGGATGACTGAAGAAGAATGAGGATTTATAGAAGACCATTCAATGCTTCACAATTTCATGAGAACCATACAAGAGCTTACATGAAGAAAAAATCATATTATTTGAATGAAGCGGAGAATGATGGATGAAAAAGATAAGAGTGTGGAAGGACTTGGAATTCTAGGATGGTCATGAATTACACATTTCAATGAAATCAGATGATATTTGAACTATTCTTAAAGTTTCAAATACATGTATCAAAGGTGATACATTTTCTACAACATTGAAGGTATTTGAAGAAGCTTCAATTCTCCACTTTTGGATGAAGAGAGACGATTGGAGTTCTTTGGAATTAACACTCCAAAAGGAATTGAGGATTTGAAGTGAGGATGAAAGAAGTACTTTAGAATTCATATTCTAAAAAGAATGGACAAAACCAGACGATGCTTTACTGATATGTATTTCAGAAATATCATATGTTAGGAGAACTTGTGATGCAAACCTTATGAAGGAAACCTGATCTATCGAAGGATATATATATCATGATAGTGTAGTTCATGATGAAAGTGGAATAATGGTTTTGGGAAGCAGTGAAGAGATAAATGACAAAGAAATAGAAAATCTAGAGGTGGTAGAAAAGCACAGTTTAAGGTGGCACCATTTTACATTGTTTTCCAAATTTTAGGGCCTGAAAATTGGGAGATGAAGATGTGTTTTTGGCAATGAATGTTGCAAACATGATTGAAGATGGTTTAGATTTTTGCACGAAAGGCATTATTAAAGGTCAGATAATTGAAAAAAGGCAAAGTCATGGAGTGTGCGGAAATTTATGCAAGTTGCGTGGAAAAAATGATGGCCATGTGAAATAGTAGCGGGATGTGTGAAAAATCAGCGGGTTGCACGAAAAATAAAAAGTCTATGAGAAATACATGAGGAATGAACAAAATATCAATGCTACATGAAATATTGGCGTGGTGCGCGAAATAGAGGAATGCATTTTTTTGTGCAAAAGATGTTTTTTGATCAGAAGCTCAAAAATTATCAAAGGCATGAAATGCGCGAAAGATTTGAGCATTTCGTGAAATATGATGTCATGGGAAAGATTGGGTTTGCACGCAATGTGGAACATGGTGTGGAATTTTTCACATAATTGGTGTATTTTGATTGGAAAGCTGAAAAATGACAAAGGCAAGAGGTGCGCCAAAAATCGGAGGTGTTTGGGAAATGTGCGCGGAACATTAGACATGTTCGCGTAAAAATTGATTGTGCCCAAAATGAGGGTTGATGTTTTACACACAAGAGAGGCTTAATGTTTAGAATGATGAAAAATGGAAAAATCATGAGGTGCGTGAAAAATCAAGGTGATGCGCGGAAATAAAAGAAGGTGCGTGTAATATGAAGAAGTGAGAGACAGTTTTACGCGCATGAAGATGTTTTATGCGCAAGCAGAGGTTTTACGAGCAGGGTCAAAAATGCCTATAAATATGAGGTGACCCCCTCTCATTTTTTAATGCTCGACACTTAGACAAATCCCAATCTCTGACGGGCGGAAAAATTGATGTATTGACTAGTGTGTGAAAAGAAGAAGTGGTGCGTGAAAAAGACAGTGTTGCATGAAAAAACCAATGCTACGTGAAAAAGCAAGTGTTGCACAAAAAAGTGAAGTGCTGTGTGAAAAAGAAGTGTTGCGCGAAAAGGAAGTTCTGCATGAAAAATAAGAGTTGCGCGAAAAATATTTCTCACCAAAATGTGTTTTTACGCGCAAGGTTTGAATTTTCCGCGCAAGCCACCTAGAAGGGTGTGTGAAGAAGTTGGGGGTCCCACAAGCCTTTGATAGGTGTATAGAACTCTCGAAGAAGCTTTTCAATGAATAATGAACTGTGAACCATTTGGTTTCACAAAGAGAAGTTGAACCGCACTCACACGGCTAGGATTTATCACCCTCGTTGTACTTTGCAAAGTAAAGAACTAGACGTGAAATCAAACTCACATCTGCACAAAGGAAGAAGGTAGTATACCGACACACATACGTGTTGGTATTGAGAACTGAAGAAAGATATTAAGACACTACAGTACCATTCCATATTTTACTGTGTCAATGAAAAGAGAGAGAAGAAGAAGAATGATAGAGTATGCCCAATTGAATACTGACAATTGTTCAGGGCATTTTGACTCAGATGATTCCAAGTGAACCGATCTTAATTGCATGAATAATCCAATTGGTGTATGTGATTCTTGCTAAGAAGAGAGAATAAGTTTCAGTGCAGTTGGTTTTTCCACTAAGAAGAATAAAGAATAAGTATAGTGCAGTTGGTATTGCACTAGAAAAGAAGAGAAGGAAAGAAGGAAGAATTGCTTGCCTACTACTTTGCAAGAAATCAAGTGAAGAGCACTAAAGAAGACCAAGAGCAGAACCTAAATTTTGAAGAAGGAATAGGACTGTCTCCAAAGGAAGTATAAAGAACCAGCTAGAGGCTACAAGTTGGACTAGGTCATCGCCAGTCCAGGGAAGAGGATTGTTTCCCACCCCCCTCCAAAGTGTTGGGACTCACATGGGCTAGAGGATTGCTTTCCTAGCCACTCCACTATAATTTCATATCACATCATAGTGGAGAATCCATTCAGTGGTCATATCCATGCATGGAAAGGACATAGATAATCTTATTGAGTGGTGAACCTTGTAAAAATATCATGTGCATATTTTTACTGCTTTCTATTATTGCATGTGACATGGAAAAGAGAATAAGAGAATCAAGATCCTAACAGGTCAAGAGGTATAGGGATAAAAGTTGAAATTGGTTTTAATAGTCCCAAACACTGATTCATCCCCCCACTCAGTGTTAGGTATATCCCAAACTGGTCCTCTCACAATCACCATCGTCGTCATCGGAAGCGCTCTCTACCTCGATAAGAGATCACAATGAACTATTATAGGGATCGATGGCGGGCAAGAAGCATCACAGACTATCGCCAGAATCCCTAGCCCCTGAGCCGGGAATCACGGTCGTCAACCTATCTTATCACGACGTAGCGGCCAGGTCGCTACATTCTTCGGAAGATAGCCCAAGTTTCGGTGGCCAGTCATCCCGTTTTCCATATTCTCCACCCGCCGGTCGGCCATCCCAGCGGTCTACCTTAGTACCGCTGCCAGTTCCTCAGCCACCCCTAGTTGATGAATGTGGTAATGAAGGTAAAAACCCTAAATCTGAGCCGAGACGCTTATGGGACATCCTCACAGTGGACCACCTCCCCGAGATGTTCTGGCCTGTGGCAGTGCCGAATTTTCGCGCACCGAAATCCCTCTCCCCAGAGGAGGTTGAATGTTTCCACCAGACCTTCGGGGTGACTCACTTCCGTCTTCACCACCAGTGAGTGTTTTCTCCCAAGATCCAAGAACACCTTGAATACATCAGCAAACAATGTCGTCTAGTTGATTTGGTTGCGCTCCCTGTGGACCAGCACCTCGAGTCACCAGGCTTCCCGAAGGCCCTTAAACAAAAATACGTTCAGAGTTTCCAGATACTCCTCAAGATCATCAATGAGGCATCCCCCCATGCGAAAATCCATGGATGGGGGCATTATGATTCCCTCCTCTTTAGCCTTATCCGGAGGAAGCCTGACTTGCTAGGCGATATCGAGGACATGCCCCCGGGAAGGGTCACAGTCAACATGGCCGACATAGTAGATGAGGAGGATTAGTGGGAGCTTCTTGATGGGGACTTACCCCCTGAGGGCGTGAAACCACTATTGGACCCATTAGGGAGGATTACTCGTTAGTAGAAGAACTTACTAGGTCTCCCTGCACCCACCGAGTAATTGGTACTCTGCTAGAATTTCGGCAAGGGAAAAGACCAAGCTGGAGATGCAAAGCACTCCAACCCATTCGCCTCAGTGTAGAAGATGAAGGAGGACCCTGAGAAGGCCGCATTGTACCAGCAGCCTGCCAAGCAGAAGAAGCTAGTCAATAGAATCTTGGCTGAATGCGCTGCAGAGCGATGGCCGGACTACAGTGATCCTAGGCCGGGGCAGCAATGGTAGGAACAAATTCCCCTCAACGAGCTACCCGTAGGTGACCCTAACCATCCTGCCCCCATAAACATGGTTTAGGTCGGAACATATGGAAAAAGGGAACGGTATGTCTCACCAAATGCTGTCGAATGGTGTGACAATCTAAGGGACCCATCTCGGGCTCCCCAAGCCACGCCAAGGGTCATGTCGTCAGCTGCTCCATGGGCTGTTGGGCCTATTAATCATGTTGAAGAACCCACAAATGCACTCGTGGTTAGGGATGCCTGTCAAGACTAGGACCCCCACCCATATGATCCAATGGAGGCAATCATTGCCCACCTTGAGGGTTTGGAAATGCGCATGGTGGAAATCTCACCAGATGACAAGCCATATTCAGCATGGGTGGATGATATGCCGACACCTCCAGGTTTTGGGAATCCCACCTTCTCCCACTTTAACGGGACGAGGGACCCGCTTCAGCACTTGGACCACTTCAACCCAAGGTGTGGGCCTATGTTAGGGACTCTAGCGCAGCAGGAGGCTGCCAAGCTACACTATTTTGTTCAGACATTAAAGGAGACTGCATTTTTCTGGTACAACCAGCTTCCCATTGGATCCGTAACCAGCTGGAATGACCTTTGCAGGAAATTCCTCTACCATTTCAGCTCCACCACGCGAAAAAACTAGCATCGCAGACCTCTTCAAGTGAAAAAAAGGCATGAGGAGCATGTCACAGACTTTATCACCCGTTGGAAAGGTCTTACATATTCCTTTGATATGCCACTGACTCAGGAGAAGTTACTGACGAGGTGTGTGAGAAATGTTAGGAAGGAACTGGTTCCCTCTCTAATAACCCAAAACTACCCTGGAGGGTTCCGAGACTTCTCTGATAAGGCCCAGTGCCTAGAAGAAGCTCAGAAATAGACTAACCAGGCACGATCGTTGCCTCATGCAATTCCCTCGAGAAGAGCTGTCAGATATGAGCCCGTCGTGGTGGCCCAGATAGAGGCCCCCAGACAACTAGCATTATTACCAGTGGCATCAGCCCCGCAGCCTCGTAGAGGTCCTCCACCACAGCCGCAACCTTTGGCTTAGCAGCGCCGACCTCAAAATCGGCAAGCACCTCCGCGAAATGCGCTTACACCGCATAGGCGGAAAACTAGGCTCTGCCTTTGCAACATGCTCTTACATATCCTCATTAGGGACAATCTCTAAGGAACCCCTTTTCGGACAAAAGAAACTGGACCTACTCATTTAGTGAGAATCAGGTCCCCGATTATTTTCGAAGTGCCTTGGAACAAGGGATTGTGCATCTGCCTGAGTGCAGAAGGCTAGAGGAGGTGAACCTCACTGATTTCCCCAACTACTGCCCCTATCATCGGATCTTAGTCCAAACCCTCAAGCAATTCCATTTGTTCAAATACTAGATCCAAGACTAGGTCAATAACAACGTAGTCAGGCTAGGCCTGACCCCCACACAAGTGGCATGTGTCGTCGTAAGGCCAGACAGCAGCAGAGACAGTGAGGGAGAGTGGTAGTATGTTTCTAACTATGAGTCCCAGAAGTATGATGACTGGATTGATCTCAAAATGGTTTCTCATGCCCATGGTAACATAGTGCATGCCTGAATCAGCCTGATTCTTCAGAAGCTATAGCCACTAGTTCTGCATAATCATCTCAGTCGGCCTCTTCCCAGAAGAGCAAGCATCAACAGCGTAAGGGAAAGTGACGCACCCCACCAATACTGTCGTCATCCCATACTCTCAGTGACTTCATGCCCCTGGATATGGGTATTCCTCCCAGAATCCGGCCAGTAGTGGATCACTCTTCAAGTGATAGTCAAGGGTACGCTTCGGTTAACACCGTAGAGTTGGTAAACCCCTATATGACTCCTGATAATGGGGAGTGCCAGGTAAACCTCCCCAACTCCCCCAGCCGACGCTAACGTCGGTGGAGCCACGAACATATGATTCATTGAGGCACATCATTTGTCTCCTCCAGCTAGGTCGTGCATGCCACCGAGACCAGACAGTAGGCCCAACGTAGAGCTCAACTCATGCAACCTCTTCATCCGGTGTCGTCAGGCCCACATCAACCACCGTTTGTGTTACTAGATTAGGAAGAGCCGCTTCAACTAGGCCATGACTATCCTAGTCCTAATATAGTCCAACCTTGGTCATCCAGCCCTCATCTGATAACTACCTCGAGGGATTCAACTAGTGAGCAGTAGGATATGCCCAGCACCAGTCAGCGGCCAGCCCAGCCGGCAAGGCCCGCCATGCCTCCTATCACAAAGAGGCCTCTTGCAAGAATAAGTTCTCACCTGGTGTAGAAGTTTTATGTTCTAAAGAACCTTTTTGGTATCCCAGCAAGGATTTCCATCCTTGAGGCCCTCCGCCTATCGCCATATATGAGTGAGGCCCTCACCGAGGCTTTAAGAATCCCCCTCTAGTTTGAGATAGATGTAACAGCCAAAGAAGCTTTTCATGCGGAAGCTATTGATAATTCTGAATGCCAGGACATAATTTCATTATCTAGAGAAGATGAAGGCTCTCTCATATAGGGTCACATCAGTCCACTATACATCACCGACTAGTTTAACGGTGTGGAGGTTATCTACTGTCTTGTTGACTCCAGCTTCGGGATTAACCTTATCCTGACACGGACACTGCAGAAAATGAGTTTATCCGAAGATGACCTAACTCCTTATGATTTAAGAATCCATGGATACGATAGGATAGATCAGACTCCAATCGACCAAATCCGTTTGAAGACCCAGTTTGGGGGCCTAATTTCTAGCACTGAGTATATGGTCATCTCTCAAGAAACCGCGTACAATGCATTCATGGGATGACCATGAATCCACCTGCACACGGTGGTCCCCTCATCATATCACCAGTGCCTCATGTACTCCCTTAATGGTCGAGTAGGCATACTCCAAGGTGATGTGTCTCCTTTTCCATCGTGTGAAGCCCGCTGTCTGGATGCTGACTATTACAAGAGCAAGGAAAAACAGATTTAGGCCAGTGAGGTTAAACCCGTAACGGTTGCAACTGATCCCTGGGCAGGTCTGGATGACGCCTATGTCTTCCCGATCCATTGATTGGAGGCCACAACCCCCGAAATGGGGCAATGTTTTGTTGTATCTGGTAAAAGGGGGAAGCATATTCCCAAGTCTAAGCAATGGTGGAAAATCACCACGTACTCCTATAAAAATCAGGATCGGGTGATCCCGAATCCTCCTACCCCCGTACGGTATCAGGATGTCCATCCCATCGAAATGGAAGTACATCATACGTGTATTTTTCACTGGGATAGAATTAATCGGCTCAAGCCGACGCACCACTATTGATTTGATATCATCAAGTGTGGCCTCTTGGGCTGAAGATCAGACGGGATCAGATCATCAGCCTTCGTTGCTATTATTTCGGCAGCACGTGAACCTTCCGATATGCTGTCCACTACCACCCAGGTTGGTACCAGCTTCTCACAAGGGGGTGTTGACCTAGAGGAAGCTTCTCTCGCTAGAGATTCCTCCGCAAGAGAAGAAGAAGATTTGGAGGATGCTCCCCACCCCCCCACCTTTGAGGAGGGCATCTCCGCCACAGTCGATCAATTGGTACAGGTGATCCTCGGTAGCGAGGAGTATCCGAGACCCACATTGATCAGTGCCGCTATATCCCTCTAAGAGAAAAAGCAGTACGTGGACTTCCTTAAACAACATCGTGATGTATTCTTCTAGTGCTAGGACGATATTCCAAGACTAGATCCTCAGGTAGCCATCCACCACGTCCGTCTTCCGAAAAATCAGCATGGGTTCAAGCAGCCTTCTAGAAAGATTCACCCTTATCATGGTTCCATGGTCGAGGCTGAAGTTGACAAGATCACCAGAGCTAACTTTGTCAACGAGGTCCATTACCCCAAATGGCTGGCCAACATTGTGCCAGTTAGGAAGAAGAACAGGCAGATCAAAGTCTGCATCAACTTCCTCGATCTCAACCATCACTGTCCGAAGGATGACTTTCCCCGTACTATGACAGAATTATTGATCGATGCTTTGACTGGGTTACAAGACCTTTCCTTAATGGATGGGTACTTCGGATACAATCAGATCCAGATGGCCCCCTAGGATGAGGAGTCCACAGCTTTCAGGGTGCCATAAGGTACGTTTTGTTACTAGGTCATTCCCTTTGGCCTGAATAATGCAGGTTCCGCATATCAGCGGGCCATGCGTCGCATATTCAAACCAATCCTCATGACATTGGTGGAATGCTACGTGGACGATCTGGTGGTCAAATCTCGCCAGCGCCAGGACCATCTCAAGGACCTCGAGAAAGTGCTCGGCTTCCTCCGTTCCCGCCATCTGAAGATGAACCTGCTGAAATGTGCCTTCGGGGTTACCTCTGGAAAATTCCTTGTCTTTGATTTCAGGTACCGGGGCAACGATATTGACCTAGAGAATAACAAGGTCGTCTTCCAGATGCCTCCCCCGAGCAATATTTGGGATCTTCTAGGTTTCCAAGGCCACTTAGCCTAAATATACCGATTCATTGATAATATGTTTGGAAAGTGTAAGCCCATTTCTTGGCTCATAAAGAAAGGCTCTGCCTATGAATGGGATGAAGAGTGCCAGACTGTGTTTGAGGAAATCAAGCAGTATCTGCTCTAGCCTCTGGTCTTGATGTCACCTGTCTCCTGAAAGCCTCTGATCCTATACGTGACCACCCTGGAACAATCTATTGGTACCCTTCTCACCCAGAAGAATAATTAGGGGACAAAAATAGTCTCTACTGCTTCATCTGCATGCTCCTCAATATGGAGACCAGATACTCCTCCATCCAGAAGAGCTGCCTTGCACTAGTATTCACAGTACAAAAGTTGTGACACTACTTGCAGCACCATGAGGTACAGCTGGTGTCTCAGGTAGACCCACTGAAGTACATTCTGAACCAGCCCATGTTGACCATACGTCTAGCATGGTGGTTAGTGATTCTTCAATAGTTCGATATCAGGTTTGTCTCTCAGAAAGCTATCAAGGGACAAGAGTTGGTAGACTTCATTGCTGCCCATATGGCTCCTACTGACCAGTCCCTAGACCTAGATTTTCTGGACGAGTCAATCCTCTTGGTAGATCATGTCATCCCATGTTGGAAAATGCACTTTGATGGTGCTTCCCAAAGCCCAAATGGCTGGAGACTCAATGATCCCAGAGTCAACAGAGTAGGCCTGAGTATTATCTTTATTACCCCGGTGCAAGCCATTCTTCCGTACTCATTCCTGTTGTCAGAAGGCTACACCAACAACAAGGCGGAGTATCGGGCTATTATCACTGGCCTCGAGCTAGACCTCGAGATCGATGTACCCCATTTTCATGTGAAAGGGGATTCCAAACTAGTCATCAAGCAAATAAATGGTGACTATGTCGTCAAAAATCTAGAGCTCGTACCATTGTTGGAGCACACTCTCCAGCTAATAGCCTAGGTCTCATCTCGGCCAGAAGTTACTCATGTCCCGCGATCTCAGAACGGTCGAGCTGATGCCTTGGCCGGCCTGGCTGCATCACTCACTGAACCTGAGCAGGATGATCTGATTATACACATGGTACATCGAAGAGTCTTTTCTCTCGTCACCCTAGAGGATTACGACGGCCTGTAGGTAATCCATCTTACCGCTGGATCCTCTACATGAGGACCCCAGGTTCCTCAGATGCAGTGGTTGAAGTGAATACCAACTGTAGATCTCCCTTTGTTGAGTATCTCCAAAATGGTTGACTCCCGGCTAATTGGGACAAGCGTGAGTGAATCCGACGCCACGCACTACAGTTTACCCTCCAGAGTGATCCCAGTCTCGATTAGATCCTCTAAAAGTGTGGGTTTGATGGTGTTCTCCTCCGTTGCATCCAAGGAGTCGAGATTTCTCAGGTTATGAAGAAGTTTCATGTTGGTTCCTATAGTACCCACTATACTGGGCCGAATCTATCCCCTTAGATTCAGAGATTAGGGTATTTCTAGCCCTCCATGATCCACGATTGTATCGAGTTCACCAAAAGATGTCATGCGTTCCAAATTCATGCTAACTTCATGCACCGACCGCCAAAACCTCTCCACTCCACCAAGTACTCTTGGATGTTTGCAGTGTGGGGACTTGATGTCATGGGACCATATCCACTGGCAATAGCTTTCCAGTGCAGATTTATCCGGACCTCTACGGATTTAATTCCCAAGTGGGCAGAGGTAGTTTCGCTGAAGTAGGTCAAGGCTCGTTCTATCATCGACTTCATGAACTCCAATAGCATCTACTGATTTGGAGGCTATCATGTCGTCCTCACCAATAACGGCACCAAATTCCATGCAACTGAGTTTAAGAAGTTGTAATCCAAGTACAACATCCGTTATAACCATACCTCCCACTACCACATGTAGGAAAATGGGCAGATTGAGGCGTTCAACAAGACCCTCTCTGACATCTTGCAGAAAATGGTTGTTCAGAACAAGAAGAGTTGGCAGAAAAAGCTCCCCAGTGCCATCTGGTCTTTTCGGACATCAAATTTTAATTCTAGACAGGTGACCCCATATTCCCTAGTATACGGAACTGAGGCCATCCTGCCCATCGAGATTAAATTGCCTTCATTACGCACAACGGTCTACGACCAGCAGGCGCCAGATGAGGTAGCTAAAATTCATCTAGATGAATTGGAAGCGCTTGATGAGAATATGCTTTGTGCCCTAAATAATCTGGAAAGGCATCAGAATAAGATAGCCAGAGCCTTACAAAAGAAGATTCGCCTCCGCTCTTTCCTATAAGGAGACTTGGTATTGGCCCTCCAGACACAAATTATCCCTGGCAGGAAACCACCCAAGTTGGAGCCCAAATGGGAAAGAACTTATATAATTCATAGGGTTTAACCCAATGGATCATACTCCCTAGTGACCATGGATGGTGAGAGTATAACTCCTCCCACCAATGCCATGTTCCTCAGACAATACTTTTCCTGAGCCTATGATGGTCCTACACGACCTTAATCAATTTGGTCATGCGCGACCTTAAACTATTTGGTCCTGCATGACCTTAAATTGTTTGGTCTAGCACGACCTTAAACTATTTATTCCTACCTGACCTTAAACTATTTGTTCCAGCACAACCTTAAATTGTTCGGTCCCTCATGACCCTAAACTTCTTGTTGGTCCGGTATGACCTTAAACTGTTCGGTCCCGCATGACCCTAAACTGCATGATATTCCTGTATGACCTTAAATTGGCTTGTCCTTCACAACCTTAAACTAAACCCTTATAACGTTGTGTGGCTTGATTTCTGTCACCATGGGATACGTAGGAACGCTCATGCGTCTCGTCTTGAGCCTAACCCCAAACTCTTCTTTTTGACTATTCCACCATGGTATAGTTCTCTCAAAGGGTCCTCGCATGGCATGATGTAGGATTCCTTAGCCCCACTCATGTCGGGATTACAGTGGTCGCACCATGCGCCCACTCCATGTTCTTCTATTCTCCCATGTCCTCACCGTATGACGTTAAACTGCATGGCCTTCAAGAACTACATGTGGATTTATTCCCATCCTTATGAGATACGTAGGAACGCCCTGAAATTTCGTCTGTTGTCCTATATCGAATGCTAGAATATCCCCTTGGGTCAAGACATATGGTGTGGTGCGGGATTATATCCTCATCCATGTCGATATCATCTCGATCCCTCCATACGTCCCCCTCCCCGGAGGTTTCCTCCTCTTTAACCGATGGGCACAACTATGCTTCACTCGTTCTTTTGTTTGGGACTCCATCATCCCTCACATCCAGAAGGGCCCCCGAACAGCATGGATTCTAGGCCTAATGTCTCTCCTACCACTTCTGTCCAACGCCCTCGAGGATGTTGAGAAAAAAATTGATATAAGTCCTGCATTGTGAATACGGTCAGCGGTCGATTCTCACTTGTTGTTACCATTCTCAGTCACTACAAGGATGTTGTGTTTTGAATATAGTCAACATATATCCTATTTCATCAGATCCACCCCACGATGTCCGAAACATTGAGTGTAGTGGTCCATTATAACCCATTGTATCTCCAAGCGACGAACTCCATTCGGGTGATGCCAGCTATAAGACCCCTATATGATAGGGAGAGCCGAATCCAGATCCTTGTTCCCCACACCGAGCACTACTCACACGGGCTTCAGAGCTATGATGAGGCGGTAACCGCATAAGAGGTCATATGGATACCATTGGTCGGGATGCCCAACCTCAGGCCCCATGGCCTTTTCCACCCGAGGCCCAGCCTCAGGCCCCTTGGCCTTTTCCATCTGAGGCCAAGCCTTAGGCCCCTTGGCCTTTTCTATCTAAGGCTTAGCCTCAAGAACCTTGTCCATTTCCATTCGAGGCCCAACCTCAGACCCCTCATCCCTTTATGGCCTCTGGACCAAGTTCTCATTCAGGTTTGTGTGGTGTGGTGCAAGATTATGTCCACATTCACATCAGGATATTTCGCCACGCCACACATCTCCCCTTGAGACATTCCTCTCGTCATTTATCATCCATACCGCAAGCACACGCCCTGCCACACTTCGCGTGCCCAATACCAGGCCCCGGGCACAACTCTTAACTCTTATAGGATAGTATGGTGTGGTGTGGGATTATGTCCCCATTCATGTCAGGTTACTTGCCGTACCGTACACCTCCTGTGTCTGGGGTATCTTGCCCATTTTCATCCTCACTAAAAGACGTTAAACTGGAAATTGGTCAGGACATTCCGTCTGGGGCCCAGCCTCAGGCCCCTTGGCCTTTTTAGGCCCTTGGCTCAATTTCTCACATAGGGTTGTACAGTGTGGTGTGGGATTATGTCCCCATTCACGAAGGGTTACTCTCTGTACCATACCCCCCCTATCGTTGGGGTATCCTACCCCTATTTTCGTATCTTCTAGAACTACATGTGGCTTGATTCACATCCTTATGGGATACGTAGGACCGCCCGAACATTTAGACTTCGGGTCCAGCCCCATCTCTTGGATATCTCCCTTTCACCTTCACCCCTTAGCCTACCCTTTTCCAGGGAGTGGAGTGTATGATGTGGCATGGTACTATATCCTCATTCACGTTGGGTTAGTAAAAACCACACCATTTACCTCCTCCTCTGGAGAGTTTTCCATCCTCCTTGGGCTATAATCATCTTTTAAAATCGACTGCTCTCAAAATGAGCCCCTCGGTCCTCTTTGGTGATTCACTAATGTGCCCAAGGGTACTCTGGTTTAGCATCTGGAATGTCAGATCCAACCCAGACATGCTTTCACCCATTTCACAGGCTTCGTGTTCCCCCTCATTATGGTTTCCATCACCTTTCACATCCCAAAGAGACCCCCAAATGGCATGGATTCTAGGCCTAAGGGCTCTCCTACTATTATGGGCCAACGTCCTCAAGGGTTTCAGACAAAAAATCGATACATGTCATGCATTGCAAATATGGTCTATGGATGATGCTCATTTGTTGTCCCCATTTCAGGCTAATGTGATATGGATGCAATGTTTTGAACATGGTCAACAGTTATCCTGCATCGTCATGCCAACCCCATCAAGCTCTAAATTTTGGTTACATGACTCCCATCCTTTTCCACCTCATCATGTCCAAGTAGAACTTTGAGACTCTTGGTACTATTAATCAGTGCACATCGGCGTGTTAGGAGAAAAAAATCCAAGATAAGGTATTGGTCGGGGCACTCCACCAATTTCCCCTTTGCATGTATTTCACGTATTGTAAATACCTTGTCTACCCATGTTTCCTATACTGATTTCGACTCACGTAGGCTTAGGGATCGGATGAAGGTCCGCACTTACTTGGAATAGTCCCGCTTTTCCATGGTCCAAGTTCTAAGACCTTAAACTAAGATATTTATGTATTTCCCCTTTATATAACTACATACAGCTTGATTCCTATTCCATAGGATACATTGGAAAACCCAGACACCTCATCTATGGGTCTAGCTCGATTGAGAACTAGTCTCTCCCACTTTCTACCTTTTAACCTTTCATGGCCATTTGGCCTGAGGATTCATTCTCAGAATTGCACATGGTGTGGTGCAGGATTATGTCCACATTCACGTCAGGTATGATTTATTGCACCGTGCACATTCCCCATTGAACCTCATCTCTACGTCCAGGCCATATGATGTTAAACTATGTAGCCTTGTCCCACGTGACTTTAAACTATTACGTCTATGCTGCATGACATTAAAGTGCATGGTTGGTCCCATCACATGACCTTAAACTATGACAGCATCGTCCTGGCTACATGATGAAAACGACACTGCATTGTGATGTCCTCGCTCAAGGACCGTCTTCTTTGGTATCGGTTAAACACCATACCATTTGTCAATGCCTTCATTTGTCTTGATTCTTGTTGCGATGCCTGGATTTGATATTCCAGGCCCATCGCTTCAAAAAAAACACTCATTCATCCTGAAGGGCAAACAAGATCTATCAAATACCACTACTTTCGGTGTATGGGCTAGATACACATAACCTTACTATACCTAGCACAGATATCCCACCATTCCATCTTAAGAACTATGTGAAGCTTGATCCTCATTCTCATGGGGTATGTAGGAACGCCCATGCACTATACCTCGGGCCCATCTTAACTCTCGTTTCCGGTCCCTTGACCTAAAACCTTTTAAGGGAACACATGATGGTCAGAACCCTAGGTCCCCATTCACGTCGGGTATTATAATTACCCCACCATGTGTCTCCCGTGTTTCCGACCATCCATGGTCCGAGTTCTATGACCCAAAACAAAGATCTCCCTATGGGAACTGCACGTCACGCTTGGCTATTTCACCACCCTACACACATTTCATTAAATCAATCCCCCTTTAAAGCTCATCCTAAGACCATTAAGCTGGAAGTGTGCGACCCTAGGACCCTCATCCTTGGGGAAGGGACTTGACTCCCTCTATCTGATACGTCTCATTGTCGTACTTAGATGCATCCTGAAAAAGAACCCAAAGTGTGGGATTTTCACGGGGACATTCCCCTCATTCCACGTCTAAGCTTCATGAGCTCGTTATTTGGATCCTCATACTCTTCCACATTTGAAGGGACCCCTTCGTGGCCTGGTCTCATGTCACATTGTCTTACCTACCATTCCGGGCCAACATCCCTGAAGATCTCAGAAGTCATTTGCGACAGGTCCCGTGTTTCGAACATGTTCAGCGGTCGACCCTCATTTGTCTATCCCCATCCCAGGCTAATGTGATATGGATACTGTGTTTTGAACATAATCAAAATATATACCCTATCACCATGCCACCATCATTGTGGTCCAGATCTTGAGCATCATGATTCACACATTTCTACTTCCTTATGTTCAAGGGGAATTCCAATATACTCTGCTTTACCTCATTACGCATCTAGGTGCATTACATGGATGGGTCAGTATCATTGGGACACCATTCACCTAGTGTCCCCTCTCCACTAACATGTTCCTTCCTACATCGGGAAAGTTCCAACGCTACTTGTTTCCCACATCGAGCATGACTCACGTGGGCTTAGTAGTTTTGGTAGGATATGTACTAGCACTGCCATGTCCTTCGCCCCACATGACATTAAACTGCACCCTCAGAACTATGTAAAGCTTGATTCCCATCCTCATGGGATATGTAGGAATGCCCATGCATCATGATTTTGGGTCCATCACAGGAATCATAAATCATGTTACCCTTTTTTTTCAGCCCCTTGGATAGAGTTCTTTTGGGGAACCCTGCACTCTTACCCTCACCAAGTCCAGGATGGCCCGCGGTAACGTTGGGAGGCAACCATTTCCACATCAGATAGGTCCTGTTTAGAAGAATGTTTGATCCCTGATCAGACCGATGTGCCCACCCAATGTGTGTCCACCAAGATGGTATAATTTCAATAGTGTTGGAATCCATTCGAACAACCCATCACTCCACCATGCACGCTTTGTGTGCCCCTTATTCAGACCCTCATCCCTTTTCACATCTAAATTAACCCCCTAACAGTATGGATGCTCTGCCTATGGCTTGCCTATTGTCCTAGGATAACATTCCGGAAGACTAATGGATAACATTTCGAGTCAGGCCCCATTTTGTGAACATGGTTAGTGGTCGGCCCTCATTTGTTTTTTCCATTTCAGGATAACGCAATTAGGATACTGTGTTTCGAATACAGTCAACATTTATCCTTCATTATCACGCCACCCCCATAGTATTCTGAATCCTGAGTATCATGATTCACATTTCCCATTCCCCTATGTTCAGATTAATTCCAACACCCCTGGTGTTACCCTGTTCGTGCACAAGAGCACATTGGGAAAATGGTAATTCGGCTATTCTGAGAGATTTATTCTCTAGTTGGGTCCCTCCCTTATCTTCCCGGGAATCCAGGTTGGTTGTTCAAACCCCGGATTCCCAAAACATGGTCGACACTCTTATGTTCAGGATAAATGACATAGCGGTCATCCTTTGTTTCTCACGTTGGGATCAACTCACGTGAGCTTAGGGATTGATCACTAGGTGTTTCGCGAATATGACAGATTCAAGTGAAACCAACACAAATAACGGAACTCATGCAGGCTATGGAATCAAATGGTCAAAGCATGAAAGTAAATTTGATGGTTTGTAATCATTACAGTACCCGAGGGTTGTTTACCCCCATGGACAGGTTAACCTCGTCAGAAGAGCGTAGCAACTCTGTCACCCTCTGGCTGGTGGCATCCAAAATTTGATGTCGCCTATTCATCTCCCACTCCTCTTCGGTAGTGAGAGGTGCAACTCATTGGCCACAATCTTGGCCCACTCCATTTTGGTCTGAATGGAGGTCATCTCCTCAGCGGCTCTCTTCATGCCCTCTTTGGCATTTTCCAGTCGGGCCTTTAATCACAATATTAACTCAGATTGCGCGTTGAGGGAGGTCGAGTGCTCGTCCGCCCGACTCTATAACTGCTAGACCTCATCTTCAGCCTCTTGGAGACTCTTTATTTTTTTCGCCTTCCTCCGCTGCTATCCCACACTGAGGCCATTGTCATACTCTTGAATATTTTCTACCATAAGATTTTGGACGAGCATGTGTGGATGCTGGGCATCCACTCCCCCAACACACATTTCGCGCAGTCGCGAGCGAAGTATGTCCATCAAATTCATCCATAGTGCTTGCGGGTATCATCAATGAAGCACTTGATCAGGTTCCGTGATTGGTGATGAAATATTTTGTTGCCCTCTTCATTAGAGGCCATCTCGTCCCAGTCAGCACGGTTAGTAGGCACATATGTGGGGAATGCCCCCAAGAACTCTTCAGCAGGGTCCACATCTAGTATTTGATCAGGCGTGGTGCGACCTGGACTATCTGATTGATCCTCGTCATTGGATCCCACCTCAATGATCTTAGGTGTAGCCCCACTAATAGTCCCACTGGTGATCGGGAGCGCCATAGTTAGTTCAGTCCAGACCTTCGCCTCCACAACCACTAGAATTCCCCTAGGAAGGACGCCCCCAGAAGCCCCGACCAACCTTGCCAAGGTGGACCATGCCATTTTAAGAACAATACACACCCAGAAAAAGGGGGCATGAATGTTAGTTGGAATGGTCAGGGGATGGAAGTCATGAAATTGGTGGAAGGGACTTACATAGATCAAATTTTTGATCTCGATCTTATGTTGATGTCATCTGGACCCCGAAGCATGGCCCCCCGTATATGGTCAGAAGGTATGAAAGCTCAGTAGGGGTCACCTAAGGTATCCTAGCCCTGCTGAATATAGTAATAGATGCAACAACAGGCGTAGATCCCAAGGGTCCAACATCTTCTTCCACTGAGGGATGAGAACGATTATTGTATATATTACTCTCCTACATGGTTCAGATGTTAGCAAGGAGTCCAGAATGACCACAAAGAAGGCCTCAGAGAATGGGGTTTCATATTTTTACCTCAAGGGCCTCTGCAAACTCTTCAATATTTGAGTCTTGATCTCCAACTTTGCCCTCATCCAATGGGTTCCCTCTCCCGGACTCATAAACCCTGGAGGACTCTTCTGATTCTTCCGGAAGAGGTAAGTACTCTCTCAAGTCAGTGGTCGACAACTACGGGGGAGTAGTGCGATCGAGAACCACCTGGAATCAATTTTTTATTGGATGAGGAGCACCCCGGGAGTGCACGAAGTCCTCCAGATCAGTCAGATATTGTTCCCCTTCAGATTGGGACACCGCAAGTCTGGCCCTGATGAGGCCTATTCCCAAAAAATCTATCCCAAGATGGTTCAGGTGTTTCCACATCTCGGACGGGCCAAGGAATTCCCTGTTGACATCCCAAATGTCCTAGGCCTTAGGGAAGACAACATTCTCCTGCATGCCTATATGGCGCAACTGCTTCCCTGAAGCCTAAATAAGTATTCTATAGAATCTTCTAGGTGGCCTACCCTCTGGATAACTATGATCTTCTAGAATCACCGGGTCGGCTACCACTGTCAGATCAGCTGCCATTGCTTCCCCTTCAACTGGTGTGGGCCTCACTGCCACGACAGCCCCGCCACCATGGGATTCCCTTTCTACCTTCTGAACCCAGCCCTGGGGTCAAGAAAGCTCACCATCACCGACTCGAATGGTAGGATGCTTCAGCATCTCCCCCGGGTAGGCTACCTCCCACCTTTGGGATTATTCATTTAACGGCTCAAGGATGAAGGTCGGTGGAGGCAACTAGTTCTGTATTTTCCCATCTTCTCGTGTGAACATGAGACACATTTTCCTCATCACGAATGGGTGTTCTTCATATTGCACCTCCAGATAGACCTGTGGGGTCAGCTGCTTCATGCACCGGAATTGCCTTGCAAACCGGTGTGGGGTGTACGGATCACAGAGGGGAAAACGGTCCACTCTCTCCACCAGTACTCCACCTCAGAAGGTTGGGAGATGGGCTCAGTGCTCTTTCGTACCCTTTCCATCCTCAGTGAACACCCCTATCGACAATGAAAATAGGTGGAAATTGAATTCCTCCACCTTACACACTCGGTTCAGAACCGACGGTGCCGTCAGCTTGGCTGGAAAGCTCTTGGCAGAGTTCAGGATTGATGGGAGGAAGTTCGATCCCATAGGAGAGATAAGGTTCAGGTATTCATAAACCCCCCTGATATGTGCCTCTATACACCCATACATGAGGTGGAATGGCCCACATCTCCTCTATGGCCTTTTCTCCTCCCTGATATTCCATAGCACCTTATACAGCTTAGCGAGCATCGGGATTCCTAGGTTGACCCATCCTCCTTTTGCCAATGTGGATGCCATGATAAATGTGCTTAGGCATACTCCCATGTTGGTATCCCTCGCCGGAAAGATCCAACCATAGATAAGATCCGTGTTGAACGCTTCCATACTTGTTATTGGTTGTTACTCGGTGCTGAATCAGAATCCCCATGTTGTCCACTAGCTGTTCTCTAAAAGTCTCCAGTACGAGTGCTCTTTACTCTGGTCCCCCTTTGGAAATGTCCGAGGCCTCGCTAGAAACTACCTATTTTCCAGGAAGATCAAGAATTTTTTGAACCACCACCTTAAGTGGACATCCCTTACGACTTTCTTATCCTCTCTGAGAAAAAGCTCCATCAACGCCATCGCAAGCTGAGGCATTTGTTCTAGATCCTCCCATTCACTCATGACGAGGAGGAATTCAACATACATCACCCCCAATATCGGGACCCTCGAGATCTGGTGGACATCCCACAAGATGATACCGACCACCCCATGGTGTAAGTGGAAGGTATTGTTACTCGAATATCATCTACTCAATAGCTCTGGCAGAAGCTATTTCAGTTTATATACGTGGAATTGGGAGGCCTAGACCACCTCGTAAAAACCCACTCTCCTCAGCTTAGCCCTGAACTCCTCACACGAGGGGCCTACCCAGTAGTCCAAGGCCCAATCGTCTATGAAGTTGTCGCCCTGGCACAGGTCCCATTCCTCAGACCACCCCTTCCTCGAGTTCCTCAAAACTGCCTTCAAAATCATCTGGTATAGTGGGGGGGGGGATGTCCCCAACAATAATTCCTTCCCGTCGACATTATTCAGGTGGTTGTATACGTAATCAACATCAATGGGTGTGAAATCCTCCCAGGCATGGCCATCAACCACCCTGAACCATCAACACTGGCATGAATTCCTCCTAAACCAGTAAGTTGGTTCATCCTGACTTCCTTCTGGGATGAAGATGTCATCCCTCATCCTAAAACCATACAAAGGAAACCTCTTACACAACGGGTAGTTCTTATGGCCCTCCGACAGCAGTTGCACCAGCGAATCATGGTTGGAGTGGCTCCGTAGCAACTCCCCCAGACCCAGACGGTTCACCATCTCTTCCCTTTGGGAAGCATCCACAAGGACCCCCTAGGCAGATTTTTGATGATCCATTCAGTTTTTAAATTTGGGAGATTTTCGGGTTGGTTCGCAAATCTAGTTTATGGAGAACGTTCACAGAGTACATTTGCAGAGAGTGTTTGCAAATCATGTTCACAGAGCCCTGCCTTGCCCTTCAAACGCATAGTCACAAAGTGCTAAGATGTGAAGTCAAAGACTCATTGAAGTTTCGTGAAGCATAAGGCCCGATTCGCAGAGAGCAATTGCGGAGTAGGCGGAGATACGCGAATCAAGAGTGCTAAAGTCCAAAATTGTGGAGAAGAGAAAAGACAAAAGAGAGTTCATGTCCCCTATTTATAGGTGAGGAACCCTCAGGGCTTCACACTGCATCTCGGCCGAAGAAAGCTTTGTGGTGCATCAGGCCGGTGCTTCGCTTTCCATATTGGCGAGCCCTGTTCACGAGATAGGTTCGTGAACGACTGAGGATTTTGGCGATCGACCCTCATACTTCGACCCATGATTTCTCCATGGCTCCATGTCTGAGGGGGGGGGGCATTTGTTAAAGCCAAAATTTGTGGAGGAGAAGAAGACTCAAACCTGATGGCTGCCTCACTAAGCCCCTTCGCAGAGTCACTATGACATTCATGGCCCACCGCGGAGCAAGGAGGTTGGATGCTCCACGAACGCATTTTGACGTTCATGGCCCACCGCGGAGCAAGGAGGCGGGACGCTCTACAAACGCATTTGATGTTCGTGACCCTCCACTGAGGAAGAAGGCGGGATGCTCTGCGAATGCATTTGATGTTCGCGACCCGCCGCGGAGCAAGGAGGCAGGACGCTCCTTGAATGCATTTGATGTTCGCGGACCACTACGGAGTAAGCAGGCGGGATGCTCCGCGATCACATTTGACATTCGTGGCCCGATGTAGAGTAACAAAAAAATATAGCTTCACACCGAGTGACCACTGCTTCGCGGCACCTCTCCCCTATATATATCAGCCTCCCCCCAATTACAATAGGCAGATCATCCGACCTTTAAACTTCCTAGAGCCCGAATCGTGAAGCACCTTCTGCTCTGTTAACCATGAGATATGCGAGGTACTTCTGGTCTGTGAAGGCCTCCCATTTTCCTTGTTTTAACCCCCTCTTTCGAGAGGGATTCCTTTCGTGGAGCCTAAGGGCCTCCGTGGAGGATGCATATCCCCAATGGTACCCGGGTCGTTGTAGAGCATTTATGCTTTGCAAAACACCCTTCTCATACACGAGATCCACATGCTAAGGTAGGGTCACTATACATCGCGAAGCACAATTTTTCATGATACCTTGCTCTGCGAGGAACCTTTACTCTGGAAGGAAGTTCTCCGTGAATGCCTATCCACTTCGCGAAGCACCCCCCATATGCACTTCTACCCTATTATTAGGCTGGGATGCTCCACTTCATAAAGAATACCCCTTTGTAAGTATCCTCCATCATGCGGAGCACCTGAGCTTCACAAGGCCCCTGCCCATGAACCCCTCTACATTGAAATTCTTCTTCCCGTGCGACCTTCTAGGTTTTCACGATGAAATTTCAATGTCCCTTGGACGATACTGCCCGTTACATTGCTTCGCCTCATTCTTCTTCGCATAGGAATGCTAACGTCTATTTCTTCTTCGTATAGCCATGCTAACGTTGACCCCTCAATGGTTAGCTCCATTACACCACCTCACAACGGCATTGTCACTACCTCCCTACCCTCAAGGGTGGGATGGTATTGGTTATGTAAGTCCTATGGGTTTGTAGCGCACCCAGATCGTCCGAACTGCATGACGTTAAACTACCAAGTGCCATCATCCTCAGCACATGACGTTAAACTGTGACCTCACCCTGTTCCTCACACACGGGGTTCTCCCACCATGGAAATTCTTCACACCCACTCGTCTCCATGGGAGTGAGATCATTCCCCATACGGAATGATATCCTCTTCATAGGAGCGACATCTGCCCATGGGAAAAGTGTAGCCACCTTGGTGTAAACCCCTGGCCTTTCTTACAGGGGGTAGCGCAGTTGCTTCTCCTTTCTTTTCTGGTGCCCAGGGACAATAAAGGGAATGATGGGGAACGATGCCCCTCCTTTCTTTGATCCCAAATCCCTCCCCCATTGCACTTTTTTACCACCATGCCTCTATCATGGAGTAAGTCCCAACCTCTTCGGGCTGCTAACCATGCATAAGCCCCTATTTCCTCTTTGGGATACGATCACTGTAACGACCCAAAGTTTTTCAATGGAAATTACCTTCTTATAATCATGACATAAAATAACATGAAAACCTTACATAATGAACTACTAAGTTCTAATTGACCTTTAAACATAAGTTTTTCACTTCTGTGTTTGGAATTTCAAAAATCCAACATACAGGGTTGTGTTCAAGAGGATTTTTGGAGTTTATTGAAATAAAAAATAACTTTCAATGAATAGTAATGTACCCTTGTGAATAGTAACATACCCTTATGAATATTATTATTACCCTTATTAATAGTAAATCATCCAAAATAAGAGGAACCTTACCCATGAATAATTAAATAAAATTTAGACATCTTAGAAAGGGACAATTTGACCTTAGTAAACTTTTTGGTATTTTGTAAGTCATAAATAATTAATTATAATTAATTAATTAATTCAAAATAAAATGTATTTTCCTAAAATGTGTTCATAAATTATCAAAGCAATGTATTATAGTTTTTAGATAATTTTATAAGACCCTATGAAATTTTTGAAAGTACTATAAAATCGGTTTTAACTTTTAAAAACAGTTTTTAAAGTAAATTATGATTTTAATTAAATAACCAATTAATAATATTTAGAAAATTATTTTTGAAAAGTGTACTTCATTTTTGGATTCTACACGTCAAAAAATGGTTGGGGTAAATTTTTGGTATTTTTCTGAAATACTTGAATTTATGATGAATAGTGAAATACCGTAATTTAAAAAAATAAGCTAAATAAGCTAATTATAGAGTCATGTGTGATGTTTTGCTGATGTAATCCCACTTGATTCGGGATCACATGATAAAATTACTATTAATTCTCATTCAAGACTCACTATTCCTTATCTTAGGGGAAATTAATAAACTAAGGAATTTTATATTAAGGAAACTTCTCCCCCCTCCACTATAAATAATACCCTTCACACCCTCATTTCCTCACACCTCTCAATCTCTATGACTTCTCTAAACTTGGCCTAAACCTATTACTTATACCCTATAACACTTTAAAGAGCTTTTGGTCTCATAAATTGACCAAGCCTAGCTTCTTTAAGAAGGATTTGAAGAGGATGATTTAAGAGGTAATTTCTCTCCCTCTTCTCCTTTATTATTCTTTCATGTTCAAGTTCATTTCTTGATCTCTCCGGACCTATCATCATCAAAATGGTATTTTAACTCCATTATTATACATGTAATGTAATTTTATGATGCTAATAGGATATTATATCATCCTACCCCTTTTCCCTCTTCCTTTTATTTTATTAAAGAGAACGTTGTTCGTGAGGTGTTAATTTATCACCTTCAAGAACGACATGCTTTCTTCTTCCATTTCTACCTTCAGATCTGGTCATGAAACCATTTTATGGTTGAAACAGAATATTTTATATGTATTATATCCTATTTAAAGTTCTGGAACTAACTTATGACCATATTTATAGTGATAAAATAAAACAAGTTCTTTATGATCGAAAACTCACTCAAATTAACCCAAACAATCATCATTTAATTCTTATCTAATGATTCATCCACATTGATCTAATATAATTAATTATAATATCATCCAAACTGCTGTGATATCATTAATAACATGTATTATGAGTTCTTAATTTTTACCCATGTTCTACCCGAAGTTCAATTTAAGAATACAAGTGAACCACTCAAGGAAACCATAAAAACAAACATTCCCGAATAATGTTTTTAATCTCTATAACTCATCCAAAGGCACATAAAATCACTTAATGAAACCATAATGAACCATATAATTGTAAAAAAGGTTCTGAATTTCTAAGTAATGAATATAATTTCATTATATAGTACATTAAAGAAAATGAAGCATTCAGATACAAGGTAAAGGGAAAATCTCAAACCCAATTTTCTTTCCTCGGGTTCTCCCTCTTTCACTCCAATTTGGTATGGTCACTTCTTAAAAATAATTTTTTCATAATTATATTAACTTTTATGGGATATATATGTTTTCTAATGAAGTTTATGTCATTCCAAATGTTTTACAAAAGAACTCTTCTTTTAGGAACTCAACTTTTACCTCTTATTCATGGTTGATGGTTCTTGTATCAAGTACATTGTTACCTTTTTATTTTGGGAAACCAAAGCTTATGAATGTATTCTTATGAGATGAAACCCATTCCATACCATGGGTTAGTTATGTCCACTTTGTATTTATGTTCCATGTATCAACCATGATAATGACAATGTTATGATGTGACGGGTCCGCCCGGAATTATATAGCGCAATATGAATGTTTAATTAACAGGTGCGCCCGAAATTATACAGCGCTCCAATGAATTGGGTAAAGTGATGAATATCATTAGTAAATGGGAAATGATGAGTGAAAAAGATTATAGCTTGGTTCAAAAGTTTTTTTGGTAGTTAACCAATAATACATGATGTTTCATTTTTTATGCATTCCCACATTTCAAGTCTTTTATTTATGCTTCTCTCATGTTCATGATCTTTTGCCTATGTCATGATTATGCTCACACCATGCTATATTATCCTTATCTATCCTATAACTAGGCTTTTATCTCACCCATAATTATGTATATCTTCAGCTGGCTACCTGTAATAGGGAGAGGACATGTGCCAATACGAATCTAGAGAAGAAGAAATTAAATAAATGTTTATGCTTGATGTTGCAATTGTTATGTACGGTCCAAGTTTTCCCAAGACACTAAACCTTTGGATCCGCTATGTGTAATACTATTATGTTGTTTACCATTAAAATTATTTAATAGTAATGTAAGAAAAGTCAGGGATTCTATAGTCGGTATTAGAGGAAAGTTTTAGTTAATTTCAGAATTAGGATCAGTGAACCATAGAGAAAACCTATAGCATGAGACTAAGTACAAAGATGCACACAAGAATATTTACATAGGGATCCCATATTTTATGTTTTGGGTATAAAATTTTTAAATGAATAAGTTATTTCTTACTTTTTTACTTAGGTTTTGTTCTAACCTTATCTATTTTAGAAAATGGTGGGAACCAGGAGAAATCAGGACAACAACTCGTGCGAGGGCCAATGCAACGATTGCCCGAACGACATCCCCAATGATTTGGGAGGTGGAGTTCAAAACTTCATGGTGATACTTACACAATTATCATAGGTTATGAATAATAACCATAATAATGGTGAAGGTCCTCCTTCACTAAAGAGGGATCAACTGGCTATCGAATGTTTTATGCCGTAATGACCACCGACATTTAGTGGATCTTCCGATCCACTAGTTGCGGAATAGTGGGTCAACTCCATGAAGAAGATATTTTATATGATTCACTGTTCTAAGATAGAGAAGGTGACCCTAGACATTTATCATCTAGATAGAGAATCCGATCAATGGTGGGCTTTGATTAAGAACACCAAGCCAAGGGAGGAAATGGAAGAGATGGAATGGTAAGACTTTAAGATAATATTTCTTAATAATAATTTCCCATGAAATCTTCGTACTAAGATGGAGAGAGAATTAATAGAGCTCATGCAAAAAGAAGGAAAATATATCATAACCTATGAAGTGAATTTCACAAGGCATGCATGGTATGATTCTGGGTTTTTTATCAACAATGATAGCAAAATTGATAGATTCTTTAGTGGATTAAAACCACACCTTGGAAAGGCTCTTGAAATTCGAGACTTTGGAAGTTATGAATATGTTGTTTTATGTGATCTCAAAGTGGATATGGAGTTTGTATAATGGTCCCATGGCTATGGTGATAAGAAATGAATAATAGAGTTTCATGCCGGAGGATCTAATGACAAAAGATGGAAGAAAACCCAACGACCCACATGCCAAAAATGTGGGAAGTTGCACCATGAGAATTGCCTCAAAGGGATGGGGAAGTTATTCAAGTGTGGGAATAAAGGACACCATGCTCAAGAGTGTCGAAAAGACATGAAAAAGAAGAAGATTATAGCCGATGAAAGGAGAGAACCAGTCATGGTTCAATGCTACAACTTTAAGGAGCTAGGGCACTATGAAAACTAGTGCACTACACCTCAAGTTCTCGAGGGTAATCAGTGTCAGAAGCCACCAAATCCAAAGGAACAAGGTAAGGATTATGCCATTACTACTGCGGAAATGGAGCATGATAATGAAGTTGTACAAGGTACACTTCTTATACACCCAAGAATGGAAAAAGTCTTATTTGATTATGGTTCTACACATTCATTTATATCATACAAGTTTTCTAGAACTATAGAATCGAATATCTGAAACCTTGAAGTAGAGATATCTAAAAAACACCAAGTGGTGCAATCCTTGCAACCCAAGTGTTTGAATATTCTCCTGTTGGCATATGTGGGAAGATTCTTCCAGAAAATCTCGTAATAATTCCCTTGGTGGAATTCGACACTATAATGGGTATGGATTGGCTCTCGTTATATAGAGCACATATCAACTGTCGGAAAAAGGAAATATCTTTTCATATTCTGAACCATCCCATGCTTCTCTACAAATGCATGGAAGATCATGAATCTCTTTTAAAAATCTTTCAATGGTGTGGGTGTTGATTCCCTATGAAGAATCATACCTCGCCCAAATGGTGGAGTCAAAGGAAAGTTCCAACCTTGATTAAATGACCATCATGAGGAAATACGGCTATGTATTTCCTGAAGAGTTACCAGAAATTCCCCTAGATCGTGAGGTAGAGTTCTCCATTGAACTCATGCCCAGAGCTACTACTTTCTTAAAGTGTCCCTATAGAATGGATCCTATCTAACTGGAGGAGTTAAAGAAGGTGCAGAAAGAGAATCTAGACAAAGGGTTCATACAGAATAGTGCATAACCTTGGGGTGCACTAGTGCACTTTGTGAAGAATAAGGATGGAACAATGCGGCTGTGTATCGATTATCGGGAACTCAACAAGATCACCTTAAAGAACAAGTATCCTCTCCCAAGGATTGATGACTTATTTGATCAGTTAAGAGGTGCTCTATACTTTTCAAAGGTGTATCTTTGTTCTGGATATCATCAGGTAATGGTAAAGAAGGATGATATTCAGAAGACCACCTTCTGAACAATGTATGGGCACTATGAGTTTTTGGTGATTCCCTTTGAACTTACTAATGACCATGCAATCTTCATGGATTTTAGGAATATAGTATTTAGACATTACCTCGAAAAATTTGTGGTAGTGGTTATTGATGATATTCTCATCTACTCCAAGAGAAAGGAGGAACAAGAAGAACATCTTAGACATGTGCTGGTGACATTAAGAAAGAATAAGTTGTATGCCAAGTTCAAAAAGTCTGACTTTTGGATGAAACAAGTCACATTCTTGGGACATGTGATCACAAGTAAGGTAATTTATGTGGATCCTTCAAAAACAAAGGTGATTGAGGAAGGGACCAGGCCCTCTTGTGTCATAGAAATCTGTATTTTTCTTGGATTATCAGGGTACTACCGACGTTTTGTGAGAAACTTCTCATGATTGTCAAGCCCCCTAACTAAGTTAACAAGGAAAGGGGTAAAGTATGTCTGGACAGAAGAATCTGAGGGAAGCTTCAAGGAGCTAAAGAGAAGGTTGATCACTGCACCTGTAATCACACTACCGAAAAGTGGAGAAAGTATTGTGATATACATTGATGCTTAAAATAAAGGCTTGGGTTTTGTACTCAAGAAAAATGAAAATGTGATAGCCTACACCTCACGAAAGTTGAAGATCCATGAGCAGAACTACCCGATGCATGATATAGAGCTAGAATCCGTGATTTTTGCCTTGAAAATTTTGCGGCACTACCATTATGGTGAGAAGTATGACATATAAACCGACCACAAGAGCCTAAAGTATATATTCAAACAAAAGGAGATCAACATGTGTCAAAGGAGATGCTTAGAGCTAATCAAGGATTACGATTTCTCTATTCACTATCATCCTGGAAAGGCGAACAAGGTAGCTGATTCTCTAAGCAGAAAAGAACCTGCTACTCTATCCATGTTGCAGATTGAGAAAGACCCTATCTTCTTGGATATTCAAAGAATGGATTTGGAAATTATAAGGGTAGGGGATACATCATACCTTTCCCAGATGATTGCGCAACCATCCATCCAAGAGAAGATTAAGGAAGCACAAAGGGATGATGTGGAGATACAAAAGAGGGTGGATGTAGTAAAAGAATGGAAGTTGCAAGAGTTCCAGATCAACGATGATGGTGTGATTCGGTTTGGAACATGGCTTTGTGTGCCTTCATCACCTAGGATAAAAAATGAGCTATTGGATAATGCACATAGCACAACATTATCTATCCATCCTAGGAGTACCAAAATGTATTGTGGTCTTCGAGAAGACTTCTGGTGGGTTATTGCGGAATATATATCAAGGTGCTTGGTATGTCAGCAAGTTAAAGTTGAGCGACAAAAGTCCAAAGGTATGATGTAGACATTTCCTATACCCTTGTGGAAATGGGAAAATGTTACTATGGACATTATCATGGTTCTCTCGAAGACGTCGAACGGAAATAATGTGATATGGGTTGTGGTTGACCGACTCAACAGGACTACCCATTTTATCGCCATTCGGGAAGATATCTCACTTGAACAACTTGAAAAGATATATTTGAAGGAAGTGGTGAGACTTCACGGTGTTCCACTCTCGATTGTCTCTAACCATGATCCAAGGTTCACATATAAATTCTGGAGGAGTCTTCAAAATTCTTTGAGTACTGAATTAAATTTCAGCACGGCCTATCACCCCCAAACTGATAACCAGTTTGAAAGAACTATTCAGATGCTTGAAGATATGCTAAGAGTCTGCTCTCTTGAATTAAAAGGTGGTTGGGATCAGCATCTCTCATTGGTTGAGTTCTCATACAACAATATCTTCCACTCGAGTATTCATATGGATCTGTATGAAGCTCTTTATGGGAAGCAATGTAGAACTCCAACCTGTTGGGATGAAGTTGGAGAAAGAAAGCTACTTGGACCCGATCTTGTTCAAGAGATGCCAGAGAAGGTTCAAGTCATCCAGAAACACATCAAATCAGCTCAAAGTCGGCAAAAAAGCTATGCTGACAACCGTCAAAGGGAATTGGAGTTTGATGTTGGAGATAAAGTCTTCCTTTGAATATATCTATGGAAGAGAGTCATATGATTCAGGAAGAAAGGGAAGCTAAGCCCAATGTATATTGGCCCCTTTGATATCCTTGACCACATAGAAATTATGGCCTATCATCTTGCACTTCCACCAAATATGGCTCAAGTTCATGATGTGTTTCATGTACCATTACTGAGGAAGTACATACCAGACCCGTCACATGTACTAAACTCAGAGGTGGTGCAGCTAGAAGATGATCTCTCCTATGAGTAGCATCCGGGAAAGATTCTGGATCGGAGGGATAAGGTTCTACGAAACAAGAAAACACATCTTGTAAAAGGGTTGTGGAGGAACCATAAGTTTGAGAAGAAACTTGGGAACTAGAAGAGGCAATGAAGGAGAAACACCCTCACCTGTTTGTGTAAAGTGAAATTTTGGGAGCGAAATTTCTTAAGGGGGGAAGAATGTAACGACCCAAGATTTTTCAATGGAAATTCCCTTATTATAATCATGAAATAAAATAACATGAAAACACAACAAAATGAACTAATAAGTGTTAAGTGACATTTAAACACAAGTTTTTCACTTCTGTGTTTGGAATTTCAGAAATCCAATATACACCGTTGAGTTCAAGATGATTTTTGGAGTCTATTGAAACAAAAATAATATTTGGTGAATAGTAACGTACCCTTGTGAATAGTAACATAACCTTATGAATAGTATTATGACCCTTATGAATATTAAATCATCCAACATAAGAGTAACTTTACCCATGAAAAATTAAATATAATTTAGACTTCTTAGAAAGTGACAATTTGAACTTAGTAATCATTTTTGGTATTTTGTATGTCATAAATAATTAATTATAATTAATTAAGTAATTTAAAAGAAAATGTATTTTCCTAAAATGTGTTCATAAATTATCAAATTAATTTATTATATTTTTTAGATAATATTATAAGACCTTATGAAATTTCTGAAAGCACTATAAAATCAGTTTTAACTTTTAAAAATAGTTTTTTTAAGTAAATTATGATTTTAATTAAATATAAAATTAATAATATTTATAAAATTATTTTTGAAAAATTGACTTCATTTTTCGATTCTAAACGTTGAAAATGGTTGGGGTAAATTTTTGGGATTTTTCTAAAATACATGGATTTTTGATGAATAGTGAAATACTGTAATTTACAAAAATAAGCTAAGTAAGCTAATTATAGAGTCATGTGTGATGTTATGCTGATGAAAGCCCACTTGGTTTGGGATCACATGATAAAATTACTATTCTTGGACATTCAAGACTCACTATTCCTTGTTTTAGGGGAAATTAATGAACTAATGAATTTTATATTAAGGAAACCCCTCTCCCCTCCACTATAAATACCACCCTTCACACCCTCATTCCCTAACACATCTCAAGCTCCAAGACATCTCTAAACTCGGCCCAAACATCTTCCCTAGACCCTCGCTTACGTCCAATATCTTCTGGTCTCATCAAAAGACCAAGCCTAGCTTCCTTAAGGAGGATCTCAAGAGGAGGATTTAAGAGGTGATTTCTCTCACTGTTCTCCTTTATTTTTCTTTCATGTTCAAGTTCATTTCTAGATCTCTCCCTACCTATATTAATCCAAATGGTATTTTAAATCCATTAATATAATTTTAATATAATTTTATGATGCTACTAGGATATTATATCATCCAACCCCGTTTCCCTCTTCCTTTTATTTTATTAAAGAGAACGTTGTTCATGAGGTGTTAATTTATCACCTTCAAGAATGACATGCTTTCTTCTTCCATTTCTACCTTCAGATCTGGTCATGAAACCATTTTTATGGTTGAAAAAGAATATTTTATATGTATTATATCCTATTTAATGTTCTGGAACTAACTTATGACCATATTTCTAGTGATAAAATAAAACAAGTTCTTTATGATCGAAAAATCGCTCAAATTAACCCAAATAATCATCATTTAATTATTATCTAATGATTTATCTACATGGATCTAATATAATTAATTATAAGATCATACAAACTCATTTAATATCATTAATAACATGTAATATCAGTTCTGAATGTTTACCCATGTTCTACCCGAACTTCAATTTAAGAATACAAGGGAACCACTCAAGGAAACCATACAAAAAACATTCCCGAATAATGTTTTTAAACTCTATAACTCATCCAAAGGAACATAAATTCACTTAATGAAACCATAATGAACCATATTAATGTAAAAATGTTATTTATTTCTAATTAATGAATATAATTTCATTATACAAGACATTAAAGAGAAGGTAGCATTCAGATACAAGGTAAGGAGAAAATCTCGAACCCAATTTTCTTTCCTCAGGTTCTCCCTCTTTCACTAAAATTTGGTATGTTCGCTTCATGAAAATAATTTTTTCATAATTATATTACCTTTTCTATGATATAAATTTTTTCTAATGAAGTTTATGTCAATCCAAATTTTTTCCAAAAGAACTCTTCCTTTAGGAACTCAACTTTTACCTCTCATTCATGGTTGATGGTTCTTGTATCAAGTAAGTTGTTCCCTCTTTCTTTTGGGAACCCAAAGGTTATGAATTTATTATTATGAGATGAAAACCATTACTTACCATGGGTTAGTTATGTTCACTTTTGATGTATCTTCCATGTGGAAAGCATGATAATGATAATGTTATGATGTGATGGGTGCACCCGAAATTATATAGCGCGATATGAATGTTTCAAAGTGACGGGTGCGCCCGAAATTATACAGTTCTCCAATGCATTGGGTAAAGTGATGAATATCATGATTAAATTTGAAATGATGTGTGAACAAGATGCTAGCTTGGTTCACAGATTTTTTTGGTAGTTAACCACTAAGACATGACGTTTCATTTTTTATGCATTGCCACATTTCAAGTCTTCTATTTATGCTCCTCTCATGTTCATGATCTTTGGCCTATGTCATGATTATGCTCACCCAATGCTATATTCTCCTTATCTATCCTCTTACTGGGATTTTATCTCACCCCTCTTTATGTATATCCTTAGGTGGCTACATGTACTATGTATAGGACAAGTGCCAATAAGAAGTTAGAGAAGAAGAAATTAAATAAATGTTTATGCTTGATGTTGCAATTGTTATGTACGGTCCAAGTTTTCCCAATACACTAAACCTTTGGCTCCTCTATGTGTAATAATATTTTTTTATCATTATAATTATGTAATAGTAATGTAATAAAAGGCTGGGATGCTATAATCACGCGTAATCCCCACTCCACTTCCCACGGACGCACCTTTCGCGATGTGATCGCCAGGTCCCTACTGCCTCTTGTTTCTCACACCGAGCATGACTCATGTGGGCTTAGAGAAAGCACTAACCATGAAATCCACCTTGGGTAGCCTAGAGTGTAATCCCCACACACCAAACTTGAACTACATGGACTTTGATCCTTGCTAAGGAAAGGTACGTAGGAAGCCTCCACGAGGTTCAAGCCCACCACCATGGTTGTTCCGACCATCTTCACATCGGTTCACCAACACCTTGGGAAGCATAGCATGTAATCCCCACACACAAACCGTGAACTACGATGTCTTTGATCCATGCCAAGGCAAGGTATGTAGGAAACCTCCACGAGGTTCAAGCCCACCATCCACCATTGGCCCTGACCATTCTCACATTGGGTCACCAATGCCCCATTATGAACTACGTGGACTTTGATCTTCGCTAAAGAAAGGTATGTAGGAAGCCTCCATGAGGTTCAGGCCCATCACTCCAGTTGTTCCAACCATCTTCAAGTTGGTTCACCAACACTTTGGGTTTCCTCAGAGCGTAAGCCCCAAATGCCCCCATCCATGAACTACAATGAATTTGATCTTTTTCAAGGAAAGGTACGTAGGAGGCCTCCATGAGTTTCAAGCCCATCATCCATCTGGACCCCAGGTCCTTATTCATGTCGGTTCGTTGACCCCTACCCCATATCCCAACTATGTGGCCTTTGATCCTTGCTAAGGAAATGTACGTAGGAAGCCTCAACGAGGTTCAATCCCAACAACCATCGGTCCCAACCATCTTCACGTCGGTGCACCAAGCCCCCATTCTGAATTACATGGACTTTGATCCTTGCCAAGGCAGGGTACGTAGGAAGCCTCCCTGAGGTTCAAGCCCACCACTATCCATTGGTCCTGACCATCTTCATGTTGGTGTACCAATGTGCCCCACCGGAACTATGTGGACTTTGATCCTCACTAAGGTAAGGTATGTAGGAAGCCTCCTTGAGGTTTAAGCGCCAAACACCACCCATTGGTTCTGACCATCTTCACGTCAGTTCCCACCACCTGAACTATGAGGTATTTGATCCTTTCCAAGGTAGGGTACGTAGTAGGCCTCCATGAGGTTCAAGCCCATCATCCATCGGTCGTCCAGACCATCTTCACGTTGATTCACCCCCATCCAGCGGTAAGCTGTTAGGACCTCAACCAGCAGTAAGCCGTTGTGATCTTATAAAGAGGTAAGTCATTGACAATCTTATTCAGCGGTAAGCCATTGTGACCCCATCCAGAGGTAAGCCATTGGAAACCCCAATCAGCGGTAAGCCGTCGTCAGATAAACTACGTGGACTTTGATTCCCTCCCATGGGGATACGCAGGAAGCCTCTTCATGGATCAAACCCAAAACCATTGTCATCCTTATGACTGTTCCATCCCATTCACCATCCACTTCATTCAACTGCTCCATTATCCATCCTGATTCTTACCCGGGCCACCACATCCCGGTGGGATCATAAAACCCCATATCCCCTTCCATTTAACAGCATTCGGGCAGCGAACCACACGTTGGCCTTGACACCAGTGTTCCCTCAAGAGGTTTCACACATCTGATCCACTCTAGTCAGTGTTCTGATCAGTACGATCCATCTCCGCTAGACGTTAAACTTGCGGAATACCCTTTATTAAACTTGGGAAGCTGAGGAAAACCTTAGAGACATTTCCATGGAATATAATTCCCCTCATTCGACATGGGATGCCTTGGGATTCCGTGCCCTCAAGAATCCTTATAATAAGTGGATGAAACCCAGAAGCGCCAGTGTTCCATCATCCAGACACGCTAGTGATGCCCAACATGACTATTCCCCTAACCGAAGGTTTCTTCCCTGACCGGACCCCTTGGAATGTCTTGATAGAAGCAGTGTAATTAACTAGAATCCATGAAGATATGGAACTAGGAAGAGTTTCACGAACAACGTCTTAAGTCTATGAGGGAGACCCAGACTAGGTGATGAGTTCTGAGGAGGAATCCACAGAAGGAATAACTGACATCCCACCATCCTGTTTCGATCAAGGAGTAGACGTCCCTGAACAAGTGACAGATATCACCCGCCTTTGGAAAGAAGGAATGTGGGGCAACAAAACGGCGCCTCTCGTCCCTGAATGAGATGGACGTGCGTTCCCCAGCGAAAGCATCGGAAACATATATATATTTCATAAATTAGTTAATCCTATTCATACCTCTAGTTATTATGTCTAGTATATAAAAAGTAGTTCTAAATAATAAAATTTTAATAATATATCATGGCATGTTTAGTATTAGTGTTGAATGTTTTATACACTATGAAATATAGTGTTATTTTAAAATATAGGTGTTGACATAATAGAAATATTATCATGAGATTTTTTTTATTTCCATGTTTCATCATCAAATTCATGTCTGGTTAGAATTATTTTACATAGTGAAAATAAAGAAAATGAAGTTTGAAGGAAACAAGGGGGTAAAAAACATCCAAATGATCACCCTAAAATGGTTCTAATAGAGAATATTCTAGTATTTTTAACTCATATGATATAGGATATCAATGGTGGAACTGATGAAAGAGGGTAACTATATTCTCTCTAGAGGAACATGTCAATAGTGGATCATTTCATGATACAAAGCCCTCTAACATTCAGTGGATCTTCAAACCTTGTGAAAGCTGAAGGATGGATAAATTCAATGGAGAATATATTTGATGTTTTGGTAAGTATGAAACATAAAAATATAAATCATTTAGTCTATACTTTTAAATTCTATGTTGACTGATGGAAGTCTCTGTTTAAAAATAATAAGGAATAATATGACATTGATGCCATGGGGTGGATGAATGTTAATGATATTTTTCTTGAGAAGTGTTTTCTTAATCTTCATTAGCATATAAAGGATTGAAAATTTTAGGAGTTTAAGATAAATAAATAAGTCAAAATTTATTCTTATGGTGAATATTTTACAAGGCTAAATAGGCATGGACCAAATATAATTATAGACCATGATAGAAAAAATAATATATTTTAAACATGTAAAAAACCAAGTTTATAAAGAGAGTTGGCCTCTCATGGATTTAGAATTTATGAGGAAGTATCAATTTGTGCTGAGAATTTTGAGATAGAGTTTTCTAAAAAATATATAATTCGTAAAAAAATAGTAATAATCAACAAGTTTGTAAGTAATAAAGAATAAGTTATCTATGAAATCTATAGGTAATCCCCCAAAGTGTTCAACATGCAGTAAAATACATTCTAAGGATAATTTGATAGAATTAGTAAAGTTCTACTAATGTGTTATGATCTTTCATTTGGATCATGGTTGTAGGGAAACAAGATCTGACTAGACTAGAAATGAGAAAATATTTAGTCAACATTTGGTGTGATGTTCTAGTTTCATTGATTTGGGTCATTTTGATATTTCATGTATGAAGGTAGTTACTCAAGGTAGGAATCATCATGATCAGAATCATAAATGTGTGAAAAAATATTTTACTAATATTATAGAAAATGATAGACCAAAAAATGAAGTTTTTTTCATGTAGATTACTGATTTATTTAGATTATGTAAATTTATTATTCGATTTGGGATCCAAACATTCTTTTATTTCTATGATATTTTGAAGTAAAATGGTAACACCATATTAATAAATGACATAATAAAGATTGGTAAAAACTTTTTAGGGTAATATTTTGGAAACAATAATTTATAAAAATAATAATGTCATCATATATGAAATAGTTTTTCATAAAAACCTAGTTTTATTACCCATAATAGAGTTTGATGTTATTATATGTATGGATTAGATTTCAATTTATCATTATAAGATAGATTATATAGCTAAGGAATTTATATTTAATTATTATAGTGATCTAGAGTTTGTATATAAGAATGTGTTCATACCTTGGATGACATATCAAGAAGACGAGTAACTTTTTAATGAAGTAAATGATGATTATATTGAACATTTTTTGAAAAGAAACAACCTATCCAAATTCATGATGTATCAGCAATGAATGAATATATTGATGTATTTTCCACTAAATTTCCTATGTTTATTCCTAATTTGGAGGTTTATTTTTCTCTTGACTTAGTGCATGTTTCTAATCCAATTTATAACCCCCTTATTGAATTTCCTTAGTTGATTTGTAATAATTGAAATATAATTTACATGAGTTTCTTAATAAGGCTTTCATCTTCCCTATCACTTCACCATGGTGTAATCCCTTTTTTATCTCAACAATAAATATGGTTCTATGAGGTTATCCATTTAAAAAACAGCACTAAATAACATCACCATTGAGAACATGTTTCTATTGCCACATATTACTGATTTGTTGGATCACATCCAGAGAGTTAATAATTTTTGGGAAGGTTGATCTCAGGTCTAGTTATCATCAGTTTATGTTGAAGGAGGAATATATTTTGAAAATAGTATTTAATGATGATTTTGGTCATTATGAGTGTGTAGTTATTCCATTCGGGTTCATAAATTCCCATACTATATTTTTGTATATTATAAATAGAGTATTCCATCAGTAGTTATATAAACACATTATGGCTTTAATTGATTAAATTTTTGTTTATTCTAAGAGATATGATAAACATGAGAAAAATATGAGGATAGTTTTTGAAAGAATATATTAAAATATTTTTATGGAAAATGTAGCACCTAGGAATTTTGGATATGACATATTTCCTTTTATGGGGAATTTATCTCCCATGATAGCATATCTATTTATCCTTCTAAAATTAAATTTCTAAAAGAACGACCAAAATAGAAAAATGTCAAGATGATTTAAAGGTATATTGGATTAGTAGGATATTACGAATCATTTTTTGAAAACTTTTCTGAATTATCTCTTTCCATAACTATAATAAGTAAGAAATGAGTTAAATTCATTTAGGTAATGGAATGTGATGAATAATTTTTGGGAATTTAAAATAATATTGGTTAATAATCTAGTGTTTTCCATTCCAATGAAGAATGTTAAATTTTCTATCAATATCTAGGATTATTTGAAAGGACATTGTTGTGTCTTAATGAATGATTATTGGGTAATTTCATATGCTTTACATAAATTGAATATCCATTTGTATAATTACCACACACATGATATTGATCTCAAAGAAGTGTATTTTTTTATAAATTTGGAGAAATATTTTATATGGGGTAAACTGAAAAATATATACAAACTATAAAATTTTTAATTATATATTCACTAAAAAGTATTGATCAATAGGTATATAATATGGATGGATGTTATAAATTATTATGAATGAATGATTCACTACAACCTAGGTAAAGAAAAAAGGTAGACGATTCTATGAGTCTAAAACATAATTCATCATTAACTATGTTGTGTCTGGAACAAGATCCATTATTTATTAATTTAATGAATATTTGCCTAGGAATTTTGAATATAGGAAATTCTCTTATTTTGGTTTTAATATGATTGCATCCATCCTTTTTAATAGAATTATAGTGGATCATTGGGAAGATCATGGTTTCCAATAAAGAGTAAAATCATTCAATATAGATAAGTTTCTTTATAATAATGTTGATAATGATTGTGTTGGAAAAATTTTAAGATATTATGTTTTTTGAGTGATTCCATATTGAAGAATAAATTTTCATGAGAAGATCTCAACTATTTATTTTCTTCACAAATAGACACTATAAAGATTTGTCAAGAATTTTAAAAATATTATTATTGGTAAGGAATAAAAAATAATACTCTAATTTTTCTTGACATGACTGATTTTTTAATCGGTTACACATGAATTAAAAGTATTGAGGGGATAATTTATCATTTTTAGTGACATAATGAAAATGTGAGAACATTTCCATGGATTTTATTGTCATATTCATGAGAAAATAATCAATTTTGGGTTATTATTGACCATTTGTATAAATCTATAAATTTTATTCCTATTTGAAATATTATGTAATTTAATTAGAAATATTGAATTTATATTAAAGAGATGGTCAGGTTACATGGATTAAAACTCTCTATTTTATCTGAACATGATCCCAAATAAAAAAATTATAATGGACTTTAGAATTTGATGGGTACTGAGTTCAATTTGAACACAACTTTTCATACACAATCTTAGGAAGAAACAGAGTACATAATATATACATTGGAGGATATGGTTTAATCTTGTTCTTTGGACTTCTTGGGAAGTTGGGATCAATATCCTTTAATAGTCTCTCTAAACACAAATTTTTATTTAAAAATCACTTTTATGGAAAAAGTGTAAACCATATGAGTGAAAATAAAGGCACATTACAAACAAAAGGAATATAGAAAACTATTAAAAATTATAATATTATTGGAATTATAAACCATATATAGCTTCTAGTGAAGTAAATTTACCTGTTTATCTGGATTATCATTGATAATGTCTTCATACTATTTGGCCATCTTTTCCTATGTCTATATATATTCCTCCAAGTTGATCTTCCAATAATTAAAGACTTGAGCCAAAATGCATTTTGGTTTATTTATCCAGACCATTTTTCCTCATTTGTATGAACCCTAATCCCTATATCATAGATTTTGGAAACCTCCTCCCACATAGAATTTATCTAGAAAACTTCTTCATAAATTTATTCCTATTAGGGAAGAATGATCTCTAAACATTCCCCCTTTTCTACATTAATTTTCTATTATATTCCATTCTATATTTCAGTATGAACTGATTCATGAACCAACCCTATAACTTCAAATTCCGACTCCCTACTATCCCCACATGGAGCTCGCTCAACCTCTATGTCAGACTCTTGATTAATCACTTAAACAGTTTCAGGTTTGGTTAGCCATAATCCTAGTTCAACTTTATTATCTTTACCTGTATTTCCACTCAATAGATTCGAACTCATATTCTTAACCTACTAATTCTTTGGTGGATCACATTCCATTTCCTTAGACCTAACTTTTTTTTCAACCTAGTTTCCATTAGTTTTGGTAAGTGAGAGTAATCCTTAATATATTTGGTTTTCTTCCTATTTCTATTGATGCAGCTCCATAGATCATTTTTTTCCTTATTCAACTTCTTCCTCATTGGGCTTGAAGACCCCTACTATGTCCTCCATAAGAAATGTTTTTCAATAGTTTGGAATAGTTTACCCCTAACTCTTCCCCAAAGACGATTATCCCATTGATAGATTTTTCCATACATATTAGGCCACTTTGATCCTAAATAAGGCCATTAGTTTCTATAACTTCAAAGAAATTGAAAATAATAATAGAATAAAATATCCTTCTCAGATTTGACTTTCCCACAACATTTACCCAACCCCCCCAACATATCTATAAGTGCATGTGATTGACTCTCATGGCCCTTTGTTTCCATTGGATCACCCTCACTTGCTTACTTGGAAGGAAGCCTCATCCAATGTACATTTCCCAATACAAACATCATCTACATTGGATGAATCCTTTTCATATATTCCAATAGTTAAATTTTCATAGAATAATAATTTTAAATCTAGTATACAGATGACACCTTTTGAGGAATTATATTGAAAGTAATGTTGAACTCTAGTATATTTCAACAACATTGTTGAAATGAATTTTTTGGGACCTGAGATGGTAGAATAAATTTTAAAGAAGGTAAATATTTTTTAGTATAATATTATGTTATATCGAAGCATGAAGAAGAGTTATTAATATCGCACATGATAAAATATATATTTTGAGGTATGATATCATTTTTTAATGTATCTCATTGGAATAGAGTTTTTAGTTTTGTAAATAAATAATGGTAAGTATGTGGATTATATGTTAGTATGAAATTATCAAAATAGATGGATCATTTGTGTGGAATGTAGGTTTACCTCTATGATTATTCTAGGTACATGATACGTTTCATGTCTCCTTGTTTATAAACTACGTACCTGATGCCTCACATGTTTTTATCCTTGTTGTTGTACCATTAGAAGATAATAATTAATATAATGAAAATACAGTTTAGATATTGAAGTATAGAGGGAAATTTTTTTGGAATAATTTTATTCACTGGGTAAAGATTTTATGGAAGAAAAATATGACTAAATATGCAACATGAGAATTTCAAAATGATATCCATCTAAAATACCCAAACTTGTTTATGTAATGAATAAAATTGAGGGGATGTAATTTCCTAAGGTAGAAAAATATGAAAACCATGTTAACAATAGAAATAAATTAAACTTATAATTTATTTATATAAATATTTTGTATTTATATTTATCGTAGTTTATAAAAAATTTTAAAAATGTTTTCAGTTGAAAAAATAAATAGTTTTATTTAACTATATTGTTTTCCCATGAGTTACATAGTTTCATTTAAAAGAATATTTTACTAATTTTGGAAAATTAATTTTATAAAATGAAATTAATTTTTGGATTCAACATGTCTAATTTATCTTAGGGTTAATTTATGATAATTTTTCTAAAATGGTTTATTTTTTGTGAACAATGAAAATAAAAAATTTTCAAATACTTTCAATTTTATGACATTATTATGATTTAAGAATGAGTTAATAAAATAAAAAACATTTTTATCAAAAATATTTATGATAAATGGGTTAAATAATTTATTTTAAAAAATTATTTTGAATATGGTAAGCAAGCATGACTTTTGTTAACCTAATTTTTTTTATTCTGATTAAAAAATGTTTTGGGGTCTTTTCACATAATAGTACTTTTAGAAGGTTCCATTGGATTTTGTTTTGATAAAAAAGTATAAAATTATTAATATTTTTATTATTTAACAATAAAAATTAATGTAATTCTATTTCATACATGATTTCAGGGTGAAATGAATTTTTTTCTTAAATCGTGTATTTTCTTAAAAATTTATTTTCATATGTTTTTCATATTTATATTAAAAGTGATATTTTTTATATATTTATGTTTAATTTGAAAAAAATTGATTCCATATTTTTAATAATAATTTTTTAATCCCCATTTATTTATTTGTATATAAATATTTTTTCATGGTAAAATTGTATGTTATCACTATTTATGTTATAATGGATTAAAGGGGATTAAACTAAGAGATAATTCTTAAAATATATCTAAAACACGTCAAAATATTGGTTTTTAAAAATATTTATACCATATCCTATATAAAATTTGAAAATGGGTATACTTTATTCCAATTTACCATGAAAATGAATTAATACTAATTGAAAAATGTGAATAAGTACTAGAGTTAACATTCCATCACATATAAAAGTAAACATTCTCTTCTCACTACTTCACACACTTTTAGAACTCTAGTTCATCCAAGAACTAAGAAAATAACTTCAAAAATCTCATCAAAATGTCTTAGAGATTTTTATATCACCAAAAACCTAATCTAGAAGGATTTATATGTAATCTAATAGATTTGTTCCTAGGAAGAGGTTCTAAAGATCATACGATGCTAGCCTATACATAAGGTTAGGGATTTTCCTTTAAAACATAGATTTAAATATTTCAAACTTCTTTCCTATATATCCATGTTTTTTAAATGTTTCAAAATGATCTTTTTTATACCTAAAAGGTTGATAAATGTAAGCATAAACTACTTTTTACATTATTTATAATTATTTTAAAAATATATTGTTTTAAATATTTTCCATGTTGGTCACTATTGAATCATTTTATAAAGTGTAAATATAATTTTTTTAATATATATAGAATGGGATTAATTTATTTATATTTTTTTTAGAAGAAATGGATATTTCTCCCATTTTTTATTAAAAAATAAAAGTACTTTTTTATGGGATAAAATGTGTTATTCATTGGTTTAACAATGAAAAATGAAATATTATAATTTGTTTGTACATTATTTTTGGCATCATCATTATATATTATAATCGGTGTGTGCGATAGAGCTTAAGACAATGGGTGAGACTAATACGGTTATCCAATGCTTTTGGAAATTCATAGTCGTCAATGGTCACAAGTCATAGAGATAAGTATGTGGGTTACCCCTATGGAATCAATTAGGTTTTAATTATTTATGAATCGGATAATAATGTGTTAGCACAGTTTATGAATATTTTACTCCTAGTTACCTATCTTATAATAAAAAATGGGGTTTTATAAAAATAGTTTGATTTTATTATGTAGGAAATTTTTAAAGGTGAAACGGTTGTTTTTCAATGTAATTTTTTCATGCATTCCCATGGGCCTCAGGATTCATTAATGGATTTTCCTACACGTTATAATGGGTATTAAAGGATTTATTTTAGAAACTGTTCATTTTATCGTGTTAAAATTTTATATTTACGTGCTCAATATTTCATTGTTAAAAAAATATATGGCATCTTATTATTTAATGTTTTTTACTAAAATAATGAGATTACATTATTTTTATCTCCTTTACTGATCTTTGATTTGATTATACTACAATTTTAAATGTTTATCATAGGATATAGGGATGAGTAGAAATTTTATCAAGGTAAAGATTTCTCCTTTGATGACTCATTTTAAATGAATAAAAAGGCACTTGAATGAAATAGGGGTATAAACATAAAGCTCTTTTTTTGAAAAAAAATGTATGTTGTGTGATTTTGTTTACATTTTTATGAATTTTTTTACCGAATTCTATAAAACCCTAAATCTAAAATATCATAGAAATATAAGAAGATGAAATCCCTATTATAAATCATGTAGTTGTGGGTTGTTTAGGTAAAGGGGTGTTATAACAAAATCCTCACGATCATTTATTAATCTAGACATTGTGGATACCCCAAAATTCCCCACTAAACTTTGAACAATCCACCAAATAACATTTTTAATTCTCTTAAAAATGGCTTTAAAGATTAACAATAATCCCATACTATATTAGTTTCACATGGAACTACCTATCAGATAAATTTACTAAGAACCTAACCATAAACATCATTCTATCATTCCCAGTTACTCACTAGAATAACACACCTCAAAAACCCATTCAATACCTCAAGGATACTTCTACCCTTTTGAAAAAAAATATAACACTTTTAAATGCATGTTTTTCCAAGCATTCCATGTCATCACTATCTTTAAAAACCACTATGTCAAACATGATATCCATCATTAATGGGCATAAAAATTTACCCCACTCAACTTTGAGGAATTATTTTGGTTTCCATGATAAAACCATAGGCCAAAACCACCACCTTTCTCACCCAAATAATTCCAAAGAAACTCTCAAATGGATCAATTATGAATTTGTTCCTAATATAACTACGTAAATGATTAAAGATAACTAATTATTAGTAAATTCACTCAATAATTTCCCATATCTGATGAACTCATCCATTAATTATGTAACGCCCTAACCCTAGTTACCCAGAGTCTGTGAATTATTTTAATACAATGGAATGATTATAAGGAATCAAGACTAAAAGGACCGATCAGTTTAGAATTCTTGGAAAATAGATTACATACATGAGATTCAAATTACAATTTCAAACATAAAATACAGATTAGATAGTTATTTTAGTACTCCATTAGTCCCGTAGCATAACCCTAAATCTCAAACATAAAACCCTTCTTGGAATCCTGGGAAAATAAAAAATAATAAATGGGTGAGCTCAGATACTCAGTAAGGGTAAATAATTTAGCAGAATCTATAAACATTTAAGACAAGATGTGTAATAAAAACCACAACCTTTTTAAACATAAACTTGAACATAATATGGAAAAAATAAATCAAAAATTATCATATAAACATGCACATTGGTATTATACTAGTTTAATAATCACATATAATAACTAATTTCATAAAGAGGGAATGTATAGTACCAGACTTAAATTTCTGTGTCAAGGCCTTATGCCAGGACCTAGGGGATAACTGTAACCGAACCCCAACCTGGAGAGCCTCTGTAACCGGACTCCAACCCGAAGAGCCTCTGTAACCAGAATCCAACCCGAATAACCTCTATAACGAGACTCCAACCCAGAGGGTCTACTATAACTAGACCCCAACCCGGAGGGCTTAATTTTTTCGGTCTCGAACCCGAAACATACTAGTCTAATACATTTATCTTAAGAAAAGGTTGAAATATAACATAAACATTTGTATTAAAACTAGCATAAAAATGTCAATAATTTAACTATAAACCATGAATGGCATAAAAATAACTCATCCACAGTAAAAAATATCAAAAAAATTTAAATTTAATATGGAAGATTTTTATCATAATTAATCAACTTCAAACAAGTGTAAAATTTATCAAAGTATGTTGACATAGATGAAATCAAAACTATTTGAGAGAAATATCTCTTTCTATTTTTAAATCATTTAGAGTCACATAATTATAAAGAAAACATTTATTTTGAAAATATTATTATAATCTTGTAAGTAAAGCTTCAATGATGTTACAAAGACAGAAAATAGCTTCACCCGCTGTATAAGTAAAAAACATTCTTAACATACTTTTGTCGAAAAGTTCATAAAGTAACATGTCTGGAAAACGACAGAAATATTTCTTTCAAAACATATAAGGTCAAATAGGGGTATAAATGAATTTAACTCATTGTCTTGTAAATAGTAAAAAAAATTGAAATAAATTTTTAAGAAAACACGGTTGTGGATGATAAAGAGGTCCCAGTAGATACTTATGTAAAAACGACCTCGGATAACAAAGAGATTATGAAATTAACCCTTACCTTGTACTTTTCCTTGGTCGAGGGTATGTTAAACTCCTATATAATTGTTAAATAATTGTCATTAAATAATAAAATAACCGTATACATATGTATGAGATCATATACGATCTTCTAATAATTCTTTGTTAATGATATTTTAGTATTATCGTCATTTTGGGTGTTAACTGATTCGTTTTCCTTTATATGCATTATTACATAAGTGATGTTTGTTATCAATGGGATGTTTCTTATTCATATCTATAATTATATCAAGTCTTTAAAAAATATTTTCAATCATCAAATGAAAATTATTCTTGAATGGTTACAATGGGGAATGAATCTCATCGCCTTCGTGGAGACGGTAATCCATACGTACGAACGAGCGACAATATCATTATTTTTATATTAAAATAATATATAATTTGATGGTATGTCATACATAAATAATCATTATCATGTTATATTTATTATTTACATCAATTATACATCATTATTATACCCATAAAAATAATAATGTATTGAATAACAACTACACCATGATTTGGAGATGGTAAGTCATACGTACGCACATATGATGACATGTCATTCAAAGGATGGATAGAATAATGAATATGGTTATACCAAATTTTAAATAAAATCAAATTATATAGAAGATACTTGAGTTATTATTTTAGAATGGAAAAAACAAGGAAGGACGAAGTGGAAGAAGAAAAGAACTTAAAAGAGGTGTTGAAATATTTACCTCTTCTTCGGGTTCATCCTTTAGATTTGATCATAAGTGCTCCCTATATTGGCATTCCGACTAAAGGAAGGACTCTAGGATGAAGGTAGGATAGTTGATAGGATATTTGGGTAGGGTTTTTCTGAACTAAATGGATTTGAAGGTGTGAATTTGAGAGAAAGGGGATTACCCTTTTATAAGAGGGGTGAAGGGCACCTTAGGAAATATTGAAATATTATTTTATAAGAAAATCATATTCGGTTTATAATGGCTTAAAATTTATTTATTTCGAGGCTATGGTGTGGATGGGTAGAAATACACTCAACCAATAGGTTTTAGAACGGTTTGGGTCACCATATTAACCCTGTAATTTAGATTTAGCTATTAGTTAAATAGTTTGACATTTACCATGTCTCTTTGTATTGTTATATTATATGGTTAATAAACTTACTATAAACATCAATGAGAACCTCAATTTGTTAATTAATGACATATTTATTATTATTTTATCCCTTTTGCTGAACCTTAGATTTTTAAGAATAAAATATCAATTAGAAATATAATATTTTTTTTAAAAACTCTTTTATGTCAATTTTGACACTTTATGGTATTTTGTTTTTGTTAAAATCATAACAGCATTATTACTTAGAAAAAAATTAATTTAATCAACCCTAACATGTCATATTAACCTTTAAAATTATTTTAATTCATTAAAAGTCTCAAATTACATTTATTTGGATATTTATAATATCAACTATTTCAATCTTTCATTAATAAGGTAATTACTACATCATCATTGTGTCAGAAATAAATTTAAATAATTAATGTCTAAAAATTATAAATAAAATACCATTATGTAGGAAATATTTTTATATTTCTAATGAATATTTATATTAGAATTTATCTTATGTATAAACCTATATTCAAAATGGTTTAATTATTAAACTTAGAATGTAACACTTTTAACTCTTCTTTAAATAAAATAATAATAAATGTCCTAATCTAATCCAAGTAGACCTAAAGGATCATATTTTCTTTCAATGGTTGTTTTTGGTAGATCTAAACTTATCCAATAGAATTAGGACATGTGATAGGGTACTAATAATATCATTTTTACTTTTAATTACCATTTTTACTTTTAATCGTGGTAAATAAAAATCAAAAGTTACTATTCACCAAAAATTATTTTCATCTCACTGAACCATATTTTACTTACTAATATCAACCGTGTCTCTCAGATTTTTGAAATTCAACTCACAGAATTGGTAAAATTAAGTTCTATGCAAATTTGCAAAAGTTCCTAGGAGGTGGGTAAAAGACGGTAAAAAGTTGAATAAAATTTTATATATCTAATTTTATTATAAAAATGACTCCAATGAATTAAATTGAACTAATATTAGTATTATGTATCTATTTTTACTGAAAATAAATTTAAATAAAATAAATAATTATTTAAATAAAAATTCGGTTTTAACCAATAACGTAGTGTTTTTCACTATTCATCAAAAATTGAACTTTTTTAGAAAAATACAAAAAATTCACCCTAAGATTATTTTGATATTCCAAATCAAAAAATGAAATCCATTTTGAGAGGTAAAATTTATGAAATTTCAAAAATTGTGAATTACTATTCATAACTGTTAGTTTTATTGGTCGTAGTGTGTTAGAATCTCAAAGTTGCGTACAATGCAAGCTATTGCATTATTAAAAGGGAAACGTACCGTGGAAGCTTGGGGTGTTACATTCTCCCCTCCTTCAATAAATTGTGTCCTTGCAATTTGAAATTGTTCTTCGAAAATAAAAGGTTGAAAATATAAAATACCCTTGCGGAAAACCCACGTCGGAAATAGGGTTAATAAAATTTAGTTTTAATAAGAGAGAATGGGAAATGAAAAAGTCACCACCAAATTATGATCTCAATTAGTAGAACCTTGGTGGAAATTGGAGACACATAATTAGAGTGAAAATGTACATATTTATAGGGAGTGATTGAGGTCATCAATCAAAATATATCATTTAAATATATTGACATAACAAATCCATTATCAAAACCATTTTCAATACCAAAATACGTAAAAAGAGTATATGGTATTTATTTTCTTTTTTAAAAAATCATTTTGGCTTGTTAAGTAATCCAAATATCAAATAAAACTCACGGCGTCAAAAAGGTTTTTGTCATCGCTTATGTTAAAAAAACATTCATTTTTTGTCGTTTAGTAAAACGCTTCTTAGAAAAAGATTCCCCTTGAAATGAAAAGTCAAAGGGTTTTATACACCGTATAAAAGAAAGTCGTTTAGAAATCAAAGGACGCCTCAATGAAATGATATTTAGACAAATTCCCCTAACTAAAGTTTAAGAATTAATATAGTCATAGAATAAGAGGGATATATATATATATATACTTGACAAGTAGAGTTACATCCTTTAACTAATTCCAACCACAAACTCATCTTTCACTCCAAAAGATTTCAAAAAAATATTCTATTTATCCTAATCATATTGGGCTCCAAAAATAATGAATATATAATCTACCTATCAGACCTCTAAAAAAGATACTACATTATACAATCTGGGACATCACGTAGGCCAGTGGTTGGTGATGCACCCTTGTCGCCCTTCGATAGCAGGTTCAAGTCTTGTGGCCTTACTAGACGCGACTGGTTTTCGCTCGACCTCTGGGTTGTCCTTCTTATGAAAATCCAAAAATAACCTTAACATTTGTATCCAATTTATAACTTAATCCATTCTAACCTTTAGACTTATCTGAAATACTTCTATCCAAACTCACAGTCCAAAATTTATAAGTTAAACAAAATGAAGATCCTTTTTTCCACGTAATAACATGTGAACACCCTCATCATGTTTTCTTTTAAAAACATGGTAACATCCTGAATTACCATAAAACCATTTTAATTTCATTCATTCTCCCTTATTCTTTATAGAATACTTGATATATTCCTTATATCAAAATTTTTTGAATATTCCAACAATGATGAAATAAAAAAAACTATTAATCAGTTCCAAGGAAGTCAAGAATATCCAATATAATTTATCAAAATCAACCATCTCTTCTTCCAAAATCAATACCTCATTATTAGGACCATATTAAGGATGAACTTTCCTTTAACCATGTATTTTTCAAAAACTGAAGCTTACTATTAATTCACTTTTCTTATAACCATATAATTTCAAATCCTTAATAAAATTTACTACAGTACAATCCTTATTTATCTCTATAATTCATATGACCAGTATATTGTTGATACAACACTAAAATGATATAATTCTACAATAACAACATAAGAACCCTAGTCATTACTCTTCATCTGAGGTAGTATCATAACTTTATTATTATCCAATAGCATCATTTGTGGTATACTCTGATGACTGGGACATTGATTCGCATAGTGTCCCAACGCCTTATAGATGAAGCATTTTACATTTGAAACCTTTTTCTTACCCTTCAAATCACATACTTGGTGTCCTTTTTCTCCACACTAATAACAAAATCCCATTCCTTTCAAGCATTTAACAAGTTTATTATTTCCATATTTATAACATATGGGAAAATCCTTCTTTCCCCTCTTCTCTTTATCCATATTTCTCTCCACCATCCTTTTATTCTCTAGATTCCCTTTAAAGCCATATGACTAATAGAATTATTTACTTATCTTATTAACACATGATATTATTTATTCATATGTTGAGAATACATGGGAGAATATTTCCCTTCTAAATGTTGGCTTAATATGATGAAAGATATGATCCTTATTACTCTTTGAATCATACGTATTGTTGGAGTTCTCATTCCTTCTACTGGGTGCTATTTCTAAACAATGGCATACACTAGGTCAGTTTATGAATCACAATGAATATTTCCAAACTTGTAAAATACCTAACATAAATTGAATAGTTTAAGGCTATAATCTATAATAAAAATAAAAATTTCTTTGAGGAATTATTTACTCCCAAATCCTTCATAATGGATTGTAATGAAAATGTGAATTATCCTAGGCATATCCCCCGAGAGTGTCGAAACCAAGAGTATGGAAAGGCCCATTTTCATGCACTAGTTCCCATTCAAGTCTAGCTTAAAGCGTTGTTTTCTAGTTTTACCCCTAGGTACATCTATGCTAGAGCCACCTCTACCTGCCCGTATCCAAATTGGGATGTAGTGCTTGGAAAACACACTAAATCTCTACCTTACCAAAATTTTAGGATGTTATTCTATACTAATCCTCAAAGTCTATCTTTGGTTAATGTTATCTAATCATAGTTTTTCTAAATCTATTTCCATGGTTGTTTCTAAACTTCCTATGATACCAACTATAGTGCACCAACCCTAGTTAACCAGAGTCGATACATTATTTTAATACATTGGCATGATTACAAGGAATCAAGTCTCAATGGACCGATCAATTTAGCATTCTGGGAAAATAGATTACATACATGGGCTTCACATTACAATTTAAAAAATAAAATATAGCATAGATAGTTCTTTGAGGACTCCATTAGTCCCTTAGTTTAACCCTACTCCTCAAACATAAAACACTTCTTGGAATCTTGGGAAAATAAAAAATAAGAAAGGGGTGACCTTAGATTCTCAGTAAGGGTAAATAAATTAGCGGAAGCTATAAACATTTAAGGCAAGATGTGTAATAAAAACCACGGCCATTTTAAACATAAACTTGAACGTAATATGGAAAAAATGAATCAAACATTACCATATAAACATGCACGTGGATATTCTACTAGTCGAATAATCCCATGTAATAACTAATTTCATAATGAGGGAATCTATAGTACTAGACTTAAATTTCTGTGTCAAGGCCTCGTGCCAGGACCTTGGGACTAAATGTAACCCAGACTCCAACCCGGAGAGCCTCTGTAACCGGAATCCAACCCGGAGGGTCTGTTGTAGTCGAACCCCAACTTAGAGGGCTTAGTTTTAATGGTCCCCAACCCAGAACATACTAGTCCAATAGATTAATCTTAATAAAAGGTTAAAATATAACAAAAACATTCGTATTAAAATTAGCATAATAAATGTCAATAATTTAACCATAAATCATGAATGGAATAAAAATAACTCATCCACAGTAAAACATATCAAAAAAATTAAATACAATATGGATGATTTTTATCATAATTAATCAACTCCAACCAAGTGTAAAATTTATCAAAGGATGTTGACATAGATGAAATCAAAACAATTTGAGAAAAATATCTCTTTCTATTTTGAAATCATTTATGAGTTACATAATTATAGAGAAAAGAATTATTTGGAATATATTCTTATAAGATTGTAAGTGAATCTTTGATGAGGTTATAATAGAAGAAAATAGATGCACCCGTCACATAAGTAAAAAACATTCTTACTTTAATTTTGTCAAAAAGGACATAAAGTACCTTTTCTGGAAAATGACAGAAAGATTCCTTTCAAAACATATAAGGTAAAATAAGGGTATAAATTAATTTAACCCATTGTCTTGTAAATAGTAAAAAAAATTTGGATTAAATTTTTAATAAAACATGGACGTGGATGATAAAGAGGTCCAAGAAGATACTTACGTTAAAACAACATCGGATAATAAAGAGATTGTGAAATTAACCCTTACCTTGTACTTTTTCTTGGTAGAGGGTAGGTTAACCTATTTTATAATAGTTAAATAATATTCATTAAATTATACAAGAACCATATATATAATTATCATATCATATATGAGTTTATAATAATTCTTTGTTAATGATATTTTAGTATTATCGTCGTTTCAGGTGTTAACTGATTCATTTTCCTTTATATGATTTGTTACGTAAGGAATGTATGTTATGGAAGGGATGTTTCTTATTCATATACAGAGTTATATCAAGTCTTTAAACATTATTTTTAATCATCAAATGAAAATTAGTCTTGAATGGTTATGATGGGGATTGAATCTCATCGCGTTCGTGGAGATGGTAATCCGTACGTACGCACGAGCGACAATATCATTATTTAGATATTAAAATCATATATAATTTGACATTATATCATATATACAGAATAATTATCATGTTATATTTATTATTTAATTCAATTATACATAATTATTATACCCATCCAAATAATAATGTATTGAATAACAACTACACCACGACGTGGAGACGGTAAGCTGTACGTACGCACGTATGGTGACATGTCATTCAAAGGATGGATAGAATAATGAATATGGTTGTACCATATTTATAATAACATCACATTATATATAAGATACTAGAGTTATTATTTTATAATTTAAACAACAAATAAAGAAGAAGTGGAAGAAGAAAATAACTTGAAAGAGGGGATGAAATATTTACCCCTTTTCGGGTTCTTCGTATTGATTTGATCAAAAGGGATCCATAGGTTGGATTTATGAATAATGGAAGGCCTCTAGAATGAAGGTAGGACATTTGAAAGGATATTTGGGCAGGGGTTGGTCGAGCTAAATGGGTTGGAATCTATGAATTTTAGATAAAGGGCAGTCCCCTTTTATAAGAGGGGTGAGGGGAACTTTTGGAAAAGATTGAAATATTATTTTATAATAAAATCATATTCGGTTTATAATGGATTAAAATTGATTTATTTCGAGGATAAGGTGGTTATGGGTAGAAATAAACTCAACCAATAAGTTTTCGACAGGTTTAGGTCACTATATTAACCTTATCATTTAGATTTAACTCTTAGTTAAATAGTTTGACATTTACCATGTCTCTTTGTATTTTTATGATATATGGTTAATAAACTTACTATAAACTTCCAAGTGAACCACAAGTGGTTCATTAATGACTTATATAATATTATTTAATCGTTTTGTCTGAACCTTAGATTTTTAGGAATAGAATATCAATTAATAATATAATATTTGTTTTAAAAACTCTTTTATGTCCATTTTGACAATATTTGGTATTTTGTTTTTGTTTAATTCATAAAATCATTATTACTTAGAAAAAAATATATAATCAACCATAACATGTCATATTAACCTATACAATCAGTTTAATTTATTAAAAGTATCAAATTAAATTTATTTGGATATATATAATATCAATTATTTGAATCTTTCATTAATAAGGTAATTACTACATCATCATTGTGTCATAAATAAATTTAAATATTTAGTGTCTAAAAATTATAAATAAATAAAATTATGTAGGAAATAGTTTTATGTTTCTAATGAATATTTATATTCGAATTTATCTTATGTATACCCCTATATTAAAAACGGTTTAGTTATTAAACTTAAAATTTAACACTTTTAACTCTTCTTTAAATAAAATAATAATAAATGTCCTAATCTAATCCAAGTGGACCTAAAGGATCATATTTTATTCCAAATGTTGTTTTTGGTCGAAATACACTTATCCAATAGAATTAGTACATGTTTCAGGGTAATAGTAATATTAATTTTACCTTTAATTACCCTATTTACTTTTAACCGTAGTAAATAAAAGTTAAAAGTTACTATTCATCAAAAATTATTTTCATCTCATTGAACCAAATTTTACTTACTGATATCAACCATGTATCTCTTATTTTTGAAATTAAACTCATAGAAGAGGAAAAATTATGTTCTATGAAATTTTTCAAAAGCTCCCAAGAGGTGGGTAAAAGATGGTAAAAAGATCAATAAAATTTTATATATCTAATTTTATTATAAAAATGACTGCAATGAATTAAATTGAACTAATATTGGTATTATGGATCTATTTTGACTTAAAATATATTTAAATAAAATAAATTATTATTTCAATAAAAACTCGGTTTTAACCAATAACACGGTATTTTTCACTATTCATCAAAAATGGAAAGTTTTCAAAAAAATACCAAAAATTCACCCTAAGCTAATTTCGATATTCCGAATCCAAAAATAAAGTCCATGTTGAAAGATAAAATTTATAAAATTTCAAAAAGTGGGTATTAATATTCATAACGGCTAGTTTGATTGGTCGCGGTGTGTTAGAATCTCAAAGTTGTGTATGATCAATGCTATTGCATTATGCAAAGGGAAACATACTGTTGAATCTTGGGGTGTTACAAATTCCAAAATTTTGTTCACATCCTCCCATAATCTGAGTATGACATAAAAACCCAACTCCAACCCCAACAGTAGTGGGAAAAGACATACCCTACTAACTAATACATAACTAGATCCTAAAGGGTTGATTTTAGCCTCACTAGGGAAATCAGGATGTGTCTCCCTCGTCTATCATCATGTTGTGGTGTGACCCAACATTCCATAGAACAATGTAACCACTATTCAAATTGGACTAAAAAACCTCTTGGATTCCCTCTATATAATGATCTAATACCCCACACTAAAATAATTTATATCGTGATGTAGACAACCCTAAAAAAGAATGATCTACACCATAGAAAATATTTTCATATCAAACAAATGATAACACCTTAAAATAGATGGAATAATCATCAACCTCAACTCAAAACCAGACCGTAATCAATTTGGAGAGGGAAAAATCTCCACCCAAAGACATTATAATTGTCCTACCCAACTTTATGAAGGGTATCTCACTAACTAATTTATCTCAAGAAAAACATGTGACATCTATATACTACCCATACCAAGTAATCTCTACTCATGATTATCCATTGATGTGTGGCAATTAAAAATATATACAACACTACATTTTAATAAAATTTAGGGAAAAAATATATAAAAAACACATTTTTTATTACTTTTTACACTATAAATTAGTTATTTGGTAAAAAATAAGTTTTTATAAGAGTTTTAGCTAATTAGATCCCAATTTTCAAACTATTTTTAAAAACACTTTTTATTAAAAACTATTTTCCCATAACCTTGTTTTCATTTTGAAAACTATTCTTCATAGAAAAGAAATCATAGATATGTCTCGATAAACCCTATAAGATTTATATGATGCATGGAGATATTCACTACCACCACCTAGGGATAAGAGTAAAAGAACAAATTATGACCTAAACATTGAACCTATCACTATAATTAACAAATAATGATAATAATATAATTAAAATAAAAACAATCCCACACCAATGGAAACATTCATTTTCCACAAGAAAATGTTCTCCAGATACATCGGTCTAGGGTCTTATTTAATCTATGATAGATTTATTTCTTCAACGACTGAGTCACAAAATAGTTTTATAAAAAAACAATGTTATGATATCACTTTTAATGCCCAAACTATAATCACTCGAAAAAATCCTAGTTAAATAACCTCATCCCCATAGTAACACCTCTCTATATGTCAAATTTTATGGAATAATTGTGTGAGTTTATAACCAATGGTGGGGAGACTATACTCAATGAATCATCACATATAATAAAATATAAATAATTGAATAAATAAGAAACATTAGAGTAAGACTATATATTTATAGATAATAATCAACTATAAATATTATACAATATCAAAATTCTATAAATGTAATGTACTAGAATTTCCATGTAATTTTTTTTAATTATTTGGAATTATTTTGAGACAAGGCTCTTTGGCAGCACATGATCCTAAGGCCTGGTGAGCCCAGAATGGAATTTTGAACTTTTTTAAGTTCGTTATGTAAACTTGAAAGTGGGTTTTTCTAACTATTAAATTGGTGCTTAGATCAAATATACGAGGAAACTATTGAACACAGAATACTAGGATTCACCTAGAAAGGAATTAACTTCGGCTGGAAATGGTTGACCAAAAAAGATAGATTTTTGAATTTTCGGAAAATAATAAATTAAATTAAAAAGTTATTTTATTTTCATCCCTCACTATTGAGTAGCGGATGGCGGTGCTATGGTGCAGCGATGAGGAACATTAAATGAATCTCATTAATGACAAAATTTTGGGCAGCATAACAACACATTAATTGATGCATAACAGATACACTATTTCCTAAATGAAACATCATAACGATGCGACATCATAGTATAATAGGAACGCTGAAATGAGGTTTATTTTAGTGGGTTAACATGTTGGAGAGTTGATAATCAAAGGGTTGATTTTTCACTCATGAACTGTTGGTGAGAACTCTCTCCAACGATGAAAAAAATAAAGACAGATTATTAATGACTTGGATGCATCTCGAATAATGGGACCGGTGAGTAACGAATGCCTTCATCCTCTTAAATCTTAAAAGGAGGACTTCTTCAATGTCGAACTTCTTCGAGGTAGGAGTTTAACTATTTTATTTTTTCCCTGTTCTTATTCTAAAACAACGAACACAGATCAACCCATGAGCAGGTTGACCCACGAATTGTGTGTTCTTACGGGATGATGTTTTTCCTTGGGTTTTTCATGAGGATTGATTATTAACTATTGGAACTGTAATCCCAACATCCTTCTATTTTTCTTAACTCTAACACATAGGGCATGAGCCAATAAGAACAAGACTCGAGCCCCTCCGCTTGTGTGTTCTTCATGGATGAGAATTCAAATTACAGGCAAGGAAAATTTGAGGCCTTCGTAGGCAATGAGCCACCCCGTAGAGGCCGGAGGTGCAAGCAGCGTGAATAATGGAACACCAGTGCAGACCTGATGGTCTGCGACAATGGCTATAGGTGGGTGGCGGCGAGTCAGAAGGAACTATCATGGTAGGCTCGGGCCGTGACAGAACGACAAGATCCGTCAGCTGGCGGCGAGTGGATGTGGCCACCTAGCAGCCTCAATGTACCACGGACACGTCACTACACCACATCCCATGAGAAAAAGGCCTTGGTTGTTTGACTGTGGTGGGGAAGGCAGCCCCACAGATGACATGAAGGGTTAAGGGGAGCTAGATGCGGCTTCTAGCCACATCCTAACTAAGATGAATCAGTCTGCCTATTACAGAAAAGGAAGGGTGTGGGCTGCCCTAGTGGGATGGACCCACCCCAGTGGTCCATACCTAATCCATTGGGCCAGACCCACCTCAGCAGGCCAGAACAGCCTGAGCGGGCCAGACCCTGGCTGGGCTAGGTGCATGTCAGGCCAGCAGACCCGGGTTGGATCTGTCCGACCAGGTTGGACAAGACCTGGTCCCAATGACCCCTTTTTATAAAAACACCAATATCATTTAAACCAGAAGTTTGACTGATGAGGAGTTTACGACATTGGAACCTTCACGATGAGGCAGATCTATTGGAATACTCTATGGAGAATTTCATGGAAGTTTAAATTCAATTAATGTCTTAAAGAGTGGTTCTCTTAGAATCAAGCGCACTATGTGTGGAAAACCTAATATTAGAGGAGTCCTAAAGACTACTAATAAGCGACTCTATGTGGATCAGATTCTATGGAATAGTGGGAAGTGGCTTCTATGTGACCCAACAGACCCAAGGTGGTGAGAGGGTTTTATGTGACCGGACAGACTCACAACACTCAATCAGAGGAGTACCTCAAGATGGACAAGGTGGGAAGAGACTTCTGTGTGACCCGACATGCCCACAGTGGGGAGCAGCTTCTGTGTGACCCATCATACCCACATTATTCATTAAGGATGAGTACCATAGAATTCTTAGGTTAGTGGGAAGTGGATTATGTGTGACTCAGTAGGCCCACTGTACTCATTGAGGAGGATTTCTCTACCATTCCATGATGTTCAATGATATGAATGATGGTCTTACATTCCTACTCTATAATATACATGGTGTGAGCTTTCGTGCTTTATAATCATACAATGTGATTATGCTTTGTGGTTTGATTGTGGATTGATTTTTGGTCTTTCCTTTTTTGTTTGGGGTCTCTACTAATTATTTTTTTACTCACCCCTGCACGGGCTTCTCCCACACGTGTTGTGTCCGGTGCAAATTACTGCCGCCTTGATTGAAGACTTGGTGGCCTAGGACCCAGTGTTTACCAGTTATAAAAGACATGCGGGGTGAACTTATATGGCTTCCAACAGCTTCTATACACTTACCCGTTGAGTGGGGTTTCCAACATACAACTTTCATCCTTTTTCTTGTACTTTCCTATTTTTATTTTTTCTTATGTAGGGTCTGTATTTTGGACCACTTGACCTACAATTTGTAAATTTACTCTGTTGTTGTTTAGTGGCATGCATGTTTAATTTTCCAGCTTTGGGATGTGGTTGTGTGTGTGCCTATACAGGTAATTAGGAAAATTCCTCCTATTTTCATGTTGACACCTTCGATGCTAGTCACCAACACATGGCCTTCGAGAGGCGGTTTTGGGATATTTCATGACATGGGCTCCAGGGGATAATTCGTGGCAAGAGAAAACTAAACATATAGTCAAAAATAAAAATAAAAAATATATAAGGATTACTTGATAGCATAATCAAATAAAAAATTGAATAAAAACATAGGGGTGAAACCACTATCATCTCAGGTCTTCCTTATGACTAGTTTTCTATTCCTCATCCTATCACTCTCTCCAAAACACCTAAATAATCTATCAATGAAATATGAAACATATGTTATGCACACACACCAGAGTCCTGATACAAGTTGTGATAAATAAATCCCAATATGGAACCACCAATGGGGTTTCTGGTATTTATTACAATATGTAGTATTTGTATTCATAGAAAATAAACACACAACAAAAAATATTACATATTATATAATTCTATGCTAACCAGGATACCTTAACAACTAACTAAACCTATAATGACAAATAATAGTTGACGAATTCATCTCAAAATATGAATAATCCTTAGTCTCAATCCACATGGATATGATCAATAGTCATGTATACCAAACTACCTTTCCACTCTGTATAAGGTCCTACACAATGTCCTGACCTCAGTTACTTTCTCATACCCACACTCTTTCACTCATACAATGGTCTCACACTATATATCATACTATATATAATTTAACATCAGATACAACCACCCTCTCACTCAGGGTGGTCTATTCCAGAACCCTCTCACTCTGGGGGAGGACCCATAATTTCATTATAGAACAATACCCTCTCCCTCATGGTGGTCTATAAAAACATACTCTCACTTAGGGTGTGGCATGTTATCGACATTATAGAATGATATTCTCTCATTCATAGTGATCCATGACAATAACCTATCTATTTGGGAGAGGCATCATATAAAAAACTCACCATCAACTATGAGAGTTTACTCAAGGAACATGAAAAAAATAACAGGCATGAAAGCATATCCTGAGACCTAGCCCTCATCTAGACTCTAACTCATGGAACATGAAAAACAATTAATTTTTTTAAAAGTATAATTATTTATATAATTTTTTGTTCTTAAAAAATGTGAATGTAATACTAAATTGTATCATGAACATTGTAATACCTTTTATAATTAAAGTTATTATTATACAACATATTTTTTTTGTAATTTAAATTTTTTAAAATTTTAAATTATTTGTTTAACAATAATTATTTATTTAGTAGTTGTAAAATTAATGAATTTTTTACTTTAAATAAATTATGATTTTTATATTAACATTGAATTAATTGTGTATTTTGTGTTTTCTTTATCACATTATATATGCTTTTTATGTGTTTTTTATGGGATTCATTCTCATCAATGGTTCTATGAAAAATAAAATTAAAATGGTTTTAAATTTATTATAATTAGGTAAATAAAAACACATTTAATATAAAAACATTGACCAACACATTGAAAAAAATAACCTATACCATGATTTATGCATGATTGATAAAAAATACATATTAATAAAAACCATGATTCTCTTTCCATATATCAAATTCATGTTTCATGTTTTCTAGATCATCCATTCCTCACATTAAATTTGTGTGTGAATCCTTCTTGGTAAGTCTAATTAGTTACATTTTCTAGTTTGATGTGCCTTAGTAATGGGTTTACCATTAATAATATGGAGATGAATTAGTGGTTAGAATCATATAAAATTTTCATCTTTATGAAAGAAATCATTATTTATCGTTAATAAATGATCTACTCATGCAATTAACTAAACCCCAACTGAATGAAATGAAAAATGAAACAAGATTGGGAATAAGTAATTTCTAAAAGGTTCAATCTTAGTGTGGGTATCTAATCTATGTTGTAATTGAATTATACCACAATCCTTATATTTTCCATTTTAATTTTATGACAAATGAAAATTGGGTAGTATAGGTATAATCATATATCCTACTAATTATCAACACATACAAGACATCCTACAAGAGTTAAAATATCCCATTGTTGATAATTTGATCTATATAGTTTGAGAAATATAACTTAATAATCATAGTTTATTATGTAACCATTGATTATCATACTCTTAGATCCTTCAAGAATATAAAAATAGTATATTATCTCCACTTCAATAACTTTTACCTTAGTTATTAGGTGATAAAATCATATTTTATTTCCTTTATAAAAAATGTAGAATCATTTTGATTATCTACTTTTAATTATTCTTTATAATCAAGAATACATGGATGGATTGGTCTCTTATAGTTTCCTACACTTTTTGGGATCTCAACATTAATTTCAGTTATATAAATATTTTTTCTCAAATAAATCAAATTGTTCTTCTCTCACAATACACACTTAATTTAGTAAATTAAATATTTTTCTGTAATTTAATTCTATAAAACAATTATAGGTCAGTTTCTATATAATTACAATAATTTAAAGTTACTATGAGATACTCTAATAAATTCTCCAATCATATATTATCATGGAAACATTACTATGATCATAAAATATTTTATTTTTAATTTAATGGTTGTCCCTAATGTAATTATGGTAATAACATTATTCTATTTATTTCCACCTCACTTGATAAATAATAGTTATTCAAAAAATTTCTTATAATATTACCATTAAAATAATTCAAAAATAAATGAATTTAATAATTCAATGATTTTCCAATAGTATTATCATCTTTATTCTACTATATTTGATTTGGTTGATATCTTCTTCAACCTATTGGTGATATGAATCATCTCTATATGAAATTTAAACCTATGATAAACTAGAAACATGGAAAATCTTCTTGAATTATAATTAAATAATTTTCATGTGATTTATAAACTTTAAATTTTAAAAAAAGTATCCCAATTAATTTCCCCATAATTCATTTATCTTTGATAACTATAGATATTTAATAAATGAATATTTTTGAAAACTATAATAAAAATTGAGAATCCATAACCCTTTAAATTAATCCAAAGAATTATCTTGAATCACATTCTTAATTGCAATGTCTTAATCAATGAAGAATATCATGGAAATCCCCAAATAAAAATTTATTTATAATATTTCATTATGGGTTTTCTCAAATATTTCATTCATTTAAATTCTTAAAATTTTAGAGTGTTAAAACTTATGAATCCCAAATTTTTAATATTAGGATATTTTGAATCTAATTAAGTTCAAAATGTAACTTTATGATCTTTGTTAAAGTTAAAAATTCACCACCTTATGAATCTCTAAACCTTATGATGTTAAGGGAACCTTATAATGGTTTGGGACCTTATAGAGTTCTATTAAACCATATTATGTCAAACCTTATAAGATTTACAACCTAAATAAAATTTATTGAACATTTTTAATAAGTCCTTGGTAAACCTTATGAATTATAGACCCAATCATACAATGTTTAAAAATGAAATTTATGAATATTATTAGTGAACATTATATTATTAATTAATTTTTTTATTTCTCAATACTATGAAATGAGATAACTTTACAATGATCTGTATCAACTTTAACAAGATCCAAAAATAAAATTACAGACCTTCCTTTTCTATATCTCCGTACTAGATTATCCTTACAACGTATTAAGTTAACCTTACAAAGTGTTTTTTGAACCTTAAAATTTTACATCAATGGTTTTCAGTTGAGGTATTTTATCTTTTATTTTAGGTCTTATATTTATAGAATGGATTTACCTGATAGTTTTTTAGGAAAATATTTGTTTCTAGTATGGATAGATGGAGACACATAGTTGGTGCATAGTTAGTAGAAACTGTGTGTCAGTCTAGTGAAAGTCACGTTCCCTGAACAATGGAACTTTCCAAGCCACACAACATAACACACAGTCATGTGGACCTCTAGGGATAACCATGAGCCTTGGATTGTGGAACTATATATGGAAAATGGATAGGCACATGTGAATCTTACCACATACAGATAAACCATGTTACCCACTTTCCTCTTGGATAAAGGTGCCAGATGGTTGGTGTGGGGTATGGAAACCTGTGGGGCTAAACCATGCAACCTTCCAGATTGTTAAAAATTCTAAATTTACAATTTTCCCTCCCTAATTTTAATCCCAATCATCCCTTAATCCCCTCATTTGACCCTCCATCCCTAGGTGGGCCTCCATCATTTCCTCTCCTCCCATGGAATCTATTTTTGTGGGTGATTTGGCTTGGAATCATCAAGGAACCATCAAGTAAGCTTCTCTTATTCTCTTCCCTTTCCTTCTCTTGGTCTCTTCTTCCTTATTTATTTTCATCACTTTTATAAAAATGATGGGTTAACCTAATGAAGGTTAAATCTTGAATCACTGGGTTATATCATGATGGTTGTGGTGTTCTTTTTCTTTTATAGGGTCTCTCCTTGGTGCAGTTGTGGTTTCAAACTCGTTTGGGTTATTTCTAAGAAAGAAGTAGGTGTTAACGTGATTTGACATTTTTGGTGATTCTAGTATGATTTATTTTCTTCAAATGGGTTCTATAAATTATGTGGGTGGGGAAAAAGAAGTTTTCTATGGGTTTTGGTGTGCGTAAGGGTTTAATAATGATTTTAAAATTGTAAATTATTATTTGACATGTCTGTGTCGATTATTGGATGTGTGGTTGTGTTAGAGGAATATATTTTGACATAGGGATTGAAACTGATCATAAGGAAATCCAATGTATCTAGGTGGGATGACTAGGACTAGTACATTAGGTGTGTTGGTATGGTTGATTCCTAGTCTCCTTAATATGTTTATGCAACAACGCTAACTAAATATATATTTAATGAGGATATGTGGCTCGAGCAGGACCTTTTATTCTAGAATATGTGATCACTGAGAGTACGAGGTTCCTAGAACCTTACTAATCCTAGTTAATTAGGGATTTCTCATTGTTCTCATTCTATGAAAGTTGTTTGGTTTGTTATCTAAATTATTTTCCTATTTTTTTCGAATAATATTTTATTTGAAATTTATATTTAATTTTATTAAAAAATATAATGTTAATTTGTAATATAATTTCATTGGGTGGAATATATTTTGGTGTTATACTTTTAGGAATTTTGGATCACACCCTATATAAACCCTTAGGAGTATGAAAACATTATTATGATTGACCCATGTAAATAAAAAGTTTCTTATTGTGGTGATTATGGATCTATGTGATAGTGGTACCATTTTTGGAAGGTTTTGGTGGTGGTATGATGAGGGAGTTTACCCAAATGTTTCATGGATCCTTGTGTAAATAATTTTACCCCTTTCCAATTTTGGTTATTTTGGTTTTTGGATATAAATTGTAAAATGATTCACTCATGTCATAGTGTTTCCTTTAATCCATTCCATTTTGAATGTTGGTTATGATGTGATGTTTTATTATTATTGATAAGTTATTGATGATTATTATGGGATATATCATTCCCAATTGTGATTCTTATTTCCCAAGAACTAGTTTCTAGCCTATAGAGATAGGGAATGCCTATTAGGCTGTATGAAGGGTCGGTTCAGGTGTTGGGTTAGATGGAAGATTGACCTGGTTAGTGAAAATGGTATTAGAGGAGGTTTTCCCCTTTCTTTAGGACATGTTATTTTGGAGTTCTTGGATAGACCCAAGAAAAAACTTATAGGGATCGAGGTTCTGGTTATGAGTAGGGTGTATGGCCAACACACCTCATGATAGGACTTGGGACTCCATGGGATGTTTGGGATTTGGTTTTTCTTCTCCTACAGATGTGATGTACATGCTATAGACTATTATTCGGAACCATGTTTTGGTGGAGTGGTTTAGTGTGTTATTTTTATTGGTTTATTTTTATGTTGATTTATGGAAATTTGTGAGAGTTTTTGTAACGTCCCGGTTCTGGAAGCCACCCATAGGCGCCCCGTACCCGATTGGTCACACAGCCTCAAGCACATTTACCCGAATTCCAGAGACTGCCAACTAGTAACAAGGATCTTGGGTGTGATAGTGGAGAAACTATGCCCTCATTGGCAGAGTAACACAACAAAAACAAAACAGATATACAATAGCAGAAGTAGTAAACATTCCATACAACAGTAAACAGCGAAAGACTGAAAATAAGAAACAACTGGAGCACATATATAAATGATTCAAGATACATATGTCTAGGAAAACATCCAAACACATCAAAATGATGAAATAAAGTACTAAACCAAAGTACAAGAAAAATAGTAAACAGGTCCACTACATCGCAAGACAAAGCTTGGTCCCATGCTCTCCAGCTCCAAAGCAATCAAGTACCTGAGGTAGAAGGGCACTTGCCCTTATCTATACCTGCAATAATCTAATCTGTTTGGGCCCAAAAGCATATCCCAAATAGGGTGTGAGACTAAATCTGAGTAGGCAACCACCAAGAGAGTTGTGCCTAACAGTTAGTGAAAATATGTGGTAGGTAATAAACAAAAGAAGCAGTAAACAAGGAATTACTCAACAGTAACAATTCAATAGTTTCAAAGCATTCAGTTCTACATAGTAGGTAAATATTTAATCACAAATAGGTAACCCTCTAGGATGTACTCATAGCCTAATCCCCTCTAGTCCTACCTAGAAAACACAGGAAATATTCTGGGAAGTACACATAGTCTAATACCTATGGTTCAGCTTTAGTATAGACTCTCTGGGGAAGCACTCTCCATCAATTCCCCTTATAGTCTCACATTAGTATCTAAAAGGCACTCTGGGGAAGCACTTACATCACATTCCCCCTGCGGCCCACATTGATGAATTACAGACACTCTAAGGAAGCACTTACGTCAATTCCCCCTATGGTCTCACATAGTAACAAAAATAACGGACAATCTGGAGAAGCCCTTACGTCTATTCTCCCTATGGTCCACTACACTGGGTTCTCACGGCCCTGTGTAATTCAAACAAGCATAGAAATGAAAAGTGGCCAAAGTAAACCTGAAGAACTACTTTTCTTACCATCTTACAACATAACAACAAGAAAAATAAGAATCAATCCATCATACAATACTAGGAATGGATGGTAAATAACATTCTAATAGGAAAATCTTGACCAAACGGTCAAAACAAGAAAACATTCATGGGGAAAACACTTCCAAAACATAGTAATTAACCCTATTCACATTCAATTATCCTCTACTCAAGCATAAAATCATAGCAGGAAATTAACAGGGCACAAACTGTAAACACGCAATACCCCGATCAAAGGTATTTTTCACTGCTGCACATAATTCAAAGACTGTCTATGGAAAGGCACAAAACACCTACCTCAGCATTGTAATATCATTATATGTGAACCACAAGCATTGAATCTCCCAACAACACTGTATATATACAAAAATGCTAATAATACTCAACCGAATATTACTTGAGAATGAAAAGGAATCAGGAAAAGAATATCTATTTGAAGGAAGAGCTTACCTAGTCGACCCAATGCAATTGGCGGTGGTCGAATCAAAGATTGGATGCTTGATCGGGGGCTCGGGGAAAGATCACAACTGTACGAGAGCTCTGGGATGAACCAGTCCTAGAAGAAGGCCTTTATTTCCATCAAACCTGACCCTTGTGCGTTTAATGACAAAAAGTACAGGGCATGTACTTTAGAATTACACAGAGTATACTTGCCTTTATCATACCCCGCATTAGGCGGTCTCCAGGACACCACACATGGCCGTGTGCATGGCCACTACACAGCCAGCACACGGCTACCTGCAGAGACGGAGGAAAGGCATATACTTATAAAGTACATGGCATGCACTTATAAAGTACATGGCATGTACTTAAAAAATTTCCAAAAACTCATCTTTTTCCCAAAAACACCAGAAAAAGGAAGAAAATACCTAAAAAGAAGATTCGGGTTCTTAAAAACTTCCCCCCTTAAATAAATCCGTCCCTGAATTTCAATATCAAGGTAGTGTAGAAGAAGAATCATCAAATGGCTCTGGCCACTGTGATCGTACATCATCCTCCCTCTCCCATGTCTCATCATGTACTCGCCTGTGCTAATATAGCACCCGTACCCAAGGAACAAACCGACCATGGAGAACTTTCGCAATTTGATCAAAAATCCAGATAGGATAATCATCAAATGATGCATCCACCTCTAACTCCACCTCCTCGGGTTGAAGAACTTGAGATATTTCAGAGAAGTAATGTCGAAGCTGAGAAACATGGAAGATGTCGTGCATAGCTCGGTACCTCTGAGATAACTATAGTCGATAGGCAACTGACCCGACTCTCTCCAAAACCTCAAATGGCCCAACGTACCTTGATGAAAGCTTACCATGTCCCCTAATCCTCTTATATCCCAAACTCTGTGTGACATACAGAAAAACATAATCTCTGACCTCGAACTCCAGAGGTCATCTCTGACGATCAGTATAAGAATTTTTTTCGAGATTGTGCAGTATCCATCCTCTTTCGAATCAACTCTATCTGCTCTTTGGTCTCCTGGACAAGACAAGGTCCCAGCATAGCTACCTATCCTACCTCCATCCAACATAAGGGTGATTGGCATGGCCTACGATACAAATCCTCATAAGATTCCATCTAAATAGTTGCATGAAAATTATTTTGTAGGGAAACTCCACAAGAGGTATGTGATTCTCCCAAGAACCTCCAAAATCTAGGATACATGCTTGAAGAATGTCCTCAAGAACCTGAATCGTATGCTTGGACTGGCCATCTACTTGAGGGTGGTAAGCTGTACTCAAAATTACCTATGTACCCAAAGCTATCTGAAGCCCCTGCCAGACCCGAGAAGTAAAATGGGCATCCCTTTCTAAAAAAATGGAGTGTGGAACCCAATGTAGATGTACAATCTCTTGGATGTAAAATCTTCCCATATCATCGACACTGAAAGGTATCCTTGATCAGGTAGAATTGAGAAACCTTTGTGAGTCTATCAACAACAACCCATACTACATCATTCCCTCAAGGCGACCTTGGTAAACCTGTCAAAAAATCCATTACGACATCATTCCACTTCCACACGAGAATGGGTAAATGATACAAAAGACCTATCAGCCGTTGATGATATGCCTTCACCTACCGATAGGTGGAAAACCTCATGATGAACCCATCAACATCCCTCTTCACACCTGGCCACCAATACTGATGATGTAGATCATGATACATCTTTGGTGACACCAGGATGAACTGCCCAAACTGAAGAATGAAAGTCCTGCACCATCTCTTAGCGTATGTCTTTTGACACCAATACACGCCCATGAAAACACAAAATCTCATCCTCACCTATGTTCCATCCAGGAATAGGTTCCTCTCCCAACACACATTCTCATAGGACTAGGCCTTCAGAATCTGATAGCTGCCTCATTCGCACTCAATCAAGCAGAGTAGTGGTAACATCTACAGAAGAAAGAAAAGTCTTCTCCTATCTGTCGTGCACCTCCAAATGCATCTCAGAGAATAGATCCATAAGCTGACAATCACTGCTGGCCTCATGAACTGCGTGTATCGGAGCCCTCCTACTCATTGCATCAGCCGCAATGTTGCTTTTCCCAGGCGTGTAGGAAAGCTAGAATTCAAAATAAGGAAGGTACTCACCCCACCTTCACTGTCTCAAATTTAGATCACGCTAAGTGAAGATATACTTGAGACTCTTGTGGTCAGTGAAAACCAAAAAATTCTCTCCCAAAAGATAATGTCTCCAACAACGTAAGTCATGAACAACTACTACCAACTCAAGATCGTGTGTCAGGTAATTCCTCTCATGTGGCCTCAACTGCCGAGACCCGTACGCAATGAGCCCTTCCCTGTGCATATGCACAGCTCCCATCCTAATACCTAAGGCATCATAGTAAATAGTATAGATCTTACTTGGATATGGAAATACTAGTATTGGTGCTAATGTGAACCTCCCTTTCATCTCCTGAAAGGCTAAATCACTAGAATCTGACCACAAGTACTTCACACCCTTATTAGTCAGCCTCCTCAGTGGTGTTTCTAAGCGTGAAAAATCCTATATGAAATGTTTGTAGTAACCATTCAGCCTTAGAAAACTTAGTACCTCAAAGAATTTCTTCAGCTACTCCTAGGAAACTACATCTCTCACTTTCTCTGGGTCTACTAATACTTCATTCTTCGAGATAACATGACCCAAGAAGTGAATTTGGTTCATCTAAAAGTGTCATTTTGAGAGATTAGCATATAACTGATGCTCTCTCAGTGTACTCAAAACAATATCAAGATGGGTAGCATGGTCATGTCAAGTGTGAGAGTACACCAAGATATCATCAAAAAGACTACCACGAAAGAATCCAAGTATGGATGGAAAACTCGGTTCATCAGTGCCATGAAAACTGCAGATGTGTTTGTGAGCCCAAAATGCATAAAAATATACTCATATAGACCATACCTACTCAGAAAGGTTGTAAGAGGTATATCTGATGGTCTAACGCGTAACTAATGGTAACTAGACCTCATGTCAATCATCAAGAACACCCGAGATCCTCGAAGTAGATCAATGATATCATCAATAATTTGCAAAGGATATCGGTTCTTGACTGTCAATTGGTTCAACTTTGGATAATCCACACAAATTTTGTGGGTACTGTCTGCCTTTTTGCAAACAGGATAGGCGAACCCTAAGGAGAAGTATTGGGTCAGATGAAACCCTTTTCCTGTAACTCCTCCAACTGCTTCAGGAGATCCTATAACTCTGGTGTATCCATATTATAAAAAGAAATGGACATCAGTGCTACTCCTGGAACAAGCTAAATAGAATTGTCTACCTCACGCTCTGGAGGAAAACCAGAAAAGTATTCTAGAAAGAAATCCCTGAAAAAATCAACCACTAGAAAAAATTCTATCTGTGAAGTCCCCTGGTCATCCATATAAATTCTAGCAACCTGGGATGTAACTCCTCCCAACCCAAGATGCGCGGGTCCTACTCTGCTCGACTAGACATCCCATTCTCCCTTGTGAAGAAAAGATCTCCCTATGGTGATGTGAAACTCACCCTACAATGATAGAAATCAACAACAGCCTAGAAGGGAACTAACAAGTCCATTCCAAGAATGATGTCATAGCTTTTCATCTCTAGGACATAGACATCCCAAGAGAAGTGACACCCACCAAACTCTAGAGGGCACTCCTTGAACTATCCCACACTAGCTGGTCATGTCCCCAATGTAGTGTCCAACATCAAGACATCATTAGAAGAAAAGATATAGATCTGAAGGCTCTACATAACAGCAACAAATATAAAGATATGGGAAGACCCCATATCAAAAAGAGCATAAGCTGAAACTGAGGAAACTAGGATTGTACCTCAAACCATAGAGGGTCTGGGATCATGCCCCTGCTGGGTTTTCTACACTACAAAAGTTTGACCTGCACCGCGACCCTGTGACCCTGCCTTACCAATTTGATCTGATCCACCATACTGTAGCTGAAATCATGGTGGTTGACTACCATGGCCATGACCTCCTCCTCGTCTTGAATAGCCAGAAGAATTCCAGTTCCCAGACTGGTTAGAAACTGGTGGAACTGCTCCTGAACGAGGAGTTATAGATGAATCCATGTCACCAGTTGTTCGTGAAAAGATCTAATAAAAACACTGAAGATGACCCATCATGCCGCAAGATCGGCACTCCACTGTGTCTCTCGGGCAATGTGACCTCATATGTCTTCTCTTCCCATACTGGTAGCACACCACTTCGATACCAGAGGGAATGTGTTGCTTCCTTGGATCACCGCGTGAAAACCCCCTACAGTGCTTCATCTAGTTAGTAGGAGGGATACTAACTCTAGATGTCAAGCCTCCCTAGATCACAACTCCAGAATCCCTCATATTAAGATATATGATTACTTCCTTGTTGATGATATAAGTGAAGGACGTCATCCTAGAGATGTTCACCTACGATCGGATGTCATTCCTTAGACCATCCTCAAAATTACTTTCCAGGAATAACTCATCACCTCCTGGAATGGGTGTGAAGTGATGTAGCTCTGTGAAGCGAGAAGAATACTCTATAACAGAAAGAGTACCCTTCTCCAGTCTAATGAACTCTCGGGCTCGATTGACCCTCAATGCATCCTGGTAGAAGTAGTAATAGAAGGTACTTTGGAACTCATCCCACACCATAACCTACTGGCATCCCGCCTGTGAGATCACATCCCACCATCTCTTGGCGGAATCCTGAAGCATGTACGTAAAGAGCTTGAACCTCCTCTCTGGAGGTGTCTCCAGATGCTCGAAGATAAAAATCATGGCTTCTAACCATGACTCTGCAACCTCATGTCCTCCTTCCCCTCTGAAAGTGAGAGGATGCTGCTGCTGGAAAACCCGCTTGAGCTCTACCATAAAAGTGTCCAGATGCAGCACTCCTCAGAAATTCTTCATAAACCTTATAAAGCCCTCTAAAAATTGTGCATCAGCACCTGTGTCTGGAATGACGGCTGGAGCCAATATTGGAACAACTGGAGGATTTGTAGGTAGTTTCTGATCAGTCTTGTACGGTGTCTGATCATTGCCCTGTAACTGGTAGACAACCGGAGGATGTCTCAGTGGCATGACTCTGCAAGGTCAAGCACACACCTTAGATCAAGATTAATAGGGACTAAAACCTATAAGTGTAAGAAGGGAACATGAGAAATAAATCATTCCTGTTTTTCAAAACATGGATACACGGTGTGTATAATGCCTACATGGCGTGTTCCCTTAATCCTTTCACATGGGCGTGTAATCCTACCACAACTAGTCATGTAACACCCCATACACGGCGTGTTGTCCTAACACATGACGTGTACTTGAATCCTCTTCCCCTTCCTGAGTTCACTTACACATCGAAGGCACACGTTTCTATTAAAACAAGACTACATGGCGTGTTTCTGCTAGACACGACATGTACTAGACAAGCTTCACCAACCCGTGTAGTTAGTGACATGGTCGAATACACGATTCACACTACATGGTGTGTTATAGATGAAAACGGTGTGTACCAAAGGATTTCCACTGACACGTGTTGGTAGTTACATGGATGGATTCCAAGGATTACACTACACAGCATGTTCAATACTGACACGACGTGTATTGCTTATATTTTTATCCATCCTTGCCATTAGTCACATGGGTGGACACATGGTCTACAAAACACGTCGTGTACAGCCGGTACAAGGTTTGTTCCCCCAAGGATTTCCTAACCCCATGTCTATGACTACACATCCAGTGAAACTATTAGAGACTACATGGCATGTACAAACAATACATGACATATACTTAAGAAAAATAGTTTCTTCCCAAACAGAAGAACACACGGCATGTATTCATCATCACACGGCATGTATTTTGGGTTTTTCCAGACAGTAAGCCTCAGAAACTACTCCAGAGCCCAGAAAACACTAAAACAATCTTTTAAGTGCAAAATTATGATCCTTGAGGGCCCATAATCCACCACGAATCAAATCTTGTCATCGTATAAATGTCATAAACAAGAATAATATAACAATGATCCACCAAATTCCGTTCTATGAGGGGCACTAACACCTCAAGAACAAAATTTTGGCATCCATTCAAACAAAAACATACACAATCCAATACCCTATAAAACATGAGGAATTTTATCTAGGTATCTATCACAACAACATGCATATATAGAACAATATCTATCAAAACAACATGCAATTGCTAATGTACCATAAATGGCATGGAAAGAATACATGAAATGTGATTTCAAGAAAGTGAATATATGATGCATGAGATGGAATACCCTCATCTCATCGGGTTGAAATAGAAGTATATCCTAAATAACATCAACGATAACAACACAAAACATTTGAATCACCCTATGGTGAAATAAAATCAACTATAAATTCGCAAAACTAGAAAATCTGCAATAACGTGGTAGATTGGATTTTCTCTGTACATGGGTTAGATACTCCTGGGCACAACTTATTACCAAGAACCTATTCCTTTCTATCCCTATATATAGGCTCCAAACAGTATGTCATGAATAAAATAACTACCCTATGATACCACTTTGTAATGTCCCAGTTCCGGAAGCCACCCAGAGGCACCCTGTACCCGGTTGGTCACATTGCCTCAAGCACATTTCCCCGAACGCCAAAGGCTACCGACTAGCAGTGAGGGAAAAGGGTGTGATAGTGGGGAAACTATGCCCTCATTAGAAGAGTAACACAACAGAAACAAAATAGATATACAATAACAGAATCATTAAACATTCCATACAACAGTAAACAACAGAAGACTGAAAATAAGAAACAACTGGAGCACATATATAAATGATGAAAGAAACATATGTCTAGGAAAATATCCAAACACATCAGAATGATTAAATAAAGTACTAAACCAATGTAAAATAAAAATAGTAAATAGATCCACAGTATCGCAAGCCAATGCTTGGTCGCATGCTCTCCAGTTCCAAAGTTGTCAAGTACCTAAGGTATAGGGGTGCTTTCCCTTATCTATACCTACAACAATAAAATATGTTTGTGCCCAAAAGCATATCCCGAACCAGGTGTGAGACTAAATCCTAGTAGGAAACCACCAAGAGATCTGTGTCTAACAGTCAATGAATATATGTGACAGGCAACAGAAATAAGAAGTAGTAAATAAAGAAGTACTAAACAGTAACAATTCCACAGTTTCAAAGAATTTAGTTCCATATAGCAAGTAAACAGATATTCACAAATAGGTAACCCTATAGGATGTACTCATAGACTAAACCCATTTGGTCCTACCTAGAAAACACAAGAAACCCTATGGGAAGTACACATAGTCTAACCCCTCTGGTTCAGCTTTAGTATAAACTGTCTGGGGAAACACTCATCATCAATTCCCCCTATAGTTTCATATCGGTAACTAAAAGGTGCTCTAGGGAAGCACTTATGTCACATTCCCCTTGTGGCCCATGTTGAGTAACTATATACACTTTGAGTAAGTGATTACATCAATTCCCCCTATGGTCACACGTCGTAACAAAAATAATAGACACTCTGGAGAAGCCCTTACATCTATTCTCCCACTCGTCCACTACACCAGGTTCTTACAGCCCTGTGTAAGTCAAACAATTATAGAAATGAAAAGTGTCCAAATTAAACCTCAATAACTACTTGGATAACTAGTCTACAACATAACAATAAGACAAATAAGAAAAACTCTATCCTACAATACTAGTCATGGAAGGTAAACAACAGCCTAATAGGAAAAGCTAGACCAAATAGTCAAAACAAGCAAACATGCCTGGGAAAAACACTTCTAAAGAATAGAAATTAACCATATTCACATTCAATTAACCTCTAATCAAGCATAAAATCATAGAAGGAAATTAACAGGGCTAAAGTCGTAAACACGCGATACCCCGATCAAGGGTATTGGTCAATTTTTCACATAAGATTCAAAGACTATCCACGGAAAGCCACAAAACACCTACCTCGGCATTGTAGGATCGTTATACTTGAACCTATGGCCTAGAATCGCCCAAGAACACAGTAGATCTACAAAAACGCTATAAATGCTCAACCAAATATAACTTAAGATATAGGAGGAATCAGTAAATGAAGCTCTAGAAGATGGAAGATCTTACTGAGGTGATCCCAACGCAATTGACAGAGGTCAAATTGGAGATTGGATGCTTGATCAGGGTATCGGGGAAATATTGTAGCCGTATGGGAGCTCTCGGACGAACCATACCTTGAAGAAGGCCTTTTCGGCCATCAGACGTGACCCAAGAGCATTTAATGAAAAAAATAAAGTACACAACATGTACTTTAGAAGTGCATGGCATGTACTTTCTTTCATCAACCCCTGCATTAGGCGGTCTCCAGGTCACTACACATGGTCTTTTTCATGGCCGCTTCAAGGCCATCACTTGGCTACTTGCGGTAACTGAGTACACAGTGTGTACTTATAAAGTACACGACATGTACTTCAAAAATTACCATAAACTCCTATTTTTCCCAAAAACACCAGAAAAAGGAAAAACATACCTAAAAAAGGATCCGAGTTCCTACAGTTTTTGTTGTGAAAATTTTTGTTTAGATTATGTATTGATGGTTTGATTAGACTTGATGATTAATGTAGCAACATTACTCCTCAAAGAGTTCCAATGAAACCGTGGGAAGATTAAAGAGAGAATTATCCCTCACCAGTTGATCAGAGATTAGTGGAATTTGTGGTTTGGGATCTCCTAGAATTGGATTAGGGAATGAGATATACTCCTTATCATGCTAAGAAAGATGAACTAGGTCTGGAAAATAACAAGGCTTAGGAGATTCTTAGGAACAAGTATCCTTTCTTCTAGGGTAGAACAGACCTCCAGAAAGAAGAGTATTGATTGGTCAATATGATCTTTAGTATTCTTAATACCCCTGAGGTGGTAAAGGTGAAATGTGTTTCTTTCATGTTGGAGTGTCTGAGTCGTAGGTGGCAGGGCTTGGTGGTCCAAGATGGTAAGTATGAGAAGATGGGTTGGATAGACTTTATGGTTTTTTAAATTAGAATTATTTCTCAGAGAAATTGTCTCTTGATAAGACCTGAGTGTTTTTAGATCTCCCTTAGGTGGATCCAACCATGTAGGATTATACCAACTGTTTCATAGAGTTGGTCCATTTCAAACCAGAGGTGTTTTCTGCGAAGCATCCGAAGGAAGAATGTTTCGAAATGGGGTTGTGATCAGGCATCCAATCACTGTTATTCTAGTTTTTGATGTAGTCATATTCCTAGTTGTTTTACTGACCCCTAATGTAGAAGATTGATCACACCGATAAATATTATTTTTTAGACAATTTCAGTAGTGGTCTAGAGTAGTGGTGGTACTTCTGAGAAGAAAAGAAAGCGTGGTGAGTAGGAAAGGATGGGATGTGGTAAATTAAGACACCTATCCCGAAAACCTTCATCTGCAACCATTTATGGTGGGTCAGTTGTATATTACCTATTTGGAAGGAAAAGGAATGTGTGGTCAGTGTGTCCAGTTACACAGAGACCCTTACACTAGTGTGCGAATTTGGGTCATTTGAAGAGGTTTTGTAAGAGTGGTACACTTAACCAGGTTAGTATAGGTTCCTCATCCCGTATGGAATTACTATCTCGGTATCATTCATCAAGGGGTATGGGTTCTTAGTTTGTGGGGTGTGGTAGAATCAATGGATCATATTATGGGTACAGTCAGTTCAATATAGATCCAAAAGTTATTAATCAAACATAAAAATCATTGAAGATAAATAACCTACATGCTATGGATCAAGCACTAGTGTAATTGGGTGCATGACCTACAACTATTTGGGGTACTATTTTGATTACACCATAAATATCTATTGTTTTATTTTACATGGGAGATTATAATTTTTTTCCACATATATTATGGTATTTTTGAATGTGGTATGCCTTGGATTTGGTTACACCACTTGGTAAGAAGAAAGAATAGAGCATCAGATGTCTACATTGTTATATCACTCTATCAGCTGTTGAATTGGAGTGGGACTTCCTAGTTCTATAAATGGATATTTTTTTATGTGATCTCTGGTATGGTTTGGATGGTACATTTCAAGGCACACAATGATTGTCATCAGTATCAAGTGAGATTTGTTTCACCTGATGGGAGTTCTCAAGTCTTGTAAGGTGAATGGGATCCCTAATCAGGGAGAGATTTACCTCTACTTCAAGAGATATGACAACTTTTTTTCTAGGTAACTTCTATTATATTGAGGAATGATGTTGGAGGTTTTGAGGATGGGTTTCCTCATATGGTAGATGAATTTCCAGAGTTGTTTCTTGATTATTTCTCAGGGTGTCCTCTGGAGATGGACTTGGAGGTCACCATTTATTTAGTGTTGGGAACATAATCGATATCTCTTACCTTTTATCATATACCCCAACCGATTTGAGAGAATAAATGATATAACTGGATTATTTAGAAGGTGAAGGATTCATTCTCCTTATCATATCAACTTGGGCTGCCGATGTGTTGTTTTATAAAATTTTCTACCAATACCACTGGTTGTGCATTGATCACCAGACGTTGAACATGGTCATGATTAATAATAAATACCCCCTTCACCATATCGATGACATTTTAGATCAGCTTAATTGTAAAGGTTGTTTTCCAAAATTGACATATTCTCTGGGTATTTTCAAGTCAGGGTTCTAGAGGTGGACATTCCAAAGATGTCATTTCTAAGAACGTATAACCACTTTGAGTACTAGGACATTCCATTATGGTTGAAAAACGATACAATAGTTTTTATGGTGATTATGAATTGAGTGTTTTTTCGGAACCTCAACTCATTTTTTGTGGAGTTTTTTGGAATAAATATTGGTCTATTATAGGACAATGGAAGAGAATAAGAATAACATGAGGATTGTTCTAAACAAATTAGGATCAGTTATTTATTCTAAAATCTACCATTTTCCTTATGGATCTGGGAAGTCAAGTTCCTTGGCCACATGATTTTAGAACATTGAGTTTTAGTAGAAATTAATAAAATATGATCGGTGTTGTAATGTGTGAAACCATGGAACATCAATGAGATCAAGAGTTTCTTGAGAACAGTAGGGTAATATTAGTGGATCAATAGGTATTTATCTCTCCCCACTCTGCCTACAATAGTGCTTAACCAAAATGGGGTATGGCTTGAGTGGAGCCCAGAATGTCAGAAAACTTTTGAGGAGCTCAAGCATTATTTTACCACTTTCTATATTATGATCTTAACAGAATTGGAAAATATATACATAGTATATTGTGATGCCTTTGGTATGGGTCCTTATTTTTTGTTGACCCTGGATTAACATGTGGTTTCGTAAGACTCTATGAGTCTCTAACTAATAAAAAAGATTTACTAAACCCAAGACCTAAAACTAGAGGTGGTGATTCATGCCTTGAAGACATGGCATCACTATATTTTCATGGAGAAATTCATGGTCTATTGATATCATAAGTTCTTGGATAACATTTTCTCCCAAAAGCATATGAATCTGAGGTATTTTTGACAGGTTGAGTACCTTCAGGGGTTTGAATTTAATATTGTATACACCCCAGTGAAAGGAGATGTGGTAGAGGATTCCCTATGTAAGAACATTCTATTGCATGCTATAATGGATTCTAGTGACGAGTGGATATTTCTAGTGACTTTTTCAAAGATGTGCCTAGATTCCAAGGAGCATAATGGAGGCATTTTCATGCCTAGAATCTAGTTTTTTTCCTCTATTCTAGAGCTGATTTTGGATGAACAACATAGTGATGATCTATTCCAATGTTATATGAATATTCTAAATAGTGGGGATGAGCAAAATGAGTGGTTTTTTAATTTTATAGAGTTCATTGTTTTGAGTTCCATTTCATGGTGCCTTTATCCTTTTGGAAGGTTGTGATATAGTATAGCCACAATTCTCAGTGGACCATTCATCCTCGTATCACCAAGATGTTCTATGATGTTAATTGTATGTTTTGGAGGCCATGTAAGAGGAATCATATAGATGTCTAAATATCTAGGTGCTATAGTTGTCATCGGGTTAAATACAAGCACTAGAGGCCCTCTAGTTTGATTTATACCGTACCCATTCCTACATGTAAGTGGGAATAAGTCTCCATGTACTTTATCATTATATTCCCTCCTACACCCTAGAGAAAAAACATAATTTGGGTGGTGACTAACTATCTGACCAAAACAACATGTTTCAACCCAATCAAGTAATCAACTAAGGTGGATGATTTGCACCAGTGAAAATTTTTGGATATTTCAGGGATTCACAGTGTTCTGTCAGCAATTTATTCAGATAGGGAACCTTGCATTACCTATAGGTTATGGGAAGGCCTTTAGAAGGAAATGTGATCAAATATCAAACATACTAAAATAATATATCCCCAAACAGATTCTCATATGGAGTGGGAAAACAAATTTTTTGAATACATTCTCTAGGAATACATGTTGAATTTTAGAGTCACCTGAGATATCCCATTATAATTGGTGTAATATTTATAAAATAATAGTTCACGATACTTAATTAATATGGACCCTTTGAGCACTTAATGGTCGACTATGTCAGTCACCCCTATGATTGATAGAGGTTGGTGGTACTTACTTGATGTCACTAAGATTAGTAAAAGAGACATTTGATAAAGTTTAGTTGGTCAGATAAAATCTATTTAGAGTGTAGATACTCCATAATTTTTATTTCCATATTTTACGTAGAGGCTTGGAATTTTTAGTGGGTGACTAGGGGTTTCTTACAGTGGAACACATCCTAGGATAGTGTCATAGAGGCATGTTGGGTGAGATGACATTGAGGTTTGTTGGACCTTTTGAGATTACTGAGAGTATGGGTAAGGTGGAATAAAAGTTATATTTTACATCTAAATTGATGTCGATTCATGTAGTGTTCCATATTTCACAATTAGAGAAGTAAAATATAGATCTATCTCACATACTAATTTGGAAGGATATGAAATTGGAATGTAATTTTTCTGTGCTTGAGAAACCAGTTTGGATTTTGGTTTCCCAAGTAAAAGTGCTTCTGGGGAAGTTTATATCATTGGATCCAATTATATGGCATCACAGGAATGATGACCAAGAGAAATTGGAGTGAGAGACTTGGTTAGAGATAATTATCAATAGTTATTCTCTAATTAAATTTAGTTTGAATTTTTTAAGGCGGAATGTTCTCATGGTAGAGAGAATTATCACATCCATGGGGTTCATTTGAGGTGTTTTATGTTTTAATTTTGGTCTTATCTTTATATAATGTCTTTCCCTAGTATTTTATATGGAAAATGGTTTTCTTAGGATGGAAAAAAGGAGGCACATGGTTTTTAGAAAATGTGTGCCTTAGACAGTGACACTGTTGAGGCTGCATATCCTAGCATATGGGAATCTAGCACTTGAAGGATAACTGTGTGCCTAGGATAGTGGCACAATATGATGAGAATGGATAAGTTCATTGTCTTTCACCCCATAAATGTAAACCATGTAGCTATTTTTATTCTTGTACAAAGCTTACACAAAGTTGGCACATGGTTTGGAAAACCATGCGGCCAAATAGATTGGCCTTCCATATCATTAAAAATATTGAGATTAAAGTTTCCCCCTATCTAATTATAACATTAAATCACCACCAACTCTCCCCATTTTATCCTCCATCCAATTAGCATACCACCCACTCATCCTATTATCCATTGGACTCCATTTCTTGGGTGAATTGGATTGTAATATTTAATAAACCTTTATGTAAGCTTCTCCTCTTCTCCACAATCCCCTTATCTTGGTATGTTCTTCCTTATTTATTATATTCTCTTTTCCCCATTGAATAGGTTGACCTAAATTGTTCTCAATCTTGATTCTTTAGGTTAAATCATGATGATGCTAGTGAGATATTTCTTTTTTAGGGACTCTCCTTGGTGCATTTGTGGTTTCCAACCAGTTTGGGTGATTTATAAGGAATAGGTAGGTGGATCTATTATTTAACATTACTTGATGACTTTAATATGATTTATTTTTGTTTCATATGGGTTATATAAATTGTGTGGGTGGTGTAAAGCATGTTTTCCATGGTTTTGGGGAAGATAAGTGTTTATAAATTATTTTCCCTTTGTAAATGGTTGTTTGAAATGTGTGTTTCTATTGTCGGAAGTGTGAACATTTAGAGGGATGTCATTTAATATTGGGAATGAAATTGATCATAAGAGAATCCTAGGTATTCAGGTGGAAAGACTAGGTCTAGTACATTTGATGAGTGAGTAGGGCCAAGCTCCATTCTCTATAACAGGTTTGCGCAACAACACTAACTAAACAAATATGGGATTGGGATTGGTGGCTCAGGCGGGACATTCAGATCTAGGATATATGATCATAGAGAGTACAGGTATCCTAGGGATCTACTAACCTTAGTTACTTAAGAATTTCCCATGATGCTTATACTATTCTTATTTTCCAGTTTTTTATCACATTTATTTTCCTCTTTTATTTCAAAGGATGTTTTATTTAAATTGTATCTTTATTTTTCTAAACAAATAGATTATTAATTTTTCATTTAATGTAATTTAGTGGAATCTATTTCATAGGTATCCTACTAGGAATGTCAGATCAAAACCTACATACACCCGAGGGTGTATGTATACCATATTATGTTTGACCCAGGTAAAGGCAAGGTTCCCTAAGTTGGTGATTTTGGATCTATGTGATAGTGGTCCCTTCATGGACATGTGTTTGTTATGGTGGCTTGAGGGTGTTGAAACACATGTTTCATGTATTATCATTTGAATAGTGGGCCACCCTTCTAATTTTTGTTATTTTGGGTTTTGGTTATAAATTGTAATGTCCTTAACTCATGTCATAGTATATTCCTTTGATCCATTGTTTATGAAATATTGGTTATGATGTGATTTATCAATCTTTTGGCTGGTTTATTGGTCATTCTATTGGTAGAAATCATACCCAAATGTTATTATTTATGCCCAGGTACTAGCTAGCATCCTGTGGGGATTAGGAACACCCTTTAGCCCATACCATGGGCCATGTTGGGTGTGAGGATTGATGGAAGCCTGACATGGTTCATGACTTACAATGTCAAGTAATTAATTCTTTTTCAACTCTTATAAAAAATTATATATTTTCATAATGTAATCATTAAACCTCTTAAAATCATCTTAATACTTATCACATATTTTCCAAAACATTATAAATAGCTTCCAACACATTTAATAAGCCTACAATTATTCAAATTCATGGTTTAAATCAAATATCCTTATTCAACCATTACAAATGGTACATCAAGACCCCCTTTGGATTATGTCAAACTCATTAAACTATTTCATATCCTCTTAATTATGATCAATAAATCATCAATGTATACCTGAATTACTAGGCAAGGTAATTATATTGAGATTATTCCATATCTCATTGACATGGAACTTTTTTATGGGTAACATAGATTGTCTCCCCCTCAATCTATACATCAATTTATCCCCACTAATCATTTACCAAAATTACATATTATCAATATATAAAGAAATTGTAGTGATAATATACATCATTTATAATGTTTTGTACCATATCTATCCTTTGGATTAAATAATTTAAATCCTTGTGGGGTTACCTCCACACATCTTCAATTGAAAGGAGAATCATGAACATATTGTTTTAGACTCAATTACATAACCTATACCATGTATTTTTCTTTTTAAAAATATATATCATATGATATTTGGAAAAAATAGATTCATGTTTGATGTCACCTTTTTATTCTCTTTCATAACTAAAATTAAATCTGATATAAATATTATTTGATCTATATTATTATTTTTTATTCTTTAACAGATCAATAACACTCTAATAATGAAAAGAAATTTTTATTAAGATCACAACCTCAACATTAATATCTACCATTGATATCTATATCTATAATATATATATATATATTAATGTGTTTCCGTAATATATGATACCTAATCTATGCTTAATAAAATTCAATTCATCTTTTTTATATTCCATCTCACACAAATCTCACCATGGAACTATACTCCACCAGATGTAGACTTTAAATTATTACAATCACCTACCCAATATTTATCAATGAATACCTAGAAGTGATGTTTTCAATAGTTTTTATATAGTAACTCATAGTTATGTTTACCTTTAAAGAATTAAAAAAAATATTTTAGTAGTAAGTAGATGAAACTCTTTAATATCACATTGAAACCATGAGCAAGGAGTCAGAAAATAAAGTATATATTTCATTGTTGTACATAGAAAAATATAAATTTCATTGATACTTCTAAATTATTTTTGATTAAGACTGATTTCATCCTCAACCATGCCTAGATTTTTTCCAACAGATATAGGTGTTGAAAACTATTTTGATCCACCCATGAAAAATAGTTTTTAAAAAATATAGGATATTTCTATTAGGATAGAAAGAAGAGGTCATATTTTTGATAATTCTATATTTCTAGATATTAATTTATTTCTCCTAAAATAAACATATCAAAATTCATTTTCATAACATTAAAAAACTCCAAACATGTGGTATCTATGTAACTAGAAAATATAATATCAACTATATGAACTATTAATATGGTAGTATATGTGGATTATAATTCTAAATAAAAGTTTCTATCAAACATCCTTTTAGTTATTTTCATTTTTTTTAGGTAGCAATCCAACATTGAATACCAATATCTTAGTGCCTATTTTATAACATGTAATGAATTTTTCATTCTAAAAACCATTATTTCATCCCTGTAAAAAATGAATGCATCATGTTTTCAATAAAAACATATTATTTATGATAATTATTCCAGAATGTTTACATCATATCTACCTATGACACATTTTAATATCTATGTGAAACTAGTAAAAGAAATATTATGATAGTTTCTAGACTTTATAATAGAAAAAAAATTAAATTCTAAATAAATACAATCCATTTTTCAATAAAACAAAAAAAATAGTATGACCTTATTTCATATCAATTAACCTTTATTATTCAATTTTATTAAAAAACAAATATCATTCCAATAATTTTTTGTTTTTTACTTCTTTTCATCAAATCCAATGTGCTATTCATATCAATATAATAACATACTTAATTTATATATTTAATCAAATCCTTAGGATTAATATATTAGTTTATTGAATATATTAGTATATATAGTATAATATCAATTTAATATTCAAACCTTAGTCTTCTATTTATTATAACAATATCTTCTTAATTGAGAACGGTGATTCTTGAATTTGTATTGTTCTTTTATATTTATTGTCTAAAATTTTCTTTCATAGAAACATTATCTTTATCAATGGATTGTACAAAATTAAAATTAGTAAAATTAACCATGTTTTCAGATTATTCATGAAAATAATTTTCTTATATATTCTAGTAATAAGATTCAGAATTTTATGGAGCTTTATTACATCACTGTTTATATTCTTCTTGGCTTTTAATCTCTCTTACAAAAAAATTAAAAAAAATTATATATACTTTTATTATAGAAGTATAACATCTAACATATGACAAGTAGACTCATAAAATTCCTTCTTAATCTTCCCCTTCAAATTTACAAAAAAATTGTGTACTTGATTTTCTTATATCAAGGAATTTCAACGAATTAGAAATATTTTAGTTTTATAATTTTATTTTACCACATATTATAAGATGTTATATGTGTTTGATACCTCAAAAAAGATAATTTTGAATATTAACAATATCACAAAAAATATCTCTCCAAAATAATTTTAATATTTTATGCTCATCTAGCATAGGTCTTCCCATATCAACTGTATATTATCATTTTCTCTTAAATATTCCACTCAGTTGGAGATTGTACATTGTATTTTATAGATTATTTATTTTATGTCTTATAATATAGTTTAAAAAGTAATTGAGAATATATTATCTTCCATTTTTGAATCTCATTATTTTGATGTAAACACCCAACACCTACTCAATCCTCCTCTTGTTTATTTTAAACATCTCAATTTACAAAGGCTTGAATTTAATGAATATAACGTTAGTCAACCTGGTTTAATGACCAATAAATATTATGAAATACACATCACCACAGGTTTAATGTTTTCTCATTGGTCCACAAATTTTTTTATGAATTAAATAATGTGCCCTTGTGGATCAAATATTTACACTCTTCTGTGTATCTAGAACCATTTCAACTTTTTTTCATATTCCAAAATTTTGATGAAACTGCTACTTTTCCTCTCAAATTTAGTTATAAATTTTCTAACATTGATTTTTTTTGTTATTGAAAATATATTCCATAAAAAACTTCATATCTATCAACATTTAATTTGGTTACAGTCAAAAGATTTTGTTTCAAATTTTTAATATAGAAAATATATTTATATTTCACTATTTTAACTTTAGTTTCACCAGTTCTAGTCCATTTATTTTTTAGTAAAATATCATTTCCAAATGTTATAAATCGTTCATTATGTTCCTAAAAAAACTTTGGAAATATTTATTATCTATACATATGTGAGTAATTACCACTATTAATAATCCATGTATTTCCATACATTCCATCAAAGAATCATCAATAATGATCAAATTTTCATCTTAATTAACATTCAAAATTTGATTTCCATTTTCATTTTAAGAACTATTTTATTTATGGTACATATCAAACTTAAAATCATTTTTTAATAATTCTAAAATACAAAGTTACATCTGTTAATCTAAATGTACATATATTTCACATTAATATTATATCCCAAAAAAATCTAATACAACTAAAAAACCATTAGTTTTAGTTTCTTGGGAGACTTGATACATCTACCACTTATTTTATAAATCTTTTAAACATTCCTCCTTAATCATTTCACCTTGAACCCATTATAGAATTATCATAATTATTAATCATATCCATATCCTTGGAATGAAAACATAATAAATGAATGAACTTAGATTCCATATAAGGGTAAACATAAGATATAATAATAAATGAACTTATCTGAGAATAAAATAAGCATTTGGGTATCAGTGCATAGTTAAAGTCCATGAACATAACATTATAAAAAAAATATAGATAATAAATAATAAATAAATTCATTTGATATAATAATAATATATGATTTAGATATTATAACTTGAGAATTTTGTAAAACATATGATTTTGGTAAAAACATATGCATTGAAAATTATTTCCTCTTTCAAAGATAACTGATAAGACCAAAATAATATAGTGGTAATATTCCCATAATAGATTTGGTTAACTCCAAATTCCTATAGAAATAGGGAAAAAGATCCCCATGTGGAATAAGTTCACTCCCTATACTTATAAACACTATGCACATATTCCTATAATGGATTGAAGTTAATACTCATTTTAATAAATATAGTTTTAGTAACATATACTTGATTTTGTTCACTGCCCATTATTATGAAGATAGTAGATATAGTCTAATTGTGGATTGGGATTAATACCCAATCCCTATCATGTCATCCCATGAGATACAAATCATCACCCATTTAATTGAAGTGAAATATAATGTCGATCCCACCCATATCTTAATGGTCAAAATCCCTTAGGGGTTTGGGTTCTGTACCCATTCCTATTTAACTAATGAGATATTAAATTGCCAAATTATTTATTCCCATACATAATTTATTGGACATCGATCACATAAATAAAACCAAACATAGTTGTTCCAATAGAACATAAAAGATTTCATATATAGAAAATCACATAATTTGAGGAAAAGGGATAGGTTTCATGAAAAAATCTATAAAACATTCATAATACATCAATATAAATAATATGGATAGTTCCATAAAATAATATTCCTATTATATCATGGAAAACATTAATGTTTTTTACACAGATGAAAACACAATTTTAAGAACAATTTAAACATTACCACATAAGTAGGGATCAAGAATTACACTATTTGATACTATAAGATTATTCTACCAAAATAAGAATATTATAATAGATAATATAGTGTAATTAATGAAACATAAATTACATATAGTAAGATAATTTTTCATTCAACGGGTAAATTTAATAAATAAAATTATTCCATGTTTTTTAATCTTACTATAAAATGATGATTTTTTTGAGTAACATTTAAAAATAATTTTCATGAAGATACCTGGGAGAAAAAAATTTCAATAACCATTTAAATTAATTTCCCAATAATAGAAAATTGAAATGAAATGGTTGTTATCTACATGAAATGTTAAGTGTATGATAAACCATAAACACATAAAAGAAAACTCCATTAATATTTTATAATACTTTTTTTTACTTGTATCTTAAAAATGAAAATAAAACAATTTTTTGAAATTGGTAAATAGATATAAGAAGTTCATATGACTTAATACATATTCGGGTTTCAAAAAAATAAGTTTATATTTAAAATATAATAATTATATAATAAATATTAAAATATAATTATAAAATTCATTCTTATAACCATTTATTTATTGTAGTGATGAAAAATGAAACACATTATCTATGGAGGCAGTAGTTTGCAAGTACACATGGGCAATATTTTCATTTTTTTCATGCCTGAGAGGAAAGATGAAAGTTATTATTCCATAGAAATAATAACATGAAAAATAATAATTATATAGTTTTTTTATTTTTCATATTATATATTGGGTGGAGGTATAAAAATAATGAAAATAATAAAAAATAAAAATGTGTTATTAGCATCTTTTACTTTACTCTTTAGGACAACTCATTGGGCCTATATATATTGGTCTCTTGGTGTGAATGGAACCTCTTCAACTAGGTAAATATTTTTGAAAATGAACTTTGGTTGACTTTTTTTGATTAATGACTCTTTATATGTGAGGATAAGTGAGGTGTTGAAGGGCCTCTTTAATTAGTGGGAGGGGAGGTATTTCAGAAATTACACTTTTTATCTTAGAATCCGACCTAGATTTCAAATGAAGACACCAGAAATAGTCATGGAAGGTTTATAGATTTATAAACCTCCCATAAAAATTACTATCGGATGTGGTTTTAGGTCTTTTAGAAATTTTACCCTTAACTTTATTATTTAAACAAAAATTTACTTTTTCATGGTAAATTGTATCCTTAAGTGTTACAATATTTTTATGTTTAAAAATATTATCCATATTTCATATTTTATATTTTCTAATTAAAAATATGATATCCGATTTATCATATTCAATATCTAGAGGGGGTAAAAATTAATTTTACTTATGTGTTCTAAATTCAACAAAACATTATTTCTAGAAAAAATATTACATAGGTTCCAAAATGTAATTCATAGGTTTCTAATTTAAATATTATATTTTAAATATATTATTTACCAATACAAAAAATATTTTATTAGGGAAAAATATTCATAAATATTTATTTCATGATTATATCCTAATGAATTCATAATATTCACAGTATTTGTTTAAACATCATTTTATATGATTCGCATAAAAGTAATTTTTTTAAGAAAAATATAAAAAACTCATTTTAAGCTAGTAATGAAATTATGAGTGCAAAAATTATGTCACATTAAAATTTAATTTTTTATAATTTTACAATTAAATGAAAATATAAAATATAATGATAAACTTGTTTAATAGGAAAATACATATTTAATTATTAAATGTTCATATTGTATCTTCATATATATTACCAATTAAATGAGTGTCAATATATTTTTATTTTCAAAAATATATTTTATCATCATTTATCCATAATATATTTAGTTTTTAATATAAAAAATACATATCCTAAAAAAAATTACATTATAGAAAAATAAATTTTTAATAAAAAAATGATCTTAACATTTTTTAGATACACTAATTATTCTTTATAAATTCAAGATATTAAATAAAAGACCAAAAATTTACTTTGAATATAGAGTTTAGGAATTTATCTATTCCTGATAGTCTAATGACGACATTGATAATGGTTATATTATAATACTTGTAATTTTTTTAATAAAATGTATCAAAATTTCATTATAGTTTGGTGGTGTGTGTAGAGAAATCTATTCAACATGGTATTTAATTAGAGGAAAATATATATTAAAATATAATTTTGTTACATTATGCCTCTTAAATATATTGTGTCATTATGACCTTAATTTATCCCACTCATGTGAATAAATTAAGGTAGTCTTAATATAGTCTAGGATTTAGATATAATATTGAATAAAATATCATGCTCACTAACTTGGGTTATCGGGATCCTTAGACCTGTACTCTTGGATCTGGTGCCACAAACAAATACTTCACATACTCACCTTATTATTACCTATTAAAGCTAGGATATAACAATCTATAATTACAAAATATTTTTTTGTTTCAACTCTTACATCTCAAGGATCTGTTTAATTTTAGAGTTTTAGTGAATTAAGACACATCATAAACTAATAAATTTGATTTTATTTGTAGTAATAAGTCATTTTTTCCATATTATAGAAAATAATTAATACCTAAGAAATATTTAGTATCTCGCATAAATTCTTAAACATGAGCTATAATTCTAAACATTTTGTGTGTTTACTTTTATTCATAACCAGGAAAATAGAAACACAAGAATGGTTGAGATCAGACACTCAATAACGAAAAAAACACAACTAATGAAATCATGGAATAAACATGCCATATTTTAGAATTAATACATAAAAAACATGATTCCATAATCAACATTAAATTAGGAGCATTCTATATCCATGAAAGTAAGTTAAAACATGTATATCAATAATAATTATCTCATAGTTATAGAATGTATAATGTTAGATATCAAAAACTTGTTTTCAATTAGTTTTTGGAAAAAATTTAATCCTTTATTAGACCATAATGATGACAAATTTATTAATTTTGAAGACATGCACTATATACCAAAACCACTATGACTCATGAAAGATTTCATTTAATTGAGGGGATATTTAATTCTGGGCCCCACCCTTCACATAATTTAGTCCAATGAATTCACTATAAGAGTCACCAATATTATTCATATTGTTAATTAAAAAAACTTGTACTGAAGAAAAACATGGATTTCCATATAATGAAAAAATACAAAATTTCAATAGATAATAAAACAATGTGAGTAGTGAATAATCACCAACAGTTTCCATACAGTTACCCATGTCAATAAAATGGAATAAATGATCATAACCCATAAAGTGAATGAAGTTAGATGGTAAGATAATATATAGTCATTTTATCAACAATAATAAGTATCATAATAACACTTTACAGAATGAAAATATATTCCCATTGGCTAATATAATAAGATTATTTTTAGGTGGATCACATCTAGTATGAATTAGATAAAATATTTTGATTACACTATTAGAGTACTTGGATAACTCATTATTGGAATGACATGATCACAATCCATTGAATAAAATAAGGTGGATGGTTGATAAATAACATAACAAAAAAGGCGAGTTATATTCATTAATTTTTTAATGTATTAGGAATTCATATCCCCAAAAATCAATGATATAATTCAATATAAAACAATAAAATGATAGAATGTACCAAACTTATGTGAAATAAGTTCAATGAATGATTATAAATAAAATTATTAAAATATGTTTAGAAAAAATCATCATTATTGGGGAAATAAATATATCAATATACACTTAAATAAGGGGGAAAGAGTTGGATAGTAAATCTTAGTAAAAACATATATTATGAAAAAACACCCTAATGGTTATAAAATACACTATACAAAGGAAAAATGGTGCACAAAATGTATTATTTGTCATAGAAAGAGAATTGAGGCCAAGAAATACCTTATAAATTTAGAAACATTCGAATCAACATCCATTGAATGATTGGGATTATAACTTCAAATACCATGAATAAAAGATAATTCTTGGTATGATATCCCAAATAGTAATTATATACAACACATAATTTAAATTATGTGTATAATACTAAATATTTTTTAATTGATGAATTTGAGATAAAAAAAACTTACCTTGATCCTGATTCATTATACACATTCAATAAACATCCTTACTAATTAAATTAAGTTCATTAAATAAACCCCCAATAAAATTATTTATAAATATTTTCATTAATACTATTAATTACTAATAATTATATATTTTCAAAAATTATTTAGTTTTTACCTATTTTCTACAACGAGGGTAACTAATCATTATAGCTTTGAACTAGTTTCATAAAAATGATGTTATAATTAATTATTGTTACAAATTTCATAATACAAATATAATTAAAGGTATAGGAATAGATGTTACATGATAGTTTTCTTTAAAACCATGAAGATGAAGTTGATAATGATTATGTTTGTGTTATTCTTAACGAATTAAAGGGGTTTTATTAAGTAATGAGTTAAATGTTGATATAGCCTGGAAAAAAACAAAAAACAATATATTTCAATATTTACATCATATTATTCTAATAAATAATTTCTCATAGTTATTCATGATATAACTACATATTATTGATCAAGTAGGTTTTCAAACCCACACAAATATGAATCTACCATGATTAAATGGTGATTGTGAGGTGGTTTATTTGTAATATCTTTATAATAGATAGATAATGATCTTATTTTGTGTTAATTAGTGTGGTATATCAAAATTTGCTCTAATTAGAAAGATAATATAATTTATACAATGTCATTACTTAGAAATATGTGATCCTTTCCTCTTAGTTTTCTCATTTTAAGTGATTTGATTATTGATAATCGTTTCATGGCCATATAATTGATTGGTTCTAAAATATTTTATACTAGAAAATTAGTGATAAATTAAAATAATATCTATCCATTAAATACATTTTAGGACCATCAATTAATGAAGGAAACCAAAAGAAAAATGGAAATCAATCATTCTATAGAGATGGTAGTTTATACATGCGTATGTTTGATGATTTCATTTTTCATTGAGTTATAAAAAAATATAATAGGTTTTTTCATTTTAGAATAATTTTTTTTAATAAATATCTTAATTATGTGTTAAATCCCATGTTAATATTATAAATATAACATAGTGAAGGAAAATGAAACATGTTCTATTTTTGAGGAAGTTGTCTACACAATGCACTAGTAACTGTTTTGTTTTTCTTAATAGAAATAGGCAAGGTGGTCAAAGATTTTACCGTCACTATAATAAAATAATTTTATAATAATGATACTTATTTTTTTTATGGTTTGATAAAGAATAAAAATACATAAATAAATAGGAAAGATGATGAGTAGTTAATCACTTTTACATCACTTGTATTATTACCTTTGAAAAGGGAGTTGAGTCCTGAAGATTTATCTTTTTAGAATAAAAGAACATCCTTATGGTTTATGGGATTGTTTAAGAGTCTTTTAGGAAGATCTTTGGATAAATATATATGGTTTTAGTGTGAGAGTAATTAAGGAGGGAAGTGTCCCTTTTATAAGTGAAAAGGGATGATATTTTGTAAATACCCAAAAGTTTTCAGCAATAGGATGTAAATTTCAAGGAAAGTGGCTCAAACATTGATAAATATTAGAGATTATATGATTTAAGGATGATCAATGCCTGAAACACAGATTCCGCAATGTGTTTTAATTTTTTTTTTCTCTTTTACTCTTGAATTCGTTATATTTTCAAATTTAGATTTTACTGTGGTAACTTGTTTTTATATAAGATAACATTTTATTTATGAAAAAAAATTAAAAATATTAGAGAACTTTGAATCAATGATTAAAATTCATAAATCCATTTTGTTTGAATCAATTTATAATAGTTACAAAAATTAATTTTAATATATAAATGTATAATGTATTAATTTTTTTGGGATAATATTACTTACATTATAAAATATAAAATATTGTTCTGTAAATGAATTTTTAAAATTATAAATTCAAAATAAATATTTAGTCTTAGAGGAATTTTTCATTAATTTCATATTCATAATTAAATGATAATATTCTCTTAAAATTAATGTGATTTGTAATAAATGTATTTTCACTATATCCCTAAAAAAATTATTTTTAGAAAAATCCCAAAAAATTATCTTATTCTTATATTATTATGATGAATCAATAATTGATGTAAATTTTTTAAAATTAAATATATAATTTTTTTGATTCAATATTTAAATAAAAAACAAATATATTGTGTAAAAATATTCATATTGGAATATGTTTTTAAATGAAATCTACTCATTATTATAATTTCCTATTAATTAATAATTCAATTGTTTGTAATATATTATTAATAATATCAATATTTGTTTATATTTTTTATAATAATGTACTTATTTTCATGAAATAAAACAACAATTTTAGGGAAAAAATTTTAAGCATAAAATGATTTTATTAGTTTTCATAACTATACTGATTGAATTCCATCAATATTAAAAGTATACATTCATTTCAATCTATTTTTTTATAATATGGGTACTCTTAATAATTCCTTGTATTCAGTGGATATGTTATAATGGTATTACACAAATATATATTTTTTATCTAAATATATTACATTTACTTTTATGTTCCGTGTTGCGTGGGGAGCAAGATACTGGACACGTTGACTTAGTTAAACATAATCATATATTAATATATCACGGTTTTACATTTTCTTCTCTCTTAAAAGATTTATGTCCTTGGAATCTTAATTATAACTCAATGAAAAAGGTGAGGGTCTTCTTAAAATATTCATCATTTGGGGTATAACTTCTAATATGGTCTTATCCATACATGGTAAAGTTATACCAAGTTATATCTCATCTTAATAATCAATATAATTATATATCCATGTATGTATTTACCCTAATCATATATTCTCAATAACATATGTTTACTAAAACAATTTTCATCTTCATGTCAATAAACCATTGCGAAGCTAGGTATTCCTCTAATTAATAAAGTTTATCATTTACCCTCAAATATTATTAACCACTAGTTGATAAAGCCACAAACTAGTCAATATATGTCATAATATCAAAAAATTGTTAAATATCACAAAAATATCATGGAAAACGTATTTATTAAATCAATAATCAATCCCAATGCTATCTATACTATATAACTTAATTTTCTCCAAATTAATTAACCCTTTATTGCATCGATATTAATATTATTTCAAATAAAAGTGTTATGAATACCTCAATCATGTATTATAAAATAGTCATCATCAAGATAATAAATTTTTATAAAATTACTTTTCAAGGTTATAAATACCATTTAATATACATTTAGATATAGTTAATGTAAAACTACCAAAAACAATCATTTGATGTTCCACTTAATCTTCATAATATTTACAAAATAATAGAATTTCATCAATAAATATCACTCACTAAGGAGAATAAATAATATTTTCAATATTATAAATATATTAGTCTCAATACCTTAGGTAAGACTAAGAATTTAACCTTTTGTATCATAATTTTCGTATACTGAAATTCTCTACTATTTACAAATACTCCCTTCTTCGGCTATAAAACATGGTGGTTTCTTGAAACATATAATTCTCATATTCATCTACATGATCCCATTTCAACCAAATAATAAAACCAAATTTTTTAATATAATATCCAAAACAAGAATATGAAAAAATAATTATGAATATCTCATTCATTATGACATATTTGTTTGTAATATACGCTACTTTAAGATCAACCTATGAATTTATATATTCTATCATTGGAAATCCATGATCATTTTTCTATTAGTTTCCAAAACCTAATTAGTTAAAATCATTTGTAAATTCTTCAAAATATATAATAAAGACAATTTTATTACCCAAATTATATCCCCCATAATTTTCTTGTAAGGTGTGAAGTTTTTAGCCCATTCATCGTGCATCAGATTGATGATTAAGTCAATTATCGATCAAACTTTTTCAAGATGATTACCCATAGATGTATCCATTCTATAACTGCATGCACATTTTAGCATGTAGACATGGATTTATTTTCATTAAAATCCTTGTAATATATGTTTTAATTAAACATCGTTATGTTATCTAATACTTAGACTTATTCCTCGGGTTTTCACTAATGTTCTCTAATTCTAATCTAAAAATATCATGTCCATTATGGACTTATAATTAAATAATATAACCTTTTAAAGGATTTAATATAGCATTTAAATCACGATAAACCATAATCTATCCACCCATAAATTTTCCTCGACAAATGTTGTAATCTACAAGTTATAGAAACCTTTCCTTCGATACCAACTGTGATGACCCAAACCCCAACTCCCAAATATAGTTGCATCAATGCTTAATTTATATGCATGATTTGATACTAGATGTAAAATACTATACATAACCATATTTAATTAAAAAAATATAAAACAATTATTCCAGCTCTTATATGTCCAATATCATTTCATGTTAATATTTTCGTAGAATTAAAATCACTATAAACTAATTGTCACGAACCAGATTTGGTCACCATCAAAATAGAACCTGACCCAGCCTGTTGAAAGGCACGAAAGGTATTATCAATACCCACGGACTAGTACAAGTTCCAGGGTGTATAAAATAAAATTTGGGAACGATTTACCTGAGTTTATAAACATAAAACAACAAGTGAATCACATAAAACAAATCTGGATTTTTCAAACCAAAAAATATTTTACTAAATTTCAGAATTGAATTACACAATTTAAGAAAATTTTTAAAGACTATTATGAAGGATAAAAACCAAAAAATACAGACCAAGAACCTCCTCATGGAAAGAGTCACCTCCCTCAAGCCATCTCCAAGACATCGTACCAAGAAGGACCGCTAGAAACCCATACCATTGGCACTAAAGGCATTACCGAAAACTGCAAAAAAAAATAACCAAGTCTACTTATAGCTAAGGTGTAAGTAGGGTGTGAGAAAATTATTAGTAGGATTCCACCACAAAATATTCGTTGTTAATATCATTATAAGACAAAAATCTTTCATGTTTTGTAAACAATAAATGCTACTAACAATTTCTAAAAGATGCAACTTTAAATAAAAATAGCTTTCAAGTGTCATACTTTAAAAGAAATTAACACTTTTAAATATAATGAAAAAGCTACAGAATATCTCCATATAAACATAGATTATGTAAATGGTAATCATAAAATATCTAATGAGCACTAGCTATGGGAAACAACCATAGGCACTAGCTTTCTGTGGGTCCTAGGTACCTCGTACTCAGTGAAAGTAAGCATACAAATATCCATTCTCATGCACACGAGCCACTAGGAGGGATCATACCCATAAAAAAGTGGTTTTCAAACTTCATCATAATCATAAACATAATCATAGTTTAGTTATAGTTGTCATCGTCCAACATTCTACGTGGAAAAGGGTCCAAACCCCCCAGGATCACTACCATACTAGTACACGTCCACCCACCTAGATACCTGAGTGTTCCCTCTTGTGCTCAAACAAGTTCCACAAGCCATGTAAAAAAATTTTCACATGAAAATAACACTTCCAAGTATCACAAACCAAACATCCCACACACATGTCAAATGATCCCCTTTTTCATTCAAATTCATTTTGGAAATAATACTCACACCAAAATAACCCACAACATGTTTCACCACTCTTTCACACCTCAATAAATCCTTTAAAAAAATTTAAAAAAACCATTAAAAATGTAGTACACCTCACATAAAATCCCTTTCACATTAAAATAGTCCATTTCAAAAATATAATCCTACCAAAACTGTTTTGCAACATTGTTGCACCTCTTACATAAATCAAGAAACCATTTCAAACCTTCACAAAACAATTTCAAGGAGTGTAACCATGCTTTTTCCATAAAATACTTCTAAAGACCCTCTTTAAAAACCAAAAGCATACCAATATCCCATAAAACACCAAATTTCATCCATAACATCATTTAATAAAACTATTCCATGAATCATAAAACAATCCCAATGAACCCAACATGAATTACACACCAAAAATATACATTTTTACACAAAAACCCCACTTAAAAACAAACTGCTTAACTAATTATACCAAAAATATTTTTTTCACCAAACATTATGGAAGATAATCATGCTGAGAATATAAATCAAGAAAAACTAACTCATCCAATAATTTCTACAGATGGAATCACGTACAATTTGTGCCAAAAACTCCAAACCTTTTTGCAAAACGTCAATCGCACCATCACCGAACCACAAGGAAGTTAAATCAAGTCATAATCCACAATATTTCACCAAAATGACACAAAATCAATGCCTTGGTATGAACCCTCACTACTAAACATTTTAGAGCCTTAATAAAAGTGGAAGAAACACTATGAAAATGGGAGTAACATGAGAGGAATCCCACTTACTTGAGATATCTTGAACAGAACGCCAAAAATACCCTAGTATATGAATTTAAAAAAAAGGTAGAAAATGAAATTTAGGTTCGAATAAGGCCGATTCGGTCATGTAAGAACTGGAATGGGGAACAAAGAATGAGAAATGAAATAGTTATGAAGGAAATAAATTACCTCTTCAAATCTAGAAGATTTGAGAATGTTTGAGAAGTTTTTTCATAATCTGTGATGGGAATGAGCTTATAAGAGGGAGACATGAAGATGGTGGAATTACTGGGCCTTTTGGCTCTGAGTGGGAGGTGTAATCACAAAAAAAGTTTAATATAATGAATAATATATTAAATAAACTGTTTTTTTCAAAACATGAAATGAGATTATAGGATGGCCTAATTCTTTAAATAAAATCCCAAATCCACCATGATTATAGATTCCTATAGAGTCAAAATTGATATTGTGGTGTTGATAGGTTATGGTAGGCCATTTTGGAAGTCTAATGGGTAAAAATGTTGAAAAATGAAAGATTTAGAAAAGAAACAAAATTGGTTTTAAAATCTAGAAATGGGCTCACGGTTTGGCCCAAATCATGAAAACTCACACATTCCTCCAAAAATGTACGGGAAACCCCCACAACAATGAAATAATGGAAATTAAATGAAAAATACCTTTAAAATAAGGAATTAATGTGAAAATTATCCCAACCATAAAACTTTCTACCCTCAGAAATCCTCAGTAAGGCCAAAAGCTAAAACCAAACCCAACTGAAAGGCCAAAATGGACTCATTTGCGATGTTTTTCCCAGCCCCAGAAGTCCTGAAACACCTCCAACTGATCAGTAAAGGAAGGAAAACTCTCACCAATAAAAAAAACACCACTTCCTGAAATGATCAAGCATATTCATACTACATCTGAAAACAAAACACCTCAAACACTATCCGAACAAGGCTCAAGAAACCTACATAGAACAAAAAATGAAAATGAACGAGGTCACCGAAGTCCCACTTCAACAAAACTATTGGGAGAACTATAATCCAAAAGTTTAATCAAGGAAGAATTTGGTGGATAAATAACTCTGAACGAGACAGTCTATTGTCATACCAACACTAGGGAAAAAACCAAGTTGTTATGGGGAGACAAAACAGACTCTCCACCATAAGGGGAAACTCAATTTTTCCCGAGACAGAATCCGGACACTAACAGGGGGAGGCTCGAACGAACTCCCTAGTATAAGGGGTAGAATTTCTTTAAAAGTTTCCAAAATAACATAAATGATACCTATAGTGGTACCCCCACCATAAGAACAAAATATCTTAACTGACTAACATGGAACAACATGAAAAGACCCAAAAATTTAAAGAGTAGGCACAGACACACGGTTAGCCCGCATAGTTTGGAAAAATGTGGGCTAACCATATAGATTATTCTATCCAAAGGGGAAACTTTTAATGGTTACATGGTCCAAGTCACATGTCCATGCAGAGACCAGGCAATAGCCACTATCTCCTATCGCACTGTTTCCTAGGTTTTCCTAGAGTTACTACTAACAGTGAGCAAACCGTGCGCTACAATATGCCTAGCCCAATTTTCATAATTTTCACTAAAAATATTAAGTAAACCAAAGGGCGTAAATAATGAAAATAGGAGATAATGTTGGAACAAGATTCCCCCACCTATTTCCACCGAATGAGAACAACCGGGGAAGGACAACAATACTAGAGGTTTAAACTGTTCATATCTTTCATACCAAGAATGGGAATTAGACCAAAAAATTTTAAAGACCCTGGGATTTCCTTAACTACACACCAGCTTCACTCTGGGACCTATGTATTGAGCTCACATAATCAAAGTATTGTCGGACCTACAATATGGCCTTGAGAAACCCTTGAATGAAACTTCTCCATTCAATTCCACAAACAACAACACTGTGATCCCCGATGGGTTTAACGAGACACAACACACTCCAAACTTAATTTACCAAAATCTGACGTTTTTTTGAAATAAGAGATTAGAATATGCACACACATCACCCCTTGTTTCTTCTGATGAAAAATGGAACGAAGAAAGGACATATGCTAACACCTTCCTAGAAAAATAGGATGTTATGATTATCCGAAGGGAGGAACACTTATGAAAAAACAGAGACTCTGAGAAGATTGCACAACCTTTACTTTTGTAGTCAGACAAGCACATGACATCACAAGGTGTCACAGAACATGACCCTTGCAACTAATGGAAACAATACATGGAAAGGGACCTTATTCCAAGTCCCCAAACAACACATAATTACAAGAATTGGCCATAACATCGTCTGATGACCATATTTCCTACATTTTTGGTTTAACATGTACCCCTACTTCCAAGAGACTACAAAGGACAAAGAGGACCTCTTAGACAACATCCACAGTAACAACCCCAAACTTAATTCACCTTTGACGAATTAGGTAACTTAAGAAACAAAGGACTCTTTCAACCTTCCAAAAGAACTCTCCCACTACAAGAGGATCCGCAAAACCAGGAATGGAAATGGGGTAGACTCAACCTCCAAAGCTATAGAAAAATTATCCTCACATTGATCAACTGGAGGAATTTACAATGAAGAATCAATCTGGGATGAACTTCAATCGTGCATTAAATATTTATGGGGGTATACACTATCCAATGAGATAACCCAAGGACCCAACCAAGCTGGTCCATTTGTCAAAAAATATCGCTGGTTAGAACTGCACACATGAGGGTTGCCACCACAAGGGCCTCCCAAATGTTTCTTAGAAGAGACCACTAACCAGCCCATCAACCCAACATACTGACCAAACACAAACCCAAAACATCATTCAAACAAGAGGGGTTCTTGACTCAAAACATCCCACAAAAAAATAATTTCCAAAAAAACATAAGACACACAACCCAAACCGATTATCAAGACATCACTTTTTTCTTTAAAATAAGTCGCTTCATTGAATATAAACGGGTTGATGGTTAGTATACTCACCAATGAAATCTTATGGGCCTCACACATTCATGTTTCTGTGCCACACTGGGTGTAACACCCCGAGATATTATGAAAAATATTCTTTTTAATTTTATTAATGTCTTGTGTTATACGCTACACCAAAAGGAGCTTGCACAACACGCATCCTTGACTTGCCTTGCATTACACGCAATCGCGACCTTCCTCGATAGCGTGTGTTGTACGCAATACCGAGTTTCACTAAACAACGATATGCTATTAAAATATTATTAAAACTAGCTGTTATGGATAGTAATAAGCACTTTTTGAAATTTTTTAAATGTTATTTTTCAAAATGGACTTCATTTCTGGATTTGGAATATCGATATTAGCTTAGGGTGAAATTTTGGTACTTTTCGGATAACTTTCATTTTCTGATGAATAGTGAAAATTACTAAATTTTAATTAAAAACAACATTTTTAATAGAAATAATTAATAGTGGTAAATTATTAATTTGATTGGTTTTAAAGTATATTGAGAATATATTTTTACAATTTAATACAATGTTGGTTATTGGATGTAATTTCACATTTAAACCAGACATAAACAACTGTCAATCTTTTGATAGTTATTATCTCTTAAGAACGCGCTATTTGTTTTGACGACGGGAATTAATTTTTAAATTAATTAATGCAAATTATATGTTTTGAATTTAGTAAAATAGACATCATTTTTGAATACATAATATCAAATATATCTTAGGCCTAATTTTTGGTATTTTCTGGAAACTTTCATTTTTTGATGAATAGTGACACCACTAAGTAGTAGTTAAAAAAATGAATTTTTCATAAAACATAATTTTACCACTTCTGTGAGTGGAATTTCAAAAATCTGAGAGACACGGTTGATGTCAGTAAGTAAAATGTGGTTCAATGAGATGAAAATAATTTTTGGTGAATAGTAACTTTTTACTTTTTTTTACCACGGTTAAAAGTAAATAGGGTAATTTAGGGTAAAAATGATATTACTATTACCCTAAAACATGTCCTAATTCTATTGGAAAAGTTTAATTCGACCAAAAATAACCTTAAGAATAAAATATGACCATTTAGGCCCACTTGGATTAGATTAGGACATTTATTATTATTTAATTCAAAGAAGAGTTAAAAGAGTTAAAATCAAAGTTTATTTACTAAATCATTTTTAATATAGGGTTATACATAAGATAAATTCGACTATAAATATTAATTAGAAAGCTAAACAGTTTTCCTACATAATGGTATTTTATTTGTAATTTATAGACATTAAATAATTTAATTTATTTATGACACAACGATGATGCAGTAATTATCTTATTAATGAAATATTGACATAATTGATGTTATAAAAACCCAAATAAATGTAATTTGAGACTTTTTATGAATTAAACTAATTTTATAGGTTAATATTACATGTTAATATTGATTTAATTAACTTGGTTCGAGCTAATAATTCTGTTATGATTTTCACAAAAATCAATTACTAAATAGTGTCAAAATTGACATAAAATAGTTTTTAAAACAAATATTATATTATTAATTCTTATTTTATTCTTAAAAATCTAAGGTTCGGCCAAATGACTTAGATAAGGTCATATATATTAATAAAAAAACAACTTGGGGGTCTCTTGGATGTATATGGTAATTTTATTAACTATATAATATAAAAATACAAAGTGACATGGTAAATGTCAATCTAATTAACTAAGAGTTAAAACTAAAAGATAAGGTTAATATAGGAACCTAAACTTGTCTAAATTCTATTGGATGAGAGGATTTAGACCCATCCCCACATTAGCTTCGAAATAAATCAATTTGGAGCTATTTAAAACCGAATTTGACTTTATAAGAAAATAATAGTTTTAGTTATTCCAAAGGTACCCCTCTCCTCCCTTATAAAAGGGCACCTCCTCCCTCTCTTCCTCACACCACTTTTAGCCTTCAAGCTCGGCCAACCCCTGCCAAATTCCATTATCCACTTACCTAGCAACATCCTAGAGGTTCTGGTCTTCCTCAAAGACTAATTTTAGTGCCCTAAGAGGAGATCTCAAAGAGGCTCTTCAAAGAAGAGGTAATGCCGTTACCGATTCTTTCATCTTTATTTCTTCTTCCACTTCTTCTTCTTTAGTTGTTTCATTATGAAGTAATAACATCAGTATCACTCATATACTGATATGATATTATATGTATGAAACAACCCTATTTCGCCATCTATCCATCCTAAGGAAAACGAAATCACCGCGCGTGCGTATGTACGGAATACCGTCTCTACGCTGTGGTGTAATCTGTTTTTCCAATACCACCTTACTCGGATGGGTAAAATGGTGTAAAGAATAACTATACATAGTTATTATAACATCAAACTAATTCTGATATATTGTATCATCCACTCCAATTCAATTCAATAATTATGGAAATGATATCATCGCTCGTGCGTACGTACGGACTACCGTCTCCACGACGCGATGAGATTCACATTCCATGTTAACCATTAAAAAATGATTATAAAGTATATATAAGCTATAATAATGAAATATATGACAATATAAAGCTACTGGATTTATCTATATATATATATATATTTATGTCATCTACTGAATTCGATTATACTCAATAAGGAAACGAAAACAGCGTTCATGCATACGTACGACCTACCGTCTCTATGAACGGTGTATTTCCTTCCATTTATTGATCTATTATATATATGTATATTCTGAATGTATATTATATATAAATAATGTTTTATATTCTGGAATTAAGTAATCATGATATAATTAATCACATGAATAATTACAAGTCAAATCACGGACCATAAATGAAACGATTTTACCCAAAACGCTCTTTAACATGGAATTTACAAAAGAACGGGTAATATAAAGTCATAAGTAAACCATATATGATATCATAACAATGAGTATGATTCTGGAATAATTAAATGACATTATTTAAATCATTATACAGGATGTTCGGACACATACGAAGTAAAACGGACCTAAGGTAAGGGAAATATCACAATCTCATTTTTATCTGAGATTGTTTATACTTTAGTATTTACTGGGGTGTATTTTATCATCCACATCCATGTTACCTCAATATGTAATATTATTTCCATCCACTTACAAAAGTTTATATTCAATTTTACCCTTCGGTGAGTTTTTAGTAAAAGATATGAAAGGAATCTTTTTTTTTTCGTACGAGGTACTTTTGGTAAAAGTTTTCAAGTTTATTTTTAATCAACTTCTTTTAGTTTAGAATTGTACGACATGTTAAGAAAGGAAAAGTGTTTTTGAAGCAGAAAGGATGTTTTCCTCAAGAATGGAGTTCAAGTGTTTTATCAAAATTATTTTCCATCTATGATAATATAGGGTTCTCTTTCTACCCCTTTTATTAAATTGATTTGATTATGTTGTGATGGAATTATTTTTATGAATTCCTTTATCTTATATGAATTGTTTTATGATGTCATGATGTTTAAGAATCCCATTTTTATTACATGGGTTATGCAATGATGTATGATTTATGATTTCGTGGCACACATAAGAATGGTATCATTATGAGATGGGTGGGACCTATATCTCCCTCCAATGCATTGGGTAAAGATTTTATATCTCATGAGATAGACATGGCTGGAATAGTAGGTTATACCGGTTCAGTGAAACAGGACTGAAATGAGGAGTGAACTCAGTTCAGAAAGGGACTTTGTCCACTAAGATAGTCTTGGCAATGAGTCTTGACTAATAAGAAATGATTCTCTATGATTATGTGTGTATGCCACAAAGTTTCATGTTTTAAGTTATGATTATTGGGATTACATTTCACTTCTATGATTTATCCCATGTTATGATATTATGATCTCTTTTTCAGGATAAGATTTCCAAAAGTTATGTTCTTATGTATATGATGTGATTGATATTTCTTTTGTTTACTCATTGCCAAGACTATCTTAGTGGACAAAGTCCCTTTCTGAACCGAGTTCACTCCTCGTTTCAGTCCTATTTCACTAAACCGGTATAACCTACCGTTCCAGCCATGTCTATCTCATGAGATATAAAATCTTTACCCAATGAATTGGAGGGAGATATAGGTCCCACCCATCTCATAATGATACCATTCTTATGTGTGCCACAAAATAATAAACCATACATCATAGCATAACCCATGTAATAAAAATGGGAATCTTAAACATAGTGACATCATAAAAAAATTCATATAATATAAAGGAATTCATAAAAATAATTCCATCACAACATAATGAAATCAATGTAATAATAGGGATAAAAACAGAACCCTTTATTATCTTAGATGGAAAATAATTTTGATAAAACACTTGAACTCTATTCTTGAGGAAAATATCCTTTCTACTTCAAAAACATTTTTCCTTTCTTAACATGTCATACAATTTTAAACTAAAAGAAGTTGATTAAAAATAAACATGAAAACATGTAAATGAATCTTCTTAGAAATAATTTTTTAAAAATCCATTCATGCCGTATAAGTTAAAAAACATTCTTCTCGTACTTTTGTCGGAAAAGTCAAAAAGTAGCTCGTATGAAAAACGACAAAAGATTCCTTTATATCATTTACTAAAAACTCACCGAAGGGTAAAATTGGATTTAAACAATTGTAGGTGGATGTAAATAATATTACATATTGAGGAAACATGGATGTGGATGATAAAATCACCCCAGTAAATACCAAAGTATAAACAATCTCAGATAAAAATGAGATTGTGATATTTCCCTTACCTTAGGTCCGAATTGCTTTGTAAGTGTCTGAACCTCCTGTATAATGATTTAAATAATGTTATTGACTTATTCCAGAATCATACTTATTTTTATGATATCATATATGGTCATATTCTTAGCTTCTTAGTAGTAATATTTCATTGCTACTTGTTATTCGGGTGTTTATAACTTTTTGTTCTTATGCGTGTTTTGTCCAATAAATTCTTATTCTTCTCTTTAGGTTATAGATACCTCATTTCCAGAATGGTATTAGTGTAATATATATCATATTCATTCATTCAATTCATTTATATAATCATTATGAAATGAAGATCATGTAGAACGAGTCGCATCACATCGTGGAGACGGTATTCCGTACGTACGCACGAGTGATGATATCGTTCCTATGATCGTGTAATTGTATTGGAGTGTATGTATACTGTTTCAGAATCAATATCACTTTATAATAGTCATATATAGTCATTATTTACACCATTATACCCATCCAAGTAAGGTGGTGGTGGAAAATAGATTACACCATGGCGTGGAGACGGTATTCTGTATGTACGCACGCGCGGTGATTTCATTTTCCGTAGACTGGATAGATGGTTAAATAAGGTTGTTTTATACTTATAATAACATATAAGTATATGAGTGATACTGATGTTATTACTTCATAATGAAACAACTGAAGAAGATGAAGTTGAAGAAGAAAGAAATTGGAAAGGATCGGTAATGGATATTACCTCTTCTTTGAAGTGCTTCTTTGAGACCTCCTTTTAGGGCACTAAAATTGGTCTTTGAAGAAGACCAGGACCTCTAGGATGTCTCTAGGGAAGTGGGGAGGAGAAAATGGCAGGGGTTGGCCGAGCATGAATGCTCAAAGTGGTGTGAGGAAGAGAGGGAGGAGGTTCCCTTTTATAAGGGAAAAGAGGGGCACCTTTGGAATAACTAAAAATATTATTTTATTATAAAGTAAATTTCGGTTTTAAATAGCTTAAAATTGATTTATTTCGAGGAAAAGGTGGGTATGGGTCGAAATCCTCTCATCCAATGGAATTTAGACAAGTTTAGGTCATTATATTAACCTTATCTTTTAGTTTTAACTCTTAGTTAATTAGATTGACATTTACCATGTCACTTTGTATTTTTATATTATATAGTTAATAAACTTACCATATACATCCAAGAGATCCCCAAGTTGTGTTTTATTAATATATATAACCTTATCTAAGTCATTTGGCCGAACCTTAGATTTTTAGGAATAAAATAACAATTAATAATATAATATTTGTTTTAAAAACTATTTTATGTCAATTTTGACACTATTTAGTAATTGATTTTTGTGAAAATCATAACAGAATGATAAGTTCGAAAACAGTTAATTAAATCAATACTAACATTTCATATTAACCTAGAAAATTATTGTAATTCATAAAAAGTCTCAAATTATATTTATTTGGGTATTTATAACATCAATTATGTCAATATTTCATTAATAAGATAATTACTGCATCATTGTTGTGTCATAAATAAATTAAATTATTTAAGGTATAAAAATTACAAATAAAATACCATTATGTAGGAAATCTTTTTATATTTCTAATGAATATTTATAGTCGAATTTATCTTATTTATAACTCCATATTAAAAATGATTTAGTTATTAAACTTTGATTTTAACTATTTTAACCCTTCTTTAAATAAATTAATAATAAATGTCCTAATCTAATCCAAGTGGGCCTAAATGGTCATATTTTATTTCTAAGGATAATTATACGTATAGGATATAGTCCTAGAACTATGGAAACAATATTATATTAAACCAAAGATGTTACATATTGAAGTTACTCCCCCTTTATTATGATTTTTGCCTCTCACACTATTCTTTTTGGGTTTTAGAAAATGGCTAGAAACAATATGATTCATGATAATGGATGATATAATGGACAATGGAATGATATTCTTCATGAGAAACCAAATTAAATGGGATTTGGAAGTCCAAACATCATTATTATACCGAATCAGCAATCTCATAATATGATCAATAAAGTAAAATTTGGTAAGTTTCCTGACTCGGCTAATAAGAGAAAGATGGAGTTTCATGATGATCATAGAAGAAAGAAAGTTCAATTTCCCCTATGTCAATAATGTGGGAAGAGGCATAAAGGAGAATGTTTCAAAGGAACAGGAAGATGCTTTGAGTGTGGAAAAGAAGGACACAAATTCAGTAAGTGCAAAGGAAAAGGTTCAGTTAACACCAGGGATGAGGATAATGGTATTGCTACGACATCAACAATGGTTAAATGTTTTAATTGTGGAATGTACGGGCATTATGCAAACCAATGCCCTAAGAAAAAGTCTCATGAAGATAATCAGTATGGTCGTATGGGTAGTATTTATGTGGATGATGATGAAGAGACTACAAATGATATGTGAGATGAAAGAATTGTTGAAGCTCGGTCAATGGTTTAAGAATGTAGTGGAATGATTACATGTTTATCATGTGTAATGTTGTATAAGTAATCTCATGGTACTATGGAATAAAGAGACATCTAAGGATTGTTACACTGTTGTCTTTCCTTGAGTTTTGAAAGTGTATGATTAATGTTACCAGTATCCATGAAAGGTTATTCAGATATTTTTGGAATATAGATGATATGGGCATAATGAAGGGATAATGAGAAAATTAAATGTTTGATAGTATTCATGAACTCATGACTTATATAAGGAGAAGGTTATATCATGGTTTGAGTATATAGAATTTTTGGATTTTGGTATGTGGAAAGAGTTAACTTTTGACAGCATTCATGTTTTCACTAAGGTTTAATGGGTATTCATTTTTCAAGAGAATACATCAATAAGGTATTCACATGATTGGAATGTGACCAACAAGATATATGGGGGATAAATAATGGTATTCCAATGCTTGGTTGATGACATTTCAAGTAATCGTTTTCTTTATACTATGAGCTTGGACTAAAGTATTTTAGATAAGCCTAAAGATTGGAATAGATTATGTTAACCATAAGTCAGTATTGTTTAAGGATAGAACTTTTTTTGATATTATTTATGTGATGTTATAGTAATGTAGTTTTAGAAAAAGGACAACCTGCAGGATGGGCGACAGCCCATCGCGTCGGACAAGGCTGTGGGAATCGAACCCATAACCGAAGTGCGACTGGCCTTTATCGCCTACCACTGACCTACAGGAAGTCCCTGTTTAGTAGAAACTAGTTTTATTATATTAAGCAGTATGATATATGAAGTATAAGTCCATTTTAGGAACCATATATGATTAATCTCACTATAGATGGACTTATGTATTTTTTGATAACTTTTCTAACCTTTTGTTTGAGATAGATAGAATGACCCATTATTCTATCACATTATCTACTAACACATCACGAATGACAAATTCAACTTCATTTATTTAAGAGATGAAGTGGAAATTGTCCAAAGAATGACAAACGGTGAGACTATACCAAAATCACGAAAGTATTTATTCTAATTCCAATTTCATAAACTTTAGGGAAATGATCTTGAAAACCAAAAATGTTGTCCTAGTGCTCTTATATCTGATGAATCAGATGGTACCTTAGATCGTCACAAATTTATTGCTTTGTGATTTCTGGATTTTCCATAGCCATGTTCTCTACCACTCTCCATCAAAACATGATGGTTAGATTTCTCTTCCATATCCATATTTTCACCAATGTGGAAACCCAGTGATTAGTTTATTTGGGTAACCGTTACATTTCATACTTTTGTTTTTAAAGATTGGTTTTGGTATTCCTTTTTACGATATGAGTTTCCATTAAAGAAACTTTCGAATAGTAAACCATTTATAACCGTGACGAATTTCGAGGGTGAAATTCATTTTAAGGGGAGTAGAATGTAACACCCCGAGATTTTATGAAAAATATTTTTTTAATTTCATTAATGTCTTGTGTTTTATGCTACACCAAAAGGAGCTTGCACAACACGCATCCTTGACTTGCCTTGCATTACGCGCAATCGTGACCTTCCTCGATAGCATGTGTAGTACGCAATACCGAGTTTCACTAAACAACGATATGCTATTAAAATATTATTAAAACTAGCAGTTATGAATAGTAATAACCACTTTTTGAAATTTTTTAAATTTTATTTTTCAAAATGGACTTCATTTCTGGATTCGGAATATCGAAATTAGCTTAGGGTGACATTTTGGTACTTTTCGGATAACTTTCATTTTCTGATGAATAGTGAAAATTACTAAATTTTAATCAAAACAACATTTTTAATAGAAATAATTAATAGTGATAAATTATTAATTTGATTGGTTTTAAAGTATATTGAGAATATATTTTTAAAATTTAATACAATTTTGGTTATTGGATGTAATTTCACATATAAACCAGACATAAACAACTGTCAATCTTTTGATAGTTATTATCTCTTAAGAACACGCTATTTGTTTTGACGACGGGAATTAATTTTTAAATTAATTAATGAAACTGATATGTTTTGAATTTGGTAAAATAGACATCATTTTTGAATTCATAATATCAAATATAGCTAAGGCCTAATTTTTGGTATTTTTCTGGAAACTTTCATTTGTTGATGAATAGTGACACCACTAAGTGGTAGTTAAAAAAATGAATTTTTCATAAAACTTAATTTTACCACTTCTGTGATTGGAATTTCAAAAATCTGAGAGACACGGTTGATGTCAGTAAGTCAAATGTGGTTCAATGAGATGAAAATAATTTTTGGTGAATAGTAACTTTTTACTTTTTTTTACCACGGTTAAAAGTAAATAGGGAAATTTAGGGTAAAAATGATATTACTATTACCCTAACACATGTCCTAATTATATTGGACAAGTTTAATTCGACCAAAAACAACCTTAAGAATAAAATATGACCATTTAGGCCCACTTGGATTAGATTAGGGCATTTATTATTATTTAATTCAAAGAAGAGTTAAAAGAGTTAAAATCAATGTTTATTTACTAAAACATTTTTAATATTGGGTTATACATAAGATAAATTCGACTATAAATATTCATTAGAAAGCTAAAAAGTTTTCTACATAATGGTATTTTATTTGTAATTTTTAGACATTAAATAATTTAATTTATTTATGACACAACGATGATGCAGTAATTATCTTATTAATGAAATATTGACATAATTGATGTTATAAAAACCCATATTAATGTAATTTGAGACTTTTTATGAATTACACTAATTTTCTAGGTTAATATGACATGTTATTATTGATTTAATTAACTTGGTTCGAGCTAATCATTCTAGTATGATTTTCAAAAAAATCAATTACTAAATAGTGTCAAAATTGACATAAAATAGTTTTTAAAACAAATATTATATTATTAATTCTTATTTTATTCCTAAAAATATAATTTTCGGGAAAATGACTTAGATAAGGTTATATATATTAATAAAACACAACTTGGGGGTTTCTTGTATGTATATGGTAAGTTTATTAACTATATAATATAAAAATACAAAGTGACATGGTAAATGTCAATCTAATTAACTAAGAGTTAAAACTAAAAGATAAGGTTAATATAGGAACCTAAACTTGTCTAAATTCTATTGGATGAGAGTATTTCGACCCATCCCCACCTTAGCTTCTAAATAAATCAATTTGGAGCTATTTAAAACCTAATTTTACTTTATAAGAAAATAATAGTTTTAGTTATTCCAAAGGTACCCCTCTCCTCCCTTATAAAAGGGCACCTCCTCCCTCTCTTCCTCACACCACTTTGAGCCTTAAAGCTCGGCCAACCCCTGAAAAATTCTCTTATCCACTTCCCTAGAAACATCCTAGAGGTTCTGGTCTTCCTCAAAGACTAATTTTAGTGACCTAAGAGGAGATCTCAAAGAGGCGCTTCAAAGAAGAGGTAATGCCGTTACCGATTCTTTCATCTTTATTTCTTCTTCCACTTCTTCTTCTTTAGTTGTTTCATTATGAAGTAATAACATCAGTATCACTCATATACGGATATGTTATTATAAGTATTAAACAACCCTATTTCACCATCTATCCATCCTAAGGAAAACGAAATCACCGCGGGTGCGTACGTACGGAATACCGTCTCCACGCTGTGGTGTAATCTGTTTTTCCAATACCACCTTACTCGGATGGGTAAAACGGTGTAAAGAATAATTATACATAGTTATTATAACATCAAACTAATTCTGATATATTGTATCATCCACTCCAATTCAATTCATTAATTATGGAAACGATATCATCGCTCGTGCGTACGTACGGACTACCGTCTCCACGACGCGATGAGATTCACTTTCCATGTTAACCATTAAAGAATGATTATAAAGTATATATAAGCTATAATAATGAAATATATGAAATTATAAAGCTAATGGATTTATCTATATATATACATATGTATTTCATCTACTTAATTTGATTATACTCAATAAGGAAACGAAAACAGCGTTCATGCGTACGTACGGCCTACCGTCTCCATGAACGGTGTATTTCTTTCCATTTATTGATCTATTATATATATGTATATTCTGAATGCATATTATAAATAAATCATGTTTTATATTCTGGAATTAATTAATCATGATCTAGGTAATCACATGAATAATTACAAGTCAAATCACGGACCATAAATGAAACGATTTTACCCAAAACGCTCTTTAACATGGAATTTACAAAAGAACGGGTAATATAAAGTCATAAGTAAACCATATATGATATCATAACAGTGAGTATGATTCTGGAATAAGTCAATGACATTATTTAAATCATTATACAGGAGGTTTGGACACATACGAAGCAAAACGGACATAAGGTAAGGGAAATATCACAATCTCATTTTTATCCGAGATTGTTTATACTTTAGTATTTACTGGGGTGTATTTTATCACCCACATCCATGTTCCCTCAATATATAATATTATTTCCATTCACTTACAATATTTTATATCCAATTTTACCCTTCGGTGAGTTTTTAGTAAAAGATATGAAAGGAATCTTTTGTCGTTTTTCGTACGAGGTACTTTTTGACTTTTCCGACAAAAGTACGAAGAATGTTTTTTTTAACTTATACGGCATGAATGGATTTTTAAAACATTATTTACAAGAAGCTTAAATTATAAGTTTTCAAGTTTATTTTTAATCAACTTCTTTTAGTTTAGAATTTTACGACATGTTAAGAAAGGAAAAGTGTTTTTGAAGCAGAAAGGATATTTTCCTCAAGAATGGAGTTCAAGTGTTTTATCAAAATTATTTTCTATCTATGATAATATAGGGTTCTTTTTCGACCCCTATTATTAAATTGATTTGATTATGTTGTTATGGAATTATTTTTATGAATTACTTTATCTTATATGAATTGTTTTATGATGTCATGATGTTTAAGAATCCCATTTTTATTACATGGGTTATGCAATGATGTATGATTTATGATTTCGTGGCACACATAAGAATGGTATCATTATGAGATGGGTGGGACCTATATCTCCCTCAAATTCATTGGGTAAAGATTTTATATCTCATGAGATAGACATGGCTGGAACGGTAGGTTATACCGGTTCAGTGAAACAGGACTGAAACGAGGAGTGAACTCGGTTCAGAAATGGACTTTGTCCACTAAGATAGTCTTGTCAATGAGTCTTGACTAATAAGAAATGATTCTCTATGATTATGCGTGTATGCCACAAATTTTCATGTTTTAAGTTATGATTATTGGGATTACATTTCACTTCTATGATTTATCCCATGTTATGATATTATGATCTCTTTTTCAGGATAAGATTTCCAAAAGTTATGTTCTTATGTATATGATGTGATTGATATTTCTTTTGTTTACCCTTACTGAGCATTTGAGCTCACCCTTTTGTATGTTTTATTTCCCCAAGTCAGGAAGAAGGTTATTAAGTAGAATATGCTAAAAAGGGACTCTAGATATGATTAAATAAATGGGAGGCAAAGTAGATACTTTATGAACCAGTTGTTTATGTTTCCCAGTTTCTAAAGACACTATACCTATACAGTCCTTTCTTGGTTTTGTTATATGTTGTAATAAGTGTGCTTCAATTTTGAAGTAATAACAATGTATGTAAAGTATGGGTCGTTATACTGGGAACCCTCCTCATATCCATCCTGACACCCATCCATTTGTACCATTAACCATCCATCATCCCATATAACCCCATGCATGTTGTCACTCATATAAATAAAAAAGGTTAAAAACAAAAATTCCTTCCACTTTTAAAAACCAAAACATTCAATCGACACTTCCCTTTTTCTCAAAACCACTAACCACTGAATAAAAACCTAATTTAAATCTTACAAAACATTTCAAGAAGACCCAATCATTCAAATAAAAACTCACTTTCAATCCATATATTTATTTCAAATCATTTCAGCCCATTTCAAAAAAGTACCAGTTTTAGGAAAAAACTCTCGTTCATCAACACCCATCCATTTAAAACCCCCTCTTCTTATTTAAAAAAGTTTCAAATTATTCATAAAAAATTTCAAATGATTTCTAGTTACGAAATCAAAATTTATCTTAAAACCCCACAGAAAAATTCCCAAAACACTTCATTCAACTCAAAACACTTGTCAATAATTTAAAAAAGTCTGTTTGGAATAGACTTTCAAAACAAACTCTAACATAATTCATACTTTTAAAAGAGGCGTAAACACACCATTTACCATTTAAAAATAGTTCTGAAAATTTATTTCCACCATTATAGAAATCAAGCCACATCCTCTTTACTTAAAAATCATTTCATAAAAGTTCATTTTTCTTAAATCAGGTCTTATTTATAATTTTAAAACCAAGATTCCAAGAATCCAAAACAAAAAGACATAAGACAATATGAGAGGAAACTATTTTTGGTTGGTGACTTGGACATATGGTTGGAATCCATACACCAATCACTTCAAAATCACAGAGAGTGTTCTTGGAAAATATACCCATATCCACATGGCTTTTTAGGCCCTGTGAGCTCACTCAGACCACTAACCCAACTCTCTTTTCATTTCCCCAATCATTGATGACCCATGAAAACAAAACGACTCAAATAAAACCCGAATTCCCCTGGAAACTTGAATCGCATCATGAGGTGTTCTATCCAGGTACCCTGCTTGTAATAGAAATGTCAATCCCTGACAATCCTAACTCCAAAACATCCCGAATCTTCCCCAAATAACATGACCCAAAGAGTTAACCTAATCCCTTTGATACCATTTTGTCACGAATCCAATCTGGTCTCCATCAAAACGGCACCTGACCCGGCCTGTGGTAAAGCCTGAAGGGTGTTCCATATCGCCATGGGTTGGAACAAGTGCCTATATATCATACAATGATATTTGGAAATGATTTACCCATGTTTATAAACATAAAAAACAAGTGAATCCCATAAAAAAATGTGGATTTTTCAAACCAAAACATCTTTTACTAAATTTCAGAATTGAATTACACAATTTAAGAAAAATTTTAAATACTATTAAAAATGAAAAAAATCAAAAAGGATAGCCCAAGAACCTCCTCACGGCAAGAGGCAACGCCATCAAGCCATCTCCATGACACGACACTAAGAAGGACCGCTAGAAACTCATACCATTGGCACTAAAATATTTATCCAAACCTCTGATAAAATAACCAAGTCTACTTACACCCAATGTGTAAGTAGGGTGTGAGCCAAATCCCAGTATTATACCACCAAAATATATTTTATGTGATAATCATTGTAAGACAAAAAGCTTGCAAGTTTTGTAAACAAGAAATGCTAGTAACACTTTCTAAAAGATGAAACTTTAAATAAAAACAACTTTCAAGTGCGCTACTTAAAAAACAATTTTAAATATAATGAAAAAGATACTTAATTTCTCAAGCCAAACATACCATATGCCAACGGTAACCATAACATATCTAATGAGCACTAGAAATAGGAAACAACCATAGGAACTAGCTTGCTAAGTGTCCCAGGTACTACTCAGTGAAACTAACCATAAAAATATCTGTTCTTGTGCACACGAGCCACTAGTAGTGATAATAATCATAAACTAGTGAATCACCACCATCATCATCATAATCATCATAGTTTATTTAGTATTTTCATTTCCAAACATGAAATGTGAAACAGGGGCCAAACCCTACGGGATCACTAGCATACTAGTACACAACCACTAACCTAGATACCCAGGTGTTCCCTCTTGTGCTCAATCAGGTTTCAAAAGCCATGAAATAAAATTTGATCATGAAAATACCACTTCCAAGCCACACAACCCAAACAGCCCACACACATGTCATATGATACCATTATTCATTCAAATTCATTTGGGAAATCATACTCACACTAAAAAATCCCACTACACCTTTCACCTCTCTTTCACACTTCAACAAATCCTTTAAAGAATTTTACAAAAACCATTCCAAGATAGTAAAAATAAAATAACAGCCCTTTTACATTAAAATATACCATTTAAAAAATACACTCCTACCAAAATAATTTGGCAAAATAGTTTCACCACTTACACAAATCAAGAAACCATTTATAACCTTCACAAATTAATTCCAAGGAGTGTAACCATGTTTTTTACATAAGATCCTTCTAAAAACCCACTTTGAAGACCAAAAGCATACCAATATCACATAAAACTATAATTGGCATCCATAACATCATTTAATAAAACTATTACATGAATCATAAATCAACCCCAATGAACACAACATGGAATACACACACAAAAATATTCATTTTTTCAAAAAAACCCAGTTAAAAACCAACCACTTAAAAAATGGTACCAAATATATTTGTTGCACCAAATATAATGGAAGATAATCATGATAAAAATATAAATCAAGAAAAACTAACTCATTAATAATAGTTACACATGGAATTATCTATCATTTGTGCCAAAAAATCCAAACCATTATGCGAAACATCAATCGCACCACAGCCGCACCACAAGTTAAATCAATACCTAATCCACATGATTTCACCAAAATAGAACAATATAAAACCATTGGTATTAAATCTATCTACTGGAAATTTTAGAACAAAAATAAAATTTGATGTAACACTATGAAAATGGTAGGAACACGAGAGGAAACCCACATACATGAGATATCTTGAATAAAACCCCCAAAATACACTAGTATATGAATTTAAAAACAACAAAAACTACATGTGAGGTTATAATAAGGCCAAGGAGGTCATGTAGGAACTAAAATGGGGGGAAGAAGAGTGAAAAATGAATGAGTTATGAAGGAAACAAAGTACCTCTTCAAATCTGGATGATTTGAGAAAGCTTGAGAAGTTTCTCTTGAATCCGCGATGGAAATGAGCTCCAAAGACGGAAACAGGAAGATGGTGGTGCGCCTAGGGCACTTGGATTCTATTGGGAGGTGTAATCACTGAAAAAGAGTAAAAAAATTAATAATATATTAAATAAACATTTTTTTAAAACTGGAAATATGCTTACAGGTTGGCCCAATTCTGTAAATAAAAACCCAAATCTAGCATGATTATGGATTACTATAGAGTCCAAAATGATATGGTGATGTTGATAGTTTTGGGGAGGCCATGTTGGAAGTGTAATGAGTGAATTATTTTTAAAAAAATTAAAGCGTTATAAAAGAAAAAATTGGTTTTTAAATCTAGAAATGGGCTAACGATTTGGCCTGAATCTTGAAAACTGGCCCTTTCCTCAAAAAATGTATAGGAAACTCCCAAAACCAAGAATGTATGGAAATTAAAAGAAAAATTAATTTAAAATAATTCATGTATGTGACACTAATAAATCCCTTATACTTTTTTGTGATGTGTAATTTTTTTCTATATTATTTGAAATTACATAATCCATAAGGAGTATTCATCATATCCCATAAAATATTCCACATGTGTTATCCTTCTAAACATGTCGTTTTTACTAATTTTTTTTATAACATAGGGAAATAGAAATATAAGAAGCGATGAACTTGAATTATTAGTAAGAGAAAACACACAAATAATGTAATCTCCCCATAAACCTGGATTACATATTATGACAGGAATAATTAAACAACATGAATCCATAATCAACATTAGATTGGGAGTATATTATATACTTGAAAAGAAATGAAAATATGAATATAATGAAAATTATTATCATAAATATGGAATGAATAATTCCAAACATATAAAACATTTTATCAAGGTCTTATTCCAAGGCATTTAAATTTTTCAAGACCTCAATGGAGACATCTTTCTAAATTAGGAAGGCATGTACCAAATACCCATACCAATTTTTACCCATGATACCTATAAATGCATAGATTGATATATAGTTCTTTAACACACTCATTTATTGATTAAGTAAAATTAATTCACCATAATATTGAATAATCCCTTTCAAATTGGCCTCAAAGGAACCTTGTGCTGAATAAAAACATGGTTATACATATAATAAAAAACATGGAATGTAAATACATAATAAACCTATGTTAGCAGTAAATTATCATCAATAATTTCAAAAACTTTTCCCATGTAAATAAAATTTATTACATGAACATAACCCATGCATATAAATAAGGTATATGGTGAAACAAAATATAGTCATCTTTCTAATAATTATCCTAATTGGAATAACAATATATGGCATCCAAATACTTTTACACATTCCAATCCCATAACATTATTTTGAGTTGAAAATAATCCAACCTGAACTATATAAAATGTAATTTTTACACCATATATAGTAATGATAATACATTTAAGACAATATAGAAATACTATGATTATATTTCATCAGGATAAAGATGGTGGATAGATATAAAAATATCATACCCCAAAAAGTGAGGAATATTCGTCAAAGGGTTTTTGTGTTAGGAATGTATATCCCTAGAAAATATATAAATAATCCTAAATGATGAAATAAAAGGATAGAATGTTCCATAATTATTTTAAATATGTTCAGTGAATGATCATAACAAAATGAATGAATATTGAGTTACCAAAATCCTCAATATTGGGGAAACAAGTTAATTTATAACCACTTGAATAATGGGACATGATTTGGGTAGTAAATCAAACGAAATAAAATTAGTATAATAAAAATAAATCCATGCTAAATTAATATCCCATACATAGGAAACATGGGCAAAAATGTATTATGTATCAAATAAATAGAATTGAGACAAAGAAATCCCTTACTAATTTAAAAAATTTCAAATCAAAACACCCTTAAAGAGAGGGATTACTATTTAACTTAGAATACCATTATTAAATTTTAATTAACTATATTTCCAAATATTAATTGCATAAAATACATAAATGAAATTAGATGAATAATACCAAACATGTCTTAAGAGAGTAATTAGATATTAAAAACACTTACCTCTGTCCTTATTCATCCCAAAATTAAACAAGACATCCTGAATAGTTAAATTATTTTCATTAAAAACATTCCAAAGAAAATTATTCATAAATATAACCATTTATAATACTCATATATAATCATCATATACCTATAAATATTATTTATTTTTCTCCATAATTTCAACGTTTGGAGTAAGTAATCTTTATCGCTTTGAACTAGTTTGATAAAAATGGTGTTGGTATTCATTTATGTTAAAATGTCTTTCCTTCTAAGATAATTAATGGTAATGGATTAAATGTTACATGATATTTTTAAATTTTATAATTCATTCCATGTTAGTTTGGGTTATATTCCATGATGTTGAATTCAATGATGATCATGTTTTAGTGATTCTTATCAAACCAAAGGTGTTTTATTTATTAATTAGTTTAATGTTCATATATCCTTAAAATATCATTATTTAAATATTTATATCTCATTATACTAGTAATTATGATATCATATTTTATCATTATATAAATATATAGTATTGTTAAATTTGTTCGTTAGACCAACACAAACACAACCATATCAAGAATAATGGGGGATTATGAACCAGTTTAGCTGTAGTGTCATTATAATAGAAGAATAATGATATTAATTAGTGTTTATTGGTATTTTATATCATAGTTTTAATGATGTATTATGAGAATTTAATTTATATAAATTCATTACTAAGAAAGCAGATATCATTTCCTCTATGTTATCTAGTTTTAAATGATTGAATTAATGATAATCATTTGTTGATCACATCATTAATTGGTTATCTAATTTTTTAAAATAATAAATATAATTATATTAGAAAAAAATATCTATCCATTAATTAAATTATTATAACCATCCATTAATAAATATAAAAAACAAAAATTAATCAATTTTTTTAGGCGGTAGTCCACACGTACACATCGGTGATGATTTCGTTTTCCATAGAATAAAATTAATGTATAATATGTATTATAATTTCATAATATGAAATATTTTAAAAATATAATAATTTTCTAATACCTTATTTAGAAAATACTTGTAATGTGGTGTATCAAAATCAAAAAATATTACAACATGGAGGTGGTTGTTCTCAAAACACACGAGTAATATATTTTTTTTCTCATAATAAAAAATAGGATAATGATTATTGATTAATCCATAATTATAATTACTTAAATGTATTATTATTATTATTATTTAATTTTTTAATTTTTTTAAAAATAAATTCCATGATAAATAAAAACAAAATATATAATTAAAAATGGAAAGAAAGATAAAGAACTTATACCCCACTTTTTTATTATCTCTTTTAAAAAGGGGGATACAGACATGAGGGATTGTATTATGAGAAGAAAACAACCTCCTAAAGAAGTTTAATATTTTTAAATATTGGTTTTTAGTCTTTTTCCATAACATATGGGGTTTTGTGCAAGGTGAATCAAGGAGAGGTGTATCTATTTTATAAGTGGAAATGGAAGATATTTTTTTAAATAACAAAAATGACTTCATAATGGGAAGTCACATTAAAACATAGTGGAAAATAAATAAATAAATATTTTATAGGATAGGTGATAGGTTCAATAAATTATTCAATCACACATTCCCACACATTTTTTAAAGTTTCTTGAGGTATATTATCCTTTGATTCTTTTCTTTTACAATTTTAGATTTTACCGTGTTAAATAGTTTTTATCTAAGGTAGATTTTCCATTTTCCCAAAAATAAGGTGGTTCTTAGTAGATAATTTTTTCTCACTAGTTAAAAAATATGAAATAAATCTCATTAAAAAAAATTATAAATGTGACAAAAATAATTTTAAATTAAAAAAATGTAATGTATTAAAAATAATTTTTGATAAAATATTAATTATATATTAAATTATCATATACAGGTTTGTAAGTTTAAACCAAAATTTTTAAAATTATAATTTTACAGATATATTTCTTTATTTTAAAATTTTCTCATTAATTTCTAATTCAAACTTATATTATATTAATGTCATCAAAATCATGTTATTTGTAAAAACGGTATTTTCCACAATCCACTAAAAACATTCTTTTTAGAAAAATCAAAAAAATTAATGTTAATATTATATTATTATTATCAAACTAATATTTATTTTCATTTTCCCAAATTTTATTTCTATTAATTTATAATTCAGTACTTAATTAAAATCAAAAAAATAAAGTGGAAAACTATTCATATTGGAAAATAGTTTTTAAAATTTTAATCTATTAATTATTCATATTTTCTATAAATTACTAATTTATTTACTAGTCATTTATGATTTATATTATAAATATATTTTATTATTATTTAATTATAACGTACATAGTTTCTTGAAATAAAACACTAATTATAGTGAAATGTATTTTTAAGAAAAAATGATTTTATTATTTATTTTACAAATTTAAATTGAATTTCATTAATATTAAAAGTTGAAATTATTTTATTTCAATAAATATTTAATAAATAGGTTTCTATTATTCATTCCAGATAATTAATGATAAGATTTTAATTTTCATATTTTAATATTTTTAATTTATCTAAATATATCTCTTTTTTGTCTAAGTTCATTATTGTGTTGAGAAGCTATAAACCATATTGTATTATTTAAAGGTAATAATATATATATATATATATCCTATGGTGATACTCGTAATAATAGAAAAATAATAGCATGGTTGTTTATTAAAACCCATATAATGGATATAATCATCATAATGATTTTACTATTATCCATGCACTTATAAATGGTCATAGGTTGATTTAGGATATAAAATTTAACATCCTAATTATGGATATTGATTTTTTATTTGTTGATATAGGTAATAAATTTTCAAAATCACTTAATAGTACACTAAATAGAGAATTATGTGGTTTTCATGATTCAAATAGAAACTTCTATCGAAGATCATTGTGCACCTGGGGTGCAACCATCATATAATTAATATTTTTAGATGACAATACCATATATAAAAATTAAATTTTCTAAAAAATATTATATATTTAAGTGAGTGGGTTGAACAAGAATAAAATATAAATTTTTTAGTTCTTGAGTCGATGATATGTAAACCATTCACCCTTTATTTTCATGAACCACTAATATAGTAATGATTGCATAGGATTTTTGTTGTTCCCTTGGATTTGAAGGAAGATCATTCTTATTATCCTTATAAGCCCTTGGTTTTGGTAATCCATTTTCATAATTCATAATATCCATTCATTTTAAAAATTTATGTTTGGGTGGATCTTTAGTTGGGAGCTTTATACCTTCCATTATATTGGAAAACCTCTATATTTCCTCTATAATTATGTGTTATATGGTCAATCCTTCTCCACTTTATTTTTTTCATTTTAATCATTCCCTCATGTGCTTATAAACAAAATTTTAACATGTATTAAGTTCAATATTCTTTCCTCTAAGGTCATTATCATATTTTTTTATAAAAATCCATTGTTCTTATCCTCTAGTTAGATAGGATGTTTTTTAGGTCCATGTTTTTAATTAAAACCCATTATATTTGGGTGAGTGTTACCATATATATTTCAATAGGATCCTCAATCCCATTTGGTCTCTCATTGGAAAAACCAACGCATTTCCTATCATATCCCTTTTTAACTAAATTCACCTTTAATCATCCAATATATAAATAGAGGAATGTTACGGTATAAGGGTACATAAATTAATAAATATATAAATTGAAAACTACAAACATTGAAGAAGTAGCTCATAAATTACATGTATACCTAAACATACGATTCTGCATGATAAAATCTAAGTTCTCTATTTTTATATTACTATTAGTTTATCTAACCTCATTAAATATATAATACAAACTCAAAATCCATTTAAATCTGTCATAAATGTTTTAAAAGGGCATGTGAGTCACTGATATCATATCCCCTATGTGTTTAAAACCAGGATCATGAAAATTGTCACTACATGTGCATAGAGGGAATATCAATTTAACACTCAACCAGCCTTTTACAAGGTTATTTCCCTTAGTTTCATCTATCTCAAAGCATTTATATACTTGTTTGTATTCAGGTTTCAATTTCGTTTCAAAGAAACCAAACACTCAATATTTTACTAAAACATCTGATGTTTTCCTTTTTCTAGAATTATCCATATGGTTATCACTAATTTTCTCTAGTCACAATCCCAAAAAATAATTAAACTAATCCCCAAAATAACTAAACCCTAAATTAATACCATCTATGGATCCCTATGTCTACACTCATGTATATAGTGTTTAAAATTAATTCTTTAATGACTTCCTTTGATAACACATGTAATTGACTAAATAAACTCACATATATATATATCACGTTGATATTACATATCAAAATAATATCATTCAATCCTAATAACCTATTAGTTTAGTGTATTTGGATACTAGATACCTAAACAATTTATTTTAAAATCGTTGTGAACATTTATCTATAATCATACACACCTAGAACTCAATATATAATTCTCATAAGTTATAGTTGTTGGAACCATGGTCTTATATGTATGATTTAGAGTATGGTTTGTGTTTGTTGTCAATCATCAGTGGAAATTCAAAATGTGTACCAGCAAAGAGATCATACAGTTCAAACAGACAACAGTATTGAAGGTGGTGCCATTTCCCAGTGTTTTCCAATTTTTTGGGGTCCAAAATTTGGATGTTGGTGAGCATCGCGAAAATAGGATTTCCATGAAGAGAATAATTCAATATGGCAATGGAATTAATTTCGTGAAGATTGGCTTAATGGTTTGGAATTCGCGAAGACCGGAATTATGGAGGCGGTGATTCTTTGCGATTACGTCAAAGCTTCAGGAACGACAGAGGATTAAGAGAATCGCGGTGACGAAGAGATTTGCGAGGGAGCTTTTCGGCAAAGGGGTGAAGGAAATGACAGAACACTTCGCGATTACGATGAGCTCCACGAATGGAAAATTTCCATAGTGCTTCGTGATTTTTAAAGAATTTCGGCGGGAACTTCGGAGCTTCGCGATTTGAGCTGACATGGCGCTGACTTCGTGTGGAAGGGTCGAGGGTCGGTGTAATCGACTATAAATACAGGTCGACCCCCTCGAGAGAAGGAGAGAGAGCTCTCAACAAAAATCCTTTGCTCTCGGTTCGCAAAGGTCACTCGTGAAGGTAGTGTTCTTCGCAAAAGAGGAGCTTCGCAGCGGCTATTCTAGCTCCGTGAATGTCGTGTGCCCTGTGTTGGCTCGGGGACCTTTGTGAAGAGGTAGGAGCTCCACGATAGCCAAGAATTGTGAAGGCTTGAGCATTGCGAGAGTGCTTCGCGATTGAGCTTCGTAAAAAGGCAGGGACTCTGCAAAGGCTTGTTTGATCTTTGCAAAATTGGGAGCCTTGCGAAGTAGGGTACTTTGTGAAGGCCCTTTCCAAAGGTTGTTTGCCCAGTGGACAAGGGAAAAAAGGTATTCATCAGTGGATGAAATTTGGACTTTAACAGAGCATCAACTCAGGACTCTTATGCAAGTAAAGTTTCATGCTGAACAGGAGACAAAGAACTTCATGTCTATCTATTGAAGAGACCTTCACATCTATAAACTGAGCGGGACTTCACCAACGGTAGTGAGCCAGGGGGAGTCAATGGGAGTGACCCGAGGGAAGCAGTAAGCTATCCCTAAACCTTTGTAAAGGCAGTGACCCTAAGACAGAGTGACTGTGCCCCAAACTTTGTAATCCACAGCTAGTGAAGATTAGTGGAATTAGGTACAACCGACAACTTGTCGGCGTATGATCCTTGGATGTAGCCCTTAGTGGTGAACCAAGTAAAAAGTGATGTGTCTTCTCTGTGCATGTGAATGTTTGATTTCTTATCATATTCATCTTACAGGTTCAACAAGTTCCTACCAACATGGGAACAAGATCCATCACATTAAAAGAAAAAGTTGTCACCATGATTCACCCCTCCCCTCTCAGGGTGTCTCGGGGTCCTTCAATAGTCATATCCATAAGATTTGAAGTTAAAACATAATAAATCAGTGATCTTAGATGGCCAACAAGGGTAAAAATAATAAAAAACAACTGATGATTAAAATTGAGTATAAGCTAAACATCTGGGTTTCATAGAATATTTATAGTTTTTGAAAATATAATTAGAAAATTATACCCAAATAAACATCAATAATTAATAATTAATCAAGGTATAAGTATATAATCATAAAATAATACATCAATAATCATCACATGATAAAATTGAAAAATATATTATTGTGGAACAAACATAAGCATTGAAAATCAATTCCTTTGATAAGGATTACAACCTTTACCATCAATATATATATAGGAAAAATATCCCATAATTTATTGGGTTCTTTCCCATTTCACATTATCATCGTGAACATAGTCCCATAGTGGATTAGGTTTACTCACCATTCCTATAAACATAGTTGATAGATTCCCATAGTGTATTGAGCTTACTCTCCATTCATGAAAATAAAGTAGACATAGTATAATAGTATATTAGATTCATTAATCATTCCTATAAACATAGTGTACAATATACCATAGTGGGTTGGGTCCACACCATCATCCTTAACATGTCATCTCATAAGATATTTGTCTACACACAATGTATTAGAGGGATGTATAATTTTGAGCATACTCATCACTTATTGAAAATATTGCCTTTGTGGTTTGGGTTCACTCCACATTATTATTTATATCATGATATATGAAATTACAAAATACATTAAAGGTATATATAATTCTGATTCAACCTATCACATAATGAAAACCATACATGGGTATTCCAAAAGATAATGAAAATAGTCGTGTTAAAAAACCTCTTAATTCACTCAAGGAAAGAATATTGGTTTTCATAAAAACTTCCTAGAACATTTCATAATCTATGTGAAAAATTAGATGTATGGTAGTATAAAAACATATCATCTATTTAAAATAAGTATCACTGAGTATGTTTACCTAGACGACGAAATTATTTTTAAGAACACTTATAAAATCACCTTATAAGAATAGATCAATAATTAGATTGTCTAATACCTCAGGATTAATACCTAAAATAGAAAAATAGTGTAACTTACATTAGAGGTTAACTAGGTGGGTATAAATTTAAATGAGATATTTTAGTTTTAGTTATAGATTAAAATAGAAGGAAAACTATAGAAATGTGATTTCTTAAAATTTTCTTCATCTTATTGTAAAAAGATCCTGTATGAGTCACTCTCAAAAATATTTTTCAATAAGGTTCTTGGAAGACACTGTTATGAAACTTTATTTAGAATCAATTCCCAATAATGGTGCCATGAAAATTCATAAATATAATATAGATGACATATGGAGTGGAATATAAAACATACTCATGTGACTGAAAAACCATTAATATTTTAAAATACCTATTTTGAAACTATAATAATAAAAAGGATGATAAAAATTTATTATGAAAATATGTAAAGAGAAATAATAATATCACATGAGATACTACATATATGGGGTTCATAAGTCAAATTAAATTGTTTTTTAAATAAAATATATGGACATGGAATGGGAAAAAACATTGAAGAGGATCAATATTATTCTTAATATTGTCACATTTTTTTTAAATAAAGATATTTTCATGGAGTAATCGATGTAAAATCATTTAAATTGGATTTTGTGACAATGAAGTTTAAATAACAAGAAACATAAAATTATGTCAAATATAATTCAATCATATGTTTTGTATCAACCCAAATATAATAACAAATATCAAGATGAACAATTATAACTAAATGAATGGAAATTTAGTTAGATGAACCCCTTATGTTTTTGGTAAAATTTGAATCATAACACTTTTAAATAGAATACATGAAATAGAACATTAAATAAAAAGAATAAATGAGAATTATGATAAAATATGCCACTTATATATTATATTCACTATATGAATAAAAATTGGTGCACAATATAAAACATGTTCCAAAGAAGGTAATTAGAGATGAATACCCTTACTACCTCGGTAATCTTTAAAAAACTCCATCAAAGATAGAAAAATATATTTAATTGTAAATCTATTTAAATTCATGAAAATTTTGATAAAAATACATCCATGGGTAGTATATACACAAAACAAAATAAGGTAAGTAGTGAATATTTGACATATCTCTATAAATAGAATTTGGATATTAAAACCTTGAAGGATTTTATTACATTTATATAAAAACATTTTGAGATATAGAACTTTAAATGGAACATTAAATACCATGAATTATATATTTTATCATGATGTAATATGTAAAAGAGGTAGTATACCTACCATATAAATGATAACTTGTACATATTAAAAAACATTTCTCAGGGAATTTATATTATGGTGACACTAATTATCCACTCATATATGATAAAATAAAATTTTTACATTTTAATATTCATGTTTTTCAATGTCTATAAACACTTCTTCTATTGTTTTTTGTAGTTTGAAGCTCATTTCACATATTTATGCAATTCGTGTTTAAATTGTATCAATCTAGGACTAACTCATCATCATCTGGTAGAATATATTATTTTAATTATTTTAATTTTATATTTAAATATTTCATTGACCAATTTATGTGGATTTTTTTCAGGATCAATTGAATATTCACACATGAATATTGATTTTTTTTTAAATAGATGCATAAATTTCTAGAAAAACTAAAATGGTCTTTAGACACATCAAATAAAAGTGGAGCCCAAAATTCAAGCTTAATGATTCTAAAATCTTAACTTTAGACATAGAAATTTTTGGGGAAAAATTCATTCAGCTGTGAAAAGAGAAAATTTATAGGTTTTCATGGTAATCCAGGTGGACCAATTTGAATTTTAAATTATGGGCTATATGTTGAGGCCCATAAAGTCAAACCATCAATTTTATCATAACATTTTAATGGAATATCTTATTGGGATAAAATTTATATATTAATTATAGTAAATATGTATGAAAATATTTATCTTTTATGACATAGCCAAATTCATCAGTTTTTAAAGTTATATTTCCACATCAACATAAGGAAATAATGTTGATCTGATATTTCTAGTCATCATTGAGAAGTCCACTTTACCTTTTTTATCATCCCCCATTTGACTATCCGAATTAATGAGGATGATTTTTAATGATAGGGGATCTAATTAAGGATAAAATATTATCTATTTAATGTGGTTGTGGTGAAGTAATTATGGTAAGAAGTTTTATTATTTCAATTGTAATGTTATGGTGTCATTTTGTAACCGAATCTTCATTTTTTTCTCATGTAAGTCATTTGGATCAGCATAATTTATTAACAAATATTTTGAGTCATTAAATTTTTTATATAGTTTTCTAAAAAATTGATACCATTTAATCAAGGTGCGTATTTATTTACATAAAAAATTTTGAAATTCCTCACACAATGGTGTTATGTTCATTATTTCAATATTTTCACATCTCCAATCCTGCTTATTTATTTTTAATTATGTATTCCCTTGAACTCCTTTAAATTATGGAAGGATAATGATTTTATGGTTTGATCCTAGGGAGTTTCATAGGGGTGGATTTAATTTTATTTCATGTTATTGAATATTTAATTTTTTTCATTATTTTATGATTTCCATTCGATGAGTTATTTTCTTTTTCATATTCATAAACTTTAACGATTACACATTTTGAGTTACAATATGATCCAATTAATTAGTGTTTTCACTAAAGAGATCATTTATGTGAATTTGGGATTATCCTTGGAATTTTGTGTGGATTAAATTGTTGAATGATTTTAGGGAATTATCTCATTGTTTGTATTTATCTTGAATTAGTGATCTAATAATTTATATGGAAATAAATACATCAAATATGTAACTAGGGACAAATAAGGATTGACTCATATTCCATATTTAATTACATTAAAATATTTAGGGATTTCATTCTTCAATTCAATCATTTATCTTTTGTACTTTATTATTATATTATCCTAATTATAATTAACCCCATATTTGGACAGTTCATAGTCAATCCTCCTAGAAAATTTTATCATCTCAAGGTTACATATTCAGTTCATATGGATTCAACCCATACATGTACTACAATGACCGCTTCTACTTCTAGGGTAAATTTGGGAACACCATAAAACCTTATCTCAAGTCATGACTTAATTCATATGTAATCTAACCTCCTATATAATAAATTTAGTTTTATTATATATATAAAAAAACCATATTCATACTTATATTATTATATGTAATTCCATTATAATTACTTATTTCCCTTTATGTAATAATTTATTGTTAAAATCAATATTGGGTGTTAATAATTCCATTTTCTATTCATATTTCAGTTCAATGATTTTGACCCGTTATCATAATTCATGGTTTATGAATCATAATAATATAATCAATATATTGTTTTTTCAATATATATATTTTTAGAATCATTCATTTAATGTGTTGATGAAAAAAGATATATGTATCTCCCTATAGGTATCAATCCTCCCACACACACACATTCAATGTTTTCTTCTATAAAGGAATGAAAAGAAAGGATTCTATATAATGTTTTATCTTTAAAAGTTCATAATTATTTAATAAATATAATATATACACATTAAATTTATTCATGTAGCCAAATATTTAAGGTTATGAAGAAAAATAAAACACACTATCCATGGAGTTTTTAGTCTTTATATATCGACTTATGGAATTTTCATTTTAATAATGGTTGGGAGGAAGGTGGAAAATTTCTTCCACAAACATAATAAAATGTTTGTATAATAATGATAATGATGTTGTTACATTAGAATGTGTAAAATTGATTTTTTTGGATATAGAATAAGAATAAAAAGAATTGAAATTGAAAAGGACTCATTAGTAGTGTTTACATTACTCACTATTAGAAAATGGGGTTATCCCCACACATCTATCCAAAAACAATTCAAGAAACTTTGGCATAGAGTGGATGGATTAAACCTATACCCAATTTTTGTTTAAAATTTTGGTATATATAATGATATACCAATGGGTAATAAAAACCATTAGTATTGACTATTTACACAACCCATGGTCACCCATCATCTCCTTCCCAACCATTATTCCTAATCACCCCTCACTCGAGTGAACGATGACCTCTTCTCTCTTCTCCTATAGGGTTCTCCCCTTAGACCATGGTTTTTTTATTTTGATCTTCTTCAACATCACATTTGAGAGTTCTGAATCCTTCATCTTATTTTTTGACTATTGTTTTCATTATTATCTATGTATCAAAACTTAACCAAGATAATTTAAGGTCACTATTCTTCTATATTAATTATAAAAAGGGTCATTTCGATATCTTTTGTTATATTATTTTATAATAAAAATTATTTTTATAGAAATATATATTGTCATAATTTAGTTATTTATAAATTTTAAATAAATAAAATATAATGTTTTTTGTAATATTGATTAACCGATTATGTTATTAAATAAGGTAGTAATTTTTTGTTTTATTAAATTATTATGTGATAATTATATGTCCTATTATTATATATAATAATTTATGGTAGTGAACATGAAGATTTTTGTGGTAACTTATGATTGATTCTTAGTTTTCAGTCTATGTAAAATTGTGTTTGATATGATTCAAATAATTATGTGAATTTTTATAAGAATATGTCACTCTCATAGAGTAAATAATTTCTGGATGTGGTTATACCATTTAAATTGAATAACATAGACTTGGTTCTCCCATGAAAATACAACCCAATGATATTGAACTCCCATATAAAATGAACTATGCGAACATGGTTCTCCCATGAAAATATAACACAAATACTTGATTCGCTAAAAGAAATATAATGTTTCCCAACCTTATATCTTTTGTTACATACCTATGATCCTTATTATGAAACATTATTATGAGATAATCTATAAATATTTTTTTATTTCATCTTATTAATCTCATATAATCTGGTTGCTCATTATTATTTTTTATTACTTATGTTCATTATATTTGTATTTTTTATTATTTATTAATCTAGATTTTATATTCACTGTGTATTTATAGGAAAAGTTATTTAAAAGGTATTTTTATTTTTATAATCATTTTTATTGTAAATAATTTTAAGTTTTATTTGAAATTAACAATTCAATTTAGCCCGAAGTTGTTTCAATGTGAATGAAAATTTGATCATTGTCTCAGGATATTTCTTAATCCTCATTGACATTTTCTTTACAATACACATTCCCACATCATAAATTAAATATAACTCCTTTATATATCCATATTTCATTAAATATCATGAATCAAATTAGCATATATATTTTAAAAGTGGATAAATTACATTTTTCAAAGAGATGTAGAAAATTTCCTTCTTTGATACTTCTATTTTTTAAAAAAACTAAAATATTATTTTAACAGTTTTATTTAAAAACAGCATTATATAGATAATATTATAATAGTTAACAATATATAATTTAGTTTAATTCTAGTAGACGTTATCTTTTTTCACAATTTATGCACAATCTATATGTATATAGACCATATTTATTTTGATTTTGGATGTTAAATGTCACTGTTTGAGTTAGAGGATGATCATTTGATATTATTCGGTCTTATTAAAAGATACAGGTGATACATTTTTATTTTACACTTACTAATGAGAAATTTTTTTCAAAAAATTATGTATTTAATTTCATATTTCATACAAATTTGGACTTCCTTCACCGTTATTGCATTTAGATATATTTTTTTGTTGTATAAATCTTAGTTTCTATGATATTAATATTGGATTGTTATTTATATTTATATAAATTATTATAGAATTTATATTTATATAAAATATTTTAGAATTTATCTTATATATTGTACAATGTTTTTATGATTTTGATGTTGGGTGACACATTTTTTTAGGAGTGAATTTTTTCTATTATAAAGAAAACTATATTTAATTGCATTAATGTCATATTCAAAATGTGAATTTTTTATAATTTTTTTTATAAATACGTATGTATTTAATTTATTTATGTAATAGTTGTTTCCCATTCTATTTCATTTACTTTACTTGGTTTGTTATTAGTAGGCATCGCTTATAGAATCTGTTTTTCCTCTTATTATTTATTTGGATATCTAGTAGTATGCTTTGATGGATTTAATATTAAAATTTGTTGTAATGAGTTTTGTAATTGTGTTTTACATTTCTGATTTGAATATAAAATTTTTTCCCCTATAATGGATGTGATAGAATATAGAATTATTATACCGATTAGATTTCAACAGAGTTTCAATAGAATTTGGATATTTTCTTTTATTTTTAATTTAATAATGCTTTTTGAAGGAGTTCATATATATTTTCATGTTATAATTATGTTATAAGACCTTGTCTATGAAATAAAGAAGTTATATATCATATGAAAAAAGATATATTTCAAACAAACTATTATATTTTCTATCACAATAGGAATATGTGATAATATTCTATTATTCATGAATGGAAAGAAGGAGGTGGTAAAGATAATCTGAGATTTGATCAGTTTAAATTTTTACATCATAATGATAATGATAATATAATAGTGTAAGATGAAAATTATATCAATACACATGAGGAAATTAGTGAAGATTATTATTTTGAAAGAGTGAAAAAATTAATGGATGGTTCCATAAATCCGATATATCTAGAATTTAATAAAATGAAAATGTTCAAAATTTTAAACTATTTATATCATGGAGAAACTATTTATGTAATTTATAATTCCATAATTAATTATATTCTTTCCTTTTTGAAGTAATTTATTCCTAATGATATAGATATTACATCAAATAACTATTTTTCATGGATATTAATTAAATAGAATAGATTTTATACTAATAAAATTCATTATTTTTTTAAAATATTGTAGTTTATTTTAGGATGAAATAAAAGGACATAATGACACTTATGAATTTGGTATATCTCGATAGAATCCAAATTCAGATGGATGACCATCTTATGTGTCATCGAAATTCATGAGTAACTATATATTAATTCCCATGATTCAAAATCAATTCATTTCTAATAAAATTTCAACCACTATGATATGGGAGGACATTGAGAGAATTAATTATAATGATGAGTTGGTTCATCCAGTATTTGGATTAATATAGAAAATATTTGATACACAACATCATGATTTTCAGATGAGGTGAGTTATGTAATGTTGGGTCTATCCTATAATGGTTGTAATAGTTTTGATAAGATGCATACTTGTCAAAACATGTGGCTAGTTTTTATTTATATTTATAATCTTCCTATACAGATGTGTATAAAAAAATTCTCTTTTTTTTAGTATACTAATATCTAGAACTTCTAAGCTAGAAAACCATATAGACATCTACATACACCATTTAATAAAATATTCAATGAATCATTGGGATATGAGTGTGTGCACATTCGATGCTTCTTAAAACACATACTTCCATTGTATGTTTACCGCATGTAGAATAAAAATGATTTATCTCTGTAAGAAATTATGTCTGGTTAGAGCAGAAAGATAAAACCATAGTGTATTATTTTTATGAAGAATACACAATCTAGAAGAATTAAATACCATCATTTTTTTAGTTTTTTCGAGAATTGATGATTCCTACCCATGTATCTATAATACAAGAATAATCATTGAAGGTTTGATAACATTATTGAAACTGAAAAGCTACCTCAACATATATCAAGAAACAATGTTCTTAATTAATTTTAGGATATTAATTTTTTTATTATGTAAGGTTCAGATAAAATCTAAGTAGAGGCAAAATTATGACACTAAATCCATATACAATTAGAAAAGAAAAACTATATTTTTTGAGCTTCCATATTGGTGAACCAATTTTTTACATCATTGTGTAGATGTATTTTAAATTACAAAAAATATGTGGGAAATGATTCTTTCAATTCTTTACACTCCCAAGGGGGAATACCAAATATTACTAATGATCTTAGTAGGACTTGTTGGAGTGGGTTATTTGATAAGAACAACATCCTGGGTGCATCGGTGAAAAAATGGAAAATTTCTGATGCTTTCTATATGATGAAACCTTTAGAAAAAAAATCAATTTTTAGATGTATTAGAGAATATCGTGGTTTTTGGTGGATATTTATGTAACATGTATAGATGATTCAATAGAATGGATTTGAAAAATAAATCACTAAAAGATCATGATTATCACATCTTTCTTTATGAATTGATTCTAATAGAAATCCATCATTTACCATCCATTAATTTAAGAATTATGATGATTCACTTGTTCCATTTATATATATATATATTTGTGCAATAATGTTATCTATTTTTTTCTTGATAATAATTAAGCAATGAGAAATTTTTATGAGTTGGAGAAACTTTTTCCTCCATCAATTTTCACTTGTATTTTGTATTTATAGTTCATCTTCTAACTGAAATACCTTTAGGGGAACCCATTTCATTTTGGTATATTTATCCTCCTAAATTAAATATATTAAAAATAAAATATTATGTTCAAAAAATAATCATTTTGAGGGTTCCACTATGATAGGTTATATGTATCAAGAATGTATTGATTTTTGTTCAATGTATTTTTTTGATGTGTGAACAAGACTTAACCATCCAATGAGAAATGAAGATGATAAGTATAGTTAAATTGAGAAATCATGTCCATATCTTCCAAAAATAAGATTAATTCATAGGTTATATACGTTGACCACATTGATCTTTGATGGGAGAGATATGGAATATCAGAATTATTATTTTACTATAGTTTTCTTCAACAACTATATGGAATAAGTAATTTTAATATTTATATATTATCTCATACTATGTAATTTCAAATATGATTTAAAAATTTATTATCATATTTTATTGGGAACATAAAAAATTATAAGTAGAGTTCATCAATATTTTTCTTTGAGACAAAGAGAGACCTTTCATAATAAAGAGTTTCCTTCTTGGTTAAAATCAAAGGTATGAACACTACATTAATTAACATAAAATATAGATATTAATTTAATTTTATTATTCATAATTATTTAAGGTATTGAATTTACCGGTTGAATTTGACTCTCAAGAATTAATAGTATTGTATTTTAGTGGCAATTATTTGGTTCATGAATGAAAACCATTAATAATCAATAAGTATAAATTTATTACAACTCATCGGGTAATGAATATGATAACACAACATGATTGAGTTATGTTGACATCAATAATGAATTTTTATGACAATGCATTGGATATTAGGCCTTGCTATGAAAATGTGTCTTATTGTGGACTTTTTGAGAATATATTGTTATTTGATTACTATTATCAAGGTTGAGTAACTATTTTGATATATAAATTATTTGATTCAATGAGAGGAAATTCTATATTTATTAATTATTTTGGATTTGGAGTTATTGAAATAACTCTCTTTATAGAAATCAACAAACCATTTATTTTCTTATAAATTGAAAAATAGGTGTCTTATGTGAATGATCATTTGAAACTTGATTACAGTGTCATTATTAAAGTAATCCCAGGATATATTTTTCATAATGTTGGGGAAAAATTGACAAAATTTATTCCCTATAGGTGTTGACCAAAATATAGAATTTAATGACTCACACTTTCCAATTTTGATAATTTTTGTTGAACCTGAAGTTGTGGATGGTAATGTATAGAACCTACCATATAAGTTCATAATGAATTCAGTTTAGCATGAAATGGGTTTCTTAGGTTGGTACTACTATAGTTAATTTAATTTTGTTTTATTTTGGAATGATATGATTGTTTTAGTTTTATTTGTTTTAGTTGTATTTAATTATATTTATTTCAATTCATTCAAAAATGTTTAAAATGGGTTTTTGAAATGTTTTTTTAAAACATGTATAACTTTGTTTTAAAATATAATTGCTAAAACATGTTATGATATTATTTATGCATTATTTGACTTCTATATTTGAAATTTATAAAAAACCACATCTAAAACATATATATTTCATTATTAAAAAGAATATAAAAGATATTTAATAATTTTTAAGTAAGAGACAATTTGATAAGGATTGAAGACTGTGTAAACCAGGGTTTCCTGCTCTGGTTCCCTTAGTAAATATATTAATTTTAATATTTGTCTTCAACATTAAATTTTATTTCATGTTCTTCTTATTTATAAAATTTATCTATGGGAATTCATCTAATATATATTTGACCTCTCCTTATAATACTATTATGGGTTTGAGTGGTGGTGCCCATAGATCTACACAGAGCACCCGTCGTACCCGTTCAAACCATGACCCTCTAGTGGACATCCCATCTACCACACTTTTTCCTCATTCACTTAATCCTATCAAGATGTTCCCACCTACACCTCCCTAATATTGTTATTTAGTCTCTAATTCTCACACAATGTCCATGACTCCACCAAGAATATTCCCACCTATACCATATCCATGTCCTATGATTCATCCCCATCCCTTATATCCTTATCATACCATGTCTACACCAACTCTATTTCAAACTATTTGTCTAGGATCAAATGATTCTGTTCCTATAGCTTCCACTCCACTCCTTGATGTTTACCTGATGTATACATTGGAATAGTAACATCATTCATAGGATATCAATCAAGAATATACCATTGATCCAATAGATCCTAATTATTATCCTGAATAAGGTTTTTATAAGTGTGTCGAAATATATAACATCATTTTTTTCAATTATGCTATTAATTAATTACATATCTTTTTATTTTATCTTATTCATTAGGTTATTATAATAGTAGGAATTAGCACACCCCTATGAATCAATCCTAGAATATTCATCATAAATAATTGTATATTACAATGAAGATATTAAAATGATAGTTAAAAAAGCTAGACAATATATAAGTTTTATTGAAACATTATTCAAGTACAACAATATTATTTTGGTGAAACTAGTCTCATAGAGGAATATTGGTAATGAAATCAGGGATAATGCATGGGAATAGATATGGGTAAGATAATATATTAAATTTATATTTATATTATTGTTTTAATATTTGAATTATCATTTTCATTGTAGTTTCAATTTTACTTTTCTGGCGGTAAAGCTGCTAAGGTCGTTTCATTGATGAAACTTAGGGATTTTTGGAGATCATATATACATGAATTATATGTTAGTTGGAAGAGTAGAGTCATATTTGATTTATAGGTACAACCATTATTCAATTAATTTCAAACAACACCATACCAATAAATGATCATATGTGGGAAGATTAATGAGTTTATGATATTATTAATCTTTTATGGGCTATATTGAATATTTAATTGTTATTAATTGAATTGATTTTTTGTTTTCAAGATGTATCAAAAACACAAAAAGAACAAGGATTATATGAAATATGTGGAAATTTTTAGACACACTATAATGTAACATCATGATAGTAACCAAGTAATTTTATGACCAACTAAGTTTAACTAGGCACTAATTAGATTCACATGAAGGGTGACGATCCTCCACATGGGATAGTTTTATGTAGATATTGATCATCTCATTAGTCATATTGGAATAACATTCCTCTTATAATATTATCACATGAGTACTCAAGATCTACTTCACACAATTATAGAAATCATAATACACTCTTTTTTATTCTATATTATTCACTTCCATATTCGCGGAATTTTTTGATTTTTTTTTTGAAATTTTTAAATATTGAATTTTATTGATTTTTAGTGTAAGGTGATATATTAATTTAAACTAATATATATTTTTATTTTTAATTCTCTCCAAAAAACTCTTAAAATATCTTCATATATTATGAAAAAACAAAAAATATATTATCTGTAAAACATTTCAATAAACAAAAATTATATTTTTTTGAAATATGTGTTCATGATTGATAAATGTTAGGAATGATCTTTCATAAATACTTAAAAAATAAAATTAAATCATTATTAAGTATGATAATTAAAATCTTAATCTGATAGAATTATACTCTAAGAAGAATTCATTCGAGTTGAGAGTTACTTTGATTGTTTTTTATTAATGTTTGACAAAAAAGTACAAATTCCATGTGTCATTTTCATTGAAAAGGACTTGTTTTATATAATTCAAAGAATAAAAAATCATAAAAATTATTAACATCATAAGTTGATTATGTGATAGAGGTTTATTGTTGTGCAAAAAAAATTAGATGAGTTAAACCATATCTAAATATGGTATTCCATATTATAAAATGCTAATTCTATTTCACAATTCCTCTTATATATAAATTTATAAGAATCCACTTTATCTTTTGAGGACCCATAACATTAATTCTAGAATCCATTTCATTTCTAATCATATATAAAAAGGTAATATTACTTAAAAATATGTCTTAAATAAGGATCAATAAGAAGATATATTTAATACACCCCAAGATGAATCAATTTTTGAATATATGAAGATAAATATTTTAATGATGGAATATAATGTTATTGAAATTATATTTCAATATTATATGAAATACATATATATTATATATATTTATACATTATATGAAGAACTATGTTTTTATTTTCACTCAAGAAAGAATTATCATATAAAATTGGAAGCTTTAGAAACAAGAGATATCAAAAAATAATAATTTTTGTGTGTGTTGGATATAGATATAGTGAAATATTCTCAATGATTAAAGTGTTAAATAATGTGGAAGTGTTAAATTTTCTAACACTACCTACATCAAATCGACCACAAACATTGTCACAGAAGACTTTATGCACTAAATAGAGGAATAAACATTTCATAATGATAATTATCTAATGAAATAAAAAGCATGGATTCAGTTTGTGTGAGTGAATGAAGACATCATATAAAATAAATTTACTATATATATAAGAGACTTGGAATACACTAGATATCACAAATATCAAAATAAATATTCTATAATATGATTTCCTAGTGATTCAATCTCAAAATAAGATGAATATTATATCACATATCATTATTTTATTGTATTCAAGTATGAAATCTAGTTAATCGTTGGAATAAAGCTCCAAATTTTGAATAATTTACTGCTTTGTGGTTTTTTATCCCATAAAGCTTCATTAAATTATATAAAATGTTTGATTTTCAATTTTTTTATTCAATGTTTTTTAAAACTCTTTTTCATATTAATATTGAAGTTTTAAGATCATATTTGGAGAACTATTACATCATGTCTCGTTTTTTCCTTCAAGGATTCCATCTTGATCTATTTTGATCATCAAAACTCATGACATATCTTTCTTTATTAATTTACTAATATTTTACTTTGAATACTATATTGTTATCTTAATTATATTGAACATTTTCATAATTACAGCATTAATAATGTTATTTTATATTTTATATATGTCTAGGCTATAAAAGCCTAAAAGGATCATCCAATTAGACCTATCCTAGTATTTCCCAACCTCATAGAGATCCTGCTATCTCCTTCTATCCTTCTCCCCCAAATCAATGAATCCCATTTATCCCCATTAATTATTATATCATCTTCCCCAGTTACAATATTCATTTCGGATAGAAGATGTATCCTTTTTTTCTATAGAATACTCAAATGACCTCATTTATTTCTCTGATTCATTATATCTAGGACGAACCAACATATTTCTATTTTTGTTAACATCACATCCATTAATCATTTTATTCTTTTCTAGATGAATCTTTATTTTTTGTTTTACCTCAAAATCTAAAATTTTAATTCTTCTTATGTTGTGTTAAACTCAAATATAACTTAAATTGGTTACTTTAAAATTATAGTATCACTATATTATTAATTTAAAATATATTCCTCTTTATTCATTATCCATATTGGAGCTTGAATTTCACTTAATAACATGTGGATTTATTACCTTGCAGCTTAATCTACCGTGAGAATTTAATTTAATACAACATAGTGACTCAAAAATATAATGTAATCGAATTTGTTAATGTTTTATGTTGATTTGAGTCGATGGTTAATCTCAATAATATTCACAACAAAATTTATTCTTTTTTTCTTTTGAAAATTTCATATTATTATGAAATCAATGATTATAGTAACAAATAACATTTGTACCAAGAAATATTGGGAATCAAAGTTCATGTGCCTCAAGTAAAATTATTTTTATTGAGTAGGTGAAAACGTATTGAAGTTAAAAAAATGTACCAAAAAAAGAAATTATTATTGATATTATACATTTTTATACATAATTCATAATTAAATATATTTGTTATATTTTAACTAGTGTGGCTTGGAGGTCATCGATAAGAAAGTTGATGACAACATTGGGCCAAATGATCCTTTGAGATCGATATTAGTTGAATTTCACCCTGGGAGAGTTAAATTTCAAACCATGAAAAGAATCATCCCCACTATATATATTCCCTCATTGAGCATCTCTCAATGCTCTGACACTACATAGCTCAAAATTCTCATGCCGAAGCAGTTTATGACAAAATAATAGTTGTACAAGAGCAAGAAATGGGTAAATGATCATTGAATAGTTCATTAAATCTATGAAAGTTATAATTCTGTCACTTTAATTAAAGGCTACTAATGTTTTTTATTCATGTATGAAAATTTATTTCTCTTTATATGATGTGTTGAGTGATGATATTAAGGATCTTAGTTGTGGTCAAGATCATGATACTAATTGTGATGTTGATGACGATGATGTTGATGACGATGATGCAAGTGATCTAGATGGTGATGTTAAAAGGGATATTTAGGATGGTTATGAAGGGACTAGTGGTGATGTAGGAGAAATTAAACCCGTCAATTTTTTAGTTGACAGTAAAGAGACATATGTGTGTATGATTTTTAATTACTAAAATTGATTGATTGTGTGGATTTTGTATATATGGTATTGTATTGTAAATGGTTTGAAAAATATTTATTACTATATGTTTAAATGATAAATATAAAATATTTTTCCTGCATTAAATCTATTTTGAGGGTTGTAGTTTATTTATAGGTTTTGGAAGAGGTGATCTAGAAGAGGTGTTGGATGGTGATTATATTTACTTGGAATATAATTCCATTCAAATGGTTCTATAAACCATATGTATACATTACTCTTAGAAAGGATGTTATACCCATGGTTTAATGAACCATTATTGTAGATTTATACCCATGTTTTACTTCAAACCTGGGTATTAAAATTTTGGCCTTGATATGCACTAGCAGTTTCAAAGGAAACTATTTCAATTTCTATATACTGACAACTATATATACCACAGTTCATTAAACCATTGGTAGAACCTATTAAATGGTTATGTGACATATACTAATGGTTCTAAACTATTGGTATAGGTTAATTTTCCATTAGTGACTCAACATGAAAAATTCTTGATCCATATTAGAATAGTTTTTTGTGGGACAATACCTGAAGAACATGGGAAATATTGTTTAGAATGGTTCTAAGAAGAATTCATTCGAGTTCAGAGTAAACTTTGATTCTTTTTTATTAATGCTTGATAAAAAATTACAAGTTCCATGTGTCATTTTCATTGAAAAATAATTGTTTGTGTAATTTAAAGAATCATCACTCAATAAGATTATTAATATCAGAAGTAGAGTATGTGATATAGGTTTATTATTGTGAAAAAAAAATTGATGAGTTAAACCATATCTAAATATGGTGTTCAATATTATAAAATTCTAATTATGTTTTATAATTCCTCTTCTATTTAAATTGATATGAATCTACATTATCATTTGAGGACCCATAACATCAATTATAGATTCCATTTCATTAATAATCATATATAAAATGTAATATTACTTAAAAATATGTCTTAACAAAGGATCAATAGGAAGATATATTTTCAAAACCCCAAAATGAATTAGTTTTTTAATATAAGAAGATAAATATTTAAATTATGGAATATAATTTTATTTAAATTCTATTTCTATGTTTTATTAAATACATATATTATATATATTTAGACATTATATGAAAAACAATGTTTGTATTATCACTCAAGAATTAATTATCATATAAAATTAGAAGCTTTAGAAACTAGAGATATAAAAAAAATAATGATTTTTTTTGTGTTGGATATAGAAATAGTAAAATCATCTCAATGATGAAAGTGTTAACTCATGTGGAAGTGTTATATTTTCTAACACTACCTACATCAACTAGACCACAAAAATTGTCACATAAGACTTTATGAACTAAAGAGAGGAATAAAATTTTCATAATAATAATTTTCAAATGAAATCAAAGGCATGGATTCAGTTTCTGTGAGTGATTTAATACTTCATAAAAAATAAATGTACTATATATATAAGAAACATGTAATAGAGTAGTTATCACAACTATCTAAATAAATATTTTATGCTATGATTTCCCAATGATTCATTCTCAAAATGAGATTAATAGTGCATCACATATCATGATTCTATTGTATTCAGTTATCTAATCTAGGTAATCGTTGGAATAAAGCTCCAATTTTGAATAAATTACTGATTTTTGGTTATTTTTATCTCATAAAGAATCATTAAATTAAATAAAATTTTAAAATTTCAATTTATATTATTCTATGTTTTTGAAAAAAAATCAAATTAATATTGAAGTTTTAAGATCATATATAGAAAACTACTACATCATCTCTTATTTTTTCCTTCAAGGATTCCATATTGATATATTTTTATCATAAAAATTCATTCCATATATTTCTTGATTAATTTAGAATTATTTTTCTTTGAATACTATTTTATCCTTTTAATTGGGTTGAAAATTTTCATAATTACAACAACAATAATGTTATTTTATTTTTCATATATGTCTACCATATAATAGCCTAAAAGGATCATCCAATTCATCCTATGATATTATTTCCCAACCACGTGGAGATCTAGATATCTCTTTCTATCATTTTCCCCCCAAATAAATGAATCCCCTTTATCCTCATTCAATATTATATCATCTCTCTCAGTAACAGTATTCATTTTGGACAAAACATGTCTCCTTTTTAGCTGTATAATACTCAAATAACCTCATTCATACCTCTGATTCATTATATCAAGGACGAACCAACAAATTTCTATTTTGGTTAACATCACATACATAAATCATATTTTAGTCTTCTATATGCTTCTTTATTTTAAGGTTTTCTTCAAAATCTAAAATTTTAATTCATTTTAGGTTGTATTAAACTCAAATATAACTTAAAGTTGTTACATTAAAATGATATTATCAGTATATTATTAATCTAAAAAAATATTCCTACTTATTTATTCTCTATATTTGAGCTTGAATTTCACTTAATCATATATAGATTCATTCCCTTACAGCTTAATATACTGTGAGAATTGAATTAAATACAGCATAGTGACTCACTACTATAATTTAATCAAATTTTGTAATGTTTTATGTTTATGTGAGTTGATGGTTAATCTCACAAGTATTGACAAGATAATTTATTCTATTTTTTCGAAATTTTTATATTATTAAGAAATTAATGATTATAGTTTTAGATAACATTTGTAGAAAGCAACATTGGGCATCAAAGTTCGTGCGCCTCAAGAAAAATTATTATTTTTTGAGTAGGTTAATAAGTATGGAAGTGACAAAAACATACCAAAAAAATAAATTATTATTGATATTATAAATTCTTATTCATAATTCATAATTAGATATATTAGTTATATTTTATACAGTGTGCCCTGGAGGCCATCGATGAGAAAGAAGATGAAAACTTTGGGCCAAATGATCCTTTGAGATCGATATTAGTTGAGGAGCGCCCTAGAAGAGTTCAATTTCAAAAAATTAAAATCATCATCCCCATTATATATATATTACCTCATCTAGAGCCTCTCAATGATCTCACACTACATATCTCAAAATTCTCATGCCAAAGTAGTTGAGGACAAAAGGAATAGCTATACAGGAGCTTGAAATAGGTAAAATGGTCACTGAATAGTTCCTTAAAACTATGAAAGCTATCATTCCATCACATTAATTAGAGGATACTAATGTGTTTTATTCATGTATGAAAAATTATTTCTCTTTATATGATGTACTAAGTGATATTAATGAGGATCCTAGTTGTGGTCAAGATCAAGATACTAATGGTGATGCTGAGGACAATGATGTATATGACGATGATGCTAGTGATCTAGATGGTAATGTTGAAATGGATTTTGAAAATGGTTATGATGGAACTAGTGGTGATGAGGGAGAAATTAAACCCATCTGTTTTCTAGTTGAAAGTAAAAAAGACATACCTGTGGATGATGTTTAATTACTAAAACTGATTGATTTTGTGGATTTTGTATATATGTTATAGTGTTGTAAATGGTTTGCAAACTATTTATTACTATATGGTTAAATGATAAATATAAAATATTTTTCTTGCATTAAATATATATTGTGGTTTGTAGTTTATTTATAGGTTTTAGAAGAGGTGTTCTAGAAGAGGTGTCAGATGGTGATTCTATTTACTGGGGATATAAATCCATTCTAATGGTTCTATAAATCATTGGTATACATTACTCTTTGAAAGGATGTTATACCCATGGTTTCATGAACCGTTGGTATATATTTATACCCAAGTGTTACTTAAAACCATGGGTATTCATATTTTGGCCTTGATATGCACCAACAGTTTCATATAAAACTATTTCTATTTCTATGTACTAACAACTATATATACAACAGTTCATTAAAACATTGGCAGAACCTATTAAATGTTTTAATGACATATACAAATGGTTCTAAACTATTTATATAGGTTACTTTTCCATTAATAAATCATCATGAAAAATTATTGATCCTCATTAGATTAATATTTTACTGAGACAATACCTAAAGAACATGGTAAATGAAGTTAGAATGGTTCTGAGAAGAATTCATTCGAGTTGGGAGTTACTATGATTCTTTTTTATTAATGTTGGATAAAAAGTACAAGTTCCATGTGTCATTTTCTTTGAAAAATACTTGTTTAATGTAATTCAAAGAATCATCACTCAACAAAATTATTAACATCATAAGTAGAGTATGTGATAAAGGGTTGTTGTTGTGAAAAAAAAGATGAGTCAAACCATATCTAAATATGGTATTCCATATTATAAAATTCTAATTATATTTTATAATTTCTCTTCTATATAAATTTATAAGAATAAAATTTATCTTTTGAGGACCCATACCATAAATTATAGATTCCTTTTCATTAATAATCATATACAAAAAGATAATATTACTTAAAAATATGTCTTAACTACGGATAAATTGGAAGATATATTTACTACACCCCAAGATAAATCAATTCTTGAATATATAAAGATAAATATTTGAATTATATAATATAATGTGATTTAAATTATATTTAAATATTATATGAAATTCATATATATTAGATATATATAGACATTATATGAAGAACTACATTTTTATTTTCACTCAAGAAAGAATTTTCATATAAAATTGGAAGCTTTAGAAATTAGATATATGCAAAAATAATGATTTTTTTGTGTTAGATATAGAAATTGTGAAATCAACTCAATGATTAAAGTGTTAAATCATGTGTAATTGTTAAATTTCTAACACTACCTACATAAACTAGACCACAAACATAGTCACAGAATACTTTATGCACTAAGAGAGGAAAAAACATTACATAATGATAATTCTTTAATAAAATCAAAGGGATGGATTCAGTTTGTGAGAGTGATTGAATACTTTATATAAAAGAAATGTACTATATATATAAGATTCATGGAATACACTAGATATCACAACTATCTCAATAAATATTTTATTCTATGACTTCCTAGTTATTTATTCTCCAAATGAGATGAATAGTATATCACATATCATGATTTTATTGTATTCAAGTATGTAATCTTGGTAATCATTGGAATAAAGCTCCAATTTTGAATAATTTATTGATATGTGGTTATTTTTTATCCCATAAAGAATCATTAAATTAAATAAAATGTTCTAATTTCATTTTTTTTATTCCTGTGTTATTGAAAACTCTTTTTCAGATTAATATTGAAGTTTTAAGATCATATTTGGATAACAATTGCATAATCTTTCATTTTTTCCTTCAACGATTCCATCTTGATCTATTTTGGTCATAAAAACTCATTTAATATCTTTATTGATTAATTTAGTATTATTTTACTTTTAATACTATCTTCTCCAGTAAATTGGGTTGAATATTTTCATAATTACAGCATTAATAATGATCTTTTTATTTTTCATATATATCTAGGCTATAATAGCCGAAAATGATCATCTAATTCGACCAATCCTAGTATTTCCCAACCTCATGGTGATCCATCTATCTTCTTCTATCATTTTCCCCCAAATAAATGAATCCCCTTTATCATTATTCAATCTTATATCATCCTCCTCAGTATCAATATTCATTCTGGACAGAACATGTCCCTTTTTTAGATATAGAATACTCAAGTAATTCCATTGATTTCTCTAATTAATTGTATCTAAGATGAACCAAAAACTTTCTATTTAGGTTAACATCACATCCATTAATCATATTATACTCTTCTATATGCTTCTTTATTTTATGGTTTTCTTCAAAATCTAAAATGTAAATTCTTTTTAGGTTGTGTTAATCTCAAATATAACTAAACCTGGTTACTATAAAATGATATTTTCACTATATAATTAATATAAAATAGCTCCCTCCTTATTCATTCTCCCCATTTGATCTTGAATTCAACTTAATCACATGTAGACTCATTTGCTTACTACTTAATCTAATGTGAGAGTTTAATTAAATATATCACAGTGATTGACCACTAAAATTTAATCTAATTGGTAATGTTTTATGTTTATGTGAGTCAATGGTTAATCCCATAAGTATTAACTATATATTTTATTCTTTGTTTTTTGAAAAATTCATATTATTAATAAATTAATGATTATAGTAATAAATAACATTTGTAGCGAGCAAAATTGGGCATCAAAGGTTGTGTGCCTCAAGAAAAATTATTTTTATTAAGTAGGATAAAAAGTATGGAAGTTATTAAATGTTCCAAAAAAAGTAATTATTATGGATATTATAAATTTTTATACATAATTCATAATTAAATATCTTATTTAAATTTTAAACAGTGTTCCTTGGAGGCCATCGCTGAGAAAGAAGATGAAATCTTTGGGCTAAATGATCCTTTGAGATCGATATTAGGCAAGGAGCACCCTGGGAGAGTCCAACTTCAAATGCTAAAAAGCATCATCCCCACTAGATATTTTCCCTCATCAAGCATATCTCAAATCTCTCACACTATAGAGCTCAAAATTCTCATGCAGAAGTAGTTGAGGACAAAATAACAACTATACAAGAGCAAGAAATAGCTAAAATGGTCACTGAATAGTTCTTTAAATCTATGAAAGTTATATTTACATCACTTTCCTTAGAGGCTACTAATGTTTTTGATTCAGGTATGAAAAAATGTACTCTTTATATGATGTGTCGAGAGATGTCAATGAGGATTCTACTTGTGGTCAATGTCATGATACTAATGGTGATGATGATGATGACAATGATGTTGATGAAAATGATGCTAGTGGTCTATATGGTGATGTTGATATGAATTTTGAGGATGGTTATGATGGAACTAATGGTGATGAGGGAGAAATGAAACCCATCCATTTTTTAGTTGATATTAAAGAGTTATATGTGTGGATGATGTTTAATTACTACAACTGGTTGATTGTGTGGATTTTCTAGGTATGTTATAGTATTTTAAATGGTTTGAAAAATATTCATTACTAGATGGTTAAATTATAAACATAAAATATTTTTCCTGCATTAAATCTGTATCATGGTTTGTAGTTTATTTTAGGTTTTGGAAGAGGTGTTCTAGAAGAGTCATTGGAAGGTGCTTCTATTTACTAGGGATATAAATCCATTCTAATGGTTTTATAAACCATTGGTATACATTACTCTTAGAAATGATGTTATACCCATGGTTTCATGAACCATTGGTATAGATTTATACCCATGTTTTACTTCAAACCATGGGTATTCAAATTTTATCATTGATATGCAACAATAGTTTCAAAGGAAACTATTTCTATTTCTATATATTGGAAACTATATATACCACAGTTCATTAAACCATTGGTATAACCTATTAAATGATTATGTGACGTATACTAATGGTTCTAAACAATTAGTATGTATTACTTTTTCATTAGTGACTCATCATAAAAAATTCTTCATCCTTCTTAGAATAGTCTTTTGGTGAGACAATACCTGAAGAACATGGGAAATACATTTTGGAATGGTTTTAGGAAATAACAACGATTTCCTTTCAATATAGTTTTAATAATATTTGTATTTTATAACTTCTAATTAAAAGACTATATTTATAATTTTTATATATTAATACTGGTAATTTTACCTTAATAAAAAATTTCACTATTTTGTTAGTTCAATGTTGTGAGTGGATAAAGTTGTTCACAAAAATATTTAATTATATGAAATTTTATTATAAAATCTTATCGCATTGGAATTTGGTTCATCAATGATAAAATATATTATGTTCATAATCTTGTTGTTTTTGTATATCCATATGTTGTTTGTGGATTTTTCTTAGGGGGTATTTTTCATGACACAGTTCATCTGTAACATCCCAAGTAAGTAATGAATAATAGATATTTTTATCTATGTCTATTAATGAATTAGATAGTGTTCTAGAGGCTTAAAATGAAAATAAATCAAATCTTAAGCATGGAATACACTAATATTTTTAAAAGATTGTTTTACTGCCATTTGATGGAAAACCATTATTAAATCTATCTTTTGACAATTTTATAAGGTATTTTTTTTCAAAATAAACTTATTATTTATGATTGGGACATCAAAATTTACTTTGTGTGAATTTTTGGTATTTTTTCGATAAAGTTCATTTTTTAATGAATAGTGAAAACTATTGTATTTTAATTCAAAACCTCTTTTTAATCTAATTTATTTATATGATTAGATTATCTTTTGCATTGGTTTTGTCGTGAAATTATAATATATTTTTACCATTTAATCCAATTGTGGTCATTGGAATCAATTTCACTATGAAATTAGATTTAAACTAGTGTCAATCTTTTGATACTTATTGTTTCATAAAAACACGCTATCTGTCATGACAGCGAGAATTAATTATTAAGTTAATTAATGTGACTTATATGATTTTAATTTTGTAAACTAGACATCATTTTTGAATTCGTAATATCAAATATAGCTTAGGGTGAAGTTTTGGTATTTTTCTGAAAAACTTCAATTTTTGATGAATAGTGAAACCACTAAGTGGTAGTTAAAGAAACTGAATTTTTCATTTAAATGAAAATTTTTCACTTCTTTGATTTGATATTCAAAAAATTAGACATACATGGTTGTCATTAAGAAGTAAAATGTGGTTCAACGAGATTAAAATAATTTTTTGGTTAGCAGTAACTTTTAAGTTTTTAATCGCGATTAGAGGTAATTAGTATAGTTTAAGGTAAAAATAATGTTTTAATAATATGAGATGAGATTGAAACGTGTCCTATCCTCATTTTAAGTGTCATGTCCGAGCAAAAAAATCCATGGGTCAACTTGGGGACCTCATAGAGCCACTTTGGTTGGGAAATGACATAAATAACTTTTTATTTAATGTTAAAGTAAAAATGACACAAACATGAAATTTTTTACTAAAACAATTTTTACATAGGGTTATAAAAGTCGTATTTTTGAATATAATTATTCATTGGAAATATAAAAAGATTTCCTACATCATAGTATTTTTTTATAATTTTTAGACATTAAATAAATTAAATTATATATGACATCATGATGATGCAGCGATTACCTCATTAATAAAGGATTTAAATAAAATGGAAAGATAATGTAAAATCTAAGACCTAAACATGTCCAAAACCTATTGGGTTGGTATATTTCGAACCCTTATCACCTTAGACTCGAATTATATCAATGTGGGACCTCTTAAATCCGAATGCCATTTTAAAATAAAGTGAGTTTTCTTTACTTTCCAAGAGTGCCCCTCCTCTCCTCTTATAAAAGGCCCCCACCTCTACCTCCTTACCCACACCCCAAAGCCTTTGGCTCGGCAAACCCCTGCCCATTTTCTCTCTCCACTTCCCTATCTCACTCCGTTAAGCCTCACTTTGGGCAGAAGTCTTCCCAAGGAATCCTTTGAGCTCAAACCAAAGGGAGTTACCCGATTTTAAGGTAATGTCTTCACTTGAGTCCTTTTGTTTTATTTTGCTTCTCCAACCCCCTAAACTCTTTTTATTAATTTCTTTTGTAACAAATCCAGTATCATAAATATACTAGGATGTTGTTATAAAAAGGATTCGAGCTACACTTACACACACTTACATCTAATGGTTAATGGACATACTATTTCCGTGGATGGTGAATTTATGCCTCCCGAAACGATGATTGTTCAACATTCTTTTAACACCTTAAAAGGTGTCCATTAAGATGTAACTATAATAATATATGATATATAATATGTTTTTGTTTTCCTTAAGCTTATGTATTTTTCATTTTGGTCATACCTTTATGGTTTCTATTATGGGTAAACGCGATATCTTCATTTAAGGAAGTGCGGACTACCGCCCCCTCAAAGTGATTTGATTCATTAAATACCATATGTGGGATGTATAAAGGATGGAGTAATGATATTATATATGATATTACACTGGAATTATAATATACCTTTATATCATTATGATTCCATTCTATAAAATACGAAATAGAAATGAAAGTAGCGTTCATGCGTACGTACGGCTTACCGTCTCCATGAACGGTGCATTTCATTTCTTACCTATAAATGATTATTTAATATTATAAATGCATGAATGTACTGGATATATATGAAATATATGATATCTACATCATGAATACCATTCTGGATATAATGGATACATGAACAACTTGTAATTATAAAGGGTTTATTTTTTTACTCAAGTACCAATGATCGTTAAAACTAACGTTATTAACTTAAATAATTACATAGTGTTAATGACATGGAAATAAGTGATATAAAAGGAATAATGAACTTGAAAAGGGTTCTTAAACAAGTAGAAATTAACTCAAGTTTATTATTCAGAAGAGTAAAGAACGACCGAGTCAAGTCGGACCTGAGGTATGGGACTTCGTCTCAATATCCTTTCATTGGGGCATATTTTGTTTTATACACAACCTTCTTTATACGGTGTATAAACACATTTGAATTTTATGTGTATTCAAAAGGAATCTATTTTTTATACGAATCGTTTACAAAATGACAAAAGGGAATGTTTTTGTCGTACGTATGCGGCGACAACGACTTCTCCACCGTCATGACCATTATTTGAGTTTCAGCTTCCTCTACAAGCCATATCTTTTTTTTAGAAGAAAAATAAATACCATGTTTTACTTTTATTTTATTTTGGTATTGAAAATGGTTTTCATAATATGTTTATATCAATGTGTTGTATTGATATCTTGTGATTGAAAGGTGGAAATGTTATGTTACCTTTATGCATGTTTTATGTGATACGATTGTGTTGAGGTTCCTGGGAATTATTATGAAGATGGGTGGTTCCGTGATAGACTAAGGGTGGGTGAGCCTGATATAGCTCTCCAATGCATTGGGTAACGTGAAGGAGTGAAACTTTAAGGTTTCTCTGAAGAGATTTAGGGAATATACTGTGATGGGTATTCCAAACGTAACCAAGAGGGTTACTCCCTACATAAGAATGTTATGAATGCCTCAAGTTACCTTTATGTCATATAATTTCTATGATTTATTCATGATTTGATGAGGTATGTTAAAGTACTTATGTTTTATGGGTAAATTATGATTTCATTCTTATGTATATATGTACCCATGTTTCCTTTCTATATTTTTTATATCCCTTACTGAACTTTTTATGCTCATCCCAAGTTTTTTTGTAATGTTTTTCACAGGCCACGGGAAAGGTACATGATACGATGATAGTGTCAAGGAAGTGTCAATAAAGAATCCATGTTTTATTTTAAATATGTTTCCATTGATGGGAAAGAAGAATACTATCTTTATGTAACCACTTTGTTTATATGCGGAATGTAATGCAAGTTTTATGATCTAATTCTCTAAAACTCTAAACCCGAAAAGATCATCAATGTGTAATCTTGTAATAACTCAAGATTAAGTAAGGTTTAAGGCTGGGGCCTTATAGTTGGTATCAAAGGTCAGTTTAGATAACTTTAGGAGTTAGAATTATATTAAATGATTATCCAAAAATATTTTTTTTATGGTCAAATTGAAGTGATATAGTATTTGAAGATTACCATGTTGCTTCATCTAAGACATGTTTGTTTAGAATTGTTTTCCACAAAGGAAATAGAGAAGCAGTGCTAGGAAGGCATACAGAAGGAAATAACCTTCCGAATCAGCATCCTGAGATGGTCGGAATTGGAACTGAATAGTTTGTTGCAGTAATGGCGCAGTTGACTCAAGCGATAAATGGTGGTGGTATCCATGCATGAGATCAGCCAGATCAACCGCAGAGGAACATGTTAGTGGTGGAACATTTCATGAGGCAACATCCCCCATCATTCAGAGGATCATATGACCCTGTGTTAGCTGAAGGGTGGATTAAATCACTGGAGAAGATTTTCGATGTCATGGGGTGTTCAGAAAATAAAAAGGTTAGTCTTTCTATTTACCGTTTGGAGGGTGAGGCATATCAGTGGTGGTCGATGGTTAAAAATATTAGGGACACCAATGAGATTGATGCTCTTGATTGGGATGAATTCAAAGGTATGTTTCTTGAGAAGTATTTTCCTAAGGCTGTTCGACTTAGGATGGAAAAGAAATTCTTGGAATTGAGGAAAGAGGAAGACTCAGTGGCTACCTATGAAGAAAGGTTCACTCGATTGGCAAGGTATGCTCCAAATTTTATCCGAGACCTTGATAGTAAAATCAATCGTTTTTACTCAGGATTAAAGCCAAAATATCAAAGGGCATTAGCTTCTCGTGAGTTTAAAAGTTATGAAAAGCTTGTTCGATGTGCTGAGAAGGTGGAAATGGAGTTTGACGATGATCAAGTGTTCTATAACAGCCAATAGAAGAAGAGACTGAGGTGGCAGGAGAAAGGTGAGAATTATTCAAAAAAGTCTAATGGTAAGAAATCTAAGTTTCCAGTTTGTGATAAATGTGGCAAAAGGCATGCTGGGGAATGTCTTATGAATTCTGGAAAGTGCTACCGATGTGGTAAGATGGGACATAAGGCTCGTGATTGCACTGAAAAAGATCAGGGTGATGGTAAGACCAAATTTGATTTACTGTTAGTGAAATGTTATAAGTGCAATGAGATGGGTCACTATGCAAACTAGTGTCCGACAAAGAGCTTGAGTGATGGGAAGCAGTTAGACTACAAGCAGAAAGGGGTGGTGAAATCCTTTGCCACTACTTAAGCAGATGTCGGGCCGTCAAATGAAGTTGTACCAGGTACTTTGTTTGTTTTTTCAGATTATGCTAGTGTGTTGTTTGATTCGGGGTCTACACATTCTTTCATCTCTGAAACCTTTTCTAGTAAAATGGGAATACCATCTCAAGAAATGACTCCTGAACTTTTGGTAAAAACACCTGGGGGAAATGTTGAGGCAAAAATAATTTATAAGAATATTCTTATCCTTATCTGTGGAAAGAACCTACTTGAAAACCTTATTGTTCTACCTCTAGTAGAGTTTGATGTTATCCTGGGTATGGATTGGCTCTCTATTTACCATGCTAAGATTGATTGTAGAGATAAAGATGTTTCTTTCCAGAAAGACTTTCAGTTTGTGTACAAGAATGAACCCTTACTGTTGATAACTTATCAAGAGGCCAAGAAACTTGTAAAAGATGGAAATGAATTTTACCTTGCACACATCGTTGAAAATAAAGGAACTGTTTAGATTAATGATGTGCCAGCGGTAAATGAGTATCCTGATGTTTTTCCTGATGAGTTTCCTGGAATAATACCAGATCGGGAAGTTGAGTTTACTGTTGACTTAGTTCCTGATGCTAAGCCAATTTCAAAACCCCCTTATCGAATGGCTCAAATTGAACTTTTAGAGTTGAAGGAGCAATTGCAAGATTTATTAGAGAAATGTTTCATTCGACCTAGCACATCACCATGGGGTGCTCCTATTTTATTTGTTAAAAAGAAAGATGGTTCTATGAGACTTTGCATTGATTATAGTGCCTTGAATAATATCACTGTTAAGAACAAATATCCTTTGCCCCATATCGATGATTTGTTTGATCAGCTCTAGGGTGCTCAGTATTTTTCAAAGATTGACCTAAGATCGGGGTACCATCAGCTGAAGGTAAAGGAAGCAGATGTTCCGAAGACTGCATTTCGTACAAGATATGGCCATTATGAATTTTTAGTAATGCCTTTTGGGATAACCAATGCACCTGCTGTATTCATGGACTTAATGAATATAATTTTCCATGAGTTCTTGGATAAGTTTGTGGTGGTTTTCATTGATGATATTTTGGTGTTTTATAAAAGTAAAGAAGAACATGAAAGACATTTAAGGGTCATTTTTCAAACCTTGAAAGAAAATAAATTGTATGGAAAATTCAGCAAGTGTGAGTTTTGGTTACAACAAATTTATTTCCTTGGTCACATTGTTTCTAAATATGGGATAACTGTTGATCCTGCAAAAACAAAATTTGTTGAAGAATGGCCAAGACCCACAAATGTAACAGAGATTCGTAGTTTCCTTGGTTTGGCAGGCTATTATCGAAGGTTTGTTAGAAATTTTTCATGGTTATATAGTCTAATGACTAAGCTAACTCGGAAGGGTGTTAAGTTTATCTGGACAAAAGAATGTGATGATTGTTTTCAGGAATTGAAAACAAGATTGGTGAAAGCTCCAGTTTTCGCACTACCTTCCAGGAATGGTGAGTTTTTTATATACAGTGATGCTTCATTGAAAGGACTTGGTTGCGTCCTAATACAGAATGATCAGGTAATTGCTTATGCTTCATGACAGTTGAAAAATCATGAGGTAAATTGCCCTACACATGATTTGGAATTAGCTGCTGTTGTTTTCGCTTTAAAAATTTTGAGGCATCATTTTCATGGAGTAAAGTGTGAAATATATACTGATCACAAAAGTTTAAAGTATATATTCACTCAGAAAGATTTAAACATGAGACAGAGGAGATGGCTGGAATTAATCAAGGATTATGATTGTACAATTCATTACCATCCGGGGAAAGCAAATAAAGTGGCTGATGCTTTGAGTCGAAAAAGTAATGCTTCATTAGCAATGTTGCGTTTGGAACGTGATCCTTTGGTTAAGGATTTGATGAAATTTGGCATTGAAGTTGTTGGTTCAGGAAGTTCTTCTGTTTTGTTTCAGGTATCAATGAGATCATCTCTATCAAATAGAATCAAGCAAGCACGGAAGCAAGACAGTGTGTTGCAGAAAAAGGTAGAGCTGTTTCAGAAAGGTAATTTTCCTGAATTCAACATTGATAATGATTGCATTTTGAGATTTTGGAAGAGATTGTGTGTGCCTTGTGATTCATAGTTGAAGAGAGAGTTGTTATGTGAAGCTCATAGTTCTCCGTTTTTAGTTCATCCTGGCAGTACAAAGATGTACAGAGATCTGCGGGAGTATTACTAGTTGGATGGAATGAAAAGAGATATTGATGATTTTACTGTGAAGTGTTTGACATGTCAATAGGTTAAAGCAGAGTGGCAGTTACCGAAAGGGATGCTTCAGCCTTTACCAGTGCCAGAGTGGAAATGGGAGAATATATCCATGGACTTTGTTGTGGGATTACTGAAGACATCTCGAGGTAATAATGCAATCTGGGTTATTGTTGATCGCTTGACTAAATCTGCTCATTTCCTTGCTATATGAGATACTTTTTCCCTAGATCAACTTTCCTGTTTGTATCTTAAAGAGATAGTCAGGTTACATGAAGTTCCCCTCTCCATTGTATCTGATCGTGATCCCAGGTTCACTTCTAACTTTTGTAAAGGCCTTCAGAAGTCGTTGGGTACTGAATTAAATTTTAGTACATAATTTCATCCTCAATTAGATGGGCAGTCAGAACGAACAATTCAGACCTTGGAGGATATGATACGAACTTGTTCGATGGATTATCATGGAAGTTGGGACTAACATCTTTCTTTGGTTGAATTTTCATATAATAACAGTTTTCATTCCAGTATACAGATGGCACCATTTGAGGCGTTATATGGGAAGCGGTGTCAAACTCCAGCTTTCTGGGATGAAGTGGGTGAAAGGAAGTTGATGGGACCAGAATTGGTAGAAGAGATGGCAGAAAAAGTTCAGCTGATTCAGAAACACATGAGAACAGCTCAGAGCAGGCAGAAGAGTTATGCAGACAACAGGAGGAAGGATCTCTCTTTTGAGGTAGGTGGTCATGTTTTTCTCAAAGTATCACCATGGAAAAGTGTGATGTGATTTGGTAAGAAAGGAAAGCTGAGTCCAAGGTTCATTGGAACATATGAAATTCTGGAGAGAGTTGGATCAGTTGCTTACCGAGTGGCTTTACCTCCGAGTTTATCTAAGGTACACAATGTTTTTCACGTTTCGATGTTGAGAAAGTATATGCCAGATCCATCTCATGTTTTGAGTCCAGAGGTAGTTCATCTGGAAGAGAACCTATCTTATGAGGAACAACCGGTCCAGATTCTTGACCACAGCGAGCAAGTGTTACGAAATAAGGTGATTAATCAGGTAAATGTTTTGTGGAAAAACCACATGATTGAAGAGGCAACATGGGAATCTGAAAATGCAATGAGGGATAAATACCCCCACTTATTCGATAAGTAAATAAATTGTGGGGACGCAATTTTCTAAAGGGGGGAAGGATGTAACATCCCAAGTAAGTAATGAATAATAGATATTTTTATCTATGTCTATTAATGAATTAGATAGTGTTTTAGAGGCTTAAAATGAAAATAAATCCAATCTTAAGCATGGAATACACTAATATTTTTAAAAGATTGTTTTACTGCCTTTTGATGGAAAACCATTTTTAAATCTATCTTTTGACAATTTTATAAGCTATGTTTGTCAAAATAAACTTATTATTTATGATTGGGACATCAAAATTTACTTTGTGTGAATTTTTGGTATTTTTTTCGATAAAGTTCATTTTTTTAATGAATAGTGAAAAATGTTGTATTTTAATTCAAAACATCTTTTTAATCTAATTTATTTATATGATTAGATTATCTTTTGAATTGGTTTTGAAGTGAAATTAGAATATATTTTTACCATTTAATCCAATGGTGTTCATTGGAATCAATTTCACTATGAAATTAGACTTAAACTAGTGTCAATCATTTGATACTTATTGTTTCATAAAAACATGCTATCTATCATGACAGCGGGAATTAATTATTAAATTAATTAATGTGACTTATATGATTTGAATTTTCTAAAATAGAAATCACTTTTGAATTCAGAATATCAAATACAGCTTAGGGTGAAGTTTTGGTATTTTTCTGAAAAACTTCAATTTCTGATGAATAGTGAAACCACTAAGTGGTAGTTAAAGAAACTGAATTTTTCGTTTAAATGAAAATTTGTCACTTCTGTGATTTGATTTTCAAAAATCCGACATACATAGTTTTCATTAAGAAGTAAAATTTGGTTCAATGAGATTAAAATAATTTTTTGGTGAATAGTAACTTTTAAGTTTTTAATCGCGATTAGAGATAATTAGTGTAGTTTAAGGTAAAAATAATGTTTTAAAAATATGATATGAGCTTGAAACATGTACTACCCTCATTGGATGTGTCATGGAAGACCAAGAAAATCCATGGGTCAACTTGGGGACCCCATGGAGCCACTTTGGTTGGGAAATGACATAAATAACTTTTTATTTAATGTTAAAGTAAAAATGACACAAACATGAAATGTTTTACTAAAACAATTTTTAAATGGGGTTATACAAGTAATATTTTTGACTATAAATATTAATTGGAAACATAAAAAGATTTCCTACATCATATTGTTTTTTCTATAATTTTTAGACTTTAAATAAATTAAATTATTTATGACATCATGATGATGCAGCGATTACCTCATTAATAAAGGATTTAAATAAAATGGAAAGATAATGTAAAATCTAAGACCTACACATGTCCAAAACCTATTGGGTGGCTATATTTCGAACCCTTATCACCTTATCCTCTAATTATATCAATGTGGGACCTCTTAAATCTGAATTCCATTTTAAAATAAACTGAATTTTCTTTACTTTCCAAGAGTGCCCCTCCTCTCCTCTTATAAAAGGCCCCCACCTCTACCTCCTTACCCACACTCCCAAAGCCTTTGGCTCGGGAAACCCCTGCCCATTTTGTCTCTAAACTTCCCTCTTTTACTCTTTGTAGCCTCACTTTGGGCAGAAGTCTTCCCAAGGAAGCCTTTGAGCTCAAACCAAAGGGAGTTACCCGATTTTAAGGTAATGTCTTCACTTGAGTCCTTTTGTTTTATTTTGCTTCTCCAACCCCCTAAAATCTTTTTATTCATTTATTTTGTAACAAATCCAGTATATTAAATATACTAGGATGTTTTTATAAAAATTATTCGAGCTAAACTTACACACACCTACATCTAATGGTTAATGGACATACTGTTTCCGTGGATGGTGAATTTATGCCTCCTGAAACGATGATTGTTTAACATTATTTTAACACCTTCAAAGGTGGCCATTAAGATGTCACTATAATTATATATGATATATAATATGTTTATGTTTTCCTTAAGCTTATGTATTTTTCAATTTGGTCATACCTTTATGGTTCCCATTATGGGTAAACGTTATATCTTTATTTAAGGAAGTGCGGACTACCGCCCCCTCAAAGTGATTTGATTCGTTAAATACCATATGTGGGACGTATAAAGGATGGAGTTATGATATTATATATTATATTACACTGGAATTATAATATAACTTTATATAATTATGATTCCATTCTATAAAATACGAAATAGAAATGAAAGTAGCGTTCATGCGTACGTACGGCTTACCGTCTCCAGGAACGGTGCATTTCATTTCTTACCTCTAAATGATTATGTAATATTATAAATGCATGCATTTACTGGATATATATGACATATATGATATATACATCATGAATACCATTCTGGATGTAATGGATACATGAAGAACTTGTAATTATAAAGGGTTTATTTTTTTACTCAAGCACCAATGATCATTAAAACGAACGTTATTAACTTAAATAATTACATAGTGTTCATGACATGGAAATAAGTGATATAAAAGGAATAATGAACTTGAAAAAAGTTCTTAAACAAGTATAAATTAACTCAAGTTTGTTATTCAGGAGATTAAAGAACGACTGAGTCAAGTCGGACCTGAGGTATGGGACTTCTTCTCAATCTCCTTTCATTGAGGCATATTTTGTTTTATACACAACCTTCTTTATACGGTGTATAAACCCCTTAGACTTTTATGTTTATTCAAAAGGAATCTTTTTTTATATAAAGCATTTACTAAACGACAAAAGGGATTGTTTTTGTCGTACGTATGCGGCGACAACGACTTCTCCGCCACCGTGACCATTATTTGAGTTTCGGCTTCCTCTACAAGCCATACCTTTTTTTTAAAAGAAAAATAAATACCATGTTTTAATTTTCTTTTATTTTGGTATTGAAAATGGTTTTCATAATATTTTTATATCAATGTGTTGTATTGATATCTTGTGATTGAAAGGTGGAAATGTTATGTTTCCTTTATGCATGTTTTATGTGATACGATTATGTTGAGGTTCTTGGGCATTATTATGAAGACGGGTGGTTCCGTGATAGACTAAGGGCGGGTGAGCCCGATATAGCTCTCCAATGCATTGGGTAACGCAAAGGAGTGAAACTTTAAGGTTTCTCTGAAGAGATTTATATAATATACTGTGATGGTTATTCCAAACATAACTAAGAGGGTTACTCCCTACGTAAGAATGTTATGAATGCCTCAAGTTACCTTTATGTCTTATGATTTCTATGATTTATTCATGATTTGATGAGGTATATTAAAGTTCTTATGTTTTATGGGTAAAGTATGATTTCATTCTTATGTATATATGTACCCATGTTTCCTTTCCATATTTTATATATCCCTTACTGAGCTTTTTATGCTCATCCCAAATTTTTTTTGAAATGTTTTTCACAGGTCAAGGGAAAGGTACATGATATGATGATAGTGTCAAGGAAGTGTCAAGAAAGAATCTATGTTTTATTTTAAATATGTTTCTATTGATGGGAAAGAAGAATACTATCTTTATTTAACCACTTTGTTTATATGTGGAATGTAATGCACGTTTTATGATCTAATTCTCTAAAACTCTAAACCCGAAAATATCTTCAATGCGTAATCTTGTAATAACTCAAGATTAAGTAAGGTTTAAGGCAGGGGCCTTATATCATCCCTCACTTGATATGGAAGTGTGTTTCTTATTATTTTTTTGGTTTAAACATGATAAAATATAGAATTTAAGCCATCACAATTAGTAATACAATGTTTTTTTTAAGATTTATTGGATGATGATTTAAAATTATCTTTTGAGTTCACATTCTCAGTGGATATTCATGTCTCAGATTTAACTACTAATGATTCATTAAATTCATCACCCTTATTTATAAAAAATTATTCTAATTAAAGTCATTTTTATGGTTTCTTTGTGAGATATTTTTTATTTTTAAATGAGTTTCTCTCCAAAATCATTCACTATCATTTATTTATTAGTAGATTTTAGCTCGAGATTTTTCATTCCATCAATTTTCTTATATTCTACAATAATTATACATTCCCTAGTTTCTATTTTCATTCGAAATTATTATTTTTTAAGTTTTGATTTCATTATTGAGTTTAGTATTTCATATTTATATGCTTCAAATTATGATTTCTTCCCATATTCTATATAGGTTTTATCTCTATATGTTTCCTTTGTGATTGAGGATTCTGCATGCTTCACTACATGAGCCAATGTATTTTTAAATTTGTTTACATATTCATCTTCTAACTAGTTTTATAATGGTAGATCATAATATTCCTCTTTACTCTCTTTATTTCCTATACTTCTTCTAATAAAATTCTTTCTTCCTTCTCCATATTTATTTATATCTTTTATTTTTTTACTCTATGAATTATTTCAATGTTTTTCAATTTTTAAATAAATCTCATAATTAGTACTTTTCATTTATAAATAATTTATAGAATATTGTACGATGAAACCACATTTAAAATATTTGAGAGACCTTTTATATTTATATTCTTCTTTTCATTTTCAAAAATTCATGAAGACTAGTGACATGAATATTTGTCAGTATTCATATTCTCTTCATTATAATTAGAATCATTGGAATATTCATCTTCTTAACAAAAAATTTCAAGTTTCTACATGGATTTAAATTTTAACTCCCTAACCCTGGAATCCCAGATATAGTGCATTATATTATCACATTAACATGAATAAAAAGAATAAAATCCAAAAGCACTGATCAGTTTGGCAGTTTTGGAAATCCATATTTCAAACATGATACCTATAATACATTAAGAATTATATAATAAAACATGATATATAAAAAATAAAATAAAATGAATCCTTGAATGCTAATTCAAAAAAAAAATTCTTCATAACCTAGGGAATGGAAACTTAGTAAGGGAGATCTAAAATGCTCAACAAGGGTAAGGAAAGTAGAAAGAATAATTAATCAATAAGAATAAATCCACAATAAAAGATATGAAACAGAAACACATTTCATTTAAACAATAAACTGAGAATTAAATGAATCAATATATTTGATGATAAAAAATATCATGGATAAATTAATAAAGAATCAAAATTAAGATATTTCTTAATTAATGGACGTCATGTATCTGGCACATGAACTACTACCATCAATACATTTCATAAGATGGTTTAAGTTTCTCAGTAGAAACCCATCTATTCTGATTCAAAAAATATAAGGGTATGTTACCACTATATTTTATCTCAAGAGACAACTGATTCATCAAGTGGATATCATTAAATGGTCCCCAGCCTATATCATACTACTCCAAATCATTCCTCATATATCAAACAATCAATTTAAAAAGATACTTTAAATAAAAGTGTCCCATACCACATAGGAAAATTTTAATAAAATTAAGTTAACTATATTTTTTATATAATATATCAAAAGGGGTATTATATACACCAAAACATTTATGTAAGTGGTGAATAATACATTTATCTCACAGATGTAAAAAAGTGAGATGAAAATACCATACCTTGCATTCCATTTTGGGTGAATATACTTTAACGTAATATATAATTGTTTTAAGAATGTTAGTAATTTATTCTAGAACCATATTAATATTTATGATATCATATAGTATAGTGTTATATGATGTTATTACCCATTTTTTAGCAATATTTTATTCTTTATACCATTTTAGGTGTTAATTTCCGAGTTTTTTGAGTATTTTTGAAATGTTACCTATTAATCCCATTAATTTGATAATGATTTCATCATATCCAGAATGTAAAACAAGATATAATTATCATATATTTTCATTATATATGAGTTCATAATAATATATAATAATTAAAGTCAATAAATTAAATGCAGCATTAATGGAGACAGTAGGTCGTACCTACAAATGAACGCTACTTCCATTTATTTGTAAAATTAAAAAAATAATTAATTAAGTGATATATATGTATACTAAAATTCTAGTATATTATTAATTTAAAATATATCACATATGTTTATTAAAAAAAATATTTAATACCTTCCATGTATAGTGTGGTTGAATCATATTGCTTCAAGGAGGCGGTAGTCCACACTTCCACAACCGATGTTATCTTATTTACAAAAACTAAAGAGCATGAAGGTTTAGGTTATATAACAATTAAATAAGTATGAAGAGAACATATATATCATATAATAATAATGCATCCATCAAAATGACCAACCATGAGAGGTGGTAAAGGAAAAAATGACATCGTTTCGCGAGACTCTAGTTCATCGTAGAGGAAGGATAAATTTGTTACCCATTTGATGAAAGAGTTTGTAGGCTTAGGTCAATAATTAAACATAAAAAAATCTCAGTATATCAAGGATAATGGTTTTATTATATATTAATGTAAAAATAAAGAAAATAATTGGTGGAGAAAAAAATATAACATAAGTGTATATTGATTAATTTTACCTCTTATTCAGGTAACTAATTTTGGTTTATACCAAAACACTTCATTGGTTGGATTTTTACACAACGGTAGGATTCAAGGATGATATAAGGGATGTTGGGGGATCATTTTATCAAGGTTTGGATGTGATATAAGTCTCAATGTTGTGTGAAAAAGTGAGGGAGGAGGTTCCCTTTTATAATTGAGGTGAGGGGCTCTTTCAGAAATCCGAAAAATATTAAAATATAATAAGGCTATTCTAGATCCAAAGACTTTAAAATGAAAAATAAATGAACATTGGAAGAAACTTCTAACCATATATTATCCCCTTTCTTATTATTTAACATTTTTTTGGATTTTAAATTATTTAATAAAATATTAATTCAATAAAATATCATTATTGTCAAATTTTACAAAATTCATTCAATTCGACTTCAAATACGTCTAGAAAAAGTGGTAATTGGAATATAATGCGTTCAAAAATATATAATATATAATATAGATATATATAATTAATTATAAATAATAACTCATTCCAAATATATCAAAAGTGAAACTTTTAAAAATAATTAGTTTATTTTTCTGTTAATTAAATAAATATTGTATTAGCATCTTAGAAAGAGTTAAGGTAACTTTATAAAGTCTAAAAATTCAAAATAAATTTTTGTGAATAAAATAATTTCATAAATATCAATATAAATATTTATTTTCAGTCATATCTTTATTTTTTTCATACGGGGACACACAAATTATATTAAATACATTGAGAGAGAAATTTTGTAACTATCTTTGATTTAAATAATAGATAGTTATTTTCATTGAAAAGTGTGAATTGAACAACTAAAATTAGATATTAAGGTGATAAGGGTATAATTATATTCATAAAATAATTTTTAGGTAATTTGAGGTCATATTATTGCCTTATCATTTGGTTTTAACCCATATTTAAACCCTATAACTCTTACCATGGAAACATGGGTTTTTACACTTTAAAGGTTAATATAGTTACTATAGTATCAAAAATGGACCCAAAATGAGTCATGTTTGAAATTTTAAACATTATTAAAATAATATTTCTTAATTTTATATTTTAATGAATTTTTTATCATTTAATAAAATATTATTTATTTAAAAATATCATTATTGTCAATTTTGAAACTATTCAGTACATAATTTATTTTAAATATAATATCTATAATATTACTTCAAAAAAACCTTTAATACATCCGTAAGTAGTTCGCAACCCATGTCACCCATAACATTCCTCATATATCAAATAATAAATTTAAAAAGATACATTTAAAAAAAGTGTCCCATACCACATTCAAACATTTTAATACCATGACGATAAAAGGATTCATGATATAATATAACAAAAGGTGATGTAGATACACCCAAAAAATAAGTATGTGGTGAATACGACATTCATCTCACATGTGTAAAAAAATGCGATGAAAACACTTTACCTTGCATTTTCTTCTGCCTGAATATCCTTAAACTTCATTAATTATGATTTTAGGAATGTTAGTAAATTATTACATAACCATATTAATATTTATGATATCATTTATGATCCTATTATAATATATTATTAACTTTTTTTCAGTAAACATTCGTTATTTTTAGTATTTCAGGCATTAATTTTCTAGTTTTTCGAGTATATTTTGACATGTTACTTGTCCATACCATTTATTATATCATTATTTTCTCATATACATAATCTAAAAAATGATATAATAATTATACATATCCATTCAACATGTATCTAAAATATTTCATAATATTTTGATATAAGAAATGAAATTCACCTTTCATGAAGACAGTAGGTTGTACGTATGCATGCACAATACTTCCATTTATTTTTCATATTAAAAGAATAAAAAGTAAATGATATATATATAGATATATATTAAAATTATAGTATCATATATATCTCATATATATCACATATGTTTATTTAAAACATATTTTATACATTCCATGTATAGTGTGAATGAATCACATTACTTTGAGGATGTAGTAGTCCACACTTCCACAAACGATGTTATAATGTTTAAAAAATCTGGAAAGCATGAAGGTATTTGTTTTATAAGAATTAAAAAAGTATTAAGACAAAATATATATCATATATATTATATAAAAAATATCATTTTTATCATAATTACCATCCATGAGAGGTGGTAAAGGAAAAAACGAATGACATCATTTCGTGAGGTGGACGTTCACTATAAAAGAACGGTAAATTAATTATCCATTTGATGGAAGTGTGTGTGGGTGTAGGTGAAAAAATTATCATAAAAACCTATCATTATAATGAAGATATTAGTGTTTTTATAAAATCTTATAATAATAATAAATGAATGGGTGGAGAAACCAATAAAATAAAAATGTACAATGAATAATTTTATCTCTTATTCTGGTAACTCCTTTTGGTTTATACCACAATAATTTATTGGTGGGATTTCTTACCAAAGTGAGACTTCTCAAATAATAAGAGGGAAGTTGGTAGATTATTTTTTCAGGGTTTGGAAGATATTTGGTCTGAGGATGTGAGGGAGGAGGTCCTCTTTTATAATTGATGGGAGGGGAACTTTCAATAATCCTCAAAATATTGAAATATAATAAGGATATTCTAGATCCAAAGGCATAAAATTGGGAAATAAATGAACAGGGGAATAAAATTTTGAAAATATCATACTTCCAGTTTTATTATTTAACATATTAGTTATTTTTATATAATTTAATAAAATATTAATTCAATAAAATACCCTTATTACCAAATTTGATAATATTCATTCATTTTGACTTCAAATACATCAAGAAGAAGTGGTAATTGGAATATAATGCATTCCAAAATTTCTAATATATTTAATAGATATATGCAATTAATTATTAACTTTATATAATCCCAAATATATCAAAAGTGATACTTTTAAAATCAATTATTATATTTTTATGTTAATTAAATAAATACAGTATTAGCATCATTGAAGCATTTAAGGTAATTTTATAATATTTAAAAATTCAAAATAAATTTATATAATGAAAATAATTTCATTAGGACTATTATAGATATGTAATTTCATTAATATATTTATTATTTCAATATGGCGGCACATAAATGATATTAAATACAAAGAGAGTGACATTGTCTAACTTTCTCTGATTTAAATAATATACAAGTTAATTTAATAGAAAATTTTCCATTAAACACCTCCAATTTTATAATAAGGTGACAAGGGTATAATTATATTCATGAAATTACTTTTATAAAAGTTTAGTTTAAATTATTATCCTTATCGTTTGGTTTTAACCTTTATTTAAACCCTTTAACTCTTACCATGAAAACTTGTCATTTTACTTTTTAAATTTTAATATAGTTACTATAAAATAAAAAATGGATAATAAATGAATAATTTTTGAAATTTATATCTTTATCCAAATCTATTAGCATATTTATATATTTTTATTAATTTAATATAATTTAATATAATTTTATTTATTTTCAATTCCATTAATGTCAATTTAGACACTATTCATTACTTAACATTTTAGAAATTTCATATCTACAAGATAAATTCGAACCAAGAACATTAATAAATCCATAATATGTCTATATCATCACAAAAATTCTTGTATTATACTAATTATGTCAAATTATAATTTTTTTAATTTTTTTAATATCAATTATTTGATATTTCCACTGTTTAAATAATTATTTCATCATCATTATGCAAGCCTTTAAATTAATTATTTTCCCTAAAAATTAAAAATAAATTATCATGATGAATATAAAAATTTAATACAAGTGTTATGTTCTTTTTATAATGATTATAATATTATTTTTACCATTAATTTGTTGATTTCCCCACAACCGTTACAATTAACTTTAATCAGTTTAACTATTATTTTTGGTCAAATACTATATTGATCTTATTAGATGAAAAAGTCATACTAATTAAAGAATTTTATATATATTTTTAAAAATTGAATCCATATATGTGTAAAAATTATTGTTAATTCCAATCCCATAGACATTAGGATAAAGCGATTTTTTAAAGTAAAGACATCCAAAAGTTTTCTGTTTTTTATATCTAAATTGTATGTGAATTTTTTTCCAATTAAATAAATTAGTGTAAATAATATATTTTTTTTGTAATTATACATTAAAACCAAATTAATAAAAAATTACAACATAAATAAGTTTAAAAAAAATGTAGTTTTGAATGAAAATAACATATTTTTCACTATTTAACAAAAAAAGAAACTTTTTAGAAAAATATCAAAAATTAACTCTAAAATAATTTCTACATTCTGAATTCATAAATAAAGTTTATTTTGGAAAATAAATTTTTTAAAATTTCTAAAATTTAGTTTTTTAATATGTTTTCTATTAAAATACGAGAAAACACAGTCTTGTTTGTAACCAAAACTAACATAATTTCTTGTGTATTGTTGGATTAATTCTGTGTATAATGATTTCCCATGAAAAATTAAATTTATTTTAAATGGAAAATAAGATGGAGTCTTGTGGTGCTATTTAAATTCTATTTTTTCTTTATCATTATTCTTAAATGTTGGTGTCATTCTCATTTCATTTGCAATTAAAAAGTTTTGTAACTCATCAAGTGTAAGATCCTCCCTTTATTCAAGAGTATAAATAAATGAATAAAACATATCAAGAAAATTTCATATCAATTTCTTCAAACTTATGTTATCCTCTAGTATTTAACCACAAACTTGATGTTTCAAAGGATTTCATTTTGGCATGTGATATAGTTCATGATTATTTATTCTTCACTTATTTTAATATCATAAAATCTCATTCTCAATATTTGAAGTTGTGCCTATTTACCTTTAAAATTACCTTCATGGATTCCTTCAAACTTTTCCAAGATATATATTGTAGTATGGTGTCCCATTACTTTGTGATATTCATTTTTATAGAGGCATTAGAATGCAATTTCATCCCTTTTCATCAAATCCAAGATTTCACTTATCAAAAATGACATAACAATATCACTTTTAATATATGGAAGCTCAAATATTGTATCATCATCAACTTCTCGGATAAGAGATAAAAGATAAGGAAACATTTTGTTCTTCTAAAAATGATAATTATTTTTATCAAATATTGGGAAAATACCACTATTAATAGATTTTATATTCTTTATACTCACAAAAATAATGTCCTCACAGAGAGAACCTGGTCGTTTTGATAATTGTTTACGTGTCATAGGAATTTTTAAACCATTGATAAGGGGAGTGGGGGTTGTGAGGGTGGGTTGGTGGGGAGGGGGGAGGGGTGGGGTTGTCTGGAATTTGTGTGGAAAATATTTTAAAACATTTATCTCATTGAAATATACATTTACCTACAAGTTATGAAATCATCCACCCAATATATTGACTCATACTTATTTTAATCAAATACATAATGAAATAGGACAACACACAAATAATTTTATGTGTTCCAGTCCCATTGTTGGTACATAATCCTCACTATGTATTGTTTCTATCTAATTCAAGAAATTTTACACAAGAATCTTATGATTAATTAATATTCGGCTGGACAAGTATCATTCTATAAGATTGTGTCTCCCAATACATAAACAACATCCGATTATATTTATAAAATACAACTTTTGAAAATGATAACTGAATAGTTTAAGAAATACGATTTCAGAATATTTGTTAATTCTACAATAATTTATGATATTCTTCTTATAGAATTAAAGAATATCATAATAAAATATTATAACATCCTCAAGAACATTTAATTATGATATCAAAATATAAAAAAAGATCAGAAGACATTACTAAAAATATAAAGAATTTATTTGATAATTTTATTCTCAATCTTCTTCTTAACAGTTTCCTAGCATAAATCCCACATTCTTTCTCTCATACTACTCCCTTAATTGAAAAAACACTATAATTATGAAAAAATTTAAAGTATAAAGATCATTATAGGTCAATTTGTTAAGAATTCCTATAACTAAATTGTATGCATAGATACTACAATTATTTTATCGACCATATTTCTATATGGGTGTGTTCATTGGATGAAGAAAATTTCCATTAATCATTTAACCAATATCCTTAGTGTAAATTAAGAAATAAAATCCTTGAGTTTATTCCCATTTCAGGTGATAAATAATAATACTCAGAAAAATATTATTTACAATAATGAATAGAATAATTTATAAATAGTTTCATTTGTGAATTATAATAGGTTATTGATGTTATCAACACTTAATTTTGTTTTATAATATTTATATAAAACCTTGTTCAACCAAATTATAGTGTGAAGAATCTCTTAACAAAAAAACGTCACATGAAAACCTAGACAGTTGAAAATAAAACATGAAACAAATCATAATTATTTTAATTAAATTTATGAACATAAATTCAATAAAACAACATCCCAATCACTTTCCCAAAAATTCATCTAACTACGGTCACCATAGATTTTTGTAATTGAATATATTTGAAAAGTTCAAAAAATTTGAGTAGTGATCGACCTTATAATTTCTCAGATGAACCAGTTTGAATCACAATCATAATTTTGTTATTTTTATGAATTAAGAACATCTTTGGAATGATAATAATTATTTTCAAACTAGTTGGGTTTTATCCCCTATTTATTAAGGAAATAAACCCCTTTTTAACTGGTATTAGATGGAGACCATTACATGACCTGTAATCTCTAAAATTCATGGCCCAAAGGGCTAGTTGAACAAGGACATTAAAAGTGTTGTAATTAGGACCACCAAGATCTATGTACAAATAATTTTTCCACTGGTTATACTAAGGGAAGATGGGAACCCCCTATGCATATCCACTAAGTAGGTATGTTTTCTCCCTTGCACCATAAAGATCTCAACAACCACCACCCATGCTCACCAAGCCATCATTTCCACACAAGTCTTCATCCCTCCTAAAAGGTTTTTATTACCAAATTCCCTTGAATTTACCACACACTCGCCATGTGTCCATCATGTCCTCCCATTGGGTGTTTATGCTCCGGTTGGAGATAACTTTTTTTACATTATGTTGTTCATATAAGGAGATCCCTGACCTACCCCAACTATGACAGAATTTACATGAGAGTTCTGAAAGTATCATCCTCCCACATACTTGAGGGATGGTTGTCCTCAAGCTATTGATTCATGTTTATAGGCCATGTTATCTATCATTGAGTATTTGAAGACACCTCTAGAGTGGTAGTGGGGGTGGGGGTAAATCAATCTAAAAATATGCCTTTTGTTTCAATTAAATGTTGGTTGGATGTCATAAATGAGGTTATACATCATCATGGTATGGTCTGGGTAGGTTTTAAAATAGCCTTTTATGGTTACTTTTCCACCAGGCATTGCAGATAGACCATTCTTGATAGTTCACACACCTATAGTAGGGTTCTATGTTGGTGATTAATTATTCTACTTGTTGCACTGAGCCTCAATGTTTTTCAACAAAACAGTATGATGATGACTTGATAACAACGTGTTGTTTTGAGAATGTGATTACATACACCATCTGATAATAGGGGAATATTTTCAGGATGACTATCATCTTTGAGATAGGGAATTAGGACCTAATAATAGAGAAAAAAATGAGAGAATCTATCAATGTGAGAATAGGCCATTCAACTTCATGATTAAGAGATGGTTTGTCTAGCGGCAGGAAGCATTATTTTGAGGGTTCACATGGGGGGTAGTGCTAGATAGATGACACAAACCAGTAGATATGTGGTGTGTCACCAGCATGGTGGGACCAACCATAAGAATCCACAATATATGCGGATCCCAATTGAGTGCCAATATTTTTATAGGATTGGTCACCTTTCTAAAGTTTATCAAGGTTTAACTCTAGTACATATTGATAAGAGATATGTACCGACACTACTTTATAGTATGTGATGAGTTTCTTTGAGTAAATCTAGGAGATAATATACAACTATCCATTTAGGACAAGGAGGATGATGTGGTTGAGTTAGTTAGACCTCTAATGTTCAATGCCCTCAGAACAAACCCAGTCTAGTTACATCTCAAGGTCGTGGATTAGGCTACATCTAAATTGTGCATACTACACGTGAGGAGTAGAGTCTAGGGACTTATACAGTATGGGATACTATTCTTATATCCTTTAACTCTGGTTATACCTTATTTTATATAGGTTCTTCACAATCTTCTATATTTGGGTCAATAATGGAAATTCTAGGCCTAAACATAGAGTACATATGTGGTGTTATTATTGTCAACAGACCATTAGGGGTTTGATCAGAGAGTATGTTCTAGTGTAAGGAGTTCCCCATGAGATATGAGGGTAATTTGTCTTGTGGGATTTATTTATAATTGATATTATTAGCTTCAACATCATTCTTTGAATGGAATGGGTTGTACCTTACCACGCACATATTGATTTATATCACTCGAGGGTGTCTTTTACACCACTTAAGCATAGGGATTATATAAAGAATGGAAAGTGGGATGTTAAGAAAATTCAAGATGAACTAGAGAATTATGGGTAGGGTGGAGTGAAAATTGAGATTACTAGTATCAATAATTGTGATTAGGTAACACAATGTATGGAATTCACTCTAGTGGTGTATCATTTTAGGGATGTCTTCCCTCATGATTTCTCTAATTTACCTCCAATGAGATAGGTAAAGTTCACCATTGAGTTAGTTATGGAGTATAACTAGTGTTTGTTACTCATTAAATATTGTAACCTATAGAGCTCTAGGAACTAAAGAAGTTTTTCGAAGAATTTGAGGAAAGGGGTTTTATATGACCCAATAAATTATTGTGGGGTTAGACTATTATTTTCACCTAGAAGGTAGACAATACCCTCAGGTTGTGTGTGGATTATTGATGGTTAAACAAGTTTATTGTGAAGAACTGTTATACATTTCCTAATATAGATAACATATTCGACTAACTCTGAGGAGTGAAAATTTTCTCTTAGATCGATTTGAGGTTGGGATATTATTAGGTGTGTGAAACGCTATTAGACATACCACATACAAGATTCTATATTTTATATAGCTTGTATGAGTACCTGGTTATTTCGTTTGACCTTATGAACACACCAGTAATTTTCATGGCTTTGATGAATTGGGATTTCTGCCCGTATTTAAATTCATTTTTGGTGGTATTTATGGATGAAATATTGGTGTATTTCCATAAATTACACATCCATGTAAAATATCTTGAGATCATGTAGAATACAATAAGATAGAACCAACTGTATTCTATGAAAACAAATGATAATTTATATCGAAAAGGTTCACATCAAGGTGAATATTATATCAGATACCAGAGTGTCTACTAATCAAATGGAGGTAAGATCCATGGTCTCCTGGGAGTAGTCCAAAAATATCATTGAAATTCACAGTTTCATGGGGTTGGATGGATATTATATCAAATTCATTCAGTAATTATCATTCCTAGAAACACTTCTTATAAGAATGACTAAAAAGGTTGTGAATTTATTCTTGTATGAACATTTTGAGATAAAATTTCTAAAGTTGAAGGGAAGAATGTCATTAGTGCTGATCCAAATTCATCCATAACATGAAAAAGGATATGCACTTTAATATGGGGCTTCAAGAATCAGGCTAAAAGAAATTATAATGTATGATGATCAGGTTGTGGTGTACATGTCCAACCGATTGAGGCCTCATGAGTGAAATTACCCTCTGAACTACATTGTAATAGCTACCATGGTTCATACTTAATGATGTAGGAGACATTATTTATTTGGTTAATGGTATATTCATTATAATAATCATAAAAGAATCAAAAAAAAATCTACACAACATTACTTGTATCTCAGACAACATAGGTTGGTATAATACCTTCTATAGTTTGATTTTGATAATGCTTATACACCTAGAAGAGGAAATGATTTGGCTGATGCCCTAAGCCGGATGACTTAGAAATAGGCTATTTGAGAGGATAGTAGCGAGTGAAAATATATTGAACTATTTTATAATATGACACTAGAGGATCAAGAATGTAATGAGAAACCTATTTTAGTTGCTTTAGCTATGAAATCCTCCATTCCATAATGGGTGTGGATAAGAAAACTGTTAGATCCTGAGGCCCTCATCATGAAGGAAAGTGTATCTTGTTATAAGCCAATTCCCAGTTGGGTTACTGATGAGGATGATATCCTTAAATTCCATGGTTTTTTATGGGTGCCTTCTAACATACATAAAGAGTTGAGGAGGGAATCATATCCCTGTGTTTGGGTAGTTCATCCTGAGCTTACAAAGAAGTACCAAGACCAACTCCATTAGTATTGGTGGTAGTTATAAAGAGTTAGATTACATGTTTCATCATATGGTGTTCCGCCTATCAATAGGTTAAGGTTGATCACAAGTGACCTTCTGGAATTCTATATCCTTTATCCATTCCTGAGAGGAAATGGACGGATGTCAATATGGATTTTTTTGACGTGTTTTCCGAGATCCACTCAAGGCAGTGATTTAGTATGGGTGATTATTGATATGTTAAACAAGGTCACACACTTTCTACCTATCAGATATACCTTCTATGTTGATGATCAAAGGAGGCTTTATATTCATGATATTTCACACCTTCATGGTGTCCCCCGTTATATCGTATCAAACAATGATTCTTGGTTTATATCATGGTCTTGATAAGGGTTGCAGAAGGCACTGGGTTCATAGGTGATCTTGAGTATATCATATCACCCTTAGACTGATGGTAAGTCCAAGAATATGATACAGGTGTTAGAGGACATGATATGAGCATGTGTCCTTGAATTAATAGGTTCATGGAAAAAACACATACCTCATGTTGAGTTTTCCTTCAATAGAAGCTTTTAAGAAATGATTCAAATGTATCCTTATGATGACCTTTATGGTAGGCCATATTGTTCCCCTCTATCTTGGTTAGAGGAATGTGATGTAGTATTACTATGTCCTTGTCTTGTTAAGGATACTTCAGATAAAGTGCTTCTGATTTTGAAATATATTACTATAGATCAATCTGGGCATAATTCATATACTAATTTTCACTATCAACCTCTCGAGTTTGAGGTGGGACATCAGGTATTTCTATATGTTTTTCTTAGATTGAGTCATATATGGATTCAATTATAGGGAAATCTATCACCTTATTATGTCAGGCCTTTCAAGATCATGGAGAGTGTCAGGATGTTATTCTATCAGTTTCAATTAACTCATATGTATTATTCCATGAATGATGTATTCCATGTATTATAGCTTCTCCCTGATCATTACAACCCATCTCATTTGTTTTATCCTGGGTTGTTTGAGTAAAATGTGGATGTATACTTTGATGAGAATATGATATGTATAGTTGTTCAGAGTATGAAGGATCTATGAGGAAAGTCAATCCCATAGGTCTAGGTGCTATGGTAGCATGATTGTGTACTGTTGGAGAAATATGATAATGAGGCCTATGTATGTTCTTAGTGGACAAACCATTTCTTAGATGATTCTCATCCATCCTTATAAGGTAAAATTGGAGAAAAAATTTTTATGTATGGCATGTTGTTATGTCCATACCTTTCATAGAGGTATGAAAAATTATGTTATTGTTCAAACCCTCTTGTTTTATGATAGTTCTGTGTATTAAATTCTATGTAGTAGTTCAAGGGAGTGCAATGATCATTTAGATACCAGAGATAAAATATTTCTAGGAGGCAGTATGATCTGGGAGGTTATCACATTGTAGTGATGACCATTCAACACATCAATTCAAGGAATCTAGTGTACAAAAAAGGCTGCACAGTTAGTATGTAATCATGTGTGAAAGGCCTCATTCCCATGCATGGTTGCACACATTTCTAATAGACCAATTTCACATGTGATGCACATGGTTATTCAAATCATGCACCTAGACCTTATGAAGTGGTTACATGGGTAGTGGCTATCAGAGGGATGGCACACAGTTTTTATAAAAGCGAAGGCAAACCATGCAACCCCATAATAATGGGTTAAATGACCCTTTTAGTCAAAATGTTTTAAATAATTAAAACCTTATCCCTCCATTTTGTTTGTAGTGGAACACACATCCAGGAACCCTCCTTTATACATCAAGTTAGGTATTTTGGTACCTCCTATGTTGGATCACATTTTCCTTTATCAATGGGTGTGTTGGAACCACATCGCTAAGCTCCATAATCCTCTTTCTTTAATTCTCCATTAACCTTCCCTTTTCTAACACTATTTTGGTGTGATCTCATCTACCCTATTTTATGGGAATTGATCTGATCTTCCATTTTTTCCATTTTAGCTCAATTCAAGGGCAGACACCGGAAGAGGAGTGTGCTGTTGGGATAAGGTAGGTGGTCTAGCTATTCTCCCCATGTCTGATTTATTTTATATTATGATCCATTGTGAGGCATTAAAAACTCCTTTGGCTCACCCCCAAACTACAAATCAAATTAAATTGAATTTATTTAAATTCTTAGTTTGGTCCTCAATAACATTGAATCATCACATCAATTGATCACCTTGATGAAAGCCACTCCATGGGTGTGCCCTTCCTTAAAGGCCATAATTTCCCCTTTTACATAAATTGTTAAATCATCTATTGAGGTGTTTTACACATGTAATAAATAATTTGGAATGTTAAATGATCTAATGAGATATTACTGGTCATGTGTTAAGACCTTAGGCTTATTTCTTTAGTTGAACTGTATGAATTAAATAATTTTTCCAAATTGTTTAAAGTGTTATGAAATGCATGCTTATTAAATGATATGAGCTATAGTTTAAAAAATCCAATCATGTTGAGAGTGATACATGAGATAAAATTTATGAAACACCATGGATAGGATCCTCATGCCTAAAATTATAAATTTATAATGATTGCTAAATATACCAAGAGTGGAAGTTGGTATTCCATTGACAGGTTCTCCATACAGAGTCTCTACCTCTTTATGAGTGATACCATTTCTATACGTGATTCACCATGGATAGGCTCATTTTCAAGATTTTTATTCCATACCAAGAGATAAACTTTGTCCCCTATGTGAAATACCAAGTATGGGATCAGAGGATCTTGTCTTCAAACAAGGATGGGAGTGCCACTTAGGATTACATTTATGGATCACCTTGGACAGGTTCATAAGGCACTAAGTATTTATTTCACTCTTGGTGTGATACATGGGTTCTTCGATATGGTTCACCTTATACAGGCCCAAGATTCAGCTTACTAAAATTAATGAGATTCCTTCTAAATAATTCCAAGTATAATAATTTGCTAAATTAAAGGACATGTCCACCAAGACAAATCATATTATTTGACATTGTCCAATATGGAAACCTTATTTATAATGACACATTTATACACTATAAAACATCTGTATAGGTACACTTTGGAATAAATACATCTGGATTAGGACAAACCAGGTTTTGTGGTTGGGTATCACTGAGGAAACTAGAACGATATATATTATTTATTTATCTCCTTACATTTATTATTATTAGAATGATGTTAATTTTATTTTCTTAGAATGGATTGATCTAGAAACTGTTGTTAGTGTTCAACTGAGTATATTTCACACCCTTATTAGACTTTCCTTTGTACCCAATCAGACATCGTGATTGTAGGAATGGATAAAAGGAAGTTTCTAGCTTCCAATGTTTGATTTCCAATACTAGGATGTAGTATGGGAGAAGAGGGTTTATCAAATGCTTGTGATTCTAGTAGTAGAAGATGTTTTCTTTTATTTTTTTTTATAATGTGGTGTATGCATATTTCCCCTGTATCATGTGCACTCATTTTTTAATAAGGAGTTATATGATCATATTTACTGTTCGTATCTACTTATTGTTCATCTTTTGTCTCTTTATTTATAGTGGATGTTTATTCATTTTTCAACTACCACTTATTGATTACTATTTTGGATGGATTTATATATATTATTTACCACTATGTTACCATTTGAATCATGAGGTCATATTATCCCCATGAACATACCCTACTCCCTTGCTACTAGTTAGTAGCCTATGGCATATGGGGTTGTATTCTAGAGTTAATGTGTCCAACCATTTCTGGACACCACCTGGTGGATTCTCTGGAGGGATGATAAACCAGGAATTACATCTAGGCATCTTGATAATGTAACAGAAAATAATGTATTATTGTAGTCTAGATACTATGTAGTGTGTCTTGTTATCCCAATCTTATATCCCTCCACACCAGGACTATAGATGATGTTCCAGGAAGAACCTCTGGTAGCAATAGCTACATCAAAAGTAACCATGTGAATTTGTAAATAAAAAGTGAGGGTGGTCAAATTCCTATATGAAAACTACTAAAATAGCCTCTTGATTTTATCATTTGGTAAGGTTTCTAAGGTGACACCCACTACTATCTCTACCCAAACCTATAATGCACTAGCTCAGGGTTAGTCAAGCATTGGGGCACCATTGGGTCCCCTAGGTCAAAGCATAGGAGAGGCATCTGACTTAGGATCCTCGAGGTATCTATGTATGAAGGCATCACTCTTGGGATCCTATAAGTTATAACTCATTAAAATGAATCCCTCATGAGATCCTTAAAAATTTTATGTAGAGGAATATTACATGGGATCCTTAGAAATAGTAAGTGGGTGAATCCTACATTGGATCCTGAATCACACACCACTTTTTAAAAACCCCTGAAATCATAGGCTTAAAGAGGAACACATCAAAATGGGGACATCCTCAAAGACAAATCCTCAAAATTTCAATATAGGGATATGGATCAAGTCCCCTTGCTAATCAATTTCTCACTCCAGGTTGGTAAGAACACCTAACCAATATATCTCACTCTCTTTATAAAAATAAATGAATTTAATGGAGGAATCACATCTCTATTATGGATAATTTTCCCCAAAATTATTCTTAGGAGTAGTCAAATGAGTCTAAGGGGTCTAATATAGATATATAAATGGAGAAAAATAAAATAAATTGACTACTCATACAACCAATTTTGACTCTAGGGTGTGAAAACAGGAAAAACCCTCCAAAGGGTAGAACTATGGTAGTATACCGTACATACTAAAAGTACAAAACATGTAATACAAAACCTCATACCTAACCATGTAATTATTCACAACGTGGATCAAATGGGGGCTGGCCATGTACTACTACTTGTACAATACATACAGAGAATCTGGCCATGTACTACTAAATAGCCTGGACACACCAGGGGTCTAGACATTTTCTTACTAAACAGGCATGTCATCCTTCATGGTGTGTGGGAAGAAGTACAATAGTTAAATTGCCATGTAATGCAACATGAAGTGTACTCAAAATATACAATGTGTAATTTCCAAAAATACATCTTCCCATGTACCTGGCTATATGGCCAAGTACGTGGCCATGTAATACTACATGACATGCACTTACAAAAAATGTCATATTCCCTAAATAGGAAGGTACATGGTGTGTGTTTATAGAACCACACACCTTCTGATCAAGAGTTCCAAATTGGAAACCCCTAAAATTGGCTCAAAACACCAATTTTTCCAATTTTAAGTATAGATCAACCCCATGGGAGTCCATAGAAGTCATAAAATGATCAAAAAAATATAAATCAGGAAATTTATATGGATATTTGGTATAAAATAAAATATAACTAACCTTTGGGGGGATCCACTGAATATTTGCACTAATTTACGTTCAATCACTGCAACACGATGGTCTGGCTCCTCCCGAGCTCTATAGGGACACCTTCATACCCCCGTTATCTTTCTACTTTTCACTCTCTCAATAACATGAAAGAGTATCCCAAAAGGATATATGGAATAATCTATGGGGAGGAGAAGAAAAGGATAAAATAAAAAATAATGGGAGAAAAAGAAAAAAAATGGGGCACTTGACTGACCCTGGTTCCCGACATGAGTTTGTGCCTAACCTAAAAAAACCCCATTTTGTAATCATGGGAGATGATGGGATGTCAATAAAATTATTCAGTCAGAGGATAAAATCAAACATACTTGTGAATATAAAGTTACATTTAATTAATTAAATATTAAATATTAGTTATTCCATAAAATTCCAAATTTCATAGAATCCACAAAATACATTTCTTAGGGTAAACACCCTATTGTAGTACCAATGGAGTTGTTAGAAAGAATTAACCAAGATAATATTATACTGGAAAATTCCATATTCCCTTCATGGTAATCTATATGAAAAATTCAAAAAAATTCAAAAATTACCATTCTAGAAATACTTGAGTATTGAGAATTATAATGAGGTCTCCCACACCGCACTACAGTACCAATAAACACCAAAGGAGCCTAAATTGGAACCCACCTCCATACCATTGTGCTAAAATGTTTTTAGTAACTATAAAAATCATCCTTTAAACCCTTACACAACATCCAACCTCCCCATGAAATAAATATGAGACAAGAAGTACCACAACCTACCCTCTACGACACAACCATTATGAAATGGTAGTTGCTCTAAAAATTGACTTTCATAACCTACACCATATCTAGATACCCTTTGTTATAGATATTATCCCTTCTGATGTAGTATGATTCTCCACATAGCAGAATCCTCTCTTAAGATTAGATTTTATCTTAACTCCCTTGTTTCCTCCCCAAGTCTCCTCATTACTGCTCCAACACCTCAAACAAAAAAATGGCTTCTAGTGTATGAGGCCATATATTAGATACCTTTCAAAATATTCTCATCCTAAATAATTTAAAACTATACCTAGAGAAAAAAATAAGGAAAAGGGTTGTACGAACACTGACCCCATGAGATACCTTTATAGAATATTACAATCATGAGAAATAAACCACCACACTTAGATGAACTAAGTGGAAAAACATGGAACAACAACAACAATATCCTCAAGACTATCCAAACAAAGATACCTCTCAAAAATATAGAAATTTCACTAAGAAAACCTCAAGAAGAAACCATATCATAATCATAATACAAGCTTAATAAAAATAGTAAAAAAACAAACATACCATGATATTGTAGGTTTCTATATGACTCGCATTACTAGGTGATCTCCTAAATGACGCCATTCCAAACATAGACACAAACCAAGGGAATTCCAGAATTTTATAACACCTTCTATTAGATGTCCTAGATCTGCAAAGGCCCCTCCTCAAAGGTCTCATTATCTTCAACATTTATCTCACCCCAATAAATGTTGTGAGATTCATTAAGGAAATATTGATAGAGCTATGAAACATGGAATACATCATGTATCTGGATCATCTATGGGGGAAGTTATCTCAGATAAGATATGAAAAAAATATTATCAAACACCTTGAAAGTCCTAAAAAAATAGGGATAAATATTACTATAGTGACCAAACCTTTACTCTCCATGATGAGGAGTTACTATAAATAACACATGATCTCCAACATTAAAATATAGTGGACTTCTCCCATGATCAACATAGGACATCTGCTAATCATATAATGCTATTATCATATCACAAATCATATGAAGCATCTATTTCATGCTCTACACTAGTTCTAGAGTGAAAATTTATTACTATCCAACCCCAATGAAACACAACAATGAATTGAATGGTCAATTGTATAGAGCATCAAATTGTTCAATAGTAATGATAGAGTGAAACATATTGTTGTAACAAAACTCAAACAAGGGTATCTTCCTCATCCACGAACCTTCATAATACAAGATACATAAATGGAACATTTCCTTAAGAGTTTGGATAGTCTACCCTGTATGAACATTTATATATTGATGAAAAGTAATGATATGAAATAACTGAGATCTAAAAGCATGATAAATACCAATCAACATCCTAGAGCTAAAATGACGATCATGATTGGAGATGATCATCATAAGAACTCCATAGTATCTCACCAACTCCTCTAGGTAATTCCTCAAATAAAACATCACTAATATTAACTTGTTGATTGTAATGAATTGGGATGATATCATCAAATGATCAATAATGAAAAAATAGTATCAAAGCCTATCTGGTATCGAAGTAAACCAATGATGATGTCTATCAATATGTCCCTCACTTCAATTAAGGGACATCCAATGGCTAAAAAACCCACCATGAACATGATTCCCGGTCTTAACCTTATGATAGACCAAACATCAAGACAAAAGACATATAAATACCTTATTCAACATGGGCCACCAAAACTACCCTCTCTGAGCTTCGTAAAACATTATCACACTCAGATGTACTACCAAGGATAAGCTTTAGAATCCATGGAGAACCATATAACACATCTCCAAATGGGTGAAAAGACTTATTTGGAACAAAACTTGGTGATTTTCATCCTCAGAACAATATTTTGGGGAATCAAAAAAGACAAAAGAGTCGATCCAAACCTTTACCGCAAAATTCACTAGAAAGGACTTCTCAACCTGTTAAACCAAAAACAAATACACTATCAATTAAAAAATACATCCTCTACCACTAACCTCTCTCGTATGAAGATGCATAATTGAGAGTTCTTATATCACTATACAATAACCTATAAATTCATTCATGGAATCACCATCTAATTTCCTGATCAACACATCAGCTATAACATTACCCTTTCTTAGATTATATGAAATATCAAAGTCATAATCCTATAAGAATCATATCCCACATTACTACAACAAGTTCAATACACATTAAGAGAAGATATGCCTAAGGTTACTATGATTAGTCAGACCTATAAAACACTAACTGAGGAGGAAGAATTTCCATAACCTCAATGAAATCACATTTGATGACAACTCAAGATCAGGGGTGGCCTACTTACATTCATAGGGACTTAAATTTAGATACCCATAAAAAACAAATAATATCTTATACAACAGAACATGATCCAAAAACATATGTGAACCATTATAAAAAACCTCAAACTAAAATACCACTTATAGAATATGAGGAACTGGAGAACTGAACAACATCTCCTTCAGGTACTTGAATGCTTCCAGACACTGATCAGTCCACAAAAATCATGATCCTTTTTAGTCAAGTATTCTAGAGGATTCATGACTAGAGAAAAATCACCTATGAAGATCATATAATATCCAAAAAGACCATGGAGAATCCACCCCTCTATAATAGTATTAGGGGATTCCCATGAATCAACTTATTAGATATTAAATAGATCTATAAATACTCTCCATCAGGATACGACATGCCCCATAAAATGAAAAATGTGAACCTCAAATTCACACTTTGAAAACTAGCAGAACAACTGATGAAAATAATTAACACCCAAAATGGCATGTATATGCTCTCCATAGACTTCCTCAGTCACGTAGTACACAAGGATGTCATAAATGAAAACCACCATGAACCAATCCAAAATCTTTTAGAATACTATATTCATAAAACCCATGAACATGGATGGAGTGTTCATAAAACCGAATAGAATTATAATGAACTCGTGATGCCCATATTAACATCCAAATGTTTGCTTCCCAAAAATCTATTCCTTTACCCACATATGATGATATCACAACCACAAATCGATATTTAGATAAAAAATTGTTCTTTCAGTTGATCAAATAACCATCAATCCATAGAATATGATAGTGGTTATTCACTGTCACATAATTATAGAAATGATATTTGTAATATCCCGGATCTGGGTGCCACTCCACGGGTGCCCCAAACCCAGTTGGTCACATGACCTCAAGCGCATTTCCCCAAATGTCAGAGGCTTTCGACTAACAGCGACGGCCAAGGACTGATAGTGGGTAAACTATGCCCTCATTTTTCAAAGTGTAGCATAGAAAAAATAAATATAAACATGCAAAAGTGGAAGCAGTAAACAATTCCCAACTGAAATAGACAACAATACAGAAGTAAAATATGAGAGCAGTCATATATATATATATATATATATATATAATGATGCAATATTTCACTAAGTCTAATAAAGCAATCAAAATAGGACACACTACAATCTAGAATAATATAATACTATGTAAAAATACATCAAAGAAAAACCAAAACAGTGCAGTTGGAACATAGCAGCATCTCAAGCCTAAGCTCGGTCTCATACTCTCCCACCCCTCTGCAACAATAAAGTACCTATATAGGGACTCTTTTCCCTTTCAACACCTGCATCAATATAATCTGTTTGGGCCCAAGACATGACCCAAACAGGGCGTGAGAAATAAATCATAGTAGGTAACCACCAAAGGCTTATGCCCAACTATCAGTGAAAAAGTGAAACAGCAGTGTGCAACAATGAAATGCATTAAACTAGGAATTACTCAAAATTAAACATCTCAACCAGATACATTGACATTTTATTAATTAATTATAAACTCTAAGATTGTGCTTTATCTTGGTAGGTAAAAGCTAAGAAATCACCACAGTGAATACTCAAAGTAACCATTGTTCGCAGACATGAAAATACTTACCCTCAGGTAAATAGAAGTGAAACCCATAGGTGACTGCCCACAGGCATATCGAATATTTCCATTAGGAATACCAGATGTTGCCCACAGGCACAAAAGCTACTACCCACGGGCATGAGAAAAGTTACCTTCAGGCTAACAAACACAGCCCTCAAGCTAAACAAAATACTTCCCTCAGGCATTCCATAGGAAAGAAAGTAACCGGACCGAGCCCAACATACAAACAAGAAAATGTATATATTTCCTCTCAAGAAAACTCAAATAAAGATTATAAACATAGCATACCCATGGGTATCCTGGCCAAATATCTAAACAAGGGAAACACACCCATGGGGTGGCCTTGGATCCAGTAATGATCCCAAATAGCAGTTTATATTTATCATCAGATCATCTATGCAATTCTAGATATCTTATCAGCTAAGGCCTCATCCACACGACACCCCGAACATGGGCTCATGGCACAACAGTACACAAAAATAACTCAACAGTTGGAAATAAACACCAGACCACCTACATCGATCTCCTCCAATCGATATACGTGAACGACGCCTCCTGAATAAAATGAGAATGACGTAGATCTGGGATAAACGTTAACTAATTCAAACCCAAATAACTTCCACTCATGAAATAATTGTAAGAGAACCACACAAGGAGAGGGAAGGCCTTAACTGCGCGGTCCAAACGTGATAAACGACGGAAGAATCTGAGTTCCAGTGTGTGATCGGGAGCTCCTCCAAGGTCCAGCCTCCTCTCTCACGGCTTACCGGTATTATAAGCTTTCTCTGTTGAAAGAGGAGGCTACTGCTGGTTAATAACAAAAAAAACACAACTATAAGGCATGTATTATCAAGTAAATGGCGTATATTTTCCATTTTTTCAACTGTTCCTCTGGCGGCTACTTTTCACCACCACACTGCTCATCCGTCGACATGATTTCACGGCGTGTATTTCTGAGCACACAGCATGTACTACCGTTTTGCTGGAGGCTACATCCACCGCCTTAATGTTCACCTGCTGACTAATTACACGACGTGTATATACTAAGTACACAGTGTGTAGTCAGTTTTTACACCCTTTATTGCCGATAGGCCTACATGCCCTGTATACTCATTCTACACAGACAAAGTACACGACATGTAGAAAAGTACACAACGTGTACCCACAAATTTTGTGATTTTCCCCATTTCTCTTATTTTCTCAAAAACACTTAAGGAAAAATGAAAATAAGAAACCCATACCTCAAGTATAATAACCAAGTTCTTACAAACTTCCCCCTAAAAACAATTTGTCCCTGAATTACCCTTCCAAGGGTGGTGAAGATAAAGCTGTGATAAAATATGGCCACTAAGCACGTACATCGATCTCCCGCTCCCAGGTTTCTCCCTGCACTAGGCCATGCTTCCATAGCACCCGTACGAGAGGAACTAACCTAACTCGAAGAACCTTCATACTCTTATCAAAAATAAGAATCGGATGCTCCTAAAAGAATTCATCTACCTGAAGTTCAACCTCCTCAGGCTGAAAAATGTGAGACGAGTTTGAGTGATAACGGCGCAGGTGAGATACGTGGAAGATATTGTGCACGGCCCGGTACCTCTGTGTCAACTGCAACCGATAGGCAACCATCCTGACTCTCTCTAGAATCTCAAACTGCCCCACATACCTCGGTGAATGTTTAGCCTGTCTCATAATCCGTCTGTGTCCCAACCTCAGTGAAACACGCAAGAAAACCTGATCCCCGACGATGAACTCCAAGGGTCGTCTGCGGTGATCAGCATAAGATTTATGAAAAGACTGTACAGTATCCATTCACTTCTAAATCAATTGGACCTACTCTGAAGTCTCCTGCACGAGATGTGGTCCTATTAAAGCTTCCTCACCTAACTCTAACCAGCACAAGGGTGATCGGCATGGCCTACCATATAAAGCCTCAAAAGGTGCCATATAAATAGTTTCCTGAAAACTATTATTGTAGGCCAACTCGAATAGGTTTATGTGATTCTCCCAAGAGCCCCCAAAGTTCCGGATGCATGCGTGAAACATGTCCTCAAGCACATGTATCGTATACTCTGATTGGACATCGATCTGAGGGTGGTAAGTTGTTCTCAGAAGCACCTGTGTACCCAGTTCCCTCTGAATACTCTACCAGAAACGAGATGTGAAACATGTTTCCCTATTTGAAACAATAGAACGAGGGATCCCATGAAGATGTACTACCTCTCGGATATACAAATTCCCGAGCTCATCAACATCGATGGTCTCCTTGATCATAAAAAATTGAGCTACCTTTGTGAGTCTGTCCACAACGACTCACACAAAATCATTGCCTTAAGGTGACTTCGGAAACCCGGTATCGAAGTCCATTGTGACATCAACCCATTTCCACTCCGGGATGGGTAACTTTTGTAGGAGTCTGGATGGCCTCTGATGCACCGCCTTCACTTGATGACGGGTGGAACATCTCATAAAAAAACAAGCTACCTCACTTTTCATACCCGGCCACCAATACTGACGACTCAAGTCACTGTACATTTTGGTAACTCTGGGATGCACTGCCCAAGAAGAAGCATGAAACTCCTGCATCAACTCCTCACTTATATCCCCTGGAACCCACACTCATCCATGGATATGTAGTACCTCATCATCTCCTATCGTTCAACCAGGAGGAGGGTCCTCACTTGTCATTGAATCCCATAGAACTAGGCCTTTAGAATCTGATAGTTATCTCATCCTCACTCTATCTAGGAGGGTATAAGTAACTGCTAAGGATAAAAGATAGGCTCTCCCCTGACTATCGTGCACCTCCAAATGCATCTCAGAGAACAAATCCATAAACTACCACTCACCATTGGCCTCCTGCACTGCCTGTATCTGAGTCCTCCTACTCAGTGAATCAGCTACTACATTACCTTTACCAAGAGTATAGGCAAGATCAAAGTCAAAGGACTGAAGGTATTCAACCCACCTTCGCTGTATCAAATTCAGGTCACGCTGGGTAATGATATATTTAAGACTTTTTTGGTCCGTAAACACCAAAAAATGTTCTCCCAAGAGATAATGTCTCCAATAGAGTAACGCATGAACAACTACAGCCAACTCGAGATTATGTGTTGGGTAATTCCTCTCATGTGGCCTAAATTTCCAAGACCTGTACGCAACTACTTGATTTCCCTGCATCAACACTACTCCTAGCCCAATACCTGATGCATCACAGTAAATTGTATAGCTCTTCCCTTACTCTAGAAGTATCAAGACTGGTGCTGATGTCAACCTTCCCTTTATCTTCTAAAAGGCAGTTTCGCAAGCTTCTAACCAAACTAATTTCATACCCTTCTTAGTCAAACCCATCAATGGCACTACTAAGCAGGAGAATTCCTGCTTAAAGTGCTTGTAGTAACCATCCAGCCCCAAGAAACTCTGTATTTAAAATGCGTTCTTAGGATTATCCCAAGAAACTACTGCTCTCACTTTGTCTAGGTCTACCGCAACTCCTGCCTCTGAGATAATATGACCCATAAAATGTATCTGGTCCATCCAATAGTGGAACTTTGAGAGCTTAGCATATAACTAATGCTCTCTTAGTGTACTCAGTACGATCTTAAGATAGATGGCATGGTCATGCCGAGTGTGAGAGTACACCAAGATATCTTCCACGAAGACTACCACAAAAGAATCCAAGTATGGATGGAACACACGATTAATCAGAGCCATGAAAACTGCTGGCGCATTCATGAGTTCGAATGACATGACCAAGTACTCATATAGACCATATCTTCTCCGAAAATATGTAAGTGGTATGTCTGATGGTCTAACCTGCAACTAATGATATCTGGATCTCAAGTAAATTTTTGAGAACACTCATTCTCCTAGAAGTTGATCAAAAAGATCATCAATATATGATAAGGGTATCAGTTCTTAACCTTCAACGGGTTCAGCGTCTGATAATCCATATAGAGTCTGAGGGTACCCTCCACCTTCTTCGCAAACAAGATAGGCGAACCCCAAGGAGAAGTACTGGGTCCGATGAAACCCTTTGCCTGTAACTCCTCTAACTACCTCTTGAGCTACTGTAACTCTAGTTTATCCATCCTATAAGGAGTAATGGACACCAGTGCCACTCCCGACACATGTTCAATAGATAATTACACCTCTCTCTTGGTAGGTAGACCTGAAAAGTCATCCGAGAAGACATCCTTGAAACGATCAACCACTAGAGGGAAATCATTCTGACAAGTTTCGTGGTTATCCAAATATGAACTTGCAATCTGGGAGGTCACACCACCTCGCCCATGATGCTTGGGTCCAGCTCGGCTTGCCTGGACATCCCACTCTCCCTTGTATAGAAACTCTCCGCCCTCTGATACCACTTTTGTAACATCCCGGATCCAGGTTCCACTCCATGGGTGCCCCAAACTCGGTTGGTTACATGAACACAAGTGCATTTCCCCAAATGCCAAAGGCTACGAACTAGCAGCGAGGGCCAAGGACTGATATTGGGGAAACTATTCCCTCATTTGTCAAAGTGTAGCACAACGGAAATAAATATAAACATACAAAAGAGGAAGTAGTAAACAATTCCCAAATAAAATGGACAATAGTACAGAAGTAAAAGATGACATTAGTCATATATATATATATATGATGATGAAATATGTCCCTAATTCTAAGAAAGAATCCAAAATAGGATACACTTCAATATAGAATAATACAATACAAGGTACAAGTACAGAAAATCAAAAGCAAAACAGTGCAGTAGGAACACAGCAGCATCGCAAGCCTAAGCTCAGTCCCATGCTCTCTCACCCCTCTGAAATAATCAAGTATATGTATAGGGACTCTTTTACTTATCAACACTTGTAGCAATATAATTTCTTTGGGCCTAATACATGACCCAAATAGGGTTTGAGAAATAAATCCTAGTAGGCAACCACTAAAGGCTCGTGCCCAACTGTTAGTGAAAAAGTGCAACGGTAATGTGCAACAATAAAATGTAGTAAAATAGGTAGTACTCAAAAGTAAAAATCTCAACCAGTTTCATTGAAATTTTATTAATTAATTATAAACTCCAAGATTGTGCTCTAGCTTGGAAGGTACAACATAAGAAATCACCACCGTGAATACTCAAATTAACCATTGTCCATAGGCTTGAAAATACTTACCCTCAGGTAAACAGAAGAAAAACCCATAGGTGACTGCCCACAAGCGTATCAAATATTTCCCTCAGGCATACTAGATGTCTCCTAGAGGCATAGAAGCTACTGCCCAGAGGAATGAGAAAAGTTACCCTCGGGCTAACAAACACTTCCCTTAGGCTAAAAAAAATACTTCCCTCAGAAATTCCATAGGAAAGAAAGTAACCAGTCCAAGCCCGACATACAAACAAGAAATTGTATATGTTTCCTCTCAAGAAAACTCAAAACATGCTTATAAACATGGCATACCCATGGGTATCCTGGCCAAATGGCTAAACACACGAAACGCACCCACGGGGTGGCACTGGATCCATGCAATGATCCCAAACAGAAATTTATATTTATCATCAGATAATCTATGAAATTATAGATATCTTATCAGCTAAGGCCTCAGCCACACGACACCCTGAACATGGGCTCGTGGCACAACGGTACATAAAAATCACTCAACAGTTGGAAATGAACACCAGACCACCTACCTCGATCTCCTCTGATCGATATATGTGAACGATTCCTCCCGAATCAACCGATAATGACATAGATCTGGGATAAACATTAACTTAGTGAAACCCAAATAACTTCCCCTTGGGAAATAATTGGAAGGAACCACACAAGGAGAGGAAATTTCTTACCCGCGTGGTCCAAATGTTATCGTCAGTGGAAGAATCTGAGTTCCAATGTTCCATTGGGAGCTCCTCTGTGGTTCGTCTTCCTCTCCTACGGCTTCCCGGTGTTCTAAGCTTCCTATATTGAAATAGGATGCTACTGTAGGTTTATAACAAAAAATCACAACTACACAGCTTGTGCTCTCAAGTACATGGCATGTTCCTTCCATTTTTTTAACTGTTCCTCTGAAGGCTACTTTTCACCACCACACTGCTCATCCGCCGACATGATTACATGACGTGTATTTCTGGATACGCAGCGTGTACTACCATTCTGCTGGCAGCTACTTCCACCGCCTTACTGTTCACCTTTTGACTGATTACATGGAGTTTATATACTAAGTACATGGCGTGTAGTTATTTTTTACACCCTTCATCGCCGACAGGCCTACACGCCCTGTATACTCATTCCACACAGCCTAAGTACACGGCGTGTAGAAAATTACATGGTGTGTACCCAACACTTTTGGGATTTTTACCCGTTTTCATTATTCTCTCAAAAACACTTAAGGAAAAAGGAAAAGAAGAAACACGTAGCTCCAGAATAAGAATCGGGTTCTTACAATATTCATCAATGAGATTGAAAATTCCACCATCCATCTTCACAAATAAAACTAGGGCACCCTAAGGTGGTACAGTCGGCCAAAGAAACCTCATTAAAATAGATCATTGATATTTACATGTTGGTCTCATAGCTTAGAGGGGTTATACTATATGGGGATATTGAGATTGAAGAAACACTCAGTTACTACTTTATTCAAAACTCAATCTCTCATCTGGGGGGTAACAATAGAACATATTCTAGAAAAAACATTTTGGTAATTATCCATAACCCCAGGAAATACAGTCACCTAAACCTTTGATGAACTCAACATCATCTTATCCATTAAAGAAGACATGAAAAAATCACACCTCTAAACCATCTGGGGGTCTCACTCATCAAAAAACATAGTATACTCCCCAAAATCACCATAAAACTCAATATAGCTGCTAATGAAATCCAAGATAGATTACACTTAATAAAAGTATTCCATACTGAGGAAGACGTTGTATAGATGTATCCATAATCATAAGAATTCTAAATAAGAGAGGTGATACCCTAGAACTAGATTAAAATATTGATATACTTCATACAGATAATATTGACCTCTAACTGGAACAGTCAATTATAAGGGAACTAGAATTATCACCAACTCAAGTTCCAAAGCATGGACTAGGGCATGTGACATGAAGGTGTTTATAGCTCCTAAATCATACAAGGCATGAATCTAATTATAAAATATGAAAATGGTACCTATAAGGATGTCTATGTCACTCAGGATGGAAATGATAGGGAATGGTATTAACCATGAAATGATCCAGGACCTCTCTATCCCTTATGATGACCACCTCCATGACTATGCTTCACTCTATGAGAATGAAGAGTAGCTCCAGGATCCCCTCTACAAGACATGTATCCTATCTATTGATCCAAATTAGGATAATCCTTATCCTATTTCCTCAACTAAAACTTCCTCAATCGAGGAACCTGATGCAAAACACCTGGTTCATGTTGCCTTCTCAAAAATTTTATTCACTATTATCACTGATATCCTTAGCCTCCATAAAAAACATGTGTGTGATACCCTATCATGGGATTGAGTGCCTCCACCCCTAGATAAGAAATATGGATTGGGATGGGACAAACTCCTGACTATCTAAAATATATTATGTCTAGAAAACTAGGACCCTTAGACTATAAACTGCTACGTAAGAAATCCTGATGACTCCCCTATCATGATGATCCAGTACTTTCCATCATCTTATCAAGGAAATATGATCTTTCCTAAAACTCAAGATATATCGACAAAATAAATGGGGTGAACATGAAATATATATATATATATATATATATATATATTAATGAACTCCCCTAAATTCCATTACCTAGCCTCCTCATTTGGAAACAAGTCTGATGGGTAATGGAGTAGGGTCCTGAAAGATCCTGAACTCCCACACAATCTAATTCTACTGTCATAGGGAAATCAGATCCTAGAGACTAGTTACCTTCATGGTTGAAGTAAGAAACTATACTCAAAACTGGTCCTTTAACATCTTCATCATGACCTATGACTCCTTGTGACCCCCTATGAACAAGATCCTATAATACCTCACAGATCTAAACAACATCATCACATCAAACAAAACCCAGTGCTCCTTCCGAGCATGGATTGATCTAAAATATTTCCACACATCGTCAGATTAAACCTCTATCATTAATTATGAAATCTATCCCTCATAAATTTTCAGAATCTTGGACTGAAACACTCTATGTATCCTCCTCAAAGTATCATTTTCATGAGAATCTAATCTATGGTGATTTGCTAGCATGTCTTTCTAACCATACTCAACATGAACCTAACCAGGATGTCAAACTGGATCCAAAATTGTTTAATAAAAAATGATTAGGGACTCCAAAAACATGAATATGGAATATTTAAAACTAATTAATTAATTAACTATTTTATATTTTTTTAATCCCAATTTTTACTCAGTTAATACATAAGTCAAAATAAGAATGATTCACGATCATTTCCTCAATATCTACCTCCCAAATAAAATCTATTTTCTTAGTAGTCATGGTAAAAATAAAGTCTTATGTTTCATAGTATAAGTGGAAAAATACCCATGTCTTAGTTGTTCTCCTTGTTAATATACCTTACTAAACTTAGCTAACATCGTTTCTCTACCAACCCATGACATCTCCCCTATGCCTAACTGTAACTGCATCTTATCCCTCAACATGATCCTTTGATGCCACTATGTCAGGACTCCCTCACCCTAGGGGCACCCCCTCCTAGGATATAAATGAGGGAATAGAGAAAACAACACTATAATCCAACCTCTAATAGGCCATGGGTTGGATAGAATCATCGAGGTGATACAATATATAAAAATGGGAGGCATTGCCCTCTAAAATATCATAAATAGAAGACAAGGAAATTAATCAAAACTGTCTTGGATATATGTAAATAAAACCCATGTATATAAATGTACCTCTATTCAGAACTAATAAAACTAAAAAATAAAACTAAAATTACAAAAAAAAATTAACATAGTAGTAACCATAATGCCGAAACTGCATATAAACAACCTCTAGTTAATAATATCCAAGCCAATTTTCATCCTACTCTTCCTGAATTAAAAAATATTTTTTTATATATGTAGGGTGAGAATAAAAAATATACCCTATAGGATCCTCCTAGCATCCTCTAATTCAAAATACAATGAATGCATACTATATCCTAGTGATAAACAAGTTATCCTAACATATCACCTATCCTAGTATATTAAGCTTCCATCTTCACCAAGACTATCTCTCAACATGTGATGCATAACATAGATAAAATATTATATTAATGTAACTAGGGTACACCACTACCACTTACCAAATATATTTACACACTTCCCCAATATTTCACATCAAGATCCATCTCTCTCTAAAATAAAGAAGATCAAAAACACCTAGGCTATGTATCATTACATTCTTCTTGTATATCACATCATCTCATCATCCAATCCACATATCTATATAATAACTGATTATTTTTTGAGATCCACCATATCTTACACATAATTTATCATATATTAGGTATTATACATCAAGTCATTTCATCCCATACACATAGTAATTTACCTCAGTCCATTACAACCGATACATGACAAACCCATAATAACCCGTAAGATACTATATCCGTAGATAATTGTGTGAGAACTTACCACAAGAAATTATATACCTCTATAATTATATAATGGGAAAGATAACCAGCATACATACTAGAATTCAATATCAATATGAGAAAAGAATAGGTCCATATCATGTAGTCAATAATCTGTACCTCCCCAACCTAGTTGTTGAAGAAAACACCCTCCAAGAGACTGCTGGGTCTTAGTCACCCTATTGACATGGGTGGGGTAGCATAGGAAATCCAAAAATATATATGATATGATATATCTCACAACAACAATGTGGTAATTAACCTAGTCTCATTCCCAATTTCAACTATTATCTCTTAGATGCCTAACTACCACTGCTAAAAGGGAGATATTTTATAAGTACCTAGACATTAAAGAAATCATGCATTAAATTAAATAGTCCTTTTTTAAAAGTCAAAATTATGTCATATTATTCATTATTAATTAATTATCATTATTATTTTTACACTTCATTAACTACTAAGTTATTTCCATGCCATCCATGCATAACTTAACTAGGTCCATTATTCTCAAGATTATCAAAAAAATTATTCTTGTAAGCACCAACCCGAAGGGTTAAAAAAATTAATTTTTCTTTCAACATTTCATAATTCAGTGCACCCTAGGAATCATCCTAAGATACCATAAATGATATATAACAAACCAAAATTGTATTCATAAAATCAGTGCGGGAAAGAATATAAATAAACAAGAAACATATCCATACTGCCCTTAATTAGAAAATTAATATTCTAAAATCTCATCTTTTAGAACATTAATAGGAAATACCATCATCAACTAGTTCCATAAATCAAAGTTCCATACTTTACACCATCATTCATATCGCCTTGAATCCCGACATTATAGGAATCAAAGGCTTCCACTTACCTAGTCTTCCTCATCCATATCTCTTCAAACCAAAACCATCCCATTATCATGTAATAATGAATTACAACAATCATTACTAGAGAAACACATAACAAAAAAACTATAATAGACATCTAGGAAACTAGGCCCTCTAAATAAGGTATCTTTCCTTTACATGAAAATAGGTTCACTCAGCCCCAAAAAATTATCTCTTACAAAAAATATGTTTTATTAACATCATGTATTAATCAATTCAATAATCACATGTCACAACTATGTGTAATCTAAGGCATCATATATTACAAGAAATTAAGTATTTAAAACATGATTTAAATAAAAAAATTAGTTATATTAAACTTTATGGAATAATGAATCATTAACTTTCCACTTTATTATTATCATCAACAAGTAAAAATAGCTTCATGTTAATTATCCATATATATTAACACATTTAAGAAAAAATTCAATTAAACAAGTATCAAGAATCAATTGATTTTTATAAAATTATGTACAAGATAAAATTTATTAAACATGCCTCTTGGATTCTTTATTAAACCAACAAAATGGCTGGTTAATTTTATTTAACCATTTCTATCGAATTAACGTGCTAATACAAGATTGAAAAATATAAAAAAAATAATCAACATATATAGAACACTATCTATTTAATTAAGAGGCAAACTGTTATCATATTGGAAGAACACATTCGATTACAATAGACATAAACCATTTCATTCCTTAATTTGATTTAATAATTATTATGATTAATTCCATGACAACCTAAAGGGATAATTCAAAATAAATTTTTTTATTTCATGAAATATAAAAGTATATGAAACAAATCCACTATGTCAAGGTTGTCAGCATTATTCATGTTAGAAATGAATAATAACATGATTCTATTATCACATATCATAAAAAGAATGCTACATCCCTCTAAGAACACTGCACCACAACTATACCTGAATAAAAAAGAAACATCTATAACATGGATAGAAATAAAAAAAATTAAAAAATATCTAATTCATAAGAAAACACAATAAAAGATGAATAAACCACATAGGTTTATAATGAACTAATCTCTAGAAGGAGGTGGTTGAATCCAATCAAAATTGGATTCATATGCCTTAAAAATATCTCTTTTCCACATAGGTTTTGAGAGAAAATGTTAGGATAAAAGTAAGTGTATTGGGGGGGTTTGGAATTTATAAGAATTATGCAAAAAAACAACACTATGACATAACCCACTTCACCAAACCATATAATCTGCTGGAATAGGAGGTATTATGGAACATCAAAAGGTACCAAGACACAACATTCTTAATGAAGCTTATATAATAGAAACATAACACATACCATGGTGTATATCCTATAAACTATGATATAGGACTAAAACAGAGTCTCCCACACAACATTAAAGAACCCAACAACATGGAAGGAGACTACCCCATATCCTAATACCACAATGTAGGGGTAAAAAATATAAAAGAGCCACCAAAACTCACCCAACAAACTCTGACACTACAACGTACCCCTCCATAGAAGTGAACATGTCCTAGTTATGATGCATCCTACCCTATATGGATTTGGAAAATTGAAAATTATATTGGCTCCATAAATCATATCCTAAGACCCTACCATGTATCTAGGATTCCTACACTATAATGTCCATCCTTATAGTCTAGTAAGGCTTTAAATGCCATAAAATCTTATATTAAGATGATATTTCCTAGTAACTATACTCTTTTCTAAAAGTCTTCTATTGAAACATCCAACACCTCAAAAACAAAAAGGAAAATGATATTAAGATCAGGGACCTTATATGATGAGTTTACTTAGGACAACACACATTTTTGGACACTCTAGAGGGGTAGGATTTGGATAATTAACATTATATTTATAATCCACTATGATGATTTTGAATACATGATTACAATGGATAACCCTGTTTAAACCTAAGGAGTCATATATTAAAAGGAATGTGTTATTATTTAGGCATCCTATAAATAATTTTCATGATTATATGTTTTCTCACAATGAATATTTTTTCTAAAACTTTTATTTTTGGTTATAGTCATTGAATGGAAATAGAAGGAACTAAATTCATGTTGAATGTATTGGACAATGAAATTATTTTCCTCCAAAATCACGAAATGTTATCAGATTTGGAATGAAAAATATTAATGAAATTCTTATACAACTTTTACAATACATGACTCATGCTTAGCTTCCAAAAGACTGAAGGAGGGAATAATTTTATATTTAATCCTTTATGAGGTGACATACAACTTCTTTTATTGGGTAGATTGATCTATTAATTTCAAGGAAATGGATAACTAATTTCAAATAAATGGATCAGTATCACTGAAAATAAATATTGTTCCTCTAATTTTTAGAGCATAGATAAGTTATTTTGGTAGTTTATCATTTTGAAGGTGAAGTAGATCAAGAGTAGACTCGAATCACAAACATGAAAAAATAAGAAAAAATTAAATCATTGGAGTGGTATGAGTTTATATGTTTACAAATCAATAATTACTTTAATATTATTATTCATGTGAAAATGTTGAAGGAAATCCATGAGATATCCAAGAGGGATGATGAATAAATTTATACATATGATGAAAAAATTACAAGACTTGTAAGGAGTTCTTCTTGAATTATCATACTACGTGAAATAAAAAGTAGTTTATTATTAAATTTCTTATAACCAAGAAAAAAAATAGAGCTACTTATAAGAGACTTAATTAGATATAAATAAATCATTCAATGTTCTCTCATGAAAGAAATCGATATTGGATTAATTCAAAAATATCAGTGTTTTGGAAGGAAAGGAAATATGAAATTCAATGTAAATTATTACAATAAATATTCTGGAGGAACAAAGATGAGTATTCCTTTATGAAAATTTTTTGGAATGAAAAGGGATGTAAATTTCATTAAGAGAACTGGTAAAATATTCAAATGAGGAATAAAATGTCAATAGCAATAAAATTTGAATGTTATATGAAGAGGATAGCTAATGAAGTGAATGGATAGAAAGCTCCACAAAATGAACCACCCATACACTATTGTTTAAAATGAAATAATTATGGAAATTATGATAACCATTTCTCAAATCAAAGGGTTAATATGGAATCCCAAGATGAAAATACACAAATATTAAAACAATTTGATATTTAAATTAATACATAAAATAAACATTCATGGTACTGGGGGATCAAAAGTTTTATTTTCTTAGAGATAGGGTACACAAAATTATTATTTTCAATACATATTGGAATTTCTACATAACTATGCTCCTCTAGAACCTATTCTAGTTATCTGATAATATACAATCATCTTCATAAAATTGGTATTGTAAACATAAGAAACATGTGAGCTCAATTTCTAAAGAAGTGAAACTTATCAAACATTCAAAAATGTTAGCTTATAAACACAAGTGAAAACCTTAGTAATAGAGAAATATTAGAAAAATTAATCAATGGATCATAAGAGAAAATCATGAAACATTATTTATATTTATGTATTATGGCATAGAAAACATAAAACCCTAGAATGGTTACCAAATACATGGATTACAATCATTAATGTAAATCAAAAAAATACTAAATCCTAACATAAGAAAGAAGAATATATTTAGAAAAATAAGCTGAAACAATCATAAGCATAATATAAAATATCATTCCTAATATAGCTTAACTAGAATTGTTTACTTTCACAATCATGTAATCATTGATTAACCAAATTTACACCAAGAAATGACCATATGATCATAGATATGCCACAATTATACCCAATAAATCATTTTGAGTATAGCTAAAGAATTTATAGCCTCCCATAAACTATTAATTCGAGATTTACTATAAATATACACATGGAGATCCCAATTATAATAAATTAACCACAATTATACCTATGAAAAACCTTCTGGGCATAGCTAAATTGCAATTTTACCCACTCATAGACTTATGATCATAGCGTAACAATAATTATAACAACAAAAAACCATTTTAGTATGAATTATCCCCAATTTTACCCAAAATCAACATGTGATCATAGATAAAGTGAAATAATAACCACACATAGAATCTTTTGATGATAGCTAGGCTAAAATTATACACACACACACAACCTTGTGTTCATAGTTAAATCACATCTATACCAACCCACATAATCATTATATCATGAGATATAAAATATTAACTAATTAATTAGAGGGACATAACGGTTCCCACCCATCAATAATATATATATATATAGTGCCACTTGAAAAAATAATTAAATGTATCATAAAAAAACACATGAAATAATAATGAATTTTGAAATAATTCCACAAAATTATCACTAAAATTGATGTCAAGAATGTAAATGGTGGGTAAGAAAAATTAATTCACCAAATAAATGTTTTTCATAATGAAATTTAGTAGGAATTTCAAGTAAATTAACTTCTATGGAAATAATAATTTTAATGATAAAGTAGAAAATAGATGTGCAACCAATAATGTGTTTCTATAAAGCATTTTTATAATTCTCGTAAACTTTTATGTTAGATATTACATTCAAATTTCATTATTGAAAATGTGAAGCTAAAAATTTAAAAAAAATTAATTAATTTTAAAAAGAATATTAAATATTGGATCCTTTCAAATGACATCATGATTTAAAAATAGTGATGTGATTTTTTTTGAAAAATTTTACTAAAAAAATGTTTAAAATGTCAGATGAAAAAGACCTAAGGTTTTCAAAATAGTGATCTAAAATAATTGGAATAAATTTAATTTTTAAAAAGTAAACTTCTATAATAGATTAATTAAAATTCATTAAGGTTACCAAAAATAAATTTTTAGTATAAGAGAATAATATAAGATCATTTTATTGAAATACATTTTAAATATTATAAACTGCCTCTATTAACAACCAATATAGATAAAAGGATAATAATTTTTTTTAAATGAAAAAAGGGTAATATAATGATTATTAAAGTTAAAATCAATTTTAGTTTCCACTAGTTAAAGGGTATGAATGGAGATAATTGAAAACTTGTATATGGTGAAAAATATATTAAAAGAAATGATATTTAGTCTTAAAAAAATAAATTTTTATGAAATAATGGATTCATAAAGTGAGAAGACTTTAGTTTGAATCATGATATCCCATATAATAAAAATTAAATAAAAAACATTCATAATTTGGTAGGATAAATCACCAATAAAATATTATAATTGAATTAGAGTGATTATAACTCTAGAAACATTTTGTAATCTAGAAACCCCCTTTCAATATGAGAAGTATTTAAATAAAAACCTTATGAAAGAGTTAGATTTAAATAATACTTTATTTACTAAGAATAAAAATTATTTGATGATATAATATCTAAAATTTATAGTATACACTCCATGTAAAGTAAATAAGGTTCATAATACAGAAACACATGTCAATGGGAGGAATTTTGAAAGGAAAACACACAAATTTATTCCCACTTATTAGAAAGTGCTATAACCTCCTTTAAAACAAAAAAATTATCTTAATACAACATTTAATAATTATCTTCATATACCTTAATAAGTTATATACTTAATTTATGATCATTCATTATTAATATATTAGTTAGTGACTGGTTATTTTTTCCTTTGGGTGTTAGTAACGTTAATTATTTTGCACATGAATTATGATGTAGAATTTGATACCCATTCATTGATATCAAGTTTATAATTTCTAGGTCATATATGAAATGAAATTTAAGATTTTATAATGAACCATATTTCTATACTTCCATTATATTAAGGTTGATACTATTTCCTGATGATGAAATTTATGATGAATTTGTTTCACGTAATTTATCACTAATGGAAGATTACCAGATAACAATCGTTAATTTGTATATTATAAATAAATAATAATATTCAAATATTCAGTAAACCAACATATCACATATAATAATAAATTATAATTTATAGGCATCCATGGTGGATTTGTTGAGAAATATAATATATTGTTCCATGGAGGCGGTAGCTCACAAGTTCGCATGTAAGATGATTTAATTCACCATATAAAGATAGAATCAATTATCATGGTTTATTATTTTAAAAAGATAAAAAATGATATAAATATCTTACTCATATAAAAAATATGTTATTATTATCATCCTTATATGATAGTGAAGGAAAAATAAACATGTTATGTTATAGAGGCGGTAGTGTACACGTACACATGTTTGATGTTTTTACTTTTATTAATGGAAATGAGAGAGTAAGTTAGTGATTACTACCAAATAAAACAAAATTAACTATAATATAAAAGATACAATCCATTATAAAATATTTATAAAAATAAATTTTAAATGGAAAGATAAAATGAAAAGTTGTTAGGTGAAAAGGTTGTACTTACATTGAGTACTTTTTGTTTCTCTTAGAGGATTATTTAGAAAGAAAAGACTTCAGATAATATATTTTTAGAAGAATATTTTTATATATAAATAGGATTATAATAGCAATAAATATGGATGAGTTTTATGAGGAAATATAATCTTTAATGTTTTATTGAAGGGGTGGTGAGAGGTCCCTTTTATAAATCACAGGAGTGATATTTTTTGTAAATATTTTAACTAAATAATAATGGAGCACATATCCAAATTTTCATGTGGATAAGAAAATATAAAATAATTGAGTTTCTGGTGAGATAATATCAATCATATCTTAACTATCTAATTAGAAACAAGTTTCTATCAAGTTTTAATCCCTTTATCTATTGAATTATTACTTTTTCTATTTATCTTTTTATCATAGTAACTAATTTTTATCTAAGGTAACATAATATTTATGCCTAAAATTAATGTGGTAATTATTATATAATTTTACCCATTAATTATTTATTTTTAATCTATTTTATAATATTAATTTTATGTAATTGCTAAAAACTAATTTGAAAAAACTAATTTTATTTTGTATTTATATCAATTTTTTCTAAAATATAATTTATGTTGTAAAATGTAAAATATGAAATTGTAATATAAAACAAACATTCTTAAAGAAATTATATCACTTATAAAAAATATATTATGTCTTATAAACAAGTTTCCTAAATTAAAAATTCATACTTATATACAAATATTGTCGTAAAATTCTTGTTATTTGTAAAAATTGTATTTTTCATTAGTCAGTTAATTTTTTTTTGATAAAAATCACCAAAAATTATCCAAATATAATATTTTTATGATTAATATAAAAATAATATTTAAATTTTTAAAATAAATTTATAACATCTTGAAATTTATCTATTAAATAAAAATATAAAATGCAATGAAAAAATGTTTTCATAGGGAAAAAAATCATTAAAACACAACATATTATTATTATTCTTTCATGTTATTAAATAATTATTTTTACCAATTATTCATATAAATTTATAATACCATCCATTAAATATGAATTTTTTTGATAAAAAAAATCACATAAAATGATATATTTTAAAAAATAAAAATATAATCATAGAATGATATTATAAGTAATTTTTGATATACCAATTGTGTTTTCATTATATTAAAAGTAAAATATATTTTATTTTTATAAGAATTTAATAAAGTGGTTAATACTATCTAGTCCCACTAATTCAATGGATAGGCTTCAATGGTTATATTCAAAAAGATATATTTAATATAAATATATCACGGTTTCATTGAATTTCATTGTTCCATGTGGAGTAAGCTATCAAACATATTATTTATTTAAGGAAAATATAGAGTGTAATATCAGGTCGTCAAATTCTCCCCATTAAATAAATAGCATCATTTTAATTGTAATTATCACTTACTATTAACAATAATTAAGTTTATTTAAAAATCATAATAACTTAAGATATAAATTCAAATGAGATTTATATGTTAATATATTAAGTAAAACTTGAAGACACATATTTTCCCTTATTTTAGGAATATATGATTTTTTTTGAACCAATTGGGAAACAAATTATTCCTTATAGGGTTATGAATCATTGGATTTTATAGATGGGTACAATTTTAGAATGAAGATCACTTGGTACTCCATTTCTATTTTCACTATTAGAGGCTCAATGGTGCGTAATGTCACATACATGAGTCAACAATGTGCATCATAATATTTTTAAATTATATAGATTAATGCACCTAAATAAAAAAGTTACATCCTTGTTGAAATGTGTGTGATAATCTTAAAATTGTTTTTTATAGTTTTGGATTATGCACATATTGTTTTGAACCGTTATATGATGACATGTTCTATCACATGTTGTGGAAATCAGGGATAATTTTAACTTGTTATTCTGGTTGTATCCTATAAAAAATGGTAATTTATCCTATAATATGGTTGCATATAATTTTTTTCCACTATTATGGTCCCTATATATAGTGTTTATCCTAGGATAGGGGTTTGGTGGAAATATGAGCTATTTAAATTTTCACAAAATATTTAATATTTTATTAATTAAATACTAAATTAATTACATACGTTTATTCGGTAATATAATTTAAACAATGTGTAATATTGAAATTACATCTCCACAATTGATTCTAAAATTGGGGGGGGGGGGTTCCTAGATGAGGCATCACCTTGTGTCGTGTAGTGGGGATATTCTTGGGACCATTTAATTTCATTTTATTTTACATTTTTAATGGTTATTTCTTTTTTTATTTTCTCCTTTTGATTTCCCATACTTTGTTGTATTCTCGCATACATGGACCCCCTTATGTGGTTTTCTCTAATGATATTTTTAGGGAGGGAGATAAGTGTGGGATAATGAGGGTAGGAGGTGCATCCATGGTGCTCGGGTCACATCAGATCATCATGTGGTAGTTGTGGATCACATATTAGGGAAAATATTCAGTGTATTCTACTTAGAGGTAGACCTATTTTTATTTGAACACCATAAGTTAATGTATTTTAATTATTTTGAAGTTTTAAATCTTGATTTGGGTTGTTGGGGGCCTATAGTTGGTCAATTTGTGGGTTTCTAGGTAAATCGGGTGTTTTGATCCATTTCAGTGGATTCTTGTTTAGGAAAATCTATATACATCGAATGTTCTTTAGATAATACACAAAAGGTTTTATTTCTATTTTGGGAAGATGAATTTTTGGGAAATACACGTCATTTTCTGGGGGTACATGTTGTGTAGTTGACTTTTGGAGTGTGGATGAGTACTTAGCTAGACACCCCATTCATGGTTACTTTCCCATGTAGGGTATATTTCTTGTCAATAGGTGGGGTACATTCCAAGTAGGCATACACACCGAGGAGGAGTACATTGCATGGTAGATGTACTAGAACCTCATGTGGGGTATGTGGCGTGTATAGAAGGTACACTCTTTGTGCTTGGGCATTTTGCAAGTCGAGGAAGGTTGAGTTAAATGGGTTGGTACCCATGTGGTGGTACACACCATATACAGGGCCGACACGCCATGTAATATGGGAAAGTATATAACTAGTGTCCCATGGAACATGAATAGGGGGTCTTTTGGATTCACACTGTATACCTGGGGTATCAGCTTTTTACTTTTCCTACATTGGGTTATTTTTAATGTTTTTCACCCGGATGTCGGAATTGGACTTGTGAGTGTTCCATTATGATATATTTTCATTTTTATCATTATGGTGGTATCATTTAAGTTTTTATAGTTTTTTTGGATGGTGTTTTAGACTATGTGAGTTATGTGGGAGGATTTCTTTGTGGTTTGGTTTCTCATCCTCTTGGGGTTTGAGTTGTGAGTTGTGAGTCTCACATGGGGTGTGATTTCATTAGATTTCTGTGGATATTGTTTGTAAGATAGTTTTGTATGTGGTTTTTATTAATGTATCCTGGAAGGTGGGATTGAGTTATATCAATGTGAAGGTCACAGTTTTTCATACTGTGTTCGAACTAATTGCTCGAGGTTAGATATATTATGTTAGTTATCTTGGGTTTATAAACGATATATACTGGATCCTTTCAGCTATGTTGAATACTTTGATTATCAATTATGGTCAGGTTCTATTAGGAAATTGATATTTTTCTATAGTGATCTTTACAATAACCTAGTGGGTGAGTCGGTAGCTGGGGATGGGTAGTATTTAGGATGACTAGACGAGGTTCCTCATGTGTGGGATGTTCCCTGAGGTTTCATTATGCTTTGGATCCCATATAGAGGGTATAACTCTATTGAGGTGTCTATGAATAAAATTATGAATTCCCATATTTCTAGGGATGTGGTTTTGTATGAAATAGTTGGGTTTTTGTTGATCAAGGATCAGTGAGAGGCTTCTTAGGGCTGTTTGGGATGTTTTTTCATTGGACATGTCCTATACTCTTAGTTGTTCTAGTGGAACCCCTCATATGGTTTCCTGATATTTCTGTAGACTATAGGAAAGCTGAGGTTGTCTTTTGGGCACGACATGAGATCTTGGGTGCAACAGTGGAGTCCTGTGGTGACATCACTTTATGTTGTGGCCCCATGGTCTATAGGATCCTTATGTTTGGTTTGACATTGAGGCAGATTCATGGTGGTTTTATTTAGATGCTAAGATATATGGTGTTATTAGAGGTCTCGTGTATTTTTGGATGAGGGTGGATCAATAGTGCAAGTTCTACTATTTGGATGGTGGGTTTGAGTTTGGATCATCTCGTATTTGGTTATAATTCGGATGTGATGTTTTCGGAAGTTTCTACTCAGGACAGTGTTATGAAGAGAAGACCCTTGATATTTTTATGTGTAGGACATTGGAGTTATGTTTTTATCTGTTTATCTCCTTTTTTATGGATGGATATGGTTAAATGGGCTTAGGGAACTAATGAAAAATATGGACGACTGTACTACCCCTAGTTTTATAGTGCTCACAATCTAGGGTGTGGTTTTATTTGTCATGGATGGTAGTGTGCTCCTAAACTTATTTATAGATCACATATCTTAGGGTATAATTTGGGTCCACGGGAATGGATCCCATAGGAAGGTGTATCCTTCAGGTCCATGTGGTAGATATCGAGTTGTTTTGCAAGACTTTCAGGACACGACGGTTCTCTAACATGTGGAGGGGAGGTTCTATCCCCATTTATAATCATTCAATAAATGTCTATGTGACAAGAATATGTGATTGATCATGTGGAAACCTATGGTTATGATTTTGGGAATGTTAATTGTTAAATTTTGTTTCAACGTCTGGGATCTCCTATACAGATCTTGCAGATGCACCAGTTTCTATGTGGTTGGGTGAGCTAGTTGGTATAATCCTATGATTTGGGCTAGATAAGGGGTAGATTAACCTTGGGATGAAATCTAGAACTCATGGTTTGGATTAAATCTTGTGTTTTTAAATCCTTTTATAAAATTATTCTTTTATTCCAACTGTTATTAGTTTTTGACTAGGCTAGGCATATCATGTGTGAATGATCATGATAGGAAATCTGATTATAGGTCCACCATTGAGGGTGGCCTACTGATATTTATTTCTTACACACAGTACATGAACCTTAGGGAGCATGTAGAAAATATGTATTATTTGTTCTTGGGGTACATGTTCTGCGATGGATTGGTTCTAGGCCCAATGTTACTTCATCAAGCGGAGCCGCAAATTTGGAGTATCGATATTGGGCTAGGACAACTCGAGTGTCCTGGAGACTGAGTATGTGATTTTGATCAATGTGGTAGTGGATCATATTGTGTGTATATATATATATATCTGTGTGTGTGTGTTTTTTATCCTAATGGTTGACCTTCTATTGTACATTTTTCATTCTTTGAGTATGTATGACTGCATGTTTAATTCCACCTATTATATAATGCTTGGTTTCATTTTATTTATTACACATACATTGATATTGATCCTTGTGTATGACATTGATTTTGTTGTTGTTATTTAACCCTGACTAGATGGAATTGTCTCCCCACTACACCTTTTTTAGGCTCACCACTAGACACTAACATTTTTTGATTGAGGAGATGCACTTAAGTCCATGTGGTGGGATAGATCAGGTGATGGTTCAGGTCAACCTGGGCTGGTTCATTACAAAATGGTATTAGTGGTTTTTTTATGATTTGGAGAGTTGGTAGACATGAATTCTAGGAATGTTATGGAACATGTGTTGGATATCAAACTATTGTACCCTAAAAACCTTTTTTCTGATAGGAAGTCCAAGTTTCCATGGGATGGTATTGCAGTAATTGGATTCTAGTTTTATGATTTTGTTATTTCACTTAGTGATATGCACTTGGGTTTGTGGATTTATGTATTATTTTTGCTTTGGATCATGGATCATTTGCAAGATTCCATTATTTATGCATCATTATAGGCATATATGATTCAAATTACATATTCTTTTTTATTGAAATTTATTATATATTTTATTTTTATGAAACTTTATTTGGATCATGTGGTTAGAGGGTTCCTTGTTCTAGAGATGTAGTCCCTTCAATGAGGAGTGCATGGAGTCCCATATTGTTCGGGGTGAGGCCAAGAGTGACCTATTAGTGTATTAAAAAATGGAAAGGTTTTTTGAGAGATCTTATGATGGGGCTCTAGTTTCCCTAAGTTGGTTGTTTTCCCGACTTCCCAAGTTATTGTTAATTAGGAGGGAACCATTATTCTCATGTGTTTTATATTGGGTCATGCGGTCAGGCCCATGTGTGTTTTCACTGTTGACTTGGGTGGGAATGGTTTTTTTCTTTGGTGGGGTAGTTGAGTTCTACAATCACCAGTGTGTGTTTTTTCATGAGAGTTCTTTGTTATTGGGATGTCGAGTTCAAGGAGTGCTCCCAATCTTGTGGATGACTTGAGTTGATAGGTTTGGTTAGACCCTTATCTATTCTCATTTTGGATTCACTTTTCATAGCACAGTATGAGTGTGGCTAGGAACTTGGGGATTTGGATATGTTCCCGAGTGGAGAGTGGTCGTGTGATTGATCTTATCATGAGGGAGATTCCATATTTATTAAGAGAAGTGACAAGGGGGATCCCTTTTTCAGAACTGACCAGTATAAGGATTATGATTAGCGGTTTTTCTGCATTAGACTAGTTTTATTTGGACCTTTCCCATGTGATCATGATTCCTATTTCTTGTTTTGGAGCGTGCTAAAAAAATCTTATGGTGGGGGGGAGTATACCATAAGCTATAGAGGTTATGATCCTCATTTTAAGTGGGTTTTTAGTACAGAGGTTGTAGTTTTCTTGTTGGAGTTTTGGTGTGAGTAGTTTTTCCATCTCTATCCTTTTTTACTAGTGATGGACATTTCATGGGTTGCGTAGTTTTCCATTGGATAGTGAGGAGACTAAAAGGATACTCCTATAGTGGGAACATCAGATCGTCCATGGTTGAATGTCTCTTATATTTGGAGATTCTTGTGGGAACTATAATACCAATCATCATATGGTCAAGATAACATCGGTAATTCTAGTGATTTATGGAGATCTTAGCTTCCAACTATTAATTGAGGCTTCATAGGGGTGAAAATCATTTTTGGTGTTTTTTTTTGGTGAACCATGTCATCATGGTTTGTAAAAATTAAGAAATTTGGTCCTTTTTGTTTCTTGGAGTTTTCTGGTGAAAATTGTAATTTACCATATAAGATGATCTTATATAATTTTTTTTGAAAAATCAAATGATCCGAGAATAGTGTTTTCAACTTAGTATAGAAGTTTGGTAGAAATACGAGCTATTAAAATTTTTATAGAATATTTAATATTTAATTAATTAAATATTAACTTTTTTGAGTTTTTTTATTCAATTGTATCTTTTAAATAAACATTCGATTGAGATTTTTTATTTGTGGTTAAGTCTAGAATGGGGTTTTTTTCTCTTTGAAGTTTAACTTTAAATCAAGTATTAGGGATAGGTCTAGGACCAATTTCCTTTCTCTTTTATTTTTATTTTTCTTAAATATTTTTCTCCTTTTCTTTTTCATTACTTTATTGGATTATCATGTATGTGTCTCCCCCGATTGGTGTTTCTTGGAAGAGAGAGGGATAGAGAGATATAAGAGAGGGATAAGGAGAGTATGTGGTACCGTTGTTGAGATCAGGTTATGCCAGATCAATGTATGTAAGTTATAGATAAAAAATATTTTTGAAACTATAGGTGTTTCATCCTGAAGGATAACTTGTTTTTTATTCCAAAAATTCCAATAGTTAATGAATTTTGACATTTTTATGCATTTTTTGGGTTGTTGGGAACAACCAGTAGGTCGATCAATGGTTTATGTGGAATAATTGGGAATTTCAGGCTATTTCTAGGGATTCTCGTTCATGGAAAGTTACAAAAAACGTAATTTGTTTTAGATAAAACACATATTGTGGTCTTCCTTTTTAGTTAAGATGGGTTTTTGGGGATTAAATGTTGTGTAATGGGGCGTTCTGCCTCTGAGGTGGTGCGTTTCAGGTGATCCTAAAATGGTCCAACGAGGATCATCACCATCCCTTTTTTTTGAGTCAGTTCCCTGTAAAATTCCCCATTTCTTTTTTTCGACCCATCCTGCATCATTATCCTTTTGAAGAAGGTTGGATTAACCCCGTGGGGACTGAGCAATCCACCCCTTTTACATTACGAAGGAGATTCCACAGTCAGTTGGTCCCATCGGGCAATTGTGTGGGATCATGACAAATGAAATCGGTCCTCCTCAGATATAACATCCTCAGATGGTCTCCAACAGGTTTATTTGTGGATCCAAAAACACCCAACGGCCCTGGAATCCATGATTCATGGACGTGATTTCCAAAGTTAGGTTCTCATTAATTGATGATTCAGCCAACTACACTTGAGGAATCTATTGGTAGAGAGTATGGGAAGTCAGGCTCACCACACCTTTCTGGGGGAGGATTATTTTCTCTTCTCAAACTCTCTTAAATATTTATGTCGTGTTCATATGTTTGTGAATCCTTGGTTTACTCCTTAAGAGTGTATCTGCATGCTACCCTTGGTTTATTGGATCATCGTAGGCATGCATATGTTTGATGATACAGAGGTGATATTGACTTGAGCCATACCATAAGGTGCTCTGGAGATTATCGTCATCCAGGGGGACACAAGGTGATTTTATGTTGGGATCAGACCTATAAGATGGGTTTCCTACGTATCCTTAGGATAGTAATTAGAACCCACATAGTTTGTATTTTTTGGGGCTTATGCATAGATGATTTCCATTTTAGGGGACATGATTAGGTGAACCCTTTTGGATTGGTACCATATTGAGCTCGGGACTTCATGTAGGATTCCAACATATCTTGATTTGGTCAGGAATCAAAGTTCTCATTGTTCATATTTTTTGGGGCTTATGCATAGAAGTTTCCCATTTAAGAATACATGATATGGAAAACCCCTTTTGGAAGGCAACCCTTTTATGATCTGTCCTTTAGGTAGGCATCCTATATATCATGATTTTTTCAGGAATCAGAGTTCTCATAGTTTATAATGGGTGGATTTTTTAATCATCACAAACCTCTAAGACCACGTGAGTCATGCTCGGAGTGAGAAACAAGAGGATTCGAGAGATTCAACCCACCGCATGCTTCCTTTCCTACTAGTGGGAGAGGGAGAGCCTATGGAAGACTAAGCTAGGGAGACCATGGGAGGGGGTGAAGAGAAATGAACCTTTCTATGTGAAATTACATTAAATTCCATGTGGCTCAGCCTCAGAAGATTGGGGACTTACCTAAGTGGGAGGGCCCGAGAATACATTCTGGAAAAGGGGAGGAGTTTCATCCTTGTTAAAGGAGAAGCGAACATAAATCCTTTGACAGATCACTATTACTCATTGAATGGAAAAGAAAGTGATCACCCTTAATCCCAATGATGGGAGGTTCACATTGTCATCCCATGGTTGTACTCCTGGTTACCATGGGAATGTAGACCCACGGTCATTCCCGAAGCCTGAACCATTGTGGGGAGAGCCTTTGTGACACCACTTTCCATGGGTATGTAGACTCAAAGGAGCCTACTGATGAACCCGATGGACTAATAATATGGGTCTGATGGATTTGGAGGAGTCTTTGGGCTGATGTCGGAGGACTGGTTCGTAGAGGGATTATGGAGGACTGGATGGTAAAGGAGGGGTGAGGTTGGAACTGGAGGAAATAGTACATGAAAATACCCATTGCATGTACTTGTTTCTTATGAAAGATGGGGGAGTCTCCGCATACCTTAGTGGTATGCAGGCAGAGGGTTCGTTCACATACTGATGTGGTACGTGAGCATGGGTATAAAATACTGCATACCATAGTGGTACGAAACCTATCACACCACTTTAGGTTCCATCTAGGTATTGATGCAGTACGCGGCGCCGGGTTCAGTTCACATAGCAGTATACTACACGGAGCACCATATTGAAGGATGGTTCGATGGATTATCACTTGCAGAGAGTTCATCTGTGAGAATTGATTGGTTCACGGTTCACCAATTAGGTTTGATGTTCTCTCTTTATTATTAATTTCTCATGTTTTATGGTTCAGAGTTGGCTTTAACTCTAGAGAGCATGGTTTGCAATTCTGGCTTCATCGACGAATTGAGACTGAAGCAAGAATCTTCTCTGAGTTCTTACTTCCAACCATTAAGTCCTATTAAATATTTCATCATCCATGCTGCTTTTCTTCTCCTCAATTAATTATGTGCTCCTTTTATATAGCATCGAGACAATCGTATCTATTAAGCATGCCTCACAATTTTTGGATGCCCATGTAGAGATATTCTAACTCATAGAAGACTCGGTCAATCTAGGGTTTGTGGAGGCTACGGATTGCGATCATGTTTCATTGAACCCTACCTATTCGCTTCATCCGTGAACTGATAAGTTCACAGGACGGTACGTGGTTGGCCTTCACATGCATGAGTCCTTCAACGACGCAGTTCGCAATCAGCTGGGTTTTTTGGACATTTCTTCGTAGTCTAGCGCCACACAAATCATTCCATGAACCTATTGGTTTTCATTCAAGGCGGTCTATGGACCCTTCCCTGTGATGGTATGGAGGACACTTGAGATTCTTTGAAAACTTGAATTCCTTCAAGTTTCATTAGAAATTTACAACTCAATCTGAGTCCATTCACCTTTCTAGACTTGTAGGAGCACTTGTTTCTTTCTAAAAAGTGATTTTGGGGGTATTTTTTTCCCTTGAAGAATTTTCAGAATCCTACGAATGCCCTCCATCAGAATGGGGTCCGTTTTGAATGAAAAGGGGACTATTCTGGTGTTGAAGCGGCCCTGAACTGAAATGGTTTGTGGTAGAAAATATGGGACTAGTAGGTGGGGACCACACCTATATAAAGGGGCCCATGACATTTTTCATTTACCATTTCTTGTGGAAAAAAGTTCTCTCGACTTCCAAGGCTTCCCCTGAATTTGTGTACCATGCTCCTTGTGAAAATACCATTCGTGAACCACATCATTCATGTCACGAACTGATCTTCTCACCATTTCACTATCTGTATACCATATTTTGGATTTTGCGAATGGCATTGAGGATGTTTAAAATTAAAATCCATATTCCACGTAAGAGAATGCAATGCTTCTTGAGTTTCCTCATACCGATCTTGAATCAGCGAACCAAACATTATGAACTAATAATCTGAACATAAACTTTAATCTGAAACTTCTGAACATGAAGTTAATGAGGCCTAGGTTCTTTGTGTCCATTTTCCAAAAACCATTCTGTTAGTCAGCCAAAGATTCATGAGCCAATGCCTCATGAATGGTTCGCGTACCATGATTGTACACTATGAAATGAATTTGTGTTGCATAGCCGTATGAGGGGTTATTTCTACGTATCATGTAGTACATGGATCATGCCTACCATGTACCGTTTTCGAAAACAATAGATGGAGCCTTATGCAGACATATTTTAATTCCTTTAGCTTCTCCTTCCATAGACTTTATCCAACAATATTTATAGGACTGACTTTTTATCAGCTTTTGGATCTTCCAGTGTAGGCTAAAATGGATGCTTCACAGGCTATGATAAAATCGACAAAGACAAGGGAGACCATGGTGGGGAACACTGAGCATCATCTTTGATCCTACATCATTCCTCATGACAACTTCTTAAATAATTTATTGACACCAGATATCTTAGCCTATCCTTTATCTGTACATTTTTCACTTTACAACTTTGGTCCCCCTAACGATGTTCCTCTTCTGTTGGATGACCATGATACCCATTTCATCCATTTAGAGGCACCACAAGGACATGATCGCGCCAAAATTTCCCTAGTAGGAGAATTAATCGCCACTTTGATTCAGGAGAACATCTTCATACTATGAGGCTTGACAAGGATTCAGGGAAATTGCGGGTGTCGTGATGGTGTCTCAAGACTAGGCACCCAAGAGTACCCATCCATAATCAACATCTCCCAAGAAAACCCTAACGGCAGGTTGATCACCATGTGGGATATGTGGGACATAGGATGTTTCTCCGATGAACGGGCCTGGGAATTCTGGGTACATTAGACCTCTTTGAAGACCCCAACCAGTTGGAGGCGGTGGGCTTGTATTAGGCAGCCTACGTTTCTCTATTGGTAGTCGTGTCCTTAGGATAATTTTAACCTAATTTACCGAGCTACTGGTGTTTAAGCACCAACACCTTCATCATATTTCATGGAGATGTGGGAATCAAATTATGGGATATCTACCAATATGAAGGACTCCCTATCCTTGGAAATATGTATGATGATTTTCTCCCAGTAGCTGCTACTTGGAATGACACTGACCATGTGTCCCCCTTAATAAGGATTTTATTGCTCACGGTAGAGGGATTACTTGATCATCCCTTTCAGTCTCGCTCACATATCACATTTGAGGCATTGATAGGGTTATTCTTGGAGGCGAATAGACCCAAGACAAGGGCTCACCTCAGTCGAACACATCCATCCTGTCAGTCCCGCCATACTCTAGGTTCATATGGTGCTACACTTTAAGTGGGATGATATACCACATGGGGATATGAGCTTTAGCTAGAAGTATCTCTCACACTTAGATTAGATGGGGTTTTTCCATGTTTTTTATTGGATGTATTTTTCCATCCCACAACGTCTATACCAGGGTAAGAGCCTGTACTTTGATGATGGTGGCCACAATGGCAGATGGTCCACCCATTAATTTGGCCCTTCCCATTCTTTATTGGTTTTATGAGTTGTTAGAAAAAATATAGGAAGGTAACCCCCCACATCGTCTTAGCGGGCCATTTCAATTTCCGTAGAGTTCTATGGAAGAACACTTCCCCTGTTATTAATACTATAATACTACAATAGTTCCTCATTTTGACTTTAAACCTATCCTTCTCAACATTTTCGTTGATTGTACTAAGACACTAATCATTATTGATGTGGTCAGGCTATTGAATGATGCTTCTCGCTACCTGTTTGCACCGCATCCTACCCCTCATGGGTTGTTATGAGGTGACAAGGACATATGTTTAGAGTAATGTTTATATCTCATTGTACTTAAGGACGATATGGTCAACGCATGTATAGATCAATTAGTCATTTGTGAGTCGTCCCTCCCCTACTAGTTTTCCAGGAAATTTGGATGCCTTCCAAAAGTGGCACTTCTTCCTGCTACTCAATTAAGGGGATTGTCCCATCCCGTAGTTCTTCTCCAATTATGGATCCTAATGATGCATGAAGATGATTCTATGGAAGTTATCATCCCTAGAAATTTGGAATCCATGTTGCTATCATTAGAATATTCTCTACTATGTTAAGTCTGTTACGCCAATATGATGTTGAGAGAACCGGTTCAGAGGGTGGAGAAACCTTTTACCATTTCCTACCCCATCCTTCCCCAATGACAATGCAAAAAAATTCCATATACTATGAAGAGTACGACAAATATGCCTTCTACCTATGTCCTTACAACAGACACGATGGATACACCACATATTCCTACCCTTATGGTAAGAAGACACTTGGTTTTCCATGATAAGTTTCTAGGAGGAGATTTATCGGCACAACCTATTTCAGTGGGGAGTGATTCAGACTCCTCCCTCCTGTAGATACTACCCAAGAACTTAATGAGACTGGCACCAGTAGAGTATCACCAGCCACCTCAGAAGTTGTGGCTAGTCCTCCGCACCCGGATCCAACGGTTGACCCATCTGAGGGAAAAGAGAGTCCCCCATCTTGGGTGACCTATCTTACGTCCCTTTCCACTCTTGTGATGACACTTATTTCTTATATACATGTCTCTTTAGAGGAGGATCAAGGTACTGGTGCTATGGGCAAGCACCGTATAATATGAAAGCAGGCATGGTTCCAGTTATGAGTTCTTGCCACGGAGATACCTGTGGCCAATTTTGTAGATGAGACAGAAAATTTCAAGTGATTATTCATAAACTGGGTTCCAGTAGCTTTGATTATCAGCACTTAAACCTCCTTATCTTCCATATCATCATTTCACAATAATACCTTTCCTCATGTGAGGAAAAGCTGACCATTTCATATTCTACCCATCACAAGGTGGCAACCTTCTGAGATGTTTCAGAAGAATTTAATCATCTAACGGACAAGGAGGCAAAGGCTCGCGATTTGTTGGACACCCAAAAGGAATAGTTGAAAGTGTGTGATGACTATTCAAAAAGGTTGTGGGATAAACTATCTTCTTTGCATTCCAACAATGAATCCATCCAGAAGAAACAGAAGGGCATTAATGTTGTTCTGGAGTAGGTGCATTAGTCGGTCAAGGCTGAAAGGGAGGAGAGAGCTTCCTTGGAGAAAACTATTTACAGCTCACGGAAATCATTTTTCATCCTTCAAGAAATTGAGAACAGTGCCTTGTTGTATTTTAGTCCAAAATCATGATATGTACTCTTCCCTTTTTTTGATAGATTAGTGAGACTCTGAACTGGGGATGCTCCTCCATTTTTTTTTAACACAATGAAACTGATTTGACTTTAAATCATGTTTCTTTTCCTTTTCCTGTAATTTCAAATGATCATAATCAATCATATAGACACCACTTTGGTTAGGTATTAGTTTTAAACTATGACCAGAAAACTGAAATAATTGACTCAGGCTCTAATTTTTTCTTGAGCCGCCAGACTCAATGAGTATTGTTCAACTATTTCTAAGGACTTATGGAGCACCTCCTGAAATTTTATGTCTTTTTCATTATTACCCTAATTTTTTCCTAAACCTTCTTAGAACGGGATTTTCGGGCACAAATTGACTTTTTCTTAGGCCTCCCTTTGCAGGTTATCTACCTAACAAGCTTTACGCCATTTTTGATGGCTCGATGTTTTTAACGAACCAATACTTGAATTTTTTCCAGAGGTGCCTTCTGTGGATTTTCCCGTTGGAAAGTATGGACTATTTTTTGTTGGCAGTTCATAGTCATTCCAATCAAACTTATTACTGATGTTTTAGGTCCAACAGCTTTGACCATACTTAATAGGGTGGGGGCCCCAATTCGGGACCATTAGCTGATAATGTTCTAATATCCTTTAGACATGGATTATGTATTTTTCTTGACCCTAGATTTGTATGTTTGGACATGCATGAGGCTCAAGAGCCATTTAAGGTGTACAGATTTAGTAAAGGACTCTCCTAGGGACAAATTCTCATTTTATTGATGACCATTTTGTGGGAAACATATGCAGAGACTCGGAGGCATGATGTGCATAGTCAAAAAAAGGTGTCCGTTGGACACTGGAATTCCATATCTGATGGCCTGATGGGTTGTTGACACTTCATTCCATCAATGAGCCTAAAAAATGACAAAGTGAATCCCCTTAGAAAGAAAATGGGGAAATAAATGAATAAAATCAAGATTTTCAAAGGCACGAATTTTGAACCACCTTAGTCAAGCCAAAATATCGGCAGCGTGAAACCTACATGCATGCTCCCATAAGTCATGCAGTCTACTTGCGCGCCCAAACTGATTTTTTCCAAAGTCACTTATTTACCTATAAATAGACCCTTGGGGACCTCATTTGTACAAAAATATTTCCTTGATGCCTAATTGCTTCTCTAGTCGCCCTAGTAATTCACCCTAGTCTTTAGAAATTTTCAAGGTAGTTCTTCAACACCTTGAGTGGAGGATTTATGAGAGGATCATTGGAATTAAGTCCTTTTAGTGTTTGAAAAACCATAACACTTGTGCGCCTATAGTGCCCGACCTCCCCAAGTTAGAAATACTTGTGCACCGCCCATTCCTCTCATAGGAACTTGAGTGCCCCACTTCTTGGATCACCTGTAAACACTATTGAAGGCTTGAGCAAGGTCTCGCACAAGTATTACCATACAGGTTGTCTGTCGCTTAAGTTAACATCAAGTTTCTCAAGTGTACTTGCACGCCCATAATTGTGTATCCTTCTCTACTTGGGCACCCTCTTTGATTCACTTATTCTCGTCACTCTCTTCAGTCTACAAGCCATCAAGCCTTCCTCAAAGCCATTCATGGCAAGGATTCTTTTTCATTGACTCCCTTGTCTGAAAGGGATTTTGTTGATACCTCCAACAAAACCTCTTGACTTATCAAAATTTTGGGAAGGGAACATCAATGTGTCTCATGTTTGGGTTTTTATTTCCATAGTCAGAGGTTTCCCACATTTGTTTCACAATGGGGTTAGGATTCATAGAGTGTCTGTGGGTTTGTATATCGATAGTCACATGGTCCTTTATCCTATAAAATCTATTTTAAAGTTCCCAGTTCTGAGAATAAGGGTTTGGGCATCAGCCTCACCCTTTTTAAAGAGATGGAAACCTCAAATTCTGGTAGGGAAGGTATGGTTCACACCTACCTTTCTTCCTTTTAAATAAAGAAGAAGTCTCCCTCTCCTATGAGGATCAATTTCAAGGCAGCCATCCTGGCATAAGCCCATCACCCTTATCCCCTCCTCCTTATGTTAGATCCTTTTCCAATGTAAATAGAATAGAAGGAAGGCTTGTCGCCTCACCCTCTTCTATGGTCAACGCACCCTCTTCTATCTACGGAGGAGGAAAAGTGTGAAGTTTAATTGTTGAATCTTTCACATCATCTTGTTTCACACACCGAGCATGACACACGTAGGCTTAGAGATATGTGATGGTTACAACATGTGCACAAACACTCATTGGAAGGAACTACGAGAACTCTGATTCCTGTTCAAACCAAGATACGTAGGAATCCATTTTTAGGGACCGAGCTCACTCGACATCCTCTTCAGGAACCCAATACTAATTCCTTTAATCTATGCATCGTCCTAAGGAATAAGCCAAAAATTAAACCCCAAATAATCATGGAATCCTTTTCAGGAAGTAATCCCAAACTCATCTCTTTCAAAGGACCATACTCTCCTATGAGACTTATCGAACTATGTGGTCTTTGAATCCCATCCATATGGGATACAGAAGAAGCCTCCTTGAGGTTCAAACCCAACACTTCAATTAAACATTGTTCTCCTTGGGATATATTCCCAATAGGGTCTGATCATACTTGGAAACCCATATCCTTTCCATGTTCCTTGGGCTTTTTCAGCATAAGTCCCTCACTAAGTTTTGACCAAGGAACATTCACTTAGAGTTCCTTATCAGATGACCTTAAAAGTTATAATGTGTCTTATTAAGCGGCACTAAACTACGACGGTTATGATTCCTTTAACAAGGATACATAGGTAGACCATTTTACAGGCATAATCCCATGATCAAAATAAACCTTTGTCTCCCTGGATGGAAATAAATTCCAGAGTGCCCCACTGAGTGGCTTAAAAATCAGTATCGTCACAACGATGATTAAAATAATCTCTAATTATTATATTAGAAGATACCATTAATGGTAATCCTCTAATAGATATGGGTATTTCCATTAATGAAGAACCTTGAATGCATACTGATGATTCTAAATTTTATACATGTAAATAAGTGATTGTAAATTCCAAGGGATATTTATTGTACACTTGGTGAATTAATAAGGATTCCTCAAAATATCTTAAATTCACAAAGAGAGTCCCGGAGTAGACAATAATTTCCCACCAAAAGGGTGTGATGAGTCTGGCCTCCAATCCTCTCGACCAATACACGTTCTTAAGTATCGTAATGTTCAAACATAATGAACGCTTAGCTTTGGAAAGCAGATCCTCTTTGGATAAATAATTGTTGGAAGTTTCTAGTTTGATAAATAAATCCAATGGAAACCGCTGGGAAATAGTGATTCTTAAAACTAGAACACACATTTTAAGGAACTACGAAACAAAAATGGTGAACCCAACTTGAATCCTTAACCAAGTTAATAATGTTACCCACCTATTAGGACCCTATCAATTGATAAAGGAAGTCTAGAAAAAGGAATAAATCACATATATATCTATCTAAAAATATGTTTCTTTAATGGAGTGTGTTGTTGTCTTTCATGTTTTTATTCTCTGAATTCCCTTCATTCAAAAAAATAGATTTCTCTAAGACAACATCTGTGAACTTCCTAACTACTCCTCAAGCTGAATATTCATCCATGAAAAGGATGTTGTCACCAACCCAGCATCTTCAATGTTGGGTCTCTAATGTGCTAATAAAGGAATGTCGCCAGCACGATACAATCCCAACGTTGGAGGCTACTTGACAGGACCTCCAGGTTAATAACAATCCTCGATCATCTGGCCAGCGACGACCAATGATCAAGAAGAAAATGATGAAAACCATGGTTTCTAACCATTTTAGGTCTTTATCCCTGAAACGCAATAATCAATCCCTCCCATAATACAGGGAGGTGGATCAAGAAGTTACGCAAATCCTTGGTACAAGAATGCAGGAGTCCTTCCTAAGGACTCCCACCAGTAATCACCACTAGAATCATGCGGTAGTGTACCCCCAACATGATGGGGGTGTTTCCTTTGGATGTTTGGCCCAGATATCTCAGATCCGGGCATGCAAGACGAGCTGCCAGGGAAAACGTACGGTCAATAGGGAATAGGTTCTCACCTCTTCCTCCTCTGGAGAAGTCCATCAATTTAACATAATGGAAAACAAAGAGCGGGCACATACACTCATTCGTCCAAATTTTGTTGCTCGGTAGACTCATCTGACAGCAACCCACCAATCCCACCAGATAAACCCAGTGGAGTATCGTGAATAGAAACATACACCTGCTTACAAGTCATCATCCAATCAGTAATCTCTTCTGACTACATTTAAAGAATCCCACCAATCTAATGTGGTGGAAACTGGTAAACATGAACATACACCTTTTTTACAATCACTAATTTTGTCAGCAGTCTCATCATCCAGTATTGAAGGAAGTCCATCAACCATACTTGATGGAAAACATCCAGAAGGCATATACACTGGCCAATGTTTATCAAGCCTGCCAACATTCTTGTTTGGTAGTACCCAGAGAAGTTAGTCAAAAAGCTTTGACGACAAATTTAGGGCAGACCCAACTCTCTTCCCAGATTCATGAGTACGGTCAATATCCATTGACAGGAAAAGGGGGACCTGGGCAGGAACATACACCTACTCTAGATTCAGAATGGATGTATATTCTTGTTCCAGCCACTGAAGTCACCAAACACATATTGTCAATGGTGAAAGGGAAGACGCATATCCCTGCCTATATTCTAGAAGCATGCCAGGATATTTTAACAACTACTTCAGTAGTATCAGGGGAATAGACACATAAATCTATCCCCACACATGGGATGACACATCGGCATGCCATCCTGGAGCAGATACATACCTATGTTCCAGTCTAGGAGGTTCATGGGACATATTCCCCCATATCATATGGACAACAAAATCTGTAAAATACACCCTTTCCAATTGAAGGTAATCGGTTAATTCTAGTAACCACTCCAATCTAGGCACATACACTTTCCCATGATGACCACTTTTCCCAAAAAGTGGCCCCAACTAAGTATAAGAGAACATCCAAAAATAAGTCTCGCCAAAAACTCTTGGAAAATCAAGAGTTAAGCTGTGATTTGGCTCTTCTAAATGATGGAATTCTTGAATCCCTTAGACATTTATCTGTTGCAGCTCAAGATCCTACCCTCTCATTACCAAATTATGGGAGTGGTAGTTATAATTCTAAAGTTCCTCGTCATACACTTTATCATGAAGGATTTCTTCATGAAAATTTAGTCAATCCAGAGTGCCCATCTCTGGATGAGAGCCACGACAACCCTCCGTGTGGCCAGAAGACCAAGGAGAAAGAAGATTTATCCCTTGTTGTAATCCTTCATGGTGATCCTCCCCATGATGGTATTCACTATGAAAGTCCTCTCCATAGTACTATTTCTCATTGTCAAGACATTTCCATAATTGACAATGTAGCGATGAGAAAACCATCCTATCTCGAGGAACTTGAAAACTCAAGTCCATTAATGTTTGATGCCTTTTCATTTAAAGGTGAAACACTTTCTCAACCATAACAAATATTAAGGGAATAGTCATTCTTTGAACCTCCCTTTGGTTATTTATCTTCTAATACAGAGCACCCACTTTGGTCAGACCAAGTGGAGAAACCTCTAGTGAAAGATGATGAATATGTGTTAAACATTAGAAAACAATTAGTTAAAGGAGAAATACCAATCATGTTCTGGCCTATGGAAAATTATCAGTATAAGATTCCAAAATTGATGACAAAAGATTGCATTCATGACATCCGCCTCAACTTATGGAAAACTCTTCGTCATTTGAAAACCAAAGTATTGCCATATGATCAATATCAAAATCTTGTAAAGGTAATAGAAGTATTGTAACACCAAATTGACTTGGATTCTCTCTTAGTTTCCCAACACTAGGAGGATGAAAAATAGTAGAGAACCCTTCAGCGTGCATGTCTCAATGCTCTAAATAGACTACACCAGTTAATTTCTAATTCCCCATCTAGTTTTCATATCAAAGGATGGGGGGTATATGGAGCATTGCATTTCACTACACTCAAAAATCAGAAAAGTCCTCTAAAGGTGGTCTCATGAAATGTTATTGCAAATGGTAAACCACAATCAATGGATTTTGTATGTAATAGAATGTATACTCAAGAACAGGCCTAAACCAATTCTTATTAGAATCAGGCCCAAATAAAAGAAGTTGTTGAGTTTCTTTTACATCAAGCGTCTGATTTTATTGAGCAGGCATCCTGCTTAGAGGATGTCAGGCGTCAAAGAATTCAAATGTCTGAAATAGCATGACGATCCTCCAAAACATGTGATTTAAATTGTTATCAGATGATGCACCCAGCTAATGTACGAACCAAAATCCACAAAATCCAAAGATCAGTTGAAAACATTTCAGCCATAACAGTTCAATAATCACCCCATCTTGCAAGGATGGGGGCTCGTTTAATTCCACCTCCAAATTCATTCAACAAATTTCACAGGTTTGAATAAGAAGAATAGGAATAGCCCTAGCTGGCAGGGCTAGGGGCTTTTTCACATATCCAATCCCCTCTTCAACGGAAGACAGTTTTCTCCCGATTAGGGAAGAAGCCTCAAAGAATGCATACAATTGAACTATTTAAATATTCTCTTCGAGTTAATATCTGCCAAAAAGTTCTAGGGAATTCATTATATAAGATAATGAAGTCTCAAGAAAGACACAAATGGAGATGATCTCGCAAAAATAATGACATAATTCCATTAATGCATTACACATCAGTAAATTTCATTAACACCATTAAAGAAGATCCTCCTTAAAATAAGTCCAGTTCAGGGGAATTAGAATATGAAGTTATTTTCCATAATACGGTACACACAGAGGAAAATGATGAAGGTGTGCACACTTGAAATTTGAGGCTTACCCAGAATCTAGGTATGCCTTCAAATAACCTACTCCCCCCTCTCTGAAAGTCATATAACAAGGGGAAAGAAAAAAAGTTATATTGCATATCACTTTTCCACTATAGAAGGACAATATCTTTCTCTTGAAGATATATTTTCACAACAAGAAGAGGAAATGAAGGAGTTGAAAAGAATCAATAAAGAGTTACTTCGAAACTGAATTTTCGCTAGATGTACTTCCCAGACAGGTCCTCAACCTGGAAAACCTGTAGGAGCTCCTCAGAAAAGAGGACTTGTAGTAACTACAGATGCGGATAATGAATTTCTTCCACTGGGTACACAATCAAGGAAAGATCAAACACATACTAATAGGCCTGTTCCCGCAGGTTATCCTAGGCAGATATCAGCACCACCATCAGTGGTTTTGCTAGTCTTTTCACAAGCTCAAGCTCCAGTTTCTATAAATACACAAGTTCCAGATCATCCGCATGTTACCCAAATTCTTATGAACACAATTGAAGCATTAACATCTCAATTGGAAGCTATGGAAGAATGATGTGCACTAGTATATCCAGAAAAGAGAGCTTATTCTGAATGGGTGGATGCAATTACTCCCCCACCAAATTTTTTAAATACCACATTCCCAATCATTAATGGTTTGGGAGATCTATAAAAACAATTAACACATTTTATTTCTCTTTGTGATTCAATGATGAAAAATTCTCAACAACAAGAAACCATTTATCTTAGGTGTTTTGTGCAGTGATACAAGGACCAGATTTTGTCTGGTATTCAAGTTTACAATCTCGATCAATTACTAGATGGGAAGATCCCCATACAAAATTCCATCTTCAATTTAGCTCAACACTACCAAATATGAAAGTTTTCGATATTACCAATTGTAAACAAAGGAATAATGAAATAATTTAAGATTTCATTGCTTGATAGAAAGGATTAACATATTCCTTTAATCTAGCACTCCCTCGAGAAGAGTTGCTGCAGATTTGTGTGACAAATCTGTGTGATGAATTACACACACCATTGATCCTTGTGAAATACACAAAAGGGTTTCAAGACCTTACTTAGATTTCGCATCATATAGAAGACTCTATTATAGAAACAAAGGCTAAAACTAGTGTAATTATATTAGCTCTAGGGAGGAGGATAGGAAAGGTAGAAGCTGCTACAATCACACTCAAATGGGCACCAATACCTCCTTCTACTTTAAGACCTTCATCACACTGAATTGCTCCACCTCTTAAACATCAGCAGTAATGACCGCCTCTTCAAGATGATCAAAGAGATTAAAGGTGGAAATAGTTATAGGAATTAAAGAATAATGTTTATTCTTTCAGGAATGAACAAGTTCCTGGCTATTTCATCTAATCCTTAGAAAACAATTTGGTTCAGTTTCCAAGGCCGAAGAAGCCAAATAAAGATGGAGATGAAGATCTTCCAAATTATTTTACCTTTCACTAGATGTTGGGACACCCTATTTAGGAGTGTTTTGTTTTCAAAGACCTTCTGTAAATGATGGTGGACTCTGGAAAAGTAAAACTGGAGAGTTCATCAGCTCAAGTAGCATGTGTTACTGCTACTGATTCAGAGGAAGAAGGCGACTAGAAAGAGGTCAAAAGTAAAAATGTGCAGAAATATGATGATTGGATGATTACGAAATTATTCATCCAGACTCATACCATTTTAAAAACATAGTTGAAACAACTGATTGTGTCTTCTGCCACTCATCCCATAGTGGACCCACCTTCATCAAAAGGTCGTTCCTCAATGAAGAAAAGTGATTATAAAGACAAAGAGCAGTCAGAAGAAGACAAGCTCATGTCAAGGACAAATTTTTCCTTGACCCTGGAAGATTTTATGCCATCTGTTTCCAAAGCACGGGCACCGCCCAGGCTGATGGAACATCTAGAATTAACCTTTCAACAAGAATCTTCATCAGATAATGAATTGATCTTTGGTTATGTTAATGTTATCCATTTAATGGATCCTTATGCCAATTGTGATTCTGATTATAATGAGCCAGAATTCCTTGTACTTAATTAGGGAACAAGAGGAAGAGTCCAAGGTTGAGGATACCAGGGAAGACGTGGGAATTATAGAGACCACTATTTTAACTCTACCCCATCTCGAACCATATATGCAGTAGAAACACATGGAAGAGCCCTTCAGCGGGTTCATAAAGAACATGTAGTTTATTCCATGAAAGATAGGCTTGGTTCTGACAGAATTATTTTGGATGATTGATTATAAGTCACACCATCTTCTTCTCATCAAATGAATAGACCTAGTCATTCTAATTTACCAAATCCAGGAGTATTTATGATTTTTTCTTCGACACAGAGTACATCTACATCAGAAGCATCAACTTCCAAAGCACTTGAAAAAACAGATCTCCATGCTGGGAAATGCATAACTTTGGACCAAAAGTATGATGTCTTGAAATAATTGGCTCATGTACTGGCCATGTTTTCAATTTTGGATGATTTGAATCTGTCAAAAGATCTTCAAGAAGCACTCATTGAGGCTTTGTCAAGTACTCAAGAGTTTGAAACCAAAGTTGCTGCTGCTGAGGTCTACCATATAGAGAATGATCCTGTAGAATGTCATGAATTCATATCTTTTACAGATGAAAATGAAGATGATATTGTAAATGGACATATCAGAATATTTTATTTTTCTGGAAAGGTCAATGAAATAGACATCCAACGAGTTTTCATTGATAATGGATCTGGAGTCAACCTCATTCATGTTCATACACTTCGTCAATTGGGCATAATTGAATCTGACTTATCTCCTAAGAATTTAATGTTTCAAGGATATGATAAGAGTGAACAAGATCCTCTGGGTGAGATTACACTCAGATCTCAATTTGGAGATCTTGTGTCTAATTCAGATTTCAGTGTTGTTCATCGGGACACAACTTTCAATATTCTGTTTGGAAGGCCTTGGCTGCATCAACATGTAGCAATACCCTCATCATACCACTAATGTCATAAGTACTACTTCAATGGTCAAATCGAGACATTGTATGGTGATAAGGATCCATTCAAAACATGTGAATCTCAATACATTGAGGCTGAGTTTTATCACAGAAAAGGAACGAAGCCCATGACAAAGAAGATAACCAGAGTTAATGCTTCAAATGGACGAGAAAATATCCCAGAAAATCCATTAATAAAATTGAGTATAGATTATGTGTTACCCATCAATCAAACTGAAAGGGTAAAAACAAATCCAAAAACTCATCCTGTAACTTCCATAATGTCAATTACGACAATTGAGCCTGATAACAAGAAGAAACTATTGATCCACCAAGCAATGATGAACGCTTAATTGTAGATGTTTTCAATTAATCCATTGAACTACAACAAGACTCTACTTCTTCAATCATAGTATAAGAGATTTTAGCAATGCTAGAGGAAGACAAAGATGTTGATTCTCAATCCATCAATCCCACTTTGTTGCGACAGGGAGACCCTTCATCATCACTAGGGTCAGATATGGTGGCCTCTTCTTCAGGATGTTCAAATACTATTTTCCCCTTTAACTCTGGGAATTTTGCCTTGTCATCTATTATGAAAATAGGAATAGAAAAGGCAATGCATAATGAAGAAAAAGAGGAAGATCTTAGGGATGTTCCTCCAGTATTTGAGGAAGGTTTCTCTACCACCGTGGATCATCTCAGAGAAATAAATCTGGATATTGAAGAAGATCCACACCCCACTCTAATTAGTGCGGGCATGACCTCTGAAGAGAAAGAAGTTTATACATCATTCCTAAATCAACATCGAGATATATGTTTTTCGAATTATACCAAAATTCCAGGTCTTAATGTTGATGTAGCCACCCATCATTTGGGTTTTCCTAAAGAACATCTTGGATTCAAGTAATCAACAATAAGAACACACCCAACTCATGCCTCTAAAATAGAAGCTGAAGTTAATAAGCTTATAAAGGATAAATTTTTCAGGGACGTTCAGTATCCCAAATGGCTAGCCAATATTTTCCTAGTGAAAAATAATAATGGGCATATTAGAGTCAGCATTGATTTTAGAGATCTTAATCGGCATTGTCCTAAATATTATTTTCCAATTATGATTATAGAGCTTCTAATTGATGCAATGGCTGACTATGAGGCTCTTTCTTTCATGGATGGGTACTATGGTTATAATAAAATTCATATGGACCTAGAGGATGAAGAATCTACAGCCTTCAGAGCCCCTCAAGGTGTGTTTTTCTATTGAGTAAGACCCTTTGATTTAAAGAATGCAGACAAAACATACCAACGTTCCATGCACCATATCTTCAAACCCTTCTTAGGGAAATTTTTTGAATGTTATTTAGAAGATTTGGTGGTCAAATCCAAACAACATTATAATCACTAAGCTGATTTGAAAACCATATTCAATAAACTTGGGCAACAGAGTTTGAAGATGAACCCCTTGAAATGTGCTTTCAGGGTAACATCAGGAAAGTTCCTTGGATTTTTTGTACGCCATCATAGAATCAATGTTGATCTTGGGAAAACAAAATATATCCTTGGTATGTCACCTCCTCAAAATTTGAAAGAATTAAGAGGAATCTAAGGACACTTGGCCTATATTCAGTGCTTTATCGCCAATATGGAAGGCAAGTGTTTTCCCTTCACCAGATTAATGAAGAATGGAGTCACCTACCAATGGACTGAGGACTGCCACGAAGCATTTGATACCCTCCAGAAATATCTCTTGATTCCACCAGTATTAATTCCACCTATTGAAGGAAGACCACTTATTCTCAATGTGGTAGCTTCATAGCGATCACTAGGTGCCTTCCTTGCCCAAAAGAATGATGATGGGAATAAAAAAAGACTTTAATACCTTAGTCGAACTATGCTTGATGTGGAAACTCGAAATTAAAGTATTTAAATGTGATGCCTATAACTAATCTTTACAGTTCAGAAATTGAGACACTACCTACAACATCATGAGGTCTAATGGGTATCTCGCAATAACCCGCTCAAATTTATTTTCAGTCGTCCTATGATCACTGGGTGTCTAGAATGGAGGATATTTATTTTGAAACAATTTGATATCCAGTTTGTGCCTCAATAGGCAATAAATGGCCAAGCTCTGGCTGAATTCCTTGTTGAGCATCCATCTGCGAAAGATACATAATTTAATACTGAACTTCTTAATCAAAAGGTCTTCCCTATGCAAGATAATTCCCAAACATGGGAAATTTATTTTGATGGTGCTTCCAGAAGTCCAACAGCAAAAAAAATGGAAAACCCTAAACTCGAAAATGTTGGGTTAGGAATTGTTCTTATTTCCCAAGAAAAGGCAGTATTTCCTTATTCCTTCTTATTATCAGAAGGTGGTACCAAAATGAGGCAGAATATCAAGCTCTCGTTGCAAGTTTGGAATTGGCCCTTCAGGTAGAAATGAATCATTTAAAGGTGAAAGGTGATTCAGAATTTTTAATCAAACAAATAAATGAGGAATATTATATCAGAAAATAAGAGTTAATTCCTTTGTGTGATTATGTTATAGGGTTAATGGATGAATTTCCCTCAGATCCGACATTGTCTTATGTCCCGCGATAACAAAATGCCCAAGAAGATACACTGGCTTATATAGCTACGACCTTAGCAGATTCAAATCAAGATGAGACAGTCATTAGCATAGCTCATTGTTGTGTGGTCTCACCTTTTGTTCAAACCATCATAGATTAAATTAATGAAGTTTACCCTATTTTTGAACCATATGGTCATACCACCTGATGGAGAACATCCATCACATAATTTCTTAAAAATGGGGTACTTCCACTAGATAGAGCTGATAAATAACAGATCTGATGATGAGTAGCTAATTTTACTATTTATGATAGTCTAGATCACCAAAAGATCCTCTATAAGAAAGGATTTGATGGAATTCTCTTCAGATGTATTGAGGGAGAAGATACTACTGTTATCATGAAAGAATTACATTCAAGAGATTGTGGTACCCACCAGTCTGGGTATAGACTCTCTGATCAGATCTGAAGGCTTGGATACTTTTGGCCTTCAATGATGCAGGATTGTACAGATTTCACTAAAAAATGTCATCCCTACCAAGTGCATGCCAACTCCATTCATCAAACCCCAGAGTTTCTATATACAAATAAATACTCCTGGCCATTTTCCACATAGGTAATAGATGTAGTAGGACCATATCCTCCAGCCATAGCTAAGAAGTTTAAGTATATTCTCACTGCTACTGAATTCTTCATTAAATGGGATAAGGTAATACATATCAAGGAAGTTGGAGCTAAAAACATTGTTAGTTTTGTCACAAATAATATCATCACCATATTTGGGGTCCCTCATACTATTTTGAAAGATAATGGCACCAATTCATGTTCTTCTAAAGTAAAAAAATTTATATTAGGAACATAATATCAAGTCCAATCATCCATCTCGCTATCATGTGGTGGCCAATAGACAAATAAAGGTCTTCAACAAGACCTTACCAAATATACACTAGAAAATGGTGGATAAAGATAAGAAATCAGGGCCTGATAAACTTTTGAATACTTTATGGGCTTATTGGACAACTACCCGTACTGCTACCCAAGCAACTCCTTATTCATTGGTATATGGAACTGATGTAGTTCTTCCATTTTAAATACAATTGCCTTCACTTAGAGTTGAAATATGTGATCATTTGTCTACAGATGAAAGGTCTCAAAAATGGTTCGTTGAGTTGTAATGATTAAAAGGGAACAAATTTTATTCTTTGCATCATTTAGAAGTCTAGAAGAACATAATAGCGTGCGATTTTAATAAGAAAGTTGGCCTTAGTTCATTTTTCAAGGAGAATTGGTATTGGTATTTAGGACTCTAATGATACCAGGAAAGAAACCTCCAAAACCCAAGCCAATACGGGAAGGAACTAATTCCATACATAAGGTCTATTCAAATGGAGCTTATGCCTTAATATCAATGGATGGAAAGATCATTAAACATCCAACCAATGTGAGATTCTTGAAGAAATACTTTGTATAATTATACATATTCGTCCTCACTGAAAGACTTTAAACTAAAGAGTACAATGTCCCTGCTGCAAGACTTAAAAATGTGCAGCTCCCATGTCCTAGTTACAAGACATTAAACTGTATAATAACCATAAGTGTCCATGTTTCAGGATGTTAAACTACATAGCATCTTCATCCCTGTCGCATGACGTTAAATTGCATAACATCATTTTTACAACTAATGTTCTCTCTATTTGATGTTAAAATCTTCCATAAGCAAACATCATTGACATCATAACCAATCCTTTTTAGTACAGGAGTCTCTTTCTTTCCTATGTATGAGTCAGATCTGCATAGAGACATAATTTCAAGAACTACTCATGGCTTGATTCTCATTTTCAATGAGATACTTAGAGATGAATAAATCTCCAATTTTGGGCTCATCCACAATAAAAAAATCTTCCAAGTTTCTTTTCTCATCCTTTATATGAATCGGATCCATATATAGTGTTTCCTTATGATTTATGGTTTGGTCCTTATACCATTTTATGTCTTAAAATTTACTGTTCTCTCAGAACGTGTTAAAATCCCCCATTCTTCATGTCAAACTCGATTAACATAAGGTATGATTGTTTAAATAACTATGTATGGCTTTCTTATCATCTATTTTGACATACATAGAGACACCTAGATCTCCAATCATGGGCCCAACCACGTTAAATAACCTTTATTTCTTGTATAAGAATCAAATCTGCATAGATATTGTTTTAAGAACTTTGTATGATTTGATTCTTTCCCCAGAAAGACATATAGTGACACTTGGGTTTTATCTCTTAATCTAGTTACAATATGTATTACCTTTCATATCAGTTCATTATAGTCCTTACCACATGACATTAAACTATATGGAAATCTGATGCCCCCATTCTTCATTTGTGTCAACTTTTTATTATAAAAGAGACCCTTACAAATCCTTGTTGCTCACACCGATCATAGCTCAAGTGAACTTAGGAATTGGATAAGGTGATTCTTTATATAATTAAGTTATTTCAATTCCTTATTAGAGTGAAAATTTCCTCATTGCAAGACTTTAAATTGCACATCATAAAATTAATTCATTGGAATCAAAGAAAGTCTCCATTTTACATATTAGTCAGATCTATGTAACGGATTTCAAACTCATGGACAATACTGGTTCAAATATTTCTCACCTACATTGAACATAAAACCTTTCCATATTTTATACTCTTAATCTTGAATATTTTATGATCTTCAAAATCTTGCTTATGGTTTCTGGTAACAGGGTTTCTAATATCTAAGAGCTATTTTGCCTGACTATGTAGCACATGCCCTTAGGTGGCCTTGCATAAGTTGCCTACATAATAGGCCTATCAGTCAAAAGATGCCACTATTTAGCTATGAAACATATGCCCTAGTTGGCCCTACATAATACGACCCCCATAATGTGTTTTTCAAATAATGGTAACTTCATTCTTGGTTATAGTATATTTGTACCCTTTAATCTTTGATGACAATATACAAGAATCTGTATTTTAAAATAGTCATTCAAGTATATTGTCCCATTATCTTCCTCACAATCTAAAAGTCATCAAGACCATGGTTTACAAATTTCCCTCACCATGTGTTCGATGCACTATGAAATAACCCTAAAATCACTTGGCCACATATTATATATTGTTTCCATTTTTGTTCTTAATTGTATGACCTAAAACTACAGACACCATATCTCTTACGTTTGGGTTAGACTTTCATTAAAGTCCAATTCTATGATTCATTGTACATCTTGGTTTGAAATTACCATTTCATATTCAGGTACCTTTCTATATAATCCCAACTCTATGCTTCAGAAAATCTGAATCTCCATAAACATTCTTCAACTTTTAACAAATGAACTTCAATCTTATGAGAGCACTTTTGCCTAACTATGCAGCATGTGCCCTTAGGCGGCCTTGAATAAGTTGCCTACATAACAGGAAAGTCAGTTAAAAGATGCCACTATTTTGTTATGCAACATATGCCCCAGTTGGCCCTGCATAAGATAGCCCCCATAATGGATTTTTCAAATAATGGTGACTTCGTTCTAGGAAAAGACTTCCTCTAATGCTTTTAGCCCTTTTCCAATATCATTCCTTGGTTCCCAAAATTACCATATCATAGTTTACATTTTTTCCTTTTATACGTGAATATAATAGTATGTTTCCAAACAAATTATCAAGAAATTGAGAGAGTTTTCTCATACCTTTGGTTAGGGCTAAAGAACTTAAGTTAAATCCACCCAATGTCCTCTCTGCATGACTTAAAATGACACAGTACAATGACCTCACTGCATGACTTAAAAATGCACAGTACAATTTCCTCACTACATGAATTAAAATTTCACTGTACAATGTCCTCACTACATGACATAAAACTACACAGTACAATTCCCTCACTGCATAACTTAAAAATGCACAATACAATGTCCTCACTGCATGACTTAAAACCGCACCGTACAATGTCCTCACTGTATGAATTAAAACTGTACAGTACAATGTCCTCATTGCATGACTTAAAACTGCACAATACATTGTCCTCACTGTATGACGGAAAAATTCACAGTACAATGTCATCACTGCATGACTTAAAAGTGCAGAGTACAATGTCCTCACTACATGACTGAAAACTGCACAGTACAATGTCCTCACTGCATGACTCAAAACTCCACAGTACAATGTCTTCACTACATGACTTAAAACTACAAAGTATAATTTCCTCACTGCATGACTTAGAATTGCACAGTACAATGTCCTCACTTCATGACTTAAAACTACATAGTACCAACGTCCTCACTACAAGACTTTGAACTGCACAGTACCAATTCCCTCATTTCATGACATAAAACTGGACAATTTGATATCATAAATTCCACTTTCTCATAAATTTTAACCATTACTCATACAAAAAATTTGTATATAAATGGTTTTCCAATTCATAACTTATGTAGTTCTAATATAGCCCTTTTCATTCTTAAAATTACTTTTATTGGTAAAACCACCCACTATGGTCGGCAGTCACCCAAATATTATTTTCCCTTGTCTATCAACAATAAAATTTTAAACTTCAAAGAGCTCTTTTTCTTGACTGTGCAGCATGTTCTCTTAGGCGTCCTTGCATAAGTTTCTTACATAGCAGGCCTGTCAGTCAAAATATGACACTATTTGTCCATAAATTATATACCCCAATTGACCCTGCATAATACAACCCCCACAATGGGTTTGTAAAATAATAGTAACTTCATTCCTGGAAAAGACACCCTTTATGTTGATATAAGTTTTAAATTTTGGTGACCATAAAAAATCATGGCTCAAGATTCCCCTTAGAAATATTTAAAGAATATTAAAGAAATTATTAGGCACAATGTTCTGTTTGGGATCTAATTCAAAGTTTATCGTCAAAGCTATACGATCCAAAATATTATCCCATTATAGTCCAACATACATGACTCTAAACTGCCAAACAAAAAAAGGCTTGGTACTCATTAAATTGAGAACCCGAAAATGGCACTCTAAAAAAAAGTTGAGTCCCAGCTCACTAAACGTGCATTTTGTATGGTTTAGGTAATATTGAGAAATAAAAAGTCAATAGATGTAATGTTTGGGAAGTTTTCTATATAACCCTAGAGAAAAAAATTATTCTATTCTTACTGGACCCAATGGCCTAAGTAAAACAAAAGAAATTAATGAAAGCGAAAACATAAATGGTTAAAAACAAAATACTTTTCATTGATGAAAATTTGTAAATAAGAGCATCCACAAATTGGAGTTTCTATCAAAAATTACAAAAGGATTTCTATGTAATTCCTCATTTGTTTAACAGCTTCTTGAGCCCCATCAACTGCTTGCTGGAGTTTTTTTATTTGACCAGCATTGCTCTCTTCAGTGTGATGAAGTGCTTTTATAGCATCTGCGATTAATTTTGCACCTTCATTTTGGACTTCTTTTAATAATATATTTATCTAGTCAATCTCCCATGTAATGATATCTAACTCCTATTAAAGGCACAGTTGCTGAACAGTTTTTTCTTTAATTGTCTACTTTAATCCCTTCAACTTTGCATTATGATTATCCTCATCTTGGCATAGTGATTCCTGGAACTCTTCAATATTGATATATAGTTTGTCTTTTATCAATCCTTGTTGAAGTTTTTGCTCTATCTCCCTCCTCTAGATAATCTCTTTCATTGAAGTATGAATTTCACAGTATTCAAAACTGCCAAATCCTAGCGTGATAAACAGAGATTAAAGTCATGGAATTCTAGAAGGAAGTTCCTTAAGGGTCATCTCAAATATTATCTTCCAGATATTTTTCCATGCTTTTTGATGAGCAAGACAAATATCCTTCTGCAGTTCTGGGTTCGATTCAGAATCACTATCATAAGGAGAGATATATTTTGGGACTAATACACTTAAAGAAGTTCCCTTCTCTATTCCTTCTTGGACAATGGCTGATCCACCTTCCAATGTTGTTTGGGCGGATGCAGAGGCTTCACCTCTAGACCTAGCCATTGAAGTTGATATCCCTATATGGTAAATCAATAATTATTATTATATTCAAGAGATAAAAAAAGTAAATGTAATAACAATATAAGTATCTCTTACCTAGAAGCAGATCAACAACTTGTGAAGAATCCTCCCCAATGTTCCCAGTTTCATCAAATTTTGTTTGATATCTCTAGATGAGGATTTATATCTTTAGTATTCTCAGGATTTTCAGAATAAATCTCAGTTAACCCTACTATCTCAAGATCCACTTGATCCAATGTATCTATAATGGTAGTATTGACATTAATATCAACACTTACTTTAAGTAATGTTGTGCTAGCAGTTTCTTTAGATGGAACTGAATATTTCAATAAACCATGGTTAGTAATTTAATCAAAAGAAGATTAACAGGATGAATAATAAGAACATACATCCAGCTGATTCAGTACAAGGAACTCCAAAATCTTATAAAGCATTTGATATTTAACATGTTCTAATAGTTCTTCAAAAAAATGCCAAGATTCATCATTTCATCCAATGATATCTCAGATCTCAGGTTAGTTGCACCCGTGGGAGCACTTGGCATGTTTTCTTCACAACCTTCCTCCAGCAACTTGTGACCCTGAGTAGCTTCTTCACCAACAATTTTGGGGTGAGTGTAAGTTGTTTCCAGATGTTCTAGTGCATGGGATGAATCTAAAAGTATCACATAATGGAATTTATCTATTGTTGCATTTGATACATTATGAAATATTATTGATTTACCAGAAGCTTCTTCACCTCTGATAACAGGAATCAGAGTAATTCTTTGAATAGATGGTCATTCCTTTGGCTTTAATGCCTCTTCATGAACCACTGGATTTACATGAATTTGTGTTTGCTCACCAGTACCTTCTATGACTCCTTGAATCTTATCAGTGGTTTCTTTCAAAGAGGAAATTGAAGAAGCCCTTGTAATCTGAAAAAAGTTTAAAAACTTTTTTCATGAATAAAATACTAAAATTCAGGATTATTAGGGGGAATTACCACTACTGAGAAATCATTTAACCATGGTCTTCTTTCTTCGATGCTTTTTCTTCTTTATCTTTTTAGGAGGGCTTGCATCTTCATTTATAAATATAGGTATCAGAGATCCCAGTACTGTTGTCTTTGTCCTTCATTTCTATACCTCAGTATAAGATTCTCATTTCATTTTGGATACAATTCTGAGGGGGGGCTTTTTTTGACATTCCATTCCGTCAAAGAGCCTAAAAAATGACAAAGGGAACCCATTAGAAAAAAAGGGGAAAATACATGAAGAATATCAAGATTTGAAAAGGCATGAATTTTTAATTGGCTTATTCAATCCAAAACATCGGTGGCACATAGCCTACATGCGCGCCCCCATATGTCGCGCAGACTACTTGAACACCCCAATTTGGCACGCAAGTATCTTGTGCGCCCAAACTCATTTCACCCAAGGTCACTTATTTGCCTATAAATAGACCCTTGGGGCCATCATTTGTAAGGACGAATTTTGTTGAAGCCCAATTGCTGCTCTGGTCACCCTAGTACTTTTCCCTAGTCCTCTGAACTTTTCAAGGAAGTTATTAAACACCATGAGTGGAGGATTTAAGGGAGGATCATTGGACTTAAGTCCTTTTAGTGTTTGAAAACCAAAACACTTGTGCACCTATAGCGCCCAACCTCCCCAAGTCATAAATTATTGTGCGTCGCCCATTCCTCTCACAGGAACATAAGAGCCCCACTTCTTGGATCACCTGTGAATACTCTTGAAGGCATGAGCAAGGTCTCGCCCACGTATTACCTTACAGGTTGTTCTTCACTTAAGTGAACGTCTGGTCACCCAAGTGTACTTGTGCTCCCATACTTGCGCACCCTTCCCTACTTGGGTGCCCCTCTTTGATTCACTTATTCTCTTCACTCTATTAAGTCTACAAGCAATCAGGCCTTCCACAAAGTCATTCATGGAAAGGCTTCTTATTCATTGGCTCCCTTGTCTGAAAGGGATTCTGTTGAGACCTCCACAAAACCTCTTGACTTATCAAACCTTTGGGAAAGGAACATAATCATGTATCCTATTTGGGTTTTTATTTCCACATTCATAGTTTTCCCACATTTTTTTCACAATGTGGTTAGGATTTATGGAATGTCTATAGATTCGTATATCCAAAGTTACATGGACCTTTCTCCCATAAACAGTGTTGGGAAGTTCCTAGTTCTGAGTATAAGGGTTTGGGCATCGACCTCACCCTTATTAAAGATATGGAAACCTCAAATTCTATTTGGGAAGGTATGGTTCACACCTACTTTTCTTCATTTTAAATAAAAGAGAAGTCTCCCTCTCTTACCAAGATCAATTTCAGGGCACCCATCCTAGAATAATCCCCTCACCTTCATCCCTTCCTCCATACATAGGATCCTTGTCCAATGTAAATAGAATAGAGGGAAGGCTTGATGATTCTCCCTCTTCCACAGTCAACGCACCCTCTTCCATTAGTGGAGGAGAAAATGTGTGAAGTGTCATTGTTAAATCTTTTACATACTCTTGTTTCTCACACCATGCATGACTCACATGGGATTGGAGATACATTATGGTTACAACATGTGCAGAAAAACTCATTGGAAGGAACTACTATAACTCTTATTCTTGTTCAAACCAGGTAACTTAGGAAGCCCTTTTCGGTGACCGAGATCATTGGACATCCAATTCAAGAACCCAATACTAATTCCTTTAATCTGGGCATCCTTCTTAGGAATAAGACCCAAATTAAATGACAAATAATCAAGGAATACTTTTTAGAAAGTAATCCCAAACTCATCTCTCTCAAAGGAACATACTATCCTATGAGACTTATCAAACTACGTGGTCATTGACTCCCATCCATATGGGATACGTAGAAAACCTCCTTGAGATTCAAACCCAACACTTCAAGTCGACCCTGTTCTCCTTGGGCTATATTCCCAACATGGTCTGATCTTACATGGAAACCCATATATTTTCCATGTTCCTTGGTCTGCTTCAGCATAAGTCTCTCACAGAGTTTTGACCATGCACCTTTCCATTAGAGGTCCTTATCACATGACTTTAAAAGATATTATGTGTCCTATTAAGCAGCACCGAAATATCAGGGCTCTAATTCCATTCACAAGGATATGTAGGTAGCCCATTTTACAAGCACGATCCTAAGATCAAAATAAATCTTTGTCTCCATGGATGACAATAAATTCCAGAGTGCCCCACTGAGTGGCTTAAAAACCAGTATCATCCCAATAATGATTAAAATAATCTATAATCAGTGTATTAGAGGATACCATTGATGTAAAACCTCGAATATATATGGGTATTTCCATTAATGAAGAACCTTGAATGCATACTGATGATTCTAAAGTTTTCACATATCAATAAGTGATTGAAAATTCCAAGGGATACTTATGATATACTTGGTTAATTAATAAGGATTCATGAAAATATCTTAAATTTACAAAGAGATTCCCAGAGTATACAATAATTCCCCCCCAAAAGGGTTTGATGAGTCTGACCTACCATCCTCTCGACCAATACACATTCTTAAGTATCCTAATGTTCAAACTTAATGAATGCCTACCTTTGGAAAGCAGTTCCTCTTTGGATAAAGAACTATTGTAAGTTTGCAGTTCCATAAATAAATCCAATGGAGACCACCTAGAAACAGTTATTCTTAAAACTAGAAGACACGTTTCAAGGAATTATGAAATAGGGGTTATTCAGAATTTTGAATTTATTTTTATGTTGGGAGCCATAGTTGGTGGCCGGCCTAAGTAGTGGTGTATGAAAATATTAGGGCCATTCATACCATCTTTGAGTGGGAAAACATTTCTTCATGGTTATTACTTGAGTGAGGGAGAGATGGTGGATGGCTAGGTTAGTTAGAAATATCTTTTATGTTAGGGAAATTTGGAAAGAAGAGTATTTGTAAGACATTATCCAGAAGTTTTCCAAATCTGGGGTTGTGACAAAACATGAATAACATTTGAGCACATAGATAATGGAATGGACTCTTATGAGAATTAATGTTTCTTTGATTGAAAACCATTTTTAGATGATATATGCAGAGCCTCTAGGGCATGATGTGCATAGTCAAGAAAATGTTTCCAAATGACACTGGACTTTTGTCTCTGATGGTTATGAAGGGTTATGGGGATAGGGAACTTTTTGAATACGGAATGTGATCTTCGACAAGGGGTGAACCTTAACATGAAAAGGGGAATTTTAACTGAACTTCTTAGGGGGGAAACCCAAAAAAATATTGGGGGAAAACTTCTTTAATATTCCTATCAACTTCATGCATATGAATAGGGTATCCATAGAAACCTCAAAAGTGAGCAGAGATGAATCGGGCCTGTATGTTCTGATATATCCAGGATGTGTGTAGGCAAGAAAATCTAATCCATGACATTTCGGGCCCTTGAATTGGGAGGGATAGAACGATGCTTGGAATACATTGGGCATACTGGGATAGGAGATAAATCTCCTAGGGAGGAATTTTCCTTTTATTGACAACCGTTTTTATTGGGAACAAATGCAGAGCCACCGGGGAAAGATGTGCATAGCCAAAAAAAAAGGTGTTCGTATGACACTAGACTTCCATTTAAGATGGCCTTAAATGATTAGGGGGATTCAATATGGCTCATAGCATGGCGTTTGAGGTATGGGAGGAGTGTATCTATACATACTGGGACATTTGGGCTATGATTTACTCATGGAATTAGGTGTCACTTACGTACATCTCACTCGTACGCAGGGTGAGGAATTCATCCCATCTTTGGGGTACCTGGTCATTTAACATCACATGTGTATGACATGGGCTTCCTCTCAGGGATGGGAACTGTGACATGCCTTTTAGGGTCGTGCTGCTAGGATGAAATTCTTGGTCTGTTTTTCCATAACATCACGGTGGATCTCTCGCTAATATCCCTAAGCTCATGTGATCTATGATCGGTGTGAAAAAAATGGATTACGAGGATTCTGTGTCACTAACTAGGAATAGAAAAATCAACATCAGAGGTCACATTGGGCTTAAAACATTTCTATGAAGTTTAGCATCGTACAACAATGATGATTTTGGCCTCGCGGTTTAATGTCATGTGGTGAGGACATGATGTTATTCAATTTCGAGTCATGTAGTGAGGATAATTATGCTTTCAAATAGATATTTAATATTTTTGTGCTAAGAACAAGCCAGATGTTCTGGTTCTCCTTAGAGGTGTGTGATGATGGAAGGTGTAAACTATAGTCCTAGGGGAAACATGAATCAGGAGGAATGATATGGGTCTTATAAGACATTGGGCGTGCTGAGATTGGAGAGGACTCTCCTGTGGATGAATCTTCCTTTGATTGATAGCCATTTTGTGGGAAACATATGCAGATCCACCAGGGCATGATTTGCATAGCTAAAACAAAAGGGTCTGTAGGACACTGGGCTTCTATCTCAAATGGCCTTGAATAATTATGAGGATCCAGTTTTTCCTGGGATATGGAGTTTGAAAAATGGAAACGATGTTCCTGGGAATGTAAAAAATTCCCATACCATGATTAACTATGAACTACCGGAGCTTCCACATAAGTATAACATAACTTTATAGGGGGAATTCAGTTCTTTTGACTTCTCATGAGTTAGGGGCTTGTGCGGGATCTTATGAAACTGAGAAGTGGTCCACCCATAACTCTTGAAGAATTTTTCTGTTTATTGTCATGCGATTAGGACCTTTCATGGACTCCTCGTACATGTTTGAACTATGCATAGGGAAAGGGGGACTTTTTACATGGCATATGGGCTAGAACACCATATTCGGGCGTCACTATGTATCCTGCAAGGGCAGGAACCAAGCCATACATAGTTTTGAATGTTCCATATAAATTTTTTATCAATGTGTAAGGACATGTGAGGGAATTTTTTTATTTTATGGTTGGGCCGAAATGCCAAATCTAGGTGTCACTACATATTATTTATGGGAAGGAACCAATCCATACGTAGTTTTGAACGTTCCCTGTACCGATATGGATCAGTATAGGGGTAGGGTAATTTTCATTCTATCCATCACGGTTGATAGGTCTACCATGTTACTCTATAGTTATCATTCTTAAGATAAACCCTACCACTGATCCTAAGATCACTTGAGTTGCACTCGATGTGATAAACAAGGAGTGATAAGGGTTTCCCTTACAAATATGGGGATATTGAGGGCATGATGGAGGTATTTTTTTGGTGGGGGCTGGTCCAAGATCGAGGATCGAGGCATCACTACATATCCTATGAGGGCATGAATCAATCCGTACGTAGTTCTATGATAGATCATGTAGTTTATATTCATGTTATTAGGAATATCTTTTCCATGTAGTAGAACATCATACAGCAAGGACATGAGTCACAATTTAATGTCATGTTTTAGGGATGAGTTCCTTACAGTTTAACTTCATGCGGAAAGGATAATGACTCATAGTTTTGGGTCTTAGAGTTTGGACCATGGAAAGGGGGATTAGCCATATTATTACTCATAGTTTAAGGTCTTAGAGTTTGTACCATGACATGGGGGTATAATAACTCATTTCTTAGGGTCATAGAGTTTGGACCGTGACATGGGGGCGTTATAACTCATAGTTTAGGGTCATAGAGTTTGGACCATGACACTAATACCATTTATTTTATCGTCATGTTGGTCATGAAAACAACTCGTAGTTTAGGGTCATAGAGATTAGACCATGGGGATAATACCATTATTTTTTTAATCATGTTGGTCAGAACAAAAACTCATAGTTTAGGGTCATATAGTTTGGACCATGACATGGGCATTGCTATTACATGAAATAATTCTTCAAGAACTTTTCATTTGTGGGAGCCGTGATGAGCTATATGTCCATTGATATCAAGGAGTATGATCCATTTGAATAGACTCTATGTATATAATATGGCCCTTCCCACTTTGGTTCAAGGTTTGGGGGTTTCTTTCCTAATATTATCGAGTTTCTATGGACTAACACCATTCCTCCTTCAAGGAAAGATTGAAGGTGAAACTTTTTGTTGAAGGCTCATGCAATCCGATTTTGGTAGATTTACAAATTGTGTAAAGTGTGCAGCCTTTTTTCATCTAGCTATTAAACCTCATCAAACCATATTTTGGATTTGTATTCCATGTATAGTTGATGGAAAATGGCCACACAATGTTATGGCACTTAAACTTCGATAGGTAACACCACCTCTGCCACATATACTAGAGAGTATGAGTTTTCCTGGGTAGTAGTGTGGGTCGTGGTTCGGCAAGCCCGCAAAGAATAAAGGAAAATTTTTTTGCAATGATTTTTTATCCTTATCAACCATATTTTTTTGTATGTTGGACAAAGTCTTGTTAAAATCCTCTATCTGCCCATTGGCTGCCATGTATTAGTGGGAAGATCAGTTGGATTTGATTCCACACTCATGGTATATTTTGTCCAACTTAGCAGAGTAGATGTTGGTTCCATTGTCCATTAGTATTGTTTGGGGGATAGCAAACCTGGTAATGATGTTGGCTTTCACAAAGCTAACAATGTTATTCTCCCCAACTTCTTTACGGTGTATGTCTTCAGCCCATTTAGAAAAGAAGTCGGTCATTGTGAGAATGAAATTGAATTGTCTAGATGTGTCAGGAGGATATGGCCCCACAACATCCATCCCCCAGGCAGCGAATGTCCATGAATACTTAGCTATATGAAGTAACTTCGGGGGTCTATGTATGAAATTGGCATGAACTAGGTAGGAATGACACTTCATGGTGAATATGGAACAATACTATATCATAGTGGTCCAATAATACCCAAGCCTTAATATTTGTTGAGAGAGCTTGGTTTCTGATTGATGTGCTCCTCAAGTTCCAGAATTCACTTATTTCATGACAACAGCAGTATCTTCTCCATCAATGCACCTGAGAAGGACTTCATCAAGGCCTCGTTTGTAGAGAACCCTTTATTGTTTTACCCAATTGTATAAGACAATGTTGAGAGCCCGTCTTGAGACCTGCTCCCTTCCAGCCCTATCTGGTGGGAGTTCTTTGTTATGAAAGTAATTTTCCTGGGTTTTCATCTAGCCTGCGGTGTGACCATCAGGATCAGAAACAAGACTAATTTAATTGATTTTCTCTATATTTCTCTGGATGAATGGAAATACCATATAGTGGTGGGTAATGTTAATGACAGCTTCATCCCAATATGGATTGACCAAGGATGTGGATGCATTTTCCAAAGTGTTTGCCTGTGAATTTTTTGACCAGGGTTTATAAGTTAATGTTGGTTATAATAGGAATTCTACCATCAGTTCTCAAACATGGTTCATTAAGGGAACCAATAATTCTTTCTTAATAGTGTAGTCAACACTGACTTGCTTGATGACTAGATCTAGATCAACCTTTATTTTCAGGTTTTTGGATTTCACATAATTTACTAGTTCTAGGACTGAAATGAGGGCATGATATTTGGATTCATTATTTGTACAACCTTCCAAAAGAAGTAAATAGTAAGGCAAAATATCCTTTTCGGGGGATACAAGTATAATTCTCAGCCCCACATTGTTGAGTTTATTATCCTCCATCCTTTTCTATATCAGGCTTCTAGAAGCACCATCGAAGTAAATTTCCCATGTTTAGGGGTACTCATGGATGGAAAATACTTCTTCATCAAGATTTTTTCCATCCAACAGTGTTGTTTCCTCTGAGTGGTTCTATTCCAGGAAGTATACTAATTCATGTCCTTTGATGGCCTTCTAGGGTACGTACCATATGTCAAACTTTTTTAGAATGACTTCCCATCGTGATAGGTGCCCATTTAACATGGGATGGTTGAGGATATATTTGAGAAGGTTGCTATGGGAGACCAGTTTGATCTTATGGTGTTGTAGGTAATTCCTGAGTTTCTGAACCGCAATGATTAGGGTTGGGTAGTTATTTTTAATTCTTGAATATAGAATTTTCAGCACCGATCATTGTTTGGATGAGTTAATAGAGGTTTTTCTCACTTTTGACATCATTCTTATTTGTGAGGAAGGCACCTAATGAACGTTACAGGGTGGTTATATACAAAATGAGTGGTCTCCCCTCAAATGTTGGAATCATAACTGGCGGGCTTAGGAGATATATTTTGAGATTTTCAAACACTTCATGGTAATTATTATCCCACTCATTTGTAAATCTTTTCTTCATGAGCATGGTGAAAGGTAAGCATTTACCTGCTAGGTTTTCTATTAAGCACTGGATATAGAAGAGGTGCCCCTAGAGTCCTATCAACTCGGTGAGGTTTCTAGGTGGGGACATGCCAAGGTTGGATTTTTTCTTCTCGGGGTTGACTTCGATGTCGCGATGTTATACGATGAAGCCAAGGAATTTTCCCATGGTAACGCCCAAGGCTCACTTTAGGGGATTCATCTCTAAACTATAATGCCTCAATTTTTTGAAGAAAGTTTCAATATTGGCTAGGTGGTTTGAGATAAGTCACTATTTCACCACTAGATCGTTGACATAACCCTCGACATATTTTCCCACGAAGGGCTTGAAGATGCAGTGCATAGCACACTGGTATGTGGTACCAGCATTCTATAGACCAAAGGGAATCACTTTATAACAGAACACTCCCTGGGGGTCCCTAAAAGTGATAGATTCTTCATATCCTTGTGCCATATAGATATGTTTGTATCTAGAATAGCCATACATGAAATAGAGGGCTTCATATCTGGCTATTGAATTATTCAAAAATTCAGTTATCGGGACAGGGAAATACCGATTAGGGTCCCAGAAGTCAATGAATATTCTAATCTATCCATTTTTTTGATAGGGACTATGTTTTCTATCTAGATCTAATACTGGAACTCCCTTATGAAGTTGTATTTGATTATCTTGTCAACTAAAGGCTCTATTTTGTCATCATGCATTTGCTGGGTCCTTCTGGGTTCCTGCTTATAGCCCTGGTGGTTTCTGGTAAGTTGAGATGATGATTGGAAACCTTAGGATCGAGGCTTAAAATTTCTATGTAGTTCTAGGAAAACACATCTTGATTCTTCTTTAGGAAGGATGTATATGCCTCTTGCTCCTTGAGAGGCATAGACACATTGATCAGAGTGGGTCATAGGTCATCTTTAGTGCCCGAATTTATCTCTTTAAGTTCATCAATTTTTGTGGAGACTCCTTCCTCGAATGTAGGAGAGGCATATCTGACGCCTTGTTCTTTTTCTTCATAATCATCTTCTTCCTCTTCTGATGGAAATATGGTTTTTGAGATGAACTCTCCAATGTTAGGAGAAAAATGTCTTTTTCCTTAGTGAGTGAGGCAGGGTTATTTTGATGTCTTGTAGACAGTCTGAGAGAATCTTTGATAGTGATTTTCTGGACATCAAGGGAGTCAACCTACTCTTCTGTGTCTATAGACTTGATGTCCGCAATAGTGATCTTGTAGATGATTATGTTTTCATTTGGACATGAACTTATGCATTCAACTTGGTTGATGGGTAATAAGTACTCTTCCCCATGCTACTGGAGGGGGTCGGCGAGATCCATTTCCAATCCATTCGGGGGAAGTAATCCAATCAATGTTGTTGGCTAAAATATGTTTTCTCCTAGCTCATAGAACCCTACGTCGATATAATGCGACTCACATGACTCAAATGGGAATTTGTCAATGTGAAATGTCTCATTTCTCCATTAGCTCAATATTTTATGCACTAATGGTAAGATGATGGAATTGAAACATGATGATGTAGCCAAGGCCTCCCTAATAGGACATTGAAGGTCGTACTTTTTTTGTACTACCAAGATCTCAAAATCTGACATGAGGTCTCCGAGCCGAGTTTTAAGCTTGATTCATCGCAACAACTTATGCTCACTTTTTTCATATCCCAGTAGAGTTTTAGTGTAGGGTTTTAAGCTGTCTTCATCATAGCCTAGATGAAAAAACGTTCACAGTGGGAGGAGTTTGACTCCAGAGCTTTTGTCGATGAAGATCCCTAGGTCATCAAATCCATTTATCTTTCCAGGTACATATATGGGTTTTATTTTCACTTGGATGATGGAATCTTCATCCCTATCTGTGAAGGATATTATGGTGTGACATTCTTCGGGACTGGTCTCCATTCTATAGGCTTCGACTACTGCTACTTCATCCTCGAATTCCTGGGGACTTAGTAAGGCTTCAATGAGTGCCTCCCTAAGATCTACAGATTGGCTTAACACATTCAGGATTGATAGCTTTTCTGGTACTGAAGCTATCTGATTTATAATATCATACTTCTACTATAATGTTCGGTGCTTCCTAGCTCGGGGTTTCTCAATCACATACATTTTAGGGGTTTGGACATTGGATGTGGATGGTTCATCCTCTGTATCTAGGGCCGGTGGTGCTACAGTCTTTTTCGGGTTTGGTCGAACTGGTCCACCTACATGTCTTGAGCGATTTGGTTTTTGTTCTTCTCTTGATGGATATTCCATGATATATGGGCTTGTATTTCTTCCAACGGGGGTGGAGGAGCATTCCATTTCTTGTTGTGTTTGCCAGATATTACATCCATGAGTTTCCGCGATGTTAACAGTTTGACTTATGGTGTGGCCAAGAATCCGAATCCTTCCATGATCATGCCTTTCAGGATACCTCCAACCTCTACGGCCTCTACCTCTAGATCTCCTATTGGGTGCGGGGAATGCGGGTTCGTGTCCATATTATCCAATCAAGAATGGGTCCATCAAGTGAATGAAATTAATGGATCCGATGATCAGTTCTTGATCCGACACTGTTTCTGTCTGAATGTCTCCTTCTGATGGTGTCGTTTGGTGGGGCGGTGCCCATTGTACCATTTGTCAGGGCAGTTCCCGTTGTTCCAAGTCTACTGGTATGACGTCCGAAAGTGTCAGCATTGACTTCCGATTTTTTTTCTGCTCATCTTCTTCCTCCTACTTTCTTCCCTTCGGGCCTTTAGAGGACCCCAAGGTCGAGGAGGACGGTTTTGCTGTATTATGAGATTTTGGGGAAAAAATATGTGGTTTCAGCTGTGCCTAGAGGATTCTATGGACTCACATGATGGTATTTTGGTTCATCTAATTGTAAAACTTTTTCTCCTTCTAAATGGAAACTTTTTTCCATTCCTCTTCCTTTATTGAGTATGAGGTGGAAACACACACCACCTGTGTGGGTGGAGGGCTCAACTATACTTTCCCTAGATGGTATGAACCATTACTAGATGGTATGTCCTAGTATTCAGTGGTAGGGATAATAATTTGGATGGTTGTAGAGACCCACTTCATTAGCTCTCTTTGGCTCCGGTAGCTAGATAAAATTGCAATTCATAGAGGCTATGAAATTACCCCAGACCTGGTCATCTCAGAATGAGTAAAAATTATTTCTTTGTTCTTAGAACTGATTTCTATTAGCACCCCTTTGGTCATATAGAAGATGTGGGGGTGGATATTTTCATCCAGGGGGTCCTTCACAGTTTGGTGGGGGCCTCACAACTAGTGCTAGTGCTGGGCAGGGCATAAGCATGACAAAAGCTACTTCAGCTATTCCCATACTTTTCCCAGGGGCTTATGGGGACACTTGGGACATAAGATTGGTCATTTTCAAAGAGTCTTATATTATATGGGTAATGAAAGAGAAATATCTAAACCCCCTTGTTTAGTTCATCGGGATGAGTGGTGTTCACAATTCACCATGGAGGTTGTCAAGGCACATGGCGAGCATTTCATCCCGGGGAAGCGGCCGGTTCAGGGAATAAGTCAGGCCTTTCCATCTGAAAATGAAGTCTGAAACTCTTTCATTATCTCATTGTTTGAAGTTCATGAGATTACGGATCCTCATATGAGGTAGCTTCAAAATAAACAGGAAGAGAAATTGTCCTCGGAGGTCCTCCTAATGTGTGATTGAGTTAGTTAGTAGGCCAGTATACAATAAGAAGGTCGGGCCCTACAGGGTTCGTACAAAGCACTTGAGTTTTACTCCTTCTTACTACTCCACTATTCCCATCATGGGGTCACAATAAGAGGCATAGTGCATTAAATTTTGTTCAAGGTCCCTTGATCCATTGAATACAAGGAATAAGGGGTTCCCAAAGTTTGGTAATGGCAGAACATTGCTTACCCACTCGAGGTAGGGTTTATACTCTAACTTTATCAGAGTGTGTCACCCCTCAATGGATTCTAGTCAGGCTGTTAGTTGCTCAATAGTATTCAAGATCCCTTGATGTATATCTCTCTAGGATTTATCATGAGCTGGTATAGTAGTGTCCAAATATGGGTGTGTCGGTTCTACTGGATTTTGGGGAGGATACCTAGCTGGGGGTATCCACTGTGGGTTTACCTGAATATATTGTGGCAGCCTTCCCAATGTGGGGATGTATTTATTTCCTTCTGGGTTTGGGTTGAACGTACATCCGAGCATGGCTTCATTCACTGGGATGAGTGAATGTGGCAAAGTACCCTCTACTGAGATAACCTACTGATGTTCGACAGAGGAAACACATGTGGCTAGGTAGCTACCTCGACGTAGCTCAACATTAATTCGCCTGATCTCTTTCATTTCTTACTCTTTCTTAGAGAAACTTTCCCCAAGAGTTAGGGATGCATTTCCAGGGGAGAAGAATACAGGTCATATAAGACCTTGGATTTATTCTTCTCCCTGTGGGAGTTTCACGCGGGAGGTAATTGCGGATTGACTATGGGGGCACCCAGATTTAGGACTGCTCTCTGGTTTTGGGTATGCACACCATCAGGCAAAGTGTGGGATGCCTCTCAGAGGGAATCATCTTCCTTCGCATCCTCTCTCTCTACATCATTTCCTGTGAGATCCGTGGAGTGTACTTTTACCACATTCACAAAGGCAAACCACATTGGGGGTGGTGTACCCGGTGCTGAATGGTAGGATGAATTTTTGCATCCTTTGTTGGATTTTCTCCTTCCATTCTATGGTTCTCTTTGGGTTTCTTGGTGAAGATTTACCCAAACACTACCACAAAACTGGGCAAGGCCAGCACCACCCCTTTATCAGTGCTAACGAAAAAGCACTAATAAAAGGGGGGCCTTTATCATCCCTCAAAAAATCACAGATAAATGGTGCCTTTATCAGCACTAAAAAAAGCGCTGATAAAAGTACCCCTTTTTCAGCGCTTTTTTTAGCACTGATAAAGGGACCCCCTTTATCAGTGCTTGTTTAGTAGTGCTGATAAAGGGTCGACTTCAAAAAAAATAAAAAAAAATTAATATATAAATATATTTATATACTTATATGGATATAAATATAATATATAATTTTTAAATATATTTTAGATAAGTATAAATGTACATTTATACTTATTATACTTAATATATAAGATATTTAGTGAAAATGGCTTCTTAAAAAATTTAAAAAATATTTTTAATTAATAATTTTCTAATTATTATGGAGTAATAGTCATTTAATAACAATTTGAAGACTAAAAAAATTAAAAAAAAAATTAAAAAAGATCCAAAATATGTTGAAAACGCAACTCGAACTTCAAACGGCCATGACTTTTGATCCAGGTGTCCGTTTGAGCTCTACCACATATCAAATCGAATCCTACGATGAGCTCTACGTTTCTATCATTAAGGGCTCCCCGATCAAGCGTTTTTCGAGGCCAAAAGAGGCCCAGAATGCCTCCAAAACTGAGTTTTTAGTCAGGGTACCCAGATATTTTAACATTTTGTGGATTTTCAGACTCATTTAAAGGGGTATTATTGGATTTTTTTGGTGGGGACTGAATTTATTCCATGGTATTACATTCATATTGATATTATGTCTTTGAAATTTCATCTTTTTTTATAATGAACTGCTATTTATACTCAAATATATAACTATATGTACATATTTTTTATATATTCACACATAAAAATTAAATTTTTTAAATAAATAATTAAACATATTTACATATAAAATATATTAGCTTTATCTAAATAATAACTAATCTCCATTTTATTTAAAATACCAATATATGAATATTTATATAACAACTATATATTAATATAACTATACATATATTAATATAACTATATATATATATTAATATAATTATATGTATATATTTATATAACTATATATATATATTAATATAACTATATATATATTAATTTAAATATATATATTAATATAAATATATATTACTATATGAATAAATATAACTAAATATATAAATAAATAAATAGATATATCATGAATAAGAGAACAAATCAATATAGGGTAGTGGTAAAGGCTTTAGGTGCGCAGGGGGGAGGTCTCGAGATCAAATCCGGGTGGAGGCACGGGTGCGCACTCAAGGTTGATTTAAAGGGATAGCACTGATAAATGGTGTAGGTGGTGTGGGTGGGCGTTGGAGGTGTGGGAAAGCGCTGATAAAGGGGGGTTCAAGCGCTATAAAAAGCCCCCCCCCAGTATTTTTTTTATTTTTTTTATTTTTTTTAATTTTTTTATTTTTATCAACACTTTTTTTAGCGATGATAAAAGGGGTCTTTATCATCTCTTTTTGGAGCGCTGATAAAGGGGACCCCCCCCCCTTTATATTCACCAGCATTAATAGCGCTTTTTCTAGTGCTGTTAATGGCCATTTTTAGCGCTGATAAAAGCCATATTTGTAGTAGTGAAAGGGAGACTTGGTCTGACCTCCTAACAATCCTTTGTCTCAGAGGGTGTGAACCACGAGAAGGGGTGGAACATGTGACTCATCTATCCATTGTTCTTCCCAGATGGTAGAAGAAATATGTTCGTTGTGTGGGGACTTGAGGTAAAAATTCCCCCATCCTGACAGGCTATGGTAGTTCCCATTCTTCTGTTGATGCGCTAAGGCCTAGATTTGTTGGTCTTATGGAAGCACTTGGATTTAAAAATGCCCCCAACCCTATGGAATGGGGTTGTTATCACATTGCGGAGGTATCCACCACTATTTATTCCATTTAAATTTCATAAACTCTTGTGTAGGTGTGATATGAGTATGGCATTGGTCCTACATGAAGTCTATGGTCTTTTGAATATATAAGCACTACTTAATAGTTGGCTTCCCTTTGGCAGGAAGCCTGCTAGATATTCTTGGTTTCCTGACTCAGAATCTTTTCGATGGATTGATCTCTTCAGTCCTGACTCATTTGAGACTTAATCCAACCCAATTTTTTTTAGTATCCCATATTTCCTGAGTACGAGTTTCACATGATTTATCCCTTTGTGTGATGACATTTCATGATTTCATTTCCATTGGGGTTTGCTGGATGAGATGAGGGGTGAAGTGTAGAGATCCATGTTCTCCCCATCCCCAAATGTTAACTCTAGTCAGGGTGTCACCAATGAGGCAACACAACTTATGCAGTGCATGTAGGTAATCAAGTTCAAGGTTTTTCTTTACCCTTTCTAATTATGGCTACCATGCGGACTAGATGGATTCTAGTTCAATTAGACAGTGATGCTCCCCTATCGTGTTGACGTGGTCCACATACCCATCATAGGGAAAGAATTTTTCTTTCAGCTAATGAAGATTTGTCCATATATTGAGGTGAATATCATGAGTTCATTCCCCAGGCAACTCTCTTGGTATATCTAAATGAGAAGGGGTCGTAGGCCAACACATCACATGTATGTTATCCTTAGCTAGTTGTCTTCTCACAAGCAGCATATCTGGCTTTTGTTCTTTTAGAGGCTCCTCCACTTGATATGCCCTACTCAACTGCTTCTTAATAATTTTTTTCCATGAAAATAGGCTGGTGGGAGACTCATCGATATGTGAACAGCATGAGGGTGGCTCAAAAGATGAGCATGGCCCTAGGGCATCCTCCGGTTGAGAAAGACTATCACTTGTTATAGACAGAGTTCCCGATGTTTTTGACTCCATCTTTCGGAGCGCCTCATCATAAGAAGGCTTCCTCATCTTTGTTCCTCCAAGGGGAGGACCTTATAGTTAGTACAAATTTTTATTGTAGGGAGGACATTCATAATTTGTTGATTTAATGGAGTGAGCTACTATTGGAACTTGATGCTTGACCATAGGAAATTTCCTTACGACACATACCCTGGGGAGGACCTTCAGGGTTGTCTACATTGAGGGGAGGACCTTCTTGTTGTTTGGTGTCACTCAGGGGAGGACATTCTTGATGAATACTATGATAGATAGGACTACTATTCCAACTTTATACCTGGATATGTGGATACTTTCTACAGTGCACATCTTGGGGAGGGACTTCAGGATGTACTACAATGAGGGGAGTACCTTCTAATTACTTGACATTTCTATGGGTAGGTTCTTCACAACGACTGCCATTGTGGAGAGGGCCTTGGAAATGACTGTCATCATGGTGATGTAAATCATCATGAATTGATGTCTAACTACAGAGAGAAGCATATCTGCAATGTATACCATGGGGAGGACCATCAGGGTGGAAAAAAGAAAGAGGAGAACCTTTTTTGTCTGATATTTAGGTCGATGGTAGGGCTACCCTAACACGCATCAGGAGATTGGATCTTGTGATTGATCATTCCTAGCCAACAGAGTGATCCCCTGTGGGTAATCTATGGAGTACCTTCAGAGTTGTTGGTAGCGACATTGCAGGGAGGGTCTTCAAAAATGATACTGTGAATTCCATAATTTGGTAATGGATTGACAGGGTCTTGAGCCTTTATTGATATTTGTTTAAGAGCGTCAAGAGCCCCAGCTTCCAAGAGAGATGGTTGATTTATGTTCCCTTCATTTTATAGTTTCATTTGGCACATTTAATTTTTGAGTGATCCCTTGTGGGTAACTGGGGGCATCTGCGGTTAGCAATGGCCATCATATATGGGTCCCTGTCTTGTTGGGTCTTGTGATGTCATCAGGATATGCCGACATAAATCTTTAGTTTTGGTAGGGATATATTCCTGCCCTAGAATGTCCACCACGTTGGACCAATGTCCCCCATTTGGAATGGTTATTTATTCCCAATATGATTTTCCATATATCGTGATATATTTTCATCGACCCTCATGGACTGGGGTAGGGATTCATAACTGCTCTAGAGTAACTAACTCATTTTGAGAGCGAGTCATTCCGTTCAAGGAAACTGGGCCATGGGCCTGATTTCTTGCATTTTCTGCTAATGTAATAATGTCTTGGAATGTTTGGATGATATGGTCTAGAATTGACATCTGATCTTCCATCATTTCTAGGATGTGATGAGATACATATTTGGCTAGAACGGGTATGAAGGCCCATTCCGATGTTAGAGCAAGAGTTTGTGCCTACTCCGGTCCTCCCTAAGTTTCCATTAGATACTAGAAGTTATCCTATACTGGGACAGAGGGATGAGTTTGACATCGGTTGTATTCTACGTTTGTCACTGTATTTGACTGGTGGTCTTTATATTCACGAGCAGAGATTTTTATCTGCTCTCTCACTGTTGTATTTATCTCACGGGATTTGTATGAATCCGCAAGAATTTGACACTGCTCATATTTTCTTGCTTCCATATTTGGATGGGGAGCTTGATATGTGTTAGAAATTATATGTGCCTTCATATAGCCTATTGTTGAAATATTTGGATGGAGGGATTGATATGCATCGGTATGTATTTATGCCTGCGTATAGATGGTTGCTGCCTTATTTGGATGGCGGGCTTATCGTGCATCGACAGATATTTGCATATGCCTGTAGTTTTCGGCAATGTATTCATGGCGAGACTAGTGAGCACTAGAAGGAACATGAATGTTCTTTTATTGTGTCACCCTATTTTTTTGGTGGAATTGAGTGGAGGGGCAATGTTTTCGGCAATGTATTCATCGACAGATATTTTCATATGCCTGTAGTTTTCGGCAATATATTCTCCATCCTTGGCGGGAAGCCTGAGAGGCCCGAGTCCCCTAGACTTTAGCAGTTTCCCTTGGCATAAGGTCCACTTCCGTGGGAGGAGGCTTGGTCATACGGTATCGGTGATGACACTTTTTGGCAGGGGGCGTGAGTACGACCCCTGTGTAGTTGAGATGAATTTGTATGAATCAACTTTTTCTGACTCCTGGAGATATGGGAAATACTAATTATCACATTCAGGGAACAGGCTACTGAAATGGTTTGCGATGACCACTAGGGCCGCATTATACTAGGGTGTCAGTCACGGCTGAAGATGCGACTGGCGGACCTTTGCAGACTGGAGGTCTTGTCTCATGGCCTCCAGCATGGGTAGAGTACCATTTCGATGGTACTCTTTAATGATCATGTTGGATAACCAAAGTTGAAAATTCTTGGTAGGAAAGGGGTCCTGCTCTTCGTTGGGGCCCCAACAACCTGTGGGATTGCTGTGTGCATGTCTATATTGGTCGTCAGGATGTCATTAGGATCGAAGGATGCTATGCGGGAACCTGTAGTATACATATATGACATGCAGACTACAAAACCTTATCAAAGTATCATTATTTTAAACATATTCATATATGGAGATTCAGCTTGTCTTCCTTCCCTCTTTTTTTCTATTGTGGGTCGAAGGGGCTTGAGTGGGGTAAGACTGCCACCTTGTTTATGGATTCACGTTGGGTTCACCATTTTTGTTCCACCTCTGAGGTGGCCCATTTCTCATGTACCAGGGTGAACAAAATGGGCCGACCTATAATGTACATTTTCTTTTATCATTGGGGTAGAACCTCCACCTTGGTTAAAGATTCATGTCATTTTCACCATTTTTGTTCTACCTCCAGGGTGGCACGTTTCACGTGTACCGGGGCAAACAAAAATGGGCCGACATGTAATTTCCTTTTGAATTTTATCATTGGGTTAGAACTAACACTTTGGTTAAGGATTCACATCGGATTCAACATTTTTGTTCCCCTCCGAGGTGGCACATTTCATGTGTACCAAGGCAAAAAAATGGGCTGATGTGAAATTTCCTATTTTCTTTTATCATTGGGGTAGAACCACCACCTTGGATAAGGATTCACGTCGGGTTCACCATTTTTTGTTCTGCCTCTGAGGTGGCACATTTAGGGTGATAGTGGAATGGTCTAATGAGGATCATCACCCATCCCTTTTTTCGTATATAGTTCATGTAACGCCCAAACCCCAGTTACCCAGAGTCAGTGCATTATTATATAACATTGGAATAATAAAAGAAATCTTGTCCTGAAAGACTGGTCTGTTTAGTAGCCTTGGATGTACTTGATACATACATAAGTTTCACATTACATTATGAAATCAAAAAAAATAACATTGTGTCTCCTTTGAACACATTCATATCCCTTAGACTATCCCTGCAAGTCAGTCATAATATAATTCTTCACATCCAAGGAAAAAGAAAACAAAAAAAAGGAGTTAGCTCAGATTCTTAGTAAGAATAAAATTATAGCAAAAACTATCATAAAAAAGAATAAACATTTAAGGCAATGTATAAGACTAAAACAGAAGCCTTTTAAACATAAACTTCAGCATAATATGGAAAATATAAATCAAATAATTCCATTTACTTATCTACATGGATATTCTCCTATTTGAATAATCACGTGTAATATCAACCGATAATTTCATAATGATGGAATGTATAATGCTGGACATCATAACCACATAGTCAGAGCCTCATGCGAAGACTAAAAATAAGATTTTGTCAAGGCCTTGTGCGGAGACACTAGTTTGTCTCATGAGACCTACCGATGCATCGAGGAGCTACAGAAGGCTCAACCCATCACTTACTATTTCCAATTCATTACTCGTATGAAAAGGATGAAACATAACACAAGCATTTGTATTAAAAATAGAATACAAAATGTTAATACTTTAACTATAAACCATGAATGGTATAAAAATAACACATCCATAGTCAAACATATCACAAAACTGTCAATACAATATGGAATATTGTATCATAAAAATCAACTTCAAACAAATGTAAAATCTAACCAAGGATGTTGAAATAGATTAAATCAATCCAAAAACTATTTGAGTGAAATATTTCATTCGACATTGAAGTCATTAAAAAGTAAAGAAAAAATTTATTTTGAAAATATTCTTATAATATTTTATGTGATGATTCAAAGGTGTTATAATGGCGGAAAATAGCCACACCCGCCATATAAGTTAAAAAAACATTCTTTCCTTAATTTGTCGAAAAGGTCATAAAGTCACTTGTTTGTAAAGTGACAAAAAGATTCCTTTCAAAACATTTAATAAAATTTCAAAAAAGGGAATAAATGAAATTAACCCATATTCTAGTAAATAATAAAAATGTTTTGAAATACATTTTAAGAAACACATATGTGGATGATAAATATGTCCCAGTAGATACTTACATATTAACAACCTCAGATAAATAAGAGATTCTAAAATTAACCCTTAACTTGTACTTTTCCTTGGTCGATGGTACGTTAACCTTCAATATAATAGTTAAATCATTGTAATTAAATTATACAAGAATCACATACACAAATATGATATCATATATGATCTTCTAATAATACTTTGTTAATAATATTTCAGTAGTATCATTGTTTTAGTGTTAAATGATTTGTTTTCCTTTACATGTTTTGTTACAAAAGTCATGTTTGTTATGGATAGGATGTATTTGATTCATATACAGAATGATATTATGATCTTAAACATTATTTTTAAATCATAAAATGAAAATTATTCTTGAATGGTTACGATGGGAATGAATCTCATTGCGTTCATGGAGAGGGTAATATGTACGTACGCACGAGCAAAAATATCATTCTATTGATGGTAAAATAAAATTTAATTGGATGTTATATCATATATAAAGAATAATTAAAATGTTATATTTATTATTTCTATCAATTATACTCATTATTATATCCATCCAAATAATTTAGTGTTGAATAACAAACTACACCATGACGTGGAGACGACAAGTTGTACGTACACACGTATGGTGACTTTGTCATTCATTGGAAGGATAGAATAATGAATATGGTTGTACCAAATTTAAACTAACATCATAGTATGTAGAAGATTCTGGACTTATTACTTTGTAATAGAAATAACAAAGAAATAGGAAGTGGAAGAAGAAAATAACTGTGAAAGAGGTGACGAAATTATTACCTCTACTTTGGGTGTTTCCTTTTGATTAGATCAAAAGGGATATTTAGGCTGGCTTTCTGATCAAATTAAGGCCTCTAGGTGGAATTGAGGGAATTTGGGAGGATATTTGAGTAGGTTTTGGACGAGGAAAATGGATTTGGAGGTGTGAAATTAAAAGAAGGGGAAGTACCCTTTAATAAGAGAGGTGAGGGTCACTTTAGGAAAATCTTGAAAAATTATTTTATTATAAAATCACTTTTGGTATCTAATGGCTCCAAATGGATTTATTTCTAGGATAAGGTGGGTATGGGTCTTAAATATCTCAACCAATAGGTTTTAGAAAAGTTTAGGTCACCATATTAACATTATCATTTAGATTTAAATCTTAGTTAAATTGTTTAACTTTTACCATGTCTTATTGTAGTATTATAATACGTGGTTAATAAACATACTATAAAATACCCAGAGAACCTAAATTGGTTCATTAATGACATATCTATCATTATATAAGTCCTTCAGACAAACCTTAAAGTCATAACAACTTTATCATTTCGGAAAAAAATTATTTAATCAACCATAACATTTCATATTAACCTATAAAATTCATGTAATGCATTAAAATTCTCAATTTACATTTATTTTAAAATTTATAATATCAATTATTTTAGTCATTCATTAATAAGGTAATTGCAGAATCATTATTATGTCATTATTAAATTTAATTATTTAACTTCTTAAAATTCTAAATAAAATACCATCTTGTAGGAAATAGTTTTAACTTTATAATGAATATATATAGTCTAATTTATCTTATTTATCCTTATATTAATTTTTTTAGTTATGAAAATTTGAATTTAACACTTTTAACTCTTCTTTAAATAAAATATTAATAAACATTCTAATCTAATCCATGTGGACAAAAAAAGATCATATTTTAATACTAAGGTTGATTTTGGTCAAAATACACTTATCCAATAGAATTAGTACATGTGTTAGGGTAATTATAATATCTTTTTAACCATTAATTACCTTATTTACTTTTAATCGTGGTAAATAAAATTAAAACGTTACTTTTCACAAAATATTATTTTCATCCTATTGAACCACATTTTACTTACTTATGTAAACTGTGTCTCTCATATTTTCGAAATTCAATTCAAAGAAGCAGTAAAATTACATTTTATGTCAATTTTCAAATGTACCTAGAGGGTGAGTAAAGACGTTAAAAAGTTCAATAAAATTTTACACATCTAATTTTATTAGAAAATGATTACAATGAATAAAGTTGAACTTATATAGGTTTTATGTATCTATTTTGACTAAAAATATATTTAAATAAAATAAATAATTATTTAAATAAAAAGTCGGGTTTAAACAATAACGCTGTGTTTTTTTACTGTACATCAAAAATTGAAAGTTTTCAGAAAAAACAAAAAATTTACCCTAAGCTAATTTTGATATTCTGAATCCAAAAATTAAGTCCATTTTGAAAAATAAAATGTATAAAATTTCAAAATGTGGGTATTACTATACATAACGGCTAGTTTTATTGGTCATGGTGTGCTAGAACTCAATGTTGCGTACAATGAAAGCTATTGTATTATTCAAAGAGAATCGTATCGTGGATGCTTAGGGTGTTATATTCTTCCCTCTTTAAAATAATTTTGTCCTTGAAATTTCTAGAATACTACTGCATAAAATGATTTGGGTGGTTCTTTATCATAATTTTCTCAGGATCCCATGTTGCCTTTTCCATTTTATGGTTTCTCTATAGAACTTTTACTAGACGAGTCATCCGGTTTCTCAAGACTTACTATCTGGTATCGAGAATTATGATAGGATCTTCACAATAATACATATCAGGTTCCAGTTCTATTTCTTCCTATGTGAGTACATGCGTTGGTTCAGGAATGTATTTTCTATATTGTGATATGTGTAACACACCATGAACATTGGAGATACATGGAGGCATTTCCAAACAGTAAGCTAAAAATCCAATTCGTTCAAGTATTTTGAAAGGTCTGATGTACCTAAGACATAATTTTCCCTTCTTTCTGAATCGTATAACACCCTTCCATGGAGATACCTTCATGAAAACATGATCTCCTACTTGAAATTACAAATCCTTCCTTCGGTTATTGGTATAACTCATTTTCCTACATTGATTTACTTTGATGTTGGTTTGGATAATCTTCACATTTTCCATTGTTACCTCAACAAGTTCTAGGCCTACGAGTTTTCTCTCACCAACATCATCCCAACAAGTTGGTGTGTGACACCTCTTTCTATGTAACACTTCTTATGGTGACATCTGAATACTTTAATGGAAGTTATTATTACAATAAAAATCTACCAAAGGTAGATACTGATAACATATAACTAGAAAGTCAAGTGAGAAAGATCTCAACATGTCTTATAAGGATTGAATAGTTTGTTCTGATTGTCAATCAGTTTGAGGGTGGTAGGCAGTGCTTAAACGAAGTTCAGTATCTAGGGATTTCTGAATACATTTATAGAATCTTGATATAAAACGGGTATCACGATTAGAAATAATCAAAAGGGGTACACCATGATGTCATACAACATCATTAATATGTATTCTTTCTAAACATTCAATTGGTGAATATTCTTTTATAGCATGAAAATGTGATAACTTGGTAAGACGATCAACAATGACCCCTATTGTATCATTAGTTCTAGGAGTCTTTGGTAGCCCTAGGAAAAATTCCATCGTAATATCATCCCATTTCCACTTAGGTATGGAAGAGGTTTCATGAATCCTCCAAGATATTGTCTTCCAGCCTTCACATATTGATAAAGAATACATCTTGAAACATATTCAACAATCTTCCTCTTCATGTTGTCCCATAAAAAATGTTCCATCAAATCTCTATACATCTTAGTGCTACTAGGGTGTATAAGGAAATTGGAGCTATGAGAATCATCCAACAATTATCTTTTTAGATTAGGTATATCAGGAACACAAATTTTTTCCCAAATTTCAAAATTCAATCTTCATATAAGATGTCGACCAATCTCCTATCGTCCACAGATTTATTTTTCTTTTAAAACTATTAATCATCAGTATGAGAACTTTTTATCTTTTCTAGTAAATATGGTTTGGAAACCATTTGAAAAAGTACTTATGTTTCACCTTCCATGATTATTCACATGTTTAACTTTACTAGATCAATGAACATAGGATGCCTTTTAAACTATCTTCTTGTTCATAACTCCATGGTCCTTTCTGCTCAAAGCATCTTCCACCTTATTTGCCTTCCCCATGTGGTAGTGTATATTGAAATCATAATCCTTGAGTAGTTAAAGCCATAATATTTTCCTCATGTTGAGTTCTTTTTGTGAAAAAATATAATTTAAACTCTTTTGGTCAGTATAAATATCACATTTTTCATCATAGTGATAGTGTCTTCATATCTTCAAAGAAGATATTACAGCTGCTAACTCAAGATCATGTGTGGTATAGTTTATTTTCTGAATTTTTAGCTACCATGATGCATAAGAAATAACTCTATCATTTTGCATAAGGAAACAACCAATTCCTTTCATTGAATCATCACTATAAATAACAAAACCATCATTCCCTGATGGTAGAGTCATGATAGGAGCATTGACTAATCTTTTCTTCAATTCTTCAAACCATTCTTCACACTCTTTTTTCCAAAAAAAATTAATCGATCTATCCTTGATCTTGGTTAATTGGTTAGACAATCAAGAAAAATTCTGGAAAAAATGCTGATAATAACCTCCTAAACCACTAAAACTGTGTACCTCAGTTATACTCGTCAGTGTTGGACATTCTTGTGTTTCTCATGTCTTTGAAGGATCAACATAGATTCCATACTTAGATACAACATGGCCAAGAAAAGAAATCTCCTAAATCCATAATTCACACTTACTAAACATCCCATATAATTCATTTCTTTTAAGAGTCTTTAGAATAGTGCACAAGTGGTTTTCATGATCTTCTTAGCTTTTGGATTATACCACAATATCATTGATACATACCACTACAAATTCATCAAGATATTCCTTAAAAACTATATTTATTAAATCCATGAAAACATAGGGTGGATTAGTCACTCCAAAAGGCATTACTGTAATCTCATAATGCTCATACCTGGTTTGAAATGTCTTCTTTGGAATGTCTTCCTTTTTCACGCACAACTGATGGTATCCATATCGAAGGTCAATATTTGAAAAATATTGAGCTCCATGAAATTGATTAAATAAATCCTCAATGGGAGGTAGGGGATAATTTTTCTTTATTGTTATAGCATTGATCTCCCTATAGTCAATGAACAACCTCATGGATCCATATTTATTATTTAAAAAAATAATAGGGTGTAAGAACCCAGGTTTTTATAACATGTCAAAATCCCAACCTTGTTTTAATTTATGACTGGTTTATAAGGAAATTGAAAAAATTGGGAAGTTTCTCGAAATTTCCAAACTACACACCATGTATTTTCATGTACATTCTGTGTATATGTTAGGTGAGTACCGGTCGTGTGCTCATCGAGTACATGTCGTGTCCTGACCGTGTAGAAATTTCTTCTACACGGCGTGTAGTTATAGACATGCCATATACCTTAGACTGTGTGAAGTCCATACATGGCGTTTGGGCATGTTGGCTCATTTAAACTTAGTACACGCCATGTTCCCCTTGGACACACCATGTTGTCTAGCCGTGTATGAGGGATATACATGGCATGTGGGAGAGGAAGAGAAGAAAACCCCATTACACGCCGTGTACCCCTAGGTACACACTGTGTACTCATGTCAGCAGGTTCTGGAAAGTAAGTCAGTAGAATTCCAATCGCCATATGAATAGTTAAATGATATACACAGAGTGTAGTCATGAATTACGAGCTGTGTACATTCTTTTTTTTCATTTAAACAGGCAGTAGCCTTGTATTGAGTTAAAACCTCAATATTTCGCCAGGTTTCACGAACCAAGCCAGCGGGGACTTCAATATTCTCCAAGATCTCCATCTAAACTCCGTTTCAAACACCGCTTAAACCATTGGAACCCCCTTGGTAAGGCCTTGATTCCTCTAGAGTTGTTTTCTAAATTTCAGTTCTAGAATGAGTTATTGGGGTTTGAGAGATTTTTATTCTTTTTTAGATCTACCTCATTTTAGACCTAATTTGGGGAGGTTATCGGAGGAGTAGAATCGTATGAGTCTTAGGTAGGTGGTGCATACCTTCTTTTATGTTTTCGTGGTCATTTGAGTGGCGCGACTTTCAGCGCCTTTTCGGTTATTTTGAGCGGAACCAATTTTTATCTGGTATTGCATATTAAACTGTTTATTAGACCCCTGGGATGCCTTTGGGTATGCCCTTTACCTTTTTTTCTTGAGCGGGGTCAGGCGAGGGGTCGTTGCTCAAATGGGGCATTTTGGCCGGAGATGCTAAAATGGTATTAATTTAATTGTGTTGTTATAAACTGTTGAGTTTAGTTTATTGAACATTGATATGTATTTTAGAGGCCTTAGAGACCTCAGTGTTGGTATGGGACAACACATAGTTAGCGCATTTCAACTATTGAGTTGTTTTCCTGTTTAAAAGTAAAATCATTTGATTATGTATGTAATTGCTGAATTGCATATCCTGGAACCATTTGGGTTGTGTTGGGTGTGGCTCAGATATTCTCAAGTGATGCTGATCACAGGTTGGGCTTGGCCCAGGTTACTTTGGGTGGTTCTGACCATAGGATTGGGCGTCATGGGTGTCGATTTGAGGAAGGATGACTGTTAGGTTGGGCATGGCCCGGGTTACTGGGATGGAAAGGCCATCAGACTTGAGCGGCATGGTTTCAGGGACACGAGGTGTTAGAGATGTTGTGGCTTGGGTACTATTTTGTTGATTACCACTCACCCGGAAACTTTGAGTAGTGTGCACAGAGAGAGACACCGTGATGAGGTGGTTTTGACCACTCGTGTGGGTACAGGCCCCTGTTAGTTGCGGTAAAGGTACTTTTGGTTTGGGGTGCTTACCGTAGGAATCCACATGGAAGGTGAGGAGCATTCAGGGGATAGCATTAAGGCTATCGAGTTGGGGTAAGATGATCTCCGTTATTTGAGGGCAGATATCATTGTCCCTCTAGATATTTTGTTTTTAGGGAAGATATCGTTGTCCCTCTAGATACTTTATTTTGAGGGCAGACATCGATGTCCCTCCAGCTACTTATTTTGAGGGAAGACATCGTTGTTCCTCCGGTTACTTATTGAGGACATGCATCGCTATTCCTCCGGGTTACTATTTTGTAGGAGTGTCTTTGGGACGTCGGTACTTGAGACACGCAGTGTCAGGGGGAACATGGTTTCGGGTTACATGATAGACATTCCAGCGTTGGCCGAAGCCGGTGACACTCCATGGTGGTTGCTGAGCACTAGTGGAGTGAGTTTTTATTCTTGCATTGTATTTTTATTTCTTTCCTTACAAATGTATGCCTAATTAAACACTTATATTAGGTACATTCCATTGTGTGGTATCCTACTGAGATTAATCTCACACCCTGCACATGACCTTTGGGATGCGTGCAGACTTTATGGATTTACGTGCAGGAAAGAGGTCAGCTTCAGGAGCTGGGCTGCATTAGCTATTGCATGAAGATGGTATGGACCTTGAGGTCTTTCCTAGCTGGAGTTACTTTGTTTTTCTTACTTTCCTGTATTAGGATGCATTCTGGTTTTTCAGCTACAGTAAGTTAGCCATTGGTTCCCTTTTTATTTATATCTATGTGACCTACTTTGGATGAATGTTTTTCTATTAGTAGTAGTGAAAAGTGATCATAATGTTGTTGTGTTTACTTTCCATTGTCGTTGTTTATATTTATTTCTTCCACTATTTATCGATATTGATTGTGCTTCTACTCTTCGGGTCTAGTTCGAGTCTGTTGAGACTTTTATTCCTCTGCATAACTATTATTATACTCAGACCAGTTCCATTATTATCCTCCGAGAGGGTATAGCCTCCCCACTATACCTATAAGACCCTCGCTGCTAGTCGGCAGCCTTCGGCGTTCAGGGAGGTGTGCCTAAGGTAATCGCACCAGACCCATTTAGCACTATTTGGGTGGCTTTTTGGGTCCGGTTCATTACATAGGGGCTCCCCATGGGGAAACTCTAGGGATAATAAATCATTTATTACTCAATTCCTTTAGTTTTTTTCATTAGTTTCAATAATTCCATAATGGAAATTCTATAAGTGGTCTTCGATATGGGCCTTGAACCAAGAATGTAATCAATGGAAAACTCAATATCTCGTTCTGGAGGATGTCCAATAAAATAATCTGGAAACACATCAACATATTCTTTCACAATAGGGACATCCTCTATTTGAACATTTCTTTCCTCGACCACAATTATTTCATTCTCTTCCTCACCAATAATTGAATTTAGTAGAGCTACTAGGGGTGGATATAGATAAGAATCAGATGGTGACATTTCTACTCTAAAGATAAGGTACTTCTAATCATCATTGAAAACTGTGACGTCCTTCTTCTTACAATAAATTTTTGCATCATTGTCCAAAAGACAATCCAAACTAAGGGTTATATCAAATTCAATCATGGGTATGATGATGAGATCAGTAGATAAAGAATGCTTATATTCTCTAATGGTAACTGATTGAACAAACTTTATTGCAACGATGCTTACCTTAGGAGTTTTGACTCACAACTCCCTTGTTAAGTAAAATTATAAATATATAATTTTCTTAGCAAACTGAGAAGATATGAAACAATGAGATGATCCAGAATCAAATAAATCATTAGATAAATTTTGAGGAAACCATTAAATTACCTGCCACCATGTCATTTGGAGCTTCAACCTTAGCGGTAGTGATCGCATAAGCTTGGCCTTACTCCCTTGGCCTTTTATAAGGTAAGTTTTATTTGGCACTTAGGTCATTCATTTGCATAATTCCCCATTTCTCCACAATTATAGAATTCAACATTGACATCCTCTTTCTTTATCTTACAATCACATGCTTGGTGGCCTTTTTTACCACACTTGTAACAGACTCCCATTCACTTCAGGAACATAACAGGATTTTCTTCCCATATTTATTGCAGGATGGAAATTCAACTTTTCCCTTCTTCCCCTTATTTCCATTTCCAGAGTGTTTGACAGATCTCTTCTTCTCCTGCATTTCTTTAAAGTCTTAATACTTAGATAATTCTTTTTCTGTCCTGATAGCACATGAGACTATATCTTCATACAATGAGAAGGATTGTGAGACTAATGATCGATGACAAAATGGGTTTAACTCATCAAATAATATATCAATCATACTCCTTGGGTTACATATATAATTTGCAGCATGCCTTGATAACCTTGTAAAGTTGGCCTCATACGTTGCAAAATTCTCATCCTCCTTTTGCCTTAGACTCAGAAATTGTCTTTTCATATACACTCGATGGTCACAAGAAAAGTAATTTTTCTAAGAAAATATATATAAACTCCATCCATTCTATATTTTATACTTCTTTATCCTCCTTTGTGTTTTTAATTAATGACCACCATTGATCTGCATCTCCTGTGAGCAAATAAACTTCCCTGAAAACTTTTTTCATTTCGCTACTCCCCAAAGCATGCAATATTTTCTCTAAGGAAATTATCAATTGCTCAGCTAGAAATGGATTTTTAGTCCCATTGAATGTTGGTGGTTTTTGCCTCATGAATCGGTATAACATTGACCCTCCGCGTTGTGGATTAGGGTGCTCCATATGGTTAAGGTTATTACTCATAACCCAAGTGAGTTGTCCCAGTATGGTTATAAGTTGTTTATCACCAATTGAATCACCAGCTCCACTATAATTATCTTGAGTAGGAAGGAAATACCTACATGGATTACGTACATTGATACAGTTTCCATTCCTTCCACTAGGTGCCATTTCTAAACAATATCATACACTAGATTAGTTTTTGAATCACAATACATAATTCCAAACTAGTAAAACACCTAACAGAAATTGAACAGTTTAGGCCTATAATCCATAATCATAAAAAAAATGTTTTCTTTGAGGAAGTATTTACTCATAAATCCTTCTTAATGGATTCTAAAGAAAATATTAATTATGCTAATCATATCCCTTGGGATTGTCATAACTAAGAGTGCCACAAGGCCCGTTTTCGTGTACTAGCATACCCTAGGTCAGGCCCAAAACTCCTTGTCAGAGTTTTCATTCCTAGGTACATCTATGCCAGAGCTACCTCTACCTTATCATATCCAATAAAGGATGTTTTTTCTTGTAAAACTCACAAAATATCTACATTACTAAAATTATAGGAAGTTCTTCTATACTAATCCTCAAAGTCTATCATTGGGTAGTGCTCACTAATCAGAGTATTTCTAAATCTAGTTTTCATTTTTTGTACTTAACATCCTATGATACAAACTATAATTCCTCCACCCTAGTTACCTAGAGTTGGTGAACTATTACATAACATTGGAATGATACAAGGAATCATTTCCAGAAAGACCGATCAGTTTAGTGGCCTCGGAAGTAATAGATGCATACATAAGTTTTGTGTTACATTATGAAATGAAAACCTACAAAATTGTGTCTCCTTTGAACACATTCATATCCCTTAGACTATCCCTTCATGCTAGTCATAATATACTTCTTCGCATCCTGGAAAAAATAAAACATAGAAAGGGGTGATCTCAGATGCTCAGTAAGGATAACAATATAGCAGAAACTATCATAAATAAGCATAAACATTTAAGACAATGTATTAGACTTAAACAAAATCATTTTAAACATAAAATTCAAAATAATATGGAAAATATAAATTAAATAATTCCATTTACTTATTAACATAGATATTATACTTTTCAAATAATCATATGCAATATCAATAGCTAATTTTATAATGATGGAATTCATAAATCCGGACATCATAACCACATAGTCAAGGTCTCATGCCAAGACTATAAATAATATTTTGTTATGGCCTTATGCCAAGACACTAGTTTGTCTCGTGAGACCTACTGATGCATCAATGAGTTATAGAGGGCTCTACCCATCACTTACTAAGTCCAATGCATTCCTCATATGAAAAGGTAGAAACATAACATAAACATTCGTATTAAAACTGGCATACGAAATGTTAATACTTTAACCACAAACCTTGAATGGTTTAAAAATAACACATCCACAGTCAAACATATCACAAAACCTTAAATACAATGTGAAATATTTTATCATAATAAGTCAACTTTAGACAAACGTAATATCCAATGAAGGATGTTGACATAGATGAAATCAATCCAAAAACTATTTAAGTGAAATATTTCTTTCTACATTGAAATAATTCAAAGGTAAAGAAAATAGTTATTTTCAAAATATTCCTATAAGATTGTAAAGGAATTTTCAAAGGTGTTATAATGACAGAAAATAGCCGCACCCGCCGTATAGGTTAAAAAAATATTCTTTCTTTAATTTTTTGAAAAGGGTATAAAGTACCTTTTTTGGAAAGTGACAGAAAGATTAATTTAAAACCATTTTATAAAAATTAAAACAAGGGTATAATTGAATTTAACTCATAGTATAGTAAATAGTAAAAAAATTTGAAATATATTTTAAGAAAAACGTATTTGGATGATAAAGAGGTCCCAGTAGATACTTATATATTAGCGACCTCGGATAATAAGGAGATTGTAAAATTAACCATTAACTTGTAATTTTCCTTGTTCAAGTGTATGTTAACCTCTTGTATAATAGTTAAATCATTGTTATTAAATTATATGTGAACCACATACACAAATATGATATCATATATGATCTTCTAATATTTCTTTGTTAATAATATTTCAGTATTATCATTGTTTGGGTGTTAACTCATCCATTTCCCATTATATGTTTTGTTATGTAATTCATGTTTTTCATAGATAGCATGTATTTGATTCATATCGAGAATAATATTAAGTTCCTAAACATTATATTTAAATCATAAAATGAAAATTATTCATGAATGGTTACGATGGGAATGAATCTCATCACGTTTAGGGAGACGGTAATCCGTACGTACGCACGAGAAAAAATATCTTTCTATTGATGGTAAAATCGTATGTAATTGGATGTTATATACAATATAAAAAATCATTAACATTTTATATTTATTATTTACACCAATTATATTCATTATTATACCCATAAAAATAATGATGTGTTGAATAGAAAACTACACCACGACGTGGAGATGGTAAGTCGTACGTATACACGTATGGTGACTTTGTAATTAATAGGATAGATAGAATAATGAATATGGTTGTAAAATATTTATAATAACATCACATTATGTAGAAGGTACTGGATTTATTACTTTGGTATGGAAACAAAAAAGAGAGTGGAAGTGGAAGAAGAAATGAAATTTGAAAGAGGTGATGAAATTATTACCTCTTCTTCGGATGTTTCCTTTTGATTTGATCAAAAGGGATCCATAAGTTGGATTTATGATCAAAGTAAGTCCTATAGGGTGAATTAATGGTATTTGGGAGGATATTGGAGCAGGGTTTGGCCGATCCAAATGGCTTTGGTGGTGTGAAATTAAGAGAAGGTGAAGTACCCTTTTATGAGGTGATGGTCATTTTAGGAAATATTTGAAATGTTATTTTATTATAAAATAATTTTTGGTTTATAATTGCTCCAATTGGATTTATTTAGAGTATAATGTGGATATGGGTCTAAAATATCTCAACTGATATGTTTTATAAATGTTTAGGTCATCATATTCATCTTATCTTTTATATTTAACTCTTAGTAAAATAGTTTAACATTTACCACATCTTCTTGTATTGTTATAATACATGGTTAATAAACATACTATAAAAAACTTAGAGAACCTAAAGTGGTTAATTAATTAAATATATATAATTATCTATTTCCTTTTTCCAAACATTATATTTTTAGGACTATTATATAATTTAATAAAATATTATTATTTTTAAAACTCATTTATGTCAAATATGACACTATTTTGTAATTGAGTTTTGTTAAAGTCATAACAACTTTATCACATTGAAAAAAAATATTTAATAAACCCTAACATGTTATATTAACCTATAATTTATATTTTAATGCATAAAAATTCTCAATTTAATTTTTTTTTAATTTTTATAACATCAATTATTTTAGTCTTTAATTTATAAGGTAATTACTGCATCATCATTGTATCATAAATAAATTTAATTATATAATGTCTAAAAATTATAAATAAAATAACATGAAAATTTTAATTTATATTAAATCTTTTTATCTTCATAATGAATATTTATAGTCAAATTTATCTTATGTATAACGCTATATTAAATATGTTTTAGTTATGAAAATTTGAATTTAACATTTTTAACTATTCTCTAAATAAAATTATAATAAATGTACTAATCTAATCCAAGTGGATCATAGAAGATCATATTTTATTCCTAAGGTTTATTAGGGTCGAAATACACTTATCCAGCAGAATTAATACATTTGTTAGGGTAATTATAATATCATATATACCTTTAATTACACAATTTACTTTTATTAGTGGTAAATAAAATTTAAAAGGTACTATTCAACAAAAATCATTTTCATCCTATTGAACCAAATTTGACTTAATAATTTCAACAGTGGCTCTCATATTTTGGAAATTCAATTCATAGATGTGTTAAAATTATGTTTTATGAAAATATGTAAATGTGATTAGAATATTGGTAAAGACGTTAAAAAGTTCATTAGAATTTTAAATATCTAATTTTATTATAAAATGACTCCAATGAATTACATTGAACTTATATAGGTATTATATATACATATTGAATATAAATAAATTTAAATAAAATAAATAATTATTTAAATAAAAAGTCAGTTTTAAACAATAATGCAGTTTTTTTTAACGATTCATTAAAAATTGAATGCTTTCAGAGAAATACCAAAAATTCACCCTAAGCTAATTTTGATATTCAGATTCCCAAAAGTAAGGACATTTTTTAAAATAAAAATTATAAAAATTCAAAAAATTGGCATTACTATTCATAATGGCAAGTTTGATTGGTCGTGTTGTGCTAAAACTCGAAGTTGTGTACTGTGCAAACTATTGTATTATTCAAAGAGAAGCATACCATGGAATCTTGGGGTGTTACAATTCCCTGTCAAATTCACCATTTATTTTGATTCGACTCTTCCTACATCATTAACCTTTAGAATAAGGTTGGATTAACCTTATAAGGACTGGATAATTTACCCTTTTCACATTGTGACAAAGATGCCACAGTCAGTCAGTCCCATCGGGTGATTGCATTGGATCAAGTACTTGGGAAATCAGTCCTCCTCAGATATAGCTTCCTTAGATGGTCTCCAATGGGTTTATTCATGGAGCCAAGAAAAGATGACAACTCGGGTATCCATGATTCATGTAGATTCTTTCCATTGGTATATGCTCATTAATTGATGATTTAACCAATGATAGGACTCCATTGGTCGAGAGGACGGGAAGTCAGGCTCACCGTACCCTTCCGGGGGAGGATTATTTCCTGTTTTGGGACTCTCCTATAGATTTAAGTAATGTTCCTATGTTTTTGAGTCCTTGGATCTTTCCCAAAGAGTGTTTCCTCACAATAACCTTGGTTTTCCAGATCGTCATAGGCATGCATATGTTTGATGCTACGGAGGTGATACTGACTTGAGCCATACAATAAGTTTCTATAGAGTTTATTATCATCTAGGGGAAAAGGTTATTTGATGTTGGGATCAGACCAATAAGATGTGTTTCCTATGTATCCCTAGGAGATGAGTCTGAACCCATGTAGTTTGGATTTTTTGGGTCTTGCACATAGACTCTTCCCATTTAAGGGGACATGATTGGGTGAAACCTTTTGGATGGGAACCATTTTGAGCTAAGGCCTTTAGATAGGCGTCCTACGTATCCTGATTTGGTCAGGAATAAGAGTTCTCTTAGTTCATATTTTTTGGGGCTTATGCATAGAAGCTGCCCATTTAAGAAGATATTTTTGAGTGAACCCCTTATCGATGGGATCCCTTTTGAGCGCGGGCCTTCAGGGAGGTGTCCTACGTATCCTGATTTAGTCTAGAATCAACGTTCTCGTAGTTCATAATATGTGGATGTTGTAATCCTCACAAACCTATAATCCCATGTGAGTCATGATCAGTGTGAGATATAAGAGGATGCAAGATATTCAACCAACCACATGCTTCCTCTCTTATTAGTGGGAGTGGGAGAGCCTACGGTGGATGTGGTTGAGGTGACCATGGGTGAGGGTGCATAACAATGAAACTTTCCACATAAAATTAAATTTAATGTCATGTGGCTTAGCCTCGGGATATTTTGGACTTACCTCAGTGGTAGGGCCCCAGAATACATTCTGGGAAAGTGGAGGAGTTTCATCCTCATCAAAGGAGAAGAGAACATAACTCCTTCAACTGATCACTATTCCTTATTTAATGGAAAATAAATTTATCACCCTTAATCCTTAGAATAGGGAGGTTCACGTTGTCATCCCAAGGTTGGACTCCAGGTTACCCTGGGAATGTAGACCCACAGGAATTCCTTAAACCTAAACTGTTATGGGGAGAGACTTTGTGACTCTGTTTACCAAGGGTTTGTAGACTCAAAGGGGAACTCTGATGTACCCAATGGTCTGATCATACATGTCTAGTGGCTTTGGAGGAGGCTTTGTATTGATGCCATTGGATGGGTTCACAGAGGGATTATGGATGTATGGATAGTAATGGAGTGGTGAGGTTGGAACTGGAGGAAATAGTACCTGAAAATACCTCATTCCAAGTATTGGTTTCTTATGAGGGATAGGGGAGGCTCCGCATACCGTAGTGGTATGTGGAAAGAGGTTCATTCCACGTACTGATGTGTTACAGGGGCATGGGTATAGATGTCTGCATACAGTAGTGGTACGAATCCTATCACACCGCTTTGGGTTTCATCTGCGTACTATTGTAGTACGTGACACCAGGTTTAGTCCACGTAGTGATATACTACACGAAAAACCATATTGAAGGACATTCCAGGGTATTATAACTTGCGGGGAGTTCATTCGGGAGAAGTATGTGGTTTTTGGTTTAAAACTTATGTTCACAGTTCTCTTTTTATTATTATGTTCCCCCTTTTTATGGTTCGTAACTGGCTATACCTACAGAGAGCATGGTTCGCAATTCGGGCTTCATTGATGAATCAAGACAGAAACCGGAATCTTCTCTGAGTTCTTACTTCCAACTTCTAAGTCCCCTTCAAGCATTGGTTGTCTATCCTCTCATTATTCTACTCAATTTATTTTTTTCTCCTTTTATAAAGCATTAGGTAAATTGTATCTATTGGTAATTTAACACCATTTCAAAATGCCCATGTAGAGATATTTTGATTCGTGGATGACTCAGTCAATCTGGGATTCACAGAGGTTATGGTTCACAATCATGGTTCATATAACCTTACCCATTATCTTCATATGTGAACTGATAATTTCACAATATGGTAAATGTTTTTTCTTTTCGTTCATGAGTTCTTTGGTGAGGTTGAGTGTGGTCAGCTAGGTTCGCTGGCCATTGCTCTGTAGGCCAACGCCTTGCAGATCATTTTGCGTACCTATTGGTTTGCGATCCATGCAGTATGTGGACCCTTCGTGGTGATGTTACATGGGCCACTTGAAATTCTTTGAAAACTTGAAGGAATTCAAGTTTCTTCTGAAATTTGCTACTCAATATGAGTCCATTTACCTTATTAGACATGTAAATGTATTTTATTCCTTCTACAATGTGATCGTGTGGGTATTTAATTCCCTTGATGAATTTTCAGGACCCTACATGGGGTACACACATTATGATGATATTTCATAGTCTGTTCAAGTATTCTTCTAGACATTCCATATAGGGGTACTTGGCCGCATAGTGTATACAAACTGTCCCCATGTGGGGTGAACACGGTGTATGTATACTCACCAAGGAGGAGTACATGGATTGGTACACAGACTAGTAGCCCATGTTGTGGTACACAAAATCTATATGTGATATACTCACTGAGCTCAGGTGTATTACAATCCAAGTGGGGAATAGGTACATATGAAGGTACCCACACAGTGGTACTCACCTTGTACAGGTCCAAAACACCATGTACTTCGGTAATTCACATGAAGAGTGGGTTATAACACATGAATGGGTAGGCATTTTGGGATAAAAAATATATACCTAGGGTACATGACATGTAATTTTTCTACCTTAGTAAGTTTGTCCTATTTTTCACTTTGATGTAAGAATTAGATTTATGAGTATTTTATTATGTGCATTTTTTCATTTGGATAATGATGGTGGAATACTTTTAGAATTAAGAGGCCGCTTGGATTTTTTTTTATTATGAGAGTTTAATATGAGGATTCCTTCGTGGTTTTGTTTCAGATTCCTCTTGGGGTCTACGTTGTGAGCTTTGAGGCCTATATGAGGGTGTGATCTCAATAATCATAAATGGAATGTGGATGTCATCCAGTATTGTTTTATGTGATAATGAATGTTTATTTTTAGGCTAGATCAAGTAGTATCTCTAAGGAGGTCTTGGTTTGTCCGTATGTGTCAGGACCAGTTGCTTGAGGTTAAAGATAGTGAGGTTTATCTCTTGGGATTGGGGACCAGAGATGCTCGAGCCTTTTGGATGTATTGATTAATTTGTTTGTAAATTTTTTATAGGTGAAATTATGTCGTAAAGATGATTATTAGGTAATATTTTGGATTCACTAGTGTGAGAGTTAGTACCCATGCATGGGTAGTTTTCCATGAAGGATGACTGTGTTTTTTATTTCCTGGGATATTCCTTATGGTTTCATTATGCTAAGGATCCCTTATGGAGGGTCTCTTAACTTTTATGTTTCTATGAAGACTGTTCTGAATTCCCTTATTGGTGGGATTTCTCTTTTGGATTCCCCAATGGGTTGGTTTTTGATATATGATCAGTGGGAGGTCCCTACAGGTGATTTGGGATTATCCACGTTGGGAACATCCTATTATTTTGGATGATCCATAAGAACCACTCGTATGGTGTCCTTATCTTACTATGGCCATTGGTCCCATGGAGGTTTTTCCTTTGGGTGTGGCCTGATATCTTGGGTGTAGTAGTTGAGTCCCATGGTGTAATTCCCTTTCTCTATGGCCTCAAAGAATGTGGGATCCCCAAGTTTAGTTTGACTATGAGGTGGTTCATAGAGAGACCTCTGTGGATATTTTTTTGGATGTTCATATCCAAAGTGCTGACAAAGGCCCCAAGATTTGTTGTTTAAGAGTTGATTGGGGATGCTAGTTCCACTATTTAGATGGTGGGTTCAATGTTGGATCATCTCAAAATCGGTTAGCATTTGGTTGTGATGTTTGATGCATTTTATTCTCATTACTATGATATGAGGGGGATACCCTTGGGTTATTTATAGATCAGTCATTTTCTAGGAGTTTTTATCTTTTTATCTCCTCATTTTTTGGATGGACTGATTAGACATGTTTAGGGAGATAATGTAATTTCTAGATAATAAAATTTACCCATGTTTGTGGGTTCTGCCAAGATAGGGGTGGTTTTATTTGTCATGGATGTTGTTTCACTCTCGTTATTGTATATGGATCCAATATAATATTTCATCCCTTCATTCCATGTGGATGGAGCCCATAGAATGATGTATCTATCAATTCCATGTGTTGGATCGTGAGTCATTTTTCATGGCATCCAAGACATTAAAGATCTCTAACTTGTGGATGGGAGGTACAGTTGCTATTTTTGATCATTCCATGAGAGTCCTAGTGCCTGGAAGATGAACTTGGTTAGGATGACACATATATTTACACCCTGGTGTATGGAATTAGTTCTTTTTTGATTGGTTATCTGGGATGTTCTGTGTTGAACTGGAAGATGTGCTAGTTGTTATGTGGTTGGGTGAGAAACATGTTATAATCATCTAGTACAGGCCAAAGAGGGGGTATATTTACCATGAGTTTCAGGATAGAAATTGATGGTTGGATTCTTTCATTTTTTTTTCTCCCTTTATATTCCATTGTTAATTTATAACAACTATAATTATTATTTTTTTCTTGGCTGGGCATATCACATTTCTATTCATTTCTTATGACTACAGATTATAGGTCCATCATTGAGTGTTTCCTATTAAGATTTATTTATCACCCCTATACATGTACCCTCGTGGGTGTGAAAACTTGATGTCTACTTTCAGGTTTGATCATAGTTTACATGATGGTTGGGGTTGAGGCTGAATGTTTCTTGATTGAGTGGAGACACTCATGCGAAGTCTTGGGATCAGGTTGGTGCAACTCAATCTTCATGGAGACGAGGTAAGTAGGTTGGACTGGTGTGCAAGTGGAGAGTATTATATATATATATATATATATTATTTTATATAATTTTTCATCCCAGTGGGTAAAAAAAAAAAAATTAATACATTGAGTTTGTATGACTATATTTTTTATTCCATTTGTTATAGTATCAGTTATTTTGTTTCATTTATTATTTGTACTATGATGTTTAACCCTGTGTATGAGTTTGATTATTTTATACTCTTGTTTCACCCAATACATAGAGTATAGTCTCCCCACTTCATCTATTATATATTTCCCATTGGTTGGAAGCCTCTTGAATTAAGGGAGGCACACATGATGCATTGTGGCGGGCCAGATTAGGTGACATGTTAGGTCGACCTAGGCTAGTTATATACATGTTACTCTAAACTATTTTCCATAAAATTATTAGTCATGGTCTAAGAGGAATGGCTAAAACATGTTTGGTGTTAGAAATATATTAAATATCCAATATTTTATATAATAAACTAGATATATGATACCCATAGATCACCCTCCTTTATAGATTTATAAATGATGGTGTGGCCTATTTTTGTTTGTGACATTGTGAAATATCAATAATTTTCCTTGTGGTAATTCCTAGATTGAGGGATATGAGAGAGTAAATTCCATATAATGATGATAAATTCGTTGAAATATCCATAAAAATAATGATTAATAAGGGTATTTGGATATTTTATAATGTAATATTAAAGTGAGATAAATTCTGGAATATATTGTAGGATCAATCGACTAGATTTTTCAATAATAATTGAAATTGAATAATCCAATAGAGAAAAGGTAGTCAAGTGATATTTCCCCCTTCAATCTCGATAATTGAGAAAAGGGAGTCAATAAATGAAACCATACCATAATAAAGTGGAATATAATTCAGACATGGAATATAATAAAATTTTCACATAGCATGGAAATAAAGAATGAAATTGGAAAAATAAGGGGAACAAGCATAATCATATGATAATATACCATTTTAATTATATAATAATAATAATTATGGCCAGACATGGACTTGTGAACATAGCATGACCGCTATTATACACATTCATCACCTTTTTCACATTGATAAACTACAATTATACCAATGTAAAAACTTGTGATTGTAAATAAGACACAATTATACCAACACATAGAATTATGAGTATATATTAACTACAATCATACTCATCGACAACTTTGTGAGAAAATATTAACCACAAATATGGTGAAATATAATCTTTGGAGCTTAGATAAATGAATAATATACCCACACACAAACTTGTCAGTATATATAAATAGATATTATTCCATTAAAAACTTATGATCATATCTAAACCACAATTAATTTAATGACACGAAATTTTATTCCCTTTTTAATGAATAAATACCTTATCAAGTAATATATATATATAACACATGAACTACTTTGGATATTTTAAATAGTTATAGTCTTTTGGATATAAAAGACCATCACACATCTTAACCATTGATAATATATCCATTGTACAATGACTATTAATATTATTATATTATAGTTTATGATAATGTAAATAGATTAAAGTAGTGATGGCTTGGACTAGAAGGATCATACCCTTTAAAGCCTATATATCAGAGCTTATAAGGGGGATAACATCAATAGGCTTGCTCCTTTACCAATACCATGCTTATATTAAACAAATAATATATGGGAATACTATTTATAGGAGAAATTCAAGCCCATCAAGATCATGACCCAAACATGTTCATCAAACTGCCCATGAAAATATCAGCATTTCACACATTACACTTAAGTCAAACACACCTGTAATATGGGTTTATATATCTAAAAAATAATAGTATAAATTTTTATATTTTTATTTCTAATAAAATCATTATTATATTTATCATTTTTATTATTACTTTTTAAATGATTAACTAATAATTTTACAAAAAAAATATATATTTTTATGCGATGAAATGGTAATAGTATTTTTTTAATGTATATTTATAACTAGGATAATATATTTAATAAATTTAGGGACTTTTAAAATAAAACTTATTTTAACACGATAATTTTTTAAGTACTTTTTTTAAATATAATTGATAAAATAATTTTACAAAGCCAATTGTAGATTTTAGAAGGGTCAAAAAGCTTTTATGGTCAAAAACTATTATTTTTGAAAAGAAGATGATTTTGATTTAAAAGATTAAATTCTAAACTTAATATAATTATTTGGATAAACCAAATTTTAATTTTGAAATCAGAACATCAAAATTATATAATGGTGTTTTTTCATAATTTTTGGAGATAATAAATTTTTTGGGTAAAAAATTAATATGGTATAAATATATGATCTATATTATGACATCATAGAAGTTAAAAATTAATTTAATAAATATTATACAAAGTATAAATTACCAAAACTATGTTTCCCCTTTAAAATAATGTTTTTTTTGGATTAATTTCATAAACCCTTAACAAATCCACGAAAACCTATATTATATTTTATGGTTTTAAATTCAATTATTTATATATCTCACTCACTTCCACATCCTCGGGGGTAATATTTTAATTGTTTTGGTTGAAATCCATATAAAATAATGAGACAAAGTCTTATTTTTGAGAAACCAAAGAAAAAATCTTGGTTATGATATGTGGTTTTGATTTATTTATCATATAGTGTCCAAAACCTAACTTTTGAAATTAGTAAAAAAAATCTACTCCTTTAATTTAAAAAACTAACAAACCATATATTAATATTCACTAAAACCAATATTCATATGAATTTAATTTTATATTACCTCTCTATTCCCCCCAAGGTTCCCCACGATCTTATGAAGCTCAACCAATGCTTTTAGAAGCACCCTCTCAAAGTAAGGGATCATCTCCATCTTCAATTATTCAGGAACCATATCTATATTATACATTAGATTCTTAATCATTATTATTGGGATAGTTTATTATAAATATTTCCTAATATATTCATATTTTTCCAAGTGATAATATACCCCTTTCACTAACATTAATTTCTTCCATGAATTATTATGTAGCACCGCCATTCTTTTGAAATTGTCCTATGATTTTCCCTGGAAAGTATTTGTTTAGTGAAAACCCATACCCATATCCAACTGGGTTATTTTCTTAGTTTTAACTATAATTTATTGATTGCGTAATTCCATGTATGTGACCCACACTCCTTAATTACGGGGTTAAAATTGATGAAATATGTTATTGTGTTTAATGATATATGTGGAATACATATCCATGTACATGATATGAATGTGACATATTGGCCCAGAATTATATATCCCTATAATAAAAATTGTAATATTTTTATCTATTGAGATACTTTGTATGGTGAATGGGGTTTATCCTAAGCACACTATATTATGATTTCTAGGTAGTTATCCTTGACTTATGCGAATGTTGTTAGGTTTTATGTTTCCACCTCATTCCCTTGTTGCATTTATGTTATCATCATATATCATGCATCGATGATTATGTTTATGATTTTCACCCCACTTATGTCACCTTGATATGCCTATTGACACACATGTATTACTTTAAACATGTTATTATTTGAATATTAGCTTACTATGATTTATATCTCACTCCATTCCTATGATGTACTCATGTTATCATGTGGATTTTTAGATGATCTGTGGAATATAAGGTAATGATTCATAGTATTTAAAATAATAAAGTTATACCCATGAATTAATTTATGTTATAATGTACATAAATTACCAAATACATTAGGCCCCATGATCTTATGTGGTTTTATTATGTGTTCCATTATATAATAAATCATGAATTGTGGTGTATTAAAGATATGGGTTTTCATAGTTGGTATCATAGTAATGTCTAGTTATTTTTTGATTTTTTTTAGAGATATCTAGTGAAATCCATAGAAATTATACTAAACATAATAAAACGACCCAAAATTTTGGAATAATGTATTGAGTAAGTGGTTTATAATAAAATTCACCACTTCCTAGATACTAAATGTGGATTTCAAACCAAAAAATGGCACTATGAGATGGACTCGATCATCGCATAGTAAATAACAATGAACCTTGCTGTAGATATGGTTTTACAATTCTAGGGGATATAATTTTTTAAACTATCAATTTTATTATGAACCATTATTAAGGGGATAAAATTGATCATAATTCATTTTGTTAGGAAATTGATCATGGATTACATATATTGAAACATAAAAATCTATAGGTTATGAAATATATGTTATTTATGATTTATCCCTTTAATGTTCATGGTTTCCCATTTATGTGATGAATAGTTTAAAAATAATCATCCCTAATTTAACCTTTATTCTATTAAATTTTTAGAAATAGATGGAACTTATTCAAAAACCAATGTGAGGGTAAATATGTTGAATTTCCAAACGAGATCCCCAAATCGACGATAGTAAGAATCACAAACCGCATGACAATACATTCCCAATTGACTGTGGTTTTTAATAGATAACTGAATCAAGATGAACACTTAAATATACATATGAAATAAAATGTTTCAATTGAGACCTTTATGTGATGAGGCGTTTGAACTTTAATGGATGTTCCAATATCTTAATCATGGAATAATGGATCCACTCCATATAGAAGAAATTCTCCATCCTTGAATGTTCTTCACAATAAAATGTCATGACGGATTTTTACTGTAAGGAAGAAGAAGCTAATCAATGGTGGATGTTGATAAAAACATGAATCCTAATGAGGGTATCAAAGAAATTAAGTAGAAGTAATTATATAAAACGGTTTTTGATAAATGTTTTCATATAACTCTCTGATTACAAATAGGTAGGGGCTTCCTTATCATCATGAGAAGGTCAATGAATCTATTTGGGAGAAAAGGAAAATAACAAAATACTTACATAATAAACCGACATCATTTTCATTACCCACAAAATTATAGTGGACCGCTTCTTTTTCAGGATAATAGTGTGTCTTTGAAAATACATATCCATTAAGGGCATTGAAGTTTATTAGGAAATTTTCTGATGTTCCGTCAATGTCCAAATAGAGATCAATGAATCTCAAGTTTATCACATGTATGAAGACAATAATATGAGAATAGAGTTTTATTTTGGTGGTATGATAGAGAAATCTAATCAAGAAATAATTTTAAACATCCCACTTGTCAAAATTATGGCAATAAGCATCTAGAAAATTTATTGAATGGGACAAGGAAATATGCTAGGTTTGGGAAGAAAGGGAAACAAGCAAGCGATTTTTGATGGGATAAACTATCCAATGTGGTTTATGAAAGGAATGATCCAGTAGAACCTCAGCCTATTCTCCAATGTTTCAACTAAAAGAAAAAAAAGAACTATGAAAATCAAGGAACTAAGACAAGTGTTGTTGAATATATATGATTATTAAAACCACTATGGCCTAGTGAGATATAAAAATGTTATTCCATCAAAACTATTAAGGTGTGTCTCTAAAATAAAGTGGTGACAGGTAAACTAGTTATTAATTGATGTGTTGAGAACATAATATTTGATTTTGGTTCTAAACATTCTTTAATATGACCCCATTTTAGTAGAACTAGTGAAACACCACCTCAATACATGGATGTTGAGTTATTAGTGAAGACAATAAATGAGTCAATTGTTGTATTTCATGAATATAACCCATAACATATCAAAACATGTTGGATGAATATCCCAGTGAACCTTGTGATAATTCATTTTTCATAAATTGAGGCAATTCTATTTATGGATTAGATTTACTTATATATATCCAATATAAATTTATGAGAGAAAGAAATCACCCTCCCTATCATGAATATTTCTATGATTCTATAAAATTCCATGGTGGTGGATAAATATACATTAGTATCATCATCTAAAGAATGGATATTATTACCCTATGTGAAAGTGTATCTTTATCAAATGATTGAGACTAAGGAAATGATCAACATTAATGGAATTACCATTATAATGGAATATTATAAGGTGTTTTCTGAATAATTTCATAGATTTTCTGGTAGCTGAGATGTTGAGTTCTCAACCCATATTATACATTATGATTTTCCAAAATACAAGACTCTGTATAGAATTTACATTATTGAAATTGAGGAGCTAAATATGATATTATAGGAGAATATGGATAAAGGGTTTTTTATGCCATATTATTTAAACTTTGGGAGCACTGTTCCATTTTTTCAAGAAGAACGATGGGAAAATATGCCTTTACATTGATTATCATGACGTCAATAAGATCATGATAAAGAGAAATCATCCTCTTCCATATATTTATTTCTATTTTAATCAACTATAGGGATCTCAATACATATCCAAGTTAGATCTTCTTTTGGGATATTTCCAAGTAAAAGTGAAGGAGGATATCCCCAAGAATGTTTTTCATTCAGGGTTTATGAACTATGAGTTCATAGTGATTACATTTAGACTCACAAATTATCCAAAAATATTTATGGACATGATGAATATATTAATTAGTTAACACCTTGAAATATCTATGGTAGTATTTATAGATGATATTCATATCTAATCTAAAATAAATGATAAATATGTGGAGTATTTGAATGTGATACTAAAGACATTGTGAAAGGAAAATATATTTCAAAAGTACAAAAATTTTGATTTTTGGATGGAGAAAATAACCTTAATTGGGTATGTTATCAACGGTAAAGTGATATACGTGGATCCTTCAAATACTGATGTAATTTAAGGATGATCAAGACCAACATATGTGATAGGAATCTGATGTTTCCTTGAATTTGATGGGTACTATCATAAATTTTTTAGTAACATCTCAATATTTTCAACCATACTATGAAATATAACTTAAAAATGAATCATTTCTTTCAAGACTAATGAATGCAATGATTGATTTAAAGATTTGAATAAATGTTTCGTCCTTGCACCTGTACTCACATTACCCACTAGTGGGGAAAGATTTGTGGTCTATAGTGATGCGTACAAAAAAGGATTGGTTTTCATAATCACGAGTCATGAAAAATTGATAACATATGACTCACTTTAATTAATGATACATGTATAAAAATACTAAAACCAGAAACTAGATTTATATATAATGATCTTCACAATGCTGATTTGGAAAAAACATCTCTATGTAGAAAAGCATGAGATATATACGGATCATAAAATATTTAAGTATATATTCACAAACAACATTAATATGTTCCAATGAAGGATGTTACATCTAATAAAGGATTATTATCATTCAGTCCACTTCCATCATATGAAGGATAAAAATTTAGTGGATTCTACGAGTAGAAAGTATCTTTTAACCCAATCCATGATTAGGATTGAATGATACCCAATAATATTGGACATGAAAAGGATAGACATGGGAATAATGAAAGTATATTCATATTACCTTCCTAAAGTAACTTATCAACTATATATCCTTGAGAGGATCAAAGATTATTATTAGGATGATGAGGAACTATATAAAAAGGTAAGAAATATTATAGAGTTAAGCTTTTCAAAATACAGAGTAATTTGGTTTCAAAACTAGATATATATATATATATATCCCATTAAATCATAATTTAATAAGGAAATTTTGGTTGAAAGAAATAGATCATCAATCTATATTCATCCAAGAATCCCTATGATGAGAAGAGATTTGAATCCAAACATCTATTGGGATAAAATAAATATGTATATTGAGGATTATGTATGTTGATTCTTGGTTTTACAACACATATAGGTTGATGAAATGACTTTTAAGGGTATGATGCATCCATTGTCCATACCAGAATGGAAATGGGAAAACATAACCATGTGTTTAATCATAGGCCTACCAAACACACCGAATGAAAATAAATCCATCTTGGGGGTAGTTTATCTCCTTAAATTTTTTCAAAATATATTTTTATGAATGAATATTTCTCTATCAACCAATTAGAAAATATATATATAATATAATGGTTAATAATAGATGGAGTGACACTCTCTATTGTATTTAATCAAGATAAAACGTTTACCTTTTTATTTTAGAGAATCATTCCGTAAGCGTTGGAAACAGAGTTGATTTTTGGTACTACTTATCACCCTCAGACAGATGGTTAGTGTAATAGAATCATTCAAAATATTCAGAATAATCTCATAAAATGTTCAATGGATTTCCAAGGATGTTGGTATCAATATATTTCCTTAGTGTAGTTCTCATCTAACAACTGTTTCCATTCATGAATTCAGATAGAATATTATGAGTCATTATATGGGGAGAGGTTTCAAAATCCATCATTCTGGGAAATAAGTTGGAGATTGTAAGTTGACGGGACCTGACATTTTCCAAGAGATGACTTAGAAGGTTTAAACTAGTAAATTTCATATAAAAAAACCACACAACGTCGGAAAAAAGATATGTTAAAAATCATTGATGTGATCAAGAGTTTGAGGCTGGAGATAGATTTTTCTTTCATTTATATCAATGGGAGAGAGTCATGAGGTTTGGGGTGAAGAGAACACTTATTCCAAGATACATATTCCACTTTTATATCATTGATCCCATCGAAGAAGTTGCATATCCACCAACACTCCAACACAACTAATCTAAAGTACATTATGTGTTCCATGTATCCCTATAGAGGAAGTATGTCTCATACCCATCACATGTAATAAATATTAAGGTCGTAACATTGGATAATGATCATTCATATGAGGAGTAATTAGTGAATTTATTAGATCATAGAGATAAAATTATACAAAATAAGACCACTCACTTGCTCAATTTTTTCTGGAGGAACCATAAGTTTGAGAAAGAGACATGGGAAATGGAAGAGGTGATGATATTGTAGTACCATCGTTAATTTTAGTGTATGAAATTAAAACATGAATGGATATTTTTCTGAAGGGGGTATGAATGTAATAACAAATGAATTTATTCCCTTTTCGATGAATAAATTCCTTGTCCTATATTGTAGATATAGAAAACACATCCAATACATTAGATATTTTGGATGCTTGTAATATATTGGATTTACAAGACCATTAATCACTATAAGCATTGACAATATTTTCATTTTATAGTAACCATTATGATTAATATATTAAGGGATAAGATAACTTCCTATTGACATAGAAGGAAGGATCAATGGTGTTCACGAGTATGATATCACCCAATAAAGTCCATTTGTTGGAGATTCCAAGGGATATATCATCATTGGAATTTTCCCTTGACCAATCCTAAGAATAGATTCAACAAATAAATAATGAGAGAAAATAATAATTAAGATCAAGATAATTGAGATCCTGACCCCAACAATTTTCAACAAACCAACCTAATAAAATATCACCAATGGACACTTTACTCTTAGGCCATACATAGATCTATTAAGGAGTAATGAATCTAGACCTTGATAATATGAATTTGTATTATTTAGTAAAATAATGATTATATTAATCCTTTTTGTTATTAATTTAAAAATGATTAAAGAATTAGTTTAGTAATAATTAGATGTTGATGAGATGAAACACCAACTATATTTTTGGGAAATATAAAGTGTTTATGAAGACACAATTTTCAAGGAATTCATGATTTTTTAAATGAAATTTTATTTTGATAAATTATTTTTATTATATAAAATTTATTTCAATATAAATGATAAAATAATTTTACAATGTTATGTGTAATTTTTATAAAGGTAAAAAACTATTATTATATAAAAAACCTCTATTTTTCAATAAATGAGAATTTTTATTTAAAAGTGTAAATTCAAAAATTTAGAGAATTATTTTGATATAACAATTATTCTGAAATAATCATCTCAAAATTATCAAATAAGTAAATTTTCATATTTTTCAGAGACAACCAAAATTTTTAGTTAATATTATATATGACATAAATATATAGTGTGTATTATGAAATCATAAAAGCCAAAAACTAACATAATAAAAAAAATAAAGAGTTTAAATGAGAATAACTATGTTTAACTGTTAAAATAACTCCTTTTTAATGTTAATTTATCAATTTTTTAAAGCCTTAATGAATCCTCCAAAGCTTATATTAGTTTTTAATGTTTTAAAATCAATTATTTATAAACATGAATCACTTCCACATAAATAAGGGAATTATTTTAATGTGTTTGTTTTATGGACTTATAAAATAATTAAATACACTCAGATTTGGAATAAACCATGGGAAGAAACCATATAACATTTTATTGTTTGGATTAATTTATTATATAGGGTCCAAAACATATGTTTTGAAATTAATAAATAGTTATCCTCTCTTTTTCTATAACAACCCAAATAATATCCAATTCCTCTTCCCAAAAAAAACATTAGAGAATGAAGTTACTCTACCCTTACATATTTATATACCTAAAAATGTTCTAACAATATCTTATGAATCTCCCCCAAAAGCTTCTAAAAACACCCTATACAGGTACGAGATCATCTCTTTTTCCTATTTATTAAAGAAACATTATTATTTTATTCATTTTAATTCCCAATTTTTCATTTTTGGATATGTGTTTACACATCTATATTATTTTTCTTATATTTTATAAGCGTATATTAACCTCTTTCAAACTCATTAAACTATTCCATGAATATCTATACACCCCCATTATGCAACCAATATTATCCAACGATTTTCCTTGCAAACATTTTGTATAGTGAATATCCATTCCCATTTTCAAAAAGGGTATTCACTTAGTTATATATATATTTAATTATTGGAAAATTCCATTCTGGTAACCCATACTACTTTATTATGAAGTTAAAGTTGATGAAATTTTTTATTATGTTGTATAATCTGGGTGATACACTTATGCATGTATTTGATATAATTGTGATAGGTGGACCCAAAATTTTATATCCCTCCAATGTATTGGGTAATGTTTTTATATCATGAGATACCATGTATGGTGGACGATAGGTGATCCTAAGAAAACTATATTATGAATCCTAGGAGGTTATCCTTGACATTTCTTTATGATTTCATGTTTTTTTTGGTTTCACATTCCCATGTTATATTTACGTTATCATCTTTTATCATACATTGATGTTCATGTTTATGATTATCACGACACTTATGTCACTATGATATGTATATATAATTGAATTTATTACTTTTATCATGTTATTATTTTATTATTCCCTTTCCGGGCTTTACAACTCATCCAATTCTTATGTACATCGCTAGGTTATCTCGTTCCATTTTAGAAGATCCAAGGAATATAAGATATTGTTTAGGATTTTTTAAAATTATTGATGTTTTACCCATATTTTATGTAATCTTCTCATGTACCAAATATTTCAAATAGTATAAGTATAATGATCTTCAAGGGTTTTATTATGTGTACCTTAATTTAAAGAATTATAAATCAAGGTTCATTTTTCATAATTATACACACATATGAAATACAGTGAGCATAAAAAACAACAATTACATTCACCCACATCCTTGTGATCACAACATAAAAATCATTATCTCATGAGATATAAAACCATAAAAAATTTAATTTAGGTTGATATAGGACCAACCCCATTAATAATACACATATTTCTTGAAAATTGGATAAAATTCATTAAAAATTCATAATAATATTATGGATAAAAAAGGGCTTCACCATATTTCCAGATTTTATCACTAAAATAAAAGTAAATAATGTAAATGGTAGATATGAAAAATTAAATCACCCAATAAAATTTTTTCACGAGAGATAATAATTTGTGGATTATGTAACATAACGTCCAATGAAATAATATTTTTAAAGCCTAAAAACAAAATATAGTTTAAAAAATTGAATAATTTTAATAGTTTTTTATTATAATCATAAAATATTAAGGTAATACTCACATTAAAAATAAACTTTTGAATCAGTGAAGTGAAATTATTTAAAGAAGATTTATTTTTAAAATTAATATTAAATAATTTAAGATAAAAAATGACGTCAAGATTTCAAAAAGGTGATGTGAAAAGTTTTACATTTTTAAAAATTAATCTTTAAAAAGAATATATGGAAAATAAATAATGGTTTCAAAAAGGTGATGTGAAAACTTTGGAAAAAATGATTCTTTTAAATAAACTCCAATAATAGATTTGTGTGATGAAATAATGGTTTTTAAAAATAAATGTGAAATAAAATGGAATAATATATGATCATGGAAAACAAAATCCTTTTAAATATTTGAAAACACATTTATTGAAAAACGATATTATTAACAGGATAATTAAACCATTTATTTTGAATGAGAAATGATGAATATAAAGAAATATGGACATAAAAATTTTCAGTTTCCACTATCTAATTGAGAATGTTAGTAGGAATTAAAAACATAGATATAGAGAAATAATCAACTAAATGTGATGATAGTTATTCTTAAGAAAATTATATTTTTTTATGAAAAATAGATACATGAAAATATAATTATTTGGTGTGAAACAATATTTCCTTAGAAAGGAATATTTAAATATAATATAAATACTACATTAGGTATGATTATTAAAAATTTAATGATTTTAATTTATGTGGATGGATTATGACTCAAGAAAAATATTTGAGTTAAGAAAACCCCTTACAACTAGAAGATAATTTAAATGAAAACATATTAAAAGAGTGAGATTTATATTAGACATAAATTAAAATTATAAAATAGGATTTCAAGATATAATATCTCAAATATGTAGTATAAACATCACATAAATTAAATTATGTACGTAACAAAATTAAATTACTTTAAGAGAGTATTTTTGAGATGAAAACACTTACTTGTATACAAACATAGTCAAATTTTCTCTCACCTACAGAAAAAATATAACCATATTAATAATAAATTTAGTAACCTTATTCATATATGTTACTATGTTATAAAATTTATTTATGATATTTTATTTTTAATATATTAGTAATTAATTTCTTATTTTTACTATTGGGTATTAGTAACTTTAATTATTTCATGCATGTGTTATGATATAGACATAAGAACTATTCTTTGAAAACTATTTTACCATTACTAGTACATATAATATATTTAAAGTTATGTTTTATAATTACCTATAATTATATATTCCCTTTATATGATTATTCTTCAGGTTTTGGGAAAATGAATTCGATGAAGAATAAGTTTCTGGTATTTAATAATATTGATGGATTACCTAACAACAATCATTAATTTTTTCATCCATAAATAATCATATTCATGATTTTTTAACAATATATATGATATATAATAATAAATTATAATTTATATCCATCTATTAACGAGGTAATGAAAATTATAATATACTATTACATTGATTTTGTAGTCCACACATATGCATAAAAGGTGATTTCAATTACTATAAGTCAAGGTTAAGGATTATTATAGTTTATTATTCTTAGAAACTTAATCATCTTATAAATATCAAACTTATATATTATACTTATTATTAAGAAACTCTTTGTATGAAGGTAAAGGAAAATGGAACACGTTATGTCGTGCAGGCAGAAGTTTGCATATATGCACCATTGAATTTCATATTTTATTAAGGGGAATGGGATTGGTTGTTAGTGTGTATCAAAAAAATATAAAAAAATTAATATAATATAATTATTTAATTCATAATATTATATTAAGAAAAATAATTTTGAAATGGAAAGATAAAAGAAAAATATATTATAGAAAAGATTCAAATTATGTTGGGAACTTTGGGTTTCCTTACCGAGAGTCTTTAGAAAGAAATGGAATATGAAAATCCCATGTGACTTAAATATTACAATAGTGAAATAGGATTCTAGGGGAATAAAATAGAGAGGTATTTCAGAAGGAAATTGTATTTTTAGTGTGGTATTGAATTTGTTGTTAGAGAACCATTTTTAAGTGTGGATAATTCTATTTTTCTAAATATTTCAACTTACTATAAAGGTATTAAATGTTAAATATAATGTCCCATGAGTTTCAAACATAGATATTACTTTTATTTATAATAATATTCATTACATTACTAAATCACATTCCTGAGGACCATAAAATTTTAGTGACTTTGGAAACTTGAAACACATTCTTATAATTTGGTGAAAGATCTTCAAAATATCACAAAAAAATATTTCACTTTAGTACTCCTATTCAAAAACATTATTTATTACATGAGGAATATAAAAATTATATATGTTGTGATCATATTCTTAGTAAGGGTAAAAATATAATATACCTAATCATAATATGAGAATAAGTGTTTTGAAACACAATCACAAACTATGAATATCAAATCATGCATATCAATGATCATATACATTATTCAGGGAATAAATATTGGTATTTTATAAGAAATGAATCATAATATAATCAAAACACATGATCCATGAGAGTATTACAATGTAATAAGTCATGTCATTTGTGATATACAATAAGATTATAATATCATATGTTAATGATACATACCAAGACATTCATAGTATCTTAATCTTGGTCTAAGCAACCATGTACCTAATAAGTTCTTGGGATTACCTCTTATGTACCTTTTAGTTTCAAGCGTAGGATGAATTCTTCTGTACCATTTTAGATCATAGAACATTTATCATTATCCAATACATTATAGGTATATATAGGTCCCACCCATTTCATAACTAAAACCATAAAAATGTTTTCAATAATAATATAGATCATTCATCATATCATAACCCTTGTAGTGAAATTGTTTTCATCGACATCATTGAATCATTACATAACCCCTGGAAAATTAATGGGTTTTATAAATATCATTCCATCATAAACACAAAACACTATTAAAAATAATAATAATGGTATAATTTAATAATATCCCTATTAAAACATAATTAAGATCAAATAATTTTTTATAAGATGGAAAATAAATGTGGTGATCACTTGAAAATAATTCTTGGGGAAAATATCCTTTCTTCTTTAAAACCCCATTATTTTCATAAAATGACATGAAATTTTCCATGAAATCATTTAATTTTAAAATAAAAATGTAATAATTTAATGTAAACGTAAAATAATTAAGGTTTTATGATTTAATAATTTTCCATTCATACAAAATATATTAAAAAACATTTCTTTCATACTTCTTCCTGAAATGTGTCAAACTACCTAATTTGAAAAATGATAAAAATATTCTTTTCAAAACATGTAGTGGAAATTCAAAGATAGATAAAATTGACTTTAATAATCTATAATAGAATATTAAAATCATTTTCTTAATTTTTTTTTGAAAAAATTGACATGGAAGATAAATATTCCTCAAAAGGGACTTAAAATGAAACAACCCCAAATATTGATTAGATTGTGAAATAAATACTCATCAGTTTATAATCTAGAGAATAGTATGCCCCATGAAATAAAGAAACTAATATGGATTTTAAAATACCATAATATTATAGATAAGGATCATAAAATACATTAATGGTTAGTATATACACCAAATAGAAGAAATAAGTAGTGTATAAGGCATGTGTCCTGCAGAAATTAATGTGAGATAAAAACCCCATACTTTATGTATTGAATCTCTCCGTACTCATTAAAGACTCATTTTTAATAATTATAATTTAATTGTAAACTTATAAAAACCATATTCATATATATAAAAATATATATTATTTAATTATGACTTTATATTTCCAACTTGTTAACAATTTTAAGTTACATTTCTAGTAATAACTGCTTTGTCCCTGATACATGTTTTGACTTGTTTGTTTGGTACTCATACTCAGATCATGATTTCATTATAACCAGAATGATAAGAATGATATAAATATCTTATATACTCATTATATATATATATATTGTTATCTATAAAAGATATAAATATAAAATTAAAAAACACCATCTGTGGAGATGGTCGACCATATGTACGCATAAACACTACTTCCATTTCATGTATTATTGAAAGAAAGTAAATGAAATATATATATATATAACATCATTATAGTAGAATTATTATGTCATATATATCATATAATTTCTCTTAGGTTATACTTAATAAATTTAATGTAAAGTGTGAATGAGTCACATCACTTTGAGGAGGTGGAAGTCCACACGTCCACAAAAAATGCTATCATATTTCCAAAAAATGAAAAACATAAAGTTATGATTTATATAATAATTAAAAAATCATAAATAAATAATAAACACTATATATATCATATAAAAATATAGTTTTTGTCATAATTACCATCCTTGTGAAGGTGGTAAAGGAAAAGTTAACTTCATCATTTCGTGAGGCGGTAGTTCTCTATAAACAAGAATGATATGTTTTTTATCCATTAGATGGATATGTGTATAAGTGTCGGTAGAACACTTATAATATCCACATATAAGTATATTTAGCATAATATTTTTATTATATAATCATGGAATAACAATAATTTAGGGGGATCAAAGACGAAATAAAATGAAAATGTTTGTTGATGAAGGTTTCTTCTTCTTTGGGTATCTCCTTTTTATTTTCACAAAACGACTTCTTTGGTTGGATTTATGCAAACAATAATGCTTCTAGAAATAAGGGACGGAATTTAAGAGATTATTTTGACATATTTTTTATGAACCAAATAGGTTATTAAGTGTGAATAAAAGATAATAAGAGGGTCCCATTTATAAGAGAGGGGAGGGGCACTTTTTTAATATCTCAAAAGATTATTTTATAATAAATTATATCTCAAACAATACCTTAAAATGTATATTTAATCAAAGTGATTATATTTTAAGGTTTAAATCACTAATCAATATACATTAAAAGTGTTTTGGTGTTATTTTAAACCTTATTGTTTTGATTATCCCTTAGTTAAGCCATTATAATTACAACTATGATAAGAAATTTTTAAACATTTAGAGGATGTAATTTTAACATATAATGTACAAATTGGACCATTAATGGAACATTTATCTAATTTTAGACCATATATAATCCCCTTTTTCCTTATTGAATATTTTTTTATTTATGAATATTTTAATAAAATATAATTTTCATAAAATATATTTTATGTGCCAATTTTGAAATTAATCATTTCATTAACTTTAATAAAATTAATACATAAATATAACTTCAAAATAATTAACATAATACACCACTAAATTTTAATATTCACCTATTAAATTTTTATCACCTTCATTAGGTCAAATTATATTTATTTAATCTTGCTAATATCATTTAATTGATTTTTTTAATAATTGAATAATTACTACATCTTTATTTTGTAATTATTTTTGAAAATTATTTCATCACTAAAAATTTAAAATAAATATATATGATCTAAATAAATAGTTTTGTAAAGACCCGTAAATTTGAAGGAAAATATTTTTTTCTTAATTTTATTTGGAATTTTACAAGAACGCAATTTCTGACGGCACCTGATTCCGAGGCCCGGTGTGCCCAGAATCATTTTCCGAAGTTTATCTCGGGTACGTTCAGTGAACGAACGAGCGGGTTTTCCTAACTTTTGAACTGGTGCTCGGAATCGAAATCTAAGGGCACCGATTGAATCGCAGTGCCGGTAATTGCTTAGAAACACCTTTTCCGGAGTTGCATTTGCTCGGGTGTGGTTACTAAATTTTCGGGTTAAGTAAATGAATAAAATAAAATGGTGCGACCAATTTATTTTATTTTAGGTTGTTTAACCTAAGTTAAGAGGTTAAAGTGGGACCCACAAAATCCTACACCTCTAGGTAGGATATTTGTGAGGTGGGGCCCACACGATCCCCACCTTTTCAACTTCCACGAAACCCCCACCTTTGATTAAGGTAACGCACCAGCACCCCCCCCCCCCACCCTTTTAATTGTAAGTCAACTCTTGCGTTTAAACTTTATAATAAACGCCTATATTATTTAAAATGTTGCAATTAATTGAGTTAATTGTTTGATTCGTTTTTGAATTTTAAAACATTTGGTGTGAGTGATAAAATAAGGTAACTTTTATTTTATTGTGGTTGCTTTGGTTGTGTGGGAGGATTTTTGGAGAGAATGACTCAAGGTCTCGAAGTTCTTCGTTCTTCGTCAAAGGATGTGAAGAACGTGAAGAACGCCGACCTCTAACGAAGGTCGACAAGAACATCGGATCCTCAGAGATCGACGACGTGACGCCAACAAATCTTTTCTCCCTGACGCGATGATCCTCCTTCCGCGACGTCTTCTTCCGCGACGTTCAATTCCGCGACGTCCCTTTCCACGACAAACCTCGTTCGATGACTACGCTCGAGGTAGGGAATTTATTTGTGATTGTTAGTGAACCCTTGTTTACATCCTTCTATATCTAAGAACGCGGATCAACTAAATAATAAGTTGATCCATGAAGATTATGTTGCGGGTTGGGAATTCTTGATTTCGGGGAAAACTGTTTAGGTGGATTTCTTCTGTTCGTGAAAAATCCTTGTTGTTCTTTGTCTTTTCGGCTGCTTGTTACCAACTTAACGGGAGGAGGTCAGACCGCACGAACACAGCCGACTCTCCTCCCCCTTTGTTGTTTTGATTTGTTGTGGCACGAACAACGGCGGCGCGGTTCAACGGAACCACATGGAAACAAGAAAGAACGCGACGAAGAATCGCGGCGCTGTCGCGCCGCGCCGTTGAGGCCGAACGAAACCGCAGCTGGAGTCGGGGCCGCAGAAGCGATTTAAGACTCTGCTGATTGATTGTTGTGCGCGAGTTGGCGGGCGATGAGAAATGGGGCCGCAATGTAAAATTGAAGCCTCCACAGTGAAGTTCGGGTCCCGGGAGGACCGTTGGCGAAGGCGGCGGGCAAAACGGACCACCGGAGCGCGTCCGGTGGTCTGCAGAAGACTCTTCCAGCGCGCCTCGCCGGCACAGCGGCGCCGGTGGCCGGAGGCGGCGGCTGGCACCGGCCAGCCGCCAGGAGGCGGCGGCAAGCCGCTGGTCCCGCGACCGCGCGGGACCATGGGAGGCGGGATGCGGTGCTCAGCCGCGTCCATTGACAAAGGGCAGCCCCCACATGGGGCCGCAGTTCATTCAAGGGGGGGCGGTGCCCCCCTTGCGCATCCGCTTGGTCATTTTGGCCGAGCCACCTGGCCTGGCCAGTGCACCAGCGCGCCGGGCCAGGCCGCGCCAACTGGGCTGGGCCACGGCCAAGCGGGCTGGACCCAGACCCGGGTCGGGTCGACCCGGTTCGGGCCGACGCAGGGGGTCTCGGGCCAGATCGGTCCGGGCCCGAAACCCCCACTTCCGGGCCTTTTTCGGTCTTTCACCCATATCATGGGTCACGGACCTCTGATCGATGCACCATCAGTTGAGTAGCGATCCTTGGATCGAGGTGGTTGTTTCAGTATATTACACTCAAGGTTTCGGAGAACTTTGAGTATGGCCGGGTTGGTTCGAACACGAAACCAACTGGGCCCTCGGAGCGGAAACGCTTATATCTTGAGCTCCGGACACCCGATTGACGTGTTGTCGACTTTGTTGGATTCTTCTTGATGAGACAAAACATTTTGCATACTTCTCCTGATATTTGGATGTAGTTGGATAGTGCCCGGGTTGGATTGTACCCGAAATCCAACCAGGCCCCTCGAACGGAAAAGCTGATAACTTTCAGACCGGACGTTCGTTTGACGAACCGTCAGCGGCGTTGGTGATCACGTTGAGAAATGGTCCCTATGAGTATACCCTATGAGATTTCAGGGTACAGTTGTGATATGGCCGGGTTTTTTCACACACAAAACCAACCGGGCCCCTGGGACGAAAAGGTTAATAACTCACAGACAGGGCGTCCGATTGACGCGCCGTTTGTTGCGTTGAGACCCCTATGATGAGGCAGTATTTTGAGATACTTCTTCATGGGACTTTGAGATACTTGGAGTATCGACCTGTAGCTGGTGGAGCGGACCCTCCCAGAGACGAGTGTACGGAGTACAGAGACCATGTAGCTGGCTGAGACCTGACGACTGCTTGACCGACTCGACTTGGAGTGAGTCGACTAGCCCAGTGGACGGAGCACTACTTTGTTTGGGTGCAGACCCATGGCGGACGGAGAACTACTGTGTGATAGTGCAGACCCATGGTTTACGTCCGGAGAGTACCTCTGCAGGCTATTAGGGGGTGTGCACTACTGTGTTTGGGTGGCATACCCCGGTGGGAAGCACTACTGTGTTTGGGTGGCTGACCCGCGGTACTCGACAGGAGGAGTACCTCAGTAGTCTTGGGTTAGTGAGCAGTACCTCAGAGTCGTGACAGGACCACTGTACACTCCAGAGATGGGTCTCTTCAGCAGTTACAGTTTCGATAATGAAAATCCCGGTTTGAGCTGAGTCTATGACCTTTGTGTTTACCTCATGATTGAGATGGGTCACTTGATAACTTAGGTATATGTATGGGCATATACCTAGGTAGTGGTTATCTGTTGATTTCATAATCTTTGTGTCTCCTCATGATTGAGATGGGTTACTTGATAACTTACGTATATGTATGGGCATGTATCTAAGTAGAGGTTATCTATTGATATCTTCTTTGTGGTTATCCTTGTTGGTTTTAGTGAGACCTTGAGGGTCTCGGGGGCCCTACTGAGTATCGTTATACTCACCCTTGCACGGGCTATGCCCGCACCTCATTGTGTTGTTTGCAGATGACGGGTAGTGCTGACGGAGTCCGAGTGTTTGAGGACTGAACGGTAGCCGGAGGTGGACCACACGACGAGTCAGTACCCGGAGGTGGACCACACGACGAGTCAGTATTCGGAGGTGGACTTCATGACAAGATAACACACCGAGGAGGTTGACGGGCGAGTGCGTTGTGGAGGCTATCTGTACCCTTCAGGTAAGATCCGTGGTGGATGATCCAGGAGCTGTGCCATCTGTACCTACCCTTCAGGTAGGATCTGAGGAGGACGACCCAGGAGACGCTTCCGTTCTTCCAGTTGTTGTCTTTTTCTGTTGTACTTTCGTTTAGTTTTAGCTGTACTTCTGTTGGGTTTGTATTCTGGCCCATTTACTTTTCAGCACTTCCTTTTGTACTTAGTGTTTTACTTCCGCTTGTACTCTGTGGTGTTTTGTTTACTTTTATAAAGGCAATGTCTTCCCAGTTATCGGGATTTACGCCTTGGGTGCTAGTCGCCAGCCCCTGGCCTATGGAAGGCGGGATTGGGGTAGTCACGGCACGGGCCCCGAGGACAGGTCGTGATAAATTGGTATCAGAGGAGTCGGTTCTACCGCAGAACTTATAACTCTGATATTTTATTTCTGTGAAGCAATAGTGTTAAGGGTACCGAGTGTGGTCTTCAGTTCAGGGAGTCCAGTGTTGGTGTGGGCGGTCGACGTATCCAGACACCAGGACCCTGACAACTGATTTCTGACTTTGTGCACGAAAACACTGATTGTGTGTGTGTTTCCAAAAGTTTTTAAAAGTCATCTCAAACCCAGTCAGCTCACCAGGTATAATCGTTTTACCATTTCACATTGTTTCTTTTAGTATGACTTTTCACGGACGACTAGCTATATCCCAGAGGGATGTGCATACTGATAGCATGTCGAATGGCGAGGCTTCGGTACAGGGCCCTCTTGCATTCGAGGCACCAGCGGAGGCACCAGCGGTACTACCATACGTTGGGCCATCGATGCCAACAGCCCCAGCAGTAGGCGATGCATGCCACTTCAGCGTGCTGCATGAGTTCCAGTGCTAGAGGCCACCCAGGTTCCGGGGAGAGACGGACCCACAGGCGGATGAGGATTGGCTGGAGGTTGTGGTGAGAGTCTTCAGGCTAGTGGGTATGCCAGCAGACTTCATGGTGATCTTTGCTGCCAGCCTCTTTCAGGCAGCAGCAGGTAGGTGGTGGAGCTTCTTGTTCAAATTTTGCGATGAGATGACCTTCACATGGGAAGACTTCGAGACCTTCTTCAGGGTGGAGTTTGTGCCAGTAGCTCTGCACCCCGAGCGTGTACAAGAGCTGCTACCTTTGCCGCAGGATTTTCGATTAGTAGCCGAGTCATCTGTGGGCAGTATACAGATGATGTAGAGGTCCAAGTGGACCAGACCAGCAGGTGGGCGACCTCGGGTTATAGGATCAGTAGTTCGGGTCACCCAGGGTGGAGTCAGAGCCAGGCGTGCCAGAAACGGACAGTGTTTCTCCTACGGCAGGAAGGGTCACCTGACACGTGACTGTCTGACCCCCCGCATAGTCGATCTGCAGGCGTCGGAGGAGCCACCGAGGCAGAGGCAGCTGCGGGTGCTTGAGCAACAGCCGGGAAGTGGACAAGGCAGTAGAGCTCTGGGAGCAGGTGTACAGGAGCGGAACTAGTGGATACGTCTCTTGTACTTCTAGTTCCATATTGTCGTTGTATTCGTGTCTTTATACTATGAGTTGCAATAATAAAAAGACACTTATCTTTGTGATGTTTGATTTCCTGTCCTTTTGGTTGATACTGAGTGGTCCCGGTTAAAACTGTTGACTTGACCCTCAATTTCTGGATTTCTACTGGAGGAGACCCAGTGACCTCACACGGATGCCGACAGTGTGACTCGACCCTTGGAGGCGAGAGTGACGGTTGGATCTCTTGGTAGTTACGTCGATGCCTTATGACGTCATCCATGGCATGAATGCATCATTCATTTCAGGATTGACTGTATTAGGCAATGGGCGTGGTTCATCCACTGGATGAGACCGAGCTTATCTTTTTGGAAAAGGAGAAATATTAGCAGCTCTTTCAAATCGTAGGCAAAGAAGGTGCAGATCATCTAGGAGCGGATGAAGACTGCACAGTGCAGTAAGAAACAGGAAACCGGCGCCAGTCTTAGAGACTCGGGCGTGTTAAATGTTTCCATAAGAGGAATCTTAAAGGAGAGATGAGTCTGTGAAGTAGCAGACGTGGAGGCAGAGATAGTAGAGTATCATGTGGTGGTGTACGTTTTAACATGCTACAACCACCCGCCTTAGTTTCCCCCGTCAGGATCAGGGAGCTGGAGGGCAGGGGAAGAGAGTTGCTGCATGCGGTCAGGGATAGTGACCCAATGGCTCTAAGAATGATTCGAGGGACAGTCTGTGTCCACTACTAGCTGCCGTAGTAACAGACATTGATACGAATCATTCCTTCCACAAATCTTTTCCCAGACCTAGAGTTTCCGGTAAGCCGTAGACTTGACCCTCACGTCTGGATATACCTTGGGAGAAGACTCAATAATCACACTTACACCGACGGTGTGGTCAGACCCTCGAGGCGAGAGTTTTGGTTGGAATCTCTTGGTGGCAGTGTTGAGGCCTTACGATGTTGGTTTGAGTATGGACTTGGCAATCACAGTTCATACACAAATTGACGGCATTAGGCAAAAAGGTTGTGGTTTAACTACGACATCGGGATGGGTTTTCCTTGGTCGGCGAAAATGAAACCCCAGGAAACACAGGATAAACTCATGCACAGGAGGGTGCGATCAATCACTCTTGATTTGGTCAATCTTACCCTTGTGGTATCAGTCGTTTTGAGTTTCTGTTCTAACAGAAATTGGAGACCTCTAGAGTTCGAGGATGATGATCATGTCCTTATACGGGTCTCACCTCGACAAGGTTTACGGAGATGTGGCCAAGGCGGAAAGTTATATCTGAGGTTCAACGAACCTTTATAGGTCCTCAGCTGGGTAGACGAGGTGGTTTACCGCTTGACCCATCCAACTCAGTTGCACCAGGTGCACGACGACTTCCATGTATCTCAACTGAGGAGATACGTGTGTGATCCTTCACACATCATCGACCTCAAAGAGTTAGACGTCGATTATAGGGCGACATACGCAGAGATTCCATTGGGGATCGAGGATCGACAGGAGAGGATCCTACGAGGATAGTCGATTCCTCGAGTGCGCTTTCACTAGCAGTACGGAAACCCTTAGGTAAGCACGTGGGAGCGGAAGGCTCAGATGCATGCTCAGTACTGCTTCTGTAACCCTAGTTTGTGTTAAAGCTTTACGAGGACGTAAAGCCCTGAGGTGGGAGTAATGTAAAGACCCGAAAATTTGAAGGAAAATTTTATTTTTCTTAATTTTCTTTGGAATTTTACAAGAACACAGTTTCTGACAGCACCTGATTCCGAGGCCCGGTGTGCCCGGAATCATTTTTCGAAGTTTAGCTCGGGTACGTTCAGTGAACGAACGAGAGGGTTTTCCTAACTTTTGAACCGCTGCTCGTAATTGAAATCTGAGGGCACCGATTGAATCGCAGCGCGGGTAATTTCTTAGAAACACCTTTTCTGGAGTTGCGTTTGCTCGGGTGTGGTTACTAAATTTTCGGGTTAAGTAAATGAATAAAATAAAATGGTGTGACCAATTTATTTTATTTTTAGTTTTTTAACCTAACTTAAGAGGTTAAAGTTGGACCCACAAAATCCTACACCTTTAGGTAGGATATTTGTGAGGTGGGGCCCACATGAGCCCCACCTTTTCAACTTCCATGAAACCCCCACCTTTGATTAAGGTAACACACCCGCACCCCCCCCCCATTTTAATTGTAAGTCAACTATTGCGTTTAAACTTTATAATAAACACCTCTATTAATTGGGCGGTTTAAAACGTTGCAATTAATTGAGTTAATTTTTTTATTCTTTTTTGAATTTTAAAACGTTTGGCGTGAGTAATAAAATAAGGTAACCCTTATTTTATTGTGGTTGCTTTGGTTGTGCGGGAGTATTTTTGGAGAGAATGACTCAAGGTCTCGAAGTTCTTCGTTCTTCGTCAAAGAACGCGAATAACGCGAAGAACGCCGACCTCCGACGAAGGTCGAAAAGAACACCGGATCCTCGGAGATCGACGATGCGACGCCGAAAAATATTTTCTCTGCGACATGACGATCCTCCTTCTGTGACGTCTTCTTTCGCGACGTTCAATTCCGCAACGTCCCTTTCCGCGACAAACCTCGTTCGACGACTATGCTCGAGGTAGGGAATTTATTTGTGATTGTTATTGAACCCTTGTTTACTTCCTTCTAAATCTAAGAACGTGGATCAAGTAAATATTAAGTTGATCCGCGAAAATTATGTTACGGGTTGGGAATTCTTGATTTTGGGGAAAACTGTTTGGGTCGATTTCTTTTGTTCGTGAAAAATCCTTGTTATTCTTCATCTTTTGGGCCACTTGTTACCAACTTAACGAGAGGAAGTCAGACCGCACGAACATGGCTGAATCTCCTCCCCCTTTGTTTTTTTGATTCGTTGCGGCACGAACAACGGCAGCACGGTGCAACGACACTGCGCGGAAACAAGAAAGAATGCTACGAAGAAGCGCGGCGCCGTCGCGCTGCACCGTTGAGGCCGAACAAAACCACAGCCGGAGTCAGGGCCGTAGAGGCGATTGAAGACTCTGCTGGTTGATTGTTGTGCGCGAGTTGGCGGGTGATGACAAACGGGTCCGTAAGGTAAAATTGAAGCCTCCGCAGTGAAGGTTGGGTCCCGGGAGGACCGTTGGCGAAGGCGGCGGGCAAAACGGACCACCGGAGCACGTCTGGTGGTCCGCGGAAGACTCCGCCGGTGTGCCTCGCTGGCACGAAGGCACCGGCAGCCGGAGGTGGCGGCCGGCACCGGCCAGCCGCTAGGAGGCGGCGGCGCCCGGCACGCCGCCGGGGAGGGCCGCCGCGGCTGAAGCCGTGGCGGTAGGCCGCCTGTACCGCGACCGCGCGGGACCGAGGGGGGCGGGACACGGCGCTCAGCCGCGTCCATTGACAAAGGGTGGCCCCCACATGGGGTCGCGATTCATTCAAGGGGGGACGGCTCCCCCCTTGCGCATCCGGTTGGCCGTTTTGGCCGAGCCACCTGGCCTGGCCAACGCACCAGCGCGCCGGGCCGGACCGCCAGGTCGGGCCGCGCACTGGCCGGGTCGGGTCGCGCCCAGGCCGGGCCGGGCCGCGCCTGCCAGGCCGGGCCGGGCCGCGCCTGCCAGGCCGGGCCGCGCCCAAGCCGGTTGGACCCGGACCTAGGTCGGGTCAACCTGGTTCGGGCCGACCCAGGGGGTCTCGGGCCAGATCGGTCCGGGCCCGAAATGTAGAGACCCGAAGCCTGACGTACATTGACATTACATTACATTTGCGGAATACTTAGTACATAACAAAAACACACACACAAGGATCGTAATAGTTTAGTGTCTTTGGAAACTCAGAATATAATCTTCTAATTCCTGGTGAAAGATCTTCAACATCTCCCATAAAGATCTTCTTTTTTTTATACCTAAAACCTTTCTTTATATCCTGGGGAAAAGAAAACATAAAAGGGTGAGCTCAAATGCTCAGTAAGGGTAAACAAAAGAAATATCAATCACATCATAAACATAAGCACATAACTTTTGGAAATCTTATCCTGCAAAAGAGATCATAATTTCATAACATGGGATAAATCATGGCAGTGAAATGTAATCACAATAATCATAACTTAAAACATGAAACTTTGTGGCATACACACATAATCATAGAGAATCATTTCTTGTTAGTCAAGACTCATTGCCAAGACTATCTTAGTGGACAAATTCCCTTTCTGAATCGAGTAACCCTCGTTTCAGTCCTGTTTCACTGAACCGGTATAACCTACCATTCCAGCCATGTATATCTCATGAGATATAAAATCTTTACCCAATGCATTGGAGGGAGATATAGGTCCCACCCATCTTATAATGAATCCTTTCTTATGTGTGCCACATAATCATAAATCATACATCATCGCATAACACATGTAACAAAAATGGGATTCTTGAAACATCATGACATCATAAAACAAATCATATAAGGTAAATGACTTCATAAAAATAATTCCCTCAAAACATAATCAAATCAATGTAATAATAGGGATAAAAACAGAACCCTATATTATCTTAGATGGAAAATAATTTTGATAAAACATTTGAACTCCATTCTTGACGAAAATATCCTTTCTACTTCAAAAACACTTTTCTTTTCTTAACATGTCATACAATTATAAACTAAAATAAGTTGATTAAAAATAAAATTGAAAACTTATAAACGAATATTCTTGGAAATAATGTTTTACAAATACATTCTTTCCGTATAAGTTAAAAAAACATTTTTTGTACTTTTGTTGGAAAAGTCAAAAAGTACCTCGTACGAAAAACGACAAAAGATTCCTTTCATATCTTTTACTAAAAACACACCAAGGGTAAAATAGGATTTAAACAATTTTAGTTGAATGGAAATAAGATTCCATATTAAGGAAACATGGATGTGGATGATAAAATACACCCCAGTAAATGCCAAAGTATAAACAATCTCGGATAAAAATGAGATTGTGATATTTTCCTTACCTTATGTCTGATATGCTTTGTACGTATCCGAACCTCCTGTATAATGATTTAAATAATATCATTAACTTATTACAGAATCATATTCATTGTTATTATATCATATATGGTTCACTTATGACTTTATATTACCCGTTCATTTGTAAATTATATGTTAAAGAAGCGTTTTGGGTAAAATCGTTTCATTAATCGTAGGTGTTTGGACTTGTTGTTCTTGACATTATTATTACTTATATCATGATTTACTTACTTCCAGAATATAAAACATGATTTATATATCATATATATTCATTATATATATATATATAATATATTGATAAATGAAATGAAACACACTGTTCATGGAGACGGTAGTCCGTACGTACGCATGAACGTTGTTTTCCTTTCCTTATTATCTTGAATGGAAGTAAGTAGATGACATACATATATACATAAATCCAGTAGCTTTATAATGTCATATATTTCATTATTATTTCTTATATATACTTTATAATCATTCTTAAATGGTTAACATGGAGAATGAATCTCATCGCGTCGTGGAGACGGTATTCCGTACGTACGCACGAGCGACGATATTGTTCCCATGATCGTGGAATTGTATTTAAGTGTATTTATACTATTTAAGTATCAATATAAATTTATAATAATAATATATAGTTACTCATTACACCATTATACCCATCCTTGTAAGGTGATGGTGGAAAATAGAGTACACCACGACGTGGAGACGGTATTCCGTACGTACGCACGCGCGGTGATTTCATTTTTCCGTAGGATGGATAGAAGGTGAATTAGGGTTGTTTCATATTTATAATAACATATCAGTATGTAAGTAATATTGATGTTATTACTTTTTCATGAAACAACTAAAGAAGAAGAAGTTGAAGAAGAAAGAAATTGAAAAGATCGGTAATGGATATTACCTCTTCTTTGAAACGCCTCTTTGAATCCTCCACTTAGGGAACTAAGATTGGTCTTTGAAGAAGACCAGGACCTCTAGGATTATTCTAGGGAAGTGGAGAAGGGATTTTGGCAGGGGTTGGCCGAGTTTGAGTGCTCAAATTGGTGTGAGGAGGATGGGGAGGAGGTGCCCTTTTATAAGGGAGGAGAGGGGTACCTTAGGAATATCTCAAAATATTATTTTATATTAAAGTCAAAATCGGTTTATAATGGTTCCAAAGGGTCTTATTTCGAAGGTAAAGTGGGGATGGGTCGAAATCCTATCAACCAATAGGATTTATACAAGTTTAGGTTATTATTTTAACCTTATCAATTAGATTTAACTCTAAGTTAAATAATTTAACTCTTACCGTGACTTTTTGTTTTCTTACACTATATGTGTAATACACTTACTATAACATGCCAAACGAACCCCAAGTTGTTTATTATTAATATATATAACCTTATCTAAGTCATTTGGCCAAACCTTATATTTTTAGGAATAAAATAACAATTAATAATATAATATTTGTTTTAAAAACTATTTTATGTCAATTTTGACACTATTTAGTAATTGATTTTTGTGAAAATCATAACAGAATGATAAGTTCGAAAACAGTTAATTAAATCCATACTAACATGTCATATTAACCTAGAAAATTAGTGTAATTCATAAAAAGTCTCAAATTATATATATTTGGGTATTTATAACATCAATTATGTCAATATTTCATTAATAAGATAATTACTGCATCATCGTTGTGTCATAAATAAATTAAATTATTTAATGTCTAAAAATTACAAATAAAGTTCCATTATGTAGGAAATCTTTTTAGCTTTCTAATGAATATTTATAGTCGAATTTATCTTATGTATAAACCCATATTAAAAATGTTTTAGTTATTAAACTTTGATTTTAACTATTTTAACTATTCATTAAATAAAATAATATTAAATGTCATAATCTAATCCAAGTGGACCTAAATGGTCATATTATATTCATAAGGTTGTTTTCGGTCGAATTACACTTATCCAATAGAATTATGACATGTGTTAGGGTAATAGTAATATCATATTTACCCTTAGTTACCCTATTTACTATTAACCGTGGTAAAAAAAAGTAAAAAGTTACTATTCACCAAAAATTATTTTCATCTCATTGAACCACATTTTAGTCCTTGATATTAACCGTGTCTGTCGGATTTTCGAAATTCTATTCATAGAAGCGGTAAAATTAAGTTTTATGCAAAATTCTGTTTTTAACCTACCACTTAGTGGTTTCACTATTCAGCAAAAATTGAAAGTTTTCAGAAAAGTACCAAAATTTCACCCTAGGATATAATTGATATTCAAATTCAAAAATGATTTCTATTTTACAAAATTCCCAACATATAAGTTTCATTAATTAATTTTATAATTAATTTCCGTTGTCACAACAAATAGCGTGTTTTTAAGAGATAATAACTATCAAAAGATTGACACTTGTTTATAACTGGTTTAAATGTGAAATTACATCCAATGTCCAACATTGTATTAAATTTTAAAAATATATTCTAAATATACTTTAAAACCACTCAAATTAATAATTTATAACTATTAATTATTTCGATTGAAAAAGTTGTTTTTAATTAAAATTTATTAATTTTCACTATTCATCAAAATATGAAAGTTATCCGAAAATCACCAATATTTCACCCTAGCTAATTTCGATATTATGAATCCGAAAATGAATTCCATTTTGAAAAATATAATTTACAAAATTTCAAAAAGTGGTTATTACTATTCATAACTGCTAGTTTTAATAATATTTTAATAGCATATCGTTGTTTAGCGAAACTTGGTGTTGCGTACAACACACGCTATCGTGGAAGGTCGCGATTGCGTGTAATTCAAGCCAGGTCAGAGATGTGTGTTGTGAAATCTCCTTTTGGTGTAGCGTATAACACAAGATATTAATGAAATTAAAAATAATATTTTTCATAAAATCTCGGGGTGTTACATTCTACCCCCCTTAAAATGAATTTCGCCCTCGAAATTCGTCGGGGTTATAAATGGTTTACTATTCGAAATTTTCTTTGATAGAAACCCACATCGTAAAAAGGAATACCAAAACATGGCTTTAAAAACTAATGTATGAAATGTAACAATTACCCAAATAAACTAATCACTGGGTTTCCACATAGGTGAAATTATGGATATGGAAGAGAAATCTAACCATCATGTTCTGATGGAGAGTGGTAGAGAACATGGCTATGGAAAAGCCAGCAATCACAAAGCCATAAATTTGTGATGATATAAGGTACCATCTGATTCATCAGATATAAGAGCACTAGGACAACATTTTTGGTTTTCAAGATCATTTCCCTAAAGTTGATGAAATTGGAATTAGAAGAAATACTTTTGTGATTTCGGTATAGTCTCACCGTTGGTCGTTCTTTGGACAATTTCCACTTCATCTCTTAAAGAAATGAAGTTGAATTTGTCATTCGTGATGTGTTAGCAGATCATGTAATAGAATGATGGGTCATTCCATCTGTGTCAAACAAAAGGTTTGAAAAGTTATAAGTTCATCTGATGGTTAGATTAATCGTATATGGTTCCAAAAATGAACTTATACTTCATATATCATACCGCTTAATAAAATAAAACTAGTTTCTACTAAACAGGGACTTCCTGTAGGTCAGTGGTAGGCGATAAAGGCCAGTCACAGTTCGGTTGTGGGTTCGATTCCCACAACCTTGTCCGACGCGATGGGCTGTCTCCCGTCCTGCAGGTTGTCCTTTTTCTAAAACTATATTACTATAACATCCCATCAATAATATCGAAAAAAAACTTCTATCCTTAAACAATACTAACTTATGTCCAACATAATCCATTCCAATCTTTAGGCTTACCCATAATATTGCAGTCCACTCTCATAATATAGTGAAAACAATCACCAGAGATTTAATACCATCGTTGATCCCCATATATCATAAGATATGTCTTGTTGTTCACATTCTAAACATTCAAAGTCCTTAATCCTGTATTCTCTTGAATACCCATTGAACCTTAGTGAAAACATGAATGCAGTTAAACGTTAACACTTTCCACATACCAATATCCTCAAAATTCTTTATAATCAAACCATGATATCACTTAGTCCTTATATCAATCATGAGCTCATGAATACTATTAAACATTTCATTTTCTCATTTTCCCTTCATTATGCGCATATCGTCTTATTTCCAAAAATATCTCAATCACTTTGAATACCACATTAGACCAATACATAAATATTCCAATACTCCATGATACAACATTATTTTTGAATCACATTACATAAACACTTAATCATTCCACCACATCGTTGTCATATTCAACATCGCCAATAGTGATCGCATGTGACTTCCCTTTGTCCTTTGCCTTAAGTTGTTGCTCATGTCGATCATCACTAACCCTTGGATTAGGGAATTTATTGGCATAATGTCCCATCTCCTTGCACTTGAAGCATTGAAGTGTTGGTGGTGCGTTCTCTGCAGTGTTTGCTTTATCACATCATTAGAAACCCTTTTTCCATTACTTCGACACTCAGCTGCTCGATGACCTTCTTTTCCACACTTAAAACATTTTCAAGTCCCTTTAAGACAATCTCCATCATGCTTCTTTCCACACTTTGTGTATAAGGAAACATTCATCTTCTTTTCACCATTATTCTGCGATTTCTCCTTGAACTCCATCTTTCGTTTCTTGTCAAAACCATGAGATGGATATGTAACACCAACTTCCATTTCTACCTTGATAGCACAACGCACAATTTCTTCATAGCTACTAAAGTCTCTTATAGCTAATGCCCTTCGAAGACTTGGTTTTAAGCCACTGAAAAATCGATCAACTTTACTTTCAGGTTGGATGATAATGCCAGATGCATACCTTGCAAGTCTTGTAAAATTCGCTTCGTATATACCAACAGATTCATCATCCTTTTGCTTTAGTTCAAGAAACTCCTTCTCCATCTTTGTTCGAAGAATACAAGGGAAGTACTTATTGAAAAATAAGTTCTTGAACTCGTCCCATTCCATGGACTCAATTTCATCTCTTGGCCTCGTATTCTTGATAAGATTCCACCATTGATCAGCTTCACCTTCCAAACGATATACTGCTAAGATGACTTAATCATGTTCAGAACATTGAAGAACTGAAAATATCTTTTCAGTGGTACTGATCCACTGTTCAGCAACAAGTGGATCAGAAGACCCACTGAAAGAAGGTGGACGTTGCCTCATGAAGGACTCCATAGAATATTGTTCCCTTCTCTGCTCATTTGGAAGTCCAGAATGATTCATAGCTTGTGTAAGTATAGCAATAAGATTTTGCACTCCATCTCCCATAACATTTGTTTGTTCAGGAGGACAATCATTGCATTGTCCATTGCATTGATCAACACGGTTCCTCCGGGTTCCAGCCATCGTCTAAAACCCAAAAAGAATAGTGTGAGAGGCAAAAATCATGCTAGGGAAAACAACATAATAAAGGGGGGGGTACCTTCAATATCTAACATCTTAGGTTTAATTCTATGATCGTTAGCGTAATTCTAGTACTATAACCTATACGTATACTTAACCTTAGAGACATCCCTAGACATACCTTAGAAATATCTCTAGGGATCTCACTAAAGTTCTCGCATCCTAGTTTCCAAAGGTTGACTAAACCTTTCCTCTGATACCAACTGTAGAGACCTGAAGCCTGACGTACATTGACATTACATTACATTTGCGGAATACTTAGTACATAACAAAAACACACACATAAGGATCGTAATATTTTAGTGTCTTTGGAAACTCGGAATATAATCTTCTAATTCCTGGTGAAAGATCTTCAACATCTCCCATAAAGATCTTCTTTTTTTTATACCTAAAACCTTTCTTTATATCCTGGGGAAAAGAAAACATAAAAGGGTGATCTCAAATGCTCAATAAGGGTAAACAAAAGAAATATCAATCACATCATAAACATAAGCACATAACTTTTGGAAATCTTATCCTGCAAAAGATATCATAATTTCATAACATGGGATAAATCATGGCAGTGAAATGTAATCACAATAATCATAACTTAAAACATGAAACTTTGTGGCATACACACATAATCATAGAGAATCATTTCTTGTTAGTCAAGACTCATTGCCAAGACTATCTTAGTGGACAAAGTCCCTTTCTGAATCGAGTAACCCTCGTTTCAGTCCTGTTTCACTGAACCGGTATAACCTACCATTCCAGCCATGTCTATCTCATGAGATATAAAATCATTACCCAATGCATTGGAGGGAGATATAGGTAACACGCATCTTATAATGAATCCTTTCTTATGTGTGCCACATAATCATAAATCATACATCATCGCATAACACATGTAACAAAAATGGGATTCTTGAAACATCATGACATCATAAAACAAATCATATAAGGTAAATGACTTCATAAAAATAATTCCCTCAAAACATAATCAAATCAATGTAATAATAGGGATAAAAACAGAACCCTATATTATCTGAGATGGAAAATAATTTTGATAAAACATTTGAACTCCATTCTTGAGGAAAATATCCTTTCTACTTCAAAAACACTTTTCTTTTCTTAACATGTCATACAATTATAAACTAAAATAAGTTGATTAAAAATAAAATTGAAAACTTATAAAGGAATATTCTTGGAAATAATGTTTTAAAAATCCATTCTTGCCGTATAAGTTAAAAAAACATTTTTCGTACTTTTGTTGGAAAAGTCAAAAAGTACCTCGTATGAAAAACGACAAAAGATTCCTTTCATATCTTTTACTAAAAACTCACCAAAGGGTAAAATAGGATTTAAACAATTTTAGTTGAATGGAAATAAGATTCCATATTAAGGAAACATGGATGTGGATGATAAAATACACCCCAGTAAATTCCAAAATATAAACAATCTCGGATAAAAATGAGATTGTGATATTTTCCTTACCTTATGTCTGATATGCTTTGTACGTATCCGAACCTCCTGTATAATGATTTAAATAATGTCATTAACTTATTACAGAATCATATTCATTGTTATTATATCATATATGGTTCACTTATGACTTTATATTACCCGTTCTTTTGTAAATTCCATGTTAAAGAAGCGTTTTGGGTAAAATCGTTTCATTTGTCGTAGGTGTTTGGACTTGTTGTTCTTGACATTATTATTACTTATATCATGATTTACTTACTTCTAGAATATAAAACATGATTTATATATCATATATATTCAGTATATATATATATATAATATAGATAAATGAAATGAAACACACCGTTCATGGAGACGGTAGTCCGTACGTACGCATGAACGCTGTTTTATTTTCCTTATTATCTTGAATGGAAGTAAGTAGATGACATACATATATACATAAATCCAGTAGCTTTATAATGTCATATATTTCATTATTATTTCTTATATATACTTTATAATCATTCTTAAATGGTTAACATGGAGAATGAATCTCATCGCGTCGTGGAGACGGTATTCCGTACGTACGCACGAGCGACGATATTGTTCCCATGATCATGGAATTGTATTTAAGTGTATTTATACTATTTCAGTATCAATATCACTTTATAATAATAATATATAGTTACTAATTACACCATTATACCCATCCTTGTAAGGTGATGGTGGAAAATAGAGTACACCACGGCGTGGAGACGGTATCTCGTACGTACGCACGCGCGGTGATTTCATTTTTCCGTAGGATGGATAGAAGGTGAATTAGGGTTGTTTCATATTTATAATAACATATCAGTATGTAAGTAATACTGATGTTATTACTTTGTCATGAAACAACTAAAGAAGAAGAAGTTGAAGAAGAAAGAAATTGAAAAGATCGGTAATGGATATTACCTCTTCTTTGAAACGCCTCTTTGAATCCTCCACTTAGGGAACTAAGATTGGTCTTTGAAGAAGACCAGGACCTCTAGGATTATTATAGGGAAGTGGAGAAGGGATTTTGGCAGGGGTTGGCTGAGCTTGAGTGCTCAAATTGGTGTGAGGAGGAGGGGGAGGAGGTGCCCTTTTATAAGGGAGGAGAGGGGTACCTTAGGAATATCTCAAAATATTATTTTATATTAAAGTCAAAATCGGTTTATAATGGTTCCAAAGGGTCTTATTTCGAAGGTAAAGTGGGGATGGGTCGAAATCCTATCAACCAATGGGATTTAGACAAGTTTAGGTTATTATTTTAACCTTACCAATTAGATTTAACTCTAAGTTAAATAATTTAACTCTTACCGTGACTTTTTGTTTTCTTACACTATATGTTTAATACACTTACTATAACATGCCAAACGAACCCCAAGTTGTTTATTATTAATATATATAACCTTATCTAAGTCATTTGGCCAAACCTTAGATTTTTAGGAATAAAATAACAATTAATAATATAATATTTTTTTAAAAAACTATTTTATGTCGATTTTGACACTATTTAGTAATTGATTTTTGTGAAAATCATAACAGAATGATAAGTTCGAAAACAGTTAATTAAATCTATACTAACATGTCATATTAACCTAGAAAATTAGTGTAATTCATAAAAAGTCTCAAATTATATTTATTTGGGTATTTATAACATCAATTATGTCAATATTTCATTAATAAGATAATTACTGCATCATTGTTGTGTCGTAAATAAATTAAATTATTTAATGTCTAAAAATTACAAATAAAGTACCATTATGTAGTAAATCTTTTTAGATTTCTAATGAATATTTATAGTCGAATTGATCTTATGTATAAACCCATATTAAAAATGTTTTAGTTATTAAACTTTGATTTTAACTATTTTAACTATTCATTAAATAAAATAATATTAAATGTCATAATCTAATCCAAGTGGACCTAAATGGTCATATTATATTCATAAGGTTGTTTTTGGTCGAATTACACTTATCCAATAGAATTAGGACATGTGTTAGGGTAATAGTAATATCATATTTACCCTTAGTTACGCTATTTACTATTAACCGTGGAAAAAAAAAGTAAAAAGTTACTATTCACCAAAAATTATTTTCATCTCATTGAACCACATTTTATTCCTTGATATTAATCGTGTCTGTAGGATTTTCGAAATTCCATTCACAGAAGCGGTAAAATTAAGTTTTATGCAAAATTCGGTTTTTAACCTACCACTTAGTGGTTTCACTATTCAGCAAAAATTGAAAGTTTTCAGAAAAGTACCAAAATTTCACCCTAGGCTATAATTGATATTCCGAATTCAAAAGTGATTTCTATTTTAAAAAATTCCCAACATATAATTTGCATTAATTAATTTTATAATTAATTTCCGCTGTCACAACAAATAGCGTGTTTTTAAGAGATAATAACTATCAAAAGATTGACACTTGTTTATAACTGGTTTAAATGTGAAATTACATCCAATGTCCAACATTGTATTAAATTGTAAAAATATATTCTAAATATACTTTAAAACCACTCAAATTAATAATTTATAACTATTAATTATTTCGATTGAAAAAGTTGTTTTTAATTAAAATTTATTAATTTTCACTATTCATCAAAATATGAAAGTTATCCGAAAATCACCAATATTTCACCCTAAGCTAATTTCGATATTACGAATCCAAAAATGAATTCAATTTTAAAAAATATAATTTACAAAATTTCAAAAAGTGGTTATTACTATTCATAACTGCTAGTTTTAATAATATTTTAATAGCATATCGTTGTTTAGCGAAACTTGGTGTTGCGTACAACACACGCTATCGTGGAAGGTCGCGATTGCGTGTAATTCAAGCCAGGTCAGAGATGTGTGTTGTGAAAGCTCCTTTTGGTGTAGTGTATAACACAAGAAATTAATGAAATTAAAAAGAATATTTTTCATAAAATCTCGGGGTGTTACACGAAACCCCCACTTCCGGACCTTTTTCGGTCTTTCGCCCATATCTTGGGCCACGGACCTCCGATCGACGCACCGTCAATTGCGTAGTGATCCTTGGATCGAGGTGGTAGTTTCAGTATATTAAATTCAAGGTTTTGGATAACTTTGAGTACGGCCGGGTTGGTTTGAACACGAAACCAACCGGGCCCTCGGAGTGGAAACGCTTATATCTTGAGCTCCGGATGTCCGATTGACGTGCCGCCAACTTTTTTGGATTCCTATTGATGATACGGAACTTTTGTCATACTTCTCCTAAGATTTGGATGCAGTTGGATATTGGCCGGGTTGGATTGTACCTGAAATCCAACCGGGCCCCTGGAACGGAAAAGCTGATAACTTTCAGACCGGACGTCCGTTTGACGAACCGTCAGCGGCGTTGGTGATCACGTTGAGAAACAGTCCCTATGAGTATACCCTACGAGAGTTAAGGGTATAGTTGAGATACGGCCGGGATGTTTTGCACATGAAACCAACCGGGCCCCTGGGACGAAAAGGTTAATAACTCACAGACCGGGCGTCCGATTGACGCACCATCTATTGCGTTGAGACCCTTATGATGAGGCAGTGTTTTGAGATAATTCTTCATGGGAATTTGAGATACTTGGAGTATCAGCCTATAGCTCGTGGAGACGACCCTCCCAAAGAGGAGCGTACGGAGTACGGAGACCATGTAGCCGGCTGAGACCTGACGACTGCTTGACCGACTCTACTTGGAGTGAGTCGACTAGCCTAGTGGACGGAGAACTACTTTGTTTGGATGCAGACCCATGGCGGATGGAGCACTACTCTGTGATAGTGCAGACCCGTGGTACTCGTCTGGAGGGTACATCTGCAGGCTATTAGGGGGTGTGCACTACTGTGTTTGGGTGGCATACCCCGGCGGGAAGCACTACTGTGTTTGGGTGGCTGACCCGCGGTACTCGATAGGAGGAGTACCTCGGCAGTCTTAGATTAGTGAGCAGTACCTCGGAGTCATGACAGGACCACTGTACACTCCAAAGACGGGGCTCTTCAGCAGTTACAGTTTCGATAATGAAAATCCTAGTTTGAGCTGAGTCTATGACCTTTGTGTTTACCTCATGATTGAGATGGGTCACTTGATAACTTAGGTATATGTATGGGCATATACCTGGGTAGTGGTTATCCATTGATTTCATAATCATTGTGTTTCTTCATGATTGAGATGGGTTACTTGATAACTTAGGTATATGTATGGGCATGTATCTAAGTATAGGTTATCTGTTGAGATCTTCTTTGTGGTTATCCTTGTTGGTTTTAGTGAGACCTTGAGGGTCTCGAGGTCCCTACTGAGTATCGTTATACTCAACCATGCACGGGCTATGCCCGCACCTCATTGTATTGGTTGCAGACGACGGGCAGTGCTGATGGAGGCCGAGTGTTCGAGGACTGGACGGTACCCGGGGGTGGACCACACGATGAGTCAGTACCCGGAGGTGGACCACACGACAAGTCAGTATCCAGAGGTGGACTTCACGACGAGTCGACACACAGAGGAGGTTGACGGGCGAGAGTGTTGTGGAGGCTATATGTACCTACCCTTCAGGTAGGATCCGTGGTGGACGATCCAGGAGCTGCGCCATCTGTACCTACCCTTCAGGTAGGATCTGAGGAGGACGACCCAGGAGCCGCTTCCGTTCTTCCAGCTATTGTCTTTTTCTGTTGTACTTTCGTTCAGTTGTAGCTGTACTTCATTTGGGTTTGTATTCTAGCCCATTTACTTTTCAGAACTTCCTTTTGTACTTATTTTTTTACTTCTGCTTGTACTCTGTGGTGTTTTGTTTACTTTTATAAAGGCAATGCCTTCCCAATTATCAGGATTTACGCCTTTGGTGCTAGTCGTCAGCCCCTGGCCTATGGAAGGCGGGCTTGGGGTACTCACGGCACGGGCCCTGAGGACGGTTAGTGACAAGTTTATCTTACATAATAATATATAGAGCCTATAATATCTTCTATTAAACTCCATATTAAAAATATAATACTTATTAAAAGTAAGGGTGATACATTTTTTCACTCTCTTCGATTTTAATAATATCCAAGTCAGTTTCACAGACATGTTTCCATTAAATTATTCAATTTAGATAATTATATATTAAGGGTATAAATAAATCCATCCAATAAAATTTCATATAGTGTTATTGTCAATTTATAACCCTTATATCTTTTTTTAACTTAAATTAATCAATTTTCCCTTTACCATGGTAATAAAATTACCAAAGTTGATATTCATATTGGCCAAAAATAAAAGGGAACTATTTACTAAATTTTTAAAATATGATTAAAAATATATAATCCATTTATTATAATTCAAAACATATAATTTTTTGAAATTAATTTCAAATTTATCCCATTGATGAAAATAGAAAATGGATTTTTAAATGAGAAAAAAACCAAAAGACTGAAATTTTTTTATAACCAAGTTCAATTTTAAATTGATCACAATAACCTAAATGAGAATATATGATAAATTATTTATCTAATTATACTTTTAAAACAATAAAATATATAATTTAAAACTATAAATTATTCTGATGAAAAAACTATTTTCAATTAAAATTCAGTATTTTTCTGTATTCTTCAAAACATGAAAATTTTAGAAAAATGTGAAAATTTCAACCAAATTAAATTTTGATACTCATATTTTAAAAAAGATTTTTATTTTTTCAAATTTAATTTACAAAATTTTAATAAAAATATTTAATACTAGTTCACAATCAAATGTCGGAAAAACTACCTTTTTAGAAAAATACTTCATTAATGCATAGGTTTGATTTGTTCTTATATCATGTCTATAAAAAACATAACATGAATGTTAATTATTAGATTGAATATATTATATTTATATATTTCAGTTAGTCATGTTTATACCTTCCATTATAATTTATAAGTTATAATTTTCTTTTTTAAATAAGTATTATTTTAAAATGTTTCTTCGTAGAAACCTAGTGTTGCACGTAAAGCAATCAAATCTGGTGTTGAATGTAGAACAAGATTAAAATTGTGAAGTGTATAACATAAGATGTCAATGAAATTTAATTTATTCAAAAAAATCCATAAAAACATATGGTTTCACATTCTACTCCCCTTAAAACGAATTTCTCCCTTGAAATTTTTCATTATAATACTATCAAACAAGGATAATTCTACCTCATAATATCCTCAATCTACTTGATAGTTTCAACAAATTTATGGTTTTTTTCAAAAAAAAATAACCAGGTGAGTGGTATTGTTGTGTAGAATTTTATCTCTATGATCCAAAATTTCTACCAGTTTCTTTTCATAAGAAGTTTATTTCACTAGTAGTACATCCTTTCAGATTAGTACATATGAAATATCAAGAATGTACTTCCTTAGAAAAGATACATGGAACACATCATGATAATGGGATTGATTTGGTGTAAGTGTCAATGGATGGTCCACCATTCTAATATGATCATGAATTTAAAAAGTAAACTGAATCCATGTAATTTCAAATTTTACTTTTATAATTAATGGTGTATGTTTCAAAATTTTCTTTATGGGAAAACCACGTCATAAAAATGAAAACTAAAACTTCATTTAAAAAAAGGAAACTTATAAACATAATGTCTACCCAAAGTATCTATTAACTAGTTTTCTGAAAATGAGCACATAGGTATAAATTGAAAACATGGACATAAAAGAGATGTCCAACTATCAATTTTTGATGGAGAGGGACAGAGAACAGGGTTAGGAGAAAGTTATTGATCATAAATCCATAAACCAAAGTGGATTGAAAAAGGCCATTGATATCATCAATAATGATAAAAATAGGAAAAAAATTATTTCAATAACCTTTTATCTAATGTTTATTATTTTTAATGAGAAGATATACTTAAATTATATCAGGAAAACATCACCATTTGATGTTCCTTGATTAATTTCCACTTCTACTCTTATTCTATGAGATGATGGTGAATTTTTCATTCCTAATGTATTAATAGATTATGAGATTTAAAAATATAATGATAGGTCATTACATATATCCTTATCACAACAAAAAGATAAGCCCAAGTTATCCAAAATGAATAAATCCTCATATGGTGAGATATTACATTAATATCTAAAATCTATTCTGACATTTAATAGAAACTGTTCCATAAATTCTTATCCTTATAACCCTTTTGAAGGATGAAAGTCAAAAACATTAGAAATATGGTCATTATATTCCTCAAAACTAGATTATCAATGATCCCTTGTATAACAGGAAGTATCTATTATTTTTTATGTTTCATACATGTTAATACCTTCCCCATGTATTCCGTAAAATCATATTTAATACACACATACTTCTTAACACCTTATATAATCAGTTTTTAAAAAAAAAATTTATGGGAATATTGGCTTCATACTGGTGAAAATAAAAACCATGATTTACTTATTCCTGAACCGAAGTAGATAATCACCTGAAATGTCACTAACTAGTGAACAATAAGATCTTCACAGGGTTCATTCATACAAAATCAAACATGAAATTACCATCTATGGAGAGAATGACTAGTATTCCTTATTTATCATGGTTAAATTCATCCACTATGATATCATACTATTTTCCTTGTTTCCTTTTCCCTCAGAGGTTTTTGTGGATTATCATCCACAATATTACATTGATTGGGGCACTAGATAGAATAATTCCCAAACTCCATGCAGTTGATACAATTAATTGTGGGAGGTTTATTTTGTATAATTTTATAATTATTCACATAATAAGCTTTCTTCTTCCCATCACTTCAACATTTATCTACTCTTTTTACTTAGTTTACACACTTATAATATCCCCGAGTCACTTTCAAGCATTCACCTAAGTGATTCTTCTCACATTTCTAGAATACATATAACTAAAAAAATTCCACCATTTAAGTTTTCATAAGGGTTGATCTTCTTTTTCTTATCAAAACTAAAGGAATGGTGGGAATATCCAATTTATATTTATACCTACTATCTACATCAAAAAAAATTCTCATAGATACATATGTCTATTATATCCAATGCCTTTTAGATATTTGGTTTCAGGACACCAAATAATCGATCAATTTTTCTTTCAAGGATGTTGGTTAACCCAAAAGTGTACCTTGAACTTCTTGTAAAATTATCTTCTAAGGAACCAATAGATTCATCATCAATTTAATTATTATAAAGGAATTACTTATCCTTATTTATTTGTAGAATATAACAGATATAGTTACTAAATAATATCCCCTTAATCTCTTCACATTCCATAGATTCAATTTCTTCTTGTTTCCTCATGTTTTTAACAAGAGTCCAACACTGATCATATTCACATTTCAAATGATAAAAAACTCAAAACTAATTTTTCATGTTCCGAACATTGAAGGATGGAAAATATTTTTTTAGTGATACAAATCCATTATTTAAGAAAAAGTGGATCAGAAGACCCACTAATAGAAATTAGGTGTTGCCTCATAAAGGACTCAACAGAAAGTTATTCCCTCCTATACACATTTGGAAGTCCAAAATGAATTATAGTTTGTGTGAGTATAACAGTAAGTTATTTCTTTCCAAATCCCATAACATTTGGTGGATGAGGAGGAAAATCACTACATCACCCAATGCATTCATCAGTAACACAGTTCCTTCAGGTTCTAGCCAATAATTAAAAAATAATAATAGTGTGAGAAACACTAATAATACATGGGAAACCTCAAAATCAAGGTAAATTATCTTCAATATAAGACATATTAGGTTTAATAATAGTCTATTCATGATCGTTGTGAAAACTCTATGATTGTAAACTATATATAGACTTATCTTTTGGGATCATACTAAGGGTTTCTCATCCTACTTTCAAATGGTTGACTAAACCTTCATTCTTAAACAAACTATAACAACCCCAAATTTTCAAACATAGATATTATATATTTTTAGATGAATATTAATTTCATTATAAAAACACATGCCCGAGGACTATAATAGTTTAGTTCCATTGGAAACATGGAATACATTTTTCTAATTTGGTGAAATATCTTCAAAATATCCAATAAATATCTTCCCCTTTAGAAATCTTGCTTAAAAAAGTTATTTATAACATGAGGAATGGAAACATAAGAATTAGTGAGCTTAAATACTCAGTAAGGGTAAAAATGGAAGATATGTAAGCCTAACATGATCATAATGGTAAAAAACACGAGAAAAAAAAAGATTAAATCCTACATATCATAGATAATATACATGAGTCATGGATTTAATATTGGTAGTTCATAGGACATGAATCAAAATATAATCAAATCACATGATCTATAAGAGTATAAAAATGTAATAAGATATGGAATTTTTGGCATACACATAGGCTTTAAATATCATATGTTAATATTAACTAATAAGACAATAATAGTATGTTAGGTTTAGGATGATCACATGTGTATCTACTTCAGTAGTGGGATGACCACCTATGTATCTTTTAGTTTTTGGTATAGGATGAGCTCCCATGTACGCTCATGTTGTGGGACAAGGATGACCTCCTATGTACCCTCTTGTTGGGGGCTTAGGATGACCTCTTGTGTACCCTTGTAGAAAGTAAAACATTTATCATTAACCAATGCATTAGAGGGAGATATAGGTCTCACACATCACATAATGAAAACCATAAATATGTGTTTGACAATAACATAAAACATTCATCATATTAGAACCCATGGAATTTCATTTGTTTCATAGACATCATTAAATCATTACATAATTCATGGAAAGAAAATGGATTTCATAAATATCATTCCATCATAATCATAAATCTTTATTATAAAGAATAATAATTTTATAATTGAATCATATTCCCAGTAAAACCTACGTAACATCAAATAATGTATTATTCGATGGAAAATAATTTGGAGAGATCACATGAAAACAATTCTTGAGGAAAAAACCTTTCTTTATTGAAAATGTTTTCTTATTAAACTGATGCATAATTTTAGATGAAAAACATTTCATTGAAAATAAACCTGGAATATTATAGATTAATATTAAAATAATTAATTCATCATGATAGTGGAATGTTCCAATCATTCTGTATAAGTCAAAAAACATTTATTTTGAACTTTTTCTGGAGAATTCAAAAATTACCTCGTTCGGTAAAAAAGAAGAAGTATACTTTAAAACCATTTATTGAAAAGTGAAAAAATAATTAAAAATAAAATTAAACATCCATAGAACAATCATAGTTTTTTTTATTTTTTTAGAAAGCATAGACATGGGTGATAAATAATCCTTAATAGAGACATAAAATGAATCAATCCCAAATATTGAGGATATTTTGAAATAAATACTCATCACTTTATAAATAGTAAAATCATATAAGACATGAAAAAAAGAATATTATATGGATATTAAAACACCATAATATTCTGGAAAAGCCTCATAAATGACATCCATGGATGTATATTCACCACAAAGAAGAAATAAGCAGTGCAAGAGGCATGTGTTCTAATGAAATAAAATTGAGACAAAAACCCTTTACCTTTTGTCTTGAATCTCTTAGTACTCCTAAAAACCTAAATATAAGATTAATATAATCCTATTAAAGAAACATATTCATATATATAATACAATATATTAGTTACATAGGACTTTATATTACCCGCTTATTAACAATTTTATGTTATGCTTCGGGTAAAAGTTATTTTGTTTATCATACATGCTTTAACTTTTTATTCATGGTCCTCATACATAGATCCTGATATCATTATCTCCGTAATGATAAAAATTATATAAATATAATATATAATAAATATATATGTGTTTAGGGTTATCTATGAAAGATAGAAATAGAAAATTAAATACATCATTCAGGGAGACAGTAGGTCGTGTGTACACATGAACATTGCTTCCACTTCATGTCATATTGAAAGAAAGAAAGTAAATAATATATATATATGTATATATATATATATAATATCATTACAGTAGTACTATTATGTCATATATATCATATAATTTCACTAAAACATCCTTAATCCATTCTGAGTAAAGTGTGAACGAGTCACGTCACTTTGAGGAGGTGGTAGTCCATATGTCCACAAACGAAGTTATTATATTTAAAACATGTAAGGCATGAAGTAATGTTTTATATATTAATTATAAAAGCCTAAACACATCATAAATAACATATATCTCATATAAAAATATATTTTCTATCAGAATTATAATTCTTAAGAGGCGGTAAAGGAATAACAATGAACATCATTTTGTGAGGCTGTAGTTCTCCATACACAAGAATGGTATGTTTATTACCCATTAGATGGAACTATGTCTATGTTTATATAAAACCCATATAATAAAAAAATAAGAATATTCATTCTAATTATAATATTATATAATCAGGGATTAAGAATAATTGTGAAGGTTCAAGGAAGAAATAAAATGAAAACATTCGTTGATGAATGTTACCTCTTCTTTGGGTATCTTCTATTTATTTTCACCAAAACAATTCTTTTATTGAATTTATTCCCAATTTAAGGACTCCAAGATTATGTTTCGGATGTTGGGATAACATTGGGATATATTCATTCTAATACAAATAGCTGAAGTGTGAATTAAATAAAATAAGACGTTATTTTTTAAAATAAAGGGGAGGGTAACCTATGGAATTTATCAAAAGATTAATTTATAACAAAATTATTATAATTAAAAATACCTCCAAATTTAAATTTATTTGAATATAAGATATGAAAATTTTTTAATCTAAAAAATATACATTTCAAAAATATTTTTGTGTGTTTTTAAACCATTAAATTTTAATTAATCCTTAATTAAGCCATTTTAATTTCAATTATGTTAATAAATTTTTCAATATTTAGAGGATTAAATTTTTAATTATAAAGTGTAAATTAGACTATAAATGGAAAATTTATGATATTTTTTAGAATATATAATCCCCTTTGTTTGAATTGAATATTTTTATGATTTCTAAGTAAATTAATAAAATACTATTTTCATAAAATATCCTAAGTATCAATTGTGACACTATTCATTACTTTGACTTTAATAAAATCATTAAATCAAGAAAATTCAAGAAATTTAATTTAATACACCCCTAAAATGTGATATTCAACTAGAAAATTCTTCTATCACCTTAATTTAGTCTAATTTATTGTTTAATTAATTGAATAATTAAAATATATTCAATTTATAATTATTTATTATAATTATTTTTTTCAGTAAAAATTAAAAATAAATTTCTATTATTTAGGTAAACAATTTAGCTTTAAGAATATATATATAGTCAGGAATATTTTATATTTAAACCCATATTAAAAATATTATAATTATTAAAAGTTAGAATAAGACATTTTTTCACTCTCTTTTCTTTTAATAATATCTAAGTCATTTTAATGGAAAAGATACCATTAAACATTAAATTTAGATAATTATGTGTCAAGGGTTGAATTAACTATATCCAAATAAGTTTTAGAAAGTATTAGGGTCATTTTATAGTTATTATCACTTTATTTTTAACTTAAATTATCCAATTTTCCCTTTACTATTGAAATAAAAATTATCAAAGTTACTATTGATATTAGAAAAAAAAGAGACCATTTTAATTAATTTATACATTATGATTAAAAATATGGAATCTATTTTTCATATTTAAAAACACATAATTTTCTAAAATTAATTGAAAATTAAATCCATTGATAGAATGAGAAAATAAGTTTTGGAATGTTAGAATGTCCAAAAGATTGTAACGGTTTTATGTCCAAGTTCAACGTAAAAGTGATTCTAATGACCTAAATTGTTTAAAATGATAAATAATGGATCTAAATATACTTTAAAACCAGTCAAATATATAATTTAAAACAATAAACTATTTTGATGAAAAATCTATTTTCAATTAAAATTCAGTATTTTTCACTGTTCATTAAAACATGAAACTTATCAAAAAATACCAAAAATTAAACCAATGAAAATTTTGATGCTCCACTTTAAAAGAATAAGTTTATTATGGGAAATAGAATTTATAAAATGGTCAAAAATATATATATAAATCACATTCTGCATTAAAAGGATGAAAAACATACTTTTTAGAAAAATACTTCTTTTATGAGTAAATTGGATTTGTTATTATATTATGTTTATAAAACACATAAGATGAATTTTAAAGATTAGATTGAATATTATATATATATATATATATATATCATTAATATAGTTCAACAATGAATATTTTTTTATTTATTGTTATAAAACCCACTTGTGCACATTTAAATAATATTTCAAAAAAAATTATTTTATTTTAAAATGGGATTTAGATTCATTTAAAATTTATTGGTCAAACAATTATGTGTACTCCAAAATATTGTAATTCATTTAATCCTTTTAATAAATTCCATTCTAATGGATAGGTTATAATTATCTCATTTAAATATGTATAATTATAAAATGAGGTTTCACAGAAACTCATTGGTGCGTGTAAATAATGATAAGAAACTCTTTCATGTAGCACATGCTTTACTTGTTGTAGCAAACAAAAAAAGTCATAAAATAAATTTAATTTATTCAAAACAGGGTCATACGAACTCAGGGTGTTACATTAAACATGGAAGGTGTCCCAAAAAAATTATTTAGTGAATGGTGAGACAAGGTCATGAATATCTCAACCACACAATTAGAAATGTATGTTAAACAGGTTTCTATCCCATTATTCCAAGAATTGTTTATTTTTTTCAATTTAAGATTTTATCATGGTATCTATTTTTTAGATAATTAACATAATCATTACAGATAAAAATAGTTTGGGCCTCATAATTTTGACCCAATTATTCATAATTTGAAATAAATTTTATTATATAAATTTTATAAATGTGATAAAAAAATAGATTTAAAATGTTAAATTTAAAATGTATTCAAAAATATTTTTTAATACCGAATCACATAAGTTATAAAATGTCAGATAGGGTCTTATAAATTAAGAAAAATAATTCTAAAATTATAAAGACACTTATAAATGACATATTTGGTCATATAAAAATGGTTCATGAATTTAAAATTCATATTTAGATATGAATAATATCAAAAGAGTCATTTTATATATAAAAATGATTTTTTCACTCTTCAACATAAATAATTATTTTTTGAAAAATCCAAAAAATTTCCTTAAAATTATTGTTATGATTAAACCAAATATAATGTTCTATTTTTCACAATAAAAATATAAAATTTATAAACTTAACAAAGAAATTGAATTATAAAATATAATGAAAAAATGTTTTTATTAGGAAAATGACTTATTAGAACATAACCTATTATTCTTATTATTTCATAAAATTTATATGTTAGTGTTAACAAATTATTCATATTAATATATATTAGAATAAATTAATTATATGTCTCTTTTAAAGAAAATAAATTTTCAATAAAATGAAATTTTTATAAAACTACCATTGTAATCTTAAAATGATTTTATTAGTAATTTTAGTTGTACCAACTGAACTTCATTCATATTTAACATTTCCTTAATTTTATTTCATTTAAAAATTTCATAATGTGGTTACACCTATTTATTTTCAACAATTAAATAGATTTGTTTTAGCGTACATTCATAAATATTTTTATTTTATCTAAATATATCATTATTTCATTTTAGTTCAATGTTATGTGTCATGAAAGATATCAAACATACTTTTTATCTAATTAACATATGTAGTGAATTTTTTGGACATTATAGTTAATGATGACGATCAACATAAACAACCTATTTTGCCAAGAGACAAAGGTAAATACCATGAGATCTATATTTCTAATGTGGATTAGGATACAAATATGGTCAGAGGTACACTTACCATCCACACTATAACTTCTAAGGTCTTAATTGATTCAAGATATACTACTATTTTATATATGAATATTTTTATAAGGGTACCACATTACCACCCCAACAAATAGATATTTAATTAGCATCAAAAACACATAATGGTATGATGGTCAAATATCAAGTATATGATTCATGCCCACCCAATGTTTGTTGGAATGTGATCCCTGCAAATCACGTTATTATAAAACTATTTTATTTTAATTTTTTTAGGGCATGGATTAGCACTATTTATATTGATAAAATATAAATTTATGAGGATATTAGGTAAAATTTTATATTTTGAAACAACCTATGACCATATAATGGTGTACATATAAATATTATCTTATAATGGAAGTTACTTCCATTGTACAAATTTTGATTTCTATTCAAAGTGAGTATTTATCTTATATGGTCAGGGAGAATATTAAGTTTAATGATATGACAATTTCAATGGAGTTTGTTTATATCTCAATAGAACATTTTTATAATTTTCTTATAATTCATGAGGTTGAGTTTTTAAATGAACTCATACGACATGAAATACCTAATTTATAGACTCTATATATAATGTTTCCTATTGAGTTAATGGAATTGAAAAGAAACACTAAGAGAATCTTGATAAGGAAATTTTTTTCAAGTGTATCACTATGTGGTGCACCTATTATTTTTTTAAAATGAAATATTTACCAATGTGACTCTATAATGATTATCAGGAACATAAAATGTTCATGATAAGGAATGAGTATCATCATCCTCATATTGATGATTTTTTTATCAGATTTTAGGAGAAAAATGTGTGTCAATTGTTGAAATTTAATGTAGATACTATCAATTGTTGGTTAAAAGTGAGTTCATTACCAATACATCCTTACATACAATATATTAAAATTATTAAATTATAATGATTCCATTTATTCATAATAATTTCCTTTTTATATTTGTAGATTTAATGATTAGATTCTTAAGATATTACTTTGATCAGTTTGTGAATTTTTTTATTGACGTATTAATATATATTCCATGATTAAATAAGAGAATGAAATCCATTTGATAATTGTATTGAAAACCCTATGTAAGTATTAGTTTTATGAAAAAATAACCAAATGAGAGTTTTGGATAATGAAAGATTCATTTTTTGGTCATATAATCTTAAGAAATGGTATATCGGTGGATCCATAAATGATAGAAGTTACTAAACATTTTTCTAGACTGAACACTATGATTTAGATCCATATTTTTCATGTAATGTATATATATTATTGATTTTTTTAGGAATTTATTAGTATTATCTAATACACTCACCTTGTTAACATGAAATTGATTTATGTACCTTTGGATTAATTAATATGAAGAAAATTTTAGGGGAAAGAAGGGAAAGTTTTTCAGTGAACCTATGATTACATTATGCAATAGTGGAGAATTGTTTTTTATTTACTTTGATGATTCAAAGAATGGTATATGTAGTTTTATTATAAATAATTTCATTGTAACATATTATTCATATAATTAATTAATGATTTATTAGTATAATTATATAACTTGTGAAGTGGAGATAGCTGTGGTAATCATTTCATTAAAGATATAGAGACATTATCCTTATGATGAAAAAGTGTGACAACTATATTGTTCATAGACTTTTAAAGTATATATTTAACCAAAAAGAGTTAAATATGAACAAGATATTCTCACTGGAGTGGAATAAAGATTATGACTAGTTATTACATTAACACACCAGGAAAGTGAACAAAGTGGTTTACATTTTGAGTCGAAAGGGTTATACAAGCTCATATTTGGAGATGAAAAAAAGATCCATTATTTCATGATTTGAAACATAGTGATCCTAAAATCATTATTGAAGGGGTGAAATATTTTTTTTCTCAAATGCATTTTTGAATATCTATCCATATGAAGATTAAATATCTGCATAAGGAATATGTGAATCTATAAAAGTAGGTGAGAAATTTTAAAAAGTTAAAAATTTATTATTATGTAATGATAATTTTCAAGTACCATATTTGTTTCATGTTGATACCAGACATGAAGAATGAACTATTGGAAGAATCTCCTAGTTTATCATTATCTATTCATCAATTGAAGTAAGAAAATTTATAGAGATTTCAAATAGAATTGATGGTGAGACAATAGAAATAGAGTAAATGTAGAGTATTCATATTAGTGAATGCGATAAAATAATGTTAAGGATATGATAGATAAATCTAAGGGAATGTTATACCCATTTTCAAAACCAAAATAGAAATAGAAAAACATCACTGTGTATTTTTTCATCAGAATCCCCGAAAAAATCAATGGAAAAAAATTCTATTTTAGTTATATACGATCTTCTTATGAAGTAATCAAATTTCATTACTATTAGAAAATATTTAACTCTTTATCATCTTATTTGGATATAAATCAATAAAGTGGTAGGTTTTCATTGGGTACCACATTGTACTGTATCTAATTGAGATTCAAGACTCTCCTCAATGTTCTGAAGAAGTCTTCAGTAAGATCTCGATACAAATTTATGTTTTGGTGTTTCCAATCATCCAATGAATGATGGATAGTCTCGGAGAGACATTTAAACTCTAAAAGATATTCTAATTTCCAATACTCTAAATTTGAGATGTTGTTGGGATTAACACCTTATAATTATTGAATTATTTTATAATAATAGCTTTAAATAAATATATTAGATGGATACTTATAAATCCATCGTTAAAACGAACTGAAAGACTTCAATGTATTGGGACAAAGTTAGTGTAATAAAGATAAAAAGACCTTATCTAGCTAAGGAAATGTAATAGAAATTCAGTGTCATTCGATAGTACATCAAGGTAGGTCTGAGACAAAGGATGAATTATGCTAACAATCATCGGAAAGATCTTGAGTTTAATGTCAGTGAGAAGGTATCCCAACAAATTTATAAGATAAAGAAGGATATTTGAACTTAAGATAAGGGAAAGTTGAGCCCTATATATATAAGACCTTAAATATTATAAAGATTATTGAGACAGATTATTATCACTTTTTTCTCCCACCAAACATCTCACAAGCTCATTACTTGTTCCATGTATCACATTCGACAAAGGATATACCTATTTTTTAAAATATACAAAAATTAGAGGTTGTACCAATGGTTCAAAATATATACTATAAAGAAGTAAATTTATAAATCATTAATCATAGAGATGAAGTACTACAAAATAAGACAACTCACCTGGTTAAAGTTCTATTTAGGGATTACAAAAACATGTAACCTACATGAGAATTATAGGATGTGTTGAAGCATATATATCCTAGTTTTTTTATTTTGGATTGATAAAATATCTTGAGAAAAAACCATTTTAAGGGGGGGTATATTGAAAAACCTAGATATTATATCTACATTCCCTTTTATATAAACATGAGGTATTCGATATCCTACATAACACTTAATAGCAAATCTATGTGGCCCATGATATAGTAAACCTAAACAAGAGAGCTGTTAGAATCCGAGGTATGAATATGATTAATCAAATTATGATATTTATATAGACATTTATTCCAAAATTCAAAGGTAATTATTAATTCCTATGAAATTATCAATTAATTTTTTTATAAATTCATTTCATGATTAAAAGACATACTTTGAGATCAAAATAATGTTTCCCAATGTAATAATTTTTTTTGAAAACATATATTGATCGAAATTAAAAATTCATTTTTATTATATTTATTAGTAATTAATTAATAATAATCTATAAATTACTTATCTAATGGATAATATTGAAGATAAATTAATTTAATGGTAAAAGATTATTTTTCATAACACAATTTTATGTGGGAAATGTGATATTATCATAATAAATTAAATAAATAGTTATTGATAAATTTTTTTAATGTAATGAATATATTATATAATAAAAAAATTATTTTATCATTAAATTGATAGCCTTTACTTGGCATGGAATGAAAGTAAATTCCTTTTTCTACTAAAAATAATTTTTTTAAATTGGGTTTTCATTTCATTTTGTGCACTAATATTGAAAATAATTTTCAACTTATAGGAATTGAATATGATAAAATGGGTTACTTATTTTTAATTATAATTTCTAATTTTTTTTAATGAGGTCACATTATTATTTATTCATAATGAATAGTAAGAAAATTCGGTTACCACGTTTGGGTTAAAAATTGTTTACTAGGGGGTGTTAAACTAAGAGATATGGGTAAGAATTCCACATAAACATATATAATCATTATTGGTGGAATTTATCTCAACCATATCTTATCTTAACATAATATACATGGCCACTTCATTCCACTTTCATAAGAAAATGACTTTATATTATTTAAATCTTTAATGTAATTTTATGCATGTCATCTATGTCACATATAAATGGGAACCTCCTATCCTACCTAATTCATGAATTTCAGACCTCTATCTTAGAAAATACATATATACCCCAAAAACATCCTATATTAATTCCATTCTTCATAGATAGTATTTCATTCTCCTAATACACATATTAAAATCATTAAGGAGTTATCCAAATGAGATATCCCAAATAGAGGTAATTGTTGAATCAATTCACTTTTGTTTCTTCTCATTCCACCTCTAAATATATTGAATCTATCATAACATGATGAAGTAAATATCATAAATAAAAAAAGATTTCATTATGGTGATTTTATAACCATTTTCCACATTATTCCCATTAAATGGGAAATGAAATTACTGCTCATATAAAATTGGGGACTACCACCTCTATATAGAGATATGATACATTTTCCATCAAAAAATCACATTAAATGATAAGAAAAAAAGATTTAATACCTATATATTATATTTATGATATAATTAAAAAATTTAATGATATAATTTTATTTATCTTTATTTCCTTATTTTGGTTAGAAATTCAAAACTGTGTTTATAAGTACAGACGGACAACCATCTCCAATAACGGTGAAATATATTATAATATATCTATTTTTTATAGAGGGTTATAAATATGTATATAATGAATATATATGATATTAAAATAATTATTAATATTCTAGATATTGTGGGACTATGATCCATATATATAGACCATAATAGTTGAATTGAAACATACTTGAAGAAATAAACATTTGTCACAAAGAACATTGATTTTAAGAATGAATTGCTAAGAAACAGCTATTAAGATGTTATAAGTAAATAATTTATGGTATTATATGTATTAATATGGTTTTTTAGATAATTATAATAAATATGAATTTATTATAAATTACATCATAATACATATTATGAAAGTCAGACTTGATGTAATTATTTTGCGTTATAAACTCATTTTTACCAGGATTATTAGTGCTTAAATTTCCAATGATGAAATTATATATTATATCTCTAAAAATTATCTTGATTTTTTTTCTTATAATTTTCTTTATATAGTTTAAATATTTTCCTTTTATTTGTCTAACACTAAGTACATAGGTGTTTTAAAGAATTTAATTAAGGAAAAATGATTTTTTTCAGACGTGAATCATTTTTTTCTTTATCCATATTTTGGAAAAAAAATATTTTTAGAATGTTTTTATAATTATAAAGTTATTTTAATTATTAATGATTAAAAATTACTTGATTTTTATAAAATGATTTAAAAGGAAATTATTTGTTTTTTCAATGAAAGGTTCTTTTTCCCAAAGGTGTGAACATTGTTGTAATGACCCGCCAATTCTCATTGGCTTGAGAGTACAACAAGTCATTACTATGCCTTAAGAGACATCCCCATGACACCAAATGCTGGAAATAAATGCCGAAGGGTTTCAAATATAAATTGGGGGATGATTTACCCTTTAAGAAAAAATCCATAAACCAACCCAGCATAACCAAACATTCACTATATGATGCATGAACAAAAGAAAGACCACTAAACAACTTCATTATGTCAAACCACATCATGTACACAACAGTGGAAGATCAAACTATGCATCAAGATACATAGCAGATGAAAAAATCAACACTTTCAAAAGAAACCACGACTTCGTGCTCCACAAGCTCCAAGCTCCACAACATTTTCTAAGCATCACCACAAGACAATATCAATAAAATGCTTTACGTTTACCTGTGTCTCATAATACAACATCTGTAAAAGCACCAAAGTTCCAAAGCAGGGGTGAGTATAAAACTCAGTAGGTTTCCCCAATGACTTTCCTACTCACGGCACTAGGATTAAAAGGTTAGCAACATTTATATAAAGTACAATTTATATAAAACATTTTCTCAAAAGCAGTTTATAACTAAATATAAACAAGATTCAAAAACCATTCATAACCAAAGTCATTCCAAAATCAATTGAAACCAATTTTCCATCAAGTTATTTTTCCAAAAAAATAACCAAACAAGCTTTATAACCATTTCATAAGATCCCTTTTTGGCATACCCAACCATTCCACAAACCCATGAAACCAACCATGCATGCTACCTGGAAGAAGGGGAATTCGCTAACCCTTATCCATCCCAACAATGATGGAGGATACTTCTTACCATTATCCAACACAAATGTACATGAATTTTTGATGGGGGAGATCCCTAACCCTTATCCATCCCAACACTGATGGGGGAGACCCCTAACCCTTATCCGTCTCGAATGCAATATGAATGTTTGGAGGGGGAGATCCCTAACCCTTATCCATCCCAGAATGATGGGGGAGACTCCTAACCCTTATTCGTACCGAGTGAAATAAGAATGTTCACAACCATACATTCCCAAAAATCATGCAAAAACAACCCTTTTAATAAAAACACCTTTTTATTGAAAACCATTTTCCGTCAAAACAATTTAAATGCCACCCCATTTCAATTCCAAACCATTTCAAGAAAACACCCTTTTATTGAAAACTAATTCCATTAAAGTCATTTCATTACCAAACCATTTCAATAAAAACCATTTTTATTGAATACACATTTTTCATCAAACCAGTTCCAATTCCATCCAATCAATAATTTAAAATCATCATTTTAAATTCAAGAATCCAAATCACTTTGCACAACAATTCACCAAGATTTCACAATTTCACTAAAACCATAAATCATCACTAAAGAAGATTTATTCCATGCTTTTCACAATAAAATCCATCCAAACAAAACAATTTGAATCTAAGCCAATCGATTCTAGCAAGATGAGTTTAGAGTGAAACCACCTACCTCAAAGGTTTTGATGAAAACCACAATGGTCGAAGAACGCTCAAGAAACGTGGGTCGATTCTCCAAAAACCCGACTTAGATCTCTTCTCCTAGAAAGATCAAGACCAAATCTCATCATATTTTGAATCCAAACACATAGATCTACCTATAAAGGGTGTATATCTATGAGACCGAGAGAAGAGGATAAGTAGATCTAAGTATATCTAAGAAACCGATCAAGAACGAAGAAGAACAATCACATACCTCAAGAATATGGCTTCGATTCACCAAGAGAAGCCTTCAAATCGCCTCCAGAACGATGGGAGAACCTTATCTAACCTTAGGAGAATCAAAAACCTGAGTTAGGGCTGTTTAGGAGGAAAAACAAGCCACTTAGAGGAAAAAAAGTGTGAGATCCACCTTTATAGGATCTTGTTTAAGTGGTCGCATGGTTTGCTCGCACGGTTAGACAAACCGTGCACTAACTGTGTGTTAGCCACTTCCTCAGCAGACCCTCCATGCACAGTTTTCCCGCACGGTTAGACAAACCATGCGTTGCTCGTGTGGAAGCTACTGCCTCCAAGACCAACTAGGCATGGTTTTACCGCATGGTTTAGACAAACTGTGTGTCGTCCGTGCGACTTCCCTTTAGCCTCAAAACATCATTTAAAGTTCTATCGACTCTCCCATTCATCACCCTTAACTTTAAAACCATTAAAATCATCAATAAAGGCTTACATAACAGAAACTGGGGGTACTAAATTATCCCCACCATTGGTCTTTCCGTCCTCGTAAAGTAGAAAACCTTCACCCAACTGAAAGAGTTCCGGACACATCTCTTTCATTTCCATTTCACGTTCCCAAGTCCCTTCTTGAATCTGACCATGCTGCCATAAAACCCACACTACACCGATGATTTTTCCCTAAAAGACTTTCTATTGCCTATCCACAATCCATACCAGGATATGTATCAACAAAGCATCTGGCTCTAGGTTAACGTGATCTCATCTGATCACATAGTTAGGATCAGGCTAATAATTTTTCAACTAAGATACATGGAAGACATTATGCACCAAACTGAACCGTGTTGGTAATGCCAACTGATATGACACCTCTCCAACATGTTCTAATATCTCAAAAGTTTCAATGTATATAAGAGATAACTTTCCCTGCATCCTGAAATGACGATGTCCAAGCCTTGTAAAGATCCACAAGAAGACATGATCACCCACAATGAATGACAACGGTCGTCGACGGTGATCTACATTAGATTTCGGATGAATCTGAGCTATCTCAATCCTCTTTATAATCAACTAGATCTTCTATTTTTTTCTTGGATGATGCTTGGTCTGAATATTGATGTTTCACAAGTTTCCACCCAGCATAGTGGATAACGACAAGGAAGCCCATACAATGCTTCAAACGGAGCCATGTGTATCGAGGCTTAATAGATATTATTGTATGAGAACTCCAATAAGGGTATATTCTCCTCCCATGAGCCACCAAAATCCATTACACAAGCCCACAACATATCTTCCAAAGTTTGTCTCATCTGCTCGGATTTCCCATCCGTCTGAGGATGATACGCCATGCTCATAGTCAACTGAGTTCTGAGGGCTTGCTCTAATAATTTCCAGAAACAACATGTGAACCTCGGATCTCTATCTGAGACTATAGAAACTGGTACACCATGCTTCTTTACGACTTCTCGAATATAGATTTTTGAATGATATTCCACCGTATGAGTTTCATGAATAGGGATGAAATGGGCCGACCTAGTTAGACGATCCGCTATCACCCAAATGTCATCGTGTTTCTGGACCATTCTTGGAAGAACTGTAACAAAATCTATTGCTATCTGATCCCATTTCCACACTAGGATAGGTAAATATTGTAACATATCAGCTGGTCTTTGATTATCTACTTTAACCTGCTGAAAAGTTAAGCACCGCGAGACTAACTCGGACACCTTCCTTTTCATGTCGCTCCACTAAAACTGCACCATCAATTCCTTATAAATCTTCTGTGTACCTGGATGTACAACCCATCTTGAATGGTGGTAAGCATGAAGGAGTTGATCCTGAAAAACCATAGGTACAACCATCTGATCTTTGAAACACAAAACTGAACCCCCATCGAGTTTTCAGCCATCAATGGTCTCCCCACTATTGAGTTTTGAACTTACAACTAGACATTATGCATCATATGTTTGTGCTTATTTGATCATCTTTACTAAATCAGGAACAAGTGTAGCTGAAAAGAAAACAACAACATTACCTCAATATTCACATTCCACATGCATGTCAGCTAATACCGACATCAACTGCCATTCATTTGAAGCTTCTTTCGCCAAATGGGCATATGACTTTCTACTCAATGCATCTGCCACCGAATTCCCTTTTCTTGGTGTGTAAATCAATTCAAAGTCAAACATCTAGAGATACTCCATTTATCTCTTTTTCCTGAGATTCAAATCTCGCTGTGAGAAAATGTGTTTCAAGATTTTTTGATCCGTAAACACAGTAAATTTCTCACCAAAGAGATAATACCTCCATGTTTTAAAAGCATGGATGACTGCAGCCTACTCCAAATCATGTGTTGGGTAATTTTTCTCATGCACCCTCAACTGCCTTGAACCATAAGAAACCACATGATCTCTTTGCATGAGAACACAACCCAACCCTGATCCTGAAGCATCACAATACACCACATACCCTTGTCCTGATTTGGGAAAGATTAAGATAGGTTCCAATGTAAGTTGAACTTTCAGTTCCTAAAAGGATTTCTGACATTATTCTATCCATTGGGAGAGAGCATTATTCTTAGTCAGATCTATCATTGGTGAAGCTAGTCCTGATAAATCATGCACAAAACATCGATATTAACTAGATAGATCAAGAAAACTATGTATCTCGAACACATTCTTCAGTGGTTGCCAAGAGATAACGGCTTCTATCTTTTCAAGATCAACAGAAACTCCTTTCTCAGAAATTACATGGCCAAGGAAACGTAATTCCCATATCCAAAAATCACACTTTGATAATTCGGCATGCAAATGATGATCTCTCAAGATTTGAAACATTATTTCCAGGTGCATCTCAGGATCAGCCCTTGTTTTTGAATAGACCAAAATATCGTCCACAAACACCACAACAAAAGAATCCAGATATCACAGAAATATATAATTCATTAAAGCCATGAAGACCGCTGGTGCATTCGTTAGATCGAAAGTCATGACTACATATTCGTAGTGTCCATATCTGCTTCTGAAAGCTATCTTTGGAATATCCTCCTTCCGAACTTGGAATTGGTGATATCCTGATCACAAGTCAATCTTGGAGAACCACTAATCTCCCCTTAATTTATCGAACAGATCATCAATGCATGGAAGTGGATATATATTCTTTATCCTAACTTGGTTAAGCTTATGATAATCAACACACAGTCGAAGAGTTCCATCAGCCTTCTTCACAAACAACATCGGTGCTACCCATGGAGATGTACTTGGCTGAATGAAACCCTTGCTTTCCAGCTCTTCTAATTTCACTTTCAATTCCCATAACTCTGTTGGTTCCATCCTATAAGACTGAAGGGAAATAAGACTGGTCCCTGGAAGGATATCAATCGTAAACTCCACTTCCCTTAGAGGTGGTAACCCTGAGAAGTTATTGGGAAAGACATCAGGATATTGATCCACAATAGTTGGAAAACTATTTTCCTCAATATCATCCATTGATTCCAAATTCAATGCTACCAATTGGTAAGATATCATTCCCACCATTGGTTCCAACAAGCTCTTTTCACCTTTCTTTACCATTATCTATCCTCTGAAGAGATGGTTGATGCGATCCTCATTCGTGAAACTAACTGTTCTCCTATAACAGTCGATGTGAGCCTTAAACATTGCCAACCAATCCATACCTAGGATTACTTCATAGACATCCATGTCCAACATCGAAAATTCCCATTTTAACTAGGCTCCATAAATAGTTATAGCACATGATCTACACACAAATTCTTAACATTCTATTTCACCAATAGGAGTTTTTAGTTTCACAATAGAAGGCATAATTTCTAGTTTTAAACATAGCAAGTCAACAGCATGAGAAACAATGAAGGAATGGGATGCACCAGTATTAAAGAGAACTTTCACAAGGGTAGAATTCAAAAGAATCGTACCTCTCACAATAGATGGTCCAGACTGATCATCGACCATCATCTGGTCAGATCCATACAATTTCTTCTTCATTGTACTGTTCTCTAGATTCCTTGCTGAGATTTCCCGAATTGAGGAGTCATGGTATTTCTAGAATCACCATGTCTAGCTTCATTATGTTGACAAGGTTGATTCTGTTTTCCACGTCCTATCGAAGCATATGATACTTGCGACGCCTGAGGGGTGTCACCCACACCCGACCTCGGTACATTCCTATAATAGCACTATAGATGCCCCATATGCTTGCAATTAGGATAGGCTCTAGGTTGCGCCATACAATATCGACTTTTGTGATCAATTGAACCACATTGAAAACAACCTGCTTTGTTCTGGGGTTCTAGAGGAAGGTTCACTGATCCCACTTTCTGATAGTGATTTCCACTTGCACCGTGGAAATAAGTGTCCCTTTTCCTCTTGTTCCCAGAGGTTGAGTACCCACCGTTTCCTGTAGGTATCATCATTCTTCCTCCTATGGATCCTGAGATATCACGTTCAGCAACAGTCGCTCTCTTCACCATCTCTGTATAATCCGTAATACAGAGCACTGCAATCTTGGATCGAATATCTTGCCTTATCCCCGATTCAAAGATGTGTGCCTTCAATGATGTACTTGCTGCAAGCTCTGGTGAAAACAGACTAAATTCATGAATTTAGTCGCATACTTTGTGACAGAGAGAGTCTCTTGTTTCAAGCTGAAGAAGTCCATCATTTTCTAGATCTTGAACATGTGAGGATAGAATTGTTTGTTGAACAATTCTTCGAAATCCTCCTAGGTAAGGCCTTCATACAATTTAGCCTACACCACCAAATCTCACCACTGACGTGCAATATCCTCGAGCATATAAGTCACCAACTATAATTTCAGCTCTACTAGTGTGTCCATGAAACCAAAGATACAATTTATCCTACTAATCCACACCTCTTCCTTCTCAGGTTCAGCAAAAAACCGATAGTTTGGTGGATTCTGCTTCATGAACTAGATGGTATGATCCACATGCCTTGGTTCATTCCTCCAGTTCCCTATATCCATAGCATGAAAATCCTGGACAGTACTCTGAACCAGCTCTTGGTTCACACGTGATCCTGGTGAAACTATATTCTCTGAAGCGTCTTCGGGTTGGTTCCGAAGATGCCTACTGGGTGCCATTTTCTAAACCAACAACAAACTCTGTCAATCTCACTCTCTAGAAACTTATGGATTAGCATTTCAAATTCTATCACATCATCTATCACAACATTGTTTTCAAAACTTCCTTTTTCCCATGTTCAAACATTTTTTGCAAACATTCCTCATGACTTTTGAAAATCAACCAATTTTTAAAATACACCAAATAACCTGTTTTCAAAATATTTTACTTGAAAAAAATTTCTGCATTTTTTGAAAATTAGCACCTTGCACAAAATCATTACTCATTTCTCATAATGAGATATACAATCCTAGTGGAAAATCATTCCTCTACAATACATTTCATGCTCATCTCATTGGCTAAACCCATGAAAATGAGATTTCCCAACATTCTAGAAGTGTATCCAAAACACTTATGTACTCAACACCCTGGTAACTTGAAGTTCAACATAAATGGGTTAGCTACGTCCTTTTATACTATACATTTCAAGTTCCGATAATCCTACTCTTGTCTAATATTTCAACCCAAGGAATATAAAAGAATGAATTTCAACTCCAAGACCAAGAACATTAATGACTAATTGTTAGGAAAGGACCGAACAAGATGATACCATTTGTAATGACTCGCCAATTCTCATTGGCTTGAGAGTACAATGAGTCATTACTAGGCCTTAGGTGACATCCCCAAGATGCCAAAGGCTGGAAATAAATGCCGAAGGGTTTCAAATATAATTTGGGGACCATTTACCCTTTAATAAATAACCCATAAACTAACCCATCATAACCAAACATTCACTATATGATGCATGAAAAAAAGAAAGACCACTAAATAGCTTCATTATGTCAAACCACATCAAGTACACAACAGAGGAAGACCAAGCTAAGCATCAAGGTACATATCAGATTAACAACTCAAGACTCTCAAAAGACACCATGACTCTGTGCTCCACAAGATCCAAGCTCTATAACATTTCCCAAGCATCACCACGAGCCACTTGCAATAAGATGTTTTACCTTTACTAGTGTCCCAGAATACAACATATAAAAAAGCACCAAAGTTACAAAGTAGGGGTGAGTATAAAACTCAGTAGGTTTCCCCAACTACTTCCCTACTCACACCACTAGGATAGAAAGGTTAGAAAAATTTATATACAGAACAGTTTATATAAAACATTTTCTAAAAAGCAGTTCATAACTAAATATAAAAAAGTTTCCAAAACAATTCATAACCAAAGGTATTCCAAAATCAATTAAAACAAATTTTCCATAAAGTTATTTTTTCAGAAAAATAACCAAATATGATTTAGAACCATTTCACAAGATCCCTTTTTGGCATCCCCAACCATTCCACAAACCCATGCATCTAACCATGCATGCTACCTGGAAGAAGGGGAAAGCCCTTACCCTTATCCATCCCAATAATGATGGGGGAGACTTCTTAACCTTATCCAACCCAAATGCACATGAATGTTTAACGGGGGAGATCCCTAACCCTTATCCATCCCAGCACTGATGGGGGAGACCCCTAACCCTTATCCGTCCTGAATGCAATATGAATGTTTGACGGGGGAGATCCCCAAACCTTATTCAACCCAGAATGACGGGGGAGACTCCTAACCCTTATCTGTCCCGATTGTAATAAGAATGTTCACAACCATACATTCCCAAAAATCATTCCAAAACAACCCTTTCAATAAAAACACCTTTTTATTGAAAACCATTTTCCATCAAAACCATTTAAATGCCACCCCATTTCAATTCCAAACCATTTAAATAAAACACCCTTTTTATTGAAAACTAATTCCATCAAAGTCATTTCAATACCAAACCATTTCAATAAAAACCCTTTTTATTGAAAACCCATTTTTCATCAAACCAATTACAATTCCATCCAATCAATAATTTAAAATCATCATTTTATATTCAAGAATTCAAATCACTTTGCACAACAATTCACCAAGATTTCACAATTTCACTAAAACCATAAATCATCGCTAAAGAAGATTTATTCCATGCTTTTCACAATCAAATCCATCTAAAAAAACAATTTGAAACTAATAATATCTATTCTAACAAGAGGATTCGAGAGTGAAACCACCTACCATAATGGTTTTGACGAAAACCACAACGGTCGAAGAATGCTCAAGAAACCCGGGTCGATTCTTCAAAAAACCCGCCTTAGATCTCTTCTCCTAGCCAGATAAAGACCAAATCTCATCATATTTGGAATCCACACACTTAGATCTACCCATAATGGGTGTAAATAGAAGAGACTAAGAGAAGAGGGGATGTATATCTAAGCAAATCTAAGAAACCGATCAAGAATGAAGAAGAATAATAACATACCTCAAGAATCTGACTTCGATTCTCCAAGAGAAGCCTTCGGATCGCCTCCGAAATGATAGGAGAACCTTCTCTGACCTTAGGAGAAGAAAAATCCCGAGTTAGGGATGATTAGAAAGAAAAAAATTCACTAAGAGGCAAAAACACATGAGATCCACCTTTATAGGATCTCGTTTAAGTGGTCGCACAGTTTACTCGCACGGTTAGACAAACCCTGCGCTAACCGTGCATTTGCCACTGCCTCGGTAGACCCTCCATGCATGGTTTGGCCGCACGGTTAGACAAACTGTGCACCACCCGTTCAAAAGTTATTGCCTCCAAGACCAACTATGCACGGTTTTACCGCATGGTTTAGACAAATCGTGCGTCGTCCGTGCGACTTCCCCTTAGCCTCAAAACATTATTTAAAGTGCTACCGACTCTCCCATTCATCACCCTTAACTTTAAAAACATTAAAAGCATCAAGAAATGGTTACATAACAGAAACTGGGGGTACTAAATTCTCCCCACCATTGGCCTTTCCGTCCTCAAAGAGTAGAAAACCTTCACCCAACAGAAAGAGTTCTGACCAGTGCTCTTTCATTTCCTTTTCACATTCCCAAGTCTCTTCCCAAATCTGACCATGCTTCCATAAACCCCACACTTGACCAATACTTTTTCCCCGCAAGACTTTCTCTAGCCTATCCAAAATCCATACCAGGATATGTATCAATGAAGAATCCGGCTCTATGTCAACGTGATCCCATCTGATCACATGGTCAGGATCAGGCTGATACTTTTTCAACTGAGATACATGGAAGACATTATGCACCAAACTGAACTATAGTGGTAATTCCAACTGATATTACACCTCTCCAACCCATTCTAGTATCTCAAAAGGGCTGATGTATCTAGAAGATAACTTTCCCTGATTCCCAAAATGACGATGTCCAAGCCTTGTTGAGATCCACAAGAATACATGATCACCCCCAACGAACGACAACGGTCTTCGATGGTGATCTGCATAAGATTTCGGATGACTTTGAGCCGTCTTAATCCTCTTTCTAATCAACTGGATCTTCTATGTTATTTCTTGGACGAGGCTTAGTCTGAATAGTGAAGATTCACAAGTTTCAACCCAGCATAGTGGAGAATGACAAGGACACCCATACAATACTTCAAATGGAGCCATGCGTATCGTGTCTTGATAGATGTTATTGTATGAGAACTCCACTAAGTGTATATTCTCCTCCCATGAGCCACCAAAATCAATTACACAAGCCCACAACATATCTTCCAAAGTTTGTATTGTCTGCTCAGATTTCCCATCCGTCTGAGGATGATACGCCGTGCTCAAAGTCAACTGAGTTCCAAGGGCTTGCTCTAATGATTTCCAGAAATGGGATGTGAACCTCGGATATCTATCTGAGACTATAGACACTGGTACACCATGCCTCTTTACGACTTCTCGGATATATATTTTTGAATGATCTTCCACCATATGAGTTTCACGAATAGGGATGAAATGGGATGACTTAGTTAGACGATCCAGTATCACCCAAATGGCATCATGTTTCTGGACCATTCTTGGAAGACCTGTAACAAAATCCATTGTTATCTATTCCCATTTCCACACTGGGATAGGTAAATATTGTAACATACTAGCTGGTCTTTGATACTCTACTTTAACCTACTGATAATTTAAGCACTTCGAGATGAACTCGGCCACCTTCCTTTTCATGTCGCTCCACCAAAACTGCGCCTTCAACACCTTATACATCTTATGTGTACTTGGATGTATAGCCCATCTTGAATAGTGGTAAGCATGAAGGATTTGTTCCTAAAAAACCATAGGTACAACAATCGGATCTATGAAACACAAAAATGAACCCCCATCAAGTTTGCAGCCATCAATGTTCACCCAACTATTGAGTTTTAAACTTACAACCAGACATTCTGCATTAGATTTTTGTGCTTCTTTGATCATCTTTACTAAATCAGGAACAAGTGAAGTAGAAATGAAAACAACAACATTACCTCAGTATTCACATTCCACAGGCATGTCGGCTCAGACTGACATCAACTGCCATTAATTTGAAGCTTCTTTCACCAAGTGATCATAAGACTTTCTACTCAATGCATCCGCCACCGAATTCCCTTTTCCGGGTGTGTACATCAAGTCAAAGTCAAACATCTAGAGATACTCCATTGATCTCCTTTGCCTGATATTCAAATCTCGCTGTGAGAAAATGTGTTTCAAGATTTTGTGATCCGTAAACACAATAAATTTCTCACCAAAGAGATAATGCCTCTATGTATTCAAATCATGGATGACTGCATCCAACTCCAAATCATGTGTTGGGTAATTTTTCTCATTCACCCTCAAATACCTTGAACCATAAGCAACCACATGATCTCTTCGCATGAGAACACAACCCAACCCTGATCTTGAAGCATCACAATAAACCACATACCCTTATCCTAATTCTGGAAAGATCAAGTTAGGTTCTAATGTAAGTTGAACTTTTAGTTCCTGAAAGGATTTCTGACATCCTTCCGTCCATTGGAATAGATCATTATTCTTAGTTAGAGTTTTCATTGGTGAATCTAGTCATGATAAATCACACACAAAGTGTCGGTAGTAACTAGCTAGACCAAGAAAACTACGTATCTAGAACACATTCTTCAGTGGTTTCCAAGAGATAATAGCTTCTATCTTTTCAGGATCAACAGAAATGCCTTTCTCAGAAATGAAATGGCCAAGGAAACGTACTTCCCATATCCAAAAATCACACTTTGATAATTTGGAATTCAAACGATGATCTCTCAAGATTTGTAACATTGTTTCCAGTTGCACCTCATGATCAGACCTTGTTTTTTAATAGACCAAAATATCATCCACAAACACCACAACAAATGAATCAAGATATCACTAAAATATTTGATTCAACAAAGCCATGAAGACCACTGGCGCATTCGTTAGACCAAAAGGCATGACTATATATTCGCAGTGGCCATATCTGCTTCTGAAAGCTGTCTTTGAAATATCCTCCTTCCAAACATGCAATTTGTGATATCCTGATCGAAAGTTAATCTTGGAGAACCACTGATATCCCCTTAATTGATTAAATAGATCATCAATGCATGGAAGTGGATATATATTCTTTATTGTAACTTGGATAATCTTATGATAATCAACACACAGTCAAAGATTTCCCTCGGCCTTCTTCACAAACAACACCGGTGCTACCCATGGAAAAGTACTTGGGCAAATGAAACCCTTCCTTTCAAGCTCCTCTAACTGCACTTTCAATTCCCATAACTCTATTGGTGCCATCCTATAAGACGGAAGGGAAATAGGACTGGTCCCCAGAAGGAGATCAATCGTAAAATCCACTTCCCTTAGAGGTGGTAACTCTGAGAAGTTATTGGGAAAGACATCTGGAAATTGATCCACAACAGCTGGAAAACTATTTTCCTCAATCTATTCCATTGATGCCAAAGTCAACGCTTCCAATTGGTAAGAGATCGTTCCCACCATTGGTGACAACAAGATCTTTTCAACTTTCTTTACCATCTTATCTCCTCTGAAGAGATGGTTGATGTTGTCCTCAGTCGTGAAACTAACCTATATCCTATAAAATTCAATGTGATCCTTAAACATTTTCAAAAAATCCATACCTAGGATTACATCGTAGACATCCATTTCCAACATCGGAAAGTCCCATTTTAACTCAGCTCCATCAACAGTTATAGCACATGCTCTACACATAAATTCTTAACATTCTCTTTCACCAAAAAGAGTTTTCATTTTCACAAAAGAAGGCATAATTTCCAGTTTTAAACATATCAAGTCAACAGACCGAGAAGAAATGAAGGAAGGGGATGCACCAGTATCAAATAGAACTTTCACAAGGGTAGAATTCAAAAGAATCATACCTCTCACCATAGATGGTCCAGCTTGATCATCGACCATCATCTGCTCATCTCTATACAACTGCTTCTTCATTGCACTGATCACTTTGTTGCCTTAATGGGATTGCCCTAATTGAAAAGTCGTGGTATTTCAAGAATCACGATGGTTAGCTTTGTTATATTGACGAGACTGATTCTATTTTCCAAATCATGTCGAAGCATATGATTCTTGTGACGTCTGAGGGGTGTCATGCGCACCCAACCTCAGTGCATTCCTAAAATAGCACTGTAGATGCCCCATCTGCTTGCAATTGGGATAGGCTCTAGGTTGTGTCGTACAATCTCACCTTTTGTGGTCAAGTGAACCACAATGAAAATAACCTGCTTTGTTCTGGGGTCGTGGAGGAAGGTTCACTGATCCCGCTGTCTGATAGTGATTTCCACTTTCACCGTGGAAATAGGTGTCCCTTTTCCTCTTGTTCCCAGAGGTTGAGTACCCATCGTTTCCTGTAGGTATCATTATTCCTCCTCCTATGGTTCCCGAGTTATCACATTCTGCAACAGCCGCTCTGTTCACTATCTCTGTATAATCCGTAATACCGAGAACCGCAATCTTTGATCGAATCTCTTGCCTTAGCCCCGATTAAAATATGCTTTCCCTCAACGATGCACTTGTCGTGACCTTTTGTGAAAAACAGACTAAATTCATGAATTTAGACGAATACTCTATGATAGAGAGAGTCTCTTGTTTCATGCTGAAGAAGTCTGTCATTTTATGGATCTTGAAAATGTGAGGATAGAATTGTTTGTTGGACAATTCTTCAAAATCCTCCCAAGTAAGGCCTTCATCCAATTTATCCTGCACCGCCAAATCTCACCACTTACGTGGAAGATCCTCAAGCATATACATCGCCAACTATACTTTCATCTCTACTGGTGTGTCGATGAAATCGAAGATACAATTTATCCTACTTAGCCACACCTCCGCCTTCTCGGGTTCAGCATCACCCCAAAAGTTTGGTGGATTCTACTTCATGAACTGGATGGTGTGATCCATATGCCTTGGTTCATTGCTATGGTTCCTTGTATCCACACCATGAAAAGCCTGGACAATACTCTGAACCAGATCTTGGTTCACACGTGGTTCTGGTGAAAGCACACTCTCTGCAGCCACTTCGGGTTGGTTCTGACGACACCTACCGGGTGCCATTTTCTAAAACAACAACAAACTCTGTCAATCTCACTCTCTAGTAACTGATGGCATAACATTTCAAATTATATCACATAATCTATCACAACATTGTTTTCAAAACAACCTTTTTCTCATGTTTAAACATTTTTGAAAACATTCCTCCTGACTTTTGAAAATCATCCCATTTTCAAAATACACCAAATACCATGTTTTCAATATCTTTTACTTGAAAACAATTTCTGCATTTTTCTAAAATTCACACCTTGCACAAAATCCTTACTCATTTCTCACAATGAGATATTCAATCCTAGTGGGAAATAATTCCTCTAAAATGCATGTCATGCTCATCTCATTGGCTAAACCCATGAAAATGAGATTTCCCAGCATTCTAGAAGTGTATCCAAAACACTTATGTACTCAAAACCCTGGTAAATTGGAGTTCAACATAAACAGGTTAGCTACGTCCTTTTATGATATACATTTCAAGTTCCGACAATCCTACTCCTGTCTAATATTTCGACCTAAGGAATAGACAAGAATGAATTTTAACTCCAAGACTAAGAACATCGATGACTACTTGTTAGGAAAGGACCGAACGATCTGATACCATTTGTAATAACCCGCTAATTCTCATTGTCTTAAGAGTAAAATGAGTCATTACTAGGCCTTAAGAGACATCCCCAAGATTCCAAAGGCTGGAAATAAATGCTGAAGGGTTTCAAATATAAGTTTGGGATGATTTAACCTTTAATAAATAACCCATAAACCAACCCAACATAACCAAACATTCACTATATGATGCATGAACAAAAGAAAGACCACTAAACAGCTTCATTATGTCAAACCACATCAAGTACACAATAGTGGAAGAGCAAACTAAGCATCAAGGTACATAGCAGATGAACAAATCAAGACTCTCAAAATACACCATGACTCCATGATCCACAAGCTCCAAGCTCCACAACATTTCTCAAGCATCACCATGAGCCATTAGCAATAAGATGATTTACCATTACTTGTGTCCCGGAACACAACATCTGCAAAAACACCAAAGTTCCAAAGTAGGGGTGAGTATAAAACTCAGTAGGTTTCCCCAATGACTTCCCTACTCACGCCACTAGGATAGAAAGGTTAGCAACATTTATATAAAGAACTGTTTATATAAAACATTTTCTTAAAAGCAGTTCATAACTAAATATAAACAAGTTTCCAATACCATTCATAACCAAAGGCATTCCAAAAGCAATAAAAACAAATTTTACGGAAAGTTATTTTTCCAAAAAAAATAACCAAACAAGCTTTAGAACCATTTCACAAGATACCTTTTTGGCATACCCAACCATTCTACAAACCCATGCATCCAACCTGCATGCTACCTAGAAGAAGGGGAAATCCCTAACCCTTATCCATCCCAACAATGATGGGGGAGAATTATTACCCTTATCCAACCCAATTGAACATGAATGTTTGACGGGGGAGAGCCCTAACCCTTATCCATACCAGCACTAATGGGGGAGAACCCTAACCCTTATCTGCCTCGAATGCAATATGAATGTTTGGCGGGGGAGATCCCTAACCGTTATCCATCCACGAATAATGGGGGAGAATCCTAACCCTTATCCGTCCTAAGTGCAATAATAATGTTCACAACTATACATTCCCAAAATTCATGCCAAAACAACCCTTTCAATAAAAACACCTTTTTATTGAAAACTATTTTCCATCAAAACCATTTAAATGCCACCCCATTTCAATTCCAAACCTTTTTAATAAAACACCCTTTTTATTGAAAACTAATTCCATCAAAGTCATTTCAATACCAAACCATTTCAATAAAAACCCTTTTTATTGAAAACCCATTTTGCATCAATCAAATTACAATTCTATCCAAAAAATAATTTAAAATCATCATTTTAAATTCAAGAATCCAAATCACTTTGCAAAACAATTCACTAAGATTTCACAATTTCACTAAAACCATAAATAATCACTAAAGAAGATTTATTCCATGATTTTCACAATAAAATCCATCCAAACAAACCAATTTGAAACTAAGCCAATAGATTATAACAAGTGTAGTCGAGAGTTAATCCACCTACCTCAAAGGTTTTGACGAAAAGCATAACAATCGAAGAATGCTCAAGAAACCCGGGTCGATTCTCCAAAAAACCCACCTTAGATCTCTTCTCCTAGTAAGATCAAGACCAAATATCATCATATTTGGCATCCACAAACATAGATCTACCCATAACGGGCTTAGATCTAAGAGACCGAGAGTAGAAGAGAAGTAGATCTAAGTAGATCTATGAAACCGATCAAGAACAAATAAGAACGATCACAAACCTCAAGAATCTGACTTCGATTCGCCAAGAGAAACCTTTGGATCACCTCTAGAATGATGGGAGAACCTTCTCTGACCTTTGGAGAAGAAATATATTGAGTTAGGTCCTCTTAAGAGGAAAAAAGATCCACTTAGAGGCAAAAACGCATGTTAACCACCTTTATATGATATCGTTTAAGTGGTCGCATAGTTTGCTCACACGGTTAGACAAACCTTACGCTAATTGTACCTTATCCACTGCCTCGGCAGACCCTCCACGCACGTTTTGCTGTACGGTTAGAAAAACCATGCACTGCCCGTACAGAATCTACTGCCTCCACGACCAATTTCGCATGATTTTACTGCACAGTTTAGACAAACTGTGCGCCGTCCATGCTACTTCCCATTTTCCTCAAAACATCATTTAAAGTTCTTCCGACTCTCCCATTCATCACACTTAACTTTAAAACCATTAAAAGCATCAAGAAAGGGTCACATACCAGAAACTGTGGTTACAAAAATTATCATTGATTTAACATATACCACATGAATGAAATTTCCTAAAATTATAAACCCTCAATGTTTTTAAGATCCCAAAATATTTTTCAATGATTCAATTTGCATAAAATAATTCTTTTATTTTTTTATTTTTTTTATTTTGAATAAGTGATGTCATAATAAAAGGAGTGTTTTATAAAAGAAATATTCTAGTGATAATTTAAAGGAATTTTTCATCTATGATAACATTCTTTGATGTTACGTATGATTCACTAGAGATATGATACAATGATAACATACTTGTTTTTCTCTAGATGGTTTTTTATTGTGATGATGAAATATTGATGAAAACGATTTACTTTTCTAGTGGTTAATATATGAATAAATTATAAAAAATTTAGGATCATGTGAATAACATATGTATAGATTATGAATATGTGTTATCTATGTCTGTTATATTCTTCCATTAAATTGGGTAAAGATTATTGTTTTATAAGCTCAATGGGTATATGGTAGGTTATCTAAATCCAGACATGCTTACATGGGAAGTGATCCTTATCCCAAATTAGCTACATGAGTGTTTATACTAATCCTAACATGTGATGGATATCTTAATGGGTAACATTTAGAAAATATTTCATTGATTATGATTATATGAAACATTATGAAACTATTTTATAACAAGAACGTTTTCCAATGTTATGATTTCATAACTCATGTTCATTTATACCTTTATTATTAATGTCTTATTAAATACCCTGCTCTAATACATGACACATTATTATGAATTATGATTATATATATATGAATTTTAAATGTTAATCCCTCATTCTCATACCCTTATACTCATGTTATGATTAAAAATGATCATTGATTGATATCTCCCTTGATTACAATAACAAATAATCTACGAACACCCTTTTTATGTTTCTTTTTCCCCTATATATATACAATGGTTTTATGTATGATATACCAAAGAATGGTTGAAGTTAAAAATTACATCATGGGAGGTGATATAGATATTTCATATACCAGTTTTTTACATATAATTGTTTTTAAAGGCATTAAACATATATGGTTCTGGAATGGATCTTAATGATATGAAATGAATATTCATATAAAAATTGTAATATTTATGTATTTAATTTTTGGGTCACCACAAGGAAAATCTTGAAGAAGTAAAATTTGATCATTACAAATTGTTTTTTGAACATTACAAACTCCAAGCCCTTTTATGGTTTTAGATATCATAAAAATTTATAGATTCAATTAAAATAATCACATTTCCTATAAAATAAATATAAGATATTGTTAAATATTCTATGAAATAATAAAAACATTAATTACAATATCAATATAGGATCTAATGAATCTAAAATAATTTAGACAATAAATAAAATCCTTTAAACATACCAATGGGAACTTTAAACTTCCATACGCTATCTAAAACACAAATATTATATCATCCCCTCACAACTTTCATTACTAAAAGTCTAAATGAAACTACCTTAGTGTATAAATACTATTAAATCAAATGAAAAGAACCCATAATTGAATGAATTATCTTATTTATCTTTTAGTATGTTCGATAAAACTCCATCCCTATAATCAATAAATATTTCTTTCTTATACCATATATATCTAATCTACACATGTAACTCATTCCCCTAAAATCATATCTATAATTAATTGATGATTTAATGTTTACAGTAGTGGATATTAATAAATTTTTATCTAGGTTTTTGTATAATATTTTATGTCCACATAATCAATTCACCTCTATAAAATGGATGAATGAATCATTGATAATTTCATGATGATTTGGACAAAATATTTCATGAACAATATCTATATTAACAGTGTTGAAAATTTCAACTTCCACCTATTCCAAGATAAGAAAATTTGTTTTCACTATTTTTCATTTCACAAGTTAAAGAAAAATTTTCATTATTCATGTCTTGTGTATCATTTTAAAGAATCATGTTGTTTTTGAGTAGCATCATCTAAACCCACATTCATGGAATTTAAGCACATTTGTGGTATATATTTCATAATATCACTTAAAACTGAATACATCTGAAAATATATCAATATCACATGAATTTTTTATTCTTATTATTATTTAATATCAATGCTTTATTTTTTTCACTATATACATTTTCAAAAATTAATAGCTATACCTTTATATTTATATATTGTCTCTTTAAATTTTTTATACATGAAATGTATTATTTGTTAATAATTTTAGTATATGTTATTATAATATTGATCCTCTAAGTATTACATTCTATAATTTTTTATTACATATTTACTATTATATTTTTTACCTACATATATTGTTACCATGCATATTTTCAATATAATAAGTGTTACTATTTATTTAATTTCCCATACCAGGTTATATTAATATAAATTCATGATTCTATTCTACATATTTTTTTGTTACTTCTAGGATCTTCACTTGACTAAATGTTAAAAATACAAAATTCACATAAATTACATTCCAAATTATGTTGTTTCCTCCATTTTGATTACATGCATATTAACCCACGATTATCCTTACTAATATTTACATATTTTTATATTTATATTAATATAGTTTTAACTATTTACCCTTATAAGTTACATAAATTAGGAAGATTTATGGCACTTAGATTACTAAATATTATTTTCAAATGATTAAATAGATTTTAATTTGATAGATTATCATTTTCCTTTTTTGTTATTTAAAATATGATATTGCATTGAATGAATATAATTTGAATATTATTATTGAATTTAATTTTTATTAAAATAATTTCATTAGATATTCCAATTTTTAAGTAGATTTATTCATAAATTTCTACCTTCTCATATTTAATTTATGTATACTGTTTCAGCCCCAATTTTTTTATCTTTACAATAATTTTTGTCAATAAATGTGTTTCAATACACCTTTTAATTTATGTTTTTCATTTTTAATTAAATTTTCCATATGTTGTCGTTTTAACCTTAATATATAATAAAAAATAGGTCAAAAATATCTTTAAACTATAAGGAGAATTGTATAAAAGAATACTTACATCTTAGAATATCAATATTTCCCAAAACCACTACATATACATGTTTTTAAATATTAATCTATATTATTAATATATATTTTAATTTACTTTTAACATTTCATTCAATGATATATATTCAATAACATTGAATAATGTGTTTCATGTATTTTTAGGGCTTTAAAAAAACAAAAAACTTACTAGACAATATCTATGTAGATAAAACATTATACATTTATAGATGCTCAAATAATTAAAATAAACATAAATTATTTCTTTTACATACACATGGTATATTTAGGTACATTAATTTTCTATTGAAATACTCAAATGTAATAATATTAATATGTTATCCAATAATTAACTCTTTGATTATTAGTTTTTTCATTGGTCAAGCATCAGAATTAAAATTACTAAACTAAGATAAAGTTTATAAATACCAATGTTGTAATGAAGACAATGAATAGAAGGATAAAGGAAAATAATATTTCAAGCCGTAGATATAATAATAATTTTATTATTTATGAATACGAGTTCCTTTATTATAATTTAATTTTTCTATACTTTTTAGGTACAACTATACCACCTTCTAAAAATATATTTTAATTAGATAAAAATCATGATGACAAATTTAATTTTGTCATCACAGTAGGAATAGTTATAATTTCAATAATTATTATTCTATCCTGCACTTATAATATTCATATCTTACTTTATGCTTTGTATTATATATTAAAATGTATACCCAATATCATATTAAGTTTATGAATTTACTTAAAATCTATATTTCATTCAAAATAACCTTTTATAAAAGTCTAAAAAAGGTAATTTCAAATATATTATGTATATATTTCTCTAAATACATTAAATTTTTAATGTTTTATATCCAATAAACTATTATATACTATTTTTAAATCTATCACAACATACCCTTATATTTTTATACATTAATTTTATTTATCAACATAGATAATCAAATTTTAAATTTGGTTCACATATAACAAATTCAAATGAACATTTTATTTTTAAAAAAAATATTAAAAAAATTGAAAGTTTATATCTAAATTATAGAAACAAATGGAATTATTTTTTAATTAATTTATTAATTAATGATTTATGTTTCCTTCTATATGAACATTTAAAAATATTCACCATTTTTTTATTGCCATGTTACATGGTTTCACATTTTTATGCCCATAATGCTTGATAACATGTAATTTATGACATATATAGAAATGCTATCTCTATAAAATTTAATATAGATAAATAAATTTTCATGTCATGATAAAACTGAATTATTTTTAAAAAAATTATCATGTTATTACTAACATCAAATAACAAGATGTTATGTGATTTTCTATTTCTAGGAAACACCATTTTTGTGTCGCTCTACTTTTTGGAACCGAGTCACTATCAAAATTAACAAACTTGACATTAAAATATAGATTTGAAAAGATATTTTATAATTTAGTGTTCATTATCTACAAGGTGTGTTATTTTTCTACTTTATACTATTCAATAATATTAGAATTTAAAAATTCCTTGAATCCATATTTGTATTCGAAGCTATAAAACCATTGTATTACGAATTTTTAAAATGTTAATATTAAAAATTACATCTTACATGCTTATTATTGTTTATATTACACTATATGTGATTTATATAATTAGTTCAATGATATTTAATTCATATTTTCGTCATGTTAGTAGTATGTTAAATACATATTAAAAATCTCAACTATATAGTCTATATATACACCCATTGAAGGTTGTATATTATTATATATTTATAGTAACAACTTATTATAAGAACATTAATCTCATTTTAGGGAAAATAATTTCTAATACCAATATATTATAAAATTACTTTAAATATTCATTTGGAATGGAAGATATCTATAAGGTTTTTTATGTTGATTTCTGTATGTATCTCAAAAATTCCTAGAGTCGTTAAATGTACAATGAATTATTTTATTCATAACTATTATCAGTAGAATGTTTTTTATTGTTTCTTACTATATACGTAAAATATGTAATATGTGAAAACAATTTTTTCTTTGCGAAATGATAGATAGTTTTCTATGATAAAAACAATGTCTTTTAGACAACTAGAAATCATAAAGTGGTTTGATTCAGTTAAATTCAAGTACTATTGATCTATCTTAATTTTCTAGAACAAACATATGGTAAAATAAAAGAGAGTTTCATGTAATATATGTGATTAATTGAGATTTCAAATAAAAAAATTTCAATTTAATCATATTTTTTGAAATTTACATAATATTTATTGTATTTTCAGTATTAGGTTATTCCCAATATTTATTTTCTCTATTTATCACATGTAATATAATTAAATTTTCACAATACAAAAAAAAATAATTTTCTTAATTTCCTAAATATGATATTTGAAATCAAAAAGTTATTATTTTTTATAAAATTATATTTTAGATATCTTCATGAAATTTATATTTTAGTATTTTTCAGGAAAACTCTTCCAAAACTCATCCATCACCCCTACTCAGAATACATGGATAAGAACTTTTCTCTAAATTGTCTATAAAATTCAAAACATATATGACCATACTAGTTTTTATAAATAAAATATGGGTCTTAAACTTAATGGATGATTTATATATTGAAGTATTCTATCAATAACTAATTGGTATAAAAATCATATTTATCTATAGTGTTTTAATAGATAAATATTTCTTGAAGTAATTCAGTTTATAGTGATGACTATAATACGCATACATACTGATGTCTATTTTTTACACTTGACTAACCATGAAGTAACTTCATGATTTTATGCCTAATTAAGTTATCACAAAATGATTGGAGATAACTAGTATTGATACTTTTTCAATACATTTCTATAGATGTCATGAATACAAGTAGTTCCTTTTAAGTGGCTGCTTACATTTCCTTTATTCAATTGATTAAATTTTATAAGAACATTGTATATGCAAAGAGTATATTCCAATATAATACTAAAATTTATTTATACCTAAAATATATTTGTTTATAATATTATACCTTATTTATAATCAATAATACTAATGCATTAATTTTATATAATGATGAATAATAATACATGTTGATTCCCACCTAAATTGAATATAATAAATTTGGAAATTAAGTTTTTGTATTATAAATCACATAATAAAACATTTATAATTATCACTTTCCCCATATAAAACACCTATAATGTTTTATTTATTTTAAAAAATGATGGCCAGTTCACCTAATTTAGAATAATTTTTTATATAACCATAAAATACTAATTTTTAATCAATTAAAAAAATTTTTTTTTTGGAATGAAAAAATATATTTTATTTATAAATATATTAATTTAAATATTTCTCATAAGATCATTTTTTTTTTGAAATGTTGTAAAATATAAATCAAGATGTTAAATTCATTAACACATTTTTTCCTCTGGAAAAAGTTGTATACTCTCTTATATTATCTACTTTATTTCTAGTTTTTTTATAATTAATATTCAAACTATGAAACATTAATGTCAAGATTTCAAAATGGAACATTCACATATTAAAATTTTACATTTTATAATATCCTATTAAAATTTGTTATTAATCAATATAATGAAATTTGAAATTTTCTTCAATATTAAACATAAATACAAAAAAAACATGATACCATCTTAAACTCATATAAAACATACAAACATACAATAAATATATTCATAAAACTTGATATGCATTTGAAATAGATTTATATAAATAATAATATGGAATATGTAATATTATTTCATATAGATACAAATAAATACATATATTACTATCAATATTTATTTTAAATTTATTTTTTTCTATAAACAAAATATTATGTCATACTATTTTGGAACTAATTATATATATAATATATAGTTTGGTTATTTCAGAACTAATTGATAATTTTCAAAAAATATATTTATTATCCAGAATTATTTATTATTGATCACAATATAAATTTTAGTTTCATAATCCATAATAGTTATACATCCTACATATTTCTTAAGAATCAATATTATTTTTTCACATTAACGTTTAGTTCTGCAGATATATTTTATTAATACATATTTTTTCTACATATTATTTATGTATAATTTTTTAGCATCAACATTGTTTTTCATTTTTTCATACAATATTAGATAAAAAAATGTATTTTTTCTATATTTATCTGGAAATTTCAGGAATCTATATACTAAATGAGTTGAGTGAATTATGATTTAAATTACATTATGTTATATATTTCACTTTTACAAAATATTTTTTTAATATATAAAAATCTTTTATAATATTTTTATCAATATTCTTCTCAAATAAAAAAAACTATATTTATGTTGTTTCTGTAAACATAAGTAGAAGTGGAATTTAATACCATATTTCAAATTATTCTATAATGAATAAAATAAATAATAATAAAATAGAAAAAAAATCATATATTAATTATATGAATATCTATATTTAATGTATCAATGATATTTAAACATATAATCAGTTATCATGTAATGATTTTCTCTAAATTACAATTTTACAATATTCGTTTCAATAATCACCTTACAAAATTTCTATTTATTTTTTGAAAAGAATATTGATGTCTAATCACTATAAATAACATAAGTAATGTAATTTCCTAAAAAAATATGATTCATAAATATTGTGCATTGAATGAAATGATCTAGGCAAAAAGATAAATGATAAAAAATTCATGTATTACGAACATAATTTTTAAACATTCTCATGTTAGCTTTAATTCAAAGGTTATTGTCTTTTTAAATTTGGAATTTTGGATGTATCTTATCTCATATACCTATTATCTCTCTACTAGAGGTGAAAATACTCTAAGTGCAACAATATTTATATATTTTACTTATGAAAATAATAGAACAAAAATCAAAGCTAGAAAAAACCCAAGACAAAATCACTATATGTGACACATTAAAAGGATTAAATTAGAATTGTGGAGAACAAAGTATTTTAAGTGTTTAATCTGAATATGTACATATGTTCATGGAAATAACAACACCACATGGTAACCATTTAAATAAAAAATAAAAACAAACAAGCAATCTATAATAGAAAATATGGACAAAGATATCAGATAAACTATCCAAAGATTGATTTCATGGAGTTTAGATACATTTTTTAATGTCTAGATAATTATATAACATATAATCACAACATGGATGAGCTCACATGATACATATTGATGTAAAAAACACAAAAAATATATTATTTAACTAATGAATGTAATAATATTTATTAAGAGTGCTTCCTTAATTAGGTATACATCAAGATCCTTATCACATCCTCAGGAATGGATGATCCGGGCATTAAATTCTAAATAAACTAATGTGTTCTTCATCATCACCCTCCTTCAATATTATAAGTCATATAATTATCAACCATAAAATATTTTCGATTATTTGAACACACTGAACAAACTTTCTTGGAGACTCCTCCTATTTTTCCCAATGGTCTCTCTTCTCTCACTCAAGTGAAAAAATTAAGAGTCATAATTTTCCATTTAAAAAAATGAATAAACCTTGGGTAAATAAATGATGATGCATCATTCTTCCTAATTAATTATACATAAAGATGATATATGGGTTTAGTGGTTCAATTATCTTAGAGCAGAAGCATACACATGGATGACCAAGGGTGAGTAGAAGAATAATGATGTAAGTAGTATGATAAAATTTAACCAATTTTTGGGACACATGACACTAAGGGATGAAACTCCAAGAAAATAAAGTGGATATTGGAAAAAAGGATTTGGTGAACAATCACATCAATAAGCATACTAAGTCGACATCAATTTTTAATGATGATGTTAATCAAAAACAAAAATATCATCCATGAAATGAAAAAGGATCTTGAAAACATCAGCTATAAAATTATGAGGATAAGGATGGAATGCTAGTAAATATGAACAAGAAAATGGATGACCTAAAGACCTAATGAAACTTGGAAAAATATAGAAAAAATAAGTCCACTGAGAAAACAGGAAAAAAATAATATAATAATATTAAAAAAAATAAAAATAATTTTTCTATAGAATTTAAATAAGTTCAATATATAAAATAAACGAAAAATAAAAAAAAAATTAATTTTTAGCCACTAATGTGAAAATTCACAAATATTCTCTTAATAAACTAAATTTAATATAACAATGATAGTGTTCTTGAAACCATACCTTTCAATTTTTAGCAGTGCTTTATCTAAATAGATGACTTTAATGTTTGAAAATAATCCCATATAGTGAATCAATTTATTATTCCCATAGTATGCATAACATTAATTTTTTTCCCAAGACCAATTGATATTAAGCTAACTTCAACTAAAAATTATTATTAAATTCCATGGTGGTCTAAGAAAAAAGAAACAATTTTGCTTACCCCATTATATTTATGAGTCTCTACCTGAGAATATTTTATTTAGATAACTGGATGAAGTCACTGGTATATGAAACTAATGATTAAAATAGACTAGCATGATATACTAAGAAATTAAAAATATTTTTCAATAATGATATATAATAAACTCAAATCCAACTAGTTTTAAAAAAATTATCACATAAATAACCACAAAAAATGAAGTAGAACAAAATTCCCTACATCTAAATCATAAAAAATCTATAATACCCCCACCAAGGAGAAAAAACTACCTCACTGTCACACCAGAGGACACTCCCTTCTACCTGGAACACCTTAATGTAATATAAATATCTTCTCATATGAATAAAGATGGATGGAAAAGGAGATTCATCCTAACAATACTATAATTGAAATATGAAATTTTTACATAATATCTATGTTATAAAAAAGGTGTATGGAATTGAACTAGGATCCACCATCCGTTAATTTATTTCCCATAGGAAAATAATTCTTAATGTGATTGATTTTTCTATAATTATTTCTCTTATAGGTTCTAAACAAAATTCCATAATCTACCTCCTTACGAGAATCTTTTTAATAACCCCTAGTATATATCAACCCTTTATTTACTTTTAGTCCCATTTCCATTACCATTAAACCACATGCATGAATCATCATGGACTAAAATGTAAACTTGACCACATAAAGGGTGATATAATCTCTATTATACATCATTAAATCAATAAATGAATAATAAAATTCATCAATATATGATCATTTTTATGTTTCAAACCTTATCCCACTTTAATTTTTGGTTTTCTAAGGCTTTATGGTTATAAGGATGAGTTTATAATTATTTGGAGTAACCATGGTTCAAAAGAAACACAATGGACATGGTGAAATCCATGGCGGCCCTAGTGAGATCCTATTAAAACTTGGATGGGAAGAAATTCCTTGGCTAAGATGAGGATATGGTGGTATGCTCATGGAGGGATATTATGGGCCTTGTATTGGGTGACATCACCACACCCATGGTGGAATCCATAGAGATGGAAGATGGCTTGGGTGTTGGAAAATCATCCTTGTGTCTAACAGTATCTATCTACTGTGTTTAAGAACACCAAAACCATGGTAGAGGCCTTGGAAGTGGTCATATGGGGTTTGAAATGGATGAAACCATCTATATTCTTTATATATCTTGAATGTTATAAAGGGTAAAATATGTGAATGGTGATTAAGTTTCATGAATGTGATTTTAATTTATTTATTCCTCTATTAACTGATCCATGCTTCCCTTCTTGATGTTCCTTCGATTTATAGAAACACCTAATGAACCATGGTTGTGGTTTGGTCATTCATTCACATTGAGGATCTATTAAAAGAAATTTTCACTAGATAAGTGTTAGTTCTACTCACCTTTAAACTATTTGATACAATAATTCATTATTTAAACCCATTTTATTGTTGGTTCATATCATTTATATTGAGGTTCATTATTCCCTCTAATTTATCAGTTTTTTCTTCTTCATTTTTGGGAATATTTAAACAATGAAAGGATATGATTGGCATGTTGTTCGAATGTGGTTTTATAGTGCATTGATGTTTTTAGTTTTTGGTGAGTTTCCTTTTTATTTATGTTGTTATTGTCCAGGCGGGTCGATCCTAGATCATCTATTATTTCTCGACAATGTTAAAATTCTAAATAAAAGGAGGTGTTTTTTCTTCTTATTATTTTTAACACGAAATAGTCAAGTTTTCATGGCTAATCTCATTAGGTGATAGTGTAATTAACCTTAATTAATGTAAAACCTGAATTAAAGAGATGATTTTGTTTTGGTTAGACCGATCAAATTTTTTTATACCATGATAAATGTTTTCCTCATTATTTTCTAAATAGTATAATATATATTGTAATGACATGTTTAAAATTAATTTTTTCTAAGAAAATTGGATAATGAACATAATATGATAATTATTATTGGATATATTAATATAAACATTTTTATTTGTTATAATTATTCTTATAATTGATGAAACAAAAAGTTATGCATTTGGAATATTTAAATAATTCATTAATTTTTATATATGATGATGTGGGTTTCTTATGGTTTTCACCTATGTAAAATGAAACAGTCAATTCTGGAAGGTAAAAAATTGGTTGCATGATAAAGATAATTGTTTGAGGATGGGTGATCCTATTTTCTTGTGAAGCACTAAAGTGTTGGTTTTAGGTCCAATATAACTTGTTCAATATTTTTTTCTTTATTCATTGTTGGATTGATCTAGATGAGAATCCATTCTCTATGATGATATTTCTACATCAGATAATTGATGGTTTGACTAGAAATATGTTTAGATGACTATATTTGTGCCTCCAGTCTGTTATTAAGATGGAATGATTCCTAGTGATATGCATAAAAGTTTTGAGGATGGAAACATGAATGATAAAGAAGGAGGATGTGGGATTTACAATTGTTTATTATGATGAAAGATTGTCTGAATTCTAAATAATAATCTTATTTAATGTTTAGATGGATTGATTAGTTATTATTTAATTCTATTCCCCACTATTTGACATTGATAGTTTTGAATGTTATATGAATCCTTAATTGTAGCTTAGGAAAATCCCTATAGTACACGAAATTATGGTACTAAAATTAATGATAAATGTTCTAACACATAAGGCTGGACTCTTAACAAAATGAAAAAATGATGATAAATCATGAGGAACCTTGGAAGAGGTAGGATTATTATTGGAGGGCATGTAATTTTGGTAGACAATTAGTATAATTATTTAATTATTCATGGAAATAATTAATTTAAATCATCTTGAATTAATTTTAAGCTTATATGATATTTAGACATCGGTATTGATAGTCGGGTGTCTAAGATACAATAGCTGATGTTGAGCATAAGACTCGGTAGTTTCCCATAATTTGGTTGTGATATATATATACATATATATATATATATTCCATATGTTATTTGTTTTCATATGCTACCCCACCCATTTTGGTAGGAAAACTGACAACTAGTGGACTCTAGAGGGGTTTCCCTAACATCCAGATGGGTGAGGATCATATGGATGAATACCCCCCTTTCACCATAATCTTATCCTTAAATTATTATATTATGGAGTTCCTAGTAGTTAACCTTCCAATATATGTGTGTAGAGGGCTGTAATGGATTGTTTTTTTCACACACATACATCTCAAGATATAGTATCATATTGATTTTTATAGGTATTTTTTCTATAATATAGGGTGGATTTAGGTATACCGCATGATGAACATGCTATGTAGGATCTTTAATACTACATGGTTACTATTTGGATATGTGGATATATATTTAGAGAGGAAGTGATGCACAAGTTTAATGATATGTTATTATTTCCCATGTTTTTAGAATGATTTTTAATTTAAAGAGATATGGCTCAGGACGTGCGCCATTGAGGTGGAGATGTAAATTTATGGGGAAGTGGTACTTGGGTACCATTATTTTATATTATGTTGGGAATTAGTATTACATGTAAGTGATTCTTATTGAGAGAGCGTCAGTGAGGGTGGAATCTTAGTTTACCTACTTAGATGAAGAATTAGTTTCACTTTTTAATTAATTGGTCTTGAGTATGACTTATTTGGATTCTAAAGGAGAGGTTATGAGATAGATCCTTCTTATTATATCAATTATTCTCACCCTAGATATATAATTTTTTAAGACCATAAGTGATAGTCAATGATCGGGATAGAAATTTTTTCAGGAGTTGTTTGGGATTTGAGGTTTCTATTGAGGATTATATTTTAGTGCTTGTAGTTTCATTTGTAGTTTTTTAATTATATGATATTACATGAATCTGTGATTTTATATTAATTTTTGAGGAGGTGTTTCTCAATGTTATTATCATATCTCTCGTTCCTCATTCTTGTTAGAGGGTTCTACCTACCATATGTTTGTTTGATATATTCTTGGTTCTTTTCGACAACCCATGTGCTATTGAAGGAAGGATTCAAGAATCATTATTTACCATATATCATCATTGGACTGAGAGGGGTGACATTAGGGAGAATTCGTAATGAATGTTTGGTGAAAAGGTCCAGGTTATGGGATATGATAGTTTTTGGATGTGGGTACTAGTTAGGACTCTATCAGGTTATATGGAAACAATGTTAGTCGAACAATATGATGGAAACATGATATATTAGGTAGGGAATAGGTATTTAAGGACCCTAATTATTCGATTCGAGGACCCTTAACTTTACTAAGCATACAAAGTGGTGTGATGCATTTTTTAGTGTAGAGACCCAATAAAGAATCATAAGTCATATTTATTCATTCATATATTTGAAATTTGTATACCATTGGATTTGGTTAAACCTTAATATATTAATTAATTTTAAATATTCTATATTATGGGTTTATTTATCCCTAATAGTTAATTATTTTACCTGTATAGATCATGTTCAAAATCATATTTAGCTTTGTACTGAATATATTCAGTTACGTGTCTTAAAATTTTATGATGGAGTTAAAGATGATGATGATGAATCAAGGAGGATGACACTCTAAGAGTTTTATTGTTATAGTTTCCAAAAGTATGTGTGATCTATTTATGATTCTATGATAGAAAATTGGTTGGAGGAGGTGGATATAGCCTTCTGTTTGATCCTTTTAGGAGATGATTTGAGATTAGTTTGAAGCTATGTTTCATTATTTGAAAATAAAGGTGGTGACCATTAATGTGATTTTACCCTTCGATATGGAATATATTGTACACAATAGTTCAGGATCTATTTCATGAACTTTATACAAAAGTCTATTGACCTAATGCAAATAGGATTTCCAAGGTAAGGCAATTTGTAGATGAATTACATAAATATATACAGTATTGGGTCACACATTTTATACTATCAACATATATCATGTTACTTGTGAGAGAAGAGGTTATTCACTGTACATTATAAAGGACTTGATCCTCATGAGAGGGGAGTCATCAAAATTCTCCATTTAAAAGTTTTATGATCTGGGTATCCCATTATCCTAGATATAAGGATATTCAGATAGACAGGGGTAGGTCCCCACCCTCTTCAACTCATTTCACTAGGGGTAGAGGCATGCAGGACCATTCCAACTGATAATATTATTTGTTTTCTTATGGAGGACATTTTTATTAATGGGGGGAGTTCTTCACCTTCATAAAAAGGCATCCAATGTATGGTGTTCTACTTTAGAGTCTATTGTTACTGTATTTTCAGTTGAGTAATATTCATTTGGGTGCTAAAATATTTTAATTGTATAGGGGAGACATATTGGGTACATGATATACCCATTATTCTCTTCATCCTCTACAATACGAGAGAGTCCATGAATGTGGTGGTTTTCATTATCAGAGAGGATGTGGAGAATTCCATGTTACATTTCATTATCTAGAGTTTTTAGATCCAGGATAGCAGGAAATCATTCAAGGTACACTTTTCTTATTTTTTTAATTGGGAACATGACCTGTCTGATTCCAGAGCTATGGAATCATTTATTTAACCTCCCCCAGTCCATGATTTGGGACATAATTTAGAAATAATTTTACTACCCTTGTAAATTAATAGACCAGTTAGATTTATAGCTTATCTATGTAATGTATATAATGATTATGAGATTGTTCTACAGTTGGGATTCACTATGGGATATTTCCTATATTTTTGGATACTACTATACAACATTATCCTTTACATGGATTGGATTTATTCAAGTTAATTTATCATGGATTTCTTTAGGAGGAAGATTGTGTTCTATGATTATGAAAGAGATTCATCTATGTTCATTGGATAGTGAGACCCTCAGATATATTATAGGCCTATTTGATATTCTTATTCCTTCATTGTCTAGTTGATGTTGATCTCATACTCGATTTAGTTTGTATTAATCTCCAGTATTATATAAGAGGTACCTAATATATTTCCTTATGAGGTTGGGGCTCTATTGTCTCAATGGAATATAAAATTTGGGATAGATTTATAACCATGTGCTTCTATAATATCAATTTCTCTATATAGGATGATGAATTATGAGTAGGGTGATCTACGGATTCAGAGAAATGAACTCTTGCTGAAAAGACTTATTTGGATGAGTGTGTCGCCATATAGTTCTTTAGTTTTGTTCTTAAAGAAGGATAATGTAACTATTCTTTGGTTTATCGATTATCATATCTTATATAAGTTGAAATTGAGAAATGTATACCATATTCAATGGATTGATGATTTAACCAATCAATTTAAGGGAGCTAGTTGGTTCCTAAAGATCAATCTATGATCGAGATACAATCTAATGTGGGTGATGGATGGGGATATATAGTATATTAATATCTATTGTGATCACGAGAATTATGAATTTGTTATAACATCTTTCAATGTAAAATCCCTCCATCTATGTTTATAGGATTGATTAACATTGATTTATATGATTTTTGGGACTTTTTCATGAATGTTTTCATTGATTAATTCCATATTTACTTTACTACCAAGGAGGTGCATGGAGAGTATCCTTGAGATATTTTGTCAGTTCTTCATTATGAGAATCTATTCTAGAAGATAATTAAGTGAAATTTATGGGCTTCCAAAATTATTTTCTTGGTTACTATTGTGTCCTAGAATGGAGTATTCATGTATCCTTTCAATATAGAGGTATTATTTTCATGGGAAAACTACGTAAATATTTTAAAGTTGTGGAATTTATTCAGTCTTCCAGGTGATCATAATAACTTTGTTCCCAGCATCTCTTAAATTGAAACTTCTTCAAAAGAATTTACTAGGAAGGGTCAATAATTCATGGGGACTGATCAGTGTCAATATTCATTTTTTTATATGAAGGGGAAGTTGGTTGGTCATCTAGTTCATCATTATCTAGAATAGGGAGTCCAGTTTGAGTTTTAAAGCAATGCTTTGCATGTTGTCTTGTGAAATTCCCTAATATAGGGAATATAAGTTTTTTCTTATGTGTATCAATAATTATAAAACAATCAGTACAACTATTCCATCCATGATTTCAAGATAGAAGAAATTTTGTTTTTTGTGAAGTTTTTGTAACACTACCTCATCAGAAAATGGTTTTTGGTTTTCATTGGTAATTAGATATTGAGGTTTGTCTTATCGCAGAATGGTCTGATATTTTGAGAGTATCTGTGATTTGATTTATTTTAGGATTTTGACTTCTAGATTTCTTCAACCAAAGTAAAGTTTAATTTTTCATTTGATGTTATTATCATGATTTCATATGGTGATATGTTGTGTGAGTTTTGATATTCATACAGTGTGCTGGAAACCCATTCAATATTGCATCTTGATGTGGGGGAGGTTATTGGAAGAGTATAGCATTTTTTAAATGATGGTGCATTCATATTTAATGTTCTAAGTTTAGGACATCAAACTATGGGATTCCTAGGTAATATTTGTTAATATTGAGTTGTTTAGGTTGATTCCCTAGATTCATTGTTTGAGGATGATCAACGTCAAGTGTTGTTATAGTGGATACCTTCCACTCCTCCATTGATGAATGATGTAGTTATTCAAGAGTTCCTCATATCGCCAATAGAAATATTTTATGGTGTAAAAATGATTTACCATGCTTTGAGTGGTCAATTTTGGTTGCCTTTATGACAAATTGAATTTTGGAGCTTTTGTCCATATTTTAAGTATGTCAGATGCAAAATGATGAATATTGAGTTCTTGGTGTTTTTATCCAATTATTATATGTTAAATAATGATTTTTTGGAATTTTATATGGTATTATTTATAATTTATCCTTATCATAGGGATTATATAATGATTTAAAGGTTATCATTGACTATTTAAAAAAAATAAACTCAACTCTTAGTGCGCATGGAGTCAATCACAGTGAAGACTTTTTATAGGTAGTACCTAAAGATTCTGGTAAGGATTCATGGTGTCCCAAGGATGATGATTACTTTTTATGATGATTATTTCACCTACATGGTATATAGAGGTCTTTTTCATGACTTTTCTCTCACTTTTAACTTAGTAATACTTTTACTCCATGGATATATGGTTAGATAGAGTGAACCATCCGGAGTCTTTTAGACATGTTACCAACATATGTCCGAGATTTTGGATGTTTTTGGTTGAGGAACCTAAATTTGGTTGATTTTTCTTACAACAATAGTTTCTAATACACCACTGGTATGACATAGTTTTAATCTTTTTAGAAATAACATTTTAATTATTTATGGCGATGGATAGGGTTTTGAGAGTCTAAAATTCTTAGGTCGGAACTAGTGAAAATCATGAAAGAGATAGTTTAGGTGTTTCCTGAGAGGATGAAATTAGAACTAGATAAATTTATATCCTAGGATGTGAAAATTAAAAGATATATTGAGTTTAAACATAGTGACCATGTGTTCTTGGTAGTGATTCCTCATCATCGGAAATGAAATTTTAATCATAGGTGTCTGATTTTTCATGGTCTGTTGTGCCATTCAAGGTGTTGTCTTGTGTTGGATCTATAAAGTATAAATTTAAACTGCCCAAATGATGAAAAATATTCATCATAAATTTCATATTTCATATGATTTCTAGTATCTTTTAAATGAATAGAACATCATCGATTGGGGTGAAATCAAAATTCAGGTGGATTCTACCTTTGTGGAGAAACCTTTAGTGATCTATAACTATTATGAGAAGGTTTTACTTAGGTGTAATATTTCCCTAGTTTGTTACCCTGTGTGGTAAAATGGAATAGATGGGAGCACATGAGAATCATAGATACACAATAATTAACCTATTTACTTTGATCATTATTTCTTCTTTTGTAATGATTATTGTTGATATTGAATCTAATCGAGATTATGAGGTAGTTCTCTCTTCCATGTTTTGTTATTTCTAGACTTGATTTTAGTTGAGTTATATCTCCCCCATAATAGAGTTTTGTTTACAATTTCATCTTTTTCCTCCAAGTGATATGATTGTTCTCCTTTGATGGAAAGATTCATTAGAGGTATCTCAAAGGGTTGTTATTCAGGCACCCCCTTTTTACTTCACCTCTCATCAAAATTAGTTTTCATTTTCAAGGAAGGGAATTATTTATGAGGTCTATGATATTATTATTTTTACTTTTTGACCATAACATTGTAGTTTTTCCAGTATTAGTGGTTCCAAGGAGGAGTTTAGATCTCTTTAGATACTCTTTAGCTAAAAGTGGTCTATACTAAAACTATGGAGTAAGCAATGGTGGCCCAAATTAGCTACTATGTAATATAGAAAATTGGAAAATTACTATGATAAATAATGGAAATGGATGTGGTTTTAAATGTTGGATCCTATGTATTATGGATTTCGAGAACACACCATGCCCTAATGGAGGACGGGGTGATGGAAAAAAACTATGGTTTGGAAAAAAATCTCTAGGGGATTGTTGTGTCAGACTGGTGTGTTCAAGAACCCCACAACTATAGTCGAGGACATGGTAGAGGTCTTTTGTGTATTTAAATAGAAAAAATAATCTCTATTTTTCAAGGATAAGGATAGGTTTAGAGGTAGAAACTCTTGTAAGGTTATGATGGGTTTTGAACATGATTTTGATTTATTATTTCCTCTATTAATTGATCCATGCTCCTATTCATGAAGTTCCTTCAATTTCTATATGCTCTAGATGAACCCAAGGCATGTTTGGGTTATTATCTCATGTTGAGGATTTATTGATGTAAATTTTAACTAGGTATGTGTTAGTTTTATCATCATTACATAGCATTTTTTGACTCCATGATGAATCTAACCCCCTGGATTGTTGGGTTAGTTATTTAAAATTGAGGTATGATATCCCCATTTTTCTTTTTAACTTTTTATTATATAATTAGATTATTTGGAAAAAATCAATGGGAGGGTATATTTGTGTTATTTTTTTGACATAGATTTAATTTTTCTTACTATTTTTATGTTATAATGAATTCTATTCAGCTTAGTGGTGTATCCTTTGATGGGGGTTGATCCTCAATCTTTTATTCATACTTAAAGAATGTTAAACATCTAAATAATTGTAATGTATTAATTTCTTATAAAAATTTTTACTATGATTTATTAAAGTTATCAAGATTTATATCAAAATGATATGGTATTAATTGACCTTACTAATCTGAATTTGGAATTAATGAATAGATTTTGTTTTGGTTGTAGTGATCAAATGTGTGTATACCATGCTATGTTTTTTACTACTGGTTTTCAATATAGTCTTTTATATCAAATCATTCTAAGGTTTTAAATGTATATTTCTCTTAGAAATTTTTTAATTAACATAAACCTAATAATTCTTATATAGTAAGTTAAAAAAAGGCATTTTTATTTGTTATCGTTCCACATGTAATTGATTGAAATAAAAGTTAAACTCGAGGAATGATTAAATAATACATAGTTGTTAATAAATGTTTCCTTATGTTAACTATGGTTATAAACATTAATAAATTAATCTATTAGTTATAAATAATATGAAATTCATATTTTTATAAATACAATTGTATAGTTTCAGGAGATCCCATTTTCTTATAAAGGATTGATGCCTTTTTTATAGGGCCCAGTTGTCTTGCTAGCTTTTTTATGTTTGTTTTATAAATTGTATGATTTCTCAAGATTAGAATCCATGTTTGGTGATGTGATTTATGTTTGGTAATTATAAAGGTTTGTAAATAAATTGGTTATGATACCATAGTGTGTAGATTAATTTTTCACTGTTAATAGACGAATTCATAGCGATCTACATGTTGGAGTCAAGTTTGGAACCAAGATTGATGGAGAAGGTTGAAGTTAGGATTTACTATAATTTGTATTGCGGAAGGATTTGATGATTTATTGATAATAAATCTAATTTATTGGTAGGATGGATGGGTTTCTTGTTACTACATTTTATTCCCCACATATAGATGCAGCTAGTTGTGCATGATCTGTACACCTTTTACTATATCATATAATGAGTCCAAGAGTACTTGGAATTATAGAATGATAATGAATGTTAATATTTTTTAACCCTTGGGTTTGGTAACATAATATAATGGTAAAGTATTCATTAATCATGATCTTCATTTGAAGAGGTTGGATTATTATAGAGGGAATGGAATTCAAATGAGAATTAATGTAATTCTCTATCTTTTAATGAATTACTATAATTGAGCCTAAGACATTGTAGTTACACATAGTCTGGTTTTGAGCTATATAAAAATATACATTATGTAATTTAATTACATATTTTACCCTAACCATGTCATTAGGGATATAGACACGTAGTGGACTCTATATAGTGTTTTCCCCAACATCATGGATTGTGAGGAATGGATGGGTGAATACCCAATATTTCCCCACTATATCCTCAGGGTAGATTTTTTGGCTACTATGAACAAAGGTTAGATTTACCAAATATATGTGTATAGGTATTTAATGGCTTGGGGTTATTTCAAAAACATGTATCTCTGTATATAATATCCTAAGGATTGTTATAAGTATCTTTTACAAGGGAAGTGAAGGCTTGAGGTATAATACATGATGTACTGTCTTTGATAGCTCCCATAAACTACTCAGAAACTATGTGAATATTTGGATATTTATGAAGATATAATTTTCTCCATGGTTTCCATTATATGATACATTTTCCATAGTTTTTTAGGTAGGGTAATTTATTTGAAGAGAGGTGGCTCTGGACATGTGACATTGGAGAATAGTGGTAAACATTTTGGGAAGTGGTAGCGGGGAAACGTCATTTGATATTTTATTTTGTATAATTTTTAATTATAAGTGATACATGGTGAGAGGAGATTAGCGTGGCTAGTAACTTATTATACATTTTTAGGTGATAAATTAGTTTCAATTGTTTATTAATTAGGCTTTATTATGTTTTCTTCATCATTTTCATGAGAATATATGGGGAGGATCCCGCTGAGGATACCTATTATGCACACCCTACAAATATATAAATATTTATTATGACCAGAGGAGTTTTTCGTTGATCAGTATGAACATTACTATTTTATGGAGTTATTTAGGGGCTATTTGGGATTCAAGGCTATTGTTGAATATTTTAGTTTTTTTATGTCACGAACCAGGCCGGGTCATCATCCGACCCAACGCCCGACCCGGTCCGCGACATGGCCCGAAGGGCGTTCCCGATCCCCACGGGCTGGAAACTAGTGTCGGGCATCAAAACAAACCAGTTGGGAATGGTTTGGCCCATGACAAAGATAAATAAACATAAACTAAACAAGAAGATAAATAAAGGAAAATAAACTAAACAACGTGGCAGCAGAAAAAGGAATAAACAAAGAAACGTGACATACCTCAGGTGACCCCGTGGATCACCACGGTACGACAACCACACTCGCTCCCAAAAGTGATCCAAGAGTGAAACTTGCAACTGAAAAGTAAGGTAGGCATGAGCACCGAGATGCTCAGTAGGAAAGCCAAAATATAACCACGTCCTATGCCTCCGCCTTTATTAAGAAACCCAACTACGCCAGTTTGAAAATAAGATATAATAAAATAATGTTTTCCCTTATTTTCAGATTCAAGTAACGAGTTTTCATTTTTCGGTAAAGCCCTTTACTCCCACTAAATTTTCAAAATAGGTTTCAAGCATGCATTAACATTTCAAAATGAAAAGAGACCAGTTTGGATTAAAATATGGTTTTCACAAACAAGACATCAAGTATGAAAGAGCTGAAAAGAAAGTTACGTCGTTAGCAGCATGACAAAAAATGAGCACCATGGGTAATTATTATAGGCAGCTAGAACAAGTGGGAACCTAAAGACCTCGTACCTCAGTGAAACGTGGCTTAAAAGACCACGACCCTCATAAAACATGGCTTAGAAGGCCACGACCCTCATAAAAAGTGGCTTAGAAGACCACGACCCTTAGAAATTTATATGTTTAGTTAGTGTTGTTGCGTCAATCCTGCTAGAAAAACCGGGACAAACCCCTGCCGTGTCATCTAGCATACTAGTCCTGATCACCCACCTAGATACTCGGGTTTCCCATTGTGCTCTATTTCAAATGGTGGTGAGTTTTCTTTATCATGCAATCAAACAAGTACATTACACTTTCTTTATCTAAAACCCATTCAACCCTTCACCACTGCACTCCCTACTTAAGTGCATTCCCCCTCTTTACATCACACAATCACGCACAAGCATTTACACTAGCCACATATCACAAACCACCCATTAACACTTGCATCGCATTTTATTTTCAAATTTAGGGGAATGACTCAAAAGGGGTTTTCTATTTTCACAAACCAAATCTTAAAGTGCCAAATGGGCCTCAATAGAGGTTTTTCTATTTTATAAAACATTCTTAAGATGCCAAACATGCTTAATTACATAAAGGGAACACCTTTTAAAATCAACCGACCAAAAGGCCAAACACCTTTGGAAGTACACATTACCAATTCAAAACCACTTAAGAAATCAATTTCTCAAGAAAAGTCACTTAAGACCAACGGCTTTGAAGTACATTTTAATTTTCCAATACAAGGCATAATAGTTCCTAGCAACCACAATCAGATTCCATAGCATGTGTATATAGCATAGTGTAAAACATATTTTTTTTTAAAACAATCCAGCAATTATGAATTTCAAATTAAAAGCTTAGGCATAGGGGACCTACCTCAACATGTCGCTGCTTGAATACGAACATTCAAACCGATCCTTGGCACATACACGCACATGAATTTATACATATATATACACCCCTAGCTGCATTGCACATATTCCCTGCGCCATGAGGGAATATGTGCAAAGAGGGCATATATATGTACATGCCTTACCCTATGCATGTACATGTAGGACTCCTCGACACACGCGGCCCAACACCCTACACATATAATTTAATACAACAAATAAACACATAAACAATATATAAAACATTTCAGAAAAACACATCACAATAACGCACCTAGATAAAACAAGATACGATTCACCCCAAGAACAATCATTTACATACATGGATATCATTTTGAGAAAATAACCACACCAAAAGAACTCCAAAACACAATCTGCACCTCCTTTACAATTTAACAAATCATTAAAACATTTTATGAAACAATTATAAATAACAATATGAGACTTTTTTTTATCAATAACGCACCCAAAGACAACTTCAACAACCAAGCGCACATTGAAACCATACCAAAACACTAACTGTAGTCTTTCCACACTTTGATAAACCAATAATACATTTTATAAAATAGTGATAAGAAGCTTGACATGGGTTTTCAAATAAAACACATCGTATCTCATATTAAGATACCACTTTAAAATCAAATGTATAATAAATTGTTTTAAAACTATTTTTTTCACCACATAAACAATTTAAATAAATTAAAGAAACACTTACTAAAACATTTTCAAGGTGCGTTTCAAAGTTTTACCACAAAACTACACTAAAATAATTCTGTTTGAAAACCAACGCACATGATGCTATATAAAAAAAACTTTGCATCGCCTGCACATATTAATAAACTAACTGCACAATTTATAAAACACTATTTAAACAGTTCAACATGGTTTCTCATAGCAACAAGTACTTGTATCATATAAACATAACACTAAACTCATAAAAACATCAGAAATATACTAAACCTCAAGTAAAATCGAATTCGCATCAAACAAAACAATCAATAACCATGCTAAATTAATTAAATAAGAAAATTAAGTCATCAATTAAAATTAAAATACAGAACCACTTACCACAGAGTCGTTTTCCCTAAAAATTTGTGTGAATTCCTCAATTTCATGTCAAACGCACCACAAGGAAACTTAAATACACCCTAATCCATAAGATTAAACAAGAAAAACTCAAGATTAAAACCCTAACAAAAGTTGAAGAAATTTTACCCAGACGAAGAGCGTGAGGTAGAGGGACGGCGTGCGGGGTCGCGGTCACCGGAGGAGGCCGACGATGGCAAGGCGGCGGGTCGTCGCGTCAGAAGGGAGGGAGGCGGCTGGGGTCTAGTTGGTGCGAGGCGAGGCCGGAAGGGAGGAGGGACGTCAGCGGTGACTTGGGTCTCGGCCTGGAGGGGTTGTGTCGTGTGGGTTTGAGAGGGGGAATCTGGGAGAAGAGATTTTGGAGAGGGGAGCTCGGAGAGGGGGGCCGCCATGGAGAGGGGGGCTCGGCCAGAAGAAGAGCAGGAGGGGCGAGACGGCCGGCCGGAGACGCGGCTTAGCCGAAGCGGGAGACGGCCTGGCCTCCGGGTGCGCACAGGCGAACGAGGGGGGGGGGATCGCGACGGGGTAAGGGAAAAGGGGGGGGGAAGTAAGGTTTGAGATAAAAAATATATAAATAAATAAATAAATGAAGATCTAATAATAATAATAATAATAGTAGTAAAAAAAATAAAATAGAAGAAAAGAAAAAAGAAGAAAAAAAGAATGCAAAATAAATAAAAATATTAACAAGTAATAATGAACATAATAATAATTTTAATGAACTCTAATAATAATAATAATATTGTTAATAACATAATAATAATTATAATAAACTTGATAATGTTAATTAAAATAATTACCCTAATCAAAATTATTTAAAATACATCATTAAACTCATTTTATTTATCTATCTTGAACATAATGCAGGCCGCACGGTTACCAGGGCAAAGCCGCATAGCTTTGAAAACGCCATGCCCATGCACCGGATGTTGTCAAGGGCAAAGCACTCATTCGTCAACAAAATGAAAAACTTTAAAACAGGCTTGATCCGCAGCTCGATAGAAAATTTCAATGTCTCATAAAATAATAAAATAATATTAATTTAAAAGTTCGGGTGTGACAATTCTCCCCACCACAAAAACTTTCTGCCCCCAGAAAGTCGCCCAGCCGAACGAGGAATCAAACTCAAGTTAGAAACAGGACTAGACCCACAAAAAAATGAACTCAGTGTGACTTTTCACTCCACCAGTCACACCCAACCCTCTGAGGGAAACTAAAAAGAGAAGAACCATCAGGAAACGAGGAGGGTTCTCCCCACCACAAGAACCCGACTAGCACAACCGAAATTGAGACTCTTAGCATGAACTCACTCTGGAACTGCTAACTTGATCCACGAGGGAACCTCTACACAGACCAAACCTCGAAAAAGGAACGACAAGATTCATGGTGAGTCTCCCCACCATTTAAGAACCGGCTACATTAAACCAACCAGTATAAACTGACATGAGAACTTCCAACCCAAACCAGAAACCACTGTGACATGAGAAAACCCACAGAATAATTCTACCAAAAAAAATGAACTTAACCATGACTCATCATTTCCACAAGAGATGAGCATCTCCAAAACGAGCATGTACTAAAACAAAACGGGTCACACTTGAGGAGGCGCAACTACTGGAATTACATGAAAACAAGATCACCATGCCTTTTTACAACCACAGTGGGGTATTCAAGGAACAAAGACCAGAATGAGAAAAAGAGGCCTTTGGGCCTCTTACATAAAAACAGAACCTTCAAAGACGAGGAAGCTTGAACCGAGAAATTTAAACCATCCCTATTTTAGCACTGGAGACAAAAGTTAGACCAGTGTGACCCACACCCAACGATTCCTGACTGCGTGAAAGGCTTCACTCCGAGACCTGTGGCTGGAGCTCTGATGTCTTGAAGCATCTGTTGCCCTACAGTCAGGAGCTGACATCCTTCGGTCGAGACTCCAGCTAATGATGCCGCTAGCTAAACCTCTCCAATTGTCCCAAATGGCCATACTGACGGCAAGACTTCGGAGGAGGATTACAAGGTGGCTTAAAGTACCCAAACTAAGCACACTAGAAGCAAATAAGGTGGTGGTACAACTAATAAGAGATGGAATTGACAAGAAGACTTGTCTGAGATAGGTTCCTCCGGCTCGCTCTCATAGAATGGGGCACCATCCCAAACACCAAAGGGAATCAGTCCTTGAATAATAGACGAAGACCCCACACAAGAGAAACTTTAACTAATTCTGTGACATTATATTTGGAGAAAAGGGAACTAACTTCTTGAGATGCCCAACATAGGCCTTCACTATTCGTTGGCATTGTTGGACACTCACGAGTCTTGTCGCTTCCATCACCTTCGCTTCCACAAATATAAACCATCAAATGAGAGTGTTCCTAAACACCTTCCAAGACATACCATCATGAAACAATGCTAGGATTATCTCCTCCACCAATCCCAAATTGCACCTTCAAACGGACCAGAACCAACATAGACTCTCTTAGCTTTAGGAGTTTCCAATAACCTGAAAACACCAACGATTTCACCAAGCTAGTCTACTACCTTTGATAGATCATGATCACCACGGAATATGAACAACAACCAAAAAGAATTCAATTCAACCACCCCGCTAAGAGTCTGGGTAGAACCAACAACTAGAAGAGGCTCACTAGAAACTTCTCGAACTTTTCTGGGCAGCATACTCAAAAGAAGAGGCACAAATCCGAATCAAAACTCATCATAAATCAAAATTCCACACCTCAATCACAAACAAAATCTCAAAATCAAATCACTATTCCAACCACAATTCAATATGTCAAAACCAAGAACCCGCAAAAAAAAGGAATACCCAACATGAAAAGAGAACGCTAAACAATTTCTCACCCACTTTTCTAAACATCTGAAAAACCCTTTTTGAAAACCATTTTTCAGCAACCAAAACCACTTAAATATCCACCATTGATATCCCATGAAGTCTCACACATACATATCCTTGTGCTAGCTCAAGCACCCATCCAATCACATCACCAATTTCCCCACTTGCCACATGCGCACCTCAATGTATGTGATCACTCATAGGAACACCAAGGGTCAATTCAAGACACTTCTCATTTCCAAAACAGACTGTCAAGCACAAAGCACAAATTCTCAACCAATTGAGAAAGTCACTTATCATTAAAGAAACACATTTCAAAATTACAAAACGTCTTCCATTTCAAAAACCATTTTCCACTCCAACAACCATATTCCCTTTTGAAAACACCTTCACAAAAATCCATTTTCATTTTTGAGATGTACTCACACCAACAAAAATTAAGGTTAAACATAAATCACATTAAAACATCCAAAAAAATAAGGGACTAGTGGTTATACCAACCCGGTAACATGGCTTAGCAGGCCATGCTCCAAGCGAGCATCAACCACAGGAAGCATCTTGAACCATGCGCTTGGTTTGTACAGGGGTCGCTACTCCATGCAAGTCCGTCGCGTAACACTGGATCACTTCCTTGGTCATTCCTCATCCACACATACCAATCCAAAGAAGAAAATTCAAATCCCGGACTACCCCTGTAAACTCGAGTCTCGGGACGGGCAAGGGTTCATGACGTCCTTCCCACACCTACCTCTCGAGTCTGGACACACCTAATCACCAAGCTACTTGACACCCCAAATAACAAGGGCACCTATGATACCATTTTGCCACGAACCAGGCCGGGTCATCATCCGACCCAACGCCTGACCCGGTCCGCGACATGGCCCGAAGGGCGTTCCCGATCCCCACGGGCTGACAACTAGTGTCGGGCATCAAAACAAACCAGTTGGGAACGGTTTGGCCCATGACAAATATAAATAAACATAAACTGAACAAGCAGATAAATAAAGGAAAATAAACTGAACAACGTGGCAGCAGAAAAAGGAATAAACAAAGAAACGTGACATACCTCAGGTAACCCCGTGGATCACCACGGTACGACAACCACACTCGCTCCCAAAAGCGATCCAAGACTGAAACCTGCAACTGAAAAGTAAGGTAGGCATGAGCACCGAGATGCTCAGTAGGAAATCTAAAATATAACCACGCCCTATGCCCCCGCCTTTATTAAGAAACCCAACTATGCCAGTTTGAAAATAAGATATAATAAAATAATGTTTTCCCTTCTTTTCAAATTCAAGTAATGAGTTTTCATTTTCAGGTAAAGCCCTTTACTCCCACTAGATTTTCAAAATAGGTTTCAAGCATGCTTTAAAATTTCAAAATGAAAAGAGACCAGTTTGGATTAAAATATGGTTTTCACAAACAAGACATCAAGTATGAAAGAGCTGAAAAGAAAGTTACATCGTTAGCAGCATGATAAAAAATGGGCACCATGGGTAATCCCTATAGGCAGCTAGAACAAGTGGGAACCTAAAGACCTCATACCTCAGTGAAACGTGGCTTAGAAGACCACGACCCTCAGAAAACGTGGCTTAGAAGGCCACGACCCTCAGAAAAAGTGGCTTAGAAGACCACGACCCTTAGAAATTCATATGTTTAGTTAGTGTTGTTGCATCAATCCTGCTAGACAAACCGGGACGAACCCCTTCCGTGTCATCTAGCGTACTAGTCCTGATCACCCACCTAGATACCCGGGTTTCCCATTGTGCTCTATTTCAAATGGTGGTGAGTTTTCTTTATCAAGCAATCAAACAAGTACATTACACTTTCTTTATCTAAAACCCATTCAACCCTTCACCACAGCACTCCCTACTTAAGTGCATTCCCCCTCTTTACATCACACAATCACGCACAAGCCTTTACACTAGGCACATATCACAAACCACCCATTAACACTTGCATCACATTTTATTTTCAAATTTAGGGGAATGACTCAAAAGGGGTTTTCTATTTTCTCAAACCAAATCTTAAAGTGCCAAACGGGCCTCAATAGAGGTTTTTCTATTTTATAAAACATTCTTAAGATGCCAAACATGCTTAATTACATAAAGGGAACACCTTTTAAAATCAAACGGCCAAAAGGCCAAACACCTTTGGAAGTACACATTACCAATTCAAAACCACTTAAGAAATCAATTTCTCAAGAAAAGTCACTTAAGACCAACGGCTTTGAAATACATTTTAATTTTCCAATACAAGGCATAATAGTTCCTAGCAACCACAATAAGATTCCATAGAATGTGTATATAGCATAGTGTAAAACATATTTTTTTTAAACAATCAAGTAATTATGAATTTTAAATTAAAATCTTAGGCATATGGGACCTACCTCAACATGTCGCTTCTTGAAGACGAACATTCAAACTGATCCTTGGCACATACATGCACATGCATTTATACATATATATATACACCCCTAGCTGCATTGCACATATTCCCCGCACTATGAGGGAATATGTGCAAAAGGGCATATATATGTACATGCCTTACCCTATGCATGTACATGTAGGATTCCTCGACACGCGCGGCCCAACGCACTACACATATAATTTTATAAGACAAATAAACACATAAAAAATATATAAAACATTTTAGAAAAACACATCACATTAACGTACCTAGATAAAACAAGATACGATGCACCCTAAGAACAATCATTTACACACATGGATACCATTTTGAGAAAATACCCACACCAAAAGAACTCCAAAACACAATCTGCACCTCCTTTACAATTTAACAAATCATTAAAACATTTTATGAAACAATTATAAATAACAATATGAGACTTTTTTTATCAAGAATGCACCCAAAGCCAACTTCAACAACCAAGCACACATTGAAACCATACCAAAACACTAACTGCAATCTTTCCACACTTTGATAAACCAATAATACATTTTATAAAATAGTGATAAGAAGCTTGACACAGGTTTTCAAATAAAACACATCATATCTCATATTAAGATACCACTTTAAAATCAAATGTATAATAAATTATCTTAAAACTATTTTTTTTACCACATAAACAATTTAAATAAATTAAAGAAACACTTACTAAAACATTTTCAAGGTGCGTTTCAAAGTTTTACCACAAAACTACACTAAAATAATTCAGTTTGAAAACCAACGCACACGATGGAAAGGCGGTGGGCCGTCGTGTCAGAAGGGAGGGAGGCGGCTGGGGTCTGGTTGGTGCGAGGCGAGCCCGGAAGGGAGGAGGGACGTCGGCGGCGGCTCGAGTCTCAGCCCAGAGGGGTTGTGTCGTGTGGGATTGAGAGGGGGAAGCTGGGAGAGGAGATTGCGGAGAGGGGAGCTCAGAGAGGGGGGCCGCCATGGAGAGGGGGGCTCGGCCGGAAGAAGAGCAGGAGGGGTGAGATGGCCGGCCGGAGTCGCGGCGTGGCCGAAGCGGGAGACGGCCTGGGCTCCGGGTGCGCACAGGCGAACGAGGGGGGGGGCTCGCGACGGGGTAAGGGAAAAGGGGTGGAAGTAGGGTTTGAGATAAAATAAATAAATAAATAAATAAATGAAGATCTAATAATAATAATAATAATAATAATAATAGTAAAAGAAATAAATAAAATAGAAGAAAATAAAGAAGAAGAAATAAAGAATGCAAAATAAATAAAAATATTAACAAGTAATAATGAACATAATAATAATTTTAACGAACTCTAATAATAATAATAATATTGTTCATAACATAATAATAATTATAATAAACTTGATAATGTTAATAAAAATAATTACCCTAATAAAAATTATTTAAAAATACATCATTAAACTCATTTTATTTATCTATCTTGAACATAATGCAGGCTGCACGGTGACCAGGGCAAAGCCGCACAGCTTTGAAAACACCCTGCCCATGCATCGGATGTTGTCAAGGGCAAATCACTCATTCGTCAACAAAATGAAAAACTTTAAAACAGGCTTGATCTACAGATCGATAGAAAATTTCAATGTCTCATAAAATAATAAAATAATATTAATTTAAAAGTTCGGGTGTGACATTTTACTTATTGTTTCTTTATCAGTTGTTTAGTTTTATAAAATTAAATGCATTTATTTCTATGTTTAATTCATTTGTGGGAAATATTTTTTTGTTATTATCTTATCTCTCATTCCACATTTTCATTATAGGTTAATGACTCCCATTTGTGTGTATGATATACCCTATGTGTTTTTCTTCTATTCATACCCTATTTGAGGTGGGATTGAGGTTTAATTTCCCCCCTTCTCTCATTTCTATACCTAGAGAGTATCATTAGGGGGAGGGGATCATGATATGCATGGTCCCAAACCTCAATTTAAAAAAATATTGGATAAATATACCGTGAATATATTACATTCATAAATGTGATATCAAACTATAATTTTGTGACACATTTTATGTGTGTTCAATCTCATATTTTTATAAATACTACCAACTAGGGACTCTATCATATAATGATATCTCAATTCAATCGATAATATTAAAGCACTAGGATCATAATCTATAACACATAACCCTTTATCTTCTATGGAAAACAATAAGAAACTACACGATTTCTCAATAACATTATAATGGAAATCAATATTAGACACTACACTCTACCCATCTATAAATTATGAGGTTATCATTTTTTTGAAACCATATAAATAATCAATATGTCCACTATAGACTCATAGAGGACACATCATGATTCTATAAATAATAAAATCATTTTCTATAATAATCTTATCAGGATCAAACATGACTAATATTGTTAATAAACTTTGTAAATGATCATATACTAATTATTGTGGGGCATTAGTCATAAAATATTATTTGATAAACATACCCAGGGTGAAAGATCTCCATGTTTAATAAAATATATTTATTTAAATTATTAAAAGAATAAAACATAAATAAAAAATATAAATAATAGAAGATAAAATTAAGACACACACAACATGGAATATAAAAATGAATAATGTTAGAGAACACCTATATTGTGTTCTCTTTGGTCGATATTAGACATATGTGAATGAAAAGAAAATATCTACATAGTATTCCTAATTATAAAAATGAAAAACAAATAGGAAAGATATATTGATAATTAAATAAATATATACCAGATAAGAAATCTAAATAACATGTTATTGTATCACTAGGACATGTGATAAATGTTGACCTTAGGATACACTATATACTGACAACATGGATAAAATAACATTATAGAAACAATGGTGAAACATAAATAGGGCTTACCATAAAGAACCATGGAACTAAAAATAATGTTGTTGAATGTTCCTAGAGAACTAGTCCTACAGTAAGATCCATCTCACATCCTTTGGAAAAGTTGTTCAGAAATCTTAACATTGATGAAACTAAAAATTTTATTTTCATCATCATTCATCAATATTGTATAGAATACGCTTATCCACCTAAGAAATAAGAGATTTGGATCATGAAACATAGAAATTATCTCAAATAATCCTTATATTTATCCCATTTATCATTCTATTCTCATCATGATATAAATAATTATAGTAAATAGAGGTTTCCAAGTAAAATATAAATGGTGATTTAGTAATCAATTGGTTGAGGTATCATTTCAATAAAATGAAAGGATATAATGAGGATTAATGTGTTCAAAAATGATGAAAACCACACATGTTGATGACCAAGTATTATTAGAAGAATTGGGAAATAATTTGTGAAATTAATATTAAACCAAGTCTATACAAATGCATCCCCAATAACAAAATTTCCTTGAAAGTGATTCATGTCAATGGGAAAATGTAGTGAAAAAGATTCCAAAAACAAGAACATAATTTCATCCTCAGAGTCATAGGATGATGCTATGACATATATCATTCTCAAGAGAATAAAAAGGTTGGCATAAGAAATAACTTTTGGTTAAGGAAGGTGGGATAATAACTAGGGTGTGGAAAAGAATCTAACATAGAGGCCCACAAAATAGGTTGAGATGGACACCAAAAAGGAGTACTCTATATAAAAAACAATTCAACCCACTATATAATTGATTTATTATGAAAATAAAACTAATTCACAATTTTATTTTCATGGGGTACAATATATAAAATATATGAAAAATAAATATGATGATTTTAGTTGTAAATATAGAATGAAAAAATTCAAAAATATCAATCATGCAATATAACCAATCAATTTTCAAGAATTGTATCAACATAAGGTAAAATTTTTATGTATTCCATTATTCAACTATAGTAAAATTATAGACTAATTATTCCCTCAACATGCATCATAGTGATACATGTCTACCGCAAAACAATTCAATGGAAGAAAACTACAATTAATCCTTCTAAATAAATTAAATCATAACTAAAAAGGTTGTTAAAAACTCACAACATAAATCTAATTGGTTAAGATTACCTTAATAATAGACATCAAACTACAAAGTGACTTTTAATTGTCCATCTCTATTATATTGTGATTCCATACAAGTATGATGTGTTTAGGACTAAAAAGTGGATTTTGTTTTGGAATTTTTTATATTAAATATGGGTTGACCATGGTTTTTAAAACCATGTACATAAATATTGTAGTACGAGATATATTTTCCCACAGTATCATTTTCATGGTTAATATATGTTTTATTAAATAATATATACTCCTCTAAAAGGGTTATTTGGGTACTTTTAGATGGTTTTTAGTAGTGGAATGCCCAATCTACTTCACCTATTCATGAGGTTTGACCAAGGTTATTCTTGGATGAGATCCTCCAACATCCCTATAGCTATTAGGTGTATTATTAATGTTTTTTCATGGTAAGTATCCAAATTTATCTTATTAATTCCTTCCCAGTTATGAAACCTTTCATCTCTTCTTCATTTCCTTAATCTTATTCCCTTCCATAATGGCCATGTCGACTTAACCCAATCTCAATGGTTTTTCTAAATATATGGATTTTTAGATATAGGTAATGTGAAGCTTCTCTTGAGGCCTAATATACCATCAAACTTATATGGAAACATGTTTTGTTCTGATTAAGTTATGTGGTTCTATGAAAGTCAATTTTTTTCATTAAATGTGTAATGACCTGCTAATTCACATTGGATTGAAAGCACAATAAGTCATTACATGGCCTTAGGCGACATCCCCATGATACAAAGGCTGACAATAAATGCCCGAGGGTTTCAATGAATTTGGGGGACAATTTACCCTTTAATAATAAAACTATTAACCAAGAAACCCATAACCGAACAACTCACTATATGATGCAATAATAAAAGAAAGGAATCTCAACTACATTATTCACATCAAAACAACTCCAATTTATAAAACAATAGAAGACTCAAAAAATATAAAAGTAAATATATGAAACCAACTAAATACTCATAGAAGACCATAAGACTCCATGGTCCCCATTCCCCATACTCCAAGATCAAAAAACAGTTTGATCATCATGACGCGGTGCTTAAAATGTGTGAAACATTACCTTTACCTCTGTCTCAGGAGATAACAACAGAAAAAGCACCAAATTTACAAAGTATGGGTGAGAATAAGACTCATTTTGTTTTCCATAATGATATCCCTACTCAAACCACTAGGATAAAAGAGTTAGGAACAATTATATAAATTGGTTTATATAATGAAATTTCTCAATCACAGTTTATAAGTAAATATAAAATAGTTTCCAAAACCGTTTATAACCAAATTCATATGAGTGCAACTGAAACCAATTTTCCAAAAATTTATTTTTCTAAAAAAATAAATAAACAACTTTGAAACCATTTCTAAATATTCCTTTGGCATACCCAATCAATTCAACACATCCACACAACAAACCATGCATGCTATGCGAGGACAGTTCCATACTAATGAGCAGTTTCTCATCGATCCACCAAGTCAACACATGGTGATTGTATCCCATGTTCCATTAACCTTTTTCCACCAATAACAAGTTCATATTTCAACCAAGACTAGTATATGAAACATGAACACACACACACCACATATTCCCAAAGATCATGCCAAACAACACTTTAAATAAAATCACTTTTTATTGAAAAACATTTTTCATTAAAAAATTACTATTACAACTCATTTCAATAAAACAACTTTTTATTCAAACCCCCTACCCATTAAAACCATTTATATGTTCCAAAAAATCCACATTTAAAATTATCATTTTAAATTCAAGAAACTAAAACAATTTGCATAATAATTTAACAAGATTTCAGAAATCTACCAACAAAAATCATAACTAAAGAGGAATTTTTCATGTATCAAACGAATATTTCACAATAAATATTATCCAATTTATTCAATTTGAAACAAATTCAATCAATTATAGTAAGAGTATATGAGAGTTAAGCTACCTACCTCGAAGGTTTTGATTATACTCAACAAAGGATGAAGAACACACAAGAAGCCAAGTCAATTATTCATGAAACTGCCTTAAATCTATTTTCCTAGATTGATCAAGACTAAATATAAAATTATTTTTCATAAAAACTCATATATCTACCAATAATAGGTGTAGATGTGAGAAACCATGAAAAAAGGAGAAGTAGATCTATGTGGATCAAAGAAACGGATCAAGAACAATGAAGAACGATCACATACCTCAAGAATCTGAGTTCGAAACAAGAAGGGAAGCCATTATATTGACTCTAAATCACTTGGGAGATGTTATAATATCTTTAAATAAGATAAATCCAGAGTTAGGAATGCTTAAGAGAAAAAAACAGTTTAGAGTTAAAAATGTGTGAGATCAACTTTTTTAGGATCTCACTTTAACCATGCGCACAGTTAGCTCATACGGTTAGACAAATCATGTGCTAATTGTGCATTAGCTACTGTATAGATAGACCCTCACATGGCCTCCTCACACGGTCTCCTTAACCTTGCACACACCATTCCAAATTTATCAACCTCAAACCTGCTATTGTGCATAGTTTCTCCTAGTATTTCCAAACAATTTGGATAAACCGTGAATAGCTCGTGTGCTTATCCTTTAGCACTAAAAACATTTTGAAAGTTCAAAAAACTATCCCAACATTATCCCTTAATTTAAATCCATAAAAACACAAATAAAGGGTTACATAACAAAAAAAGGGGGTACTACATTCTTCCCACCATATTTCTTTCTATCCCTAGAAAGTAGAAAACCATCACTGCCCTAAAATTATTCTGGCCATTACTCTTTCATTTCCCTTTTATGTTCCCAAGCCTCTTCCAGAATATGACCATGGTTCCACAGAACCCAAGCTAAACTGATGATTTTACCATACATTACTTTCTCTTTCATATCCATTATCTACACGGGGATATGTACCAACGAATCATCCGACATTAGGTCAACATGATCCCATCTGATCCCATGGTTAGGATTAGGCTGTCACTTTTTCAACTGAGATAGGTGGAACTCATTATGCACCAAACTGAACTATTGTTGAAATTCCAACCAATATTCCTCCTCTCTAACCCATTCATATATAGAGAAATGGATAATGTATCAAGGATATAACTTTCCCTGCATCCCAAAATGATGATGTCCAAGTCTTTGAGAGATCCTCAAGAACACATGATCACTCATGGAAAATGACAAAAACCTTTGACGATGATTTATATAAGATTTCTGATGACTCTGATCCATATTCTTCATCTTTCTAATTAACTGAATCTTCTCCACTATTTCTTGGAAAATGCTCAGCCAAACATGTGAGGTTTAATTTGGTTCCACCCAGCATAGTGGAGAATGATAAGAACACCCATATAATTCTTCAAACATAGCCATATGTATCAAGTCCTAATATATTTTATTATACGAGAACTCCACTAGGGGTAAGTACTCTTCCCATGAGCCACCAAAATTCATTACAAAAGCCTATAACATGTCCTCTAATGTCTGCATCGTCCGTTCATATTTCGTATCTATTTGAGGATGATATTCCATGCTCATATTCAACTGTGTTCCAAGGGAATTCTGTACGGATTTCCAGAAATGAGATTTGAACCTCAGATCTCTATCTAGGACTATGGACAGTAGTATTCCATGACTCTTTACAACTTCTTGGATATATATTTTAGACATATCCAAGATCGTATGATTTTCATGAATTGTATTGAAATGGGGTGACTTGGTAAAACGATCCACTATCACCCATATGAAATCATGTTTATGGACCATTCTTGGGAGACCTGTAAAAAAATCCATAGTTATCTCCTCTGTTTTCCACACTAGAATCTGTATAGACTGCAACATACCCATTGGTCTCTGATTCTCTGCTTTAACCTACTGACAAGTTAAGCACTACGATACAAACTCGACCACCTTCATTATCACACCTCTCCATTAAAATTGTGCCTTCAATGCCTTATACATATTCTATGTTCCTTGATGTAAAACCCATATCGAACGGTGGTAAGTATGAAAAATTTATTATTGATAAGATATTGGTACAACCATCTAATCATTAAAACACAACATTACATTCCCATCAAGTTTTTATCCCTCAATGGTCTCCCCACCATTGAGTTTTGATCTCATCACCAGACATTCTGCATTGGAACTTTGAGCCCGTTTAACCATCTATAATAAATTAAGAACTAGTGTATCTAAAAAGAAAATCACAACATTATTGTTGATTCAAAACATGTTTCAACATTCCCATCAATCAATTGTTTTGGAAATCACAAATCACACAATTATAATCACTATCTTTCATTTTCATGTTTTATGTATCCTTATCATAGTTGTGTTTGTTGATTCATTTACTTTGTTTAATATGTTTTTTCAATCGTAACCTGATTATGAATTGAATCAAAATCAGAAAACGTAATCATATTATTTATTGATTTGTAAGAAGAAATTTTAAATAGATTATATACTTCCTTATATTCACATGCATCGTAATCAAAATATCATAACCAGGAGAGATTCTGAATCCTAATCAAGTATCGTAATCACTATATCCTAACTAGGATACATTCTGAATTGTAATAAAGTATCATAATCACGATATTGTAACCAGGATAGATTTTGAATCATAATAAAGTATTGTAATCATAATATCTTAACTAGGATATATTTTTTATCGTTATCAAGTATCGTTATCATGATATCGTAACCAGGATAGATTCTGAATCATAATCAAGTATCCTAATCACGATATCATAACCATGATAGATTCTGAATTGTATCTAAGTTAAGAATTGAACTAGGTAAAATTTGCAATCGACATTCATTGTTATAATGTTAAACCTAGAAAACCAGTTATGTATTGTAATTATGAAATGCATTACACTCTTATCTTAACTTCAATACCCATTGTATGAGTCTCATACTCATTGTTTCATAATTACTACTTTCTAACTAAAATGATGTCGTTGGGTTGGTTATTTACCAATCAAAACAATGTCGTGTATTCTGTTTTTTTTTACTGTTGTAAATTCAGGTGTCCAAGTCCCTCTAGGTTTTTCAGAGAAATATGACTGTTGGAGAAAATATTACAGTTGGAACCTGAAGCCTATAAATAATAGGTCATTCAAATCAGAACATACAACTTTTTCTTTTATCAAGTTCTAGAGACAGATGATGTGGCTTCTCCCTTTCTTAGTGTGAAAGCCTTGAAGATACAAGAAGTGAAAATCTTGTTTCATGTTCTTGTATTCCTATAAGGGCTTTATTTCATCTTTGTGTTGTCGATCGTCGCATCCAGGGAATTCAATTGATTGATGAACAAAGGTGTCAATTACCTTCTTAATCGAGGACTTCTGGGGATAGGAAGACAGTTGTGCCGATGTTTGTAATGAGGGATTACCAAGGAGTTGGTAAGACAGAACTATATCCTAGGTGAAAGGATACCCTTCTCATTGGGATAAAAGAATTGTAATACCTTTACATTTACTCTTCTATTTGTATTAGAAAGGGAATTGTATTGTTTTCCCTTTCTATTCATATTTTTTTCCATTGAAATTGTATCAATATTGATTCTCTTACTACATATTGTATTAATGTATTCTATACATTGTGTGGTAGAATATTTTTCTTTTTCATTACTCTGTTGATTGTATTATATTCAAATACAATTGTATTAAATTACTAATAGTATTACATCTTTCTTAATCTATCGTATCCAAGACATGTATGATTAATTGTACTAGTTGAGAATTGTATTAGTTTAAGATTTCTTAAACTAAGTCTCTTCTTAAGTGTTTAAATAAAATGTTTTAAATCTATAATTCACCCCCTCTTTAATTGTTCCATATAATATACATTTACCTCTATATTAATATCCTACAATTGGTATAAAAGGAGGTTTCCATTATTTTGTAATACTATCTTTATTTCTTTTGTCAATACAATTGTATTTCTATTAAAAATTGTTTGTTAATAACTACCTACTACACTAATGTGTAGAGTGGAAAAGTGTAGTTTTATTAAATGGTAGGAATTAACATTGGTCCAATTGACAACCTAAATCAAACTAGACCACCTATTTTTGATGGAAATGATTATTAGTACTGGAGAGATCGAATGAAGACATTTTTTATTAATACTAGAGTTGACAACTTTTTCATGCTCACTGGATGATATAAAATCCCTGATAAAGAAGTCAATACCTTCACCAATCAAGAAAAACAAGAATATCAAATAAATTACAAGGTACACAATACTTTATTGTGTTCCATGACCAAGAATATATATAGTCTGATATAATCTTGTGAAGAAGCCAATTATATCTATAATAAATTGGAAGTCACACATTTTGGTACATCTAAAGTCATAGAAAAAAGAGAGCAATGCTTCCAGAATAATATCATGGGTTTCTTTTTTACTTATGGAGAACTAGTATGCAATATACAACAGAGGATTATGAAAATTGTCAATAGTCTACAATCTATGGGAGATAAAAGACTTTATGATAAAGAACTTGTAGACAAGATCATTAATAACATGCCCAATGAGTGGGAATAAAAAAGAACAACAATTGACAAAAATAGGAAAGTCACTCAAATCACTATTGATGAGTTATTTGAAACTCGACTTCAGCATGAGACTAGAATGAAAAGAGGCACTGATTTCAATAAGAAGAATAATTATAATGGGAGTGTAGCTTTCTCTTCTACCAAATCAAAGACACCAAAAAGGATAACAAGATCCAAATCTAAGAAAGTTGTTGTAATATCAGAATCAAGTGATAGTAATCACTCAGATAATGAATTATCCGATCATATTTGAAGGATGAACAAGATTTTTGGAATGAAATAATTTTAATACATATTCAAAAATAAAGATAGAAAATAAAAGAAAGATTCTGAGGTCACTTGTTATGAATGTAGAAGAAAAGGTCATATTAGACCAGATTATCCGTTACTAAAAAGGAAATATAGAAAGGATAAATACTTTGAAAGAAACAAGAAAAAGAATTTTAAAGAAAATAAATAGAATGTTTTGAAATAAAATGATACTTGGAGTGGAAGTGGTGTTGATTCATCATATGAATCCTTAGATTATGAATCTTTAGGTTAGAGAAACATAGGACTCATACCCAAACTACCAATTGAAAATCATTGCTACATGGTTAAGGTAAACAATGTTGAATATCTTACAAATGTATCTTTAAAAGAAAATTACCCTGATGAGAAACATTCTTACTCCTCGGATAAAGAATCTTCTTTAGTAGAGGAAAATTTACCCTCCTTTGAAGAAGCTTCCAGATTTTCCAATTTACTTGTGTATAAAAATTCAAAACTCAAGAAAAAGCTTGATAAGGAAAATTATAGAATATTTATTCTTATAAAAGAAGTATCAATTATGAAAAAGGATCTTAATCATAAAAATATTGATTTTTAAAATACTTCAATTTATCTAAAGGAAGTATGTTCTAATAAGGATAAACTTTCTAAAGACTTTGAATAACTTGTTATGTATAAAAACGTTTCTGAATCCAGAAACAATTAAAAAACAATTTCCTGTAAAAATGATAATTTAGAGATTATACTAAAATATGAAATATTTTTTCTTAAGAAAAATTTATCAAAATTTACCAGTGGTAAGAAAATTTTTGATAATATGTATTCTCAAATTAGTCCTTTAATGAATACATATATATTTGGATACACTCACTCAAAACCTATTTTTAGTAATAATATTTTTTTTCCTCAAAGTGCTCCATATTTTATGAAATGTCAATGTGGTGGACATTGAGAAAGATGTTTTTCTCTTAATAAAACTCAGTATTTAATATTTCACAAAGATCATTTTGCAAAACAAATTTGGATTCCAAAAATTCTTTTATCATAATTTTTTGAATCCAAAAAATTTTGGGTTTCGAAAAACTAACTTTTCCTTTTTCATGAAAATAAGAAGTGTACCAACAATAAGAACATTTGGTACATAGATTGTGGTTGTTCTCAAAAAATGACAGGTAACAAATATTTCTTTGAAAATATTATTGAAATGAAATTTGGAATAGTGACCTTAGAAGATAATGCTCAGGGAAAGATCATTGGCATAGGTAATATTGTTCTTTTAGGAAAAGTATTAATTTCAAATGTTTTGTTTGTAAAAGTCCTTAATCAAAACCTCATTATCATAATTCAATTATGTGATGAAGGTTACCTTGTGAATTTTAGGAATTATTAATGTTTAGATCAAAATTCCAAGGATGAATTCATTCTTTCTGTCCATAGGCATGAGAATGTTTACACAATTAACTTAGAAGACCTTAAGAGCCAAGACTTACCATGCTTAAGTACAATGGAAGACCAATATTGGTTATAGAATAGAAGGTTAGAATACTGCAACCTATGGAATATTTGTAAACATTAAAATAAAAGACTTGTTAAGGATCTATCATATCATAGATTTGATTATTAAAAGGTTTTTTATCCTTGTCAATATGTCAAGAATCATAAAACTATATTTAAATTAGTCAATGAATTCACAACTTCTAATTCATTACTGTTAATGCACATGGATATCTCCATTCTTATGCAAACTAGAATTATCGAAGGAAAATACTATATATTTGTTGTAGTTGATGACTATACTAGATTTACATGGGTCTATTTTCTAGAAAAGAAATCTGAATCCTTTTTCCATTCCAAAACTTTTAGATCTGAAGTTAAAATTCAGAAAAACCTACCATTAATAACTATTTGTAGTGATCATGGTGGAGAATTTCAAAATTTGGATTTTGAAACCTTTTGTAGTAATAAAGGTATTACTCACATATTTTTATCTCCTAGAACTCCTTAGAAAAATGGTGTTGTTGAATGAAGAAATTGTGTTCATCAAGAAATAACAAGAACCATGTTTAGTGAATACTAAATTGCTAAGAATTTCTGGTCTGAAGCAGTTATTACTGTCTGTTGTACTATAAATCAAGTTTTCACTAGACCATTTCTTAATAAAACACCTTATTAATTGTGGACTGGTAGAAAACCAAAAGATTCATACTTCAGAGTGTTTGGATGAAAAGTATTCATATTGAATACAAAAGATAATTTACATAAGTTTTTACCCAAATCCGATGAAGGAATCTTTCTAGGTTGTTCCACAACTTTTAAGGCTTATAGGGTTTTCAATAAAAAAAACTCTTGTACTATTGAAGAAACAGTGCATGTTAAATTTTATGAAACTGGCCCTTTTGTTTTTAAACAATCCCTACCTACATCAACTGATGTATTTTCACAAATTGATTATAAACCAAGGATTGAAAACTCTTCTGATAAGGAGAATACTCAATAAAATGTTTCTAAAACATTTAATCCAGAATATTTACTATAATATGTTCATGAATAGGTTTAACAAAAACCAAATAAATTGTTTCTTAAGATCATCCCAGTGATAATATCATTGGAGATGTAAACCAAACTATAAGAACCAGAAATTCCTTGAGAAATGAAACAGAACATCTTGCTTTTCTATCATAATTTGAAACTAAAACTCCATGTGAGGCCATAGATGATAATGATTGGATTAAAGAAATGAAAGATGAACTAAATTAATTTGAAAGGAATCAATTCTGTACTTTGGATGAAAGACCCAATGAAACAACTGTAATTGGTGTAAAATGTGTTTTTAGAAACAAATGAGATGAAAATGGAGTCATTATAAGAAATAAAGCAAGGATTGTTGCTAAAGGCTAAAATCAACAAGAGGGAATAGACTATAAAGAAACCTATGCTCTAGTAGCTATAATTGAATCTATTCAAATTCTATTAGCCTTTGCAGTATACTTTAATTTCAAACTCTTTCAAATGGATGTTAAATGTGTTTTTCTCAATGGTTTTTTTCAAGAAGAAGTTTTTGTTGATCAACCCCCTAGTTTTTTAGATCCAAAACATCCTGATCATGTTTTTAAACTTACCAAAGTTTTGTATGACCTTAAACAAGCCCCCAGAGCTTGGTATGATAGACTTATAGGTTTTATTTTAAAAAAAATTATGATAAAGGTAATACTGACCCAAATAATTTTTATAAAAATGGAAAACAAATTATTTTCCAAATCTTTGTTGATGACATTATATTCAGATCAAATCAGTAATCTCTTACTATTTTTTTTGTGAATCTTATGAAATATGAGTTCGAAATGAGTATAATGGGTGAGTTAACATTATTTTTAGGTTTTCTAATATCTCAAAAACCAGAAGGAACTTATGTATCCCAACATATGTATATCAAATATATACTAAAAAAGTATGGATATGAAAATAATAAAAGTATTATCACTTTAATTGGTACCTCAAATACATTTGATGTTGATCAATCTAGGAAACTAGTGGATCAAAAAACATTTAGAGGTACGATAGGAAGTTTTTTATACTTAACAGCTAGTCATCCAGACTTAATGTTTTCAGAATGCTTCTGTGCAAGATACCAATCTAATCCAAAAGAATCTCATTTAAAAGCTGCGAAAATATTTTTTCACTATTTAAAGGGGACTATGAATTTAGGACAATTCAATTCTTCTTGAAATGATTTTGTTTTGAAAAGTTTTTCAGATGCTAACTTTGGTGGATATAGAATGGATAGAAAAATTACATCTGGACCATGTCATTTCTTATGAGATTCTTTAGTTTCTTGGTCATGAAAGAAACAACACTCATTAGAACTCTCCACTACTGAAGTAGAATATGTAGCAGCTAGAAGTTATTGTGCTCAAGTGTTGTGGATGAAACACACACTCACTAACTATGGCATGAGTTTCTCAAAAACTCAAATAATATGTGACAATACTTGTGCCATTTCTCTTAATAAAAAACCATCACATCACTCATGTGAAAAACACATAGATATTAGGTATCACTTTCTTAGGGATCACACACAAAATGGAGATATTGTTTTACAATTCATCAGAACACAAGAATGGATTGCAGACATTTTTACAAATCCATTATCCTCTGATAGATTTGAATACATTAAATAGAAACATGGAATGATCAATGTAAAGTTATCATTACAACTATTTATTGTTTAATCCAACTCCTTACATTGAGTTACTCATTTTCAAATGGGGAGTATACATATTTTACAGGTTTTATTACTTATTCTTTATGTTTTATATGTTTTACTCCTTTAAAAAAAATTACAGTTTATCGGTTTCACTTTTTGTTTTACAGTTTATCAGTGTCACTTTTTATTTTACAGTTTAACAATTTCACCTTTTATTTTATAGATAATTGATTTTACTCTTTATGTTTTCTTTTATATAGGTTTCTAATTTTTTCTGTTTTATATTTCGGTTTCAAAATTTTTTGGTACTAGATTTAGAAATTCGATACTGAAATATCAATATATGTACTAGAATAACTAATTAGAATTAGGATTACATTATCAGTACTAAAATATCAATATAGGTATTGGAATACCTAATCAGTATTGGTATTACCTTATCGGTAATGAAATATCAATATTGGTTCTAGAATACCTAATCAGTATTGGGATTACATTATCGGTACTGAAATGTCAATATCGGTACTGGAATATTCTTAAAGATTATTCTATCAGTTCTAAAAAATTTGGTACTATCCTAGTTGACCTCATCAATTTTACTTTATTTATTTTTATTTCTTCATTTTCATAAGAACAATACACTAAAACCAAAATATTTATCCTATTACTCTGACAAGAACGTTTTCTAAAACCTTAATTTTGTTGTTTTAATGGTTGTTTTCATTTCTTTCTAAATGGTTCTACTCTAAATACGATTTCCTTTTAAAAGAAAACCTGAAGATTTCAAAATAATTCTTGACTCTAATATCTCCTAGATCTAATCCTAAATGTCATTTTCCTTTAATTAAACCTATCCCACATAGATTTATTATATGTTTTCTACCAAGACAAGTTGATCTATAAATAGTCAGCAATGTTTTATTGGTTCTTACTCCAATTTTCGTAATAAGAGATCTTCTCAGATTTCATAACCAGTAGATTCTTCAGAGGATGATTTAGTGTTTCATGTCTGAGCCTTTTGTTTCTTCCCCAAAAGAAATGCCTCCTAAGAATTTAGCATCAATGACTTTTCGTGGTGAAAGGTTGGTCTTCAGAGATTTTTATGACTCTTTTGATTCTTCTTTGAAAATAATTATTTGTTTTCAAGGTTGGAAATCAATTTTTTTAGAAAGAACAGGTTCTGATCAGGATCATGTTTATCATGATGAAGTGTTACAATTTTATGAATCAGTAGAGATAGATAAGGATTTTAAGATCTCCTTTATTATGTATGACAAGAAATTTACAACCTCTTCAAAACAAGATACTACATTTATAGATGTTTCATTTGAGGGAGATACATTATGTCCTCTCCATAAGTTACCAGAAGCTGATAGAACTTTTGATAGGTCTAAATCTGAAGAAACACTTTTTGACATTCATGAGGAAAAAAGAAAATTAAGTCATTTATCATGAGACAATAGACTCATAGTCCTTTGTATGCAAGGGATTTGGTGCCGAGAAAAGGTGATAAAGAAACTTTGAAAGTTTCAAATGTGTATGTGCTTGACTACTTGGACAACATAAATAAGTTTAACCTTATTGGGTTTATTTTACAAACAATTAAGAAACTCAAATCCAGAGGTATAAAATCTCTATTGATCATGTTTCCATCTATTATCAGTATTTTTTTAAAATAGTGATTGGGTTTGTTTAATATCACAATTATATCAGATATTACTTTCTTCAAAGTGCCCTTAATCAGTAAGGATGCAGTAAGAAGGCTCAAATGATGTTTCAATTCTGAATTAAAACAATTTAGGAGATATCCGGATATTGAGAAAGAAAAGGATGATACTAAAGGTAATGTGAAACCTTCTAAGCCATCCAAATCTTCTTCGAAAAAAATAAAGGAAGTTAAGGATACATCTCCAAAACCCTCAAAGAAACAAAACGATGTACTTAATGAGATTTATGTTGAGTGGAGGAATAAAAATCATGAAAGGAAAGAAGGGGATCCTTAGTTTGGATTGGATCTGGCTGAAGATTTTCTATTAAGAGTCAGGTCTAAAGAATCTTTTAAATAATAAGAGATAAATAATAGATTGAAGAAAATAAAGGCTAGTGCTATTGACATTGACAGTCTACTTAGAATATCCCATCAACTAAAATATGGAATTGAATGAAGGGATCCATCTGGGAAAACTGAATTAGTTCCAGCAGGTAAAGGCAAGGGGAAACAAGTTTCTAAACAATCGGATAAACAGTATCTTGCTAAATAATATAAAGAAGAGGAAGAAGAAGAAGAAGAAGAATGTCAAGAGTAACATGATCATGAAGAACATAGAAATTTGTAAATTCAAGTTAAAGAAAAAGAAGACACTAATAAGATAAGTCATTCCACATAGTCATCATAAGTACCATATTTTGTTTATCCAACTCTGGATCCTCATAATTTTAAAAGGGTATCTCAAAAGGTTTCCTCCAAGAGATTCATTCAGATTTCTGATAAAGATGGAGAATAATTAGAAGAAGAGGAATAATCTGATATAAATCAAAATCAGCAAGCTCAAGATATCGACATTGGGACTCATTTTGGTGATCTCCCACAATTCACTGAAGATACAGATTCTAAAAGAACAATCACTTTACAAGGTGTTCAGCATTTTGATCAAGCCTTGAATAGGATAGAGAAGATGATACCTTTTATTCTAAAGGTTGAGTCTAGATTGGAAATTCTTTCTAATGCACATAATGACAGAATAGATTCTGTTAAGGTCTTGATGGACGAATTTCTGTCTATTGAAGACGAGATCAATATTTATAAGGAATGTGCTGTTAAGCATAGTAAGTCTTGTAATAAGGTTGCAAAATGGTCTTATAATTTTGATGATAGCCTCAAGAACTATTTGGTCAAGCAAGATGATTTGCTGCATCGGGTAATTATTCTCAGTAACTTATATCAACAATTGGTTAATGATTTAAATAAAAAGGTTGAAAATCTTTAAAGACCAAGTACCTCTCAAGGAGTTGTCTCAGAAGAGGTTGAGACTATAAGAGAAAAGTTTCAATATAAGAGTAATGATATTGTTTCACTCTCAAATAGAGTTGTTACTCTTGATAAAGCCTACAACCTCAGACTGGATGATTTAAATAATCAAAAAACAAGACTTAATGCTTGAAGCTATTAATCGGATTCATGAAGATCATCTCCAAAAGCAAGAAAAGATTATTCCTAAACATGATGATAAGATGAATGCTCATAAATAAGATCTTGATAATCTCATGGAGGACAGAAAAGAGTTCAAGAAGATGAAAATTTACATGTTTAATATTTTGTAAAAACAAAAGGGAAAATAATGATGGTTGAACTCTTGTTGTAATAAAACTTTGATTCAAGTAACAATTATCGTTTCATACTCTATTTCTCGAATCTTTTGCAGGAAATAAATACATTCCCTTATTCTTTCTTAAAATTTCAAAGGGGGAGAATGACTTTGAAAATAATGTTTTTCTTATGAATTTCTGATTAAGGTGGATAAATCACTAATAAAAGTGAAGATAATACGATCCCTTGTGATATGATTAAACTAAGGGTGGAATTAATCATACTAAAGAGAGTTATTAAAATTAGGGGGAGATAAGCCTTTATTTTTTGTTATCTTATTTATTTTTTGTTTTTTTTTTCATTCCAAAAAGGTGGAGATTGTTGCATCAAAAAATGTTTCAACTTTCCCATCAATAATTTGTTTTAGAAATCAAAAATCACACAATCGTAATCACTCTCTTTCATTTTCAGGTTTGATGAATCATTATCAAAGTTGTGTCTATTGATTCATTTACTTTGTTTTATATGTTGTTTCAATAGTAACCAAATTATGCATTGAATCAAAATCAAAAATCATAACTAGATTATTTATTTCTTTGTAATCAGAAATTGTAACTAGATTATATATTGCATTCTAATCACATGCATCGTAATCATGATATCATAACCAGGATAGGTTCTAAATCGTAATCAAGTATCGTAATCATGATATCGTAACCAGGATAGATTCTGAATCGTAATCAAGTATCATAATCACGATATTGTAACCAGGATAGATTTTGAATCATAATCAAGTATCGTAATCACGATATCGTAACCAAGATAGATTCTAAATCATAATCAAGTATCGTAATCAAGTATCATAATCTGTATATTGTTATCAGGATAGATTTTGAATTTTAATCAAGTATCTTAATCAAGATATCATAACTAGGATAGATTCTAAATCATAACCATGTTAAGAATAGTAACTAGGTTTTAATTTTCAATCGATATACATTGTTATCATATTAAACCTATAAAAAAAGCTATGTATTGTAATTATGAAATGAATTACACACTTATCTTAACTTCAATACTGATTGTATGAGTCTCATACTCATTATATCACTAACTAATACTATGTCATTCAGTTGGTTATTTACCAATAAAAATGATGTCGTGTATTCTGTTTTTTTTACAGTTGTAATGCCAGGTGTCTAAGTTCCTCTATGTTTTTCATAGAAATATGACCATTGAAGAAAATATGACCGTTGTAACCTAACACCTGAAAATAAGAGATCATTCAAATCAGAACATACAACTTTTTCTTCTATCAATTTCTAGAGAGAGATGTTGTGGCTTCTCCATTTCTTAGTATGAAATCCTTGAAGATACAAGAAGTGAACAGATTTTTCTATGTTCTTGTATTCCTATAAGTTCTTTTTATGCTTCGTGTTGTTGATCATCGCATCAATGGACTTCAATTGATTGAAGGACAGAGGTGTCGATTGCCTTCTAAATCGAGGACTTCCAGGGATGGGATGAAATATGTGTCGATATTTATATCGAGGGCTTACCAAGGAGGTGGTAAGATAGAGCTATATCCTAGGTGAAAGGATACCATTCTCTTTGGGGTAAAATAATAGTAATACCTTTACATTTCCGTTTCTATTTATATTAGAAAGGGAATTGTATTGTTTCCCCTTTCTATTTATATTCTTTTCAATTGAAATTGTTTCAATTAAAACTCTCTTACTACATATTATATTAATTGATTCTATATGTTTTATGGTAGAATATTTTACATTTTCATTACTCCATTGATTGTATTCTATTCAAATACAATTTTATTACATTAATAATAGTATTACATCTTTCTTTGTCTATCGGCTCCAAGGCGTGTATGATTAATTTTACTTGTTGAGAATTGTATTGGTTTAATATTTCTTAAGATAAGTCTCTTCTTAAGTGTTTAAATACAAAGTTTTAAATCTACAATTCACCCCCCCCCCCCCCCCTCTTGTATTGTTCCATCAAATATACATTTACATCTATATTATGATTCTTTAATTAACTTGGTCTTTACATTTCACATGCATGTCGGCTAGGAACGATATCAACTTCCATTCATCTGAAGCCTACTTTTCCAACTAAGTAAATAACATTCTGCTCAATGGGTTTGCCATCGAATTCCCTTTTCTTGTTGTATATATCAAGTCAATGTAAAAAATCTAGAGATACTTCAACCGTCTCCTTTTCCATAGATTTAAATCTCATTGTGAGAAAATGTGTTTCAAACTCTTATGATCTATGAACACAGTGCATTTATCACCAAAGAGATAATGGAGCCAAGTCATGTGAGAATGAATGAATGCAGCTAGCTCCAAATCATGTGTTGGGTAATTCTTCTAATTCACTGTCAAGTACCTTGAAACATAATACAAAACATGTTCTCCTTGCATGAGAACATAGCCCAACCCTGATCCCAAAGCATCACAGTACACCCTATACCCCTATCATAGATATGGAAACATCATCATATGTGTTGATGTAAGGTAGACATTTAGTTCTTAGAAATATTTCTAGTATTTCTCTTTCCATTGGAATGGATCATTCGTCTTTGTCATAGCTATCGTTAGCAAGGGTAGTTGTGAGAATTCACGCACAAAGAATTGGTAGTAGCTAGATAGACCAAGAAAAATTCTTATCTCATAGACATTCTTTGGTGGTTACCATGAGATAACAACTTCTATCTTTTCCTGGTCCACTGAAATACCTTTTTCAGAAATCACATGGCCAAAAAAGAATACCTCTTGTATCCAAAAATCACACTTTGACATTTTGGAATACAAAATGTGATCTCTCAAGATTCTCAACATTGTTTACTCGTGTTTCTCATATTCATCCCATGTTTTTGAATACACCAAGATGTCGTCAACAAACATAACAAAAAAAGAGTCTTAATATCATTGAAATATCCAATTCATCAATTCCATTTAGACAACTGGTGAATTTGTTAGACTGAAAGGAATGACTATATATTCGTAGTGTCCATATCTATTTCTGAATGTTTTCTTCATAATATCTTCCTTCCGAACACGTAATTGATGATACCCTGATCATAAGTCAGTCTTTGAGAACCACTGAGCACCCCTTAATTGATCAAATTGATCATCAATGACTGGTAGTAGATATCAATTCCTTATCATAACCTAGTTTAACATATGATAATCAACGCCCAACTAAATAGTTCCATATACTTTCTTTATGAAAAAGACAGGTGTTTCCCATATAGAAGTACTTGGACGAATGAAACCTTCTCTTTCCTGCTCCTCCAACTAGAATTTCAGTTCCCTTAACTCTATTAGCGCCATCATATAATATGGAAGGGATATAGGAGTATCTCCCATAACTTCGTTGGTTCTATCCTATAATATGGAAGGGAAATAGGAGTGGTCCCTGAGAGGAGATCAATTGTAAAATCCACTTCTCTTATATGTGGTAACCCTGAGAAGTTCTCAAAAAAGACATTTGAAAATTGATCCGCAACTACTGGAAAACTGACATCCTCAATCTCTTCTATGGATGCCAAATTCGATTCCACCAACTGGTAAGCGATTGTTCCCACTACTGATGCCAACAAGCTTGTTGCACCTTTCTTTACAACCCTCTATCCTCTAAATATATGGTCGACACCGTCCTCATTTGTTAAACTGGCTATTATATTATAATAGTCAATGTGATCCTTTAACATTGTAAACCAATCCATACCTAGGATTACATCATATACATCCATATCCAACACCGAGAAGTACCACTTCTATTTAGCTCTATCAACAGTTATAGAAAAAGCTCTACTCACAAAGTCTCGACATTCTATTTCACTCAGAGGTGTTTATAATTTTATCACAGAAGGAATCATTTTCAATTTTAAGTATAGAAGGTTAAAAACATGAGAAAAAATGAAGGAATGTGATGAACCAGTACTAAACAACAATTGTATAAGGGTTTAATTCAAAATAATCATACCTATCACCGTAGATGGCCCAACATGATCATCCACAATCATCTTCTCAGCTCCATTCAATTGCTTCATCACTGCACTTTGTGCCTTGTTTCCTTGTTCAAATTGGACATGGTGAGGTGTCATGGCATTCCAGGAATAATCATGGATAGCTTTTCTCTACTTAAGAAACTGATTCTGTTGGCCTCATCCTATCAAAGAATACGATGCTTATGATTCCTAAGAATTGTCTCAAGCACCTAACATCAGAGAACTATGACAAAATCAGTTAATTTCACACCTAGATTTTTTTAAATTAATTTTTATATAATTATTTTATTATTTCTTGGCTCAGGGTTCTTGCACAAAGTTCTAAGCTGGGTGCTGGCTTAAAAATTTTGTTTCTTAATAATTTTAGTGGGTTTCAGACTCGAGTGTGGTCACTGCACAGTGGGTGGTAGCCATGTGGTCAGCCTGGGTGTCTTTGAAATTTTCTAACAATTAAAATAAATAATGTTTTATGTGATTAAATAGAGTTATATGTTTAAATTATAATGATAAAATTATTATTACATAAGTAATAATAGTATTATTAATAAGGTGTTATTATTTTTATTATTTTTATTATTATCATTTTTTGTTATCATTTTTATTATTATATCTTTTATGGTTATTATTTTATTATTATTGTGTTATTATTATTATTAATAAATGAAAAAAACCCTAGGTCTACCCTCACTTCCCATTTCATTTTCTCATGCGTGCATACCTCACCCCCCTCATTTCTTTTACTCAGCGCATCGGGTCCTAGAAACAGTGACTCACCCTCCAGGATCCCAAACCTCCATGCTCGCCCATCCATCTCATCCCTCTCCCATGACACATATTCGGCCCTCACCTCCTACTGCTCCACCTCTCACCCCCTTTCGGGTCCCCGACGCCTTCACCATGCAGCTGATCGCACCCAGGCCCTCCTCCTCTGACCTCCCACTCGCACCCCGACCTCTATGCCCAGGCCCTCCACCTTTACTCTCCCACTCCAATCATCCCGACCTCCACACTCTAGGCCTCAACCTCTGGCCTCCCAGCCACCACCATGTTTGCCACCCGCCAGCCTTGACCTCTCCTACTCCAACCGACCATCGCCCTTCACCTAGTGCACCAGGCCTCTCCGGCCATCCACTGCTTCACCTCCCCACTGGACCTCCGTCCTCACCTCCTCCTAGCGCTAGCCTCACCACAGCATCATACCCCCCTCGGTCTATTTTTCATTGGCCAGTAGTGCTACCAAACTTTAGCGGCCTCCCTCTTCTACTTTTTCTGGTTGTGGTTTCCCTCCGGTGAATCCACCTTGGCCGACTTCTCCTCCAGTATTATTTTTCCCTTAGTTTTAAGGGTTTTCCTTCAACCTGACAACACCAAAATGGAATTCATTATTTTTCATGAGTTTCTCTCATTGTTTTAGTTGCACGTTGGGTCCATCGGGCATCATTTCCTCCCCATTGGGGGTTTCATCACGTCCGCACTGGGTTTGAGGTAGGCATTTTCTGAATTTCTCCTTTCCCGCATGATCTATGGCACTTGTTTGTTTCAAATGAATTTTTAATTACCATTAACATCTCTATAGGTATTATAGATAATTCATTGTGGTGTTTTTATTAGTTAAAAATTGTCAAAAATAGATTTTGAAATAATTATATCATTATGTGTAAGTAATTTTGCATATAAACATTATTGATAAATGATTTTTCATATCTAATTAACTTAACATGTTCTTTATTTAATTTATTTAGTGCGAACATAGTTTTCAAGGAAGCTTAAAATGAGTGATTTATCCTTATAGCATGTTTTTTGATATGATGTGCATTCTTTTATGAAAACCCATAGTGTTTCCTCTACTAGTTTTTTTCAGAAATTTTTTATTATTGTATTTAATGCAAGGACTACAAACTGTGTTTTGGTGTGGTATCGATGTGTATCTAGTCACAAGGAAGATTTGAGTAAGTTTTTTTGTTTTAGTTCATGGGTTACATCTTAATATAGGTTGATGATTTTTCATAGTAGTTATTTAACATTGAAAGTGTTTTATTTATTTGTGAAAATGGTTCTTTTGGTTCTTCAAGTGGTGTGAGTTATTTTTTTAAAGGTGCAAAAGTAATTTTTTAAAGTGTTTGGGTATGCGTTTTTTTTATTAAATGGAATTCGTATGTGAACTTGGTGAGATCACAATGTAAGAAATTTTTTGGTCTTCTTGAAATGTTTTACTAAATGATTGAATGATTTACTAAATTATGTTTTACATGAGAATCATGTGTGCAAAGTGTTTCAGTGTGAATTTGGGTTTTATTTCGAAAAGAGAGTGGTAATCTTTTGAAAATGATTCTTTCTTTCTAAATGAATTTGGGGTCATTGTGTCGGTCCTGAAATGATTTGAAATGAAATCTTTGGGCATATGCCTATTTGGCTTTGTAAAGGAAAAAAGTGGTGTTTTTGTGATATTTTGGGTAATATTTTTAGACATGTTGAGTTAAAGGCATGTTTGGAACTTCTAAACCCCAAGTAATGTTTGTAATAAATTTTAAAGGATATTGTGTTTTTAAAAAAGTGTATGTCCGACAGGAAACATTGATCATTTTATGAAATGGTTTAAATGATAAGTGGTATGGTGTCCAAGTTGGAACCTTGAATTATATGATGTATATATATTTTTGGGGCACCTCTATAGGGGGGATATCCCTTATGGGTTATCGAATTGAGTGTCCATGTTTGGGGTAGGCAAGTGCAGTTAGATGTGTCACATGTGCGTGGGCCTCTTAATTACACAGTATTATTATAACCACAATGGGTTCCTGGGAACCTTTTAGATGATCGAGTGACTGTTTCTGATCAAACTCGATTAGATGGGTTGGTACTCCTGGATTTTTTGTTATGCAAGGCGGGATTTACCACTAGATTGGTCAGTTTTTGGGCCGCTAGTTGGTTATAGACTTATGAGCTTCACCATATGCCAGCAGGTGGTTTCAAAACTAAGTACGTCTAGGGGTATTCTAAGGATGTTTAGGATCAACCATGGTTACCCATTTATTTACATTTATTTTTGACTTTCTCTCATGCTAGTTAATTTCCATCTTGCCTTATTTACCTGTATTATTTTATCCCATCATTGGTATCTTTTATTTTCGGTTTTATTTATAAAATGAAAAATGGTTTTATTTAAATAGCATGTAGCATCTGCTGGATTTATGAATGGGAAAATCATGTTTCTTATTTTAAAATGTGAAAACCCTACTTTTATTATTGTATTTAAAACATGTTTCATTAGATTGTGTTGGGAAGTGAGATTCTCAGATTATGTGGTTTATCTTGGAAACCCTACTGATAATTTTTAATGGCCATGCCTATTTTATCATTTTAGTTGTAGGTTTACTTTTCTCAGGTTTTCTTGTCCATGTTTCTCATTATTGGAGAAAGATCGTCCTTTGGTTAGGAGGTGACTGAGAAGGTCACATAGAGGTATGTTGAGTTGTTCTATTTTATTTTTATTTTCTTCTACTCAAGTTCTGTTTTATTATTTTGTTTATTCTTGGTTATTTATTTATCTTCCTAGGACAAATTGTTCCCAGTGAATAGGTTTTAATGCCAGTAACTGGTTTCCAGCCTGTGGGGATTGGCGGGTGGTTCCAAAATTGAGTACTTCCATGGGTCTTCTAGTGGTGTTTAAGATCACCCTTAGTTACCGATTTATTTTCATTGCCTTTTTAATTTCTATGGTACTAGTTTATTTCAAGCTTGATTTATTTATTTGTATTATTTTATCCTATATTTGGTATGTTTTGTTTCGGTTTTTGTTTATAAAATGAAAAATGGTTTTATTGAAAAAGGTTTTAGCATTTTCTGATTTCTAAATGGGAAAATCATGTCACTTTTTTTAAAATGTGAAAACCCTACTTTTATGATTGTATTTCAAACATATTTCATTAGATTGTTTTGGGAAGTGAGATTCTTTGATTATGTGGTTCATCTTGGAAACTATACAAAGAATTATTAATGATCATGCCTATTTTATCATTGCAGGTGCATGTTTCCTTTTCCATGGTTTTCTTGGCTGAGTTACTCATTATTGGAGTAAGGTCGGCCTTTGGTTGGGAGGTGACCTGGAAGGTCACATGGAGGTATATTGAGCTATTCTATTTATTCTTGGTTATTTATTTATATATTTTTGGTCCAAATCATTCCCATCCATTAGGTTTTGATGCCCAGAACTGGTTTGCATCCCTTGGGGTTCGGGAACGCCCTTTGGGACATGTCGTAGAATAGATCGGGTGACCGGTTCAGGGTCGAACATGGTTGGTTCAAGAAAAAATGGTATCACAGGAGGCCCTAATTATTTGGGGTATCCGGTAGAAGGTTATTTGGACTGTCAGGACTTAGAATGTTTGTACAGGAAGGACGTCATGAATTCTCTCTCGTTCTAAACCTCGAGTGTCTATGGTTCATCTGATAATTGAGTCATTGTTTCATTCTGTTTTGTTTTAGATTAACAATGGAGGGAAGTCAATTTTACATCGTGAATTCACATTGATTAGTGACCCATATGAAGATTGAGTACCTGGTTGAAGTTTCTCTTATTTTATGATGATTACATGGGGCATGGACCACTACCATGTCTCTAGGTTAAGCATGAATAATAGTCCCTCACTCTAGTATTTTGATGCAAGTTGAGTGTCATCTTGGTTCTGGTTGGTGTAAGTGCACTTTTGAAAATGAAAAAGGTTCTTTGAAATGAGAATGATTTCTTTTAAATGGATTTAAATTCAAGAAATGGGTTTTAAAACCGATATCTATTAGTCTAAAAATATGGTGTTTTCTTGGAATTGGTGGAGAAATGGTTTGTGTAATTTTTATGAAGGTTTTCTCATGTGAGGGGATGCATGGAAAGTGTGTGTTAGTGCGTATGGATAAAAGTGGATGAAGAAATGTGAAACAGTTCATGGGACTACTGGGGTCTGTACTTGGAATTAAAGTATTCAGCTTGTTTTTCTAAAGGGGATTTAAAAGGGAAAATGATTTTGGAAATTGAATTTGGTTTGAGAAGTGAGTTTGCTATTTGGAAAGTGGCCATGAAATAAGGTGATTTTGAAATCAAAAATTAAAAGGGGATTCTGAAAAGGTGAATTTTTTGTTGTGTTTGTATTTTTTTGGTTTTTTTTGAGCTAGTTGTGTTTGGATGAAAGATCTTTCAATGATATTTATTTGGATTGATATTGGTTTTGGACCTGTATTTTATATGTTGTTCAGAAAATTCTTCCCAAAAAGGACCCCAATATTTCTGAGAGTTCATGCCCTATTTTTGGTCTTTGTTTGACATTTCCTATCCTTCACGTTGATCAGGGTCTGTTACAGGAAGAATAGTGGCTTAAAGGGGTTGATAACATCTTCTGGGTATTGGGAACTCCCGAAGCTATCAGTGTGAGTGTCGTTTTGGGTCTGTTCGAATGTCTAGCTTTGGATGAATGGGGGTTGTTTTCCCTACCATAACTAGAAGTTGGGATGACTTGGGATGTCTTTAAATATGTCTTTGTCTGATGGTTCATACCTAAAGAGGTGTAGAATAAAAAAACGGAAGAGCTCATGTGTTTTCAACAAGGCCAACGGATGAGGAAAACATATGTTTTCCATTTCAAGGAACAGGTTTCCTTTTCTCTGGAGGGATTGTCACATGATTTTATGAAGACATCCCACTTTATTGAGGGTCTTTGTCCAGAGATCTTAGAGAGGGTACTCAATTCTAGGTACAATCATTTCGATTAGCTGGTGGATGAGGCGTTCCTAGATGAGTTGGTCTCTGAAGCGTTGATGGTTGGAAATCTATCATATCCAGTTACTCGTGATGGTTCCCCTTCTCCCAAGAAATATGTAGAAGAGGGGACCATTCTTATAGAGTCCTCTGTAGTGGTTCTGGATTTCTGTTTATCGGACCGTTTGTTGGTGCGCCACCAATGTGGCCGGTTCGGGAAAGTAAAGTTGCCATGTCGCATCCCTCTGAAAACATGTCATCATTGCAGCTATTTGGGCCAATTGGAGATATTTTTAAGGAAGAATCGCTTGAAGAAGAAGCTATGAATGGAGTATTCTAGTTCCCAACTGTGATGCAAGAGATGGTTCAACCATCAGATCCCTAGCCACAGGTCTTGGGGTAAAGCTCTCACCCAGTTAAGAGTTTCTCGGGGTGTGAATCATTTGTCTGAGTTTTGAGTTTCTTATTGGAAGTAGAGAATTTAAAGTCTTTTCATTCTTTTTTTCTACTGTTAATGATTTAACATTGTTGAAAGTTCTTTGTTTTGTTGTGAATTTATGATGGAATTGTTCTATTATAATCCAAGAAGACCTGGATGTGTGGATGTGGTTTTCTTAGTCATTCCTTTTTCTTAAAATTGTGTTTGAAACTTGTATGGTTTGATCTTGGTTTAGTTTTGTTCATTTGGAGATGTAAGTGTCTATGGAAGAATCGATGTTTGGGGTTATGCTCGGGTTCACTTTTTGGGTCATGTTCCACTCAGTGGTTTTTCTCTAGTGTTGGGAGTTTTTTCTAAGGTCGAGAGTTCCAAGTTTCAGTGTATGTGTTGCTCACTCATGTTATAGAAGTTAGTTTTGATCGATAGGGAGTTTCCTCGTCGGCTCCATTCCCGAGGTGATATGTTTGGGTGATAAATTTCTGCAGTAGTTGAATTTTTGTGATGGGGAGAACCCTCTCACGTTCCCCTGATCTCTTGTGTTGTGGTTCTTTCAGTTTCAATTGGGCTTGGATTCATGTTCTATACTGTTCATTTGGGTGACTTTATGGGTGTAGAAAGTGTCTGTGGTGGGGAGAATTGTCACACCCAAATTTTTTAAAATTAAATTTTATTTTATGATTTTATTATTTCAGGGATATGGGTTCTCGTACCAAGGTCCGGGCTGGGTCCCAGTTTAAATTTCTTGTCTCTTAATAATTTTAGTGGGTTCCGGACTCACATGTGGTCACTGCACAGTGGGTGGTAGTTGCGTGGTTAGCCTGGGTGCCCACGAAATTGTCTGATGATTAAAATAAATAATCTTTTTTCTGAATAATGTGAGTTAAATGTTTAAATTGTAATATTATTATTATTATTAAGTAATTAATAATAATATTAATAATAAGGTGTTATTATTATTATTATAAAATGAAAAAAACACTAGGTCTACCCACGGCTCCCCCCTCCCCCATTATTTTTCTCCTACTCGCATACCTCTCCCCCCTCGTTTCTTCTGTTCGGCACATCGGGTCCCAGAAGTAGTGCCTCACCCAGCCATGTCTTCCTTCACCCTCGACATTCCCTTGGCCCTCTCCTACCGATGCTCTGCCTCTTGCACCCTGAGGCTCCCTGCTACCTTTACCTTGCAGCCGATTGTGGCCACACCCCCCTCCTCCGACCTCCCACTCGTGCCCCATCCTCCGCGACCAGGACCTCCACCTTCTCTTACCCACTCTAGCCATCCCAAACTCTACACTACGTCCCTCCCCCTATGACCTACTAGAATCCACCATGCTTTGCCCCTACCAGCCTCGCCCTCTCCCACTCCAGCTGACCACTGCCCTTCACCCAATGCATCGGGCCTCTCCGGACAGCCACCGCATCACCTCCCTATTGGAGCTCCGACCACACCTCCTCATTGCGCCAGCCTTGCCACAACATTAGACCTCCCCTCACTCCATTTTTCTTCAGCCAATAGCACAACCAAACCCCAACAGCATCTCTCCTCCACTTCGGCTGGTCGCGGTTTCCCTCCAGAGAATCTGCCTTGGCCGACACCTCCTCTGTTAATATTTTTTCCTTGGTTTTAAGGGTTTTCATTCAACCTGAGCACACCCTAATGGTTCACAATGTTTTTCTCACATTGTTCCCGTTGTTTTAGGTGCATGTTGGGTCCGTGGGGCATCATTTCCTCCCCATTGAGGCTTTTTTCATGTCTGCGATTGGTTTGAGGTAGGCATTTTCTGAATTTCTCCTTCCCGCACGATCTATGGAACATGTGTGTTTCAAATTAATTTCTGATTACCATTCTTACCTCTATTAGTATTGTTAATAATTCATTGTGGTGTTTTTATTATTTTAAATTTTTAAAAAATTTCTTTTGAAAAAATTATCTCATTATGTGTAGGTAGTTTTACATATAAACATTATTGAAATATGATTTTTCCTATCTAATTTACTTAACATGTTCAGTAGTTAATTTATTTGGTGTGAACATAGTTTTCAAGGACGTTTAATATGTGTGTTTTATCCTTGTAGAATCTTGTGTGATATGAAGGGTATTATTTTATTAAAACCCATATTGTGTCTTCTATTAGTGTTTTTTTAACTATGCAATTAGTGTATATAACTTTTCAAGGATTACAAACTATGTTTTGGTGCGACGTTGATGTGTATTTAGTCACAAAATAAGATTTGAGTAATTTTTTGTGTTTTAGACCATGGGTTTCTTCATAAAATTGTTTTATTATATTTCATAATAGCTTATTTAATGGTGAAAGTTTTTTATTTTATTATGAAAATGGTTCTTTTGGTTTTTCATGTGGTGCAAGTTACTTTTTGAAAGCTGCGCAAGTAATATTATTAATTGTTATAGTATGAATTTTATTTTAAAATGGAACTCACATGTAAACTAGGCGAGATCTCTTTGTAAACCTTTGTTTAGACCTCTTGAATTGTTATACTAAATGATTGAATGATTTATTAAATGATGTTTGACATGAGAATCATGTGTGAAAAGTGTTTCGGTGTGCGTTTGGGTTTCATTTGAAAAGTGAGTGGTAATCCTGTGAAAATGGTTCTTTCTTTCTAAATGACTTTGGGTTCTTTGTGTGGTTTCTGAAATTATTTTAAATGAAATCTTTGATCCTATGAAAGTTTGTATTTTTAAATAAAAAATTGGGGTTTGTGTGATGTTTTGGGTAATAATATTAGACATGTTGAGTTAAAGTCCATTTTGGAACTTTTTAACCCAAGAGTAATGTTTATACAATCTTTTAAAGGAGATTGAGTTTTGGCAAAAGTGTATGCTCGGTTGGAAACATTGAACATTTTATGAAATAGTTTAAATATTAAATTGTATAGTAGCCCAATTGGCACCTTCGATGATATGATGTATATATATTTTTGGGGAACCCTTATATGGGGGATATCCCTTATGGGTTATCGCATGGAGTGTCTATGTTTGCGGTAGGAAATTGTGGTGAGATGTGTCACACTTTCAAGGGCCACCTACATACATAGTATTATTATATCCACCATGGGTTCCTGAGTATCTTTTAGATGATCGGGTGATGGTTGTTGATCAACCTCGATTATACAGGCTGGTACCCCTGGATTGGTTGTTAGGCTAGTCGGGCTTTTCCACTAGATTGGTCAGTTTTAGGGAAACCAGATGGTTATAGACTTAGGATCTTACCCATATGTCAGAAGGTGGTTCCGAAACTAAGTACATCTAGGGGTCTTCTAGAGATGTTTAGGATCACCCATGGTTACCCATTTATTTATATTACTTGTTTAATTATTTTTCATACTTGTTTATTTCCAGATTTCTTTATTTACCTGTATTATTATTTCCTAGCTTTGGTATCATTTATTTTGAGTTTTGTTTATAAAATGAAAAATGGTTTTATTGAAATATCATGTAGCGTCTGGTGGATTTATGAATGGGAAAATCATATTACTTATTTTTAAATGTGAAAACCCGACATTTATAATTGTATTTCAAACTTGTGTCATTTGATTGTTTTGGGAAGTGAGGTTCTCGTATTCTGTAGTTTATCTTTGAAACCCTACTGAGAATTTTTAATGCTCAAACCTATTTTATCATTTTAGTGGCATGTTTCTTTTGCTCGTATTTTCTTGGCCGAGTTTCTCATTATTGGAGCAAGGTCAGACATTGCTTGGTAGGTTACTTGGAAGGTCACATTGATGTATGTTGAGTTGTTCGTATTTATTTATTTTTCCACTATTCGAGTTCAATATTATTTATCTATTTATTCTTGGTTATTTATTTATATTTTTGGGATGAATCATTCCCAATAATTATGTTTTCATGCCTGACACTAGTTTCCAGCCCGTGGGTATCTAGAACTCCCTCATAGACCAGCTCGAGTGACCAATTCTTGGTCAAACTGGGATAGTTCGTGACACTTAAGATGTCCCATCTTGTTGCAGTTATGGAATGATCTTGTTTGTTCTATAAAATCTTTCTTGATGTGGTCAAAGAAACCAAATTTGTAGAAAACTACTTGGCTCTTTAGTCATGGAGGAAGACTTATTGATCCAACTATCTAATTCTGATTCTCGCTCCCACCTTGGACATAACTGTCTCTCTTTTTCTTTCTCCCAGCATTAGATTTTCCACCATTTATGGTAGGGATCATCAAACTTTCTCCTCCCATAGCTCTTAATATGTCTCACTTATCCACTATCACTCTGTTCACCATCTTTGTTTAATCAGTAATACAAAACACCATAATCTTTGATCAAATCTTCTATCTTAGCCCTAATTCGAAGATTCATGCCTTTAGAGATGCACTTTCCACAACTTCTGGGATAAAGATCACTAAATTCATGAATTTAGCTGCATATTCAGTAAAAGAGAGGTTTTTCAGCTTTAGGATAAAGAATTATGTCATCCATCGGCATTCGAACATATTAGGATAGAATTTTTTATTAGATAATTCTTCAAATTCATCACATGTAAGGCCTTGTTCCACTTTAGCATGCAATTCTAGGTCCCACCACTGACATGCAATATCATTAATAATATACATGTCCAACTTGACATTGAGATCCATCAGTGTGCTGATGAATTTGAAGATACAATTCATCCTGTTTAGACACACCTCAACCTTTTCTAGTTTAGAATCATCCAGGAAGATGGGTGGATCCAACTTCATGAACTATACGGAATGATCTACATGCCTTAGCTCTTCCCTTTGGTTTTCCATGCCCACAAATTGAAATTCTTGAACAATACTATAAACAGGTTCTTGTATCATCTTTGGATCTGGTGCAACCACATTCTTCACCTCTTCCCTTGGTTGGTTCCTACGATGCCTACCAGGTTCCATTTTCTAAATGAACAACAAACTATGTAAGTATTATAGTCTAGAAACTGAAGGATTGGTATTTAAAATTCTATCTAATCAATTATCACAACATTTTTTTCCAAAACCTACATTTTCCATGTTTAACCATTTTTGAAAAACCATTTTAGCTTTTGAAAAGCAGCCTGTTTTTTAAAATAAAATAATCATTCCCTTTTACAAAGTCTTTTACTTGAAAAAAAATTCTTTATTTTTCAAAAAAAATAAAATTTTCACAAAATCATAAATCATCACTCCAATTGAAATATGAAATCCTTGTTGTAATTCATTCCTCTACAGTGCATGTCATGCTCATATCATTGACTAAACCCATGAAAATGAGATATCCAAATCCTCTAAGTGTCGCCAAAACACTTATGTACCCAACTCCCATGTAAATTGAAGTTTAGTATAAAATGGTTAACTCCTTAATTTTATGCTATAAATTTCATGTTACAACAATCCTGCACCTTTTAAAGATTCCACCCTAAGGAATAGAAAAAAAAGTAATTTCAACTCCAAGACCAAGAACACCTATGACTACTTTTTTGGAAAGGACCAAACAAGTAGATACCATTTATAATGACACACTAATTATTATTGTCTTGAGAGCACAAAGATTCATTACATGGCCTTAGGAGAACTCCCCAAGATTCCAAAGGGTGGAAATAAATGATTCATAGTTTCAATGAAAGTGGGAGATGATTTAACATTTAATAATAAAACTATTAACCAAGAAAACCATAACTGAACAACTCACTATATGATGCATGAATAAACTCAAGACATCTCAACTACTTTATTCATATCAAAACCACTCCAAAGTATGAAATAGAACACTACAAAAAAATATAAATGTAACCAATAGAGACCAGCTAAAGGCTCCTAGAAGACCACATCACTCCAAGATCCACATTCCCCATGATCTAAGACCAATAAAGAAACCAAGCATCACGAAGCGGTGCTAAAATCATGTGAAACATTACCTTTTCCCGTATCCTGGAAGATAGAATCTACAAAAGAACCAAAGATCCAATGAATTGGGGGGTATAAAACTCAGTAGGTTTTACCCAATGACATACCTACTCACTCTACTAGGATGGAAGATTTAGAATCAATTATATAATACATTTTATATAAATTTTTTATCTCAAAGACAGTTTATATATAAATTTATACAAGTTTCCAAAACCATTTAAAACAAAAAGCATAAAAGTGAAATTGAAACAAATTTTACAGAAAGTTATTTTTCCATAAAAATAACCATACAACTTTAAAACCTTTTCTCAATATTCCTTTGGAATACGCAAACCTTTCCACACATCCACACAACCAACTATGCATGCTATGAAATAACTGTTCTATACTCATGAGTGGTTTCTCGTCGATCTACCGAGTCATCATAAGGTAATTGTATCCCATGTTACAATAAAAACTTTACACTGAGCAAAAGTTCATATTTAAACCAATCCCCATATATGAAATATGAACACACAAACCACATATGCCCAAAGATCATGCCAAAACAACCCTTTCAATAAAATCACCTTTTTATTGAAAATTATTTTTCATTAAAACCATTAAAATTCTAACTCATTTCAATAAATATTATTTTTATTTAAACCCCATGGACAATAAAACTATTTATATTTTACAATTAATCCAAATTTAAAATCACCATTTTAAAGTCAAGAAACTAAAATAATTTTCACAAATAATTATCAACATTTCATAAATCTACCAAAAATGATAAATCATCACTAAAGAGATTTATTCCATGTATCAAACCGAGATTTCACAATGAATAGTATCCAATTTATTAAATTTAAAACTAAGAAAATCAATTATAGAAAGAGGAGATGAGTGTTAAGGCACATACCTTGACGGTTTTGACGCATCTTGATAATAGACGAAGAATGCATAAGAAGTTGGGTTAATTCCTCATGAAACGAACTTAAATCTCTTCTCCTAGCCAGATAAAGAACCAATATCAAATTATTTAGAATACACACTCATAGATCTAACCATAAAAGGTGTAGATATGAGAAACCAAAAAGAGAGGAGAAGTATATCTAAGTTGATCTAATAAACCGATCAAGAATGATGAAGAATGATAACATACCTCAAGAATCCGGGTTCGAAACACCAATGGAAGCCTTAGGATTGACTCCAAATGGCTTCTGAGATGTTCTACTATCTTCAAGGAAGAGAAATCCTGATTTAGGGCCTCTTAAGAGAGAAAAAAAGAGCAGTTTAGATGGAAAATGTGTGAGATCTACTTTTTTATGGTCTCACTTTAACCATGCGCATAGTTAGACAAACCATGCACAAAAAATGTGTTAGCTACTATCTAGACAGACCCTCGCACAACCCCCTCGCATATTCTCCTTAACCGTGTGCACACAATGCCGAAACTCTCTTCCTCAAGATTTCTATTTTGCATAGTTTCTTATAGGATTTCTGTACGGTTTGGAAAAACCGTGTGCAGCACGTGCACCTCTCATTTATCCCCCAAAACTTATTGAAAGTTCAGAAAACTCTCCCAAAATTTCCCCTTACATTATATCCATAAAAACACAAAGAACGGGTTATGTACCCGAAATTATGGGTACTAAAAAATTTGTTCTGGAGATATATAAACATATTTTTAATCCTAATATTAATATAAATTCTAATATTATGGAAGATTCATTGGTTCCTTGTGTTTTTGTTTTTCATGCATGTCATAAAATAGATTTCCAATGGTTCGTAAGCTATATTAACCTTTAATGAATTTATTTTCACACTCCATGTTCAATAAAATTCAAAAGGAAATTTTTATAGGAATTGATAATTTATGTAGGGATGTATACTACAGAATGACTTCTAAATGATTCCATATATGATATTTTCTAATGATCTTGAGATTTTGGATTATATTTTTGTTGAAATTAATACTATTTTTGATGGTATTTATTATTTGAACCAAAACCAAATTTGATGAAAAAATTTACATGAATATTTTTAATAAAATATGATAGTAAAAAACGTTTTTTAAATAGTTTAATTAATTAGAAATACAAAAAAAATATGATTAACAACAGTTATAGTTTAATAGAAAACATCTCAAACAAATAATTTACCATTCCTATTTTATATTTTCATGTTGAAGATAATGTTATAAATTTTAGAAATCTAATTTTGAAAACTAACAATATTTTTGCATTAAAAAATTATATTTTATATTATGATGATTTTTTAATATTTTTATCAATTTATTGATTATTTTGAGGATATTTAAAATATTAATTTATATTAAAATTTCACATTTATAAAATTTTCTCAAAAAAATGGATAAAATGTTTATGAAACATTTTTTTACATAATATATATATATATATTTATATTTAACAATTAATATAAAAAATTTATAAATATTATTTTGAAGTTATATTCTATTTAAATCTCATGTAATATTACATACAAAAAAAATTCACATAGTTATATTATTAATTAGATTATATCAATTTTAGAAATTATATCAAAATAAATGGATTACATATTTGGAGATCAAAATTTACAAATTAGTTAATAATTTAAATGTAATCTTATGAACAAAAAAGTGTTTTCAATGAATAAAGATAATTATCATGATGATTGTGAAATTGTTGTTTTTATGATTTTATTCTTTAATATTATATTATTTCTCTCTAATTAATTATATTAATATATCTTAAGTAAATACATTAACATGTTTTTTAATCACATATATAAATTTATTAACTCATATCTAAATGTTAATCAATACTAAGTAACGTTAGAAACACATAATGTACAAGAAGTCATTTATTTCAAAAACAAATCCATAAATTAACTGTTTACATTTAAAATTTTAATTTTTTCATATTTTAAATTTTAGTTGAATTTAATGATGATTAAATTAATATATATATATAACTTCATAATTTTTAATTATGGGTTATATTATAATTTTAATAACTCATAAATTACATGTTTGAAAAATAGTTAGGATGAAAAAAATAAAAAAAAATGGTAAAAATCTTAGAATTATTTATAGAAAATATTTCAAAAACATTTGAAGAATTTAATTTTTTAGGATTTTCCAACCAAATATCACCCTAAATCCATTACTTCTCACTTTTAGATCCACTTAAACTTTAATATTATCATCCCAATATTGAAAAATAATGGGTATTGAAAAAATTTCTCTTTTAATCAATAATAAAAGGGGATCAATTCAACAATTTCAATGCTTAACATTACAATATATATTTCCTTAAAACCTTGCCAAATTTTCCTCTTCATTTATTATATTTCATGCAATAAATCCCCTTATAACTAAAATTTATCATCATCCCTTCATTTCTAAGAATACTTTCAATAAAAATTCAAAGGCCCCAATGTTAGTATTACTTAATAAATAACGTTTTCATTTTAACAATTCTGTTTAAAACCTATCCTAACTTATGTAATATAATTAGTTTATTTTATTTGTTATAAATAATTTTTATTATATTTATGGATCATAAATTAGTTTTTCCTTCCAATCTACATAAAAACAAAATAATTTGATCATGCGTTTATGTGGACTACTACCTCCATGAAATGATAAGTTTCCTTCATATTCACCACCTCTCATCAACTATTTTAACGATTTCATTGATGAATGAATATAATATATATATATATATATTGAATATGAAAATAAAATTTATTATCTACTCCGGAACCTTATTAATCATTGATTAATGATGATGTTAAACACACGTACTTGCAGACTACCACCTCTGAGAAGTAAATTTTTTCATTTTCCATATTGATTTTCATTACATATAAAAATATCTAAAAATTTTATTAAAAAAATATAGAAACAACTAAATAATAGAAGTATTATTATGTTATAGTTATATTATTCAACTCTTTAGCCATACTTAAACATTGAGATATAATGTATTTTCTTGGTGGGTTTAACCACCTACCAGAATGATAATAGAGAACTCTACCACAAATTAATATGATAATATAAATACTAATATATTTATTAGTAAATATGAAAATAATAATGGGTTTATTTTTCTTGAAAGGATGTATTTTTTGTTAAACTTATTATTAAAAAATCATCATCAATCACTAATATTATAAAAATAAGCATAAAAAAACTTCCATTTTCATGCAAATAACTCAAACAATTGTGGAATAAAACATGTTCTTTATGAATATATTTAATTTATGTATTTTTTCCCTTGTATGATTTAGTAATTATGAACTTCATATCATATAATTGGTTCATAAAAACATTATGGAGCATGTGCGGAAACATTAAAGTCACTAACTCACAATTGTGAAATAATAATCTTTAACTAACTAATATATTCATAATAAATGATCCTAAATGAAGTATATAAAAGTTAATGTATATGTATATGGTTTTGAAATATAATATTAAGATAGTTATATTTTTTATAGAAATTTTAACACACATGATTATAAAGGGGAACAAAGTTAGGGGTTCTTTCTCTAAAATATAATTTCTTTAGACATATTTCTTATTGTAAACCATGATATCATTGAAATGGTGATATTAAAACCTAATGTATTTCTTTTATATTATTTATATAATCCATGGTGTTTGAGGATCTATATCATATTCTTTCAATAAATGGACATTAATGTATGTATGTGTTTCATTGTCTCATTTTCAAATCCATGATACAAGATTGATTTTGTTTTCCATTTTATATATGGTGTATATGTTTATGATTTGAGAAGTATTATCTTGAATTGTATTTTTTCATGGTATTTAAAGTTTAATTTCAATCTCCCTTAATAAATAGGTTTATATTAAAATGTCACTCAAATAATAAGGCTTTTGTTTCTAATCATATCTTTAAATCATAGTTTTCAAAGACAAATCATCTTGAAAAATTGAAATATTTATAAAACCCATGACCAATTTATTGGGTAATTTATACAGTTAGACATGTACCTTTTTTCAGTAACCAACTCTAACCACCCATCACCCGATGCACCCAACCTGATCTGAGATAAGGCTTGAAGGGTATTACTGATCCCCACAAGCAGCTGATAATCACTTATTCATCGAGAATAACATTTGTGAATGATTTTGTCACATCATTAAAAAATCAACTAGAATGTAATTAATGTATAAGATAGAAAAAATGTAAAATAAAACACTCCATAAACAAAAATAAATCAAAGTTAGTAATTCATCTATGTCAAAACAATCCATACCAAAAAATAATCTAGAAACAGAAGAAGAATATTCAAAACTAATGACAACTACTCCGTGAGATATGTGGGTGACACCCCACAATCTCACCACGAGATACCAATTTTAAGATAACTATGGAACCCATTGTAGCTACCCAGTCTTATCATATGCATATATTACATAATTATTTATGAATATTTATTATATTTCGCAAACACATGCCTGAGGACCATAATTGTTTTGTTTCATTGAAAATGTGAAGACACAAACAACTCAACCATAGGTGAACTTCATCATCTCCCACTACGTCCTTGATAACTAGAACCCTTCTTAGAAATATTATATGTAATATATTTATTTACAACCAGGGTAATGGAAAATTAATAGAAGGGTGAGCTCATATGATAATTAAGGGTAAACATGGGAGATACATAAGCAACATAAACATAGGGTTATGAGAACATGATCATAACTTTTGAAAACCATACCCTATATATCAAAGATTATAATATTAAGTCATGGAATAATAATTGCAATTTCATAATACATGAATCATATTGGAAACAAAGAACATGATCCATGAGAGAATAACATTACCATAATACATAGATTTTTGGAATACATATAAGCATAAAAAACTTTATGTCGAGGAGACCATGACATTCATAACATGTTAAGCTTGGGACAACCACACATTTACATACATCATGCTTGGTAATAACTCATGTTTACCATTTTTTGAGCTTGGGATAACCACCCATATACCCATTAAGATCATATAACATTAATCACTACCCAATATATTTGAGGGATATATAGGAACCACCCATATCATAATTAAATCCGTTTTTATTTGTGCCATAAGACCATAAAAACATTAATCATATTATCAACCATGAAATAATATATGTTTCATAAAAGTTTCATCATATCCTAACATATGGAAAAATAATGATTTAAAAATCATTTCATTATTTCATCATAGCATAACCTGTGAAAAGAAGTGGGATTCATAAAAATGACCCATAGAAGAGAAATGAATTTCACAAACATCATTACATCATAAAAATAAACCATTTATAGAAATAATAATAATGATATCCTAGGAGATTATCCCTGTTAGTTCATATATAACATCAATCGATTTCATCGTAGCAAATTTTTTTGAATGATTGTTTAAAACATTTCATGAAAAAAAATATACTTTCTCCTTGGAATAAACCGTTTTTAAAACATAAAACATTATAAAAAGTACTATTATTTTAAAATAAACTTAAAAATTTATAAATAATACTTCAAATAAAATAATGGTCATGAGGACAGGAAGTTTAGTTCATTTCATACATGTTAAGAAAAAGATTCCTTTAACCATTTTGGTTAAATCCAAATGATAATTATTTGGAAAATGACATGAATATTCCATTAGAAACATATTTTTAAAAAATTAAAACATGGGTAAAAATTACTTGTAAATATTATAGAATTATAGAAAATCATTTTTGGAATCAATTTTGGAAAAGCTGGTTTTGGAAGAAAATAGATTCCAGGCCGAATAGAGAAATAAAGTCAGATTTTCATAAAAAAATTGATCAATTATTTTAAGTACCAAATAGTGAGAAAATGGTACTATTAATATCATGAATAAATATATGAGAATAATATTAATTATTTGAATGAGATATTAACCATAATATTTTATCATCTGAATTATAATCACAATCAATACCGATAAATATTGAGATTATAACATAAAATTATTTACCACATTGGCAACTATGAATTGATAGATCCATGAAATATATATCATATATGGGATATGTAAATCACCATAATTTTCATAGGAATAATTGTAAAATAAATTTATGGGTAGCATTGACACCACATAAATGAAATATGTGGTGAATATTGAATGTGTCTCATGAATGTAAAAAGTGAGATAAAAATCCCCTACTGCTTGAGTAATCTTTTTAATCATAACAAACAACCATGAAAAACATCAAATAAACAATTAAAATCTGGAAAATAATGATATTAAGGATATAACATGAAAATGGTTTTGTATATAAACCACATAAAATAAATGAGTGGTAAATTTGCATATGTCCCCAAAAAATAAAAGAGACACTAAAAATACCTTAACATTAGTTTTAACTTCCTTAGTACAAATTAATACCTACTGTAAAATAAATAGAATTTATTATAAATTTTATTAATTAAACACACACATATATATATCTCCCCATTTACTATTTACTAATTACCTTTTATAACCCGTTTATTAACTATTCCATGTTAAAGTCACATTTCATGAAATAACTCCTTTGTTTTTCATGTATGTTTTGACTTTATATTTTTATTTCTATTTATTTGATCATTATTTTATAATATCTATAATTTTATAAATTATATAAATATTTTATATATGATATATATATATTTTTATTTAATGTAATCTATAAAATTTTCAGATAGAAAATAGAATACACTATTCATGTAGACGACATACCGTACATATGAATAAACGTCATTTCCATTTTATTATATGACTAAATTAAAAAATTTAAATGATACATATTCATTAAAGAATCATTTTTATTTCATACATATCACATATTTTCAATAAATCCATATTTATTAACTACCATGAAAAGTGTGAACAAATTGCATCCATTCACGAGGCAGTATTCCACCGTACACACGAGCGGTGTTATCGTATTCCCATAAAATGAGGAGTATGAAGTTATGAAAGATATAGTAAATACATAGGTATAATAATTTCATAAATATAATATATAAATAATAAATCCATAATTATGGCCAGCCTTGAGATGTGGTAATTGAAAAATGAATGACATCCATTCGCGAGGCAGTAGTCCACCGTACAGAAAAACGATGATTTCATAACCCATTTGATGGAAGTGGAAATTGAATTATGTAATGAAAATAACATAAAAATTATGATTATAAGGAATATATATTGGATATTTTATCATAATGTTATAATAAAAATCCAAGGAGGTGGAGGAATAAATTAAACAAAGTCACTCGTTGAAGAGCATCACCTCTTCTTCGGATATCCTACTTTGTTTTTCACCAAAATCCTTCCAAGGACGGATTTTTCTATAAAATAAATATTATTTGATGATATTAGGAAATTTAGGAAGTGATTTTCATTGGAAATGGATGATCCCCAGTGGTTTTAATGTGTGAATATCATAGGATATTGGATGACATTTTATAAGTGAGATGACAGGTACACTTGAAATTTTTTAAAACAAAATAGTATCAAATTTTTTAACATAAAAAAAGGATCAATGATGAATAAAATTTTAACCTTCTAAATTATTGGGTAAAAATATTTACATATAATATATTTTATACAAGTTTATAGGTTATTTTAAGCTTTATCTTTTTAGTTTAACCCATGGTAAACACATTTTTACCCTAACAATGGTAAATAATTTACTATTTTTACTTTTAGTTATGTAAAAAATTATGTTAAACACATTAGGTAATATAAATTAATACTATTAAATATATATAATCCATTTTCCAAATTTAAATCAAAAAATTGGAAAAAATTTGTAACGACCCGGACCCGAGCACCCACCCGAACAGTGTTAAACGGGTTGGGTGTTACTACCTTAGGCACACCTCCCCAAATGCCAAAGGTTGCCGACTAGCAGCAAGGGTCTTATAGGTATAGTGGGGAGGCTATACCCTCTCGAAGGATAATAATGGTACTGGTCTGAGTATAATAATAAATATGCAGCAGAATATATGACTCAGCAGACTCGAACCAGACCTACAGAGCAGAAGCACATTCAATATCAATAAACAGTGGAAGCTATAAATATAAACAACGATAACAGAAATTAAACACAACAGCATGCTGATCACTTTTAACTACCACAGATCAAAAAACATGCATCCAAAATAGGTAATACATATCCATATATAAAGGCGCCAATGGCTAACCAACTGTAGCTACCAAACAAGTAAGCATGCTGATACAGGAAGTAGTAAAAACAAAGTAAACTCCAGCTAGGTAAGACCTCAAGGTCTATACCATCTCCATGTAACAACTAATGCAGACTAGCTCCTGAAGCTAACCTCTTTCTTGAATGTAAATCCATAAAGTCTGCACGCGTCCCGAAGGGCCCGTGCAGGGTGTGAGATGAATCTCAGTAGGATACCACCCAATAGTGCGTACCAAATATAAGTGTTTAAGCATGTATGTATTTATAAGTAAAATAGTAAGCAGTACTATGCAAAAATAATCACAAACTTCAGTGGTTCTCATCATCCACCATGGAGTGTCACTTGCTTCAACCAACGCCCAAATCATTGTCACGTAACCTGACAACATGTTCCGCCTAACATCGTGTCTCCAGTACCAACTTCCTAAAGGCACGCCCAAGAAATAATAGCCTGGAGAAACATTGATACCTATCCTCAATAAGTAACCGGAGGGACAGCGATGTCTACCCTCAAAATAATGTAACCGGAGGGACAACGATTTCTGCCCTCAAAATAAATTAAACATAGGGACAATGATATGTGCCCTAAAATCACGGCGAGCCTCTGCCCCCAACTTGATAGCCTCAATTCTATCCCATGAAGGCTCCTCACCTTCCACGTGGCTTCCTACGACAAGCACCCCTAAACCAATAGTACCTAAAACGAAACTAACAGGGGTCTCTACCCACATGAGTGGTCAAAACCACCTCATCATGGAGTCTCTCTGTATGCACAGTACTCATAGTTCCCGGTGAGCGGTAATCACCAAAATTGTACCCAATCCACAACATCTCTGACACCTCATGCCCCTATGACTATTTTGCTCAAGTTTGATGGCCCTTCCATCCATGTAACCCATTCCATGCCCAACTTGACAGTCATCCTGCCTTATGCTGATGCCCATGATGCCCAATCTCGTGGTCAAAACCACCCAAAGTAACCGAGACCAAGCACAACCTTTGATCAGCATCACTCAAGAATATTCGGGCCATGCCTAACACAACCCAAATGTTTCAGCATATGAAATTTAGCAATTACATATATAACATATTTCAACAGAACACATAAATAGGAAAACAGTTAAAACAGTTGTATTGCACTAAGTAAGTGTTGTCCCATTCCAACACTGAGGTCTTTATGGTATCCAAAAAATCATATCCATGTTCAATAAACTATACTCAACAGTTTAAAAAATACTAAACAATTATAACCATTTTGGCATTCCCCAGCCAAAATGCCCCGATCATCAATGACCACTTGACCGACCCCGCTCAAGAAAAATAGGTAACAGGGCATACACAAGGGTACTCCATAGGTCAAATAACAGTTAAACATGCAATAAAAGGTAATATAGGGTCATGCTCAAAAATAACCGAAAATACTCCAAAGGCCGCGCCACCCAAAAGTCTGCAAAAACCCAAGAAGAGGTATGCAACACCTACCTGAGACTCGTATGATGATACTCCTCTGATAACATCCTCCAATTAGGTCTAAAATGTGGTAGATCTACAAAAGAATCAAAACTGCTCAAAACACTATAACTTGTTCTAGAACATAAATCGAGAAGAATGACTCAAGAATAATCAAGGCCTTACCAAGGGGGGTCTAACGCATCCAACATCGATCAAAACAGAGTTCGAACGGATGATCGGGAGAAAAAACAAGCTCTGGTCAGCTCTCCCCGCTCAAACACATCGAATGGTTGAGTTTTTGACTCAATACGAGGCTACTGCCTGTTTTAGAAAAAAATAAAGTACACGGTGTGTACTTATAACTACACATCATGTATCATTTTACTGTTCATAAGGCAGCTAATATTTCGCTGAGGACTTGCCGACAGACTACCTAGCATGTACCTATGGTACACGGTGTGTACCTCTTTACCCAGCCGACATCGCCAACAAGCCATGTATATCCCCACACACAGCCCCCCTACACTGAGTGTACATATAGTACACGACATGTACATGCTAAAAACATTCTACCCAGCCCACAGGCTTACACTCCATGTATGGCCTCCACACTATCAAGGGTACACGGTGTGTCTATAACTATAAATTGTGTAGTAAGAAATTGCTACACGGTCATCACAGGACATGTACTCGGCGGGTACACGGTCGGTACTTGCCCAACCCATACACTATGTGTACTCTAGAGTACACGGCGTGTAGTCTGGAAATTTCTAGAACATCCCAGATTTTCCCAGTTCTTTCTAGAACAAGTCAAAAATTCAAACAGGGTCGAGATTTTGACCTGTTCTAAAAACCCGGGTTCCTACAATTTTAAAATAAAATTAATCCCCCAGATGTGATGTGAAAACATGTTTTTAGTTAGACAATTTTCAAAATTTTACAAATATTTTATATCTAAAATCAACATGAAATTGATTAAAATGATTGAAATTGGATTAATGGATTTATACTTGAACTAATATGACTTTTAAACCAATTTATAATATAATTTATCTTGAGAAAAAAATAAAAATGAAAGGCAGTTTTAAATTAAAATTTATTATTATTCTCTATTCATCAAAAAAGAAAGTTTTCATAAAAATCCCAAAAATTATCCCTAATATAATTTTTTCTTGAAAAAATTACATATAAATCTTATTTTAAAAAATTAATTTGATGAAATGTTTAAAAATCAATCTTATTAATGTTTAGAAAAGAAAATAAAAAACTTTTTTTTAGAAAATAATGTATTCGAAACATAAAAAATACTGAAAATTAATTTCTTTTTCATAAATATATATCCTTTAAATAAAGACATTATAAATAATATTTAAAATTTTGTAACTAATATTCATATAACTAATTTTAATGTATAGGTTGTAATGGTATTTTTTAAATAACTATATTAATAACATTTCATGGTTTTGTTAAAAAGAAATATCGTCTGTAATGCAAGATAACCCAGTGTTGCATGTATCACAAACACAACTTTTTATTGTGATTAAGTCATGATATCAAAGTAATTTAATTTATATCTAAAAAATAATTCATAAAAACTCTAGCTGTTATATTCTTACACCCTACAAATGAATTTAACAACAAAAACCCATCACTCCAATACAAACTAACTATGATGCTTCTGCCTCATTGTATCCTCATTTTCCCACATAGCTTCCTCAAAATAGATGTTTCACAACAAAAAATTGAATGGGTTACTAGTCAAGTTTCATATAACATTATCTATCTTATCTATAATCTCCATCATTTGTTTCTCATATAAAACATCATGCTCCAGTGGTATGAACTTTGAGTTTGGTACATGTAAAATGTTAGGTATGTACTTCCTTGGGAGAGATACATTGAACACTTGTTGGAATTTTGATTGGTTTGGTGGAAGCTCCAAGTGGTAATCTATGGACCTGATATGATCAATAATTTCAAATAGAAAGATATATATTGGTCATAGTTTCTTTTTCATCCAAGATCTCATAACATTATTCCATGTAGAAATTCTGAGTAACACCTTACCACCAACATCAAATTATAAATCACACTGATGATTATCAGCATAACTTCTCTTTAGACACTAAGCATCCTTGAAATGTTAATTAATGGATCTAAACATCTTTTCCATTATCTTTAACTATCTCAGGTCCCAATACATTTATTTTCCCAACTTCATTTTAACACATTGGATCTCTATATTTCATTCCATAGAGGTATTCATAAGAATCTGTCTAAATTATTGATTGAAAGCTATTATTTTAAGAAAACTCAATTTGATGAATGTGTTGATCTAAACCACCTTTTAAATCCAAATAAAAATATCTCAAAATACCCTTTAGTGTTATAATTTTTCTATTATACTAACCATATATATGAGGAATATATGTAGTTATAAAACTTAACTATGTATCAAGAGCTTGGTAAAGACTCCACCAGCACATTGGGGTAAATCTCAGATCCCGGTCAGACATAATGGAATGTGGAACTCTAAGAAACATTACCACTAACTTAATGTATATCATGGAAAACTAATCCAAATAGAAGTATATTTTTAATATTGATGAAGTGTGTTATCTTAGTAAGGTTATTGACTACAAATCTTATAGAATTATTCAATTTAGACATTTTGGGGAGTCCAAAAACAAAATTCATACTAATGTTTTTTGATTTCCATTCTGGTGTGGGTGAAGTATGTAACATCCCCTTAGACTTTTGTATTTCAACCATAACATTATAACATTATATGAATTGAGATACAATATCTATGATATCCATCTTCATTCCATCCGACCTTAAATACTCTTTCAAATCATTATACATATTCTTATTTCCCATTGGAATAGAAAATGAATAACTCTGTGCCTCATCTAAAAACTAGTTCCAAAAATATTTTACGGATATAACACATACATAGTTCCAGAACATTATCATTATATCATGATCAAGGATTAACTTGGAAACTTTTCAAACCATATTTTTTAGCTCAACACCATTCTTATATGCCTCCTTAATCTTCAACTTGGATTTATGGATAAACATTCAGTTGAACAATATAATATGTATCCCCATCAATCACGATTTATAGATAGGGATGAATTTCATAGAAACCACTCTCTCTATACTTTTCCAAAATTCTAGGACATATTCCATTACTTTGTTTCATCCTTAAACTTATCCATAGACATGTTCTTAGGGATCTCACTAAGGGTTTCACATACTAGTACAATAAGGTTAACTAAACCAATCCTCTAATACCACATATAACATCCTAGGTTTATCATACATAGATATTATATAATTTTATATAAATATTCATTACATTATACAAACACATGCTTAAGGAGCACAATAGTTTAGTACCTTTGAAATAATGGAAGCATAAAAATTGGTCCATATGTGATCTACATAAACTCCCACTATTTTCGTCGTAACTAGAACCCTTCTTAGATATATCATTTATAATACATTTCTTCATAATATGGGGAAGGAATCATAAGAAATGGTGATAAGAGACCCTCGGTAAGGGTCAAAAATGTAGATACGTAAGCATAACTTGAGAATAAGGGTATGCATACATGAACATAACATTTTAAAACCATAACTTCCATATAAAATATCATAATATTACATCATAGAATAATTATTGATAGATTATATGGCATGAACCGTAAGGAAATCAAATTAAATGAACTATGAGAGCATAGCATTGTGAAAGACCTTGTTTTATGGAATACACTTAAGAATATAAAATCATATTTGATGGATAACCACTAAGATATTTATAACATGTTAGTATTGGGATGACTACATGTGTACCTCTTATGGTCTTGGGATGACCTCCTATATACCTTTTTTGGTATTGGGATAACCTCACTATGTAACCTTTGAGCTCGTATAACATTAATCATTACCCAATTCATTATAAGTAGATATAGTTCCCACCCATATCATAATTTAAATCCTATTTATGTGTGACACAATATCATAAAACATTCATCATATCATAACCCATGAAATGAAATGGGTTTCATAATCATCTCATCATATAATAACATATGGAGAAGAGATTGGTTTAATAATAATCTCGTAATTTCATCTAAGAATATCCTACGAAATAAATTTTGATTCATAAACTGAACCATCAAATAGAAGATTATTTCATAAACATCATTCCATCTTATACATAACACATTCAGATAAATAAAAAGAATGGTTTCCTCAGATCGTATCCCCTATAAGGTATAGGAAACATTAACAGATATTGTCTTTGATAGAAAATGATTGAGAACAATAATTTAAAACATTTCATGAGGAACACACCCTTTCCTCTTTCGAAACATAAAATGACTTTATTAAAAATCAAGTAGTTTCTTATCAATATGATTCTATTATATAAACCCATTATAATCAATATTTAAAAACTAGTTATTACTATTGATATCACTATGTTTAATGGATAGGTTATAATGGTCATGTTTAAATAAATATATTAATAATATAACATGGTTTTGTAAACACTAAGTGTTGTGTCTAATGTAATCTGACCCAGTGTTGTTTGTAGAACACTCTTAACATAGTGTTGTGTATAATAGAAGTAATCAATGAAATTTAATTTATTCAAAAATATAATTATTCATAAAAATTCATGGTGTAACACCCACCTCTTTACTATGTAATCATTACCTTTCCTACATTATATATAATAATTTGTATACACACCTAAGGGTGTTTGAAGGGTATGAGATAATCAAACCCAATATTATCCCACTATGTTCTCCATAATGATACTTTTTTAGAAAAACAATGATATGCTCACATTTAATGAAAGCATTGCAAGATATTTTTTTTAAATTATATCAATGTTATGGAAATAAAAAATGTTTATCAAATGTGAAACATGAAAACCATTTCCAAATATAAAATAATTAATAAAATAATAATATCATCTAAAATAACACATGAATGTACTCTTAGGAAAAATAGTACTGAGATAGGATAGGTATCCTATACATGTATCAATCATGACTATTTCAAACTAAACTAATCCATGAAACAACCTCCAAAGGATTGGTGTAATACCGCGATGTGTGACCCCCTATGATACAAAAACCCATATATTTAATTTTCATTAATTTAGGATTTATTACAAAAAATTTCACGTAATAATATCTCATAAGATTATGAAGGAAATTTTAGTTGGGAAATCAGTTACATAGAAAATATATTTCAATATAAATAAAAATACATTTTAAAAAAACTTATTTAACATGATCCTAAATTCCATCATTCATCTAATACTGCATGGGATAACCAAGGGATGTTCATAAGAAAGGGGTGATATTTAAAGATCAGTATGGTAATAAATAAAGTATATCATAAGGTAAATAGTATATGTGATCTAAGAGACTTATCATGGAAATATAAGGTGGGTGAGTATCATAATAAAGAAAGAATGAGTAATGATATAACATGATAACAAAAAGTAAACATAGGAATGCGGACACAACATAAAATATGGAATTATAAACATAAGTCAAGTATAATCACAAACACAACATAACATAGTGTTCATTGGATAACCTCATGTGCACCATACATGGAATATGACAAGATTTAAATAGTACACAATGCATTTAAGGGATATATTTTCTAGGCCCACCTACCATATTCATAAAAATGCATAAATTTTTCACATATATCATTAAATATATAATAATTTTTCATCACATTTAATACCATGATTATGAATTATGGGACTAAATACATGGATGTACCTAATCAATAAGGATATGTTCATTTAGGTTAACACCATTGAGTGGAAATGGTATGGGTATTCACTACACAATTGTTTGGTATGAAAATCATAGGGAAATTTAAGAAACATAATGAGGGTACATAAAGGGATATACAAGGGGTGAATGATAGATAAAGGGGGATATCATTACATGGGGATCATAAGTAAAGTGGGAGAGATTTATAAAATAATATCCCAACTTGAACAAGTTAAGAAGGCATAATATAAAATAGTTTCTTGAATAGAGGGGAGAAGGAAATGATCCCTTCCATTTGAAGGATGATCCATAAAGATAGAGTGGTAATTATTATAACTATAGAACCACCTTGGAGAGTCTATTTAGAGGGTAATTGAGAGATAAATTATGTTCAAAGGATTTGGTGTTGAATGTGAGGAGGGAACGGTGGGTATTTTTTGAATTAGGAGGAGTGGTTTAAAGGGTTAAAATATATTAAATTTTATTATATATGTTGACCAATTATGGCTTCAAAAAATTCAAACTAATTTTATGAATAATTAATGCTTGGGAGAAATTAGGAAGAAATCGAAGGTTTTCAAAAACTAAAATACACCTCTCAAACAACCCATTTAAAAGATACAATCCAAAAAAATAATTATTATATAAAACTCAATTTTTCGTTCCAAAATGGATTCTATACATTTATAAATTAAGATTCATATTTTAAGATTAATTTTAAACTTAATACTGTAAATATTTTTTGAATAAAATGTATCATGAATTTTTTAGTCATACTCACATAATAAAGATGTTATAAATTCATAATGCTTTGTAATATTAAACTTTTCACATTTCCACTAAAATAAATATTTATTAGAAAATACCCAAAAAAATCACCACAAGATAATATTATGAAATGAACCTAAAAATAAAATTTATTTAATAAAATTAAATCTCTAAATATTATATTTTTAATTTTTAAATAAAAAATCTTATCTATTGAAAATTATTAATCTTTATAGCATAATAAATTTTATGGAAGTTATAAAAATTAAATATGGATTCATTAAAAATATTTTCTATTAATTTTTTCATATGATTATTTATTATAAATATATTTTATAAAGAAATTAATATTTGTCAAAAAAACATATTTTTAATAGAATATGTTTATAGTATCCAAAAATAACACAATTTTGATTATATCATTATATAAACATGATGATCCCTTAAATGAAACTCTGTAACAAACAATAATAATTTCTAACTATTTTATTGACTAATGGTCAAAATTCTGATCAACAATATTTGATGAAAATCATAAAGGAAAATGATCTTATTTCCCTATAAAAATGATCATTCTCAGTTTATCACTTACTATTTTTATTGCTTAGGTACTTAACCATCCTTTAATAATGTCTAAAATTTTCCTAATACTTCTCTTCTTTTTTATTATATTTATGGTTGGGTAAAAATTCTTGAGGGAATTCAATCTTATGGGTTTTGTTTTATGGAATGATCTATTCTTCAATGTGTATATACCTTTGTTGTTCCTAGTTGTACTAGTTCATATTTATGCATGCTGTGTAATGTTATTATGAAAACTAAAATCACTTTTTATGATTTGATTTTAAATTTTAATAAATATTTTTTGAGAGGAAATAGTTAGTTTATTAAAAGAATGATATTTGTTTGGGTCTTTATATTCTTCCCCCTTTATAAAATTTTCCCTTTAAATTTTCAATCCATATACAAAAACATATGAGTGTACTTATTTCTAATCCCATCTTTCAGTTCCCACATTGCTTACTCAAACTTGTAGTTCTGCTATAAAACCTTTCCCTGATGAGTTTTCTAGGTTTTTAGAACATTTGACCTATGATCTATGTTTTTCACTGGCTACACCTCGTATGAAATATTATTTTTTATTGGTACCACCCATGGATTCAATACATGTGAGTATATTGGTATATACTTCCTCAAGTGGGATACATAGAAGACATCATGTACTTGAGATATGTTATGTAAGAGTGCTAGTCAATAAGATACAACTCCAATGTTGTCAATTTTCTCAAAGGGGATAATGTATCTATCACTAAGCATTTCCTTCTTTGAAATCATAATTAATTTATTCCAATGTTATATATATGAAGGAACCCATTATCATAGAACTCAAAATCTAATTCTTATCAACGATTTTCTATATAGATATTTATCAAATTTGTGTGTATTTCATATGATTCTTAAAGATTTAGACATTATATTTCATTTCATGGATAAGATCAGGTCTCATTAGATTCCTCTCTCCAACTTTATCCCAACATGTTATTGTATGAAACATATTCCCATATAGATCCTTATTAGGCACTAATTGAAAGCTTTAATGGAATCAATTGTATTATGGGAACTCCACTCTATGAAGGTGTTGGTCTAAACATTCTTGAAAATCCAGTAAAAATGGTATCATCATATCCTATTGTGTTTTTATGGTTTCATCATACTGACCCTATGTTTAAGGGTGATAAGAAGTATGGAAGCTTTGTTTTTTATCCAACCCATATTGAAGGCTTATCAATAACCTCGAGGTAAACCTAATATCTCAATATGATACAATAGAGTTGAACACCATGAAATATTACCACTTCATTTATCTATATCTTCTTGAGTTGGTCAAGGGAGAAATCTTCTTTGATTATAATGAAATTTGACAACATCATAAGGTGATCAAATACTACCCAAATGATATTATTGCATTTATGCATCCTAGGGAGTCCTATGAGGAAATACATGGTTATTTTTACCATTTCAATGTCGGGATGAGAAATTGTTAAATTATAACATTAAACCTACTTCATTCCACCATGATTTTTTTGCAATCCCATCATCGATATATAAACTCCACAATATTCTTATTCATGTTATCCCACCAGAAGTTTTTCTTAAAATATCTATACATATTAGTTCTTAATGTAAGAGTATAGAATGATTGACTTCTCATGTCATATAGAATTTATATCTTTAGTTATAGTTGTTATGGTACAGATATCCAACTTCCAATCATTATAACTTAATAATCAGCAAATTTGAACTCTAGAATATTCTCTAAAATCTTTTGTAGAAACTCATCATCTTTTTGTCCCCCCATGATCTATTCAAGAATATATTTTTATGAAATTATTTGAGTAAGGTTGGATGAACATCTTTTTATTATTCCAATATCCATCCTTTTTATGTACGAAAATATAGGACTCATTTCAATCCTTGTAATGGATAGGGTTGTAAGGTCTTTTCTACTCAAAGCATGTGAAACTTTGTTTTTCTTACTAGGATAGTAGTGGATTGAACAATTGTAATCCTTGATCATCCCTGACTACCTTTATCAGTGCATATAAATCTCTTTTTATGTGAATATATACCAAAGGCTTTTTTTATCTGTATATATGTCATAATTTTGTCCATAGAGATAGTGTTTCCTAATAGTCAACGTGAGTATCACTACAACAAAATAAAGATTATTTATTGGGTAGTTCTACTCATAAATCTATAATTATAGGTAGGTATAGGAAACCACTATTTCATTATGGATGAGTAAACATCCCAATATATTTTTGGGCACATCATTTTTTATCACAAATCCTTCCCCAATTGTGGTTAATGTTAGAATATGTTTAGTGATTAGTATATACATCAACTCATTAGAACATTATTTTAATTTATCAAACTAGACAAATATGAATCCATTTTGAGTAATCCTGGTTTGGGGACATAAAAATCAAGATAAGTTTCTCAATAATCGATGATAGTGACCATTTAATCGAAGGAAACTATGGATTTATTTCACATATATTGGTCTAGTCCATCCCTCAATTTCGTTTATTTTGTTGGATCCATAGATATCCCATTGTTGGTGATAAGATTCCCCATGAAATATAATTTCTCAAATGAAAACTCAATTTTATTGTACTTTGTTTATAATATTTCCTTCCCCAAGGTCTTCAGTATTATAATTAAATGCTCATCAAGTTCTTCCTTACTTTTGAGGTAGATAATAATATCATCTATAAAGATAACTTCGAATTTGTCAAGGTAATACCTAAATAATACATCAATAAAAGTCAATTAAAATGGATTAATATCTAGTGATTCCAAATGGAATCACTATGATCTCATTATTCCCATACCTTATACAAAATGTAGTATGAGGGTGATCCACCTTCTGCACCTTTACATCATAATATCCCAATTGAAGATCCACCTCGGACAAGTATTGAACTTCGTGTAGCTGATCGAACAAGTCATTAATAGATGGTAGAGGATAGAGTTTCTTTATTTTGATCATGTTTATCTCATGACAATCAATTTATTGGTGCATTGAACCATCTATATTCTTGACAATGATGACTCGTGCACCTTATGGTGAAGCACTTGGACATATAAAGACTTTATAAACATTCTATTGAAATTTCTTCTTCATCTTCTCAAGTTCAATAATGGTAAATCTATTTGGATTCTTGGATATTGGAAAGGATCCGAGTATAATATCAATTGAGAAGTCATCAATGTGACTAGTTAGAAGACAAGTAAATTCTTCAAGAAAAACCATAATATATTCTATTACAACCGACATGTTACCAAGGATTATCTTCTCCATAGAAAAGATCATTTTAGAAAGATATGATTAATAATATGTAAATAACATCCATTATTGAGATGATTATACCAGAAGTTTCATCCCCCTCCATTCAATTCAATAGAATCAGAAGAAATTTCATGATATTGAGGGTGATTTTATTATCTCAGCAATTTATGTTTTCTATATATAAAGAGATCCAATACAAGCTCATAATATAATTGAATTCCACTAAGTGGAGTATCAAAATGTTTTTTTGAAATTCAACCCAAAAGGTTCTATTTGGGATGAGTTATATTCTTAGGATGAATCAATTTACACATTTTATATCTTCACTAATAACACAACATCCACATTTTGATGTGGTCTTTGAATAGTTCTAATAGAATTTCATGTTATGAATTAATTCTCCAAACCAAAATAAAAAATTATGTTCACTATGCTTGAATGAATAACTACCATACATGTCACCATATTGTTTTGTGATCAACATCATCAGTTTTCATGGAATAAGGCATCCTTTATCTATATGAATGGGTGGTTTTAGTAATCAGTTTTCATCAATTACTAATGTCTTAGTGAATTGATTCTCATAAGGTTCATATTGATTTCAGTTGAAAAATTTCACAATAGGATGGGGGTTTATTGGAAAATTCCATTCTCCCATAAAATTGGTGGCTTTATATAATCAGTAATCACTAACTATGTTCCCTTCCTTCATACACCTAAAACATTTCCTCACCCCTCAGGAAATTATTGGGATGTTTCATCCCCAACTTTTTACAAGTGGGTGTTGTAAATTCATTCTATCATTATATTTCTCTAATATACCATCATAATTAAAATATGTTTTTGATTTCTTATCCACATTAAAAACATTGAGATTCATTAATCCCCATTTAAACTTTTAGGGAACATTATAAAATTTCCACGAAGATTTCGAAGTCTGAAATTACAAAGTATCTTCATAGACTCATCTTTATCCCAACAAATATGCAGACAAATTTACTTTCATAGTTAATGAAAAAGTTGGGGGAATATCATGAAAATATAGGGATGTTTTCCTCATACACCCTAATGGATTTTTATCATTTTTCTTTAGGCTAAGTAAATTCCACTCTATTCTATATTGGACAGTTTGAGGAAAATATTTTCCAAAAAACCTTTTCTTGAATTCCATTGACTATTTATTTAATATTATTGTCATGGTTTTTAATTTTAATCTAATTTTATAGTTTATTAGTTTCTCCCACAATACTACATACTTCTATCATGTACATCTCTTTCTCAAAGAATTGAATCATTGATAAGATCTTTTAAATGGAGTTGATTCATTATTTTGTGATTTACAGATCTATAGATCAATTGTAAATTAGTGTCCTTTATTTTATAAAATTTTCAATTCAAAAATTCTATTTATTTGGGGCATTCGATTGTTCCCCATGATTTATGTTTAAATAAAAAAAATTAATTTAGAAATTATTTTAATGATGGTCCCAACTCCTACTCCCATCAGACTAAACACCTCATTTGGGAAACAAATACATTTCTCCACACATTAGTTATTGACTAGGTTCCTCCTATTTTGACCATTATCTAGAATAAATTTTAAACTAGGGATGAGAATTTTACAACTATTAAACACATAAATTTAAAACCATGAATATTAAAGGGATAACTCATAAATAACATATATTCATTAACCTAGGTATTTATATGTTTTAATCTATGTTATCCATGATCTATTTTTTAATATAAAATTTTATGGTAATTTTGTTCCCTTAATAATGTTTTATATGGTTATTTTGAATTTTTGAAATCATATCCCATAGTAGTGTAAAAGTGATTGTGTGGAAAGGCACATGGTCATGCACCAGGTGATGATCGAGTCTAGACCAGTGAACCATTTTTTGGGTTATTACCCCTAGGTACCTCTATACTAGAGACACGTCCATTGATAGTATCTAGACCTATATTTATTTTATTTTAAACCACATAATCTATACTTTAATAAAATTTAGGGATGTATTCATATGTCTATGATTTTCCATGATCATTTTGATTTATTTTTCTTATCCTAATCACTAATATAACTAGAATTGCTTCTAAGATCAACAATTCCAACACTAATCTTTAATACAATTTATTTTAGGATTTATTGTATAATTTTACACATAACACAATACCATAATACCATGGAGCCTAATTTCATTGGTGAATTTGGTAAATATCTTAACAACATACAATATAAATACTAGTATATTATTTAAATCTTCCTTAAATTACTCTTAAAAATCCATATTTCTTCTAAAACAAAATGATAACCTGGGGACGTACATAAGAAATGGGTATGAAATAAAGCATAGTAAGTGAATTTAAAGAGAATAGAACAAGATAATGTGGTTCATGCATGACAAGATTCATATCAAGGTAAAATAAGATGTGTGAGAAACATAATATTCAAAAAATGAGGCACTATATAATATTATAACAAAAAGGCAACAAAAGAATGTGGAAAAACATAAAACATGAAATAATCATCATAATTAAATGATAACCTCAACAAAAACATAACATAGTTTTATTAGGATAAACTTCTATGCACCATACATGGAACCCTATGTGATTAAAACATTTCAAATTTATTAGAGGAAAATATAATTCCATCCCCACCAATAAAACATTCATATCACATACAAGCATAAGTGTCACACATAGATTATTCAACATTGGGTAATTTTTCATCCCATTTAATCAAATGATTATGGAGTATGAGATTATATAAAAATATTTACCTAATAAATGAAGGATATCCACATCTAGGTGAAAATCCTTGAGTTTAAATGGGTATGGGTATTCAACACAGAATTGTTTAGCATGGAAAAACACAAGGAATGTTTGGAAGCATAATGAGAGTATATAAAGGCTTATAAAAGGGGTGAATGAGACAGAAAATGGCCACTCATTACCTAGAGATCATAATTATATTAATATGGATTTATAAAATCATATCCCAACTTGATCAAGTTGGAAAAAAAGGTATAATATAAATGTGGTGCATGAATAAATTGGGTAAGGAGAGTATCTCTTAAATTGGAAAGATGATCCTTAAATCTATAAAGAGACATCATAAAACCATAGAACCACCTCGGAGAGACTAATGAGAGGGTAATTCAAAGATAAATATTTTTCAAAGTATTTTGTGTGGAATATGAGTAGATAACTGGGGGTATTTATACTTGAGGATGGGTGGTTTTAGTGTTTAAAATATATGTTATTTTATTATATATTCCATCCACTTGTGGGTGAAAAAATATTCCAACCAAATTTCTATACTATTAATGAGTGAAAGAATGTGGGTGGAAATCTAGGTCATGACCAAAAAGAAACACACATCCAAACTAACCCATTTAATACACACAATCCAAAAATAATTTTCATATTAAAATTCAAAAATTTTGTTCCAAAATGTTATATATATGTTTCTAAATTAAAATTAAAATTAAAAAAATTAAAATTTAAAATTAAAAATTAAATTTACTATTATTAAATTATATTTTGATCAAATGAAATGTTTTATTAATTTCTTATTCATTCTCACATAATAATGATGTCCTATATTTAGAGTGCTTTGTAAAGTGGCAACTTTCACTTTTTCAACCAAAATTAAACATTGTTAGAAAATTCCCAAAAATTAACCCAAATTTGATTTTAATGTTCTAAGTCCAAAATTGAAATTTAATTTATCAAAATAAAACTCTAAATATTATAATTTTAGCTTTTAAATAAAAAACCATATTGAATGGATATTAAAAATCATTATATCATAGTAATCATTCTAGACATTATAAAAATTACTTAGGGATTTGTGAAAATATATTATCATTTAAAAACTATTTTATAATATTATTTTTCGAAAATAAATTGTATTTAAAATATTTACATTTATAGAGGACATATTTTTGAAATAATGTGTTAAGAGTATCCAAAAACAATAAATTTATGATTATATCATAAAATAATCCTGATGATCAAATAAATGTCTCTATGTAAACAAAAATAGAAATGAAAAAGCTATTTTATTGAATAATTTTCATAATACTAGTTAATGAAGTTGGCCAAAAATCATGAAAGAATTCGATTATATTTCTATATAAATACATAATATTTCTCAATTTATCTCTTACTACTTCTCTTACTAATGTTCTTATACATCCTTTGATAATGACTATTTTTTTCCTAATTCCTCTATTAATTTTAATTTTATTTATGCAAGGGGAAACATTCTTGGGGTAATTAAAGCCTATGGGTTCTTTAGTGAATGCATTATTCTTCAATGTGTATTTCCTTTTACAATTCGTAGTTGTATTATTCCAAAATTAAAACAGATTTGTAAAGTTCTTATGAAATTTTACACTATTTTTTTCTTATATTTTAAAATATAATAAAAAGTTATTGTTAGGAAAGAGTTCCTTTATTAAAAGAAAAAAAAATTCGGGCCATCACATTTGATTCCATTTAAACTAGTCCCCGACATTCCTTCTAAAGGTACAAGAGAATAACCTGGTGTGTGAATCACCCTATAAATCAATGACATGTCTTAAGGCCAAACCCCAATCTAAGTAACATTGCTTCCAATTTGATTTATATTTCATAACTTTCCAATGAGATAATAAACATTCATGTAAAAATTACATAACCCTTTTTTAAATATGAATTAAATGATTTGAAAATCATTTTTTATAACAAAAACATAGGCCCTTTGAAAAAAACACTTCCTTTATCACTTTTTAGGGTGAAAATATTTTTATTCCAAACTCCATTATAAACACATTTTAGAAAACAAAGCTAATACGAATAAATATTTGGAAAAAAAATTAAAACCAATGATAAAAATTAATCCAATAAACAAATACTTATTTCAAAACCACCTAAACCCATGCACATGGAACACTCAACTCAATTGAACCAGATTTATAACAAAAAAGGAAGAGGGGTCTAAAAGTATTAACCAATTATCTAAAATTTTCTTACCATAGAGGGAGTAAATAAGAACCGTCATATAATACCCCAACCCAAACCACTATATTCACTCTATAATGACACATGACCTCATTCACACCTCCTCATACTCAATAGGTTTACTACAATGGGAGATGGCTACGTGGAACATCAAGGGGGAAATTGACACTATATCAGGTGAAAATATGAGGGCGTAATAAAAGAGGTAATAATAAAATTAATATATAAAGAATAAATATATAAACCACCAGAGTACCAGTACACAAATATTGTGTATTCCAATACAGTAATAGTACGACATGATAGTCTCACAAATCAAAAAATAAAGGATCCCCACTAGAGGTGGATCAATGTATGGAGTAAAGAAGCTAAAAAAAGAATCAATATATATCTATAACAAATAACATACTAAAACACCCATATCAATCTACTTAACCTTATCAACCATCCAACATAGGGACCTTTCCATCCACTATACCCCTAGTCAATAAATCTATAAGCACACTGAAATTCTCAAGTAAGGTGTGAGTACATGACCCAGTAGGACACCACCAACAATCTTGAATATAAGTTAATAATATTGTTATTATATTACTTTATAACATAAAAGTTATGAATAAAATATACCAGACAATAATGATATATGTTTTTCATTCTTATAGACAAGGTGTACATTGTTCAACAATAAGCCAACAAGAAAATCAGAGAACCATGTTTGAAACCTCCCCCCAATGGGATAGTCTAAAAGACTTGTATGAAGCATCCCACTGGAAGGGGAAATAATTGTAAATGTTGACAAATATCTTGAACATTATTTTCAAGGGGATAATTTATATATCTCAAACTGCACACTCAACTATAAATGGTAGGGGAAACGACACATTCATAACTTGTAAATAGAATGATAGATCAAACATCATGTCCCCTCAAACAAGTGTCACTACCATTAACAAAAATATACATGAAAACAAAAAACATAGGTTTCATCGGTTTACACACATGATCTTAATATGATTAAATATCGAACATATATCTCACTGGCGACAAATGAATTCCAAACAATCATGAAAGGAACTCCTATAAAAATGTGTTAAGGATAAGGGAAACCAACATTGTGTGCAACAATGTTTGACAAAAAGGGTCGAAGTCCAAATCCATTTGCGCCACCAAATCATAGAACCATTTCAGAGACCCAAACTTTTAATACATATATGTATATATATCACAACTTATTATATGGATATTAATTGAATAACACAATGATCATTGATAGAATCATATGGTTTTAGTGTCATTAGAAACATGGATTTATAGAAAACTAGCTCAAAAGTGAACTATATTATCTCTAATAAGTTCTTTATAGAAAGGAAAATTCTTAGACATATCATAAATAATAACCTTCTTCATAACTTGGGGAATGGATCATAAGAAACTGTGAGATCAGGGGCTTAGTCGGGATAAAGATGGGAGATAAAAATCGATGATCACATGACAGAATAATATAAGCATAAGGGAGTGAGACCATGATTATAGCATTCAATGGTCATACATAATATATCATGGATCATAATCATGGTTCATGTCATAAAATATAATCATTTCAAAATACATGAATCATAAGAGTGAGATATATTCATAAATATATCATGAAACATAAGTTCATGTCATATAACTGTAGTATTATAATATGTGAATAAATCATTTCATATGTCAAGGTTAAATACTGAGATAATAATATAATAATGGAATAGTCATAAACAATTATTTCCTATAATGGATCAAGAAAATAAACTTTTTTCCCATAATGAATCAACAACATCAGTTTATTTCCCCCAATGAATCAAGAGCATTAGTTTATATCCCCGGTGAATAAAACACATCAAATTATTTCCCACAATTATTTTATGAGATATCAGAATTTACACAATGAACTAGAGGAATATATCATTACGTGACTAACCATCACATAATATAAACCATAAATTTCAGGACCCGAGCCTATGAAACTAGACTCAGCACATGTCACGACCCGACCCTACCCGGGCTCGAGCCGCAACTACCCCAAGCCCGCCTCCACAGGTCAGGGGCTAGCGACCAGCACCGAAGGCACAATAACTTGGGGAGGCATTTGCCTAAGTACCTATACACACACACGCAGCACACTCAATGCAACAGTGCGGAGTAAAAGAAAAGACAAGTAAAGAAAATGGCAACTGATATATATAAAAACCACAAATGTGCATCGACCTCTAAAAAGTACAAAGAAAGTGATGAAAGTAAACTGAAAAGAAAAGGGGCAAAACACGCACCCAACCAGGAAAAGTGCCACAACCCAGCAACAGGTAAAAAACAAACAGCTGGAAGGGTTCCCCACTTGGAACCCGACTACGACCACCGTACATGGTCCAAGCTCCCGAACTCCTATGCTCCACTGAAGTCACGACCAACCTGTCAGTCGTCTGCAAGGGAACACCAAGTGTGGGCAAAGCCCAAGTAGGGGTGAGTATAAAAAAAATACTCAGAAGGATACCCCGAAGGCTCGAGGGAGAAACAAAGGAGGTACCGATGGGTGAGCAGTAGAGAGAACAGGAAAAGTAGAGGAGTACAACAGAGAGTGCAGTTGAATACCAGTAGAGAGTCCAGCTCAACCCAACAAAAGAAATGAGGTAGACTCGTCCAGACACAAGGAGCTGGAAACGGTGAGAAGATGAACTTCTCGTCGAGTCTTCGCTACCTATAGTAGGAGAGTAGACTCGTCCAACTATGAGAAGCTAGACGCGGAAAGCACGTGGCATACCCCGCGCATCTTCGTCTCTCCTAGAAGGAGAGAAACCAAACCCAAGAAGTGGGTACCGGAACATGGTATATAAAAATCCATATGCTCTAACAAGAAGCCCGAACAAGATCGTAAGGGGATCTCCATCCCGTAGCTCAGCCCAAGAAAGTGAGTAGCCAACAGTCCCAGAAGTAAACTCCATAGATGCCCAGAATCCCTCACGTCTGCCCCGAACCGCAAGCCAAGGGGCTCAATCACCGTACCTCGACACTATCTGCTTTGGGTGGCACTGACTTGACCGCACGGTTTTAGATCACGTCACAAGAACGCGTATCGATGGGGAAAGTGCCCCTCGTACTTGAGAGTTCTTGGGAAAGTAAAACCACACCTCTTCACTGCCCTGTAGTCGAGATGTCTTCTCAAAGTCAAAGTCATCACAACACTGACCTGTATAATTAAGGGTCCCGCTCCGGTAATCACGGAGGGAAGCCACAACTAGCCTAATAGGAAGGACTGAGCCTGGAATGCCAACAGTTGTCCCACTGTCCAGCCCTGCTGGAGGGTAATTCATAACCAGATATCGGGTGACCCACTGCCCAGCCCTGCTGGAGTGTAAACCCTAATACATCATCAGGCGACCCACTGCCCATCCCCGCTGGAGGGTAGACCTTAATACATCATCAGGCGACCCACTGCCCAGCCCCGCTGGAGGGTAGACCTTAATACATCATCAGGCAACCCACTGCCCAGCCCCGCTTGAGGGTAGACCTTAATACATCATTAGGTGACCCACTTCCCAGCCCCGCTGGAGGGTAGACCTGGAATAAGTCGATAGGCGACCCACTGCCCAGGCTTGCTGGATGGTAAACTTGGAACTAGACGATGGGCGACCCACTGCCCAGCCCTGCTGGAGGGTAGACCCTAAGGGGTCGTCGGGTAACCCACTACCCAGTCTCTTCTTGAGGGTAGACCCTAAGAGCATCGGGTGACCCACTGCCCAGTCACTGCTGGAGGGTAGACCCTAAGAGCGTTGGGTGACTCACTACCCAGTCTCTGCTGGAGGGTAGACCCTAAGAAGTCGATGAGTAACCCACTGCCCAGCCCTTCTGGAGGGTAAAACTCAGAACTGCTCTGGCTATCTCTACTGGAGGGTACACCACTGGCCAACCGAACACGGAGTGGATATCGCGCAACCACCCAACTCTAGAACAACTCACCCAAAGGGGTTCAGCACCTGTTCCATCACTGGGTGTCGCTAGCACCGCTACCGACTGATCCATCGAGAACGAAACCATGGGGAGACCACTCAACCCTACTAGTCAAACAAACAAGCACAGAGCCAGGGGAAAAACTCCACCCTACTGTTCAAACAAACGAACACAGAGGGACCCACTGCATCATGAGAGGTCAAAGTACGCAAAGCAGAACACAACACGCACGTGGGGATCACACGACGTGTGGCCCCAAGTCAACCCCAACCAAGCACACAAACATTCTCAGGTAAAAACCACGCGTACCTCCAAGCGCTCTCGTATACTCTCAGAGTATACCATGTCTCTAGCCCTAAGGCTATCGTGCACACGGCACCCCAACGTCAACATGAAGGGCGTAAACATAACTTTGCCAACTTTCCACCCCATCGGCTGAGGCATAGACATCCACATCACTTCAATCATTTACATCACTCACATGGGAGTGCATGCGATCACTCGCCAAGGGTCCGCTACAAAAACGGTAGAAGAACCGCCATCGGGGCACCTTCACATTTCCACATTAATAAGATCACGTAAGAGGCTTCGCCCACCTGAAAAAATTACACCTTTGTAATCCTCACGGAAAGACATGCGAGATAGACTACTTACTCGCCTCAAACGGATATCCGACGGAAAAGTCGCCAACACCGCCTCACGCCTGAACGGTGTCCCGTGATTCCGAGCCTCGGCCCCAAAAACAGTCGGGCACATCGCACAAATGCGATCCTCTCGAAAAAACACGTCAAAAGCACTACCCACATGAGTGCAATGGATATCCGGAGAAAAAGGTGCATTTCGGCACATCGCACAGGAGCGGTGCTTCGTGGGACCCGCAACCCAGTCCGGAAACACAACGAACGGATCACACTGTTGCGATCCTCTCGAAAAAGCACACAAGATAGACTATTCACTTGTCTAAAATGGTCGCCCGGTGATAAAGATGGAAAAATCACCACCGACACCCAAACGACCCTCGTGGGCCCCGCACCATCGTGTCGAATTAGAGCGGGCGGATTTCACCATTGCAATCCCCTCGGAAAAACATCCAGAATCGACTGCTCGCACGCCCCGAACGGACGCCCGATGAGAAAGTCGTGCAACGCTGCACGCAGCTCGAAAGACGGGCCGCAGGTCCCGCACCTCAACTTCGGCCTCAACGCCTGAAACCACCCTAGAAATCTCCGCCTCGGTGCCAGGGTCCCAACGCCACTGACGGCGCAAAAATCGGACATCAGACGCGTCCGCGCCGTCCAAAACAAGTTCCCCGGAAAAAACGACAATTCACTTAAAGACGCGTCGCGCCTCCGAGGCCCCTTTTTTTGTGAATTAAAAATTCCCGAAACCATCTCAAAAACTTCTTCTTGACACGAGCTCCGTGTTTCCGCAGACGGCGCTCAAAACGGACACCCGTAGCCCGAAATACGGGCGTCCAAATATTTTAATGGGGGGGGAACCCCCTTGGGCCGGACCGGCCCGGTCCGGCCGGTCCGCCCCGCTCGGGCGGGCCCCCTCCAACCCGCCCGCTGTGACCGTGGCCCAGCCGCCTCCCGCGAGACCCGCGCTGCGCGCGGGTCGCATCCACGCGGAGACCCACGTCATGCGGGTCTCGGTCTCCCCCCAGGGGTCGCGCGCCGTGACCCCACCTCGTCGTCGCGCCAGCCAGCGTCGACGGCGCCTCGCGCTCCCCCACCCGCGGCTTCCCCACCTCAGATGACGCCGCCACTCACCGCACGGAGAAGTCGTCGCGCCGCCTCGGTCCGCCGCCGCGCCGCCTTGGAACCTCTTCGGACCGCCGGAAAAACAACCCAAAACCCGCTGATTTCGGCGGACGACTGTGAGCGACTCCAAACTCCATTTTCAAATCCGAAACAAGCGTCGGAATGATCATAAAATCTACTTCGCATTAATGGGATTTTCTCGAGGATCAAACAATGAATTGATGCATATAAATGATCTTAAAGTTGGTGCGGGAAGAAAAACGCAACAAAACCCTACCTCGATGGGCTTCGCCCGAAGCTTCACTGCGATCCGTCGGAGTCGTGCCTCGCCGGAGCTGTCTCGCCAGAGGTGCCTCGCCGGAGGAGGAGAGGTAAGAGGGAGGAGGGGGATCTTCTTGCGCCAGGGAAAACCACCAAGAGGGGAGGGGGAGAAGTGTTTAAAAACAAAACACTTAAACTCCCACCCGTGGGCCCCGAACACTAAATTTCAGCGAGGTCGGGATTAAGGATCCCCTAGGCTAAAAACCACGCTCCGAGCGCAATGGCGGTCTCTTAATTTTAATCCAAGACCCCGTTCAAAAGTTGCAACAACCGCGCCTGAGGCCGCTAAATTACGAAAACGCCCCTGGGGCCATTTTTCACAAACGACCCATGCCCGCAAAACTTACACCCCTCATAGGGTAAACGGCATGCTCCGAACTCAAAGGTGCCCTCGGTTTCCCAATCTGATCCACCATTTAAGAGATACTTGAGTTTCACCCTTACACGAATAAATTAATTATTTAATTTATACATTTCTCATTCTGAAAGCGAGCAAGGGATCCAAACGTCCCATGCCGACAAGTTTTATGTTTCTCCAAGGGTAAAAACCCCATTCCGGACCCATCCGTAAACTCGGATCTCTGATCCGGATCACCGTTTAGGAGTTATCCCATTTATTTGGCATTCCCAGTGTGAACGCACTGAAATTTTAATTTCGGCCACTCAGGGGCTCGGAATCACACGCCGTCTGAAAGCGCTGCTCTGGAATAACATCAAGAATATTCCAAAGTCTTTCGTAGCAAAACCTGGGTTCTTACATCATTCCCTCCTTCAATCTTTTCGTCCCTGAAAAGCAAAACCAGGGAAAAAACTCAGGGTACTCAGCCCGCACCTGGCTCCTCCGTACCCATAAGAACTCATGCACAGCTCTGCGCCACCGCACACAGACCAAAGGACTGATCCATTCACACGAGGTCTACCCTCGCCGATGTCGTGCATAGGAGCACGCACACCTCTTCTCGGGTGAGTCACGTGGGAGACGACATGCACTCAAACCAGCCCTTGGGGTTAGGGAAAGGTGGTAGAGAACCTCGTCATCCCTCTGCACGGTCTCAAACGGTCCGAAGGACCTCGGGGGTAGCTCATGTCCCCGACCAAACCTCTACGTCGCACGTCGCGACTGGAATCACCGCCCGCACCTGGAACAAGGCCCAGTTATTCCCTCCTTCAGAATATCCATATGGTGAAACACCCAAGGATATCTGGTCACGCGAGGTTTCACAGTCGATGGCCCTCGACCAAGACTCTCTTACACGCTCGGAGAGCGATGGAGTCGACGCCATCGACTAAAGAGGAAGGTTACACACCTTCTACTCTACCAACACAAGGTTACACCTGACGCCCTGCGTCACCCTGGTAACACCTCAAGCAAGGAGCAGGGAGAAAAGCTTCTCACACACAGAGTCTAACAATTCTACCACAATGAGTAGAAGAGTTGTAGAGCATACCTCTTATCACCCCATGCTCTGCAGGATCATAGACATCCAAAGCTCGCGGCTATCCGCGGTCCCAACTGTCAACTTATGAAGCCTGTCGTGGGCCGCCTAGTGGTGATGAGAAGACCTCGTAAAGTCGTCCCCCACTACCATCTTCTCCCGCTCCTCTGCTAGCACCACCTCTTTGGGAACTACTCTGATCACGGCATTGCCTCTGTCGTGGTGGCGCACCTGCTGCCTGCCCAAAGCTCTCTGCATGCCTGTTCGGGTAGTCCCGTGCCAGGTGACCTCGCCCATCACAAGCATAACATCGGTGCTCTCTGGGCTGCCCTGGTGCCCTCCGGCGCCACTGTGGTGTACGACCACGACCCGGGATCCACTCACGGAAGGGCATCCTCGGCTGAGGCCCTGCGCCTTTTCGCCACAGTGGTATACGACCATGTATCCGAAACCAGCAGTGGGAAGGCCACCTGTATCGAGGTTCTGTCATCCGGCGCCTGCTAGCTACGGCAGACGTCTCGGATCCGTTATGCCCGCTGCCACCACTAACTCTAGAACGTGACAGGAAGCCCTCTGTCACCAGCATCTGCTCTAGCACCCCGGCATATGTGGAAATTCCCAAGGGTACGATAACATCACGAATCTCTCTGCGGAGACCCTGCTCAAACTTTCGCGCTCAAGGGTTGCTGTCATGGACCAAGTCCGGGTAAAAGCGTGCACGGTCTGCAAAACTAACCGCGTACTCGGCCACCGTCATTCCTCCCTGCTGAAACTGCAGGAACTCCTGAATCCGAACGGAGCGCAAGAAGGAGGGGAAAAACTCCTCACGAAACGACAACAGAAAGTCATCCCATGAAAGCCACGACTTGTCAAGAAGCTGAGTCACCAGACTCCACCAACACCAAGCTGCTCCATGAAAAAGGTTGGCTGGCAAAGCCACTCTATGATCTGTCGGCGTCTACACAAGCCTGAAAAGGTAAACCACTACCTCGAGCCAAACCTCTGTTGCCTGAGGGTCAAGCTCACCACTGAACCTCAGTGGTCTTTGTCGCTGGAACTCACGGAGCGCGCTCAACCTGCGCTCAAACTCAGCCTGCTCTGCTGAAACTATCTGCTACTCAACAGGTGGGGGTGCTGCTACCGGCCCACCCGGAGAAAAGGGCTCGCATGATGGGTCCTGGACTTAGGCCTCGTAGCTCACAGGGTCGTCGTCACGCACCCAAGCTGGTACCTTGGCTGGCTGTCTTCACGGAGACATCCTGAATGTTATCAAGGAGTGCCGCGATCAGATGAGCATATATGTATATACCAATAACAACGATGGGGAGCTGACTCAAGAAGGACAGTCAAAGACTCAATCCAATGTGATGCACAAACCAAATTTTCCCTGCAACAAGTGTCTCAGCATGCCGAGTCGACAAGCGGGTTATCAAGGTCCTGGTGAATGGATACGTTGGCCGTTGCACCATCACTGGACTCCCTGGCCTGAGAGCCGCTCTCGAAACACGTTAACATTGTTGCCCTAATTCCCAACCAATTCATTTTATTTTAGGGACGTCCGAACAGCGTCCCAAGGAACGAACCACCTCTGATACCACTTTGTCACGACCCGAACCTACCAGAGCTCGAGCCGCAACTACCCCAAGCCCGCCTCCATAGGCCAGGGGCTGGCGACCAGCGCCGAAGTCACAATAACTCGGGGAGGCCTTTGCCTAAGTACCTATACACACACACGCAGCACACTCAATGCAACAGTGCAGAGTAAAAGAAAAGACAAGTAAAGAAAAGGGCAACTGCTATATATAAAAACCACAAATGTGCATCGACCTCTAAACAGTACAAAGCAAGTGCTGAAAGTAAACTGAAAAGAAAAGGGGAAAAACACGCACCCAACCAGGAAAAGTTTCACAACCCGGCAACAGGTAAACAAAACAAACAGCTGGAAGGGTTCCCCACCTGAACCCGACTACGACCACCGCACGCAGTCCAAGCTCCCAAACTCCTATGCTCCACTGAAGTCACGACCAACCTGTCTGTCGTCTACAAGGGCACACCAAGTTCGGGAAAAGCCCAAGCAGGGGTGAGTATATAAAAAATACTCAGTAGGATACCCCGAAGGCTCGAGGGAGCAACAAAGGAGGTACCGATGGGTGAGCAGTAGAGCGAACAGGAAAAGTAGAGGAGTACAACAAAGAGTGCAGTAGAATACCAGTAGAGAGTCCAACTCAACCCAACAAAAGAAAGGAGGTAGACTCGTCCAGACACAAGGAGCTGGAAACGGTGAGAAGATGAACTTCTCGTCGAGTCTTCGCTACCTATAGCAGGAGAGTATACTCGTCCAACTATGAGAAGCTAGACGTAGAAAGCACGTGGCATACCTCGCGCGTCTTCGCCTCTCCTGGAAGGAGAGCAACCAAAACCAAGAAGTGGGTACTGGAACAAGGTATATAAAAATCCATATGCTCTAACAAGAAGCCCGAACAAGATCGTAAGGGGATCTTCATCCCGTAGCTCAGCCCAAGAAAGTGAGTAGCCAACAGTCCCAGAAGTAAACTCCATCGATGCCTAGCATCCCTCACGTCTGCCCCGAACCACAAGCCAAGGGGATCAATCACCTCACCTCGACACTATCCGCTTTGGGCGGCACTAACTCGCCCACACAGTTTTAGATCGCGTCACAAGAATGCATCTCAGTGGGGAAAGTGCCCCTCGTACTTGAGAGTTCTAGGGAAAGTCAAACCACACCTCGTCACTGCCCTGCAGTTGAGAGGTCTTCTCAAAGTCAAAGTCGTCACAACACTGACCCGTATAATCAAAGGTCACGCTCCGGTAATCACGGAGGGAAGCCGTAGACTAGCCTAATAGGAAGGACTGAGCCTAGAATGCCAACAGGTGTCCCACTGCCCAGCCCTACTGGAGGGTAATTCATAACCAGATATTGGGGGACCCACTGCCCAGCCCTGCTGGAGGGTAAACCCTAATACATCATCAGGCGACCCACTGCCCAGCCCCGCTGGAGGGTAGACCTTAATACATAATCAGGCGACCCACTGCCCAGCCCCACTGGAGGGTAGACCTTAATACATTATCAGGCCACCCACTGCCCAGCCCCGCTGGAGGGTAGACCTTAATACATCATCAGGCCACCCACTGCCCAGCCCCGCTGGAGGGTAGACCTGGAATAAGTCGACAAGCAACCCACTGCCCAGCCTTGCTGGAGGGTAGACCTGAAACTAGACGACGGGAGACCCACTGCCCAGCCCTGCTGGAGGGTAGACCCTAAGAGGTCATCGGGTAACCCACTGCTCAGTCTCTGTTGGAGGGTAGACCCTAAGAGCGTTGGGTGACCCACTGCCCAGTCTCTGCTGGAGGGTAGACCCTAAGAGCGTCGGGTGACCCACTGCCCAGTCTTTGTTGGAGGGTAGACCCTAAGAAGTCGATGAGTAACCCACTGCCCAGCCCCTCTGGAGGGTAAAACTCAGAACTGCTCTGGCCATCTCTACTAGAGGTTACACCACTGGCCAACCGGACATGGAGTGAGTATCACGCAACCACCCAACTCCAGAACAACTCGCCCAAAGGGGTTCAACGCATGTTCCATCACTGGGTGTCACTAGCACCACTACCGATCGATCCATCGAGAACGAAACCAGGGGGAGACCACTCAACCCAGCTGGTCAAACAAACAAGTACAGAGCCAGGGGAAAAACTCCACCCTGTTGGTCAAACAAACGAACACAGAGGGACCCTCTACGTCGCGAGAGGTCAAAGTACGCAAAGCAGAACACGGCACGTGATGTTATTAATATTTTCACGACTTATTATATTCCCCCTTTACTTATTTTATATGAAATGTGCATAATTTGTGTGAAATATTAATGTTTTAATATTAAGTATAATATTTGAGCATTTTTAGAAGTAGTCAAATTGAGTCAGTTTAATGTTTTAATTATAACTATCACTATACTGATCCAAATTGTGTGGTTCTTGTTTTGTAGGATTCTCCTTTCAATATACAACATTTCATTAGAAGGAACCATGATCCAATTCTGCCATTTGAAGGGTCATATGGTCCTCACAAACAAGACCAAAGAATCTGTGAAGAAACTGGACTATTCATGAAGATTGATTTACTGGGCTCCATCCAGAAGTTCAAAAACCTTAACTCTCCACCATAATTCGGGGGACACTACATTGCATCTTGGATAAAAATTTCATGGCCCAAATCCAAGTACAAGGGGCCCAAATAAACCTTTGAAGTCCAGCCCACCATTTTGGCCGAGAATTAAAATCAGTATAGTATGCATGACATATCTCCTTATGTAAGCATCCAATAGAGCTGAGATTTTGCAGTGTGAAAGAGGGGATGTAGGCGGCCGACTTTGTTGAAGAAACCATTCGGATTTGAAGGCATCTTAATATTCAAAAACCCTTTCACATTATGGACTTCAAAAAGACTGGATTGAAATGGACAGTTTAAGTTTGTTTATTCAACCGGCCATAACTTTTTATCCTTACGTCCAAATGACTCCAAATTTTAAGAGTAGTCGCCCAACATTATTGCCTACAACTTTGAAGAAGAAGATATTTGAATATTCGGCTGTCTGAATTGTCAAATTGGCGATGAAAGTGGAGGGACAGATTGGGAATGCAAACAGTCCACTCCTTGGGCTATAAATACTCTTCCCTTCTCTCCTTGAGAGGGGTTGGCATTTCAGAAGAGAGGAGATCATATTGGCACGACCAAAGCTTTGCCAAAGGCTTGGGAGGACCTGCCAAACTCAAGTTTTCACTTTAGAGACCTTTCCTCCTCTCTTTCTTTTCACTTACTTTTGTGTTCTTCATTTTTGTAATCTTGTAATTCCCTTTCTTTGTAATTCTGTTTTAATGCAAGTTACTTCTTCAATATCTCTTATTCTCTTCCACCTTCTGTATTTTAATATTAATGTTCTTAAAATAGTTTAAATTCAGTTCAATCCCCTTCCCTTCTTAAGCTTCCTCATTCAATCGAAATTCCATTTTTGATTCTTAAATTATTTCGTGTGTGTGTTCGGCACACTACTCTTATCTTGTCCCTTTCTTTTTCTTCTCTTTATAATTCATCACCATAAACATATATTACCAGATTATTAAACATCCAAATGGCTGAGTAAATCTCTCATTGGGGTGAGTTATAATTTGGGGATGTTAATTGATTGAGAGTTTTGCTCGATGAGTATTCTTTAAATTAATATTGTGTATGTTAAACTTAATATGTCATGGATTAATGATATGTTTTGTTTAACAAGTGGTTTCCATGGATTATTGGAACCATAAATACACTACCATAAATAAGTTTTGATTGAGATTAGAACCCTAAGTTAAGTTAAGGCTTGGATTAAAGCCTTCACACTTAGGAATTCCAATCAACGTCAACTTATGACATGGGTGTTAATTTAATGCAATACAAAGTAAGGCTCAAGGATATCACATGCTTAACTCCCCAATGATGAACTCACCCCAATATTTATCAATTTGGTAAATCAAACATCATCCATAAATCATTTCAATTAAGCTCTGCAAACAAACCCCCCTAATCAAAATACAATCAACTAAAAACAATCGACTATTACGAAGTACCATCACCGAGGATTCGACCCGAGTGCTACTATACACATTAGCAGAGCACCAGAACTTTGACCGGTCGATAGGCGACAATCGGCCGTGCGTTTCAAATGGCGCCGTTGCCGGGGATGGTGCTTTAAGTAGTCATTAGTTTCTGGTTATTGTAAAAAAAAACCCCAAAAAAATACAAAAGTTTAAAAAAATTGAAAAAAAAACACAAAGAAAAACCCGTCTTCCTCTTAAAAATCATAAATTGAAAAAAATACAAAGAAAAACCTGTCTTCCTCTTTCTTCCAAAATCTCTCTGAATGCCCCGTAGCCTTCCAAACAATCCCTCGGATTTGTTTGACCCTGAAATTGATAGAACTCTTCGTCGAATTAGGAGGACCATTAGGGATAACCAAATCACCCAAGAACCAATCATTGCCCTACCAATTGAATTAGATATGGCCAATCCTAGGGAACAAACATTGAAAGAACTTGCTACCCCTGATATGAATTACCAACCTCTTGGTATTCAATATCCAAACATAGAGGCTGACTTCGAACTCAAGTCGGGTTTGATTCATCTTCTCCCTCATTTTCACGGGCTAGCCGGTGAGGATCCTCATCTTCACCTCAAAGAGTTCCAAGTGGTCTGCTCAACCATGAAACCTCAAGGGGTTTCTGAAGAACAAATCAAGCTTAGAGCTTTCCCCTTTTCCCTAGCAGATTCTGCCAAGTCTTGGCTCTACTACCTCCCACCTGGTTCCATAAACTCATGGGTTGACATGAAGAGACTTTTCCTTGAGAAGTTCTTTCCCGCTTCCCAAACAGCTTCTATCCGAAAGGAAATAAGCGGCATCCGTCAATTCCCTAATGAATCACTCCATGAGTATTGGGAGAGGTTCAAAAAGCTTGTGGCAACTTGTCCACACCATCAAATCCCTGACCAACTCCTGATCCAATACTTCTATGAGGGGTTATTGGCTATGGAGCGAACTCTCATTGATGCCGCAAGTGGCGGTGCTCTTGTTGACAAAACTCCTGCAGCTGCAAGAGATCTCATAAGTAACATGGCTGCAAACACGCAGCAATTCCATACTCGAGCACATGCTCAAGTGAAACAAGCCCAAGAGAATCAATCCATAGAGCCCAACAAGATGACTGAGTGGATGAGTGAACTTACAGGTCTTGTGCGTCAACTAGCGGTGGCTACCAAAGCCCCAACCTCATCTTCTCCACAGTCACTATTCCCTGGACCTATCAAGAATTGTGGAATATTCAACTCTCCATCTCATCCGACTGACACATGTCCACAACTTCAAGATGATCCATCTGATTCATCTAGTCCAATGGAGCTCAATGCGGCATATGCTCAGCGAAACTTCAACCCTCAACAATCAGGTCAGTTTGTTAGAAACTTCAACCAACCCCACTCTGAGCCCTTCTCTTCTACCTTTAACCCACCTCTGAGGTATGGTAATCCCATTTCTCATCCTCCTCAATTCCCTCCTCAAAATCCAAACCAGTTCCAATATGGTCAAAGTGGTGGTATCCATCAACCTTATCCTTTTGTTCCTCAACCCCAAAGGAACAATCCTCCTCCTGGATTCCACTATCCTAACGAGCCTTCCCAATTCCCCACCCAATACAATCGCTTTCCCAAGAACCAAAATCAAGGCCAACCCAATTTGGGACAAGCCTCTTCTTCTAAACAACCATGGGAAAGTGCCGTGGAAGATCTTGCTTCCTTCACCCGTTCTAGCCTCAAGAACATTGAAACCCAAATAGGTCAACTTGCATCCCACCTGAGCCAGCAACAACAATCAAATTCTTCCCAACTCCCAGCTCAACCATTACCCAACCCTAAGGGTAATGTAAGTGCAATTGCACTTAGATCGGGAAAGCAAATTGTTATGCCCCATGCTGATTCCTCTACCTCCCCTTTCAATGTTGATCTAGAAAATGAAAAGAACAAAAAGCTGGAAAAGGAACTTGAATCCACTCCTTCACCTCCTTCCATTCCTCTAAGGAACCCAATTCCTTTTCCTCAAGCCATCTCCAAGCCTAAGAAGTCCTTTGAACCTGATCCTGAAATGCTTGACATGTTTAGACGTGTTGAAGTGAACATCCCCCTCTTAGATGCCATCAAACAAATCCCTAAGTATGCCAAGTTTCTTAAGGAATTGTGCACCCATAAGAGGCAACTTAGGACCTTTGAAAATGTTTCCACCCAGCAGTCTATTCCCATAAAGTGCAAAGATCCAGGGACCTTCACGGTTCCATGTCAAATAGGGAGTTCCAACTTTGATGATGCACTCATAGACCTTGGAGCCTCAATAAATGTCATGCCCAAATCCATTTTCTCCAACCTTGGTCTAGGTCCCTTGCACCCAACAGGTATTGTCATTCAATTAGCCAATCGAAGCACTGCCAGTCCTGAGGGGATAATTGAGGATGTTCTTGTTCGGGTCAATGATCTTATCTTCCCAGCTGATTTCTATGTCCTTGACATGGAAGGTGAGACGACCTCTTCTCGATCTCCCCTAATTCTAGGAAGACCATTCCTCATGACTGCGAGAACCAAGATTGATGTCCACTCAGGCATCTTATCCATGGAATTCGGTGACCAACTGGTCAAGTTCAACATTTTCCAAGCCATGCGATATCCATCTGAGGATCACTCTGCATTCTCAATCCATGCTTTTGAGGACACTTCTAAGATTCAATCGAACCCCAATCCACCATGTTCTTCATGTTCTAATGATAAAGGATCTTGTGAAATCTGCACCATTATTAACAAAGTCATAAATGGTGAAGTTGATGTGGACCTCTCATTCATAGACTCCATCAATCTAGAGGAACTTGAAAACTCTCTTGAATCCCACATCAACTCTGATCTCTACTGCTCCACCTTGGACAGTGTTGAGGAAAATGATCCAAACCCATCTAGAATCCCTTCTCCTACTCCTAACTTGTCTAGCTCTCCAATCAAGGCTAAAACTGATCTAAAACCACTTCCTTCACACCTCAAGTATGCATTCCTTTTCCATGATCCCTCCTACCCTGTCATTATCTCTGCTTCACTTTCTGAAACTGAGGAGTCCCAACTTGTTCAAGTGTTAGAGGAAAACAAAAATGCCTTAGGTTGGACCCTAGATGATATTCCAGGAATCAACCCTGCCCTTTGCATGCATCACATCCATCTAGAGGAATCATCCAAACCAATTAGGCAACCTCAAAGAAGACTCAATCCACTCATACTTGAGGTAGTTAGGGAAGAGATTACCAAGCTTCTTAAAGCTGGTATTATCTACCCAATTTCTGATAGTGAATGGGTTAGTCCAATTCAAGTCGTTCCTAAGAAGGGCGGGATAACAGTTGTCACAAATGAACATGGAGAAGTGGTCACAACTCGGGTGAAAAACAAATGGCGTGTGTGCATCGATTATCGCAAATTGAATGCTGAAACACGAAAAGATCACTACCCACTTCCTTTCCTTGACCAAATGCTTGAGAGATTGGCCGGAAAGTCACACTATTGCTTTCTTGATGGTTACACCGGCTACTTCCAAATTCCAATCGCACCTCAAGACCAAGAAAAGACCACATTCACTTGCCCCTTTGGAACCTATGCCTATAGGCGAATGCCTTTTGGCCTTTGTAATGCTCCTGCAACATTCCAGCGGTGTATGATGAGTATCTTTTCTGAATTCATTGAGAATTGCATGGAGGTATTCATGGATGACTTTACCATTTATGGCGAGTCATTTGAATCTTGCTTACATTCACTCTCTTTGGTCCTTCAAAAGTGTGTCAAGTGCAACCTTGTGCTGAATTTTGAAAAATGTCACTTCATGGTTTCAAATGGGATTGTTCTAGGGCACATCATTTCTCAAGAGGGTATCCAAGTTGATCCAGCCAAAATTGAGGTGATCCAATCACTTCCTGAACCAAAATCAGTTCGAGACATTCGGTCCTTCCTTGGTCATGCTGGTTTCTATCGGCGATTCATTCAGAACTTCAGCAAGATTTCCCTCCCACTCACTCGTTTACTTCAAAATGATGTCACATTCAATTTTGACGAGGCTTGCAAGAGAGCCTTCATTGAACTCAAATCTGCTCTCACATCTGCTCCAATAATCCAACCCCCAGATTGGTCCTTACCATTTGAATTGATGTGTGATGCTTCTGATAGGGCCATTGGGGCTGTTCTTGGTCAAAGAAGAGAAAACATTCCTCATGTCATCTTTTATGCCTCAAAAACATTGGATGAAACTCAATCACACTACACTGTGACTGAAAAAGAACTTTTAGCTGTGGTTTTTGCCTTGGATAAATTCCGGCCCTATCTCTTAGGTGCCAAAATCATCATCTTCACGGACCACTCAGCATTAAAGTTCTTACTTAAGAAAAGTGATTCCAAACCAAGGCTAATAAGATGGATTTTAATGCTCCAAGAGTTTGACCTTGTGATAAAAGATAAACCTGGAAAAGAAAACCCTGTGGCTGACCACCTGAGTAGAATTTCTAATTCTTCTCATTATGAAATAATTGATCCTGAATTTCCAACTGAACACCTCTCATCTCTTACTCCAAAGTTACCATGGTATGCCCCAATTGTCAATTACTTGGTTTCTGGTGTTTTCCCTGAATATTTTTCAAAAGAACAAAAAGAAAAGATGAAAAGTGATTCAAAGAATTATTTTTGGGAAGATAATAAACTTTGGAAAACTGGGGCTGACATGGTAATTAGGAGATGTGTTGATGAAACTGAACAATCCTCCATCTTGGAATTCTGCCACTCAATGCCTGGAGGTGGCCACTTTGGACCACAAAGGACTTCTCGAAAGGTCCTAGATTCTGGATTCTTTTGGCCTTCACTCTTCAAGGACTCACACGAGTTCTGTCAATCATGTCCCACTTGCCAAAAGTTTGGCACAATTTCTAAAAGAAACGAAATGCCTCAAAAGCCATTAATCTTCTGTGAGATTTTTGATGTTTGGGGCATCGATTTCATGGGACCTTTTCCCCCTTCCAATGGATTATCCTACATTCTCCTTGCTGTCAACTATGTTTCTAGGTGGGTCGAGGCCAAACCCACTAGGAAAGATGATGCTCAAACTGTGATTGAGTTCCTCAAAACCCATATCTTCCATCGATTCGGAACACCACGTGCTTTGATAAGTGACTTAGGAACTCATTTCTGTAATAGAACCATGGAGTCACTTTTGAAAAAGAATGGGGTTGTACATAAAACATCCACTGCATATCACCCTCAAACAAATGGAATGGCTGAACTTTCTAATAGAGAAGTGAAAAGAGTGCTTGAAAGAATTGTTAAGCCCACAAGAAAAGACTGGCCCGATAGACTTGGTGAAGCACTTTGGGCCTATCGAACAGCCTATAAGACACCCATTGGGATGTCTCCATTTAGGCTAGTCTTTGGTAAAGCCTGTCATTTACCAGTTGAAATCCAACATAAGTCATTTTGGGCTGTCAAAACATGTAATTTTGATTGTGAAAAATCTGGTGAAGAAAGATTGTTGCAGTTGACTGAATTGGAGGAGCTTCGACTCGATTCGTATGAGAACTCCATTCTCTACAAAGAAAAGGCAAAGTCACTCCATGACAAGTACATTCTTCGAAAGGTATTTCATGAAGGTGAAAAGGTAATGCTCTTCAATTCTCGATTTCGACTTCACCCAGGTAAGCTCAATTCTCGTTGGGATGGACCTTTTATTATTACTAATGTTTACCCATTTGGTGCAGTGCAAGTCGAAGACCCTTCTTCAAAAAGAACATTCACGGTAAATGGACACCGGTTAAAGCATCACCATGAGAGGCCATTCACTTCAGGTTCCACATCGACTTCCATTGACCCACCACTAGATGGAAATGGCGACCCACCAAATCCAAACCAGGGGGCACCTCTTTCCCTTTAACTCTCTCTCTATCTCTTCCTCTCTCTACCTCTTTCTTCTTCTTCCTCTCTCTTTCATTTTTTTACCACTTTATTCATCAAACCCTTTCTTTTTATCTTTCTTGTGTGGGTGTGTATTTTAAAAAAAAACCTTAAAAACTAAAAAAAAACAAAAAAACACAATTACTTAAAAAAATTACAAAAAAAGATTCATGCTTACTCACCATCTAGTTTTGAAATTTTGTCCAACCATTTTGGGGAGTCAAAAGGCTTGTTTTAAACTCAAATATATTGAATTTTTATCTCAAACTTGGGTAAACAATTTTGTGTCAATAACAAACATTTTGAATGAACAATTTTTGGTGGAAAATGATTCTCCCCTACCGTGAGGAATAACATTAGCCTTCATGCCAAGGTCATCTATGGCCATCTTTTTCATTGTGTGTCTTCACCACTGATTGTGAGTCTTGCGTTTGTGGACCTTCGAGCTGAATTTCCATCTTTTGTGTGCATTAATATGATAGAGGCATTTTCTAAGCCACATGAGAATCAGAATAGCCAAATAGCCTCCCGTTACCCTTACATTGATCCTACTTTTGAAAGCCCCTTTGAGCCTATGAAACCCTTTCTTTTGATAGCCACATTACAAGCCTAATACCTTGTCCCACCCAACATCTTCATGGATTTTCATTGTACAATTTATTGAAATTTAAGTGTGGGGGGAATGGACTTCATTTTTGGGCGTACTTTCATTGATTTCCAATGTGTCATCATATGCTTGAGGGCAAGCTTCCATTCAAGTGTGGGGGAGAGGTTGTAATTCTGTGAGCTTTGGGTTGTATATGTGTAATTGTCATTTGTACAAAAGTCATTGAAAAGTGTTCAAAAAAAAAGAAAAAAATTATAAAAAAAAATGAAAAATAAAAAAAAAAGAAATGGGTTGTGTCTTGGGTGGGTCAAAAATCATTCATCATCAACCTTTGATCATGTTATAACTACTAAAATTAGTTCCATGAGGAGATCAAGCATGGTTTGGGAGATGACTGTGAGACTTGTTTCAAGCACAACTTTCGAAAGAAAAAAAAGAAAAAAGAAAAAAAAGAACACTTGACTCATCTTGTATTGTGTCATTATTGGAAGTCTTCCATGTTGTACATATTCCATCATCTCAACCTATTCCATTTTCTATCTCCCTCACTTTTCATTCATCACACATTCATTCCCTTGTAAATATGTGTTTCTATTTCCTTTCAAATCAAATTTCAAAAAAAAATGTGCATTGATTTTTCCATGTTGGTGTTTTTAACCCCTCTTTTCCTTTGGACATTATATACCTACCGTCCCATAGCCACTGAAAAACCCCTTAAAAGACCTCTTGATTATTGTACACATTATATTTGGGAATGGAAGCTGAGAGCTCTTACAAACTCTTGATTTTCACTTTTTGTTGGTGAATGAGTGAACCTCCTAAAATACATTTTTATCATCTTGAGAGGAGTAAGTTTTGAGTGCCTACATTTTCCAATTCAAACCTTGAACATGAAAAAATGAATTGTTTCTGATGCATTATTGTGAACCAAATTTTTGATGGAATTCAATATGGATGAGTGAAATATTCTAAACCTCCCTTGATTGGAGAAAACAAAATTTTAATATTTGTTGGTGAGTGAAAATGATTTTGTCATGTTTTTATATTTGTTGCACATGAGGACACGCGCAAATCTAAGTGTGGGGGAGTTGATGTTATTAATATTTTCACGACTTATTATATTCCCCCTTTACTTATTTTATATGAAATGTGCATAATTTGTGTGAAATATTAATGTTTTAATATTAAGTATAATATTTGAGCATTTTTAGAAGTAGTCAAATTGAGTCAGTTTAATGTTTTAATTATAACTATCACTATACTGATCCAAATTGTGTGGTTCTTGTTTTGTAGGATTCTCCTTTCAATATACAACATTTCATTAGAAGGAACCATGATCCAATTCTGCCATTTGAAGGGTCATATGGTCCTCACAAACAAGACCAAAGAATCTGTGAAGAAACTGGACTATTCATGAAGATTGATTTACTGGGCTCCATCCAGAAGTTCAAAAACCTTAACTCACCACCATAATTCGGGGGACACTACATTGCATCTTGGATAAAAATTTCATGGCCCAAATCCAAGTACAAGGGGCCCAAATAAACCTTTGAAGTCCAGCCCACCATTTTGGTCAAGAATTAAAATCAGTATAGTATGCATGACATATCTCCTGATGTAAGCATCCAATAGAGCTGAGATTTTGCAGTGTGAAAGAGGGGATGTAGGCGGCCGACTTTGTTTAAGAAACCATTCGGATTTGAAGGCATCGTAATATTCAAAAACCCTTTCACATTATGGACTTCAAAAAGACTGGATTGAAATGGACAGTTTAAGTTTGTTTATTCAAACGGCCATAACTTTTTATCCTTACGTCCAAATGACTCCAAATTTTAAGAGTAGTCGCCCAACATTATTGCCTACAACTTTGAAGAAGAAGATATTTGAAGATTCGGCTGTCTGAATTGTCAAATTGGCGATGCAAGTGGAGGGACAGATTGGGAATGCAAACAGTCCACTCCTTGGGCTATAAATACACTTCCCTTCTCTCCTTGAGAGGGGTTGGCATTTCAGAAGAGAGGAGATCATATTGGCACGACCAAAGCTTTGCCAAAGGCTTGGGAGGACCTGCCAAACTCAAGTTTTCACTTGAGAGACCTTTCCTCCTCTCTTTCTTTTCACTTACTTTTGTGTTCTTCATTTTTGTAATCTTGTAATTCCCTTTCTTTGTAATTCTGTTTTAATGCAAGTTACTTCTTCAATATCTCTTATTCTCTTCCACCTTCTGTATTTTAATATTAATGTTCTTAAAATAGTTTAAATTCAGTTCAATCCCCTTCCCTTCTTAAGCTTCCTCATTCAATCGAAATTCCATTTTTGATTCTTAAATTATTTCGTGTGTGTGTTCGGCACACTACTCTTATCTTGTCCCTTTCTTTTTCTTCTCTTTATAATTCATCACCATAAACATATATTACCAGATTATTAAACATCCAAATGGCTGAGTAAATCTCTCATTGGGGTGAGTTATAATTTGGGGATGTTAATTGATTGAGAGTTTTGCTCGATGAGTATTCTTTAAATTAATATTGTGTATGTTAAACTTAATATGTCATGGATTAATGATATGTTTTGTTTAACAAGTGGTTTCCATGGATTATTGGAACCATAAATACACTACCATAAATAAGTTTTGATTGAGATTAGAACCCTAAGTTAAGTTAAGGCTTGGATTAAAGCCTTCACACTTAGGAATTCCAATCAACGTCAACTTATGACATGGGTGTTAATTTAATGCAATACAAAGTAAGGCTCAAGGATATCACATGCTTAACTCCCCAATGATGAACTCACCCCAATATTTATCAATTTGGTAAATCAAACATCATCCATAAATCATTTCAATTAAGCTCTGCAAACAAACCCCCCTAATCAAAATACAATCAACTAAAAACAATCGACTATTACGAAGTACCATCACCGAGGATTCGACCCGAGTGCTGCTATACACATTAGCAGAGCACCAGAACTTTGACCGGTCGATAGGCGACAATCGGCCGTGCGTTTCAGCACGCACGTGGGGCTCACACGACGTGTGGCCCCAAGTCAACCTCAACCAAGCGCATAAACATTCTCAGGTACAAACCACACGTACCTCCAAGCGCTCTCGTATACTCTCAGAGTATACCACGTCTCCAGCCCTAAGGCTATCATGCACACGGCACCCCAACGTCAACACGAACGGCGTAAACGTAACTTTTCCAACTTGCCACCCCATCGGCTGAGGCACAGCCATCCACATCACTTCAAGCATTTACATCACTCACACTGGAGTGCACGCGATCACTCGCCAAGGGTCCGCTACAAACACGGTAGAAGAACCGCCACCGGGGCACCTTCACCTTTCCACATTAATAAGATCGCGTAAGAGGCTCCGCCCGCCTGAACAGATTACACTGTTGTAATCATCGCGGAAAGACATGCGAGATAGACTACTTACTCGCCTCAAACGGATATCCGACGGAAAAGTCACCAACACCACCTCACGCCTGAACAACGTCTCGTGATCACGAGCCTTAGCCCCGAAAACAGTCAGACGCATCGCACCAATGCGATCCCCTCGGAAAAACACGTCAAAAGCACTACCCACATGAGTACAACGGATATCCAGAGAAAAAGGTGCATTCCGGCGCACCGCACAGGAGCGGTGCTTCGTGGGACCTGCAACCCAGTCCTGAAACACAACGAACGGATCACACAGTTGCGATCCTCTCGAAAAAGCACACAAGATGGACTATTCACTTATCCAAAATGGTCGCCCGGTGATAAAGATGGAAAAATCACCGTCGACGCCCAAACGTCCCTCGTGGGCCCCACACCATCATGCCGAATTAGAGCGGGCGGATTGCACCATTACAATCCCCTCGGAAAAACATCCAGAATCGACTGCTCGCACGCCCCGAACGGACGCCTGATAAGAAAGTCGTGCAACGCTGCACGCAGCTCGAAAGACGGGTCGTAGGGCTCATGCCTCAACTTCGGCCTCAACGCCTGAAACCACACTGGAAAGCTCCGCCTCGGTGCCAGGGTCCCAACGCCACTGACGGCGCTTAAATAGGACGTCGGACGCGTCTGCGCCGTCCAAAACAAGTTCCCCCGAAAAAAACGACAATTCACTTAAAGACGTGTCGCGCCTCCGAGGCCCCTTGTTTCGGGAATTAAAAATTCCTAAAACCATCTCAAAAACTTCTTCTTGACACGAGCTCCGCGCTGCCGCAGACGGCGCTCAAAACGGACGCCCGTAGCCCGAAATACGGGCGTCCAAATATTTTAAAGGGGGGGGGGGAACCCCCTTGGGCCGGACCGGCCCGGTCCGCCCGCTCCGGCCGGCCCGCTCCGGCCGGCCCGCTGGGACCGCGGCCCAGTCGCCTCCCGCGAGAACCGCGCTGCGCGTGGGTCGCTCCACCGACCGGCCGGTTGGCCGGTCGCGTCCACGCGGAGACCCGCATCACGCGGGTCTCGGTCTCCCCGCAGGGGTCGCGCGCCGCGACCCCGCCTCGCCGTCGCGCCAGCCAGCGCCGACGGCGCCTCGCGCTCCCTCGCCTGCGGCCGCCCCGCCTCAGCCGACGCCGCCGCTCGCCCGCACGGAGAAGTCGACGCGCCGCCTCGGTCCGCCGCTGCGCCGCCTTGGAACCTCGCCGGACCGCCGGAAAAACAACCCAAAACCCACTGATTTCGGCGGACGACTGCGAGTGACTCCGAACTGTGATTTCAAATCCGAAACAAGCGTCGGAATGAGGATAAAATCCACTTCGCATTCATGGGATTTTCTCGAGGATCAAACAATGAATTTATGCATATAAATGATCTTAAAGTAGGTGCGGGAAGAAAAACGCAACAAAACCCTACCTCGATGGGCTTCGCCCGAAGCTTCGCTGCGATCCGTCGGAGCCGCGCCTCGCCGGAGCTGTCTCGCCGGAGGTGCCTCGCCGGAGGAGGAGAGGGAAGAGGGGGGAGGGGGGAGCTTCTTGCGCCAGGGAAAACCACCAAGAGGGGGGGGGAGAAGTGTTTAAAAACAAAACACTTAAACTCCCACCAGTGGGCCCCGAACCCGAAATTTCGGCGGGGTCAGGTTTAAGGCTCCCCTAGGCTAAAAACCACGCTCCGAGCGTAATGGCGATCTCTGAATTTTAATCCTAGACCCCGTTCAAAAGTTGCAACAACCGCGCCCGAGGCCACCAAATTACGAAAACGCCCCTGGGGCCATTTTTCACAGACGACCCGCGCCCGCAAAATTTACACCCCTCATGGGGTAAACGGCACGCTCCGAACTCAACGGTGCCCTCGGTTTCCCAATCCGAGTCACAGTTTAAGAGATACTTGAGTTTAACCCTTAAACGAATAAATTAATTATTTAATTTATACGTTTCACGTTCCGGAAGCGAGCGAGGGGTCCAAACGTCCTGCGCCGATAAGTTTTATGTCGCTCCTAGGGTAAACACCACATTCCAGACCCATCCGTACACTCGGATATCTGATCCGGATCACCGTTTAGGAGTTATCCCATTTATTTGGCGTTCCCAGTGTGAACGCACTGAAAATTTAATTCCGGCCACTCCGGAGCTCGGAATCGCACGCCGTCTGAAGGTGCTGCTCTGAAATAATATCAAGAATATTCCAATGTCTTTCGCAGCAAAAACTGGGTTCTTACAGCACAAAATAAATGCTCATTATTTTTTTAAAAGAAACTGAAACAATACAAAACATTTATTACATACCAGGAACATGTACTTGTGATGGTTCTGGAGATTTAGATACAAACTGTACAACATAAAAAAACCATACAAATAAAAGAAACAAAATACACCGCTTGCGCTAACTCCTTAATCCCAAAGAATTCCATAAGAATATCTACTTAAACCTGTAGAAAATAATTTAAAACAATGGGTGAGCATTAAATATTCTGAGTAAGGGGTTTTAAAATCCTTGATAAATTGTTTTAAAAACATTTCATTGAAAATGGTTTTGAAATGTACATTTAGAAATATCCCTTTTATTTTATTTTTTTGAAATTACATTGGCCTTAAAATACTATATCTCTTTTGAAAATACTTAAAATAAAAAATTAATTTGAACATATTCCTGTGTTTTTCTGAAAATGAAACACTTATCTTAGTCCAATTGTACCTTTCAAGGCTATATTGGACCTACCCACTTAGTGAAAGATGTGTTCAATCCCAAATTCCATTCTATATTTCAAACATTCAAGTGTCGGGTATTCATAAAACATTTTAAGCTTCCTTTACATATATATAGTTTCATTGGATTTTTTGATTTAAGAAACATATCAATGCATTAAGATAAAAATTCACACTTATATTTATAAATAAGTATGTATAAACATATTAACCTTTGTAGGATATCTCTTGTGAGTTTTTCTACAACCAAAACTCATGCCATAAGCCTTTTCATGAACTATCCATGAATTAAAAACGTCATTCATGTAATACCTTTGATATCCATACAAATAGTTGATCTTAAAAAATAATAATAATTATCACATAAAATTACAAATAATCATCTTATATAAAAACTTTTCTATTCTTAAATAAATCCACTTGCTTAATAATCTCATATGTAAACATTAAAGTTCAATTTGAAAACATAATCTTATTATGAATGCGAGGTATGTTGATATTATGAATAATGCATGGCCATGATTGAATGAAGATGCAACATCCTTAATTTTAATATAAAATTAGTACTCTGTATGTACATTTTTCTTAGAAGCGTGGTGATAAAATTATAAACATAATAATAAGAATTTCATCCTTATGTGTGTGTGTCTGTGTATACTTATATAAACTATGAATTTAAATTCTAAACAAAATAGATTGTTGTTTTCCATACGAATCATACATACATATATATATATATATACACATATTTATATATGACATGGAATTCATAATAATCATAATGGAAAAATAGATTTTTGTTCAACCAAAACATTGATAAATAAAATTATCTCATGTAATTAAAATTTTAAAGTAGTATAAATAATTGAAATCAATATTTTAAATTAAAATAATATTTTTAAAGTAATGCCATATAAATTCATAAACTTCCTTACATAAACATAAATTATAACTTGAAAATAATTCTTTGTAATTAAAAACTGTACATTAAAATATAGAAGAACATAACTTTGATATAAATGAACACAATTAATTACTAAAACAGGCATAAAAAATCATATTTTGAAAATATAATTTCACCCATATAAAATAAGTTTGAAAATAAATCTCTTAATCATTTTGAAAATCAGGGATTTTAATTTTAACATAAATAAACACAATATCTCCCTTACAAGTGAAATCTGGAAATAAAATTAATGATTTCCCTTACATAATTAAAACTATATTGTGTTATAACTTCTAAAATAACATCCTGCTTCATAATATTAAACTCCCATACTAGAATTACAGTAGAAAAGGAGGGGAAAAATCTATTCATAATTATTTCAAATATATATTAAAAAATAAATTAATACATGTCAAATAGAGGTTTCTATTACCTAATTTGTAGAAGCAGACACAGTTCTTCTTTGTTCGGACTCTCTCAAAATCCACGAATTGAAATTGTGTTCACCCATTTAATTTGCATAATGGAATATGGATTTTATAGCACTTATAAAAATGTTCATACATCGACATGCACAATGAATCTTTTCCAACAAGTGGATTTGAAACAGAAAAAATGATAAAAAAAATATTTTAAAATTACCACTAGAGCTTACCGAATGTTCAAAATCCAAAAGTAGAGCTAAACATTGACGGATTCAATTTAATATTACAGAAATGGGTGAAAATGTTTGATAGAATAATATAAAAATACCACTATGGAAAGACGATTTGAAAACAATGGATCAAAACAAAAAACGGCTGCTATTCATAATGGAAAGCAAGATAAAGAAAATCGATGCAACGACAAACAAGTAAACAAATCCATGACAGAAAGAGAGAAAATGAGTTGACCATTGGAAATCAGAAGCGAATCAGACATAAAAAGGCCTACACCTACCTTGAACTAGGTTGGAGACGAAGAATAGGCTCGCACATCAGCACGGTCGATTCCTAACCTCGCACAAATCCCTTCAACGATACACAATTCCACAAACACCGGTGCCAATCTGTTATACCTTTCTTTGTCACATGCCGGAGCTCCCAAACGAAACCCTAATCTAGATTTTCCCTTACTCACCATGTTGTTATAATTAACATATAATCAAATGAATTAAAACACTTAATTTTATTATTTTTATAAAGAATGTTTTCTAAAAAATATTATAGGGTTGTTTTAATTATAAAATTATCCATTTAATAATATATATATATATATATATATATATAATAAAACTACGTGTAGAAATTCTTGGATTTTACATTATTCACCCCTCAATAGAATTGTGTCCCTACAATTCGTTTCGTCGGACTAAAAAGAATTCTGAATTTCTATCTTTAGAATTATGGAAACACTAGGAATGCTAAACATATAAACTCAACAACATCTAATCTCCATAGTTTTCTTGACCATTTCTCTAAAACCAAGTGAAAGGACATGAGCCCACGCAACTAGACACAGTATAAAATAAATGTTGTGTATTTTTTTAAATAAAAAGAATCGGTAACAGTACACAATAATTATTACATACCCGTAAATTTTTCGAGTCATGGTTTTAGAGAATTAGATTCAAACTGTACAACTTAACATGACTGTACAAAAAAAATAAACAAAATACACTGCATGCACTAACTCCTTAATTGAGGAGAACTCCATCGGGAACTCTACATAAACCTGTAGAAAATAATTTCAAACTGTTGAAAGTGGGTGCCCTAGACCCAACTTGTATTGTACTTTGATTACTGTTAGATGTGTTCAGTTTGTTTTTATACATGTGTTTATCTTGCCATGATAGTGTAGATACTTCTGCATCCATTTTGTTTTTGGCAATGTCCTTAGATTACCTGTCGCATCAAATGGTTATAGCAGGTCCCAGGCTATAATGAGAACCCTGAGATGCCATGACAGTAATCTTAAAGTAACGTCTTATGGTCCAGTTACATCATTCTGAAAGGACACAGATGATGTGTGACCATCAGGTGTTGGGGGCTCATAAGAATTGCGACTTCTTCTCATGAAGTTCGCACTTGATGATCTCTAGTAATTGAGATCATGAGGACAGACCCTCTTAATAGGAACACCACATGTTTCTGGTGTCATTGGTCGTTCCTATCTACGAACATGTGTAATGGTCTCCTGACTTGAGATCATTACCAATGAATGCCATTTAATTACCTACATTTGATATAAAGCGAAAACCATGGCGATAAAGTCATGGTGAGCTAGTTTGTATCGGGTACGTCATTAATGGCATGACATTGATTGAATGATCGAGAAAGGATTTGTCGCTTCCGAGTTTAGGAATAGATATCTCGGGCCTGGTTGATTAGGATGGTTGCACCTTCAATAAATTCATGGCCATGGTAGTCAAAGGTAAGACCGTCTGGACAAATCAACAAACAAAATAAAGCAAATAAAGAATGATGACACTAGTATGCATTCTGCTTTATTGAGATATCGATGACGAAGAGATTATATTACACGGACCGTGTTCGTAGGAAGGCAGTCGTTGCTTTGACTTTGCCTTATCTCTATAGGGGCCTCGATGGGTTGCTAGACCCCTCTCTAGGTCGGTGGTATTATTCACTGCTATTGAGATAAGGGCCTAGAGGGTCACACACAATAGCGCCTTGAGAATCTGCCCTATTTTGGGAATGAGAATTTAGAACTTGGTGGGCCCCAACAAAGGGTCCGAGCACTATCCAAGTTCTATGGATCACCAAAGAATAAATAAATTCATTAATTATTCGAGTTTAGAATAATTCATTGAATTTATTTATAACATGTATTTACAAGTTATATATTAAATACAAGTATTAATATTATTCGAATGGATTTAAATATCATAGGTTCGTTTAATATTAGCAGGAGGAATGAGTCGAGTTAAAGACTCAAATTTATCACGTAATATATTTATATATTACAAGTGATAATTTGTAAATATTATTTATGACATAATTTTATTTGTCATAAATAATTATTTATATCACTTATATATAGCAGACGTCTATTACACGGGGGGCGAGAATCTATACCGCGTGTTTTAAACACTCCCTGTATAAGTGAGAGAGAGGCTCCCCCATGATTACTATTCATGTGTCAATATTGAGAGCTTCTCTCTCCTCCTGGAATCTAGAGAGAGAGAGTCTCTCAAGCAAAGAAGGATTTTCAAGATCTTCCATCTCGGATTGAAGCTCCTTCCTTTGTGGTGATCGTCGCTGTGCTAAAGTGAGCGTCGAAGATCCGCGCTAGCACCCAGATCTTGACGAACGACGCACGAGTAGATTTCTGAGGCGTGTGTGGACGATCTAGAGGGCTTCGACGTCGGAGCATTCGAGCAACGATCGCCGTCCTGCGGCAGACTTGCACACGTCAATTCTGAACAAGGTAAATGTTCAGTTTAATTTTTGTGCTCTGTATAAACCTTGCTAGACCCTCGGACCAAGCCGGGACAAGATCACTGGAGTTGACAGGGTTATGTCACTCTGGTGAAGCAGAAAATTTTAAATTCCTGGCCCATCGGCTTCCGCTGTGCAGTCCCGGTACCCAACACAAACAGTGGGTGGGCACTAAATATAACTAGTAAGGGGTTTTAAAATAATTGATAAATTCTATTAAAAATATACCACTGAAAATGATTTTGAAAAATAAATTTAGAAATATCTGTTTGAAAACATTATTTGAAATTACTTATTTATTAAAATAGTATATAACATTAGAAAATACTTTACTTTCACAAATTTCTTTAACCATATTCTAGTGTTTTCTGAAAACAATATGCAAGCTTTTGAAAACAAAAACTGAATCTAAGGCCACTTCAAACATTGAAGACTATCCTGGGACTACCCAAATAACAAAGGATGGGCTCACTCCCTAATTACATTCCATATTCACAACGTTCAAGTGATGGGTTTTCAGAAAACATTTTATGCTTTCTTTACATATATATAATTTCAATGGAGTTTTTGATTTTCAAAACCTATCAATGAATTAAGATACACATTCATAGTTATATTTATAAATAAGTTTGTATAAATATATTAACATTCATTAGACATATCTTGTGAGTTTTTCTACAACCAAAACTCATTCCATAAGTGTTTGAATGAACTGTCCACAAATTAAAACTTTCTGTCATATAATACCTTTGATATCCATTCAAATAGTTGATCATAATAAATAATTATATTTTTCACATAAAATTAAAAATAAAGAGATTAAATAAAAAAATTATTATTCTTAAAGAAATTTATTTTCATAATAATCTCAGAAGTAAACCTTAAAGTTCAATCAGAAGACATGATTTTTTTATGAATGCAATGTATGTCAATGTTATTCATAATTCATGGTTAGGATTGTATGCAGATGAGATATCCTTAATTTTAATATACAATGATGACTTACTATGTGCAATTTTTTAGAATCATGATGATAAAATCATAAACATAGCAATAACCATTTCATCCTTATGTGTGTGTGTTTATATATATCAACTATGAATTTAAATTCTATATAAATGAACATTTTATTCCATAGTAATCACACACACACACGCACACACATATATATTTTACATGGAATTTATAATACTCATAATCATAAAATAGATTTATGTTCAACCAAAACTTCGATAAATTAAATAATTTCATGCAATTAATTTTTTAAAGGAGGAAAAATAATTATAATCAATATTTTAATTAAAAATAATAATTTTGAAGTACTTTGATAAAAATGAATAAACCACCTTACACAAAAAAAATATAACAAGAAAATAATTCTTTATAATTAAAACTGTACATAAAAATACAATAGAACATAACTTTGATATAAATCAACACAATTAATTACTAATCTGGATATGAAAAATCATAATTTGAAAATATAATTTCATGCTTTCAAAATAAATTTGAAAATAAATCTATTACTCATTTATAAAATCATGGATTATAATTTGAACAAAAATAAACACAATATCTCCCTTAATAATGAAATTTTAAAATAAATTTGATGATATCCTTTACACAATTAAAACTATATTCTGTTTTAATTTCGTAAATAACAATATGCATCATATTATTATTCCCCCGTACTTGAATTAGTGTAGAAAAAGAGGAGCATGATTTGTTCATAAATATTTGAAAAATATTGTAGAGACCCGGTTTTATCCTAATAAGGCTTTGAAATATTTCTAAAAGTTATTCCAGAGTTAGGAGTTGAGACAAAGTGCAATTCTGAAGCCTGGTGTGCCAGAAAATAATTTTATAAAAATGTTAAATATATTTTATATTTCACATGCATGATTAATTGATGAAAATGGGATACCTTTTTAGAATTTGATCAGATAAGAAATCTAAGATCACTGTTGATTCTGAAATGTGGTGTTTCCCTTAGGCGTGACATAATTTGAGTTGTCATGGGACATTCAGATCCCTCGCCCATTGGCGACACATTTTAAGTTATTGATTAATAAATTTAATTAATTAATTAAAAACCATGAACCTAATAAATGCTTATATACACCTTATTATGAGGATTTGGCCTCATAATTATAGTTTTTTCCAATGACAAACTCTCATCTCCTCTCTTTTCCCTTCCGTTGACGAACAACAAAGAACAAACAACGAACCCCTGGATCTAGATGAATCATAGCACAAAAGATCCTCCCCCCTTTTCAACATCATATGATCCAATCTAGGAAGTATGCATTGTTGGTTGTCTTACACCATGAATTAATTGTTCGAGCCTGTTGTTAATTGATTCTTCAACCCACGCCTTTGAATTCAATCGTTGCATGAGCCGAGGTACCGATTTATTATACTTTATCAGTTGATCTAACATGAATCATACAATTATGATCAGTTTGACAAGAATTAATAGAAAATTATCCAAACTAATATTTTTTTCCTTTCCCCCATGATTTATACACATTCTTCACCATTGAATCTTCATGGATCCCGATTCAAATTTTTTTGAGATACCCCAGCCCGATCGGGCGCCCGGAAATGAGACAGAATCATGGAATGGCAATGTATTCATGAGTGAGGCATATATCTGGAAACAAAAATATTCAAGGATGATAAATTCAATGATTTTACATCAATCTGATGAGGAAAAATGTCGCAATATCAAGAGGAAGATCCGACCAAACCATCGTTTTCGAACAAGGCCGATTCACAACAAATGATGAAGTGATCACGTGTTCTTCGGCTAGATCTGGAGTTTTTAAAGTAGATTTAGCTGATGTTAACCATGGATAGAGTAGATATGCAACACAGATGAAGAATCAGGATAAACTTGAGACTCTGGGGAATATCTTGACTATACACCGTGTATAATTAAGACCACACATTATGCAGCCTCCCTCAGCGGTGGCGCTAGGGTTTGGGAAAAGATAAGGATGACACAGCGTGTACTCCCATTAACATGTTGTGTACCTACTCTTCATGTAAGATGATCCATGTGAAGGAGACATGGATAAGAACATGTCATGTGATGAGAACATATACAATGCTTGGTCACATGGTAATCATCTCGTTTGGACCGACATGCCATGTACCAAAGTACACAAACACAAAGTCTAGGTACATAGAAACGACTAGTAGACACCAGACTATCCCCAGATAGGTAGGAAACGCCGTTTAGTATACCTAAATGGATTTTTATACTACATGGTATGGGACATGTGTACTGGCCAGACAAAACCAGACAATAAAGAAGGGTCACATGCCAGGTGCCCCCCCCACACGCAAAGTACTTTTTGAATACATTCAAGTAGTCTTCAATCCTTTGAATCTTCTTTGTTTGAACATAGATTTAAGCCTATGAGATTCTTATCATGTGTTATTTTCTATGTAGAATATGATGGTGAACTCATAAGAGGATTTTGATATACAATGTAGATGTTCTGGGTTGGCATGCATAGAGATGACACCTGATGACGGCTGCGATTAGAAAGGCTTACCCAAGATTCCGGGATGACCCTCATATTGGTTTAGGTAGTGGAGTCCCCGAGAAAATTTCAAGATAACCCTCCAATTGGGCTAAGTAGTGTAGTCCCCAAATATGAGATATCGAGCTGACCCTCCAGCTAGAATGGGTAGTGTAGTTCTTGACGTTGAGACACCAGGATGACCCTTCATCTCGGATAAGTAGCATAGTCCCCGAAGATACTGGGCTAACCCTCCAGCTGGGTTGGGCAGTGTAGTTCCCAATGATTCAAAAAAGACCCTTGATTGTGCATCATAGTGGAAAGGCATGGTTCGACTTACCTAAGGACTCATGAGAAAGAGGTGTGCTTTCCCCACCAAGATGCATCCTTATGAACAGACCTAAAACTGTGCAGGCAAGTCAGAGCTGCCCAAAGTAGATAGTATTGAGGTGTGGTGATTTTATCCCCTTTGTCATGTGTCTACGGGGAAGACACATGAGTTGTCAGGCATTGCATATGGTTTTACATTGGAACTGTTGGCTACTAATATTTTTGGGATGATCTGTGACATGAAGATCCCCTTACTCTCTCATTTGGGCTTCTCTGAGTGGGGATATATATATATATATTTCTCTATAGTATCCACTTCATGTGTCTTTTTTAATCCCCTTCCAAGAGATACAAAGTCGAACGGGGTATGCCACGTGATTTCTGTGTCTATATTCTCATGGTTGGATGGGTCTACTCTCTGAACATAGGTAGAGAAGACTCGATTGGAGGGTTTACCTCCTCAACATTTCGAGATCCTTGTGTTTGGATGAGCCAACTTTTACAATCATGCTGGGTTGAGCTGCACTCTTTCCATCCTCTTTTACTGTACATTGATCCATTTACTTATTCTCTTTGTTTGTATCTATTACTACTCACCCTTATCCATTTTGGGGTGTTCCATTAGGTATGTATATACTCACCCCTATATGGGGTTTTACCAACACATTTCATGTATTTTTCATATGGTGGACATGTTGATCATGACTATAGAGGAACATAGGGATACAGGCTGCGTGGACCACGTACAATGGTCATAGTTAGGATACAAGAGATGGCCTCTCTCAGTAGACACTCTTTTCCAATTTCCATCAGGTTGGGGCTGAAATCTAGTTATGGAGTTTGTTTTACCCTTTACATTTAAATATTCACTGCCGTAATCTTGTATTGTCTAGAGGTTCATGCATTCACACTTTACTTTATAGCAGTTTTCACTTTTTCTTCTTTTTATAGGTACTTTTCCATTGAGTTTGTTATGTGCATGTGTATTGGTTCTTAGGAAAAGTCCACCCAAGTTTCATGTTACTTTGGTTCTTTTCTCCAACCCCTGGCCTATGGAGATGGGCTGGGGGTAGTTGAAACTTGAGCCCCAGCTTAGGTCGGGTCACGATAGTGTGATATCAGAGGTTATTCTTTCCTTGGAACATTGTTCGGATGTTCCAAAAAAAGGAATTGGTTGGGATTTAGGTAAAAAGTGTCAAAGTATCTCGCGATGAGGAAACATTCTCATAGGACAACATTCAGTAGCTATTTCATGAAGAGTACTACCCCTCATGATTGGGCTCTGTGTTGATTTAAGAGCTTCAAGAGCATCAGCAAGGATGGATGATAGTGGTAAAGTACTAAGTGTGGTTCACCAACCATACACACTACTCTGTTTACATGATCAAATATGGTTACTTCGGAGCATGGAAGTTTGAGAATGGACTCCACTGAGAGATTCACGACAGCATAGTGCCCTTATGCATCCCCACCTATGTCGGCGTGCTGGAGCGGGCACATGTGATGGATTTATTAATAGAATACGGAAACCATGTAGCTATAAATATAATTAGGTGTGATAGGGATGAGTCATATTTAGTAGAAGGCTAGCACCAGTGATCTCGTAGTAGGAGACACTTACATGATTAGAATCAGGGGAGTGGTCACCATGTTCAGGGGTAGCATAGAGAATCAAGGAAACTTAGGAGGGCTGATGCTACAATTGTGATGAATAAGGTCACATGGCATGGGACTTCCTGACCTGTCCTAATGAACATTCTAGGTAGGCAGCATATAGACCACCCTGGTAGAGGTAGCACCGTGATCAGGGATCTCCTCGGGGGGGGGGGGGGGGGGTAGGGTGGTCCCTAGGGAGGCAGAGCTAGAAGAGGAGTAGGAGGAGATGCAGGTGGGGGATGGAGGTATGAGGTTCTCCCATCACCACCACTAGGAAGCCCATGTTAGGCTTAGGGAGCTGGCGGTCGGGGCTGTAGATAGCTACAACCTATTGACATCTATGACCTGATGGTGCATGAAATGATTTGAGGCACGATGTTTGATTACTCTACTCTTTCCTCACCATTAGTAGACACATGGGATATAAATTATTTAATCTATTGACTCTCTATGAGGGTGCCAGAGATCCTAGAAACGATGATAGTACAATAGCTATGCCTTGTGGTTCATACAAGGAACACTTCCTTCAAATATTTCATATTCGAGCAGTGCAAGCTATGTCTTAGAGGAGAGAGGTTCACATGGGACCGAATAGTTATCATGATGGAAACCTACGACATCATTCTGGACAAGGATTACCCTTCCATGGTTTGATCCCATATTTAATGCCACTTTAGTTTATTTAGATGCCAACATGCTGATAGGACAAGGTTTTCCATTCTTGGTGAGAGGTACCTCATAGCAGGATGAGTGAGTTCCTTGATCAAGAAGTCATAGGGCATTCCACATCATCTAGAGAGTATGAAACTTGGTGAAACATACTCCTCATGTGTCTGGTCCCTTTAGTTGTGGATGATTATATGGATGTCTTTCCTGGATACATTCCAGGACTACATCTGAGATGAGAGTTGGAGATTTTCATTGACTTACAGACAGTGACCGCCCCGATATCTCCTAAAATATATCATATGGCACCCACTGAGCTCTAAAAGCTAAGGTTGTAGTTAGTGTAACTTTGTGATAAAGGATTCATCAGTCCCAGTGTGTCCCCCTAGGTAGCTCTAGTGTTTTTTATGAAAAGGGTAGATGGGATCTTATGGCTTTGTGTAGATTATCTATGCCTAAATCAGGATATGATAAATAAAAAGTACCCCTTTAACAAGGATTTATGATCTCTTCAATCTTTTATGAGGTGTGATATGTTTCTCCATGATCGATCTCAGGTCCGACTACAACCATTTGCAGGTTTTTGTGGATGACATTCCAAATTTATCCTTTTAATGTCGCTATGGACACAATAAGTTCCTAGTGATTCCCTTTAGTGTGGAAAATTCACCTCCAATTTTTTTTGCTTCGATGAACCATATTTTCTAGCCACATTTAGACCATTTTGTTATTTTATTCATCAAAGACATACTCATCTACTCTGCGATAGAGTAGGATCTTGCAGAGAACTTGAGAAGGGTCCTTGATTTACTTCGAGAGAACCAACTTTATGGGATGCTCTTGAAATTACAGTCCTAGATAAATAAGGTTCACATTCTAGGGAATTTAATTTCTAATCAAGGCTTACCCATGGATCCAGTGAAGGTATAAGTAGTGCCTACTTGGGAACCACCAAAGAATGTGTCTACAAAGTAGAGCTTTCTTGGCATGGTAGGTTACTACCAAATATTTTTGGTAGAATTCTCCAGAATCACATGGAATGGATGGGATAATTGTTTACTTGGTATAGGAAGTTCCAGAAGGCCTTCTAAGAGTTTAGGTAGAGGATGATGATCACTCATGTTTTGAGACTACCAAAGGAGTTATGTTTATCGTATATTGTGACACCTTAGGAGTTGGGTTCAGTTGTGTCCTGATGCAACGACAGGAAGTCATCACCTATGGGTTGAGGTAGTTGAGACCCCATGAGAAGAAATATATTACTCATGATTAGGATCTAGAAGCATTATTCTTCACATTGAGGATTTAGAGGTGCTACCTTCTCGGAGAGCACTGTGTAGTTTACTCACACCACTAAAGTCTTCAGTACATCTTGACTCAGTGAGACATGAACTCTAGGAAGTGATGCTCGATGGAGTTCCTACAAGACTATGACATTGAGATAATCATTAATTTGGGGAATGGATTAATTTTTGTAAATTCCCTTAGAAGGAAGTCTTAGGCTCACCCAGTGTGGGAACCTTCAAAGTAGTTAGCTTCACTATAGGTGACCCTAATGGAGAAGGAGGGTGCAGTTTTACAATAGTTGTTTGTGTTGAATACGATTCTCATTGAGCTTGAGAAAGATTCTCAGCTGGGATACATTGACTACGAGGTTCTGTGGGATCAGATATCCATAGGTGACATAACATATGGTTATTTAAAAGGAGGGAATCATGATATCTTATTCCATGGGAGAACAATGGTTTCTTTTCCAATGCAGGAGTAAGTGATTCAAGAGTTCCACACTTCTCCCACTGTTGTACATCCTGATGTGGGGATGATGTATAGGGTTCTTTAGATACATTTTTGGTGGTTCTGAATGAGATAGATAGTGGATGATTTCATCTCACGATGCCTTACCAATCAGTAGGTGAAGGTTGTGCATCAGGTCCCGGTACGTTTGTTGTAGCCGCTTGATATCCCATAGTGGAAATTGGGTGACATATACATGGATTTCATCATAGTGCTTCCACACATAGCATTGATCCATGATGCCATTTGGGTGATAGAGGAATGAATCATGAAGTCGGCACACATCCTTGCTATGAGTGAGCAGAGTTTAGTGTAGAGTTTGGGGAAGTTATACATGTGATAGATTGTATTTATTCATAGGGTACCTTCGATAACTGTATCTGATTGTGATGATCAATTAACGTCACGATTGTGGAGAGTCCTATAGGAGTCACTCAGGACCCAGCTAGGGAAGAGGACAACCTTTCACCCCTAGACTGATGGGCTGAACGAGTGCACTTTCCATGCAATCAAGGATATCTTGGGGGCCTACATAATGAATTTTGACCAGAGCTAGGAGGATCACCTTCCTTTTGTGGAGTTTGAGTACAACAACAACCACCACTTCACCATTTTCATAAAACCTTTTGAGACACTATACTGGAGACCCTATAGGTCACCTTTGTGATATATAGAGATTGGAGAGTCATCTCTTGTAGGACCAGAGATGGTGAAGGTGATGAAAGAGAAGGTACAAGTCATCCATGATCAGATGAAGATGGCCCAAAGTAGATAAAAGTCATATACAGATCGTTATCAAAGTCCCTTGGATTTCGATCAGGGAGACCATATCTTCTTGAGAGTATCCCCATGACATGGAATGTTGAGGTTAAATTACAGGAGTAAGCTATCCCTGAGGTTCACCGGGCCATTCAAGATCATGAAGAGGATCGGTGAGGTTGTATAATACATCGCCTTACCCTTATAGCTGGAGTGATATCATGAAGTCTTCCATGTGTTGTAGATGAGGAAATAAGTTCATGATCCAATGAACGTTATTGATTGGGGAAATCTAGACATCATGGTTGGATCAACCTTTATGAAGCACCCAAGGGAGATTGAGGACCAACAGGAGAGGACCCTATATAGAAGAGATATCCCTCTGGTCTGAGTGTTGTGGTAGTAAGAAAATGTGCAGGAGAGTTCCTGGGAACAGGAGAGCCTGATTCAGGCTTAGTATCCCAAGTTGTATGTTTAGTTTTCCGTTTTGGGGATGAAAATAATTAAGAAAGGAATGATGTAGAGACCCTATTTTTTACAATTAAGAAGTTGAAATATTACTAAATATTATTCTAGAGCTATGTGTTGAGAAGACATGCGATTCCAGGGCCCGGTGTTCTCAGAATTAAATTTTTAAAAATATTAAATATATTTTATATTGTGAACGCTCAGTTAATTAAAGAAAACATGATACATCTTAAGCGGTTGATCAGATCAGAAATATGAGACCACTGTTTAGTCCATAATGTTTTGTTTCCCCTAGGCACAACATAAAATGAGTCAGTGTGCGAAGTTCAGATCCCCCACTAATTGGTGGTGCATTTTAAGTGATTTGATTAATTAATTTAATTAATTAATTAAAATCATTTAACCTTATCAATCATTATATAAACCTGATTATGAAGAGTTATCCTTAGAATCCTATTTTTTCTAATGATGACCTCTTCTATCATCTCTTCTCCCTTCTATTGATGAACAATGATGAATGAATGACAAACCCCTAGATCTAGATGGATCAAAGCGTAAAAGATCCTCCTCCTTCATCAACAACGAATGATCCAATCCAAGTAGGAGTCCTTTATGGTGTTATTACCCACCAAATTAAATGTTTGAGAAAGTTATTAATTTATTCTTTAACCCACACATTTTAATTAAAACATTGCATGATATCGAGTACCTGTTTATTATTCTTTATATTTTGATCTAACCTGAATCACACAATTATGATCGGTTGTCCAAGAAAGCTTCCCTAATGACCCAAACCCTTGTATTGGTTCCTTCCTCCAAGATTTATACACATTATTAACCATATAATCCACACAGATCCTAGTTAGATGAATGTCGGGCGACCCGAGCTCAATCAGGTGCCCGAAAATGAGACTGAATTGTGGAAGAAAAATGGTTTTGTGGGAAATTCATATATCTAGAAATGAAATGATGAAAGGATGAAAAATATTAATATTTCACATCTATCTGATGTGGAATGAAGATACAGTGGAAAGTGGAAGATCTATCCAAACCCTCTTTCTCGAATAAGGTTGATTCACGAAGAATGACGAATAGATCCCATGTTCTTCGGCCAGATCAAATGTTTTGAGATTAGAATTAGGTGACATCAACCATGGAAAGAGATGATTTAGAGTACAAATAATGAATCAGGAGAAACTGGAGATTCTAGTGAAAATCCCAACGACACTCCATGTTCAATGAAAAACACACATCATGTAGCCTCCCTTATTGGTGGTACTAGGGTTTGGGAAAAGATAAGAATTACACTATGTGTACTCCCCTCGACACACCATGTACGTATTATCTGTGTAAGATGAGTCATGTGAAGAAGATACGGCTAAAAATCACTCTATTTCTTGCACAATTGCATGGACTTGTCATATGGGAAGCATCCTATAGGGACCAAAATGCAGTGTACTGACGTACACAGAAATTGAGTTTGATTACATGAACATGACCTGTAGATAAAGACTGGTCCTTGGATAAATAGGACACATCATGTAGTCCACCTACATAGCTTGTTACCCTACAAGGGATGGGACCCATGTACTAGCCAAACATGACTAGGAAACAAATAGGGGCCCTTGCTACTTGGTCACCACACACACTGTGTACTTTTTGAGTACCTTCATGAAATCTTCAATCCTTCATATATCCTTTATTTGAAATAGGATTTTGGACCGTGAGATTCCTATCCTGAGTTTTTTCCATGTAGAATGCGATTGTTTCCTTAGAAAAGGTTTTAGAGATGCGATGTGTATGTTTTGGGTAGGCACACACAAATATGACACCAAATGAAGGAAGTGATCAGACAGGCTTACCAGAGATTCTAGGCTGACACTCATGTTGGGATGGGTAGTGTAGTCCCTAAAGAAATTATAGATTGACCATCCATATCGGTTGGGTTGTCTAATCCCCAAGGAAAAGATATCGGGATGACCCTCCATCTAGGCTGGGTAGTGTAGTTTCCAATGATGAGACACTGGGCTGACCCTCTAGCTGGGCTGGGTAGCATAGACCTGATGACACTGGCTTAACCCTCCAGCATGACTGGGTAGTGTAGTCCCTGATGATTCATAAAAGACCCTCGACTGTGTAGAACATTGGATATGTGTGGTTCCACTTACCTATGGACTCACGAGAAATAGGGGTGTTTTCCCCACCAATATGCATCCTTGTGATGTGACCTAAAACCATGCAGGTGAGTCAGTGCCGCCCAAATTAGATAGTATTGAGGTGTGGTGATTTGAGCCACATTGACTTGTGTCTCCTAGGAAGACACATGAGGGGTTGGGAATTGAACATGGTTTTACCTTGGAACTCTTGGCTACTCATCTTCTTGGGATGAGTAGTGATATGGAAATCCCTTTATTCTCTTATTCGGGCTTCTTTGACTGAGCATATATATATATATACATATATATCCCACTACAATACCCACTCCATAGGGCTTGGTTACTATCCTTCCATGAGAGGCGAAGATGTGTGGGGTATGCCATGTGCTTTTTGTGTTTAGATTCTCATGTTTATATGGGTCTACTCTCCAACTATTGGTAGAAAAGACTCGACCGAATGGTTTACCTCCTCACTATTTTCATCTCCTTGTGTTTGGATGATCCTACTTTCACACTCTGGTTGGGTTGAGCTACACTCTTTCCATCCTCTTTTACTGTATCTTGTTACATTTATTTATTTTATTTTCTTGTATCTCTTACTGAACCCCTTATCGTTTTTTGGGCATTCCACTGTGTTTGTATATACTCACCCATGCATGGAATTTTCCCATCACATGGAATGTCTTTTGTAGATGGTGGACAGGTTGATCATGACTACAGAGGAGCATAGGGATAAGAGATGAATGGACCATATATAGTGGTCATAATTGAGATACAAGAGTTGGGATCTTTTAGTGGATACTCTTTTCTAGTTGTCTTCAGGTTGGCCAGATTCTGGTTAGGGTGTGTGCGCTTCCCCTTTATGTTTCAGTATTCACTATCGTACTCTTGTACCATATAGCGGTTCATGCATGATCACATTACTTCATAGCACTTTTAACCTTTTCTAATTTTCCTCGACACTTTTCATTGAGTAGACTAAATGTGTGTGTATAGGTTCTTACGCAAAGGACTCCCTGATATTGTTGTGCCTTCGGTACTTGTCTCCAGCCCTTGTCCTATGAAGGTGGGCTTGGGGTAGTTGTGGGTCGAGCTCGGGAATTTTCTAGGTCGTGATATATATATCATAATGTAAATTAATATATATCAAGTAAAGGTTTTCCTTAACTAATTTTAGAATAAGAAGCAGTTCTTCTTCTTTCGCACTACCTCAAAATATAAAGAGTACAATTGGGTTCACCTATTTCATTTTCATAATGAAATATATATTTTATGGAACTTATCATCATTTTTCATACTGTGACACACAAAAAGAATCTTTCCCAACATGCTTAGCTGACACAAAAAAATGGTAAAAAAATATTTTAAGATTAACAGTACAACTTACTAGCTGTTCATAATCGAAAAGTAGGGAAAACATTGATATATTTAATTTAATATTAAGAAACATGAGTGAAATATTAAAATAACACTATATAAATACCAGTATGGATAGGTTATCCCAAAATAGTGGATCACCAACCAAACAACTTCTATTCATAATGGAATGAAGGAAGCAGAAAATTGATACAACGACAAACTGGTAAATAGATCGATGAAGGAGAGAGAGAAAATGACCCTACCACTACAAATATGAAGAGATCGAGACCTAAAAAGAAGTACACCTATCTCAAAGTAGGTTAGAAACAAATAATAGGCTCACACATCACTATGATCAAACCCTAACCTCATAGAAACCCCATTTGATGATTCCTGATTCCACAAATGTCAGTGCTAATCTTTTTCCTTACCATGGTTGAGGAATCCATCCCAGACAAAGCCTGATCGACGACCATATCGTGATCCATGCTCGGCTTTGACCCATCTGTTTTTCCTTGCATTGTCTAATTCTAGGGCTCACCAATGAAACCCTAATCTCAATTTTCCCTTTTTAGTGCGTCGTGACACAACCCTCATAGACATCATTTGAAAAACAATCACTTCCATTTTTTTGTTCTTTTTTAGTTTTATCCCTTTTAACACATGAGATTAAATTTTTTTATAATTATTTAATAATTTAAAATAATTTATTTTCGATACCCACATTTATTTTAAATATAAAATATACATTAAAATTTATAATAATAATATAACCTAATTATAATTTATGTTTCAAAAGTAATAATTATATTTTCATATATATATATATATATATATTCTAAATTAAACTTTTATAAAACCAATTTAAATATATAATTCAATACATTATATGAATTATTAACAAAATTAGTATAAAAAATATGAATATAAATATATAATATACTCGTAACATAATTAAGCATTTTAATATATTTATCAAAATCATTATAATAATCAGTATATATACATATATACTGAAATTTAGAAATATAATCCTTCAATAACTTTATAATAATTTTTTTATTAAATTTTTTTTATTATAACATAATCAAATAATCATTTAATGAAAATAATTCTATAATATAATTTTTTTTAAATAAAAATAAAATTTTAAAACTATAAATAATAATTATACATAATTGTCAGTATTATAATTGATATGTAATCAAATTAATTATAACACTTAATTTTATTATTATTTTTAAATAAAATTGGCTGAAAAATATTATTAGTTGGTTTTAATTATAAATTGGTCCATTTAATAAAATATTTTTACAATAAAAAATGTATGGAAATTATGGGATGTTACAATATATATATGTTCCACAAAATCATTAAACATTTATCTTATAATTATATCATAACCCATCTAAATAGATCATTTTTCATCAACATTTCATTGATCAATCATAGCACAACCTTTGGAAAATGAATGGTCTTAATAAACATTTCATCATCATAATAATAAACCATATATATAAAGAATATGGATAGTACAATTGGATCGTATTAATAATAAAACATAACCCACACCATTTATTTCTATTGATGATAAATATAAATTAAATAAAAATATTATTAAAACAATCTTTAGTAAAATATCCATGCCACTTTAAAATCACTTCATTAAAATGTAAAAATATTCTCAATATTAAAGAAATTTACTATTTTGAAATAAAATTTCAAATATGAAAATTATTTTTTAAATTATTTAGTGGTCATGATGGTATAATATGTTTTTCATATTTTATAAATTAAAACAAATATCCTATTAACATTTTTTGTAAAAATTAAAAAGAACATCGTTCTGAAAAAACAAGAATATTCTTATTAGCCAATTTTTGTAAAAAAATAAAACATGGTTAAAATGAAATTAAAAAAATAAATGGTTAATATTAAAAAAATTCATTAATTTTGTTTAAAATATGGGTGTGGAAGAGAAAGGATTTGTGAACAAAGGGTGGAATAAATTTCATTTTCCTTAGAAAAAATTATTTTGGTCTTTTGAGTACATAAAAAGAAAACAAATATATGTAAAATTGTATTTTTAAGAAATAACTAGAGGATAAAAAACATTAATTATTTTCTTGAGAGGTAGATAATAATATTTCATCACTGGAATCATAATCATATAAAATCATGATAAACAATGATATAGTATAATAAAACTGTTACCACTTTAAAAAATTTTGAATCACAGACACAAGAAAGAAAGACTGTTATATAGATAGGTTAATATCCAAAAGTTTCATTACTAGAATCATAAAAATCCTTCATGGGATATATATACACAACATAAAAGAATCAATTTGTGAATATGGTATGTGTCCCACAAGAATAAACGTGACATGAAAATCCTTTAACTCTACTCTCTACTTCCTCCATATGCATTTAAACCTCATATATAATAAATATAGTTTTACTATAAATATTTTAATAAACAATAATAATACATATAAAATAATATATGATTTATTTATAACCATTTTCAACATTTTTATCAATAATTCTTTGTTAAAATCACTATTCTGAGTGACAACTGTATTGTTTTTCATATATGTTTTCATTCGGTAGTTTTCGTTCTTGAATATTGAATTAGGATACATGAAATAATAAATTTTCGTAATGAAATATATATAATAAATATTAATTATATACATATTTATATTCTTCCACTATATATATATATAAACGAATTACTCCATTTATGAATGTAGTAAGTGAAACGTACACATGAACAATGTTTCCTTTTTCTAAATGGATAGAAAAAGGATATTATTTATTCACCTTTAAAGATGAATTTTCATATGATATATGTAATATATATTAATTAAATATATTCTAATTATCATCCATGTAGAAATAAAATGAAAAACATATCACATCACTTCGTAGAGGTGACAATCCACACATATGCATGAGCGATATTATCATTTTCCAACAAATTTCAAGGAATGAAGGATGATTTGATAATAAAATTTAATAACTATAATTATTTAACAAATATAGTATAAAATTATTAAATTTATAATTATATCCATTTGTGAGAGGTGATGATTGAAAACAAATTATGTCTCTTCATGAGGTTGTAGTTCTCCACACACACGGTCGATAGTTTTGTTTCACATTTCATGGAATCTGAGATTGATAAAGGTTATAAAACTAACATAATTTAATATAAGTATATTTTATAAAATAATGTTTTATATAACCATAGTTTATGAATATTAGAATTAGGTTTATGGATAAATAAAACAAAAAACACATGGTTTAGGACTATACCTCTACTTTGGATACCCTCTTTAGGTTGACACCTAAATCCTTATTATGAGGGTTTTGAAATAAAAACAAGACATTTATAAAGTGGTAAGAAAATGAATAAATGGACTTGGGTAGGTTGTGGATGATCCAAATTTCATTGGATGTGTGAGGAGTAGAGGAGAGGGGGTGTCCTTTTATAAGTGGGGGTGATGAAACACTTATACTTTTGAAAAGATTAAGATATACCCAAATTTTACACACTCAAAAAGGATATTGAATGTATCATTATTGAATTGTAGATGAGATAAGATGTAAATATATCAATAAAATATTTATTGTAAATGTTTTTTGGTCATTTTAACACATACCATTTTTGTCTAAACCCTAGTAAACATGTTTTAACATTAATATTCAATGTTAACATTTATATTTTCGACTAATATTTATTAAAAAAATTGGACTACTTATATAATATTATTTATTCTTAATTAAAATATTAAATCCATTTTTAACATATTTAATTCATATAAGTGTTACAATTTTATTTAAAATTAAACTTACAGATGTGATGAAAATTGGTTTTCCAATGATTTTTTTTCATAAGTATAAAACGTTTTTTTATCAAAATTGAACATAAAATTGATTAAAATGGCCTCTATTGTTTTAATAATAATAATATAATTAATATAATTTCACAAATAAAAATTTATTAAAACATAAATAAAATTTTATATTATTTAAACCCAAAGACATTTTTTTAATAAAAATCTTTAGTTTTCAGTATTTATTAAAAAATAAATCTTTTCTGAGAATTTTAAAAAATTCACATTCAGATATGTAATATCCAATCCTTTTGTAGATATGTTTTGATCTATTTCACAGGTACACTTCTACCTTGTTTTATGACATTTTTTCTTGGGTTTTATCTTGGGGGGATTTGGATTAAAATGTGAGATTATTGGAAGGAGGAGGGATAATGCATGGTTGGCGCATGGTTTTCCCAAAACATGTGCCCAACCTAGTAAACTCTGTGAATCCAAACAGAGGGGATTCTTATAAATGGTGCACATTTTTTCAAACCATTATCCCTCTTAGTAGAAACCATGACCACCACCCCCAGAATAGGCGCATAGTTTAGGTGTATAGTTTGAACTACCATATACCCCTTTCCAGAAAAACATGAATACAGTTTTTATTATTCTGATTTTTTTTAAAATCCCAAACACCCTAAACATCACTTGAATTCAATACAACTCATACAAAACCTATTAAAATCATTTTTGGAGGCTTATGAATGGATTCCAAGGCCTTATAATCTCTATTCTTGGTGAATCAGTACTTGGATGTAAGATCTGAACCTCTCCCGGTAAGAGAATATCTTACCGTGTGGCTTCCTACCTCTCTATTTTATTAGTATCATCCACTGAAGTAATGTTTTCATTTGTTTGTGATGGATCTATATCATTGTTTTTATAGATATAATCTGTTTGATGTATGATTTATGTTTTAAATCTAGATCACGTTCTTTGTCATGATCTTGGTGGGTCCACTTAAATAAAGGATTTCTATTAGATAGAATTCATCATCAATTTTGAGGTTGGTGGTCTAAATTTAAAATCACATAGTCTTGATTTTATTAATTTTGTGTAATTGTAAAATGGAAATTTCCATGATTGGGAAATTTTATTGTAAATAGAATTCATTTAATTTAATATTTATTTGATAATTATTTGGGTTAAATTTGGGAAATTGAACTCGGTAGAATTGGATTAATTAATTGGTGATTTAATTAATGTACTATTATAATTGTAGAATTGAATTATTTAATTGGTTAATAAATTAAGTAAATGTTGTGATTGTGGAATTGGATTAATTAATTGTAAAATTAATTAATTAAATGTTTTAATAATGGTATTGATGGGAAATTTAGATTATGTGATTGGTCAATTAATGAGTTATGATTTAATTGAAAATGAGAATGTTTGAAAAGATGTTTAATAATTATTAACCATTATGTTTCTGATATTTTGATACATGTGATATGGTGATAAATGTGATATTATGATATATGAAATATGTGATATACATGTGTGGGACATGGAGAGCTTCTTCAAAATCCCATTGTGATAAACTGATATATGTGTGTGGGGCATGAACTGATGCTTCAAAAGAGAATAATGATAATGAGTATGGGACAACAAATACTAAATCAAAATCCCACTTGTGTGATTATTTGGTAAATGTGTTTGGGATGTAGACTGAGGCTCCAAATACCCATAAGTGATATTTAGTTGTGGGATAGGGACTAAGGCTCCAAATAACCGTATATGATTATTGAGGCGTGGGATAGTGAATGAGTCCCCAAATACCCACGAGGTGTTATACAAAACATTATACGCCTATGTGTTGGAATTTAACTATGGATCTAATTGGATAAGATATAATAGAAAGGAAATTAAAAAAATAACCGTGGTATTTTGATCTGGTTCATACTCTAGCTCTAGCTGAAGTAGGTATTGAGGGTTCGGGTGTCCTCAGGAACCTGAGGGTCTATGTGCTTAAATAAATTTTAATTGAATAAATGTGAACCTTTTACATTATTTATTGTATTTTATTCATTATACAACTATATACACTATTAATGACTAGATATTGATTTAAACCCCATTGGTCGTGGCCTACTAAGTTGTACTCACACCCTACTTAGGCTACCTGATTGGTACCCGAATATAATTCATGTTTACAGGACATCATAAGGTAAATAGTACTATATTAGATGACAATGTTGGGATGGAGCACATATGAGGGAACAAGATGTTATTCGGGATCCGCTTGGGAGTTTTTAGGGTTCTTATTTGATTTGGGTTTTTATATTGACACTTGAAATATATTGTCCAAGACATATATACTATTAGTTGTGGATATTGTATTTCCTATTTTTTCATCATGTGATACAGGTTTGGTTTGATTATTGGTTATATCCTTTGGGTATTGTTTATTTATTTCCACTATTGTGATGCTTTAGTAAAGAGGGTATAGCCTCCCCATGATCGTTATTAGACCCTCACTTCTAGTCAATAGCCTCTGGAATATAGGGTTGTGTTATTGAGGTCATGTGACCAAATGGATTGGGGGACCAGTTTTTGGCACCTAGTTCAGGATGTTACAATGTTGAATGAAAAGGTTGGTTTTCTTTTCATTAAATTTATCAGATATAACTATTTGAGAATGATATGAAGGAGAATAATATGAGTTGATCCTTGGTTTCAATCTTTTTCATCAGAGTATGTAAACCATTTTTTAGGGTAAAATCCAAGAACCTGGGGTGCGATTTTTGTTGTTGATGTGTATTGTTACAAATTGATTCTATTTCACCTCGAGTGATGCACTTATTGTGTGATGTGATAACCACTTTGATATTTTATAATATTTCACTCATGAATTAGTATGGAATGATAGTTGAGTATGCATGCATCATTTTAAGCCCTCAAGATTATTATGAGACATGAATCCTTTTAGGCACACATTGGAAAAACATGTCTTGAAATGAGTTGTTATGTGAAAGTGTTTTTCTTTATTATATTAATATTAAATGAAAAACGTGTCTAATGTGAAATTAAATGTTTTAAAATGATGAAAAATGTGAATAAATGGACGACTAATGAGAAATTTGAAATGAGAATTTGTTTATCCTTTATAATAATGACCTATATATAGGATGGTTAAGGGTAGTGATAACGCCTTATTTTTTTACTCACTATGTGGTTTCATGGAATTATTTGTCATAGATTTATGTGAATAGATGTATATGGGATAATTTTTTGATTTTTTCCTGAAATGTGTGTCTATAATTGTAGATATATTCCTCCACAATGAATCCTATTGAGAGGAAGACATGAGGAGATGGTGGGAAATGATCCTCCAGCAATGGAACCTGACGAACCAATAATGAAGGGTGAAGAATTCAGAGAGAAGTTCCAAGAGAACTATTATTAGTTCATGAAGATTATGGATAAAGAGAAAGAGTGGGTCTTGAATCATATGTCTAACCTGACATGGGAGTTTCAGTTTTAGAACCCTCCAAATTTTACTGGAGAGGTTGGACATGATATTTCTATGTTCTCTATTGAGTCCATATAGACTATACATGACCATTTAAAGACTATTTCTGAGAGGAGGGTTACGTTTACTTTTTATATTCTATAAGGGTTAGTGATGTGATGGTGGGGTGTTCTTGATCAGAGGGGGAATTTAGACAGTATCATACTAAAGGAATTTTTTTATAGAATTTCTTAGAGAACCTTTATCCAGAGACACCGAGAAAGGAGAGAGAAACTAAGTTAATGTGGTTGAATCAAGAGATTATGACCCTAATGGACTATGTGGGTCTCTTTACTAAATATTATTAATTTTCACTAGTGTTGTAAGGGGATGAGATAGCTATGACAGGGAATTACCATAATGTAATTACATGTGATATTAATTACCAAGTTAAAATATTTCATTTAAATAAGATTGTTGAGGTGGTTGATTAGGAAATCATCGATGTGGGTGACTTGGGGGAGGATTCTGGTGGGGGAAAAGTGGACTATGTTGGATGATCAAGGGGTACGTATTTCATGGGTTGGATGCATAATTATGAAAATGTTGACCAGAGCCTTGGAAAGAAGAGTAGCTAGGGGAAAGGATCAGTTACTCAAAATATTACTTGAGTGCTTTTCCACCATTGCAGTAGGCTAGAGCACTACCATAGAAATTATCCTTGACAACCAGTAGAGTTTTGAGAATGTGGAAAGATGGGATATCAATTGATTTTTTTTCAAAACCCATGGTATAGGGGTAGTTATTAGGATGTTAAGAAGAACCAAAGTGTGCGGAGAAGATCCACTATATAATATTAGTATAGAAGTTATAGTTTTATTGTCTGTGGCTGTAGATGCAGAGGGAGTGGTGCTTCTGGAAAAAAGTGCCCATATTAGAAGAGTGTTACTACTTCGAGGACTCAGACTACATCATAGGGAATAGGTACAAGACAGTTGCATGAAATTTATCCTACACTGGTGGATAGAGGGGATGGACTGTCGATAGATAGAGGTACTATTCTTTTATCTTGTATACATTCCAATGCCTCTCATTATTTTAAATCTACAAAACCTATAAATGGTTTGAACCTAGTGGTGGAGCTCATTGGTGGGGTTATTATGGTAGATACACCTTTGAGAGTATGTTCAAGTGACATCTACTTGTGCAAAGGATATTCTATCTAGGTTGGGGATTATCAATTTTATTGGGATCTCTATATTCTAGATATTTTTGTCATTGATCATATGTTGTGTATGGACTTTTTAGTATCGTACTAATCCCAGATTTATTGTTAGAATAAGAGGGCGACTTTACATCTCTGGAGGGAGAAATTTATATTCCCCATGGAGAGTGGGTTATCAAGGTGGGCTGAGCAGGGCTAGTTAATCAGAAACTGGGGGAGCTTATCACCTAGGTCTCAAGTCTATTTATAGATTATGGAGGTGTAAATCATCATGTATTTACAAACATATTGAATAGGTTTTAGGATGTGTTTCACAAATACTTCTCATAGCTTCAACATTAAAGAGATGTGGAATTTTATATTGAGCTCATGACAAGGGATGATCTAGTTTCCATTCCACTTTACATAATGACACCAATAGAGATTCAAGATCTCAAGACTCATCTAGAAGAGTTTATGGAAAAGGGGTTTATCAATCGAAGTACGTCACCTTGGGGTTCTATTATTTTTTTCAAAGGAGGATGATTGTATCTTGAACTAGTTTGTTAAATAATGGAAATTGAACCATATTATTGTGAATAAATGGTACCCTCTTCCACATATCGGCATAATTTATGACTAGTTTAGGGGACCTAGTGTATTATCAAAGAATTACCTAATATTGAGGTATTGTGATTTGATATTTTGAGATTATGATATACAAATGAATACTTCCCAAATAATTTATAGACTTTTTGAGTTCATTTTGATGTATTTTGTATTAAAAAACACACTAGTAGTGTTTATTACCTTGATGAACTGATTCTTCCACCCAAACCTGGATAATTTTGTGGTTGTGTTTGTGGATGGAAACTTGATGTACTCTAAGACTCTTGATTATCATTCCCAACATATTGACATCATCATAATTACACTAAGAGATCATCTACTATACACTAAGATATCTAAGTATCAATTTTGGATTGATAAGGCACACTTTTTGGGTCACATCGTCTTGAAAGATGCTGTGTCAGTGGAACCAGAGAAGGTTTAGATATTTATTTCTTAAGAGAATCATAATAATGTTTTTGATATACATATATTTATAGGGTTATTATGATATTATCATAGGTTCATCTAGGTCTTCTCCCAATTGGAAACACCTCTTTTGGGCTAAACTAAATTGGGGTTAAAGCTTGAATGGTTGGAAGCATATTAGAATTACAACAAGGAGTTGAAGAAGTGTTTGAAAATGAAATTAATAATGATCTTAGATATTCTAGGTTTGGATTATACCATGTTAGTGACACTTCAGGTATCAGACTTGGAGTACTAGTTTATGATTTTAAGTGTTGGATGCATTATCTATTGGGTGACAAGTTTACTGTGTATAATGATCAAATGATTTTAAATTATATCTTTTAAAAGAGATATTGAATCTATAAAAGTGGAGGTGGGTTGAGTATATGAATTAATTTGATTATGAGCTATAAAATACACTCAATAAAGGATATAGTGTTATAGATTCTTTATGAATGAAATCTCAGACTCTGGCAGTTCAGATGTCTAGTACAGAGTAGAATATGATGTCTTTACTAGATGATATGCATGTTGTGGTTCCTGAGATCTTGGAGCAGATGAATATTAGATGAGTTTTTGTAGATTCTACACTCTTGAGTCAGATTAGGGACAAGAAACATCGGGATCCAGAATGTTTGTCCTTAAGGTAAATCCATGATGGTGGGGAGTCACCTTCTGATTAGACCATAAATGAGGATGATATCACATATGTGAGGAATTGTGTTGTAGTACCTAAGAATATAAGGGAGGATATGATGTGTGAATTTCATTCTTAAAAGTTTGTGGTGCATGTAGGTGTGACCAATATGTACTGTGACCTATGATGATAATTTTGGGGGTTAGGAATGAAAAAAAAGATAACATGGTTCATGGAATGATGCTACACTTGTCAATAGGTGAATCATGAGAATCAATGAGTTAGTGGTATCCTAAAACCATTTCCAATTTTGTAATGGATTTTGGATGTTGTTACGATGAACATTATAGTGGGACACTATAGGATACCTCAGAATAACGATTCTATTTGGGTGATTCTGGATGGATTGACAAATTTAGTGCATTTCTTACCAGTATATGAGACTTTCTCAATGGATCAGTTGGGATACATGTATGTTCAAGAGATAGTCTGTCTACATGGGGTTATACGGAGTATATTCTCAAACTATGACTAATTTTTAACTTCATGTTTATACAAGGGTTAGCGGAATGTGCTTGGTATAATGGTCTAATTGAGTACGGCTCTCCACCCGTAGAATTATAGGAATGTGTTGCGTACTATAAAAGTTCCTGAAGATATGATTTTTGTGTTTGTCCTATAATTTTGTGAGTATTAGGAGAATAACCTTGCATTTGTGGAGTTCACCTATAAAAAAATTTATTAGGAAACTATTCATATGGAACCATACAAGGATCCTTATGGTTGGCGATATAGATCACCTCTTTTCTTGATGAAGGCATGTGAGTAAGAACTGTCAGGGCTGAGTCTCATGTATAAATGAAGGAGTAGGTTAATCTATTAATAAGTGTATGGATCTGACTCATATTAGATAGATGTTTTATTATGATAGATGTCGATGAACCCTAGAGTTTTCTAAGGGTGATCATGTATTCATTCAGGCGCCTCCCAGATTGGGTCACTACAGGATACTGAGATAAATAAAGTTGGCACCTAGGATTGTTAGACTATTTTAGTTTAAGGATAGAATCAGGCCACTTGAATACTGATTTTACCATCAATAGAGGTATGTTTCAATTCATGATGTTTTTCATGCGTCAAAACTTTTGTAAAATCATCTTGACCCTTCTCATGTGATTGAGTTGGATTATGTTGATATTGAGTTTTATGCATCATTTTAGAAGCGTCCAATATGTGTGTTGTATAATAGTGATAAAATGTTTTGGGGATAGACCATGATGATAGTTCATGTATTGTGGAAATATGGGTTTGTATAGGAAGAAACCTAGGAGAGAGAAGCAAACATGCGGGCTCAGTGGGATGATCTTTTTGGATTAAAAACTTGTAGATTGTTTGGAGTACAACTCGAGGATGAGATATTATAAGGTTGGGAGATTCTAAGATCACAACCTTTTACATAGAAGTATCAAGATCATTTTTAGGTACTATTTTTCTTTTGTTTGAGAACTTTTTTTATTATTATATTGTGAGATGTTGGGTGAATATCAAGAGATTTTGGAAGGAAGAGGGGAAGTTCATGGTTGGTGCACAATTATCCCAAACCATTCACCCATCCTTGAAAATCATGCAAACCCAAACAGATGGAATTCACCTAGATGGTGCCCTATTTCTCAAACTATTCACCCTCTTATGAGTTATAGTGATCCTCGAGAAGTGCCACATAGTTTAGGAACACAATTTGGAAAACCGTGCACCCTTTCATAGGAAACCCCACATGCATTTTTTATAGTTATAAAAATTTGTATTTAAAATCCTAAAACCCAAAAACATCACACTAATTCAATAAAACTAATCCCTAACCTTTTCCTCTAGTTTAGGTATTATACTAGATGAATTTCAAGGCTTTTAGAACTCCGTTTTTGGTGAATTGAATCATGGACTGAAGATCTGCACCTCTCCTGATAAGGGAATTTCATCCTCTATGGATTTCTCCCTCCCTCCCATGTTTCTCTCATATACTAAGTGGATTTTTTCCTATATTTGTGATTTATATAGATAGGATTTTAATATGTATATTTTTTTTGATCGTGGATTTAGGTTTCACATAGAACATGCCCTAGAAGAGGATCAGAGCAACAAGAGTAGCAGCCACCAGATGCAAAGCTAACCGGATTGGATGAATGAGAGGGTATGCAGCCGCCATCGGGACCAGGCACCGTGCAGCTTTGTACGGGGAAATGCTAGCCGATCAGCAATGCAAGGTGGGGAGCTAGGTGATCAATGATGCAGAAAGCTGGGGTGGGTCAGTTTAAGTGGGCTGGGCCTATGGGTCATGTATTGGGCATGGTATGCCTCTGGGCCTTCAGGTCATGTATTGCGGGTGTGTCGGGCCTTGTGCCTTGGGCCTACGGGTCATGTACAAGTTCCCCTTCAACCCTTAAAAGGGGGATTATCCATAATAAAATAAAAATAAAGGCCTTCGGGCCATTTGGGCTTACATTGGATATTTCTATTGGTGAGCATTCATCATCAATTTTGAGGTAGGTGTTTTAAATTTCAAATACAATAGGATTGATATAATTGTGTTTGTGTAATTATGAAATGTAATTTTCTATGATTGGGAAATTAAATTAGAAATTAAATTAATTTAGTTTAATTTTCTTATGATAATGATTTGGGTTAAATTAGTGAAATTGAAGTTGTTGGAATTGGATTAATTAATTGTTAAATTAATTAATGGATTTTTGGGATTTGGAAATTGGATGAATTGAATGGTTAATTAATTAATGGATTATCATGATTTTTTAATTGAATTAATTAATTGGTTCATTAATTAATGAAATCTTATGATATTGAAATTTTATTAATTAATTGGTGAGTAAATTAAGGAATTCTTGTGATCATGGAATTGTTGGGAAATTGGGATTGTGTGATAGTTCAATTAATGTGTTAATAATTAACTAACAATGAGAATGATTGAAAATAAGGTTAATAATACGTAACCATGATGTTTATGAAATTTTGATACATGTGATATAGTGATACATGTGGTATTGTGATATAAGTGATATGTGATATATGTGTGTAGGACAAGAACTACTACTTAAAAATCCCATAGTGATAAACTGATATACGTGTGTGGGACATGGAATGAATCTTGAAAATTCCATAATGATAATGAGCATGGGACACAAACATCTACTTCAAAATCCCACCTATGTGATTATTTGATAAATGTGTTTGGGATAAGGATTGAGGCTTCAAATACCAATATGAGATATTGAGTAGTTGGATAAGGATTGAGGATCCAAATACCCATATGTGATTATTGAGGTGTGGGACAAGGACTGAGGCACCAAATGCCCATTGGGTGTTAGATAATACATTACACACACATTATTTGGCATTGGAATATTGTCCAAATTGACTGTGATATAATGGAATTGAAATGATAAATGATAACCATGATATTGTGATGTGTTTCAGACTTTGACAGGTGCCGAAGAAGGGTATTGAGTGTTCAGGTGTCCTCGAGAACCTAGAAGGTCTATGTTGATAAATAAAGAGTAATTGAATGAATGTAAACAATTTACATTATTTCTTATATTTTATTCTTTATAAAATTTTATAAACTATTATTGATTGGATATTGTTTTTGACACTGTTGTTGGTTGCTTACTGAGTTGTACTCACACCCTACTCGAGCTTCCTAATTGGTATATGAATAGACTTCATGTTTGAAGGTCTAGATAAGGGAAGGAGTCCTATTCTAGATGTATTAGTTGGTATGGAGAATGGATGAGGGAAACAGATGTGATTTGGGATCTTTTTTGAAGTTTTCAACATATTTTTTTATTTTGGGTTTTTCAAATAGAAATTTGGAATGTATTTAGCATGATATACACATTTTTAGTTTGGATATTGTATTTCCTATTTTGGTCATCATGTGGTACTAGTTTGGTTTGATTATTAGTTATATCATTTGGTAGTTGTATATTTATTTTTGTTGTTGCATTGCTTTGGTAAAGAGTGTATAGAATCCCCATGAATAATATTAGACCTTCATTGATAGTCAATAGCCTCTGGCATATAGGGAGGCACAATTGAGGTCATGTGAAACACCGTGTTAGGGAACTAGTATGTGGCACCCGGGTCAGGACGTTAGAAGATAATTTTGACATGTTGATTTTATAAACAATGTTAATTTTTTAGATAAATTTTCTAGTAGTGGGAAATAATTATTAGTTTTTTTTAAAAATCCTTTTTTGATTAAAATGTATTTTTGAAGCATATAATGGATTCAGAACAAAATTAAAATCATATTTATCAATATAGATTCTTTATCTAAAACCTTAATAATTAATTTTGAAAATGTGGTTATCCTATTCATATAATGATTTTTAACAGATAGGTTATGACCTTCATGTTTAAATAATAATATTTTTTAAATTATAGTATGGTTTGTCTGAACTAGGTGTTTTGTGTTATACTCTACCACACTTAAAATGAATTTATCCCATTAAATTACTTTATTCTAATATAAAAAAGTGATTATTCATATTTCACATCATATAGGTTAGTATTTAACTTCCCCAAATTTGTGGTTTTTCTATAAAACATTGATCATGTCATTCGTTTTGTTTTATTGCACTTTCTCTCAAAGATATAGAATCTACACCAGTTGTTTCCCAAAAGAAATATAACTCCACAATGGTACGACTTTTGAGTTCAGTACATGTGATAGATAAGGAATGTAAATTCTTAGGATAAATACATGGAATAAATCATGAATTTCAGGGAAGCCCAGTGGATGATCCACGAAATAAGTTGTTTTCCAAACTTGATCAAGAATCATAAAGTGGAAAATATACCTAGTAATCAACTTAAATTTCTTCTAGAATCACATAACCTTATTATATGGATTTATTTATCGAAAAACCTTCTCACAAACACCAAAATCTTTATATGATCAATGATTATTAAAAAAAAATCTCTCTATATATTTTTCTTCCTTTATGTGTTATGGAATGGATCTAACATTCACTTCCATTTCATCATCTAGATGAGGTCGTAATAATTTTCCTTCACTAACATCATCCCAACATGTTTTATTTATACACTTCTTTCCATATAAGGATTTATAAGGAACCATATATATTCTTAGGTGAAAGACATATTTTTAAGAAAATTTACTAGTGGAAGGTGTTGATCATAACCAAATTTGAAATCCAGAGAAAAATATCTCATCATATTTTCTTGGGTTTGAATTATTTTCTCAAAATGACCATCTTTCTAAGGATGATACACAGTTATGAAACTCAACTCCATACCAAGATCTTACTGATGATCTTTCCAAAAAATTGTGGTGAACCTCTAATCCCTATCAAATACAATAGAATATGGTTCACCATGAAAATTACCATATCATTAATGTATATTTTTTCATGGTTATGGTTTGGGAAATATTCTCTCATATCATGAAGTGTGATGAAATTGTAAGGCAATTGACTACCTCCAAAATAGAATTATGTATTTTAGAAATTTTGGGGAGTCGAATGACAAAGTCCATGGTGAGGTTCTATCATTAAAATTCAATTTTAGGTAAGGTTAGTATAATAACATTAGAAATTTGTCTCAAAAGCTTTTCATTATGAAATAGAAATCAATAAGACGCATACTCAGTAACATATATCTTCATATTTACCAACCACAAATACTATTTCAAATCTTTATAAATCTTCGTGATTCCATTATTAGTATATAATGAAGAAATATGAGCCTCATCCAATATATCATACTTTAAATATGGTATATATGAGACATATACATGTTTCCAAAACCTTATCATTCCATCATAATCAATTTTTAACTTAGGAATATTTTTAACCTTCTTTCGTAGCTCTAGATCTTCCTTCTCCACCACTTTAATTTTCATATTGATAAATGGTGGAAAATTAATAAGATAGAAATTATATATCTATATTTATTTTAATATTTATAGTTATATCATTATAAGATATATAAATATTTCATCTTTTGTGATCCTTATCATAGATAATCAAGCATGATGATTTCAACTCAAATCATTAACCGTGTTTTTCACTTTCACTATGTGGTAATGTATTGAGAAGTCATAATCTTTAATTAGTTTCAACTGTCTTATATTTCCCATATTCAACTATATGTATTAGAATATAAAAATTAACATTTTATGATCCATATATATATATCAATTATTTCACTGTAATGATAAAGACTCCATATCATTAATGAAACAATTAGCACAACTAACATGAAATCATGATTTGGGAAAGTTTTGTCATTAATAGTAAATTATCATGAGGAATATGTTAACACTATAAAATTATTCATTAGAACACATCATAGTACCTTATTTTATATATAAATATAAATTAAAAAATCTTCTCCACTCCAGGGTAATATAAGAACGGTTTCCCAAAATAACCTTCTCTTTTATTCCTTGAAATTTTTCTACCATTTATCTATATGAAGGAACTCATATCCATTTTGAGTTAACTTAGTGAGTGGATTTTATAATCATGATAAAATATAAAAAAATTGTTGATAATATCTAGTAAAACCAATAAAAAAATGGATCTCAGTCATATTAGTTATTCTTGTCCAATGTTTAAGAACATTAGTCATTAATGGATATACATATATTCCATCTCTTGAGATTTTATGAACCAAACAATGAATCATTTTTTAGAATCAAATTTACACGTGGTTAAATTTTCATATATCTTATTCATCCTACTAGTTTTAGTAAAATCCTCAGGTGTTATTCATTCTCTTTCTTTCTATTTTAATATATAATAATATTTCTTATAAAGACATCCAAAAACTGATCATTTTAATATCTATAGAATCAATTCCTTAAATCCATTAAAATATTGGTGGAATTTGTATGAAAAATGACCTTACTATATATTCATAGTGTACATTCACTATGAAAAATATTTTATTAGGTATATAATCCTTATTTACCAACAATTAATGATATCCAGAATGAAGGTCATTCATGGAATGTATTATACTATGTGTAGTTGATCAAACAAGTCATCAATACAGGGTAGAAGTTACACGTTCTAAATTTTAATCTTAATTAGTTTCTAATAATCAATACAAAGTCACATCGATACATATTTATTATTAATAAAAAGAATATTTTCACCTCAATGCTACACACTTGGCCAAATGATTCCATTTTCATGATTCATATGGAGTTTTTTCTTTAATTCATAAAACCCAATTAGGTTCATTCTATAGAGTCTTTAATAAAGCTGGTGCAACTGGTATGATTTAAATTGATAAATAAATGTTAGGTTTAAATGGAAGACTAGAAAGATATTCTAAAACTCCATCAACAATATCCTACAAAATAGTATTATCATTGATGTCGAGTTTCTAAAAAATAATATAAGATAAACAACTCTTTTGAATATGAATCAAGACCCATAAAATGGATGTGACCTCCATCAGAATTTCATATACATCGATGTACTGATTGATGTTCATAGAATGGTTTGGAATATAAAATTTAAATTCCCTTACTTTGAAATTGATGTGGTAGTTATGTATATGAATTCAATCCCTACCTAAGATAACATCAAATTTATCCAAAGGGAGAATAACATGATTTTTAGGAAGCACATTCCCAAAAACGTCAACAGAAAAAGGATCATATACTTGAGATGAGGTTCTCATTCTAATATGGAATTTCACACATAATTCATCTTTTAATTTTTTGAGGATAAGAAATAACATTCCAAGATAATTTTAATAATATAATGGAAATTATATAACTAATATAAAATTATATACAAAAATATATGAGCATATTTATCCCTATGGAAACTTCATTTATATATCTTCAATCCTTTTATAAAACGAAGATGGTTATCATAACCATCAAGCATCATTAATCAAAATCATTAATCATGAAGAATAATTTCTTTGATTTCTATATCATGAAACCAAATTTTATACCTATAGCACCCTTGGTTAATCCTAGGCCATTCATGGTCATTATCTATTCAAATCCTTCATGATGGTTTATAAAGTGTTTTTTCAATTTCCAAAACTTATCAATTGGGAGTGTAAACTAGGTTTCCAGAAGGACACATTTTCATGCACTAGGTAATAATTGATTCAAATACCAAGGCTCCATTTTCATAGTTATTATGCATATGTAAAACTATTCTGGAGAAAAATCTACTTGTTCAATGCAGAAACAAATTTAGCAAATTTGAATCAACATTCTCTATCATTCTCCAAAATTCCATGACATTTTCCCATACTGTGAATTATCCTTAGGGTTATTTCTTAATATTTTTCATACTAGTTTATATAGTTTAAAGAAAACCTACTTTGATACCAACTATAGTTATCTATACCTATCATAAATTGTTATCACATATTAAAATAAGAATATACATTAGATAACATATTGAGCCACACTATAATGCTGCATGTTTATTTCCTTAAAAACATGGATATAAGAACAAAAAATTCATAAGTGAACTACATCATCTACCACTATGTTCTTCATAAGTATCCCCCCCTTTTAGAAATATTGTATATAATACAATTATTCATAACCTAGGTAAAGGAAACATAATAAATGGTAATATTAGATTCCTAGTAAGGGTAAACATATGAGATATGAATAACTAATCATATGACATCATAATATAATAATAAGGGTATGATATCATGAATATTACTTCCAACATTTATAGATAATCTATCATAGATCGTAAAAATGATTCATGGAGTAAAACATTTTTAGTTCAAATGACATGAATTATAGGAGTGAGAAAACATCAAAAACCATTCATAGAACATAAGTGCATTTATTATATGTATAGAACTATCATAATTGTAGAAACCATTTCATATTTCAATATTAACTACTGAGACCATCAAGTCAAAAACAAATTAGGGATCAACATATGTTTCCCATAACATATCATGAATGAAGACATGTTTCCCATAATAGATCAAACACATTGGCTTGTTTCCCATAGTATATTAATCACATCAACTTGTTTCTCATAATGGATCAAGTACATTGACTTTTATACCACAATTATATCATGAGATACAAAACAATTCCTATTTCATTTGAGGGATATATAACTCTGGGACCACCTATCATATAATAAAAACCAAATATATTTGATCTATAAACTCATTAATCATTATTCATATATTTATACCATCATACCATCATACCATCATATCATAATGTCATAACCCATGATAAGAAATTCGGTTTCATAAAAATTTCATCAATCCATCAGTGCATAACCTATGTAAAATGAATGAGTTTTATAAACAGGTCATCATCATAATAACATCCCAACTTGAGAATAAATAAAGATAAAACCTTTATAAAATATACCTAGTAAAACATAGGAATACCCAATGGTTATTGTCATTGATGAATATAATGTCCATAAAAAGATCATTAAAACATTCTTAAATTAAATATAATTTCCATTTTGTACACCCTTATTTAAAATTTAAAAATCTACCCATTATTAAGGATAAAATATTATTTTAAAATATATTTTGAAACATGTAAAAGAAATTGTAAATAATTGACTGGTTCTGATTGTGGAAAATTTGATTCATTATCTACATGTTAAAAAAGCACTCCTTCATATTTTTGGTAGAAAGTCAAAAGAACATCACTAAGAAAAATAAATGAAGATTATTTTTAAAACAAATTTTAAAAAATTCAAACATAAGAACAGATTAATTTAATAAATCATAGGTGAATATTAAAAACATTTTCAGAAAATATGGATGTGTAAGAGAAAGTATTTTTGACCGAAGAAAGAAATAATAACAGTTTTCCTTAAAAATTTATTTTGGACATTTCATTACATAAAGAGAGTAAAATGTCAAGAAAATAAATATTTACCTAAAATAAAAATAATATAATAAAAATCATTAGTTTTATGATAGATATATAATATAACTTCATCCATAGTGAAATAATATTATACAATATTGACAAACAATGAGATTGTAACCTAAAACCATTACCACTTTGGTAGATTTTGAATCATATGACCCAGGAAAGAAAGATAAATAGATGGATATGTATATATCATTAATTTTCATAATAATAATCATAAAATACATTCGTGTTTAGTATATAAAACATATATATAGATCAAGTGGTGAATATGGCATGTGTCCCAAAAACATAAAATTGAGATAAAAATCCCTTACCTCGAGTTTCGACATCCTTCATACACTCTCAAACCTCTTGTATAATAAATGTACAGTTATTATAAATATATAATATATCCACAATCAAAAATATAATACCATATATTTTTTAATTATATCCTTTTACCACCCATTTATAAATAATTATTTATTAAAATCATTGTTCCTGGTGATAACTACATCATTTTTTATGTATGTTTTGGTTTAGTAGTTTTGGTCATTATACTTTGTTTATGGTTCCATTATATAATGAATGTTTATAAGGATATAAATATAATTTATATTCAATATAAATAAATGTTTATAAATCTATAAAAGTATGATATAGGAATAATAATTACACTGTTTATGAAGACGGTAGGCAGTGAAATCATGTGAAAGAAATTTCAATTTTCTCTATGGATCGAGTTAAATAAATTTAAATATTATTTAACAATTAAATAATAATTTTTAAATAATTCATATCAAATTTATTGATTGAATATTACCTTATTAAATTCAATTTTAAAATAAAATGAAAACATATTAGATCTCACCGTTCAGGTAGTTGTCTACACGAACACATGAGAAATGTTAACATTTTACAATGGATTGAATGGTAAGAAGATATATATGATATTATAATTCCAAAAATATAATTATTTCATAAATATAATATATATATTTTAAATATATAATTATATATATTCATGATATGCATTGATGGAAAATAAATTACCTCCATTCACGAGGTGGTAGCCTACTAGAAACACGATCGACAGTTTTGTTTAACATTTGATATAAGGGGAGATGGAAATAAATTATTAAAAAAAGATAATAAAATATCATTATATGGGTGATAATAGCAGTATTATATAATAATTCTTGAATAAAAGTTTAAGGAGTTGGAATAAGATATAAAATATGAACACACAGATTTGGACTATAACTCTTCTTCGGATAACCTCTTTATGTTTACACCTAAAGCCTTATTAGGTGGGTATCATAATCAATAAAAGGTCTCTATAAAATGGGAAGAGAGTTATTGAAGTTATTTTTATCATTATTGGATGAACTAAAAGGATTTGGAAATATTAATAGGAGAAGATATCTAGTGTCATTTTATAAGCGAGGGAGATGACACACATTGAATATTTGAATAGAATAAGATACAACATTGTTTCATAGACAAAAAAAAGTGAAAAATGGACAATTATCAAAACTTATATGATATAAGTTCTATATATGGCAATAAAATAGTAATTAGAGATGTTTTTATATCATTTTAAAAATTATCTTGTTTTTTATCCCTCGGTAGACACATTCTAACCTTAACCAATATAATTACTAATTATTGTTTTTGCTATTCATCATGACCAAAATATATATAGTATTAATTTTATATTATTAAATATCATGATTCCATATATGTATTTCATTTAAAAAATCAATTTAATTAGTGTCATAATTAAAATTTTAAATTAAACCTAGAGAGGTGATGAAAAAACTTTTTTTTCCAAAGAAAACATTTTCAAACATATACAACATTTTATATCAAAATTTTACACAAAATTGATTTTATTAACCTAAAATGGAATAAAAATATAATTAAACTACTTTTAATTTTAAAACCATCTTAAAACAAAATGTAACTTTTTATATATTTAAAAAAGGCAGTTGTTAATAAAAAATAATATTTTCACTATTCATTAAAAATTTAATTCTTTCAGAAAATTATCATGAAATCAATATAAAATAATTTTGACATTTTCATTTAATAATTTATGTTAATTTATGAAAATAAAGTTTCTAAAAATGGATAATTTTTTTATTTTTTCATAAAAAGAAATGAAAATTATTTTTTAAGAGAAAATTGTATTTTTGATGTATATAAAGACTTCTCTAAAAACCATGCACATATTTATAAATATAATTTAATAATCTAAATCCATCATAATTATATTTAAAAATTTGGTAGTTCTATTCCTACAATAGTTTTTAACTACTAGGTTAGAACATTCATGTTTAAATAATAATATTTTTATCAGTATATTAATGTTCATCGCAACTTAGTGTTGCGTGTAACCCAACATATCAATAAGATTTAATCTATTTGATGAAATAATTTATTGAAATCATGGGGTGTTAAAAAAAATTCTTAATCTACCATGGAATGATTTATAGGATCAATATATGGAAAAAACCATACCCAAAAGGTTGAACAATATCACACTTACCAGAAAAGATCCATTGCCTACAACGATCTATGTCCAAATGATGCATAGAAGAAAAAAACTATAAATAAAGTGACTATTATATCAATAAAAACTATTAAATTATTATGACATTCCAAAAATACATAGTTCTAATCATGAAATATATAGTCTAATTGGGGTTGACAAAGTATATGATATAATAATTGATATGAATTATGATTGATCATACCATATTGGAAGTGAGTGATCAAATTTATGTATAGGCTTCTAACGAATAAGGCATAAGGTGTTTAGGGTGACCAAAAATACATGGAGAGATCCTAGGGTTTGGATTAGTAGTAATGGTGGTGAATGATAATTGAAATTAGAATTGGATAATTTAATTTATATGACCAGATTACTTCATGGAATTAATCATGGACCCCTTTCATGAAGATTAGATAAATATGATTCACTGGAAATCACATCGCCTCATCTTGAAATCCAAAAAAACCCATTGATGTTAGTAATTACCTCACACATTGTGAATAACTTTAATTCCTTGTCATAAGATTCATTCCTTCATCCCATAATCCATTCACATTGTGAATATTCATTCCTTTCATGAATGAGATATAATAGCCAGTTTAATAAATTTGAGAAATTTACTTCTTTAAACATAAATTAGGAGTAAACTAAAATTGAGGATATTAAAAATATATCTCTTTAATAAAATTTCACTGATGAGAAATGTTTCTATAGGGTTTCTCAAACAAATTGGGCTACTATAGTTGAACATCAGCCTCTTGCTCCCATGTCTATTCGTAAACAATCCCATAGTTCCATTGATCACAAATAAGAGGAAGTTTCCTATCTAAAATTAAATTATTACTTTAGTTAAAAAATATGAATGGTCTACTCCAAAGAAATATGCATCTAATTATAACTCAATATCCTCACAGTCAATCATATTCTTAGGATCAAGCATGTAACTTCGATGCTTGATCACATAGAAAACATTATGAATAACTAGGTACCATGGAGAATGATATAACTGATAGCCCACCATCATGATGCATTTTATGAAATTGAATTGCCTAATGTACCATATTTTCAACACCCCTCGTTTCCCTAAATACTTATTACCTAAATGAGGGGAAACACACAAGAAAGCAATGTATCCCACACCAAACTCTATGGGTCATCTCCTTCACTCTATATATGATCACCACCTTTTCCATGTTATAGAAAAAGAATTCTATATCAATTTCAATATCATTAAATTTATATATACCATACATAGCCTAAAAATGTAGATTCAACTGCATTATACTAGTATAGTGGTGATTGACATGGACTCCCATAGAGAGCCTCAAATAGAGCCATCCCAATCTCTAATTAGATGTTTTCATTTTATAAAATGTCCACTATAGAATTGTGATCCTACCAAGATCCTCACAAATCTAGAATAAACACTTGAAGAATATTATGTATTGTATAGATCATTCTCTCTGGCTTCTTGCCAATCTAAATATGAAACGTCATACAACGATTCAACAGATTTTCCACCAAATTCTTAAATCCTTTCAAAAATAATAATGTGAACCAAGATTCTCTATCATATACCATTCTTAAAGGAACTTTGTGAAACCATATAATATCATGAACATAGTGTTTTTCTTTTTCATATGATAGGTAAGTCTCTCAGATCAACAAGAAGTGATCTATATTGGTCACCAGATCTATGATCTCACAAATTGTATCTCGACCTTTTGGGGTCTATGGAAAACCTATCATGATGATCATAATTACCTCATACTAATTTCAATAGACACTATTCTTCAATATAGAAAATGTTTAGGTATTTAATTTTTAAAGTTAATCCTTAAAAAATATAGATAATGAGTTGGAATTATTGTGATGTATCCTTTTATGCTAGGTCTCTATAACTATATTCTAACACCCGGATACATCTTGGTTGGATTTAGGTTTGCTAACCACTATCATGCATGAGTTGCTTTCATTAACTCCTCTCTCATGGAAGAAGGAATGATCACCCTACCATGAACCTGATGAACAAAATGTATATCTTTGTTTCACCCAAAAAACCATTTAATTATATCATCACAAGAATAATACCACATTCTAGATCAATATCATGACTAAACTTCACTCATTAAAATAATGAGTACTTGATCACTAAGTGTGCACACACTATATACCCTCAATTCTTAGATACACCCACATACCAGTTGGCTAGAAATACCTTATGATTCATTTGTACATCTGATTTCTGGTATCCTATATTTCGTTCCTTCTTGCTATGAGATTCTATAGTAGCATTTATTTTTCTAGGATTATATTCCCTATTGAATTTTAACTCCTTTAAGTATGATACCTTAATTTTATAATGAAGGTTTGAGCCACACTGGTATAATATAAATTATAAACTCATGTGGTCCATATATAATTCAAATACCACATCAAACCAGTAGTGTCACAAAATTTTTAACACATATACCAAATCTTATAACTCTAAGTCATAATTTGTGTTTTTATTCCTATGGGTATGTAGCTGAAGAGACCCATAAGAAACTACCTTTTTACCATTGATTAAAAAAACTCCCAATCTAGTTCCAAATGCATCATAATACTCTAAATACACAATTACATTTTTTTTAAGAAACATGATTGGATATTATTTTAACCACATATATACCTATATATTTAAATCCTCATATTTTTCTATCCATACGAACATGAAATAATTCTTTATAATCACTGTCATGGGTTCTTCCTTGATATAAAAGTCTTACATGTCTCACCTAAAGTTCCCAAAAATCCTAAAGAAACTATGGATCTTCAACACATTATTTGAAAATATCCAACACATAAATACATCTACCTTATCAAGATGAACTAATATTACTACCTGAGAAGCCACATGACCATAAAATCTTACCTCACACATAGAAAATGTATACATTTAATACTTTTCATAAATATTATGTTCTTGATGTTTACTCAATTAAATATACCATTTTTATGAATCTGAGTTCAACATAATCGAGTATATTATAATCTCACCATTAAACACAATTATCAGTCTATGTGTGGGTGGAAGATCATGTTCTTAGAGCCATAAACACAACCAAATCAATCATTAGTATAAAAGGAACAAGGATATACTCGTATAACATGAAACTTCTCTTAAAGTTTGTCTTATGTATGGGTTCCCCTATGGATCAATGATAATGGTAGATAGAACCTAGATGAATCATGGAAAACCATTTAGATCCTCATAATTGATCAAAAACGGTTTAGATTATTGGAAATGGGTACTGATTTTTCGAAGTTATCATATTTTACATTCAATATTCCATATAAAGTCAAAAAATTTCATCCACGTTATTGGAGAACAACATCAGAGCACCCCAAGTGTAAGAACTCAATGTTCAACCTCACTAGAGGGACTTAAAGTTATTTACTTACTTTTTTATAATCCCTATTTTTAGCAAGGTTGGGAGGGAAAATATACATGACCTGTAGGCCTAGAGGCACAAGGATAGGTACAATACTCGATGTCCCCAAGGCACTTCGCCCAATACCTGACTTGAAGGACCAAAGACCAGAATAAAATTAGAACTTCCCCTCTCTAGCATCTATATCATGGAGGTTCCTGGCTCCCAATTTTGTACAACTAATCATCTAGAATTTATTAATGTAGATATTCTGTGTTCCGAGTACCAATAGAGGTTTTTGTACCCTCTCATTATTCTAGTTTGGTTATATTTTCTCTAGTGGCTACTACTTTATCTGAATCATCATATGAGTACTTCTCCTGTGTGGTCTACCTAGTATTATTCATGGTCCCATGGCTTGAAATCCTATGTCCTATAGGGAAGATGTTTCTTGAAGGACTTGTGTCCAATAGTCCTAAACTGATGTTCCGAAGGAAAAAATCCTATGAATAGTTTCAACTACTGAAATACCCTACAATACCTCACAGTACCATGTGTACCTTGATGTCATTCAACTCATTCTATTCCATATAATATAGTGGAATCAATATAGGTACCTTATTAATCATGAGATCAATATCAAACTCAATTCCCCTCTGTGTATATAAAAAATATAAGTACTATAGAGTGTTATCTCAGTATATGTCTACCATATTTGGGAAAGAGGAAAGAGTCACCATCAAAATCAATAAAAGGATCATGAAACCCACCACACTAAAAATATTTATCTCAAATGAGGATCTGGTCCCACTCTACATGCTTCAACTTCCCATTCCCCTCTCAACACGAACTCTTCCCTTATACAATGAAAAAGTCACTGGTCTCTTATATAAAATGAAGTGTGTATGGTAGTTTATCAAACATTCCATTCCTAGCATAATATCTATGATTTACATATCTATAATTCTGAATCTACAGTCATTCTCAGAGATAGAAACCACTATAAAAGAAACTATAATGATATAGAGGTGATCAAATTTCATTCTAAGTGGATTATAAATTAATAAAATATTATAATAGAATATAATCGGTATGTCTCACCCATAAATCTATTTAAATATATGAATAACTAATATGTGCTTGTGTAAAAAAATAGAGGGAGTATAAGAAATCATGGTTGTACATTGAACTATTAAGGGTCCATACACACAATCAGCTGATGCATGATAAACTATATAATCCCGGCCAACAACCACCCCATGACACCCCATCAAAATATGACCCCCCTAATTCAATGACCCTTTCAGGGTCTATAATGGTGGCTGAGGTCCTATACTCACATCATAGCCGAACATTGTCGTGTATATCTATGAATCCCTATGACCAAACCACCTCATACGACCATTCTTACCACCATGGTGAAAATTTTGAAGTGGAATAAAATAGTCCTTTAGAAAGTTCCCCATCTTCAAATAGTCATAGAACCTAGCAGAGTCATTTTCCATAGAGGAATTTGAGGAACCTATACTCTTCTATGACTATCTACCGTCAACCTGGCTTCCGTCCTTCAAAATAATCTTCTTACTCCTAGAATAAGAATATTTAACTATACTAAAGGGAGAATATATCATTCTATGGGTAAATAAAATAAGACCCCCAACTCTGTCTTCCTCGATTCATTTGTCTATCATTGGATCTTTATGAATCACTATTGCATAGGTCATCAGATCAGTGACACTAGATTTTCATTTTAGCTATTGATGAAGATTAATTTCAAAAAAAATTTCATTTTCTTCCCATTTCCTTAATATCAGAGGATAAAAGTGAATCAACCCAGTAAAGCATGATAATTAGACAGACATTGTCATTTTCCCCTACTAGAGCTCCATGAACATCTGAGAACGATCTTTATCTAGTGAATTAGGAAAAATAATCTCTTGTGAAAAGGTCATTAAAGGTCATCCATTTCATCCCTTCACATCTATGATCCTGAAGCACAACATCCCACCACTTTCAAATAGTCCCTAAATCATGAAGGTCACATACTTTACCTTCCGATCCATTGGGGTCTCTTCTTGGTCAAGAATCCTCCCATTGACTCATATATAGTCCTTAACATCATGGGATCTAGTTCCATGAAAGGACGAGGGATGCTAATGTTGGAATTCATGAGCATAATCAACCCTCATTGGCCCACCCATGTTAGATCCTCAATATTTAATAGGAACTATCTAAAAGAGTAATAGATGGATCGGTTCTATATCTTGATTAGCTAGAGAAACCAAGGGAATATTTCTAGTTGTGTAATCCTACATGAAAATTGGTACCACTAGATTAAGAAGTCTTTGATGCGATGTAGTTTAGAAAAATTTCAGGTAAAAAAATATAGTAAAGAAACATCTAAAAAAATAATGCTTTTAAAAGATCACATGCTCATATAAGAGATTACAGTTGGGATAAACCTAAGAGGCTACCCACAAGAATAGGTAATAACACCACTCTACACTACCCATGGTCCAAGATGAGCCTCAAATACTAGAAAGTTAGTCACAGAAATATATATACACTCATCTATTAATATAATACATAGTATCAAATAATAAATTATACTAAATAATATAATAAAATATTATTTTACAATTCTAATAGGCTTTTAATTAAATTTTCTCTATATAATAAAATAAACAAGCATAAGGAATATTATACTACATGGCCAAAAATTATATATAAATGCACAAAAAATCCAACTAAATAGTATATCATCACAATATAATCCACTAATGGTGAATATAATCAAGTTAACATCAAATGGAATGAACATAAATTCTTACATTATAGCCACATAGGGTTACATAATACAATACCTACCAGGGACTAAAATAGTGCTCCTACCTGAGTACTAACCATCATAACTTCTATATACCTAGTCCCAAATCATGGAAAATAGAAGAAAACATTTAGTTAACATGGTGTTCTAATACAATTTAATGACAACCTAACCCAAACCATATGGTCCAAGCTAGAATTACACAAAACCACATATGTACGTCCCATACGCAAGAGGTTTTCGACTAACATAAAGGGAAAAGTGGAAAAGTCTGGGGAGATTATACTCTTGGTACTAGGTTAACATTAGAGTAAATTATAGAATTTTTAAAAATAATATAAAAATGCAATGGATAAATAAATAAACCACCCCAGTAGTAGTGTAATGAATAGTACCAATCCATAAAGTAACAACATGGTATCCCAGAAACACAACCTAAAAAAAGGACCCCCATAAGTGGTGGATTAATATATGAAGTAAAGTAGAAAAATAAAATAAAAAGTATAAATTTATCCTAAATTCCATCCTAAAACTCCTGCATCCTCCTAATCAATCATCCAATGTAGAACACTTTCCCTTCAATGGACCCCTGATCATGAAATCTACAATTTCAATAAAATTTATGAGTAGGGTTTGAGTATTATAACATGTAAGATACCACTAATGTTTCTTAACATATGTGAGTAAGATATAATGGTTTATTATATGACAATAAATTTGAATATATAAATATAAGATACATAACATTAGAAAATCATATATGTCGAGTCATTAAAGACCACCTCTATCTACTTCCACACAATTTTGAAAAAATATCAATAACCTATGTCTAATAGATTCTTCCCCAGTGGGATAGTGAATAAAACTTGTTTGACACATCCCCTTGGAAGGGGAAACCCGTATACATGCTTATCAACATCTTACACATCCATATTAGGGGAATATTCCCTATGGCACAACCAATATTCTCAACTACAATAGACCGAGGAAACTTAAAATGTAAAATATGTTTATAGGTTGAAAAATCAGAAAACACATCACACCAAACTAGATTCAAAACTATAAATAAAATCTGAGAAAACATGAAACATATGTTTCGTGGGGCTATTAGAAACACATCAGGTGATCAAATAATAAACATTGGTCTCCTTGGCTATAGAGACACCAAATAATCATGCCAAGAACTCATATAAACGTACTCTAATGATAAGGACCACCTACATTAGGTTTAATGATGCTCAATGAATATGGTATAAGATTGAATTTAATTTCACCACCAAATCCTAGAAAAATTATTGATCTCCTAGTGTCAGAATTTTTTGATTATGATTGATGATAAACCATATTAAAAAGGTAGTAATAATATCTCTTTCTTGAGAAGATTTATTTTCAACAACGGTTTTGGTGTAGACGATTCAAAAACAACAAAACGTAGAATAATTATTCTAATTCTATCAATAAATAAAATTACCTTGTTATAAAATTCCAAAAAACTTATGTTATGATTAATAAATAGATAATCTTATTGGTTTGGGTCATGAAGAAGATAAGATAATTGACCTGAATTAGGATATAACCAATTACATTGGAAGTGATGGATCAATCCTATATATAGGCATCAAAATGATAAGTCATAATGAGTTTAGGGAGACAAAAAACCCCTACATAGAGCCTTGAGTTTGAATTAATAAGAAAATAGGTGAATAAGAATGGGAATGATTGATATATCATTTAATATACTCAAATCAGATACCTTCACTTTCTTAATTATATGTTCATGTTATAAACATTTTAGAAAACTGATACAATTAAAATCACATCACTTTGGATTAAACTCCCTAAAAAACAAATTTATATACCCAATTACCTCTCATATCATGAATGACATTCACATCCTAAAAGTAGATTCATTTATTCTTCCCTGATGTTATCCATAGTATGAATACTCATTCATGGTGTGAACATTCCCCAGTTTCCAGTTTATAGCCTTTAAATCATTTTTCTATCCAAACACCACTAACATTATTGAGCACATTTAATTACACCCTTTAAGATGCATCATAACACAAAACATGGTATACCAAGAAATTGAGGTTGGTACAAAACCTCTATTAACTAACAAATAATCCCCCAACAAGGTCATACAAGAACATGATGAGTGCCCCAAAACCACCCTAGAAAAAAGCTATACCATTGAAAGTATTATCTAAATCTCACCCAAAAATATTCCAAATAATATATCATAGAATTATAAAAAATGAGAGTGCTAAATAGATGAAAAAAGATAAGTTGACCTTAAAACCCATTCTATAAATATCGCATGCCCCCAATAAATGGGATTCACTCCACCTCTAGAAGACTAGGAGGTTGAATCCACCATTTGAAAATTATAAAATGGAAAACACCATGTCATAGTGACCATTCAATATGACCATGTTGGACTTGTTTTAGCCTCAACCAATATCCTTAAACATTGAATGACCATGGAATAGTTCAGAAGTGCTATCCATTTTGGACTCACCACACACTATACTATGATGTTATTGAGGCTAACTGGCCATGGTGCATAAGAGGTATCAAAAGACACCATGCTCAAAACCATGACCTATACAATCCATTTTAGTAATACCATAGGTATAAAGGTGATTTAAAAGATAAAAATGGCTTAGATCATGGTGTAGTTTAACATGTTTTTGAAAAATTAATTTAAAAAACCATATAAGATACTAGCCACTGAGGAACACATCATAAACCTAGAATGAACCAAAAAAATATTGAAAATTAAAAAATATATCAAGATGGGATATAAAAAACTCCCCACCATAGAAAATTTTCTCAATATAAATTCAATAAAAAGTGATTTGATCAGAAACAAGATGATTCCACTCATTCATCACTAACATTGCACACTTCCATGTTTCATGAGAATCTAATCTGTATTGCCACAAAAAAATTAATCAATAGAAATAATTTCCCATGAAAACCCATTATATGAGATTCGAATACCTTCAATAGCTCCTCAAACACTAATACATATGTTTCTAAAAAAATAAAACCCAATTTAGAACATGGGATAGATGTGGTTGTTATTTATTTTTCTCTAATATGTGAAACACAATATAAATCCCAATCTACTAAGATAATAGTTACAAATAATAAGAAACCATTCTGATCTTCCCAATGATCAAAAATGGTCAAATATATATCAAATAAAACATTATATACTTCCCAATAAAAAAATGAAATAACTAATGGAATTCATTAATGAAAACATGGTCACTATTAAAGAATTATGAAGGATGATGTCTATGATCAACATAAGATTTCTGCTAAATCTGAGTTATTAACAAGCATCAACTATAACATGATTTTTTTTTGAAATCTCATAGAAAATAATCAGTCCCACAAGAGTTATATTTCCAACACATGATTATAAATGAGGTGATTTATATGGAACACCATACAGAGATTCAGAAATATCGATTCTTATTGAAGAACGGTAACAATTATTATAAAAAATCTTATCCAGCCCTATATTTCTATCACAAGATCCTAAAAATGAAATACATGGGAACATATAATATCATATAGAATCTTAATAGTTCACTCAATATGAAATTAGGTCTTGTAATGGTAAGCTATAATTATTCTGACATGAGTAACTTTTTCCTACAAAATACCCATCCAGAACCTAGAAATAAACCTTGTATCCCTATCTCACATGATAATAGATGGACCTACACATATCCTCCCAATTTTCTAGATGTTGTTCTTCCCCAAATCCAAAACCATGGAGGTTTCATGAATTGGAATGAAGTGTGTAATTTTAGTTAACTAATCAATCATCACCCAAAATGAGTCATACCCTTGGAGAATTCATGGTAATATAACAATTCAATCCATAGACACCTCATCCTATTTCATCACCAACATTGAAAATGGATAAAGAAAAAAAATTATTTTAATGATAGTACTTAATCTTTTTATAGCTATATAAATGAGATAAAAAAACAACTATGTATCCATTCGTACATGGCTACATCTTCATGGTGCTATAGAAAATGACCCATGAAAAACTATGAAAATAAATCCTCACTTAGACACTAATGTATGGATGGAATACAAACTGATCCATGAAGTATTTAATTCCTTATGGTGAGAGAGATCACTTGAAAATAGTCTCCCCACTATATTGAGAAAATATAATTCTCTTTATGTCATCATCTTTCTATTGTTATTAATGAATCAATACTTGAATATATGATTAGAACACCAAATTTGTGAGAAAAACTCTAAATTCATCCTACCTAGTATCCATGTGACATTGTGGAAAGAGTTGAATTAGGTTTAATACTAATATTTTTAGAAATAAATTTCCACTGAATAGGGTTTTAGGTAATTCAAAATTTAAACATATGAAGTTACAACAACCATCAACTCTATATATGGTTTAGATATTTCTATGTGAAGATATAAAACAAACTATTGCGATTAGAATCGACATTGAACCACTACCTAAAAATATAGTATCAGATACACATATAATCATGTCTTAACACTACAATTTCCATATCATTAGTGGGATAATTATTCTCAAGTAAAATAAAATGATGACAGCTAGAAAACACTAAATGATCACCCTACATAAACACAAATCCTATACCAACAACTAATGTATCATAGTAAACTTTATATCCATAATTGTATTTTGGGGAAGTCAATAAAGGATTTGATATTAGAATATATTTTATTTTATCAATGGTGGTCTAAAAACTTACATCACCCAATAATTTAACCAATTTATTCGTAATAGTAGTCAATGATGATTCCCAATTTTTGAGTTCTTTCAGAAAACCGTGATAGTATTTAGTTTGATCAAAGAATATTCAATTATCAATGTCATTCCATGGATCCTATAATGATAGGAAAACAATCACCATTATTGAATTAACTGATATTCCATATTTTAAAACTGTTTTCCTTAATAACTTCACTTCATAGATCAAAAAATCACATAATGATACTTTATAATAAAGGTTATAGTTCCTCAAGGTTCTAATAACTAGTCACATATGATTATCAGGATATTCCACATATTTTGAATATGCGAAATGTTGTCCAAAAATACCATAATAAAGGAATGAAGGAATGGGTAGAATATCGTGTTCATTTAGGAAAAAAATCAACAATATCATTAGTAAAGACAAAGGACATGATAAGATATTCATAATTTTCATTAAATTATCCTAAAAGAGGTCTTTTAGATATTTTAATCCCTAACTCTGATAATATTATAAACAAACCAAGGAATAACATTTGAAAATAACTTTTTCCCCATTAACTAATTGAAGCTACCGATGGTGATACTATGGGATAAATGAAAATTTTATCTAAAAATCATTCAATTGAACCACAAGCTCCCCAAACTAAACATTTTACATATTATAAGGATTGAAGAGAGATCATATAAGTGTTTTTTAAAAAGATTATAGAAAACAATACCTCACTTTTCAGTGGATGACCAGAGAAGTCGTCTGAGAAATCCTAGATAATGTCATTAAGTAACAAATAAAGATATGGACAAGATGAAACCACACCGAGCTCAAAAAATTAGAAAATAAAAAATTCACTTGATATGGATGAGAATTTTCTTCATGATTGCTCATCAAATCCTATTATACTTGAAACAATCAGAAGTTCCTATCAGGAATAAAGATAGACATACATTGATGATAATAATCAATCACATCCCTATGAGTAAAAAACTAGTCTATCTTGATAATTACATAATAAAGATCCAAATAAAGCACTAGAAAGTCCCTAACCGACTCAGTATTAGATATAGTCCAAGAACATGGAGAAAAAAATAACCCCTCATTATTCTTCTTCCATGGGGAATCATTAACTCCATAAAATAAAAAATTAGTTCTACTTGAAATATAAAATGATCTAGAAAATGAGAATATATAAAAAAGTGGGAGGCACATGTTTCAAATATATCATTATCTAAAAAAGATTTAATAATAATAGTAACTCTCCCTGTAGCTGCGATCACATCAACATACATGAGATACACTTGTACTACATACATTTTCATCACACAAGAAACAAGTAGCTAGATCCGAAATGGATTATAGGACTCAAAATATGTTGTAGTTCACTTTATTGATGATGAATCCAAACTACATCATGATGAGTATAGAACAATAAAGAACCTATAAAGGTGACCACTACATACACCTGAATAAGAAATCTTTAGATGTATGGGGGTATAACTCATTGTGTACCCTTTATTTCAACACTGATAGTAAGTAAAGGGAAAAATAATAGGTATCTATATTGGTATGATGAGATCCTAATTCTATAAACTACCACCACCACCACATCTATTGTCATCTTGTTATTTTATTTTCTTCCCATGTGATCAACTGATTTTACTACCAGGTGGTAAACAGTATCCAACTAGACTAAACTTTCCCAGTAGGATGAATTCCACCATCATTGGTTATTTTACCACATACTTATTAGATGTAATATTTTGAATATATAACTAATGTTGAATATCATTTCACAAGCCCATCTAGAACCTATAAGACTTTATCTTGTCAATCATTATGACCTCAATAAAAAAAGGAAACAGCTTAGCAAAGCTATTTGAATATTTTGACACAGAGATATATAACTACTATATCATAAAAAAACCCATAGACATTACTACAACCAATTATTTAGGGAATAAGATCTAAAATATTGTGGTCTTGAAGTATTTACACTATAGTCCCTCATGTTAGTTTTCCTTCATGTTAGTGTCCTATCATCTCTTACTAGGACTATCAATCTTAAGTGTATAAGATATCACCTTCTCTGATTCTTATGCTTATAAGAACTCAATGATATGTTATAACATTACTAGAATATCATATTCCCCATGAATATTATTATTACCCTTAAAGGATGGGCTATTCGAGCCGAGAAACTCTTGATCTCATTCTTTTTCTCTTCCAAATCCTAATTTCACCTCTATTTCTTGAGTCTACGTAGGTGGAACGTTTTGGTCTTATTTGAGAAAAAATAATTCTATAGCCTCAATAAGGCTTTAATAAATCAAAGGATTTACTTTTGGAGCATTGTAAATAGTTCCATCACTAAAAATTCTAAAAATTATTCAAGGAGGGACGATTCTTCAAATTAGAGAATAAAATGAGACCATAATATTAGAAAAAATCTTAGTCCATATCAATAATATAAAATAATATAACTGATATTAGACCAAAATTTATCACTAGAGACACATATCCCAATATCCAATGGTTACTCAAGGATCCCAATGATGAGTTTTTTCTATAAAATAATGAATAACCTAACCCCAATGTCATAAAAAATATTATCTCCTCTCTAAAAAGCCTCATATATCAAGAAACATTTGATAAAAACCTATGTTGATACCAAAACATTCATTAAAAATTATAGATAACCCATTAACTGAGGTAGAAGACCATATCTGTCACTAGGACTAAGGTGAGTTTTTAATCCCTGCAAGATGGTGAAAGGAACTAGAGGATCAATATAAAGATTTAGGAATTATTTTTTCCCATCATGAACTAGAAAATTGATATGACATTAATAAAAATTAGAGAAAAGTGAATGATAAAATAGGGAAAAAATAGATGTAGTAATACAGTAGGGTCTAAACAATATATCCCAATGTTCATAATCTAGGAAAAATACGAGGCATTCAAAATTAATGAAAGATACTATCTATGATACATGGTAGACACACTACTCTCTCACAATCAAGAACCCATGCCCAGCTATCCATGAATCCCACCATCTCACTATGGAATATTTAACCTTCCAATATCAAATAAAAAATGGCATACAAACACCTAAGGGTATGTGTAGGGTTTGAGAAAATCAAGCTAAGTAGGATCCCACAATATTCCTCACATGAAATATTTTTCAAATAAAACCCAAATACACAATAATTTAATGAAGACACAGATCAGTAAAGAATTTATAAATTTATATCAAAACTATAGAAAGTACCTGATTTTATCAAATATGAAACAATTAATTAAAAATGTTTTAAATAATATTTAATAAACTATATTCCATTAAACAAAACATTTATCATGAATCTATATCACCAAAAAGAATAATGGAATGTACTCCTCGGATAACATAGTTGTCGCCTTTGATAGGTTTATAATTTACTGATAAATAATGACTTGTTCACACTAAAATATTCCCCGACCCACCCACCAAATAAGCACAAGAATACATAGATGTGTGATCCCCAAAATGCCTACCAATGGATCATAGGAATTATCTAACCTGTGATTACCCTAAAAATAAATGGTATGTTTCAACACAAAATCCCCATCTAAGTACCCAAGGATCCCATCTGTTCTATTGGTAAAGACATTTCAAAAGGATATTATCAAATTCAGGGAACAAATCCATAACCATTTTTTTCAAAATCAAAAAAATTCTTGGAAAACAATTTTTTATAAAAACCATATGAATTTCAAAATTATCATTTGTTAATCGCATTTCAAGGGGAGAACCAATTTATGACAAAATCTATTACAAATAGACTTCACAAATTATTGACCATGATAATAACCCTTTGGAAAAATTTTAGAAAGTAGTATGAAAATTCAATTCAATAATTAATGAATTATTATGAAACAACATACTAAAAATAATTTGGAACCCTTATATTGATTGAACAAGTTTATTAACCAATAATGTTGAGGGTTATAAAAGTAGTAAGAGCTGATTCACATCCAACCTATTATATAGTTATCAAATATGATCTTACCTCTATAAACTAATGACTAATCTCCTAGTAGGGTCAATTTGGAATTGTCTAAGCAAAATGGAACCATGAATAAAAAAATATGAAAAATAAAAATAATTATCCAAATATCACCACAATATCAATTGAATTAAAGATCCTAAAATGGGACAAAATGAGAGGGGTTAATAGATTGAAAAACTATTCTAAAGGGCCATAAGAACCAACCCATAATGGTCACATGTTCTGTCATCAATGGGATCAATCTCCCTATCTGGAAGATTGGGAAAAGGGAATGGTTGTTTAAAAATTCCTAAACTATTGTTACCAAATTGTTTGTGATCATTCACCATGGTATAAAATCTATTTTCAATATTTATTCTTCTAGGACATTAGAATAGTTTAACTCAATTTTCTCCAAAAAATGCTAAAAATGTTTTTCAGGAACCCAAAATTATCAAAAACATCCAAAACCCAAACATGACAATCCCAAAGCTCCATATTATAATATACCTAAATGTTGGGATGTGATAACCTCAAAATTTTATTTCTCCCAGATTGATATTTTACATAAACTGAATCTTGTAAATAAAATCACCATATCTTTTCTTTTTAGTCTAAAACACCCATGTTTTCCATGTTCATAATCAATAGATTCTCTTATAAATGTCATTAAATATGACTCAAAACTAATTAATAACATTTTATTATAATTTTAACACAATTAAAAATTAAAAATAATAATTTTAATGTTTTTATATGGTTTTCTTTCAACGAATTGTGAAAATAATTTCATTTAAAAATTTTCTATGTTCACACATATTTCAACTATTTTTTTCTTTTTCATTTAATATTATTCTATAAACTCTCATGGATTATAAAATTAATTATAATCCTCCATATATAATATTTGTCTTTATATATAGGAATATTACATCATTTTAGGCGAGGATTAAGAAAATTATAAAAATATGTTCCTCAAGACCATAATAGTTTAGTGTATTTAGAAAAAAGAAAAAAAATATTATAACTTGGTGAAATATCATCAATGTTTTCCCCAAGGGAATTTACCTTTATTAATTATACATAAAACCATTCTTCATTACCTATGGAAAGGAAACCTAAGAATGGTAAAGGTTAGATGATTAATAAAGGTAAACAAGGGAGATATATAACAATAAATAGAATTATAAGTTTATGATAACATTATCATAACATTATAAGATCTTCCATTTCATATAAAATATCATAAGAGTGAATCATGGAATACATATTTGAAGTTCATAAGACATGAATCATAATGGAATCAATTGCATAAACCATGAAATCATAACATGGGAATAAGACATAAAATTTATAGTAGGCACATATATATATAAAATTATTTCCATAGTAGTAAAATATTATTTCCAAGTTAATCATAGTGGTATGGGTTCAGACCCCATACCATATTGGTAGTCATGGGTCACACCCACGAACATATTAGTAGTTTAGGTTCACTCTCCATACTATTTGAACGGGAAAAGTCCTTCACTGAACCGAGTTCACTCCCTGATTCAGACATATAAATTCATGAGATATAAATCAATACATAATTCATTGGAAGGAGATATATGTCCCAAAAATCTCATAATTAAATCATAAATATTTCTTCCACTAGATCATAAAAATTAACCATATAATAACCCATTAAAGTTAATGGGTATCACAAACATTTAATCATCTCCCAACTAGTGTAAAAGTGGTAGGTTTCATAATCATTTCATAAAAAAGAACAACCCTTTAAATGAATAAGGTTTCATAAGCATATAACCCATGAAAGAGAATCAGATTTAATAAAAATATAATCAGTAAAATAGAAATGGGTTTCACAAACATATAACCTGTGAAAGATTAACTTGTTTTATAAACATCATTCTATTAAAACATAACCCATTTAGAGAAATAATATGATTATAATACTTATATCATATCCCTAGTAAGTCACATGTAACACCATTGAATTCCATCTTAGGTGGAACATAATTTGTTAGAAATATTTTAAAATAATTTATTGTGGAAAATATGATTTCCTATTTGAAAAATGAACTTTTTAAAAGCTAAAATATTTTGAAAACTGTTTTCATTGAAAATAACCTTGGAAATATATAATGGAAGCTTAAAAACTATTGAGAACATTTTCACTTGAAAACATATAAAAGAAGCTTAAAAAAATTCAAACCTTTTTCATTAAAAACATATAAGGATTGTTAAAACCATTTTGAAAAACTTTTTCCTTGAAAAACAATAAAATATCACTGAAAACATTTTGATAAATATTTACATTGAAAACTAATAATGGAATATTGAATAATTGTTGATCTTTTTCCTTGAATCCTTATAAAGGAATCATGATTTCTTTTGACAAACATATTATTTTAAATCTTATAATGGGATATTGAATAAAATTAAATCATTTTTAAATATGAAACATTTTTTAAAAATAATTTCCTTGAAAATTAATTTGAAAACATTGATAGAATATTTTAAACCCATTTAAAACACTTCTTAGACATAAAATTTTTTTAAAAACATTTTATTTTAAATAATATTTACAAATAATGAATTTACCAAATATTAGGGAATAATATTTTTCTAAATAAATAAATCACGTAAAAATGTGAAGGAAGATTCAAATAAATGATAGTCTTCACGGTAGATAAATTCGTACATGTAAAATATTTCTACTACACTATAAAAATATTTGAATGGTTCCTCCACTATAAAATGAAAATAAGATTGATTTTTTAATATGACTTTTGTTTAAAAGGTAAAAAATGTGTAAAAATATCATTTAAAGATCATATTATAATATTAAGACATTTTTGAAAACATTTTGTAGAATTTGTTTTTTCAAATAACACTAATTTCTTAATGAAGGGAGAGATAAAGTCAGTTTTTTATAAATAAACATTATTAATTATCTCAAGTACCAAAGAATGGAAATTAGGGACCATTATATTAATATATCATTAATAACCATAGGGGAATAAAATTAATGATATATTTTTATATATGAATAATAATATTTCATCAATGGAAGAAAACTCTTAAACAATCATGATAAATAATGAGATAATGGAAGTAGACTGTTACAACTTTGGTACCATTGAATCATAATCCCAATGAATAAATAAAATTAAATTATGTTTAAAATATCATGAAATGAAAAATATTCATGATATAAAATAAAAAATACACTGTGTAGAAGAATATATGTTCATAACATGACATGTGTCTCAATAAGGAATATCGAGACAGAATTACTTCACCGATACAGTGACATTTGAACCATAAACCCCTTGAAAGAGATATAATAAATTGAATAATTAAATAAAAATAAATTTATTTATAATAATAATATATTATATTAATGGTATGTATACTAACCACACAAAAGAAACTATTTGTGAATAAGGAATAAATCTCAAAGAAATAAAAGTGAGACGAGAAAACCCTTACCTTAAGTCTTGACATTAATCGTACATTTTAAAAACTAATATATAATAAATATAAGTCTATTATATATATAAAAAATAACCATATTATTATATATCATAGTATATATTATTTTATTATGTCATTATATTACATGTTTATTAATAATTCTAGGTTTAGGTTATGTTTCGGGTAATAACTGCTTTATTTTCGTACATGATTTGACTTAAAATTCTTCGTCCTATTACTTAGATCATTATTTCCTTATTCCAAGAATGTAATACATGGTATAAATATCATATATATTCATTATATATGTATTTATAATAATATATATATATATAATACATGAAATACACCATTCATGAAGACGGTAGGTCGTACGTACGCATGAATGTTGTTTCCATTTTCTTATCTTATTTTTAATGATAGAAATGTAAATGATATATATATATATACATATATTATAATTATAAAAGAATTATTGTATCTTATATATCATATATTTTCACTAAACCCAACCGTAGTACATTCCATGTAAAGTGTGAATGAATCACATCGCATTGAGGATGTGATAACCCACACGTCCACAAACGATGTTATCATATAAACAAAAAATGTAAAAATGAATGTATTATTTATATAATAATTAAAAAAGAATAAAGAAATCATAAAAATAATATTTATCATATATAAATAGTATTTCCAACATAAATACTATCCATGAAAGGTGGAAAATGAATAACAAACGACATCATATTAGGAGGTGATAGTCCTCCGTACACATGAACTATAATTTCAATGACTATTTGATGGATGTGTGGGTAGGACTAGGTAGAAACCATATAATAACATCATATATGTATATTTAGGATACTTATGTTATTATATAATAATGAAATAAGAATAATTTAGGTGGTGGAGAATGAAAATAAAATAAAAGAGGTAGTGGAAGGATGTTAACTGTTCTATGGGTAACTACTCTTTGTTTTCACCAAAAGGATTACTTGGTTGCATTTATAATAAAATATTGGCTTATAGGATTAAGGATGGTATTTTTGGAGGATATTTTGGCAGTTTTTTCCAAAGAAAATGGCATTAGAGTGCGAATAATTTAGAGTAGTGAGTGACCTGTTATAGCGAAGGAGTAGTGACATTATTGAAAAAATAAAAGGTAAAAACTATGTTGACCTCCCTTACATCATGTACCTCCCATAACTGACCATTTTAGATGAAATAGGGTAATTTGTAGGAATATTTATTTAAAGTTTATTTAGGACATGTTTCTAGGTTATTTGGACCCTTAAATTAATGATTAACCACTACATAATCTTATATTTACCATAATTATTGCAATTAATTTTAATTACATTGAATATTTTTTTTTCAAAAACATAGTTGATATTATTACACATTATAAATTATTGTGATTTCAAAACTATAATACATTTTCACAAATTCTAATCACAGAAGTGGTACAATGAAATTTAAAATTAATCCTAGAGATGTGTCGCGGGAGCGAGTTTTTAAAAGTGAAAAGGTCTAAAAGATTGAAATGTGTTTACAACATGATTCATTGTGTAGTTTGTTTCAAGGAAATAAATTGGATTAATTTATGTAAAATGTATCTAATTACACATTTTAACCAAATTAAAATATAATTTAAAAAATAAAAATAAATTTGAAAAAAGTTGTTTTGAATTAAAATTCAATGTTTTTCACTATTCATCAAAAAATGAAACATTTTAGAAATATACCAAAAATTAAACCCAACATAAATGATGATATTTTAATTTTAAAAATGAATTTTATTTTTTATATTAAAATTTATAAATGTTTCAAAAAATAGATTTAATATCGGTTCACCATTTAAAAGTGGTAAAATTACCGTTCTGAAAAATACATATTTTTATTCATAAAATTAGATTTATTCTTATCTTAATACTACAAAATATAATGTATGAATGTCTAAAAATACGATTGAATATAGAAAATATAAATTTTATTAAAATCATTATTCAAATGTTGGATTTTATTTTATTGAGATTTAATGATGTCTGTACATAGAATAATAGTTTTCTTAGAAAAAAAATTTCTTTTTCAAAAATAGTTCCTACACTCCTTTCTAACTAATTGAAAAAATCAGGATTAATTTTATATGCATTTGTAGATCATATTTTAAAATTTTATTTAATAATATTTGTAACTTCCATTCCAACTTCTATGTGGTAATTATAATAATATATTAATGAAAATATTAGTAGTATATTGTAGTTTGATAAATCCTAAACTTGCTTGTACCAAAAACTCCCAATGGAACTCAGAATTTTGTATAAAAAAAGATAAGCATAGTGTAGCATGTATCACAAGATAATCTAAATATTGTGGGTATAGAAATATTAACATTATTCATGAAACAAAAGCCAAACCTAGTTCCTTGATATAACACAAACTATATTCAGTGATCTGTGAAATAAAAAATATCAAAAATATTAAATAAATTATAATCAAATATTTCAAAAAATCACAGGGTATTACATTCTACCCCCCTTAAAGATAATTATTCCCTTTAAATTATTCTGGGTTATAATAGGATTAATAATTGAATATTCCTTTTTTATTAACCCACATCATAAAAATTAATGATATATCATCCATTAAAAAAAGAAAGCTGGAAAGCTAATGGTTATCCAAAGAAACTCATAATGAGGTCACCATATAAGAGAACATAGGTGGAAAGTGAAACAAATTACATTGAAGAGAAATAAAACAATCAAGTTATGATGAAGGCTGATAGAGATCATGGTCAAGAGAAAAATAACAATCAAAAATACATTATCCAAATATTCTTGAAAAGGTCCTTGATATCCTAAGTAATTATAATAATATGAAAGAATTTTATTTTAAGACCCTTTTCCAAGTGTTGATGAATTTTCATGAAAATATATACTTATATGATTTCAGCAAAACATCACCCCTTTTATGCCTTGATCAATTTCCACTTCATCAATTACTCCAAAAAATAAAGGATAATTTTTAATTGTTGAAGTACTAACATATCATGATGTAGAATGATAATTAATTCCATATTTCTTTAGCTATCATCACAACAAAAAGTTTATCACAGGTTTTCCAATATGCAAAAAACCTCATATGGAGATATAATATATGATTCTCTAAAACCACATTGTAAGTTTAACTTAAACCATTAGAAAAATGTTTGGCCTTATAAACAATCCAAATATTGAAAATAAAAAACATTATAAAGATGGTAACTGAATCATCATAACATTGATTCCCCATATATCATTAGGTAGATCATGTTAGTCTTATTCCAAACAAGTGAACACCCTTATCATCTATTCTATTGAAGCATGGTAATAATATAAATTACCATAAAAACTTTTTGAAGTCATGCATTCCTTCTTATTCCAAATACTATTGGATATATTACTTAAATCCAAAAATTTGTAAGATTTTTCCATGATAACATAGACCACTTTCTCAAAAAATCCTTATTTAGTTCCAAAGTAATCAGTACCGTTTAATTTACTCATTCATATCAATAATACCTTTATAAATGCATCATTATATTAGAATCAGGAATATATTATGTTTTATAGTCCCTTAGTAAAAATTCCACTTTTCCATTAAATCATTTTTCCAGCCCATCAAAACCATTCAACATATTATAGTAGATATTTAGAGAAAAAAAAAAACTAGAAAATCCTTCTATATTTTACAATTCATAATTCTTGAATCCTAATATGTAAACATTTCAATCCTTCCTCTATAATGATTTTCATGTAATAAGTGATTCCTTTGTTTATTACTAAATTATTCGGTTAGATAATTGTGTTGGGTAATTCCCATGTTCTCTAATGTCAAGATGTAGAACTCCATGACAATTCATCACTCTATAATACTTTTTTCCACAAAGATTACATCTTCCCCTGCATTTTAGGTATTCCTACAGGTTCTTCATCTGATCTTCTTGGCATGTAGGAATTAATATATTCTTTACTCTATGTTCCTTACCATGTGAACATTTAAAAAGTACATCTTTGTCTTATATTATATGTTAGGAATATCCCTGAATTCTATGTTGTTAATCAAATACCTGGATAATTGATTCTGAATAATCACAATATTCCTTACTCCTATCATATTCTCATTTGAAGGATCATCAGTAAATTATATTTCACATTCATCGTTAACCCACTTCATTTTGGTTCTATCCATTAACTAATACCAGGAATAATTGTGTGATCAGCACTTATTGTAGAAAAAAACCACATAATCATGAAAAATTACATATAGGATGTCTAAATTATGATACATTCCTATCACACCTTAGGCTTATCATTAGAGACATCTATATACATATTCTTAGAAATATCCTTAGGTGTATCATTAAGGTTTTATCATCCTAGTTTCCAAATTTTGACTAAATCTTTCCTTTGATACCAACTATAGTGACCTAGGATTAACATACAGGGATATTACATCATTTTCGATCAATACTCCACAAATTAAAAATGTTAAATCATGATAACTGTAATATTTTAGTGTATGTAGAGAATTTGAACAAGGTCTTATATCTTGTAATAATATATTCACTATTTCCCACAATGATATTACCCCATATTACATCTACTTAAACCTTTATTTATAACATTGGGAAAGGAAACATAAGGAAGGGTGATCTCATATGCTATAAGGGTAAACAATGGAGATATTTAATCGTAAACATGAGAATAAGGGTTTGAGAATGTTATAATTACATTATAATATCAAACCCTTTATATAAAAGATCATAAAAATGAATAATGAAATAATTATTGGTAGTTCATACGAAAAAAGACATAATGTAATCAGATAATAATCCATAAAAGAATAACTTAAGAATAAGACAAATAATTTTTTGGCTGACACATAAGTATGTAAAAGGATTTCCATAGTAGTTAAAAATTATATCAATGACATATTAGTAGTATGGGTTCACACCCCATACCATAATGTTAATCATGGTTAACTCTCCAGACTATCTTAGTAGTCCAGGTTCAATCCCATGACCATCTTCGTAGAAAAAGTCCTTTACTCAACCGAGTTCACTCAATATTCATGAAATTTCTATGAAATGAGATATAAATGTCTACAGAATGAGATTGAGGGAGATATATGTACCACCCATATCATAATGAAATTATAAATATATGTTCCATTATATCATAATAATTCATCATCTTATAACCCATGAAATGAAATGGGTATTATAAATATGTAACCATATCATAACCAGTGGATAAGAGATATGGTTCATTATCATTTAATAAAATAATAAAATTTTAAAAGAATAAGTTTTTATATGAATATAACCCATGAAATAGGAAATGGTTTCATAAAAATTTAACCCATGAAAGAGAAATGGGTTTCATAACCATATAACTTTTGAAAGAGAAATATCTTTCATAAACATCATTCCATCCAAACAGAAACCATTCAAAAAAATAAAATGAATGGAACCATTGGATCATATCATTGGTAAGGAATGATTAAAATAAATATATTTCCTCTTAAATGGATAATATTATTTTAGAAATATTATATAATAAATTCATGAGCAAAATATCCTTTCTTATTTGAAAAAAATAATTTTTTAAAACATAATTTTTTTAAAACCATATTCTTCTAAAATATTCTTCAATACTTATAAAGTAAGCTAGAAATAATTTCAAAAACCATTTTACATGTAAAAATATAAAATATAATTAAAAAAAATTTAAAACCTTATTCTTTGAAAAAATATAATTGAATTTTTGAAAACTTTTGAAAATTGTTTCCATTAAAAAGTATAAAATATGATTGAAGTTTTTTTGAAAAAAATTTTCATTTAAAATTAATAATATAGGCTTGAAAACATCATGGAAAACTTTTTCCATACAAAGTTATAAAATAATATTGATTATTTTTGAAAACCTTTATATTTGAAAACTTATAAATTATGCTTGAAAACATTTAATGTAATTTTTAAACAATTTTTTTGAAATCCTTTTTCATTGAGAATACATTTTAAAATAAAGATTTGAAAATAATTTACAACACTTCTTAAACAAAAAATATATTTGAAAACCTTATTTTTTAATAACAATTTGAAAAAAAATTAGTTTATAAAATATTTGTAAATAAATTTTTATTACAAAAACAATATTATAAAATTGTGAAGTAAGCTTAAAATAAAGGATGGTAATGAGGCTGATAAATCCTTGCATGTTAAACATTTTATTTGCACCGTAATAATTTCTGAATGGTTCATCGATCAAAAATTGATAAGAATATCCACTTAGAAAAACCATTATTTAAAAAGGTAATTTTTTTGAAAAAAATTACTTTTAATCATCATAGGAAAATATTATGTTATTTTTTAAATCATTTTTAGAAAATTTGGTTTTTAAGGAACATATATTACTGACTGAAGAGATAGATAATGTATTATTTTCATAAAAACAATTTATTAATTATCTTATGTACCAAATAGTATAAAAATGGTAGCATTAAATGAATATATCATGAATAAAAATAGTAAAATAACATTAATTACATTTCATGGGAGATATATCATAAGATTTTATTAATTGAAGCATACTCCTAAACAACCACGAAAAACCATGAGATGGTAGCAATACACTATTACACCTTTGGGAACAGTAAATAATAATACCCATGAAAAAATAACATTAAATTAAGATTAAAATATAATTAAAATATCTAGATTAATGACATAACATGTAAAATTGTATTTTATCACCATGTAGAATAATATAGGTGAATAAAATTCCATGTGTCTCATGAAGGCAAATGGTGACAAAATTACTTTACCGATTTGGTAAATTTTGAACCATAAAACCCATAAAAGGGATATCATAAAGTGGAAATGTAAATAAACATAAATTTAAATATAATAATCATAGAATATAGTTTTTGGTATTATATACACCAAATAAATGAAATTATTAGTGAATAAGGGATAAATGTCACCGAAATAAATGTGAGATGAGAAAACTCATACATTAAGTCTTGAATTTAGTGATACAAGTTCAAACCACATGTATATTAAATAAAAATGTATTATAAATATAACAATGAATAATATTTTTATATTTAATAACATATATGATTTTATTATGTCATTATATTAACCATTTATTAACAATTCCATGTTAAAGATTTGTTTCTGGTAATAACAACATTGTTTTTCTTACATGATTTAACATGTTATTCTTGGTCCTCTTACATATATCATGATTTACTTATTTCAAGAATGAAAACCATGGTATAAATATCATATATATTCAGCATATATTTATTTTAATAATATAAAAAGATATGAATTATAAATGAAATACATCATTCAAAGAGACGTAGGTTGTAAGTATGAATGAACGCCTCTTCCATTTTCTTGTCTTATTTTTAATGAAAAAATTAATATATATATATATATGTATATTTTATATACATAAGAATTATTATTACATATATATCACATACTTTCACTAAACCCATCACTAATACTTTTTATTTGAAGTGTGAATGAATCACATTGATTTGCAAAGGCGGTTGTCCACATGTCTAGAAACAAAGTTATCATATTTACAGAAAACGTAAATAATAAAGGTATGGATAATAGAAAAATTAAATATGAATAAATACATCATAAATATCATATATATCAAATAAAAACATTATTTCCATCATAATTCTCAGCCATTATAGGTGGTAAAGTAAAATTGAATGGAATTATTTCGTGATGTAGTTGTCCACAGTACACATGAACGGTGAGTTTGTTACCCATTTTATGGAAGTGTGTGTAGGTGTATGTAGAACCATTAGAATAAAATTTTTTAAGTATATATAGGATACTTATGATATTATACAATAATAGAATAAGAAGAATTTATGGGGTGGATAATTAATTTAAAATAAAAGAGCTTGTGGAAGGATGTTATATCATCATTGGGTAACTCATCTTGGATTGCACCAAAGGGAATCCTTGGATGGATTTTTACATAAAAGGGAGGATTATAGGATTAATGGAGGTATGAAATGAGGATATTTTTGTATTTTCTTTCCAATCCAAATGTATTTATAGGTTGGAATAAGTGAGTGGGTGAGTTACCTTTAATAATGGAAGAGGATTGGTATTCTTGTGAACATTAAAAGGTAAATATTATTAAGAGGTATCCCTTAAATAATGTTCCTCCAATAATTGTTAATTTTATATGCATAAGGGTTCTTGTTTGAAAAAGTTTTTTCCAATTTTTTCTGATAGTTTTCAAGGTTATTTCCCCCCTTAAATTAAAGATTCACCATTATGAAATCGTGTTTTTACAATAATCGTAATAATTAATTTTAATTTCATTCACAAATTGTTTTGGTGAAAAATAAATTGACCATATAAGAAATTTTAAATTATTTTGATTCCATATATTTAATCCATTTTACTAAATTATATTCACATAAGTGGTAGAAGTTATTTTAAATTAACTTCATAGATGTGTTGTGAAAACTGGTTTTTTACAATGAAGAAGTTCAAAAGTTAGGAATGATTTTATATCCAATATCATTGTGAAATTGGTTCTAACTACTTATATTGGATTATTTTACGTAAAATTAATCTAATTAAACTTTAAAACAAAGTTTAAAATAATTTAACGATGTTAATAAAATTGCAAAATAAATCGTTTTGAATTAAAATTCAATGTTTTTTTTATATTCATAAAAAATGAATCTTCATAAAAAAATAACAAAAATTAACCCAAATTAAATATTGATAATCCACTATAATTTTTTTTTGTAAATAATAATTATTAAATTTTCAAAAATTATATTTAAAACGTGTTCTTCATTAAAAGGTGATAAAATTATATTTTTAAAAAATACATATTTTTATTCATAAAAAGGGATTTATTCTTATCTTATGCTTATCAAATATATTATATGAGTGTAAAAAAAGTGATTTAATCTATAATATATAAATTTTATTAAAAATATTCATCAAAAGTGTTTTGTTTAATTTATTGAGATAAATATTTGTTGTGTATAGAAAAATAGTTTTCCATGAAATTTTATTTATTTATTATTAAATTGATTTTAGTTTCATTTATAATTAATTTATAACAAACTTGATCATTTTATATAAATTTATAGATCAAATATTCACAATTTAGTAAATCATATTCGTAACTACCATTCCTATACCTAGGTGGTAACTATAATATTATTTTAAAAATAATATTAATAGTATATTGTAGTTCTATAAAACATTACATTGCATGCAATGAGAGAAATTAAAGGAACTCAACATTGTGTATAACAAAAGAAAAACATCAAGTTGCGTGTACCAAAATTTAATATAAGTGTTGAATGTAGTTAAATATTAACTTTATTTTTCTTGAAATACATGCCTAACATAGTGTCTTCATATAACATAAGCTATATTCAATGTTGTGTGAAATAAACAATATAAAAAATATTAAATTAATTTGAAAAAAATCACAAAATATCCAGGTGTTATATTCAATGTTTTTAAAAATATTTTTATATGAAAAACCAAAATATTTTTTTTAAAAAATTTCATCTTTATTTCTTGTTTCAAAATGGATTTTCCTATTTTATTAAACAGTTTTAATAATTTATATCAGTATATATTTATATATTTTATATTGGATCAAATATATTATTTAAATTATACCATCCATTATTTCGTGATGGCTTACGAGATTTTCATTGCTATCAGACATGTGACCCATTACCGCCTTTATCATTCACAACCATTAACTATGAATAATAATAACCTTTTTTTATATACTTTACTTTCTGAATACCATATTTTCCATTTCCTAGATTTATGAGTGTTCTCAAAGATTCCACACATCGATTGATTGGGGTTATATATTTCTTATCCACATATAAAATATCCTTAGGATTTAAATACTATATACCCTATTATCGTAATTGATGTGCATTTACCTTGAATGTTTCTTAATATATCTAGATACCAATTTTGTTTCCATAGGAATATCATGTAGTGATTATTAATTTAATTATGAATGTTTTAACTATTTGATTCCATTGGAAAAGAATATGATACCCATTATCTTTCTATGTAAACTTTATTATTTAATGAATTAATATCTTCTAGTGGCACTATTATGTATGGATGATGATGTTTGGGGTCATATATTACCCTTAAATGTATTAGATATGTTTGATATCTCCTAAAATAGTATGACATGTGAGAGATGATATTGTTCACAAAGTTGTGGGAATAATGAGTTTTCTGATGTTTTAAGGCATGAACATAATGGAGTGTGTTTGTAAAGGATTTGGATTAATGATATTTATCACAAGGTTTCCTATGATTATGGTTATCCCACCTTTCTCTGTTGATTTCCATAATAGGATATGTTTAATTCTATTTTTATGCTTCTTTTATAATATATTACAAACTTTTATGTTGTACCATAACTTATTCCATGATTTATGATATATTATTTTTTTGTTATAAATTTAATATATATCATTATTATACCCATAAAATAATATTCTTCTCACTTAATATTTTTTTATTTCTTATCTTAACCCTTAGTGAGAATATGAGATCACCCCTTTCTAATATTTTCATTTACCTATGTTATGTAGATAATTAATAAGTATGATGTATCGAAAAGAGTATCTTTTTTAGATAATCTATGGGAGATATTAAATTATTTTTATAGATTATGAAGTTGATTATATATTGAAAAAAACATTTATTGGTAGATAAATAATTATTCTCTATTTTCTAATGTGTAATCATAATTATCTAAAACTCTAATCCGAAATGGTATTAGAAATATATTTTATGAAATAGTTTCTTTAATACATGTAATGATTTTTTTTCACATATATAGATAATCATATTGGGTTGTATAGAAGAGTTTATATAACATTAGAGATTATGATGTTAATAGAAGAAAATATAAATGAAATCAAATGCCGATATGTTAAATATTATCATAATTTCAAAGGTATAGATAACTATTTAGTTTACCTAAGTTAATAATTACTATTTTAGTGATGAATATTTCAGGACATTAATGAAAACCCTTGTGATAACTATATGCAAAGGATAACATCTTGAATTTTTGGATGAATAGAGATTGTGCAGTTATCCATGTTATTACATACCTGTATATATACAAGAATGTGGATAATCTATGTAATTGACAAACATAGGGTTAATTACATTAATTTCCTTGATATCAATATGATATTTACTCTAGTTCATGATGATTGGGCCAAAGATAACACACATGGCTAGTCACTCTTGGGGAATATGATCTCGTTAATCACATTCTCTTTAGAATCCATTTTTAAGGATTTATTATGGTAAGAAATTAGTTTAATGAATATGAGAGAACCCAATATAAAAAAATATAGATTTAAATGAGAGTGATTTATATTTAACTAAAAGATAATATAATATTTTTTTAGAGTAAGGCATTTTGACATTGATTTTTTGTCATATTTTATAATAATTTTTCATGGTTTTAATTATTCATCACTCATAATTAACACCTATTGGTTTTAGTAATGGTTTAATCCTTAAGTATCAAAATCAATTATAGATACCATGGAAAAAATTGGGAATTTATCATTGAAAAACGTCACGAGATAATAAATAGAGTGATAAATATTATGATTATTCAAACCCATCGGTTAAGAATTATGATTAATAATGTGAACATAGTTGGGTTAATGACACAAAAATGAATAGTAGGAAAGAGTATCATGAAAGATCATGTGATAAAAAAGAAAAAGGAAAGAATATTATTCCTCTATCATTTAAAAAATGTGGGAAGAGGATCCCATGGTATTGTCTCAAAACAATAGGAACACGATTTATTGTCTATAAAATAAGGAATATATCATTAAAAATACAAGTAAAAAAATAGTTCTATTAATGTATAAAATGTTTAAATTATTTTTCTTTTGTTAAATGTAGGGATCATTATTATATTGATATTGATAAATTTTTAACCATGATTTATATTTTTGTTACATGAAGAAAGTATTGTGAAATATGTCGACGGAGCAGGGTTCATCAAAGTAGTTGAATGATTATTTTATTCTTTTTATAGTTTCTCATAGAATATTATATAGTCGTATTTATCAACAATATTTTTGTTCATTGAATTTTTATATTGATTATATGAAAAATTTATTGATTTCACCTTAGTAGTAATTCATTAAAATATTTTTTGTATATGTTATATGGTATCAATAAAATTAAAATATAGATATATGAAAATATATTATATTTGGAGATAGCTAATAAAGAACACATAGTTATTGATTAATAAATATTAGGTATGATATGTGGTTAGTAATGAGACAATAATGGATTAATGAGATAAGGCGTTGAATTATTTTGAGATTGATATTAGATAATTTTTATAAAATTGGTATTAATAGTTAATTTGATGTAAAAGTGAATTGCGATATTTTCTATGATGTTACGAATATTTTTGGATTGTGGTACATTTTTATGGTGTGTTAACTTTTGACATAGTCATTAATATAATTTAATAGTTAAATATAGTGTTAATTCATGTATAATATATAATGTTTTTATGGTTTCATGTCATGTAAAATAATTTTAACTTGTAATATATGATTAGGGTATACATCTACTTTTATATATGATTAATTAATAATGATGTTTTTAATCTCGATATAACCAAAGGTCATACGGAAGATGCCTCTATAGAACATAAATATTAATTGAAAACTATGTTAATAATTTATTTATAAATCTTACTTATAAATAATAAATTATACTATTAAGGAAGTAATTAATTTAAGATAGATATAATCCAAAATTCCTAACATTTTATAAATTTTTTTTTGAAAATTAATACTTTGTGTGAAAAGTTATCTTAGACACAACACTGAACCAGAATGATGTAAAAAACATTAGAAAAATGTTATTATAGAAATTTAAGGATAATAAAACCACTAGTAAAATTATTTTAATTAATTTGGAATGCATGAAAAATAGGATTAAAAAAATAAGGATAAAAATGGAATTTTTCAGCGAAATTAGTTTTCCTTTATATATAAGATTTTCATTTTGAAAATGAATTTATAAATTTCAGAATTTAAATTATTTAAAATTAAAATAATATTTTTATTCAGATTATTAATACTATATAATAATTAATTTTTAGGATTTTTCAATGAATTTATATTTTTTGTGAATATTAAAAATAAAGTTTTTTCCAAAAAACTATCACTCTTATCACATTTTGTGAAAATAAGAATGGAATAAAAGTTCATGAAACCATTTTTTTCAAAAAAAGTTTATATATTTTATAAATAATTTAATACATTAAAGAAAATATGTTTTATTTATAAAAATCATGGTAAACATTTAGTAAACTAATGTAGTATTTCACACTAAAAATAGTTTTTTGTACAGTTACATTAAAAATTTAATTTTATTCAATCATAAAATAAAATTTAAAAATAGTATTTTATATATTATATCAAAATGTATAGATTATTTTATAAATTAACTATCATTATTATGAATAAAAATGAAATTATTACCATTAATATTATTTTTTTTTGATAAGGGTCAAACTATTATTTTTATAGGCTTGTCTAATTAACTTTATATAACATTTATCTAGTATGTTAAATTAATAGATCTCAAATAATGAGTATTATTTTATTTTTAAACATATATATAAATATATCAACCAACATTAAATTTTAAAACAATACTAAATTAGTTAAATAAAACTTAATGAATAAGAAAATATTTTTTAATAAAAAACTATTCATCTATTAATTATATATTTTCATTTGAATAACTATTTTATAATATTTAGAATTGAATTTTAATTAATGAGTATTAATTTAGTATACATCAAATGAATTTATTTTAGGAGTGTTTATTTTATAATTTTATTAAATAAAAAATTACCAGGTTGAAAACTAGTTACCATAGTGAAAACAAAAAAATGTAACATTAAAATTTTCATAATAAATGTCATAAGAAATATTTAAAACGTATGTGGAAATCATAGTTTGAGGATTTATCAACCCAATAGAAACCATAAATCCATTATTTATCACTTTTGGATTTTTTATCCAATGAATAATGTCAATCCATTATTATAAAATATTGGGTATTCAGAAAACAACATTTTTATTCACTTAGAAAAGGGGATCACAACCACAATTTGAATTCTACAGTTTACCTTATAAATTTTCTTGAACCTCTACCCAGCATTCCTATCTATAATTAATTTATATTTTCTAAATCCATAGATCAATATTTTTTAACCTTATACCTCAATTTCCAAAGAGACTTTCAAAAAAATGTTTAAGGTCTCAATGCAAGTAATACTTAATCATTGAATTTTTATTCATAATTATTTACTTACAATAATATCATAATAATAGTAATATAATAAACTTAGTATCATTATTACACTTCAAATTTATTATAAAAAATTTATAATTCATTTTTAATATTTACCATCCACATAATAGAGAAAAATAATATCCATCATTCATATGAACAAAATTCCTTCTCCACAAAATGACATATTCTTTGTTTTCATCTAAAATTATCCTAGAATGTTTTAACATGTTTATTATAGAATAAATATCATTTATATAATCTATTTAAATATTTTAAAATGAAATTTATTATCTACCCTCAGCCCCTAACATTCATTGAGAAATAATGACGCTAATAATACATATGTATGAACCACCACCACCATGAAGTAACAATTTTCATTTTGTTGATCTTTATTATCAATATTTACCAAAAAATCAAATAAGATTCAAAATAACTTTAATAATATAATTATAATTATATTATAGTGATATTATACAACTCTATAATAATACATACCCATCGATATATATTATGTTCTTATTTGGGCTGATTTAACCACCTAAATGAATGATGCTATAAAATAATATCATTTATGATTATGAGAACATAAATAATAATAATACTATTATTTAATAAGAAAATATAATTTAACATGGTTTTCAAATATTTATATTATGTATTTATCTTATTTTTTAAATATCATCTTTAATTGTGAGAATTAATGAAATAAACCATCAACGATTCCATTTTCACAAAATATAACAAAAAAACTTATGAAATGAAATATATGATTTACTAATAAGAAAAAAATATTATATTAACTTAATTTATTTAGTAATTATAAACATGGTATAAATGAATGGGTATCGAAGTATACATCATAAATCATGTGCAAACCAGTTAAAGTCCTAAACACATGACTGTAAAAAAGAAGACAAAAATAAGTAATATATTTATAATAAATGATAACAAATGAAGTATATAAAAGGTAATATGTATTATATGTTTAATAAATTTAATATCATTATACTTATATTCTTTGTAATGGAGGTTAGATCACAATCAATTAAACAAGGAACCAGGATATGTGGTTTTTTATTCAAATTAAATTTCTTGAGACATATTTTATATTATGCACCATGATATATTTGACATGGTATGATTACTAACGAATGAAAGTTGTTTTCACTATTCATGTAGTTCTTATGGGTTTTAATATCCATATTATTTTTTTCTTTAAATATCCTTCGATTCATAGGATTCCCACGATTTAAGGTTTTCTTTTTCTCATTTTCCAATCTATGAGAGATGTTTTATTTTTCACATAGTGCATTTTTATATGGTTTATACACTACAGATTTGTGATATTAATTCATTAATTATCATTTATTAATGTAAATTAAGGTTTTATTTCATGCTCTCTATTAAAATGTATTTTTATTAAATGTTTACTTAAAAGATCATATATTTAAATCATGATACTTTTATAATGACTACTCATAAAGGAATTTTATATTATTTTAAAAACTATAGTAATTTTATTTTTTTATCCCAGTTATTTTAAATATCTATAAAAAACATCATTTCCCCTTGACTCATATTTTTCTAGTAATTAAAACTAACCCTCCCTCTTTTTCTGTTAGGGTAATCCGTTTTTTCATGTATGTATTCATTAGATTCTTTTTTGTGGATATAATAATCTATTTCACAAAAATTTATTAATTTCATTTTCCAATTAATTTATCTTCATTAAATATGTTTAAATAAAATTGTAACATTTTCTCTAAGTTTAATTTTTCTAAAATTGTGTAAATAATATATGTTTATTTTTTTCCTTATTAACACATCTTTCCTCTATTTTTACTTTTTATATGAATATTAATCTATAATATTTCATGGTTTCTAAAATAATTTCTAATAAAATTTATCAATAAAATATAAAAAATTAAATTAATATATTTTGAAAAATATATTTGTATTAATTTTTTTCAATGTGGTTTTTCGAATGATTTAATTCCTTTTTTAACTAACATCAAAATATCTTGATATATTTTATGCTGGATCAAGGATACTCTTTAAATTTGACCATCTAAATTTTTTATCGATTCTTTATGACATATCCTTCTCTATCATAAGTGTAATCCACTATAAACTTTGTCCTACCCAACCATCCAATTTGAATTAGCATAAATTTTCCTCCAATGAATTTCCTAAGTAATTAGAATATTTTGTAATCCTTTGAGTGAAGGGTGTTCAATTAGATTTCATTAGGTCATTAACTAATGAAACTACATCCTTAACTATGTACCCATTATCTATATAATATGAATACCATATTATCTATTATATTGATTAAGGGTTATTTTTTGTTCCCTATACGCACACAGTCAGATCTGTTACCAAAAACAATTTATTTAAACAATATATTTGATAAAAATTTAGAAGAATCATATATATATTTTAAGTCATTTTCATAATTTAATCATTAATACTCATAAATAATCACATAATCACAAAAATGCATTGTTTTTTTATTGGAGGTATGGCAACATAAATAAATAAATTTACAAAACTTGTGAATATTTCTCTATAATTAAGAAAAAATAAACTCAACTCCAGAGTTCCCATGAGTTATTCTCTTATTCATGACATGCTTTACAAAATAATAATAAATTTATGAGATTAAATACATAGTATTGAAAGTCATTTTGATATATGTTTATTCAAATAAATATTCAATAACATGTGGATTAAAGAAATACCTTATTAAAAAAACTAGACAATGATAGATTTCTAGAATCCAAGAAATAAGGAAATATAATATAATATGAATAAACGTACACTATAGAATATTATTATAGAAACATTATATAGTAAACATGATCAATTGGTTATAATAATATGCATACAACATATTAATGTGTAAAATCATAACTAATAACCCTAATAAAGACATATGTTTATAGATCATAATATAGTGAAGTATAAATCATATTCAGTTTCCCATAAAATGATGGATCTAGTTTCACCACATGATTCCAATAACAAAATTGATAAATAATCTCATATTGACATGAATCACTTCATCATTTTCATAAAAAATTTGGATTAGGAATCACTTCATGATTCCAATAAAAAATGTGGAGAAGTTACAAATCCTTAATTCTAATAACAAAAGTGAATCATGTATCACATTTTAATTCCCATAATTATATTATAGTATTAATCATTACAAGAAATAATCAACATAGTGGAGCAAGAACTAATTCCCTATTACCGTACACATAGTAGAGTAGGTATCACTTTAAAATTCCCATAGTAGAGTGAGAATCAATACACGATTCCCATAATTATCTCATGGAATATAAATCAATAACCAATGACTTGAAGGGTGATACACGACTATTCCTTTCAATAATAATCATACATAAATTTATGTTTTTTGAGGAAATGAAATAACTCATATTTAAAACATCACATAATTAACCATGAAAAAATAATGGTTTTATTTAATAATCTATAAAATATTTCGTAATCCATCCTGAGATCAGATTTGGAGTGTGGATCTAAAGTATCCCCCATGTAACTTAAGGATAATTAAGGATGTTGGAAGAGATGAACATTATCATTTTAGGATTATTGAATAAAAACATTAAAAAAGATATGAAATATCCCATTTTGAAATTTTATAATACACATAAAAATTTTTTCTTTAAATTTAAATACATTTATATTGATACGAAATTTTAAAACTAATCATTTAAAATCAAAAATAATTTTCTACAAAAAAATATAATATAAATATTCTCCCAAAAATATTATTTGAGAAGACATCAAAACAACCAAATATTTCTTTTATAAAAATAGAGGAATTTAAAATCCATTTAAAACTCAAGATTTATTTTAAAAAATAAAACTATTACATAAATAATATAAATATATTTCATTTTATTTTAAAAAAATATCAATGTAAAAATAACATGGAAAAAAATTGTAAAACATTAAATGGAAGATTCCTAAAAAAGAATTCTCATATGAAAATAGAAACCATTAAAAGGTTTTGAGAAATATTTTTTACCATAATGAAAATGGATAATTTATCAGTCACATTCAAAATTTATTTTCAAGTAGGTCAAGTAAAAAATTTGGAAAATAATTACTTTTTAAAAATATATATCTAGTAATATATATTTGGAAATTATAAAATGTATTTCAGTATAAATTTTTAGTGGATGATAAAAAAATTGATTTTGAATGGTTGGAAAACCATTTTAATATTTTTAAATATATTTTTTCATGTCCTAAATCAAATGTTTTGGTAATAAAATTTTAATTTGAAAAGAAGTTATTGAAAATTGTACTATAAAATGAGTAAACCCATATGAAAACTTCAATATAGGAAACGAAAACATTATTTTTTCAAATACAGAAAATGGAAATGTAGGGAAAACTATATTTAGAATCGATGATTTTTTGGAAATATTTCACTTTTTTAAGATAGAATTTCTTTGATAAAGAATATTAGATTTAAAATAATAATTCACCGATGAGAGAAAATATGAAATACCATATAATATATGAAATAAAAAAATTTATCAAACATAAAATAATGATTTATCAGGAATAATATAACAACTAAAAAATTAAATTTTAGTTAACCAAATCTCCTTGGGATATCATAATTCCCGAAACAAGAGGCATTAAGAAAGGGATTTATTTTTTCAAAGTGTAAATCCCTAAAAAATAGAAAAGTAAATACAATGAAATTATGGATTATAATGTTCTAAACATAAATGAAATAAGTTTAATATATAAATCTTAATTCAATAAATGAGAAATGATTTTCCAATTACTCTTACAACATTGTTATATTTCAAATTGAAAATCCATGAATGATATAACATGAAATGGATTTTGAAATAAAATGGATTGGAAAAAAAGTTATAATAAATATATCAGATTGAAAACATATACATAAAAAAGGAAATAAGTAGATAATATTAATTACATCTCTGTCAAGATAAATTGACAAGAAAAAAAAATTTCAAAAGTAATATTAATTGAATCAAAATACATTTAATAAAGAACACAATATACGTCTTAAATATTTTTAAATTTCATAAATGGGATAAAATACATCCATTAGTCAGTAATCACACCATATCAATGATATTATGGTGAAAATAAGAAATATGTCTTAGGAAGTTAAATATGAGAAAAAAGACCACTTATCTTATTTACTAAGTTACACTAAATATATTGAATCTACTATAAAAATTTAAATAAAATTAATTTTAGATATCTAAAAACTTTTTAATATTTATAACCATCTATAATATTTATTTTAAATTATCCTCTATATCTATATTATTTAATTACCATTTATTTTCAATATCAGGTGTTAATAATATTGAATATTTTGAACTATATTGGTAATAATTGTGTTGTTATTCATTATCCACCCATTATTAATAATTACTAGATCATATATGGTATTTTAATTTATTATTGATAATTATTTATACTGTAATAATTTCATTTTATGGGACTCTTGGTTATGATCATTAAAGATAAAATCAAAGATGAACATGTTTTTGTGTTTTTAAATTAATGGATGTTGGTTTCATAATTAAAGTGTTGAATATTAATATTACCATTAAAAAAGAAAAAAAATATAGTTTCTAATTAATATTATATAGTATCATATTATATTTTCTTATAGTCATATAGGATACTAATTCATATACTTTTTCTAGAAGGTGGTTAGACTATCCCAAATAAGAACATACCATAATTAATAGATGATTATGAAGTGAATTAATTATAATATTATTATTATAGAGGTAAAGTGAAATTTTTATTGATTTATTAAATTTATATATCATAATTTAATATTACTATAATAAGAAGAAATTTATATGAATCCATTTTATTGTATATAGAAACTATTTTCCCTCTCAGTTCATTCTTTTTCTATAGTATTATTTTAAATGATCATTTGAAGCTCATATAATTAAATTAATATCTTTTTTTATTATTATAATACTAATAATTTCCTAAAATTAAAATTTATCAACTAAATACTCCACTAGTACCATCAATTTATAGAGGGAAAGGGAAAAAAACTGGACGCTTATTTTTTTGTCGTAATTCAAATGTCTAAATAAATGTCATTTTTCACTTAAATGACATAGGGAATGATGGATAACAGTTATTACCAAAAAATTAATAAATTAATTATAATATAAATACTAATTTTATCATGTAATACTCATAAAAATATATTTTTATTTAAATTAAATTAAAGATAAAATGTTATGGAAATGTTAGAACTTACAGTTAGAACATGAGAATTTTCTCAAAAATCTCCTTTGAAATGAAAGAATTAGGTTAAATATTTGGGACTAATGAAGTATTAAAATGTGATAGGATTATAATATTATAGAAATGGTAGAGTTTTATAATTAAATTTGAAAGGATAGGTGTTTTAGGTTGTGCTAGATGTTATTCCGTTTTTAAGTGATGAAAAAACGGAATTTACCACAAATACTCGTTAGTTTTCAATAATGGCATGACAATATTGCATGGTAGAAATAAAAAAATTATGGAAAAATATAATTTATGAAAGATTAAGCTCTATAAAACTCCCAATAATTTATTTTGGAAAAACAATTGGGTGATTTTTGTTTTTCTAATTTTATTTTCAACTTTCACTATAATTAACATTTACTCTAGTACATGATTTTTAAACTCGGTAATAAATTTTAATGAAAAGAATTGAAATTGAAATTTTTAAATAATTTTATAATTTTTGTATCTCATATAACATTGTTTTTTTATTTAAAATTTATATATTTGTGAAATTTTAATTTCAAAATAAATTCACATTTTGTGAAAAAATCATTTTAAAGAAAAGCATGTGTTTGAGACTAAAATTTATGGATTTGTTAAAATTATTAATTTTCTATATTAAAATTACATTATTAGTTAATTATAAAAGAAATAAATGTTATTTGTCTTCAAAAATAAATAAAATAAACATTTTATCAAAATAATATTTAATTTAATGAAATTCCAAAATAGCTTTTTTACTGGAAAATAATTCTTATGTCATTGAAAAATAAGTCATAGTTTTTATAATTTTAACATAGTATTTTTAAATGAATATATTATATCATTAAAAAAAATTGGTTAATAAAATTTACTAATAAAATTTTAGGTCTAACTTATATAATAATAAAAATGTTAAAGTTATAGTTTTGGTTGAAAATGTTTTTTTCATTATGAACATATAAATTATTTATTTTAGTATATATAAAAAATAAAAAATCTATTTTTTTCTCTTTATGAATTAAAAAAATGAATTTTATTTTATAAAATTAATATATTATATATTATACATTATTTTTTTAAAAATAATATATATACTAAAAAACAAATTTTATTGAAAAAATGATTTGTTAAAGATTTTACTATTCTTAATCCTATTTGGTATGCATTTAAAAAATAATAATATATTTTTTATTTAATAGTGGTATTATAATTCCTAATTTTTGTTAAATTTTTATATCTAATATGTATTGGTTCATTTTTTTGGGGTTCTGTGTGGATAAAACTATCAAACATAGTATTACTTTTAAGAAAAATATATTCTAAAATATTGGGTTGTTACATTCTATCCCATAAGTAAATTTCTTATCACTATCTTAATTATCATTATCAAAATTGATAATCTATTTGATCTATAAGAAAAATAATATATATATTATTATTATATGCTGACCAAAAATTTTTAGATAACCAGAGAGTCATTATTTTTTTTTCATAATAGTAATGTGTTGATATTTTTCCTTTACATCAATAATTTTTACCACATATGATTCTTTATATGGATATAGAAGTTTATTGGGATGTAACATTCATAACTTCAATTTCATGATCCTATTTCCAACAAAGTGCTAAAACCAAAATGGTTATTTAAATATCTAATAATTTTAGAGTAAATGATCACATGAAAACCCAAGTCTATGATTTCAACCAAGAAAAAGCCATCATATCAACCTATGTCACTTTTGGTTCAAATTTGAGATAATTGTATCCACATATAGTTCTGTCATTGTAATAAAATTATCCATGGTAATATTATTATTAGGATCTTTAACTAACCATAATTATGTGTTCAAATCCTTCATAATGGTTCATGAGGAGAATTTTAATTTACCAAATCACATCTCCCTAGAGTTTCTAGCTATGTGTGGAGTCTTGGGTCCACTCATCATGCTCCGAGTGAAGATCAAGATGGTTCTCAACGAAAATTATTCATAGAAACTGCACCCTAGAAGGTTAATTCCATAACAGTATCAACATTACATTATATATAAAGTGATGTAATTTCTTGGAAAACCATATACTTAAAAATTCCCCAAAATATCTGGATGTTATACTATACTATGAATAATCCTTAGTGTTTTCAATAAATTTTTATCTTCATAATTACCCATATAACTACTTCAATAATTAAAAATAATTAATCCCTTATCTTGATCAAACTAGAACACTAAATAAACTCACTCCCATGTATTGTTTGGAAAAATATTTATTTAAATATTTTATTCTGTATATAGTGAAATAAACTTATATTTAATTTAAATAATTTTCATTTGTTAAACATTTCATGTAGAGACCCCAAACCTAGAGCCATTTTCTAGTTTATTATATTGAAATATGATATAAGGAATTGCATCCTGAAGAACTGAATGGTTTCGTAGTCTTGTCCACAAATATATATACTTGAATTGACATAACATTTAAAAACAATAAAGACACAAATAATTTTTTTTGATAACCTCACTATTCCCCTTATAATATTCCTTCATATAAATCATAAAACACTTCCTGGTATCTTAGGGATATAATACATAAAAAAGGGGTAAGCTAAAATAGTCATTAATGGTATGTTTTTAGAGAAAGATATGAATAAATAAGGAAAAATTAATATAAAAAGGAAAATAACTGAAACACATTCCATTTAAAAAATAAAGTGAGAATTATTTGACAAGAATAAATGATGATAAAGTAATTCCATAAAAATAATATGTACTTGAAAACATAACCATGGATATTCAAAATAATCAAATAGTCCCATGGAATATAAATAACTGAATTTCTAATGATGGAATACATAATTTTAGTTGTTTATAACATACCACTGAGGCCTTATTCCAGGAAATTTTAATAAATTAGTAAAGACTCACCCAAAACCAAATCTTATTTATCTCAAGGGACCTACCAATACATTGAGGGGTTATATCATGCCCTTCCCATAACATTCTATGTTTAGTTAATTCCTCATATGAAAGGGGTAAATATCAATCAACATGAAAATTCATATTTAATAACTCACTTAAGAAATTTTAATACATACCCCAATCAAATAATAATAATAATAAACAATCAATAGTAACAGGGTGAATAGAAATAAAATTGTACATCCTCAATAAAAATGATTAGAAATCATCCATAGAAAGAATAAAGATGATCTCAATAAAAACAATCCCTATTGGATCATAATTACAATAAAAGGATTGATTTCATTGATGAATATAAATACCAAAAAAATTTGATTAAAAAAATTATTTAGGAATGTAAGTTGTACACTTTTAAAAAATACTTTTAAAACAAAAGGTTAATTTTTTAAAATAAATTCCATTGAAAATAACCACTGAAAATATGTATCATAAAATTTAAAACATATATTTGTCATGATTATTAAAATTTCAATTCATTCTGAACATGTTAAAACAATGTTTTTTGACATTTTTTGTAAAATAAAATGAGAATTTATTTTAACAATAACTCAATGATTCTTCTAAAAAAATTATGTAAACATAAAAATTCTTAAAAATTTAATTGATAAATAATTTTGAAAAGTGTAAAAAAAATTTAAAACGTTTTTAGAAAACATGGGTTTTGATGAAAAATGATTTTCAGCCGAAAAGTGAAATGATGTTAGATTTCCAGAAAAACATTTTCTTAATAATATTATGTATGAAAGAGTATAAAATTGTAATAATCCTTCAAAAATTTATTGAATAAAAATATTTTAGGAAAACATATTGATTTTAAGATAGAAATATCAAATAGTTCACCCAAAGTATATGAAAACATAAACAATCTGGAATAATGATGAGATTTTCAAATAAACCCTTACCACTTTGTAACTTCTGAATCATAGGCACCATAAAATAAATGAAATAAAAATAAACATTAAATACCATTAATATAAATAGACACATGATAAAAAATATCAAATGGGTGGTATGCACCCCACAAAAAGTAAATAAATGGTGAATTTGGCATGTCTCACAGAAGTAAAAGTGAGGCAAGAAACCCATTCCTTAGGCATGATTTCAGTCATACATGTTCATAAATACAATATAATGATTTTATTCATGTTATTAATTTATAATAGTTCTATAATAATAGTAATAATTTCATAAATGATCCTTTTATAACATTTTACCCATTTTTGTTAATAATATTTCATTATTTTAAATACTTTGGGTGATAATTGCCTTGTCTTTTAATGCACGTTTTTTTCATGTATGTTACGATTCTTGTGTATATAATATTTTTATAATAAAAAAAATAATAATAATGTCATAAATATCATATTTATTTAGTATTTATATATTTATATCCATTTACGAATATTGTACATAGAAAACAAATCACATCGCATAGGCTGTATTTACGCACTAGGGACGATATTATTCACTTAACGAGTGAAATGGTAATAAATTGGGTGATATATTAATTATAGAAAAATAAGTTTCATCTAATATATATCACATAAATTCATTATTTTTATCCTTTAAAAATTCCATGTAAAAAACATGTTTAAAAATAATGGCACCGCTTCACGAGGTGGTAGTCCGTTGTACACTCGAGTGACGTTATTATATGTGAAAAGGAATAGAATACTAAAAGTTATAAGTGGTATTAAAATTATTAATTATAATAATATATTAAATGTAATAGAAATGTGTTAAATATATCATTATATCTATTATTGATAGGTGGTGATAAAAAATTAACTATATCAGTTTGTGAGGCGATAGTCCATAGTACATGATCAATTATTTTGTTTCCCATTTGATGAAAGTTGGGATGAATAAATATTATTCAATAAAAAAAATAATATATGTGTTATTTTAGATATTTATATTATTGTTTAGTTTTTGATAATATATAATTTATTTTGGGAATAAAGTAAAAGATAAAGAAAATTATTAAAACAATTACCTTATCAATGAGAAACCTCATTTTGATCCCCTCTTAAGCACAATAGGGATGGTTTTTTGGGATCTTGAAAAAATCTATAATATGAATAATGATGTTTTGGATATATTTATTGAGGTTTTGGTCAAGAAAAAGGGCTTTAGTGGTGTGTATAAGTGAGGGGATGGGGGGACCTTTTATTAGTTGGGAATGGGAACCTTGGTGGAAATCACATGTAATTTTTTTAAAAGAATAAAAAATGATAATGTAATTCACATGAAAAAAGATTCCAAATAACCTTAGGTTAGATTTTGGTATTATATAAAGTTGAAAATGGCCATAAAATATTATTTTAAAAAAATTTATAGGCTATTTTATCCCTTATCTCCTTTGTTTAACTCCACAATAAACCCATTTTTACCATAACTGATGTTATTAATTTATAATATTTCACTGTTTATTTTTTGTAAAAAAAAGTTAAAATTAATAGATAATATAAATCATGATGACTATAAATATATAATCTATTTTTTCAAATTTATTTCATTTATGTGGAAAAGGAGATTTAATATTATATGCACATATGTGATGAAAAAGGAGGTTTTGAAAGCGAAAATTCATATTAATATAGAAGTTTTATGTAACTCCCCAACTCCAGAAGCCTAGAGTCGGTGTATTATTTTAATACATTGGCATGATTACAAGGAATTAAGTTCCAAAAGACCGATCAGTTTATAAGTAATGGAAAATAGATTACATACATGAACGTTACATTACACATTAGAAAATAAAACACAACATAAATTATCCTTTGAGAATTCCATTAATCCCCTAGATTAACCATGCTTATCAATCATAATACACTTCTTAGAATCCTGTTAAAATTAAAACATAGAAAGGGGTGAGTGCATATGCTCAGTAAGGATACCAATATAGGGGTAACTTTCATAAATAAGCATAAAATTTTAAGGCAATGTATAATACTAAAACAAAATCCTTTAAAACTTAAACTTCAGCATAATATGGAAAAGATACAATTAAATAATTCCATTTACTTATTCACATGGAGATTATAATAGTCGAATAATCATATTCAATATCAATAACCACTTTTATAATGATGGAATGCATAATTCCAGACATCATAACCACATAGTCAAGGACTTGTGCCAGGACTAAAAATAGGATTTTTTTCAAGGCCTTGTGCCAAGATACTAGTTTGTCTCATGAGACCTACCGATGCATCAAGGATCTATAGATGGTTCCACTCGTCACTTACTAAGTCCACTGCATTCCTCACATGAACAGGTTTAAACATAACATAAACATTTATATTAAAACTAGCATACGAAATGTCAATACTTTATCCATAAACCATGAATGGTATAAAAATAACACATCCATAGTCAAAAATATCAAAAAACCTTCAATACAATATAGAAGATTTGTATTATAATAAATCAACTTCAAACAAGTTTAAAATCCATCAAGGGATGTTGATATAGATGAAAATGATTTGTAAAAATCTTTGAGAGAAATATCCATTTTTCTTAAAAACATTAAACAGTCACACAATTTAAAAAAGAAGAAATTTAAAGACATTTTTGAATCAAAGTGTCCCATACCACTTTGAAACTTTTTAAAGGAATTATCATTTTAAAAAACATTCATGTCCATATAAATAAATCTTTAATAACCATTTTTAAAACATGGACATTAATGAGAATGATTTAGAAGAATAAATATTTAAAACATTTAAAATGATGTTTTAAGAAAAAAAATCCCTTAAAAAGAATGAATTTGAAATATATTTTATTAAAAATTGACATGGATAATAAATATATCCGAGTAGATACTTACACATAAACAATCTCGTATAATAATGATATTTAGGAATTAACCCTTACCTTGCACTTTTCTTTAGTCGAGGGTATGTTTAACCTCATGTATAAAGACTGTAGTATGTTATTAAATTATACCAGAACCATAATAATATTTTTTATATCATACATGATTCATTTATGACTTTATACTACCCATTTAATAATAATTTCCATGTTAAATTAACATTTTGGGTAATATTCACTTTCTTTATCGTACGTGTTTTTAACTTGTTACTCTTGATTGTATCACTTAGATCATGATTTAAATACTTCCAGAATATAAAAAATTATTTATATATCATATATATTTATAATATAAATATTTATAATAGATTTATATATATGAAATGGAAAACACCGTTTATGGAGACAGTAGCCCGTACATACACATAAATGTAGTTTTTGTTTTCATATCGTATTGAATGGAACCAAGTGAATAATATATATGTAAGTACATAAATAAATAAATAAATATATATATATATATCTAGTATCATTATTATGTCATATATTACATACTTATTAATGATATATATTTTATAATCATCGTTGAATGGTGAATGTGGAAATGAATCTCATCGTGTCGTGGAGACGGTAATCCGTACGTACGCACGAGCGACAATATCATTATATTGATGGAGAAATAGTATGTAATTGGATGATATATTATATATACAGAATCATTAACATGTTATATTTATTATTTACATCATTTATACTCATTATTATACCCATCCAAATAATGAAGTGTTTGAATAACAAACTACACCACGATGTGGAGACGGTAATCCATACGTATGCACGTATGGTGACTTTATCATTTATAGGATGGACAGAATAATTAATATGGTTGTTACAGTTTTTATAATAACATATAAGTATATCTAAGATACTGGAGTTATTATTTTAGAATGTAAACAACAAAGAAAGAGGAAGTGGAAGAAGAAAAGAACTTGAAAGAGGTGATGAAATATTTACCTCTTCTTCGGGTTCTTCCTTTTCATTTGATCAAAAGGGCTCCTTAGGTTGGATTTATGACCAAATTAATGCCTCTAGGATGAAGGTAGGACATTTTAGAGGGTATTTGGGTAGGTTTTGGCTGATCCAAAAATGCTTTGGAGGTGTGAAATTAAGAGAAGGGGAAGTTCCCTTTTATAAGAGAGGCGAGGGTCACTTTAAGAAAAGCTTGAAATATTATTTTATAATAAAATAATTTTCGGTTTGTAATGGATGAAAAATAATTTATTTATAGGATATGATAGGTATGGGTCTAAAACCTCTAAAAATATAGGTTTTAGACATGTTTAGGTCACCATATTAACCTTAACTTTTAGATTTAACTATTAGTTAAATAGTTTGACACTTACCATGTCTCTTTGTATTTTTATATTATATGGTTACTAAACTTACTATAAAATTCCAATTGAACCCCAATTGGTTCTCTAATGTCATATATATTATTATATAAGTATTTTTTGTCAGAACTTAGATTTTTTTGGACTATTATATAAATTAATAATGTAATATTTGTTTGAAAAACTATTTTATGCCAATTTTGACACTATTTGGTATTTGTTTTCTTTAAATCATAACAACATGATTACTTTGAAAAACATTTATCCCAACAACAATAAAATTTCATATTAACCTATAGAATTAGTTTAATTTATAAAAAGTCTCAAATTACATTTATTTGGATATTTATAATGTCAATTATTTTAATATTTCATTAATACGGTAATTACATCATCATCATTGTGTCATAAATAAATTTAATTATTTAATGTCTAAAAATTATAGATAAACTACCATTATGTAGGAAATAGTTTTATATTTCTAATAAATATTTATAGTCAAATTTATATTATGTATAACCCTATATTAAAAATGCTTTAGTTATCAAACTTTGATTTTAACTCTTAACTCTTCTTTAAATAAAATAATAATAAATGTCCTAATCTAATCTAAGTGGTTCAAAGAGGTTCATATTTTATTCCTAAGGTTGTTTTTGGTCGAATTATACTTATCCAATATAATTACCACATGTGTTAGGGTAATAATAATATCATTTTTACCCTTAATTACCCTATTTACTTTTAACCGTGGTAAATAAAAGTCAAAAGATACTATTCCCCAAAAAATTATTTTTATCTTAATGAACCAAATTTTACTTACTAATATCAACCATTTCTCTCAAATTTATTAAATTCAATTCACAGAAGCATTAAAATTATGTTCTATGCAAATTTGCAAATGCTCCTAGGAGGTGGGTAAAAGACGGTAAAAAGTTCAATAAAATTTTTATATATCTAAAATTATTATAAAATGACTCCAATGAATTACATTGAAATTATATAGGTATTATGTATCTATTTTTACCTACAATAAATTTAAATAAAATAAATAATTTTTTAAATAACTATTCTGTTTTAAACAATAACTCATTGTTTTTCACTATTCATCAAAAATTGAATGTTTTTAGAAAATTACCAAAAATTCACCCTAATATAATTTTGATATTCTGAATTCAAAAATGAAGTCTATTTTACCAAATTAAAAACTTATAATTTGAATTTATTAATTTAAAATTAATTCCCGTTGTCAAAACCAAAAGGCGTATTTTTAAGAAATAATAAATATCCAAAGATTGACACTTGTTTATGTCCAATTTCAAAGTGAAATTACTTTGAAATGACCAGAATTGGATTAAATGGTAAAAATATACTCTATTTATACTTCCAAAATATTAAAATTTATAATTTAACACTATATATTATTATGATTAAAAAAGTTGTTTTCAGTTAAAATATAGTATTTTTCATTATTCACCCAAATATGAAAGTTATCATAAAAACACAAAAAATTTATTGAAACTAACTTCTTATGTACCGATTCTAAAGAAGAAGTTTATTTTGTCAAATTTAATATATAAACGTTTCAAATATTGGATTTAAAAAGGGTTCACCATTAAAAGGCAGTATATGTGCATTTTTTGAAAAATATTTGTTTTATCTGAAAAAATTAATTAGTTCTTACATTATGCCTACGAAACTCATAATATGGATTACAAAATTATAAGGATTAAATAAAGTTCAAAATTCAGTTAATACTATCAATAACTGCTTTTGAACGGCTAGTTTGGTAAGTCATGGTGCGCTTGAACTCAGTGTTGTGTGTAGTGAAAGTTATTGAATTACTTTTAGGAAATAACGTACTATGAAATCTTGGAATGTTACATTCTTCCCTCCTTCAATAAATTGCGTCCTCACAATTTGAAATTGTTCTTCGAAAATAAAATGTTGAAAAATGAAAATACCTTTGTGGGAAAACCCACATTGGAATTTGGGTTAATAAAATTTAGTCTTAATAAGAGGAAAAGGGAAATAAAATGGTCACCACCAAATTAGGATCTCGATTAGAAGAACATTTGTGGAAATTAGAGACACATAATTGGAGGAAAAACTTAAATATTTATACGGAGTGATTGAGTTCATCAGTCACAAAAAATTTTAGAATTGAGGGCCTCAAAGCCATCAATCTATGATGATTTAAAATATCATCGGTTCAACAAAACATAAGGTATTAGGATAACACAATTTTAGTTTTAAGATCCCTTACCTAAAGTTTAATAAATAATTTTTTCATAGAACAAGAGAAGAAAAAAAAATATACTTGACAAGTAGAGTTCCATCCTTAAACTAATTTCTACCATAAACTCATCTTTAACTCAAAAACGATAATAGAAATAAAAAAAATCAATTTATCCAATTCGTATAGGGTTCCAAAAAAATGAATTTAAAATTCATCTACCAAACCTTTTAAAAAAACTACATTGTTCGATCTAGGACATCACGTGGGCCAGTGGTAGGTGATAAACCCTTGTAGCCCTTCAGTTGTGGGTTCAAGTCTCGCAGCCTTGCTGGACGCGACGGGTTGTCTCCCAACCTCCGGATTGTCCATTTTATGGAAATCCAAAAATAATCTCAAACTAGACATATCCAAAATACTTCTGTCTAAGCTCACAGTCCAAAATTTATAAGGAAGGTAAACACAATAAAGATCCTTTTTTCCACATAATAACATATTAACACGTTCATCATGTATTCTTTTAAAACACTACAACATCCTGAATTACCATAAAACCTTATTGATTACATTAATGCTTTATTATTCCTTATAGAATAGTGGATATACTCCTTCTATACAAAAATGATGTAAACTCCATCAATGATGGAATATACAAATCATTAATCAGTTTCAAGGTAGTCAAGAATATCCAATATAATTTATCCAAATCAATCATGTATTATTCCAAAATCACTACCTCAGCATCAGAACCATATTATGGTTTATCTTTTTCTCAACCATATATTTTCCAAAAATTTAACCTGCAATTGAGTCACTATTCTTGGTTCCACACAATCTCAAGTCCTTAATGAAATAGTACTGTAGTACAATCCTTATATACTCTATAATTATTATAACATGTACATCATTAATACAATACTCAAATGACACAATACATTAATAAATATGTAAGAAATCTAATCATTCCTCTTCATCTTCGGTAGTATCATAACTTTATTATTATCTAATAGAAGCATTTGGGGTATGCTCTAATTATTTGCACATTGATTTGTGTAGTGCCCCAACTCCTTGCAGATGAAGCATTGTACATTTGAAACTTTTTTCTTACCCTTACAATCACATACTTGGTGTCCTTTTTCTCTACACTTATAAAAAACTATCATTCCATTTAAACATTTACCAAGGTGATTCTTTACACAGTTATCACATATGGGAAAATCCTTATTTTCCATCTTACCTTTATCCATATTTCTCCCTTCCATCATTTTCTTCTCTTTCTTCCCTTCAAAGCCATAGGACTCAGAAAATTCTTTACTTATCTTATTAACACATGATATTATTTCTTCATATGTTGAGAATAAATGGGAGACTATTTCCCTTCTAAATTTTGGATTAATACCATGAAAGATATGATCCTTCTTACTCTTTGGATCAAACGTATTGCTGGAGTTCACATTCCTTCTACTGGGTGCCATTTCTATACAATGGAATACTCTAGGTCAGTTTATGAATTGCAATGAATAATTAAAAACTTGTAAAATACCTAAGGTAAATTGGATAGTTTATGGATATAATCCATAATCATAAAAATATTTTCTTTGAGGAGGTATATTCTCATAAATAATTCATAATTATTTGTAAAGAAAATGAGAATTATCCTAAGCATATCCCTCGGGAGTGTCGTAACCAAGAGTAAAGCAAGGCCTGTTGTCGTGCACCAGTTCTCGTTCGAGTCTAGCTCAAAGCGGTGTTTTCGGGTTTTACCCCTAGTTACATCTGTGCAAGAGCCGCCTCTACCTGCTCGTATCCATACAAGGATATATTTGATTAGAAAACTCACAAAATCTATACATTACCAAAATTCTAGGAAGTTCTTCTATACTAATCCTCAAAGTATATCTTACAGTAATGTGCTCTAATCAGAGTTTATCTAAATCTAGTTTACAAGGTTATTACTAAAATTACTCTAATACCAACTATAATGCCCCGACCCCAAAAGCCCAAAGTCAGTGAATTATTTTAATACATTGGCATGATTACAAGGAATCAAATCCCGAAAGACCGATCAGTTTAGCAGTCTTGGAAAATAGATTACATACATGAACGTTACATTACGCATTAGAAAATAAAATACAACATAAATGATCCATTGATAATGACATCAATACCCTAGCTTAACCCTGCTTATCAATCATAATACACTTCTTGGAATCTTGGGAAAATTAAAACATAGAAAGGGGTGAGCTCAGATGCTCAGTAAGGATAACAATATAGAGGAAACTTTAATAAATAAGCATAAACATTTATGGAAATGTATAAGAAAAAAACAAAAGCCTTTGAAACTTAAACTTAATCATAATATGGAAAAGATACAATAAAATAATTCCATATACTTATTCACATGGACATTCTACTAGTCGAATAATCACATGCAATATCAATAGCCACTTTCATAATGATGGAATGCATAATTCCAAACTTTATAACCACATAGTTAAGGCCTTGTGCCAAGAGTACAAATAGGATTTTGTTAAGGACTTGTGCCAAGAAACTAGTTTGTCTCATGAGAACTACTGATGCATCTAGGAGCTATAGCGGGCTCCACCCATCACTTACTTAGTCTAATGCATTCCTCATATGAAAAGGTATAAACATAACATAAACATTTGTATTAAAACTAGCATAAAAAATGTCAATACTTTATCCATAAACCATGAATGGTATAAAAAAACACATTCAAATTCAAACATATCTCAAAACCTTCAATACAATATGGAAGATTTGTATCATAATAAATCAACTTCAAACAAGTTCAAAATCCATCTAGGGATGCTAATATAGATGAAAATGATTTGTAAAAATCTTTAGGAGAAATATCCCTTTTTCATAAAAACATTTAAAAGTCACACAATTTAGATATGAAGAAATTTAAAGAAATATTTGAATCAAAGTGTCCCATACCACTTTGAAACTTTTGAAAATAATTAACATTTTAAAAAACATTCATGTCCATATAAATAAATCCTTAAAACCCATTTTGAAAACATGGACATTAATGAGAATGATTTAGAAGAATAAATATTTAAAACATTTAAAATGATGTTTTAGTAAAACAAATCCCTTAAATAATCCCTTTGAAAACTCTTTTATGAAACATGGACATGGATAAAAAACATGTATACATAGATACTTACACATAAACAATCTTGGATAATAATGAGAATAAGGAATTAACCCTCATCTTGCACTATCCTTTAGTCAAGGGTATGTTTAACCATCTGTATAAAGACCGTAGTATGTTATTAAATTATACCAAAACCATATTAATATTAATTATATCATAAATGATTCATTTATGACTTTATACTACCCATTTAATAATAATTTCCATGTTAAATTATCATTTTAGGAAATAATCACGTTCTTTATCGTACATGTTTTTAATTTGTTACTCTTGATCGTATCACTTAGATCATGATTTAAATACTTCCAGAATATAAAACATGATTTATATATCATATATATTTATAATATAAATATGTATAATAGACGTATATATATGAAATGGAAAACACCTTTTATGGAGAGGATAGGTCATACGTACGCATAAACGCTGTTTCCATTTTCATATCATATTGAATGGAACCAAGTGAATAAGATATATGTAAGTACATAAATATATATATTTATATCTCTAGTATCATTATTATTTCATATATTACATAATTATTAATGATATATATTTTATAATCATCGTTGAATGGTTAACGTGGAAATGAATCTCATCGCGTCGTGGAGACGGTAATCCGTACGTACGCATGAGCGACAATATCATTATATTGATGGCGAAGTAGTATGTAATATATCATTTATACAGATTCTTTAACATTTTATATTTTTTATTTACATCAGTTATACTCATTATTATACCCATCCAAATAATAAAGTGTTTGAATACCAAACTACACCACGACGTGGAGATGGTAATCCGTATGTACGCATGTATGGTGACTTTATCATTTATAGGATTGATAGAATAATGACTATGGTTGTACCATTTTTATAATAAAATCATAGTATATCTAAGATAATGGAGTTATTATTTTATAATGGAAACAACAAAGAAAGAGGAAGTGGAAGAAGAAAAGAACTTGAAAGAGGTGATAAATATTTACCCCGTCTTCAGGTTCTTCATTTGGATTTGATCAAAAGGGCTCCTTAGGTTGGATTTCTGACCAAAGGAAGGCCTCTATAATTAAGGGAGGACATTTGAGAGGGTATTTGGGTAGGGTTTGGTGGATCCAAAAGGCTTCGGAGGTGTGAAATTAAGATAAGGGGAAGTGCCCTTTTATAAGAGAGGTGAGGGTCACTTTAGGAAAAGCTTGAAATATTATTTTATAATAAAATAATTTTCGGTTTATAATGGCACAAAAATTATTTATTTTTAAGATATGGTAAGTATGGGTCGAAAAAATTTCAACCAATAGGTTTTAAACAGGTTTAGGTCACCATATTAACGTTAACCTTTAGATTTAACTCTTAGTTAAATAGTTTGACATTTACCATGTCTCTTTGTATTTTTAAATTATATGGTTAATAAACATACTATAAAATGCCAATAGAACCCCAATTGGTTCATTAATGTCATATATATTATTATATAAGTCTTTTGGCCAGTCCTTAGATTCTTTTTACTATTATATAAATTAATAATATAATATTTGTTTTAAAAACTATTTTATGTCAATTTTGACATTATTTGGTATTTGTTTTTTTGTTAAAATCATAAAAGCATGATTAATTCGAAAAATATTGATCTAACCAACCCTAACATGTCATATTAACCTAAAAAAATATAGGAATTTATAAAAATTCTCAAATTACATTTATTTGGATATTTATAATATCAATTATTTTAATCTTTCATTAATACGGTAATTACTGCATCATAATTGTGTCATAAATAAAATTACTCATTTAATGTATAAAAATTATAAATTAAATACCATTATATAGGAAATATTTTTATCTTTCTAATGAATATTTATAGTCTAATTTATATTATATATACCCCTATATTAGAAATGTTTTGGTTATTAAACATTGATTTTAACTCTTTTAACTCTTCTTTAAATAAAATAATAATAAATGTCCTAATCTAATCCATGTGAACCAAAAATATTCAGATTTTATTTATAAGGTTTTTTTGGTCGAATTATACTTATCCAATAGAATTAGGACATATGTTAGGGTATTAATAATATCATTTTGACCCTTAATTATCCTATTTACTTTTAATCGTGGTAAATAAAAGTCAAAAGTTACTATTCCCCCAAATTTTTTATTATCTTATTGAACCAAATTTTACTTACTAATATCAACCATGTCTCTCAGATTTTTTAAATTCAATTCACAGAAGCGGTAAAAATAAGTATCATGCAAATTTGCAAATGCTCCTAGGAGGTGGGTAAAAGACGGTGAAAAGTTTAATAAAATTTTTATATATCTAAACTTATTATAAAATGACATCAATGAATTTAATTGATCTTATATAGGAATTATGTGTCTATTTTGACCTAAAATAAATATAAATAAAATTGTAAAGACCCAGAATTCCAGTGAATGTTTTTAAATACATTGAAATTTTACGAGTCCGTAGTTTCTGACGGCGCTTTATTCAGAGGCCCGGTGTGCCTGAAATCAATTTCGGAAGTTTTTTTGGGTACGTTCAGTAAATGTATGTGTGGGTTTTTATAACTTTTGAATCGGTGCTCGAAATTGAAATATGAGGGCACTGATGAACTCACAGCGCTGAATTTCGCTTAAGAAGACTTTCAGTTTGACGACAGTGAGTCGAGAACGAAAGTTAGTTTTTGGCTTTTTTTGAAAAAAATAATAAAATAAAGTACAACACTTTATTTTATTTTTAAGCTTCCATGTGTGAGTGTGGGTAGTTAGAACCTCCACTTGGGAGTTGGAGGTGAGGGAAACCACACCTTAATCTCCCATAAGAGGTTATGATTGTGGGGCCCACCCGAATTCAACCACTCATGGGAGAATAAATAAAGTAGGGACCACACGGGGCCTAACCCCCCTAATGATGGGAGGAGAGGAAAACTTCCCCAACTCCCCTCATTTATTAGGGGGGGGCCCTATTGAAATCCTCAACTCCCATTAAAGGGGGAGAAACTCCCTGACCACTTTCCCTACCTTAATGTGCCAACCCCCCCCCCCCACCCCCCTAATTGATTGTTGCGCCAACTCTTGTGTTTTATTAAGGAAGCCTCTTGGCATCATCTTAAATTTAATATGACACCTCTCATGTTTTAATTAGGGGTGCCAGGTTATTAATTATTATTTTTTAATTACATGACAACATAATAATAGACAAACCCACCTATTATTTTCGTTGGCATAATTCACAATTTGGTGGAGGCCTTGAGAGAAAAGCTAGGGAGAAAAGATCCCAACGAAGAATGTGAAGAACACGATGAATGACAGTGACATCTTCCTCCTTCGACTTCCTCACTCAGATCCTACTGACATGGAGCATCTTCCCTCCTCATCATCATCATCGAACCGACTCACGAGCTTGGATTGGAAGTGTGTGGCAGATGCAACGAATGACAGACTTCTTCGTCTCCTTCTGCGACGCCGTCAACGAACGTCGAACGACGCCTGACAATCAAAAGGTAGGGGGTTTAATTTTTGTGTTGATATTGTACCCCTTTTCTTACCTTCTCCAAATGATATTAACATATTGATGCAGACATTTTTTATGTTCATCTTCTACTTATGTTGAGCCTTTTGTTATCCTCCTAAAAGCGGAGGGTTCGGGCCGACCTCACACGGCCCGACACCCTCCATCGAATTTTCATTGTGATGTTCTTCGAAGCGGAAGCATGGCATGGAAAAGAGGCGACGACCATGAAGATGACGAACAAGGGTCGCGCTACCCATGACCTCTGCGAACCGCGCCGCCCCCATGGCACCCCGACGTGCTTCCTGCGCCCTAGCGAGCTGCCCTGATGCGCTGCCAGCTTGCCCCGCGCACTGCCCGGATCAGTCAACGCCCCATCGGTGCGCTGCTCGGCAACCCCACGCCCCGCTGGCCTACTGCCCGGTGCCCTCGCGCCCCACCGGTGCGCTGCCCGGTGCCCCCACGCTCCGTCAGCGCGCTGCCCGGTGCCCCCTTGCCCCACCGGCCCGCTTCCCGGTGCCCCCGCCAACATGCTTCCCAACGCCCCCGCGCCCCGCCGACGGCCTGCCCAACGCCCCCACGCCCTGCCGGCGGCCTGCCCGACACCCCCGAGCCCTGCCGGCAGCCTGCCCGGCCCCTACCAGTGGCCTGCCTGGCACCCCGACGCCCTGCCCGGTGCACCCGTGGCCTGCCGGTGACCAGCCAGCCTGCCCATGCCCCGCACGGACTACCTGCTCACCTCCCGGCCATCGACCACACATTCCGACCCGCGGAACCCACCCGTAGTGTCGCTGGCCGAACCGACCTGGTCTCCCGGGCCGAGTTACCGAGCTGACTAGGTGGCGACTATCGGGCCGAACTGCCATCGCGGTCCGCTGGGCCGGGCCGAGTCAAAACTTAGTGGTCTGACCCGACCAATAGGCCGGGTCAGACCCAGCGAGTCTGACCAGGTCAACTCACACTGGGTCTGTGCAGACTGGGTTGGGCCGAGTCAGTCTGACCAGGTGGGACCGGACCCGGGCCCATTACTGACCCATTACCTTCTTGGGCCATATCATTGGCACCAGACGTCCGTTTGACAAACCGTCAGCGGCGCCGATATTATTGGAGCATAACCATCCCTTTGAGTATACCCCACTGGAGTTTAGGGTATATTTGAGTTACGGCTAGGTTGGTTCGTACACAAATCCAACCGGGCCCCCGGGAATAAAATGCTAATAACTCACAAACCAAGCGTCTGATTGACGCGCCGTCTGTTGCGTTGAGACCCCTATGATGTGTAGGTTCTTTGAGATACTTCCACGTGAGACTACGTGACACTTGGAGTATCGACCAGTAGCTTATGGAGCGGATCCTCCTGGAGATGGGCAGACAGAGTTCAGAGACCTAGTAGCTGAAATACCTGATGACTGCTTGACCAATTTGACTCGGAGTGATTTGACTAGCCTAGTGGAGAGCTCCCGGTATTTGGCGGCAAACCCCTGTAGGACAGAGCACCTGGTAGTTGGAATCAGACCTGCGGTACTCAATAGGAGGAGTATCTCTGTAGGCTATAGGGGGAGCTCCCGGTATTTGGCGACCGACCCACAGTAGACGGAGTGCCCAGTTTGGCAGCAGACCCGTGGTACTCGACAGGAGGAGTACCTCAGCAGTCCAAGGTTAGTGAGAAGTGCCTCGGTGTCATGACAGGCCCACTGTACCCGACAGAGGAGGAGTTCTCCAACAGCCGTGGTTTCGATAATAAAAATCCTGGTTTGAGCTGAGTCAATGACCTTTGTGTTTTCCTCATGATTGAGATGGGTAACTTGATAACTTATGTATATGTATGGGCATATACATAAATAATGGTTATCCGTTGAAATCATACTTTGTGGTTTATCCTTGTAGGATTTTGTGAGACCTTCAGGGTCTCAGGGTCCATACTTAGTATTATTATACTCACCCCTGCACGGGCTATGCCCGCACCTCGTTGTGTTGGATGCAGACGACAGACAATGCTGATCGAGGAAGAGTGTACAAGGACTGGACGACACCTGGAGGTGGACCTCACAAAAAGTCTGTACCCCGAGGAGACGGATGGACGTGGAGAACTGAGGAGGCTATCTGTACCTACCCTTCAGGTAGGATCCGTGGTGGACGATCCAGGAGCTGCTAGACACCTTCCAGCTATTTGTCTTTTTAGTTGTACCTTTTTGTCCTTTCCAAGTACTTTACTGTTGGGATTGTATTTCTGTCCCAACTAATTTCAGCATACTTTTTATACAATTTTTACTTAGTGTTTTATTCTGCTTGTACTCTGGTTGTGTGTGTTTACAATTTATAAAGGAAATGCCTTCCCAGTTTTAGGGGATTATGCCTTTGGTGCCATTCGCCAGACCCTGGCCCATGGAAGGCAGGCTTGGGGTAGTCACGATACCAGCCTCGGGGGATGGTTCATGACAAATTGGTATCAGAGGAGTTACTTCTAACACAGAACTTAGGACTCTGATATTTCTTTTCTGTGAAGAAATAGTGTTAAGTGTACTGAGTGTGGTTTTCACTTCCGAGAGTCCAGTGTTGGTGCGGCGGTCGACGTATCCATACACCAGGACCCTGACTACTGATTTTGGACTTTGTACACGAAAACACAGATTGCATGTGTGTTTCAAAAGTTTTCTATAAGTTAGATCAAACCAGGTTAGCTCACCAGGTATAAATGTTTTGACCGTGTATCATCTATTTATTTCAAGATGCCTCCCTACGGACGACCAGTTAGAGCCCCAAGAGTTGTACGCACTGATAGCCCACCGAGCGATGAGGCTTCGGTGAAGGGCCCATTTCTAGTTGAGGCACCAGTGAAGGCACCAGTGGTGAAAATTTCCGTTGGGCCACCGATGCCACTACCCCCAGTAGTAGACGATGCATGCCACTTGAGCGCATTGCACGAGTTCTAATTCCAGAGGCCACCCAGGTTCCGGGGAGAGACGGACCCACAGACGGATGAGGATTAGATGGAGGCTGTGGTGAGAGTATTCATGCTAGTAGGGACACCAGCCGACTTCATGGTGATCGTTGCTTCCAGCCTCCTTCAGGCAGCAGTAGGCATATGGTGGAGCCCAATGCTCCAGATTCATGATGAGGAATCACTTCTATGGGAAGGCTTTGAGAGCCTGTTCTGGGCAGAGTTTGTTCCAGAGACCCTACGAGCAGTGCAGATACAGAAGCTACTGCAGCTATAACAGGGTAGCATGATGGTGGTGCAGTACTCAGTGAGGTTCACCGACCTCTCATGCAACTCCACTGATATGGTACAAAACTCGTTATTCAGGGCCTATACCTTTGAGCATGGACTTAGGCGATAGATCAGATCTTCAATTATCTCCCACATCATCCCGACGTAGACAAGGGTGTTGGAGCGAGCCCTCCTAGTGGAGATTTTCCTTGCTGAGCAGTCTCCAGCAGCAAGACCCACCTCTAGTCGACTTGTAGAGGAGTATTCTGTAGCTGGTAGTAGAAAAATGACATAGAGGTCTAGGAGGACTAGACCCACAGGTGGTCGACTGCATGACTCAGGATTGGTTGTACGGGGCACCCAGAGTGGAGACAGAGCCAGACATTCCAGGAGCAGGCAGTGTTTCTCATGCGGCGGGATTGGTCACATGGCTCGTGACTACCCGACCTACCGTTCTGACGATCATACAACAATTGAGGGACCTCCCAGGCAGAGGCAGAGGCTCGATCGAGGCAGTCTGTAGGGCGCAGGCGGACGTGGCAGAGGAGCTGGTCGTGCAGCTGGCGGTGGATGACGTTACGAGGTGCTAACACCACCACCAGCAAGAGGTCTAACCTGACCACAGGGAGTGGGTGGACAGGGAAAATCACAGCTTCAGGCATCTGAGGGCTACGATAACGGTGGTCCGGAGATGATTCGAGGTACGATCTGTGTCTAATCCACCTTAGCTGCAGTTCTTATAGACACTGGTTTCAGTCACTCTTTCATTGCCACATCCCTCGTTTGAAGCTCAGAGATTTTGACAGAGCTGTTGGCTCGATCATTACGACTAGAGACTCCTATGGGAGCAGACTTGATGATTATGCACTGGTTCCGGAAGTGTGAGCTTACTCTAGGAGGCGAGAGCTTCGGTTGAGATCTCCTCGTAGCGGCGTCGAGGCCTTACGGCGTCATCTTGGGTATGGAATGGTTATCTAAAGTCCATACTCAGATTGACTGCATTAGGCACAAAGTGTGGTGTGTCCACATAGATGGGACTAGGTTCATCTTCACCGGTGAGAATGGAACCTTTGCAGCGCAAGACGGACTTACTCAGAGGAGGGTATAGCCGATCACTCACCAGTCGGCTTGCCTCACCCTCAGAGCAGTTGATGTGGAGAGTTCGACATATCATGTAGTGGTGGACTGGTACGTGGATGTTTTCCCTAACAATGTTCCAGGACTACCTCCACATAGATAGGTGGACTTCTACATTGATCTGTACCATGGGAAGACACCGATATCTACTACAGCATATCGGATGGCTCCCACTGTGCTTTGTGAGCTGCGGGTATAACTAGAGGACTTGCAAGGGAAGGGATTCATCCGGCCCAGTGTTTCTCCCTGGGCAGCCCTGATTTTGTTCTCTAAGAAGGCGAATGAGATCTTGAGGCTTTGTGTTGACTATCGTCTCCTAAACCAGGTGACCGTGAGGAACAAATACCCAATCTTGAATATTGATGACCTCTTTGATCAGCTCAAGGGAACTCGATGGTTCTCAAAGATAGACCTCAGATCTGGCTATCACCAGCTTAGAGTTCGAGACGAAGATGTGCATAAGATATCCTTCACGTGTCAGTATGAACACTATGAGTTCTTGGTTATGCCCTTCAGCGTAACCAACGCTCCACCATTGTTCATGAGTCTCATGAATAGGTTCTTCCAGCCTTACCTCAATCGCTTTGTCATAGTCTTCATCGACGACATACTGATCTACTCAACTACTGATGAGGATCATTCCTACCATTTGTAGGTAGTACTAGATACACTCTGAGAGCAATAGTTTTATGTTAATCTCTCGAAGTTTTACTTTTGGATTCAAGAGGTTCCCTTTTTGGGACATGTCATCTCAGAGGCTAGAGTTGTAGTGGATCCAAAAAAGATTGAGGTGGTACTTGCTTGGAAGCCACCCAGGAGTGTGACGGAGGTACGGAGTTTTCTGGTCTTGGCCGGATACTATCAGAGATTCGTTCCAGACTTCTCCAAAGTTGTAGCACCACTATCAGCCTTAACGAAGAAGGGTAAACCCTTTGTATGGTCGGAGAGATGCCAGCAGTGCTTTTAGGAGCTGAGGTAGAGGCTGACTAGTGCCCCCATCTTGAGGCTTCCAGAGGACGGTGTTGGGTACTTAGTTTACTGTGATGCATCAGGGACCGGACATGGGTGTGTACTGATGAAGGAGCGAGCAGTGATCACATATGGTTCTCGGCAGCTGAGACAACATGAGTAGAACTATGCTACCCATGACCTGGAGTTAGTAGCAGTGGTCTTCGCCTTGAATATGTGGCGGTACTATGTTATGGGTGAACGTTTTACCGTGTACTCTGATCACCAGAGTCTCAGGTATATCTTCTCTCAGAAGGAACTGAACCTGAGACAGAGGAGATGGCTTGAGTTCCTCCAAGACTATGACTTTGAGATAATATATACTCCTGGGAAGGGGAACATTGTTGTGGATGTGCTCAGTAGGACTCGTAATCAGCTGATAGGAGAGGCGACAGAGCATCTAGCTTCCTTACAGATATCCTTTATGGATATAGATGGAGCAACCTATCTACAGTCTCTTACAGTCACTACCCCACTTCTTCGGTGAGTTAGGGCGGCGCAGCTTGGGGACGCTGACTGTGAGACGCGATGTGCTTAGATATCCACAGGGTAGGCACCTGATGGATTTTTTGAAGCTAGGGAGCACATCATCCTCTTCAGAGGACATACCATGGTACTAATTGCACATCATGAGGAAGAGTTGAGGGAGTTCCACACTTCCCCTCTAGCGGTACATCCAGGAGTGGAGAAGATGTACCAGGACCTTCGACGACAGCACTGGTGGCCAGGTATGAAGAAGGCAGTAGCGGAGTTTGTCTCATGGTGCCTCACTTGTCAGCAAGTGAAGGTGGAGCACCAGGTACCAGCAGGCTTGGTACAGCCCTTAGAGGTCCCATAGTGGAAGTGGGATGGGATATCCATGGACTTCATGATGGGTCTTCCATGTACATCCAGGAGTCACAATTCGATATGGGTGATCGTTGAATGAATCACCAAGTTGGCCCACTTCATACCGATCAGAGAGCAGGGCTCAGTTGAGAGATTGTGATTCCTCTACATGCATAATATTGTGCATTTTAATGGAGTACCTACTTCTATTTTCTCTGACCGTGACGCACGGTTTTCTTCCCGGCTATGGAAGGGGTTGCAGGAAGCTTTCGGGACGCAACTTCACTTGAGCACTGCCTTCCATTATTAGAAGGATGGTCAGACCGAGAGAACCATCCAGACCCTCGAGGACATGCTCCGTGCATGGGTCCTCGACTTCGGTCACAGCTAGGAGGATCACCTACCTTTGGTGGAGTTTTCCTACAAAAAAAATATCACTCGACCATCGGTATGACACCTTTTGAGGCCTTGTATGGCCGACCTTGCAGATCGCCACTGTGCTGAACAGACCCAGGGAAGTCAACACTTGTGGGACCAGAGATGGTACGGGCTACCATAGAGAAGGTGCAGATCATCCAAGAGTGAATGAAAACTGCATAGAGGTGGTAGAAGTCTTATGCTAACAGGAGAAGGAGACCTCTGGAGTTCGAGGATGGCGACCACGTCTTCCTACGGGTCTCACCTCGACAGGGTCTATGGAGATTTGGCCGAGGTGGCAAGATATCTCTGAGGTTAATTGGACCTTTCCGGGTCCTTATCAGAGTAGGTGAGGTGGCTTACTACTTGGATCTTCCACCTCAACTACATCGGGTGCACGACGTCTTCCACGTATCTCAGCTGAAAAGATACGTGCACGACCCGTCCCACATCATCGACCACGGGGAGCTGGACATTGATGACGGGGTAACATTAACGGAGGTTCAAGTGGAGATTGAGGATTGATAGGTGTGGTTCCTATGTTGACGGTCGATACCTCTAGTGCACGTTCACTGGCAGCACGGGAACCTCCGGGAGAGCACATGGGAGTGAGAGGCTCAGATGTGTGCTTAGTACCCCCTTTTGTTCCTTTAGTTCGAGTTGTATCTTATGGGGACGTAAATCCCTAAGGTGGGGAGGATGTAAAGACCCTGAATTCCCTTGATTTTTTTAATACATGGGAATTATACGAGTCCACAGTTTCTGACAGCGCTTGATTCTGAGGCCCGGTGTGCCCAGAATAAATTTCTGAAATTTTGTTCAGGTACATTCAGTAAACGTACATGAGGGTTTTTATAACATTTGAATCGGTACTCGAAATTAAAATTTGAGGGCACCGTTGAACTCGCAGCTTCGGTTTTCACTTAAGAAGACATTCACTTCGACAACAGTGAGTCGATAACAAAAGTTAGTTTTTGGATTTTTATGAAAAAATAATAAAATAAAGTACAACACTTTATTTTATTTTTAAGCTGCCATGTGTGAGTGCGGGTAGTTAGAACCTCCAATTGGGAGTTGAAGGTGGGGGCCACAACAGATTAACCTCCCATGAGAGGTTATGATGGTGGGGCCCTCCAAAATTCAACCACCCATGCGAGAATAAATAAGGTAGGGACCACATGGGGCCTAACCCCCTAATAATGGGAGGAGAGGAAAACTTACCCAACTCCCCTCATTAATGAGGGGGGTGCCCTCTTCAATTCCTCAACTCCCATTAAATGGGGAGAAACACCACAAAAACTTTCCCCACCTTAATCTGCCAACCCCCCCTAATTAATTATTGCCCCAACTCTTGTGTTTTATTAAGGAAGCCTCTTGGCATCCTCCTAAATTTAATATGACACCTCTCATGTTTTTATTTGTGGTGATGGATTATTAATTCTTCTTTTTGAATTACATGCCAACATAATAATAGATAAACCCACCTATTATTTTCATTGGAATAATTCACTTTTTGGTGGAGGCCTTGAGAGAAAATCTATGGAGAAAAGCTCCCAACGAAGAACGCAAAGAACGCGAAGAACAGCGACGACGTATTCCTCCTTCAAATTCCTCACTCGGATCCGACCGACATGGAGCATCTTACCTCCTAATCGTCATCATCTAACCAACGCACGAGCTTGGATTGGAAGTTTGTGGTGGACACAATGAACGATAGACTTCTTCGTCTCCTTCCGCGACGCCGTCAATGAACGTCAAAGGACACCCGGCAATCAAAAGGTAGGGGGTTAAATTTTTGTGTTGATATTGAACCCTTTTTCTTACCTTCTCCAAATGATATAAAGGGATTGATGCAGATGTTTTTGATTATCATCTTCTACTTATGTTGAGCCTTTTGTTATCCTCCTAAACGCGGAGGGTTTGGGCTAACCTCACACGGCCCGACACTCTCTGTCAAATTTTCATTGTGATGTTCTTCGAAGCGGCAACACGACATGGAAAAGTGGCGACGACGATGAAGACGACGAACAAGGGCCATGCTACCCACGGGCTCTGCGAACCGCCCCGCCCCCGCGGCACGCCGGTGCACTTACCACACCCTCACGCGCTGCCCCGGAGCAGTGCCCGCATGCCCCGCGCGCTGCCCGGCTCTGTCGGCGCCTTGCCGGTGCGCTGCACGGTGCCCCCGCGCCCCGCCGACGTGCTGCCCAACGCCCTGCCGACCCGCTGCCCGGTGCCCTCGCTCCCTGCAGGAACGCTGTCCGACACCCCCCGTTCCCCGCTGGTGGCCTGCCCGGCGCCCCTGCGCCCCGCAGGCGGCCTGCCTGGAACCCCCGTGCCCTACTGAGAGCCTGCCCGACCCCTGCCGGCAGCCTGCCCGGCACCTCGGCGCCCTACCCGGTGCACTAACGGCCTGCCAGTGACCAGCCGGCCTACCCGCTCCCCGCGCGGCCTACCTGTCGGCCTCCCGGCCATCGGTCTCCCGAGCCGACCCGCGACACCCCCCCCCCCCCGCGGTGTCGCTGGCAGAACCGGCCTGGTCTCCCAGGCCGAGTTATCGAGCCGCCTACATGGCGACTATTGGGTCGAACCGCCTTCGCGGTCCGCTGGGCCGGGCCGAGCGGGTCGCGTCAAAACTTAGCAGGCTGACTCACCCAATGGCGCGAGTTAGACGCAGCGAGTCTGACTGGGTCGACCTAGACCGGGTTAGCCCAGACTGGGTGGGGCCGAGTCGGTCCGACCAGGTCAGACCGGACCCGGGCCCATTACTGACCCATTACCTTCTTGGGCCATATCATTTGCACCGGACATCCGTTCGACGAACCGTCAGCGACACCGGTATTCTTGGAGCATAACCGTCCCTTTGAGTATACCCCACTAGAGTTTGGGGTATAGTTGAGTTACAGCTAGGCTGGTTCGTACACGAATCCAACCGGGCCCCCGGGACTAAAATGCTAATAACTCACAGACCGGGCGTCCGATTGACGCGCCGTCTGTTGCATTGAGACCCCTATGACGTGGCGGTCCTTTGAGATACTTCTACATGAGACTTAGTGACAGTTGGATTATCTACCAGCAGCTCGTGGAGCGGATCCTCCTGGAGACGAGCATACAGAGTGCGGAGACCAATTAGCTGACAGACCTGGCGACTTCTTGACCGATTCGACTTCGAGTGATTTGACTAGCCCAGTGGAGAGCACCCGGTATTTGGCGGCAGAACCATGGCGGACGGAGCACCTGGTAGTTGGCTGCAGACCCGCGATACTCGATAGGAGGAGTAACTCTATAAGCTATAGGGGGAGCGCCCGATATTTGGCGGTAGACCCACAGTATATGGAGCGCCCGATTTGGCAGCAGACCCGCAGTACTCAACAGGAGGAGTACCTCAGTAGTTCAGGGTTAGTGAGAAGTGTCTCGGTGTCCTGATAGGCCCACTGTACCTGATAGAGGAGGAGTTCTCCAGCAGCCGTGGTTTCGATAATAAAAATCCTCGTTTGAGCTGAGTCAATGACCTTTTTGTTTTCCTCATGATTGAAATGGGTTACTTGATAACAAAGGTATATGTATGGGAATATACCTAAGTAATGGTTATCCGTTGAAATCATACTTTTTGGTTTATATTTGTTGGATTTTATGAGACCATGAGGGTCTCGGGGACCCTACTGATTATCGTTATACTCACCCCTTCACGGGCTATGCCAGCACCTCGTTGTGTTGGATGCAGACGACGGTCAACACTGACTGATGTAGAGTGTATGAGGATTGGACGGTACCTGGAGGTGGATCTCACGATGAGTCAGTACCCGAAAGATACAGACGGACATGGAGCACTGAGGAGGCTATTTGTACCTACCCTTTAGGTAGGATCTTTGGTGGACGATCCATGAGGTGTTAGACACCTTTCAACTGTTTGTCTTTTTAGTTGTACATGTTTGTCCTTTCCTTGTACTTTACTGTTGGGCTTGTATTTCCAACACCTTTACTTTCAGAATACTTTTTCATATAGTTTTTAATTAGTTTTTTCTTCCGCTTGTACTCTGGTTGTGTGTGTTTACGATTTATAAAGGCAATGCCTTCCTAGTTTTAGGGAATTATGCCTTTGGTGCTAGTTTCCAGCCCCTGGCCTATGGAAGGCGGGCTTGGGGTAGTCACGATATGGGCCTCAGGGGACGAGTTTTGACAAAAATAAATAATTATTTACATAAAAAGTCAGTTTTAAACAATAACTCAGTGCTTTTCACTATTCATCAAAAATTGAAAGTTTTCTGGAAAATACAGAGAATTCACCCTAAGATAATTTTAATATTCCAAATTCAAAAAGGAAGTCTATTTTATCAAATTCAAAACATAGACATTTTATTTATTAATTTATAATTAATTCCGTTGTCAAAACAGAAAGGCACATTTTTAAGAAACAATAACTATCAAATGATTGACACTTGTTTATGTCAAATTTCAAATTGATATTACTTACAATGACCAGCATTGGATTAAATGGTAAAAATATAATCTATTTATACTTCCAAACCATTATAATTTATAATTAAACACTATAAATTATTTTTATTTAAAAAGTTGTTTTCAGTTAAAATATAATATTTTTCACTATTCACCCAAATATGAAAGTTATCAGAAAAACACCAAAAATTTATTGAAACTAAATTCTTATGTCCAAATTCTAAAGAATAAGTTTATTCTGTCAAATTGAATATATAAAAGTTTCAAATATTGGATTTGAAAAGGGTTCACCATTAAAAGGTGGTAAAGTGCATTTTTTGAAAAATACTTCTTTTATATGAAAAAATGAATTTGTTCTTACATTATGTCTAAGAAACTCATAATATGGATTCTAAAATTATAAGGATTATATAAATTTTAAAACTCATTTAATACAATTCATAACCTCTTTTGAACGACTAGTTTGGTAAGTCATGGTGCGCTTGAACTCAGTATTGCAGGTAGTGCAAGTTATTGAATTACTTTGAAAAAATAACGTACTATGATATCTTAGGGTGTTACATTTTAAGTATAAAATTTTAAAATTACCGTGATTACAATGAGATAAATAGGTTAAACATTAATATAAATTAACTTATTTTACTTTATATGAAATTAAAAATATAATTTATCTTATTATGTAATTTATAAGAAAACACAATTTTTAGTAAAAACCTGTATTTTTCATTATCCATTGAAAAATAAAAAATTTAGAAAAATTAAAAAATAATTACCTAGGATAATTGTTATATGATTATTTCAAAAATTAATTTTATTTTTTCAATAACATTTTCTAAATTTTGTTAAAAATTGATTATAAATGTTTTGTGCAAAACGTGAGTAAAATGGTTTTCTGAAAATTACAGTATGTTAGAAAACATTTACTCTATATTAAAATGATTCATATTTTATTTATAATATATAGATAAAGATTAAATTTATTTAATACATTATTAAAAAATAGTATTTTCATAATTTAGTTAGTAATATTTATACGCTCCAAATTAGTGCCTAAGTTATAATGGTCATGTTTAAATAATAATATTTTAATAGTGTATCATTCTTCGTTTAGCCCAAGTGTTGTGATCACCGCAAGATATCAAAGGTATTGAATTCATATAAAACTAAATGTATAAAAATTATCGGTATGTTATTTACTATTCTATTTGTGGTGATATTTTTGATACTTGTATCGAACATGGCGTTTTTTAAAAACTACCGAGGTGTTACACTCCCCCTTAATGAAATTTTATCATCAAAAATTAATTTTATTATTCATAATAAAAGGCTTAAAATTTAAAAATAAATTAATTGAAAACCATATTCATAAAAATTGTTAACAAAAAATCCTCTTAATAAGAGTGAAAGGGATGTAAAACTGTCATATAAAATACCACATAACCAGTTTTCAATGTGTGTGAACATTATTTGGAAATGAAAAAAATAGAAATCAAATGGAATAAAAATTACAAAGGATTAATAGAGAGTGATAGAGATCATTGATCACATGAAATTTGGTGATACCTATAAGTTTAACAACCACAAAACCATAAATATGTGATGAGTTTAGGTACTTTTTTATTCAAAATAAATGAAGGTACTAGGATAAAATTTTTATTTCATGATCCTTTCATAGAGTTGAGGAGTTATTTTATAATATAAATTGATAATTTATAGAAATATAATTTCTTGATATATTTATATTTCATAGGAACAATTTCATCTTTTGTTTATAATTTTATAAATTACCACTTCATTTCTTACTCCAGTAAATGAACATCAAAGGCATATTTTTTATGGTTGAAGTAAAAAAATTTCCTTTTAATGAATCATAATATCCATAAGATAGTAATTTTATATTCCTTAAATCATTAATAAAACAAAATTGTTATCACACATAATGAAATAACCCCAAAATTTAAACATAATCCATTTCATAAATGGTTATCCTTGGGACTCGTCCAAAATATTTTTGACCAAATTCAAAGTTTATTTGTTTTGAAGTAAAGTCAATAAATCAACATCATATTCCCCAAAAAATATAATGTTGATCATAATTTACATTCAAAATATTTTAATACTTTTATATTTATAAAACCTTAATTAAAACCATTATATTTAAAAAAACATAATTATAGGTTGTCAAATGTATCCCATAGATCCAAACATGAAGTAAAGTTTAGAAAAGATAACATAAACCATAACTCGCTAAAACAATTCATCATCACAAAAACTATATCATAAAAATAACATTATTATATCAATGTTTAGAACATATAAAGGGTTTCCCTCCCTTAATCATGTGTTTTGAAAGAGGTTCAACTTGTCATTAAATCAATTTTCATAGTCGTTGGTACCATTCAACATATGCTCTCAAATCCTTAAAGAAATAGTACTATAGTAAAATCATTATACATTATATAATTATTATAACAAAATTATAATTGATAACAATACTCATATAACATAATTAATAAATACTAAAATATTCACATTATTAATTCTACTTTGTTTATTGTAATAGATTATGATTTACCTTGATTCCATTACTTATTTTGAGTCATATTCCCTTGATTCTTGGGGAATTCATTTCCAAAGTTCCACATCTCCTTATTATGGAATCATTGAAAATTGGAATATTCTTTCATACCATTTCAATCGTGATTATGGTTTCCTTTACCTCTATACTTTCATAAAAATAATTCACTTTTTGATCATTTACAATGGTGTATCCTTCCCTAAGTATCACATGTTGGAAAATCATAATTTACCTTCCACCCATTATCCATATTTTTTTGTCAACCTTTTCTTCTCTTTATTACCTTAAAATACTTAAGGCTTGGGTAATTTTTTTATCTCTCTTGATATAATATGATACTAGATCCTCATATGATGAGAAATTTTTATATAATAGTTATCTTCGAATTATATCATTAATACCATCAATGAAAAGATTATTATTACCCTTTATATCAGATGAATTAATACAATATCTATTCCTTACACTATTAACAATTTCTAAATGATGACATACAATATATTAGATAATATAATTATGAAACATATGTTATAATAGCAAGGCTAGTTTAACACATAACATAAATAGAAAAATTTATTCAAAACTAATGAATTTATCATAAACATTGTTCTTTAGGGATATCATTATTTTCAACTTATTTTAAATGATTTATAAAGAATATTTTATTTATCCTTAGAATATCTCATGGGAGTTTCAAACTAGCGGAATAGTAGAGCCTGTTGTTGTGCACAAGTTAGTGATCTAATTAATCCCAATACACCTTTTTTTTGATTTATTACCCCTAGGTACATATATGAAAAAACCATGTCCACTTGTAGTATCCAAAAAAAGATGTATTTACTTGGGAAAACCATATAATATCTTCCTTACTAAAAAATTATGATGTTCTTCTATACATTTCCTCAAATTATATCATACATCTCTTTTCCCTAATCATAATTTTTCAAAATCTAGTTCCCAAAGTCCCTACTAACATTCTTTTGATATAAACTATAGTGACTCTGACCCATGTACCGTGAAGTCGATGTCCACATTATTATAACCTCTCATGATATAAGGAATCACATCCTAATTGACCTAATTGTTTAGTAGTCTTGGTTAACTAGATATATACTTGAATTCAATTTACATATTATATCATATAATACAAAAAATATTCTCCTTGAGAACACCATTATTCCACATTTACTATTATTACATATCAATTATAAAACACTTCCTTTTATCCTAGAAAAAATAGATTCAATGAATGGGTGACTTCATATTCTTAGTAAGGGTATAAGTACAATATATTCTATAAATAAATAAATTAAAATAAACATATAATGAAAAGTAACTGAAAGATAGTCCATTTGACCAATAACTTGAGCATAAATATTACGAATAAATGATGATGAAATAAGGATATATAAATAATCACATGATCTTGAAAAATTAATCCGAGATATTATAACTATCTAAATAATCAAAAGTAATAACAATAATTTAATTCTTAATTATGTAATGAATAATTCCAGACATCTAAAACATACTATTGAGTACTTTTACCAATACATCCAAATAAATGGATATGGACCCAACCAAAACACTATCTTTTTTTTCTGAGACTTACCATCACATTATGGGGCTATATAGGGTCCCACCTGTTACATACAATGTCCAACACATTCTTTTTAAGAATGGGGTGAAACATAATCCACATAAAAATTCATATTGAAATCAAGATATACATAATGTTAATACTTACCCCAATAAAATAAACATAATCATAAAACCTTGTAGTGTAAAATTGAGAATGGTAATAAAATTTTACATATTTAACAAAACTGATCATAAACCATCCATATAAATAATAAGGATGACATAAATATGACCTATCCCCAGTAGATCATAAGTAAAATTAAAGGGTCAATTCCATATATGAATATAAATACCCTAAAATTTTAATTAAACACAATTTTGGGGAAAATAACATTTTCAATTTAAAAATCAACTTAAAAAAGGATCAAAATATTTTAAAATAATTTTATTTCAAAATACAATCATAAAATTTGTAAAATTACCTTTAAAACATTATGTTGTCATGAGAATGGAAAATTTTATTCATTACTTAAACATTAAAACAACTATTCCTTTTACATGTTTAGTAAAAAAACATTCACTAATTTTATAATGACATAAATATTCCAATGAAAAAAATTTAAAAAGAAAAATTGTTTAAAAATGTATTTTATAACCATTTTCAAAAGCTTAAAAACATTTCTATAAATATTTTTTATGGGATTTGAAGAAAAAGGATTTCCAAAAAAAGGGATAAATAAAGTATGAATCTTTGAAAACCATTTTATCAATAATTTAATATACAAAAGAGCGGGAAAATGGTACTATTACTTAAAAAATCTTTAATAACTAATGGTAGAGAAAATAGATTGATTTTATGATATAAATTTCAAATAATTCCCCTAAGGGAGATGTAAACATAAACAATTTTAAATAATGATGATATTGATAAATAAAAACCATTACTACTTTAGAGACATATGAATCTTATGCCCCATAAAATAAATATAATCAAGTAAAACATTAAATCCCAAGAAGATAAATATATTAATTATTTTACATACAAAGGTGTTGTATATACACCATAGAAAGGAAAAAAGTGGTGTATATAGAATGCATATCGAAAATGTAAAATTGAGAGGAGACACACTTCCCTCCAGTTTTATTCCCTTCATACATGTACATACATAATTTATAATATTTTTACTCATGCTATTAATTATATTTCATTATTTTCCTTATTTTCATTATTCTTGGGAGTTAAATGACATGTTTTCTCAGAAAATTATTTTTAGGAATGTCCATGTTATTATGATGTGGATATATATATTTATTATACATAAGGATAAAAATGTTATTAATATCATATTTACTCAGTAGTTATACTTTTAGAACCATTTATAAATGTCTCACATTGAATGTGAATCACATCACTTCGTAGAGATGGCAGGTCATACGTATGCATAAACAATGATATAATTCAATTAATTAGTGGAAGGGTAAGGAAGTGGGTGGTATATTAATTTGATAGAATAAATATAATCTCACATATATAACATATATTAAGTAATTTTAACCTGATAAAATTCCATGTAAAATGTAAGTGAAAAACGAATCAAAACACTTTGTGAGGCTGTAGTCCACCATAAACAAGAGTGACATTGTAAAGACCTGCAATTTACATGTAATTTTTTAAAAATATATGGGAATTTTATGAGTTTGTGAAAATTAACGGCACATGATTCCGAGGCCTGGTGTGCCGGGAATGAATTTTTAAACTTTTTTTAGGTATGTTCAGTAAACGTGCGAGCGAGTTTTTCTATCTTTTGAACTGGTGTTCGGAATTGAAATATGAGGGTACTGTTGAACTCATAGCGCTGGTATTCACTTAAAGAGACCATCACCTCGATCGTAGTAGGTTGAGGGTGGAATTTGGTAATTCACTTATTCACGAAATAATAAAATAAAATAAAATAAAATGGTGTAACATTTTATTTTTATTTTCTTTTGAAACTCCCATGTGGATGTTTCACAGGTGGGGACCACTGAGCCTAAACCTCCCATGAGAGGTTATGGTGGTGGGGAATACTTGAGGCTAAAACCCCCTTGAACTCCCTCTTAAGTGTGGGGAAGTCTTTTAAACATCCCCCAGTTTAATGGTGCCACCCCCCTTTAATTAATTTTGTCCCAACCACATAAATTAATTAAGTGGAGCCAACAATGTGGTAGGCACTTATAATTTCTATAATTCTTCCATCATTCGGGCCTTAGCTCACCATAGTCATGGCTCAGGCTATGGATAGATGGTCCTATGGGCTTGCACACAACATATCTCCTGTGGAGCCCCACAGGTCTAATTTCCATAGTTATATACAATAATTGGTATCATATGAGTCGGTTCTACCGTAAAACATATGACTCTGATATTTATTTTTAACTAAAATAGTGTTATGTGTAGTGAGTGTGGTTATCAGTTTAGGGAATCCAGTGTTGGTGTGGTGGCTGACGTATCTATACACCAGGACCTTGACTTCTGATTTCCAACTCAGTGCATGAAAACACTGATTGTGTGTGTGTTTTCAAGAGTTTTATTTGTCATCTCTTGAGTCAGCTCATGAGGTATAACTTATTGACCATGGCACACCTATTTCTTTTCAGGATGACTTAATGAAGACAACCATCTAGGGTTCTGAGAGTAGTACGCACTGATAGCCCACCGAGCGATGGGGCCTCGGTGCAGGGCCCTGTTCCAGTAGAGGCACCAGCGGAGGCACCAACGATACCATTACTCGTTGGTGCACCAATGCCACCAGCACCAGCATCAGAGGGTCTATGCCTCTTGAGTGCGTTGCATGAGTTCCAGGGCCAGAGGTCACCCAGGTTCAGGGGAGAGATGGACCCACAAGCAGTTGAGGATTGGATGGCAGTAGTAGTGAGAGTTTTCCAACTGGTAGGGACACCGAATGATCTCATGGTGATCCTTGCCACCAGCCTTCTACATGCACCAATAGGCAGATGGTGGAGCTTGATGCTCTAAGTTCACAATGAGGTGACGATTATCTGGGCAGACTTCGAGAGCTTGTTTCAGGAAGAGTTTGTCCTAGTTAATCTTTGCGAAGTGTGCATACAGGAGCTACTTCATCTGCAGTAGGGCAGCATGACAGTGGCTCAGTACTCAGTGAGGTTCACTGACCTCTCACTCTACTCGACATATATGGTGTGAGACCCATTCATCAGGGACCAGACCTTCGAGCAGGGACTCAGGTGGGAGATCAGTGCTTCGATGATCTCACTTAGCATACCAACGCAGGTGGGTGTGTTAGAGAGAGCCCTATTAGTGGATATTTTCCTTGCTGACCAATCACTAGTAGCGAGACCCACCACCAGATGTCACTTAGCGAAGTCTTCTACAGCCGGCGGTAGATAGATGACACAGAGGTCCAAAAGTACCAGAACTATAGGTGGACGACCCCAGGATTCAGGGTCGGTTGTGTGGGGCACACCAGACAGAGCCAGTCATGCCAGGAGCATGCAGTGTTACGCATGCGGTGGGTAGGGACACATGGCTCGTGATTGTCTGACCCGCCGTACAGATGATCATCAGATGGTCTAAGGACAGTCCATGTAGAGACAGAGATTCGACCAAGGAGGTCTACAGGGAGCAGGCGGACGTGGCAGAGGAGCTGGTCGTGCACTTAACGTTGGGCGAGGATTCGAGATGTTACTGCCACCACCACCAGGTGGTCCACCCCAACCATAGGGAGCTGGAGGACAGGGGTGAGCTCAGCTCCATCCAGTTGAGGATTACAATCACAACGCTCTGGAGATGATATATGGTACGATCTATGTTTACTTTACCTTAGATGCAGTACTTATAGATACAGGTTCCAATCATTCATTTATTGCCACTACCCTTGTTCAGAGCTCAGAGATTCTGATGTAGCCGTTGGATCGATCTATAAGGCTAGATACTCCTACGGCAGCGGATTCGACGATTATGAACTGGTGCCGGCAGTGCGAGCTTACTCTCGGAGGTGAGAGCTTCGGCTGGTATCTCCTAGTAGCAGTGTCAAGGCCTTACGACATCATCTTGGGTAAGGACTGGTTATCTACACTCCATGCTCAGATTTATTGTATTAGGCATAAAGTGCTGTGTGTCCGCATGGATGGGACCAAGTTTACCTTCACTGGAGAGAAGGGATCCTTTGCAACACATGATGGACTTATCCTAAGGAGAGTGTAGCCGATCACTCATTAGTTTTCTATACTTACCCTTGGAGTAGTTGATGTGGAGAGCCCGAGTTATCCTGTAGTGGTGGACCAGTATGCGGATGTCTTCCCTGATGATGTCCCAGGTCTAAATCCTCGCAGAGAGGTGGAATTTTACATTGACTTGTACCTTGTGATGGCACTGATATCTACACCAGCGTATTAGATGGCTCCGGCAGAGCTTCGTGAGCTATGGGTAAAAATAGAAGACTTACAGGGGAAGAGATTTATACGGCCCAATGTTTCTCCTTGTACAACCCTGATTTTGTTCTCTAAGAAGGAAAATTCGAGCTTGAGACTTTGTGTTGACTATCGGCGCCAGAACCAGGTGACCGTGAAGAACAATTACCCACTTCCGAGGATTGAAGACATCTTTGATCATCTAAAGGGAGCACGATGGTTCTCGAAGATAGACCTCAAATCAGGATATCACTAGATCAGAGTACGAAACAAGGATGTGCAGAAGATGGCTTTCAGATGTCGGTATGACCACTACGAGTTCTTGGTTATGCCATTCGGTGTAACCAATGCTCCAGAAGTGTTCATGGGACTTATGAACATGATCTTTCAGCCATACCTTGATCAATTTGTATTCATATACATTTATGAAATTATGATATACTAAGCTACTAAGGAGGAGCATGCCTATCATTTGTGGGTAGTACTGGACACACTCTGAGAGCACCAAATTTATGGTAAGCTCTCGAAGTTCCAGTTCTGGATCTGATAGGTAAAATTTCTGGGACATGTCATATCAAAGGCTGAAGTTGTAGTAGATCCAGTTAAGATTGAGGTGGTACTTGCTTGGGAGCCACCCATGAGTGTGATAGAGTTACAAAGTTTCCTGGGTTTGGATGGATAATTCAAGAGGTTTGTTCCATATTTCTCCAGAGTTGCAGCACCTCTATCAACATTGACAAAGAAGGGGAAACCCTTCATGGGGTAGGAAAGATTCCAGTGGAGTTTTCAGAATATGAGGTAGAGGCTGACTAGTGTCCTCATCTTGAGGCTTCTAGAGGAGGGCATAGGGTATGTAGTCTTCTGCGACACATTAGGGACCGGACTCGAATGTGTCCTGATGCAGGAGCGAGGAGTGCTCGCTTATGGTTCTCGACAGCTGAGACAACACGAGAAGAACTATGCTACCCATGACCTGGAGTTAGTATTAGTGGTTTTTTCTTGAATATGTGGCAACATTACTTGATGAATTTGCATTTTACATGTACTCTGATCACAAGAGTCTCAGGTATATCTTTTCTCAGAAGGACTTGAACCAGAGACATCAACGTTTGCTTGAGTTCCTCTAGGACTATAACTTCGAGATAGTCTATACTCCTGGGAAGGGGAACGTTGTAGCAGATGCACTCAACAAGAGGTCTGGTATACAGCTGCTAGGATAGCCGATAGAGCAGCTGGCCACTTTGTAGAAATCCTTTGTGGGTTGAGATGGAGCAGTTTTTCTATAGTCTCTTATAGTCACTTCTTGGATTCTTCAGCGAGTCAGGGAGGCGCAGGGCGAAGACACTGACTGTGAGACTCGACGTGCTCAGATATGCACAGGATAGAAGACTGATGGATTTTCTAAAGGTGGGGATCACATCATTCTCTTTAGAGGACGTACTATGGTACCAGTGTCACTTTAGGAGGAAGTGTTGAGAGAGTTCCACACGTCCCCTCTAGCGGTATATCCTAGAGTGGCGAAGATGTACCAGGAACTCCAACGATAGTACTGGTGGCCAGGGATGAAGAAAGCCGTAGCCGAGTTTATCTCTCAGTTCCTCACTTCTCATCAAGTGAAGTCGAAGCATTAGGTACCAGTAATCTTGGTTCAGCCTTTAGAGGTCCCAGTGTGGAAGTGGGATGGGATATCCATGGACTTCGTGAAAGGAATCCCATGTACATCCAGGGGTCATGATTCTATTTGGGTGATCATTCACGGACTCACCAAGTCGGGCCACTTCCTACAAATCAGAGAGTAGTGTTTAGTAGAGAGCATGAGATGCCTTTATGTGCAGAAGATTGTGAAGCTACATGGAGTACCGTCGACGATTGTATCCAATCGTGATACATGTTTTATTTCCCAGATATGAAAGGGGTTGTAGGAGGCATTTGGGATGAACCTTTGTTTAAGCACTGCCTTCCATCCTTAGATGGATGGTCAGACTGAGCGGACCATTCAGACCCTCTAGGACATGCTACGTGCTTGCGACCTCAACTTCGATCATAGCTAGGAGGATCACATGACTTTGGTGGAGTTTTCATACCACAAAAACTATCACTCCACCATTGGGATGACACCTTTTGAGGAGTTGTACGGGTGACCTTGCAGACCACATTTATGCTAGACTGACCTATGAGAGTCAGCACTAGTGGGACCAGAGATGGTACGAGCTACAACAGAGAAAGTGCAGACCATCTAGGAGCAGATGAAGACTCCATAGAGCAGACATAAGTCCTATGCCGACAGGAGATGGAGACCTTTGTAGTTCGAAGATGGAGACCACATATTTTTACGGGTCTCACCTCAACTTGGTTTGAAGAGATTTGGCCGAGGCGGCAAGTTATATTTGAGTTTCATCAAACCTTTTCAGGAGATACGTGCATGACCCTTTTCACGTCATTGACCATGGAGAGCTGGACGTCGACGATGGGGTGACTTTTATGGAGGTTCCAGTTGAGATTGAGGATCAACATGAGCGGGTCCTTCATGGGAGGTCAATACCTCTAGTGCACGTTCGTTGGCATTATGGGAACCTCCAAGAGAGCACATGGGAGCGGGAGGCTCAGATGCATGCACAGTACCCCCAATTGTTTCATTAGTTTGAGTTTTGGATTATTGGGATGTAAATCCCTGATTTGGGGAGAATGTAAAGACCTATAATTTCCATTTAATATTTTTTAAATATATGGTAATTTTATGAGTCCACGGAAATTGAGGGCGTGTGATTATGAGGCCCGGTGTGCCCGGAATGAATTTCTGAACTTTTTTAGGTACGTTCAGTAAACGTGAGAGCGAGTTTTTCTAACTTATGAATCAGTGCTCAAAATTGAAATATGAGGCAAAAGTTGAACTTGTAGTGCCTATATTTGCTTAAGGATACCTTCACCTTGACCGCAATAGGTCGAGGGTGGATGTTAGTTTTTCACTTATTCGTGAAATAATAAAATAAAATAAAATGGTGTAATATTTTATTTTTATTTTCTTTTGAAATCCCATGTGGATGTTTCGCAGGAGGGGACCACCGAGCCTAAACCTCCCATGAGAGGTTATGGTGGTGGGGACCACCCAAGCCTAAAACCCCCTTGAACTCCCTCTTATGTGTGGAGAAGCCTTTTAAACATCCCCAACTTTAATGGTGCCACCACCCTTTAATTAATTTTCTGCCAACCTCATAAATTAATTTAGTGGAGGAAAAATAAATTATGTCAACAATTAAATTGGGGAAACATATCAGAAGTTGGCTACTTTTAAATTTGGTGAAATAGGGAGAGGGGAAATATTGGGAGAAATCTCTCCAACGAAGAATTCCAACAAGGAACATCTCCAACGACAAATGAACTGACGATTGAGGAAACGCCGGCGTCACCGACATCCGTCAATCCCCAATGACATAGTCTTCATCCTCACAGCCCTTGTCAACAATCCTTTGATGTATGGGTTGTTATGGAATTAATGAATTTTCTCGGTTAAATTCATCATTCTTGGAAACCACGACAAACATGGATCAACCAAAACAAGTTGATCAATGATTCGTATGAAATTATAGAGTTGATGTTCTTGATTCTTTTTTACATTGAGGCGCTTGATACCGCCCTAACGCGGAGGGTGCAGTCTAAAAAAACATGGCCCAACCCCTCCATCATTCTCATTTATTGGTGTGTTCTTCGCGATGGTGATGACGACCAGTGCCGACGTTTGGCACCGGGGGATCCTGTGAATGGCGGCCGACACCACTACCGGCTTTGACAAAGACAACGGTGCTCCGCGGCCCCACGGCCCTGCCACGATGCCCACATATTGTACGCCCCGCAGTTCTTCCACGCCACCCTGCAACACCTGAGGCCTCGCGCCGCCCCGCGACCTCCACCGCCCTGTGGCACCCGTGGCCTCCGCCACCCCGCGGCACCCACACCCTCTACCGCTCCGCGGCCCCCGCAGCCTCGCGCTGCCCTCGCCCCCCCTGTGGCCTCATAGTCCTTCATAGCCCCCCAGTGGCCACGCACTGTCCTATCCCCCCCTGTGGCCTCATGGTCATTCACAGCCCCCCTGCGGCCACGTGCTGCCCTCGTGGCCCCCTCGACCCCCGTGGCCCTCTGCGGCCCCTTACGGCTCTCGCGGCCTGCCCGACCGCACAATGGGCTGGGCTGCCCAACGCGGGCTGGGCCAGAACAAGTGGGTTGGGCTGGACCCAGCAGTAGCCAGGCCGGACCCGAAAGGCTGGGTCGACCAAGACCGGGCCGAGTCGGGTTGGGTCGGGTTGGTCCGACCGGGGCAGACCGGACCTGGCCAACTACGAGATTTACGCTCTTTTGGCTATAACTTTGGCACCAGACGTCTATTTGAAGAACCGTCAGTGGCACTATAAACCTTGGAGAGAAGTGGTCACTTTGGTATACTACAATAGATATTTTGATAAAGTCTAGGAATGGTTGGGTTGGTTCAAGCACAAATCTAATCAGGCCCTCAGGACTAAAAGGCTAATAACTCACAGACCGGGCTTCTGATTGACGCACCGTCTATTGCGTTGAGACCCTTATGATGTGGAGGTTATTTTTGATACTTCTTCATGGGACTTCATGGAAGTTGGAGTATCGACTAGTGGCTTGTGGAGTAGAACCCCTTGGAGACAAGTGAGTATAGTGAGGGAACCTAGTAGCTGGCTGTGACGTGAAGAATAAAGAGCGATCCTGTGTGGGTCAAAACCAAGTGATCGTGTGGGGGTAAGAACCTAGTGATCCTGTGTGGGTTATCACCTAGTGATCCTATGTGGGTCAGCACCGAGCGATCCTGTGTGGGTCAACACCGAGCGATCCTGTGTGGCTCAACACTGAGCGATCCTCTGTGGGTCTGCCTCTTAATAGAGTAAGATGATTTAGTAGTTACATCTAATCATATCTAATACTGTACTTAAGTTATACATGGTGTGAGATGAGTCAGTACCTATGAGGTACTTTTCCTTCATGGAAATACTTTGGTGGTATTGTTCTATGTGGTGTACTTGTGTGGTACTTTCCTTTGTAGTATTTCTTCCTTTGTTGAACAGTTGATCTTGGGGATTTGGAGATGAACTCCGTGTTTTACTCATGATTGAGATGGAATTTCTTGATAAATTAGGTATTTTTATGGGCATATACCTAAGTAGGGTTATCAGTTGTTTCCTTTCTTGGTGGTTTCTCCTTTCTGTATTTAGAGAGACCTTGAGGGTCTTGGGGTTCCTACTAAGTATCATTATACTCACCCCTATATGAGCTATACCTACACCTCGTTGTGTTTGGTGAATACGTCAGACAACACTGACTAGGAACGAGAGTACCAATACTGGAGGTGGATGTTAGACGAGGCGAACCGCAGAGATGGCCGTTCATGAGCTGCATCTACCCTTCAGGTAGGATTCGTGGTGGAAAATCGAAGAGTTTATTTTCACCTATCAGTTTACTTGTACTTTTAGTTTCTTGTACTTTTCAATTGATCTTGTATTCTAGCCCCTTTTACTTACCGTACTCACATTTTTTAGCATAAAATTCACTTGAGTTCTTATCTTGCTGTGTTCTTGGTTGCATGTGATTACAGGTTATAAAGGAAATTCCTTCCTAGTTTTAGGGGAAACGACTTCGGTTCTAGTCTCCATCACCTAGCCTATGGAAGGCGGACTTAGGGTAGTCACGACATGGGCCCCAGGGGACGGGTTGTGACCGAAATTATCATTTTTTTCAATGTAATGGAATATAAAATAGTATACATGATACTAAAATTTAATATGTTTAAAAATATCATAAATATCATATAAATTTAGTAAATACATTATTATAAATATAATTGAAAGGGTGAAATGGAAAACAAACTACATCGGTTCACGAAGTGGTAGTTAATTTTAAATACAAAAAATGATACCGTTTTCTAAAAGTTGTAATGTATATATATTATTACATAAAAATAATAAAATCATAGTATATGGAAGATACTTGTGTGATTATATTATAATTTATAATAAATAATTGAAGGTGAAAAATGAATGAAAATAAAAGTGAATTATAAATATAATTACCTTTTCTAAGAGAAACCTACTTCGGATGTCCTCTTAAGGACCATATAGATTTTCATTTGGAAGTAGATAAAGATATAGAATATGTATAAGGATTTGGGGGATATATTTTGGATGGTTTTGTTGAAGAGAAAAGGATTTAGGGGTGTTAATATTTGAGGGGATGGAGTGCCCTTTTGTAATTAGTGAAAGGGAACCCTCTATTAAAATATATGGATATTCCCCAAAAGATTTCAAAATGAGAATGTAATTGAATGAAAAATATTTGGAATAACCTCAACCTAAAATTTGGGATAATATATGATCGAAATAGGTCAATGAAAAAGATTTTGGAAACTTATTAGGTCATTTAATCCCTTATCTTCTTAGTTTAAACCAACCATAAACCCATTTTTATTTCAAATGAGGAAATTCATTTATACTGATTTTACAGTTAATTTTGGTCAAAAATTCAGTTATCCTTATCAGATAATATAAACTATGATGATTCAAAACATGGAATAAATTTTTCCATATTAAATTCACTGAAGTGGAATAATTAAATATAAAATTATACCCACAGATGCGATGAAAAACTGGTTTTTTAATGTGAAAAGTCACACAAATATAGATGGTTTAAATATAAAAATTCAATATAAAATTGATTAAAATGGCATAAATTAGTTAAATTTTAATATAATTTTACGAATTTTACATTGAAAACAATTTTTAATATAATTTAACATGGAAAATAATTAAAAAATTCCCATTTTAAGTATAAATCAGTTTTTTCACTATTCATAAAAAAGTGAAACAATTTAAAAAAATATAAAAAATAACCCCAAGTAATTTTTTTTATAATGATTTAAAAAATGAAGTTTATTTTTCCAAATAATATTTCTAATAGTGTTAAAAAATAATTATAAATTATGTGTGAAAATTGCAAATAAACTGCCATTAGGAAGATATTTTTATTAGAAAACATTCCTTGTACTTTTAAATGACATGTATTTGACTTATAATAAATATAAAACAAATTAATTTATTTTATACATGTGTAATGCATACAACTTTCATAATTTAATTTGTACTATTTTTACCTTCTAACATAGTAACTTTTTTATAATGGTAATAATTAAATAATAATATTTCAATTGAGTATACTGCTTCGTTTAGAACCATTGTTGTGTGAATTAGAAGATATCAATAAAATTGAATTAATCATAAAATAAATTTATAATAAATTCATCATATGTTATATTATCATCTATTATTGTATTTTTGTGTCATAAACACAATTAAAAATTATGTTTCTATTTTAAAAATCATAGGGTCTAACATCACATAAAAAATATATTCAGATAATAACTATAACATATAGTTTAGTTTATTTAAGGAGTATCTATATAAGTAGCTCATTTTACTAAAATTGTGATTCTTCCTCAATAATTAATTCATAATCAAATCCCTTATAAACATTCTATAAGTTTTACTCATTTTTATAACGTGGTGAATGGAAAAATAACAATGGGGTGAGATCAAACTGTGAAATAGGGAAAACATGATGAAAAGGGTAAATTCAAAAGATTATGTGAAAAAATGACCATTGCAGCAAGATATTTTTAAAAATAATATAGGGAAATTAAATTTTACTAGATTCCCATATTGAAGTACATGTAATCTAAAATGAACAATATTATTCTGTGGAATGAGAGAACCAAACCCTAATATAAGAAAAATGATCTACAAAGAATTGTAAAAATAATATGAAATAATAAATTAGAAAAGGATAATTATAATCTATGACATAACCATAGTCATCTATATCATAAAATATTATAATATAAATCAATATAATTTTCCCATAACATGGTGGAGGTGACCTCCCCACCTAATTCCCATCACATATAAGATCTTTCATCAGTTCAAGATTACTATAATCATAATGGAGTATAAATCAAATCTTGATTCCCATAAACATAGTGGATTTTGAATCAATTCTTATTTCCCATAAACATAGTAGAGAAGGAATCACTTATTTATTCCCATAACCATAGTTGAGTAGGAATCACATCCTAATTCTGATAAACATAGTGGATCAAGTATCAAACCAATAATTCAATAAGAATTGTGTATTAGGAATAACTTAAAGAATCTTAGAAATATAGTGGACTAGGCATCACTTCCTCATTCCCATAGTTGAGTGGTCCTCAGTACTCAATTCCCATAATTATCTCATGAGACATAAATCATTAACAAATGAATTTTAGGGTGATATAGGACTAGAAGAATCAATTATAAACATCCATATATTTATATTATGGGATAACATGTAAACTTTTATTTTTCAAGAAACACATAAATAATCATAGAAAAGTGATTGATTTCATGAAAAAATTAATTGAAAATTTCTTAATACATAGAGTGGAATAAGATGTATGGTGGCTTAAAAACACCCCGTGCAATATAAAGAGCATTAATTTTTTTGATATAGATGATGAATTTCTTTTTATGATAATTTGAAAAATCACTAAAAAAATAAGAGTGAAACAAATTTTTGATAGGATTGAAATATAAGTAATTTTTTTAAATAAAACTTAAAATAATGAGATTGATAAATAATTATAAAAATAATTCTATAAAACTGAAAACAACATATTTTAAAAATCAATTTTTTTAAGATAAAGGTGATTTAGAAAAAATTCATTGAGAAGATATAAAAACACATAGAAAATTATTTTCTAAAAATAAAATCTTTTAAAATCAATTTTTAATTCAATATTTCCATTAATTTTATTTTTAGTTTTCATAAATAAATGATTTCCATTTATTAATAAAATAACATAGTGTTAAAATAATGTTAAATACCATTTTAAAACATATTATAGAACCTTAGTAAATAAAAAATATAATATTTGATGGAAACCAAAAAATTGTTTTCAGAAAACATTTTTAGTACAATTTTAAAGGGAAACATTATGATTCTCATTAAAAATCCATTTTCAAAATGGTTAGGTAATATTTTCATGGAAAATTTTACATTTAAATAAGAATCTTAAATAGTGGACCATTAAATTATAAATAATTATTTTTAGAATAAACTTGGTGTTTAAGATTAAAAATGTTTTTATGAAATGATGGAAAAGAATTTTAATATTTTGATAATAACTTTGTTAAAAAACCACATTATAAAAAGAGGTAATAATATTTTACATTGAATATTTGTACTGGAAAATAGTAAGGCCACATGAGTAAACACATAGTTTCATTTCAAAATTATAAAGGGAATTTTTTATATCAATAATAATTAGGGAAATGTTTGAAAAATATTCATTAAAGGAGAAGTGATATTTTTCTCCAAAATGATGACATTTGATGAGAAATAATTTCATTTGTGAAATCACATTTGATTGAAAAAATAATTTTACCAAAATTAAAAATATAAAATATATTCTAAAATTATAAATGAAATTATTTATTGATCTTATAATAATGATTCTCAAGGAATAACATTTTTACACAATGAATGAAAATTAATGTCAACCAAATCCGTTATGAATATTATAATTCAAGAAAAAACAAAAATTTATGAAATGGTTTATTCGGTAGATATTTAAATCCATAAAATGAAATATAAAATTTCATATAATAAAATTAAAGACTAGTATGTGCCCAATTTATAAAGAATAACTTGAATAAGTATAATAAAAACTAAATGAATGAGAATTGTGTTTCCAAAAACCATTACATATCCACTATCTTTCAAATTAAAAACCATTGATAGGTAGAAAAAGAGATAAATTTATAAATCACTTATATTGTATGAAGGATATTAATATAAGTAATTAATGGCCTATATATACAGAAACAATATGTAATCAAGTGGGGAAAATACGTCATGTCTCAATAATGAAAAAATGTGATACAAAATGCATTACATCTATGATATCCATTGAATTGAATAAAATTTAACAAAAAAATTATATAGATATTCAAACCCCATTAATTATATTAATGTAGTAAAATAAATCCATTAAGATGTAATCAAACTCCACGAATGATATTATGGTTCCAAATATGAATCATTTTTCAAGAAATTAAATTTAAGACAATGAACACTTTACCTTAATTACTAACTCCATTAAATTTCTTAAATATCTAATTAAAAAATGTAGTTATTCTAATAATCTATTTCAGATCTTTTTTTATATATAGAAAATTTTATAAACATCATTAATAATTATTTTCATTATGCATATTAGTTTTTTATTATATATTTTCAATATTAGGTGTGAGTAATCTTGATCTTTTTAAATTAACTTTATAGTAACTATGTTGTTATTCATTTATGCCTTAAATTGCATCATTGATTAATCATAAAACGTTCTAGAATTGAATATTAATAGTTATTTTCAATTTTATTATTTCATTTTATTTGGATTATTTCTATGATCGCTAAACATATTATATGTGATGATCATGTTTTAGTGATTTTTAATGAGCATATGTTGGATTCCTAATTATTGATTTTAATACTTATTTAACCATTAAATAAACAAAATAAAATTATTAATTACATATTTATATCAAACATTATCTATAATTATGTTATAATTTGGATATTTTATATTATTTTTATAGTATTATTCATGTACTTGGTTGGACCTACCCAAACAGAAACATACCATTATAAATTGATGATTATTAAATGATTTAGGTGTAATATCATTATTATAGGAAAATAATGATATTTTTTTATGTTTTATTAATTTTATAATCCATAATTTAAGATATTTATTATATTTGGAAATGGATATGAGACAACTACATAGTACGAATATGTTTTTCCATTTCGTAGATTCATTTTAGAAGGTTGAATTTACAATAATCATTGTTTTCTCATATAAATAATTCTTATTCAATTTTTCCTACCAAAATCCTTATAATATCATTAACATTATATTTATCTAGTAAATTACCAATTATTAACATCTATATAAGGTTGAGATGGAAATAGTAAAATGAAAATTCATTGAGGTGGTAGTCTTCATTTACGCACAAATATAATTTTATTTTTCCTTAAGATAAAAGGGTTAATTTGGATAATAATTATTAAAAACTATAATAAAATTCATTATATTAAAAATAAATATTCCAACATCCAATATTTTTTAAATTATATTTTAATATTAATGATAGAAATGAAACAATGTTGGGGATAAGTGATTATATACTTTTCAAACATGAAATTAGTCTTGCAAATATTCATGGAAATAGAGACCTTAAGATAAATAATTTATGACATAGACTTATAGAAATGAAAAATATTTTTTTTGAGGAGAAACATATCCATAATTCAGGATGATATTAGATGTTATAGGGGTATCAGGATGTGATGAAAGTGATCCCATTTTATAGGTGAAGTAAAATGTTATTTTTTAAACAATCCTTAGTTTTTAACAATGAAATTGCACAATGCCAATGTAAAAGTCTAAAAAGGTATGAACTAATTGATTTTGTACAATTTAAGGACTATAAACTTATAAAAAATTCATTTTTTAGAGATTTTTCAGTAATTTTAGGCTTTTTTCTTATTTTTGTTTCTTTTATCATAATTAACATGTAACATGCTACTATTTTTTAATCTCTAGAATTAATTTTATTCAAAAATTTAAATTATTAAATAAATATAAAATTATTATATCTAACTTGGAATTAATTTTTTAAAAAAACTAATGGTTGAAATAATTTAAATTCCATATAAACACACTTTTTGAGGGAAATCAGTTTTGTAGAAAAAAAATTTCTTTGTTTGAAAATAATGTATTGGATGAAATTATGAATATTATTTATTTTCATTAAATAAATTGGGTACTTATTGAAATGTTTTACATGGCTTCCAAAAACATCTGAATATTAAAATTTTAAAATTAATATTTATTTTAACAAAATAAAAAAATAAATTATTGGAAAATGTTACTCATGTCCATAAAATGTTATTAACTGGATTTACAAATTTAACGTATTATTTTAAAAGGAATAATTTTACTCCCAAATGAAGAATTAAATTGAATTACAAACTTCAATGTGAAACATATATACGAATAAATTCATAAAAGTTATCATTTTCCTAAAAATAATATTTTCAACTATTCGCTAAAAAACTATGTAATCTAAAAAAGTCCGAAAAATTAATATAAAGGGAATTTTAGAATTAGGTTTCTAAAAGATTATTTAATTTTAAAAATTAAATTTCCAAAATTTAAAATTTACATTCTGAAATGAAAATAAATTATATAATGGAAAATAGCTGTTATTGAAAAGACAAACTGTTTATTCTTTAAGTGTTCTTAATCATATTTTGTACGCATTTATAATTAATTACTAATAATTTATTTAATATTGGTTTTAATTAATAAATTATATTAATATTAAGCATTTAATATCAATTATTTTTTAGTTCAAGATTTTATGTAGAGAAAGATATCAAACATAATATTAATTTAGAGAAAAGTATATTACAAAATCTCAAGGTGTTATAGAATTTACCTAAAAATTTAATAAATAACATTTGATTCCAATTTATTATCTATTGGTATATCATGTAAAGAATATTGGTGGAATTATAAATCTATTCCTTATGATATTTAACAAGGAATTGATCAAAAACACATTTTCCTTCTATATGTTCTTTATGATTTAATGAATAATTGATTTCATGTGGCCCTCATAAGTAAAAATTATGATGGGAATGATCCTCTATCACAATGTAATGAATTTTTTAAGTTAGATATCTGATGATATAGTATGTCATGGAAATAATTAGGTTTAAAAAAAAGGCATATACAATATTAGTTTTCTATCATTTTAATGTATGGACATAATGAGTTTGTTCACAAAAGAGTTAGTATAATGAGTTTTCTCACAATATTTCTTATGATAATCATTTTGCCCAATTTATATGATTCCAACCATTTTAATCTGTTCTAATTTCATGTTTTTTTCTTTTCTATGATATTCTACCCTTTAATTTTATTACTTACCTTATTCCATGAATTTAATCTATAGTTTTTCTGGAATAATTTTTTTACCCCAATTATACCCATATACTCAAATTATATTCACATGTAATCTTCGGTTGGTGTCTCTTATATTTACCCTTTCTAGGCATATGAGCTCACCCCATTCATATGTATCGATTTCCATATCTTATGAAGAATGTTTATACATATGATGTGTCTAGAAAAGTAAATTGTGTGGATATTTTGTGGGAGATATTTATTAAATATTAAGGATTAAGTATTTGATAATATAGTGGTGGAAATATTGATTGGTAGAGAAATACATGGTATTTATTAGTTAAATAATTTCTTTAATTATATAAATCTCTAAACCTAAAACTTCATGGGAATATATGTAATAAAGTATTTTACTTACATCATGTAATTATGAGACATTGAAATTATTGGGGTGTCATATATTTCATAGATTTAAGGAATGTTTAAAGAGGTTTTGGGTTTTTTGATGAGTGTTTAAGTGTTATTAATAATATTTTTTTGATATTATTTTATTATTACATGTGTGATTTATTATGTTCATGATATATTTATACATTTTTATTTATTTCTTATACCTATTATAAATTTTTTAATTATTAATTTTATATTAGCTCTCTTATTTGGTGTAATAATGATTTATGATTAAAGAATATTTTTAAGTTGTTTTCAAGGAATTGTTTTAACATTTTTCAATGTTGAATTTAATATAAAATCAAGTTAGGTATATTGTATTAAACGATCTCATAATATAGGATATAACCTAGGATTTATCCCCATTCTATTATGTTTTACATGAGATTGTGTATATTATATGAATAAATTAATGATGGATGTAGGGTTATTTGAATAGTAATAAAACTTTTACTAATGGGTCTATATAGATGAGGTAGTGAAAAGGATATTAGTTGTAATATGCTAAGTTATGGACATGTAATTGATGGGTATAAAAATGTTTCCATCACACCCTTTTCTAGATTAATGGTAACCCCATGTTCTTACATAGAAAATACTGTGTAAATAAATGATATTTATAGTGAATCAAAAACAGACTTGAATAATGATACAACACAAACTAAACATTACAATGATGATGTGTCTCCAGGGTCACTATATGGGGTGTCCCCATCCTGATAGACATTGAGATTACTCTCCTTAGAGGTACCATATAGTTTTTTAATTCTTTCAGTCGCAAAGATAATAAAATTTCCTAGGGTTCATTGACCTAAAAAACATTATGGAATATCCCATGAAGGATTATTAAGATATTAATTTTCATAGGTGTACCTTCATTTTTTAAATTTCATAAACAATGCTATGAACTATTGGGATTTTATTTACATATTAATTTTTCTGGTAGTATTCTTTATTATTGCACAATTTTTTTATTATTCATTGCTATCACATGATAATTTTTTCTCATCCACCAATTCATCACCATATACGTTTTTCAGTTGTATATAGAATGTATTGTAGATAAATTTTTAAATCCATATAATTAATTTACTTTATCATTGAGATGTGTGACTTCATATATTTTTTTTTTCATTTATGGTATTCTATACCCATACACACTTTATGTTTTTATATTTTTTTCTATCTATCTCTATCTTACATTGGTTTAAATTCAATTATCAAGTGGTTTTGGAAAATAGTATGAGTAATGTTATTTTTTAAAGCCAACCATTATTTTCCATGGAAATGAATGTATTCCATTAATTCATTTATAAGTTTTTTTAAATTGACTAATGATTTTGATACTAATGTGTGATCATTTTTTCTAAAAATGGGAAATAGTGGGAGTATATGTTATTGTATTACTAATACTTTTGAATTTTTTTTTATTTCATGTATTTCAAACTAGAATTTATATACTATATTATAAAAGTAATTTCATGGAATATTTTATTGGTGTAAACCTATTAGGAATGATTAGATCACACCCTATATACGCACCTGTGTGTGATTATTGTTCTTTTTTATTTGGTCAATATATATGTTATGTATTTAATTGGAAATAATTAACCATTTTACTAGTTATGAGGTGTATTTTGATACAAAGGTCATATATTTCCATCAGTTAATGATCACGTGATCTCTTTAGTTTAATGCTCCCTTTTTATTGGATATTATAGAAGACACTTTGATGTTTCTCTTCACATTTGGTCTCTATTGTACTTGTACCCATTTTATATTTATAAATTTTTAATATGAACTTTAGGATTGGTTATTAAAATTTTTTATAACTTTTTTTGTTTCTATTTTATTTTTGAATATTATTATTTACTTTTGAATGGTAGTCCAAAATAAATACACACTATATTTGAATCTTGATATGTATTTTCCATATGTTTATTTTTATTTAGAGGATAAAATCACCCCCACATTGATATTTTCTATACATCAGAACTAGTTTCAATCCATAGGGGATCAAGAATGTTCATAGAGACATTCCTTGGCATGAAACAAGTAACATTATAGGTTAAACCAACATGGTTCATGATGAAATGTTAAAAATAACTTTTATTTATTAAATAAGTCTAGCAGAGAGGGGATAAGGTCATCAAGATGAAAAAGGTAGATCTTGATTATGTGTTTGATCACTACCTATCAAGATGAAACTTGAGTTTCTAATGGTAGTTAGGATTTGAATCATGAAATTGAGTTTTATTTTAAATTATTTATATATATTTTGATATGAATTAATGTTATTGGGTTTGATTTTTTTAAATTAAAAGTTCTTTTTGTTTAGCCTCATTTCTATTAAATGTTGGTTATGTGATTTGGAAAAATATTTATGGGAAATAAAAAGTTATTTTATGGTGAAAAATGGCTTAAAGAAATATTTATATTAAAATTGAAAATCTAGGATTGTTTTGAATGAAAATTAGTTTTTCTCAGACGTAATTGTTTTTTGAATTTTACAATGTGGGGATTTTGGTTTGAAACATTTGATGGAGTGTGAGATGAGTTTACATGATTTTGTTATTAAAAAATGGAATTAAAAAATATAGTGTTTTTAAAATGTGTGTGATCTCTTTTTATAGGATCATCATTTTGCATTTTCCCTTTTTGGTTTGTTTTTATATTATTTTATTTGAATATTAGGATGTTCATGTTTGGGTTTTATGTTTTGTTAATTAGATTATGTCACCTAAAAGCGATTCAGAAAAGTATAACATGTTCGTATCAAGTGGTTTCTTTTGGAAATGTTTATGTTGTGGTATTATTCTGAGGAATGAGATTATTTACTCAACCCAAAAATGTAATAGAGTGGTTAATCCAAATCCCCTTTCTCCCTTATAAGTTAATTGTATAGATCTAGACATGATGGACCCATTAGAGAACTATAACTCTTTAATATATATTTTTATTAGACCATGAATTAGAATTGTCATAACATAATATTCCTTTCCATTAATCAGTGGACAATAGGGCCATTGTGATGAAGATGTCATTAATAGGTAAACTAGTATAGAGTGGCTCACTTTCACCTTCTGGTTAGACTAGGTTGAATAAAGTATATTTATCAATTTCATATACTCACTTTCAATTGATAATTGAACCATTAACCATTTTTCATTCAAAATCATTGACAAGAGCCATGTTTAGAAGTCTAATTAGTTGAATCCTTAATTATTGCATCTCCCTTTGGGGTTTCCCTTGATTATAAATTACCAAGCTAGCATGGTACCATAAATTCCCATTTTTGTATGGTTATGTGAGATAAAATAGAAAAAAGATTTCTTGAAATGATTCTCCTATAGTAGTGTCACATAATCTATATCATGATATTATGGTGAAATAATTCATGGTCGGGATACACATTGAAAGTCTACCCCTTCAAAGAAATGAACTACTAAGAATTACTTTTGGTGGAACGGGTTGAGTGCAGATAAATTAATAAAACTAATATCATCACCTTCATCAAGGTGAATAATAATTTTATAATTATATATATCCTTATTTATTCTGTTCCTTGATTTATATATTGATTATATTGAGATTTCATTTCTTCAGTTATCTAATAGATTCGAACCATGGGATTCTCTCTGGTGATATTATGTATTTGGGAAACTATAATTCAATTTTAAAATTTCCTTTATTGGACCTCTTGGGTTTTCTATTCTATATATGAATATTAATTATTATTAATGATCCAATGAGTTTCTAAGTGGAATAAGTGTCATGGTTTTCATACCCAAAAGTTACTTTTACATCACTGTAATTATTATACTATGACCCCTTGTATTAATGTACATGGGGACATAAATATTAATTTATAGAAACTTTTTATTGGCCACACAATTTCTTCATGGTTCTTCAAACCATGAAGATAATGTGAATAATTATGGATAAAATTGAACATAGTTTCTTTTTCATGGTTATTCTATAGTTTAGTAAACCATGTGGGTAAACTATGAATCCAACTCAAAGATAGATATTTGGGTAGTTAGGGTGGTTTTTATAGGAAATACCCTTCTTCTCCCCCATTCATGAAGGATGGCTAATGGGGTTCTTGGTTATGATCCACCACTTAATATAAGGTTCTTTAGTGATTCTACTATATTTTTATTTGTAAATCCCATACATTACAATCTTTTTCCTTCCGACTTCTTCCTCCTTACTTGTATTTTTATTTTCCTTCTTTTACATTTCCCAAATAGGAATGTTTTAAAAAATACTATATAGGGTTGTTATTAACATAGGGATTTGGATATCTTGGTCTTTTGAAGCTTCTCATGATGTATAATCTTCCATTATTTAGTGAAGGAAATTTGATTTATCTTGAATAAGGTATGTGGATACATAAAATTCATTTTATTTTTCATGTGTTATGTTATTCATATTTCAAAACATATATTTTAACTGTAATCTACTTAAAATTACAAGTATTGATAAAGTTATGTTGGTTTACTTATGTTGGTGTATTCAAGAAATGTCATAAAATGGGGTTTTCATTAGTTTATAATTTATATACACCTAGAATGAATTTACATGCACCCAAAGTGTTTGATAAAATTTGTAAAAGGATCCTTTAAAAGGAAATAAAAATTTTTGTTGAGTTGTATACTTTCAATTGATTTCATATGTGATATTTCATTTTTAACAAAATAATTATAAATATTAATGTTTTTTAAGAAAAGGGTGTCTATTTTTTGAGCTTCTTCATATTTATACATTATTTTATGATTAAATATGTTTTGTACTATGTTCATAATATATGTATATAGTTTAAAGGAAATTTGATTCCAATTAAGAAATTATATCAATGAAAATTTGAGATCTTCACTCATCTTTGGGTTATTCACGTTTAATAAACAATGAATTTTTTTAAAGTGGTTTTAAAATAAGATATTCCAAATATTAAATGGTCTAAATAAAACTAAAGGCAGATTTGAATCTTTAGAATAATTTATTTCATAATGAATATTGCACCACTCGTCTGAGCCCCATAAAATTATGTTTTACATGATGTTTTATATATCATGAGATGAAAATGATTACGGTTTAAGGGTTATGTGAAAAATAAATAGTAGTTTACTAATTAGTTTAGGGTGGCAAGATGATTTATTGATATTATGAATATTTTTCTTATGACATGTTATTAATATGTGATTGATTAGTTTTAAATAGAATCCTCACCTCCCTTAGATATCTTTATAGGAACCCCAACTAATTGGGTATGGAATTCTATGGAAAATACTACATTAATTGGGATCCATAAATAGACATGAACTATGATACAAGGAAAAATAAATATTATGATGATGATTAATATCAAGAGACAAAAGATTGGATGTCCCCTTCTCATTAGGTTGTGTGGAAATATTCCTAGGAGCGACACACAATTAGTTTTTATAGGTTCAATATCCTAGATTGTACGAGAGACTTGGTTGACTTGACCTTAGCTACCTAAGGGAATATCCCAAGATGATTGATGAATATGTTTATTTATATAGTTTTTCATTCATGTTCAAATTGTCTAAAATATTGATTTATACTATTGTGATTTTAATTTCTTGTTAATAATCATTATTGTATTCTTCTTTTAGTAATAATTTCCATCATTTATTACTTTTATATGATTACATTATATCATCCATTAAGTATTCAATATTAAAGTAATTTTTTTTCTCTAACCTTACATCGATTATTTAGATCATTATATTGAAATATTTTTTTACCCATTCATGATTGGTTAGTTTCCAGGTTTATTCATGTAAAAGGAAACACCCAATGGATCTCATAACAATAATGGATCATGAGAATTATTTCAAAAGGATGGTGGTCATTGAGGGCCAATGATGCTTAAGAACTCATATTGGGTGAGAGGATGGGAGGTCGGGCTCATCACACACTATTGGGTGGAATTATTTCACACTCTAGGACTCTCTTAGGGATTGAAGAAATATTTATTAATCCAATTTTAATTCTAAATTTTGAACCAGTCACCCTAATGTATTAATAACCAGTTATATAAATCTGTTGACGGAATGCCACATGTGTGTATCATAGGTTCCCCATATTGTTCACATTTATTGATTTTTAATGTTGGTTTTAATTCACACAGTTAGGTGATATCGAGTTTATCGTCACCCATGAATAAAAGAGTTATTTTGATGTCAAGAGAAGGATAATGAGAGTGGTTTCCTACATATCCTTGTAAGAGGAATCAAAACCCACATAGCTCAATGAAACATAGTAGGAAACATCATGCAGTTTATGGTGATTTGTTAAGGACTAAACCACGCTATATAACATCATGAGGAATGGAAGTCTAGGAAGAATTTTACTATCAAGGGATGACATAATAATTATGAAATAATATCCCTTTCTTCTCGATTTAGTAGGGAATATGGACTTTTTATGGAATGACCAGCACCAGAGATTTAGGACAATGAGGATGAGGTTATAAGAACCATTATGAAAAATATTCTCTTAAGTGGGGGCTTGATTTCACTAATAATATCATCTAATAAGGATGAAAATGGTGGGGAACAGAAAGATAATTGCTACAAGAACCCTGAACTAGCACTTCCAGATTCAGTTATAAAAATTCTATGTATTTTTTTATAAAATACAACAGAAAAATTAAAAAATCATTTTAAATTCCAGGACCTTTTTCAGTCAAGGTTTTCAAGAATTAGACAAATACATAACATTTAATCAAGGATATACAAGAATTTATACATTATTCATCACTGCACTGCCTCTTTATATGAAACAAACATCAAATAAAATTCTACTAAACTTGTATATAATAATTTAAAACATAGGGTGAGCATTTAATTTACCATTAAGGGGTTTTAAAAATATTTGTAAATACTTTTTCTATAAAATCTATAAATTTATTTTGAAAACTTTTAGAAAATAAATCATTTGATTAAATAAATACATAGAAAATGGTTTTCAAGTATTGAAGCATTTTCTAAATATCTTTTACAAGTGTCCATTTGTTTGAAAACCATTTATTTTAAATAAATAATAATCATTATAAATACTTACTTTGATTTATATTTCATGAAAATAGTATATTTTGTGTAATATTTTTGATACTTTCCATGCTATATGAAAAAGCACATTTGGCCACATAGTCGTATCACAAGTAAGAGGGTTTCCACTTGAGGTAATGAGTTTACTTCACATACCATATCAAATTGTTCGATAATCTGGTATCATTATTTAATAAATTTTTTAAATTATCCTGCCTTTATCACTCATAAACCAAACACCATTCAAAATCATACTGAAATTATTTTGATATTAGAAAAGAATTATACCATTCTGTCACATAGAATAATATTTTTAAAAGATATTCTAAAATATTTAATAGAAATCCATACTTTCATAGGATTTTGTTAATTTTAAAAAGGCATAAACACAATTTTAGAGAAATTTAAAACAAATAATTATGCTAAATGTATTAAATATTATTAATTTCTATAGATGATAGAAAAATAAAAATTATATATAGCATTCATGGATGTCCAACAATAATCACTACGGTAAAATTCGTATTTAGCAGCGGTTTAAACCGCCGCTAAATCGATTGGTGGCGATTTTGAAAAACCGTCGCTAAATTGTGCGTCAGGAGACTATTTGCAGCAGTTTTCAAAACCGTCGTAGAATGTTTCGTGGCGGTTTTTTAGCGGCGGTTTATTGATTTTTTTTTAAATTTTGTTTAAATTTTGTTTAATTTTGTTTAATTTTTTTTAATTATTTTCTTTATTTTATTTATTTTATTTATTTTCTTTATTTTATTTTCTTTCTTTTCTTTCTTTCTTTATTTATTTTATTTATTTATTTTATTTATTTATTTATTTTATTTATTTCGAATTTAATTCGTATTTATTTTATTTATTTTGTATTTATTTTATTTATTTCGTATTTATTTTAGTTATTTCGTATTTATTTTATTTATGTCATATTAATTTCATATTTATTTAATTTATATATTTATATATTTTATATATTTTAAATATTTCGTATTTATTTCGTATTTATTTCTTTTTTATTTTGTATTTATTTTATTTATTTTGTATTTATTTTATTTATTTTGTATTTATTTTATTTATTTCGTATTTATTTATTTTATTTTATTAGTATTACTTTATTTACTTTATCCATGCATGCACATGCCCATGCAATATAAAGAAATACTGCATTTGGTGAGATTTGAACCCCTAACCCCTTGCATATTTTTCAAAGACTTTACCACTCCAACAAACTCGTCATGTGGTTAATAAACAGAATTTAATATACTTATATATACTAATTGAAAAACAAATAATACATAACTAATAGATATAAACTCAATAATAATTACACAATAAGAAATAATTAATAATTAATAATTAATAATTAATAATTATTGATTTATTAGTTATTTATTGAGTTATTTATTTATTATTTATTGTTTATTATAATAAATAACAAATAAATTATAATAATATTTACATAAATTATAAAATTATGAAAATAAAATAATAAAATAATAAAATAATAAAATTATGAAATTTAAATAATAATATAATAAAATAATAATACAATAAATAATAAACAAAAAAATGTAAACAATAAACAATAAATAATAAATAATAAATAATAAATAATAAATAATAAGTAATAAATAATAAATAATAAATAATAAATAATAAAACAATAAATAACTACAATAAACAATTAGCAATAAACAAAAAATAATAAATAATAATAAACAATTAATAAATAATAAATATTAAATAATTAATAAACAAAATAATAAATACTAAAAAATAATAAACAATAAATAATAAACAATGAACACTAAACAATAAACAATGAACACTAAACAATAAACAATAAACAATAAATAATAATAAATAATAATAAACAAATAATAAATAATAAATAATAAATAATAAATAATAAATAATAAATAATAAATAATAAATAATAAATAATAAATAACAATAAATAATAATAAACAAATAATAAATAATAAATAATAAATAATAAATAATAAATAATAAATAATAAATAATAAATAATGAATAATAAATAATAAATAATAAATAATAAATAATAAATAATAAATAATAAATAATAAATAATAAATAACAAATAATAAATAATAAACAATAAACAATAATCAATAAATAATAATAAATAACAAATAATAAATTTTAATAAATAATAAATAATAATAAACAATAAATAATAAACAATAAACAATAAATAATAAATAATAAATAATAAATAAGAATAAATAATAAATAATAAATAATAAATAATAATAAATAATAATAAATAATAAATAATAAACAATAAATAATAATAAATAACAAATAATAAATAATAAATAATAAATAATTATAAATAATAAACAAAAAAAATAAAAAATAAAAAAAAAATAAAAAATAAATACTAAATAAAAAAATATTAAATAATTAATATTAAATAATAAAAAATAAAAATCACATAATAAATAAATTATAATAAGTAAATATAAATATAAATAATAAATAATAAATAATAGTAATAATAAATTACACATAATTAAAAATTATAAATAAATAAATAAATAAATAATAAATAATAAATAATAAATAATAAACAACAATTAATAATAGATAATAATAAATATATAATAAATAATAAATAATAATAACAAATAATAATAACAAATAATAATAAATAATAATAATAAATAATAATAATAAATAATAAATAATAAATACTAAATAATAAATAATAAATAATGAATAATAAATAATAAATAATAAATAATAAATAATAAATAATAAATAATAAATAATAAATAATAAATAATGAATAATAAATAATAAATAATAAATAATAAATAATAAATAATAAATACATAATAATAAATAATAAATAATAAATAATAAATAAGAATAAATAAGAAAAAATAAATAATAATAAATAATAAATAATAAACAATAAATAATAATAATTAACAAATAACAAATAACAAATAATAATAAATAATAAATAATAAATAATAAATACTAAATAAATAATAAATACTAAATAAAAAGATAAAAAATAAAAAATAATAAATAACACATAATTAATAATTATAAATAAATAAAAAATAAAAAATAAAAAATAAAAAATAAAAAATAAAAAATAAAAAATAAAAAATAAAAAATAAATAACAATTAATAGTAGATAATAATAAATATATAATAAATAATAAATAATAACAAAAAATAATAATAAAAAAATATTAATAATAAATCATAATAAAAACTAAAAAATAATAATAATAAATAATAATAACAAATCGTAATAATAAATAATAAATAATAAATAATAAATAAGAAATAAGAAATAAGAAATAATAAATAAGAAATAAGAAATAAGAAATAAGAAATAAGAAATAAGAAATAAGAAATAATAAATAATAAATAATAAATAATAAAGAATAAATAATAAAGAATAAAGAATAAAGAATAAAGAATAAAGAAGAAAGAATAAAGAAAAAAGAAAATAGAAAAAAGAAAAAAGAAAAAAGAAAAAAGAAAAAAGAATAAATAATAAATAATAAATAAGAATAAATAATAAATAATAAATAATAATAAATAGTAAATAGTAAACAATAAATAATAATAAATAAAAAATAATATATAATAATATATAATAAATAATAAATAATAAATAAATAATAAATAAAAATAAATAATAAATACTAAATTAAAAAAATGTTAAATAATAAATATTAAATAATAAATAATAAATAACACATAATAAATAAATTATAATAAATAAATATAAATAATAAATAATAAATAATAAATAATAATAATAATAAATAACACATAATTAATAATTATAAATAAATAAATAATAAATAATAAATAATAAAAAATAATTAATAATAGATAATAGTAAATATATAATAAATAATAAAAAATAATAAAAAAATAATAATAAAAAATAATAATATTAAATCATAATAATAAATAATAAATAATAAATAATAAATAATAAATAATAAATAATAAATAATAAATAATAAATAATAAATAATAAATAATAAACAATAATATATAATGAATAATATATAATAAATAATAAATAATAAATAATAAATAATAAATAAAATATTAGTATTAATAATAATAAATAATAAATAATAAATAATAAATAATAAATAATATATATAATAATAAATAAATTAATATAAATAATAAATAATAAATAATAAATAACCAGTAACAAATAATAATAATAATAATAATATTTTATTAATAATAATAATAAATAATAAATAATAAATAATAAATAAGAAATAAATATAAATAATAAATAATAAATAACCAGTAACAAATAGTAGATAATAAATAAATTAAAGTATATTATAAATAATAAATAATAAATAATAAATAATAAATAACAAATGAAACACATAAAAAAGTATGAAAAGATGTGATAAGGGATGAAAAATCATGAAAACACATGAAAATGGATGGAGAAGCATGAAGAATGAAGCATTAGAAAGCATGAGAACGCATGAAAACTCATGACAACTCTGGAAAACCCCTTAAGAATTTAACATAATCGTCATAATAACCCACAAAAAACCATTGATAAAGATAACAAGTCATGGAAACCGAAATAAATAGTAATAAATGGAGCTACCGTTAAAACCCATCAAAACGATCATAAAGTGAAAAAAACATTGGACTCACATTACCGGAGATAACTTATGATCCGAGAGCCCGTTCCAGATCCAGGACCAGTCAAATCAAAGATCCTGAAATAATCTTCGACCTGATAGGTGAAAGTGACCGAATGGACCTGCGGATCGAAAGTTATGACCATTTAAAAAAAAGCTGGCAGGGAAAGAGTGATAGAAACGAGGCATCAAAAAAATAACAAACCCGATACCCACTAAAAAGGCCATAACATATGATCCAGGAGTCCATGTGGGCACCACAACCTATCAAACTGAAGCTCATGGAACGAACTACAATCTGGAAGGTGGAGGAGTCCGAACTGACATGCGGATCGAAAGTTAGGTCTGTTTGAAGACAAGTTCGACGGGACATCGGTGACGAAAATGGGGTTTTTGAGGCATTTAGAGGGGTTTTGAGGGTCAAAAAACATGAAAGAAGCAAGCTTCTATTGAATTAGTGCATATCTCTCTTCGCTGGCTTCGATTTGATATGTGGTAGAGCCCAAATGGACACCCGGAGAAAAAGTTATGGCCGTTTGAAGTTGGAGAACTTTTTTCAACTTTCTTATAACTCTCATATCATCCGTACCTTAGACTGTCTCACGGTTTTGATTACACGTGCCTCTAGATCTCTTCACGAGCTTCGATTTGACTGGTCATGGTGCTCCAACAGATGCCCGGATCAAAAGTTATGGTCATTTTAGTGATTTCGAGGTTTCTCATGTTTTTTTTTATTTTTTTCCTTTCATTTCGTGGTGGTTTTACCCAAACCGCTGCTATTTTGTGGCGGGTTTTTAAAAAACTACCGCTAATCCTTGAAAAAATAAATAATAATAAAAAAAATTCACACATTTCATGGTGGTTTTTAAAACCGTCGTGAAATACCCATTTTCCTGTACTGAATTAAGACATAAAATGATAACCTTTATCATTTATAATTTAATACAAATAAAACAAACATAAAATGACAACTTCTATTGATTAACATGGCCATATTTTACATAAAAACAATTTCAAAAAAAATTCGAACATATGGATTTTTAATATAATAAAACATTCTTTAAAATTTAAACTATAACAATGAATTTGGTTATTGTTTAGTAAAACATTTTCAAATATACTTTCTAATTCATAAATGCTTATGTGAATTTATAAAAAATAACTTCCTTTCTAGGTTTCAAAAGAAGATATTCACACACAAATGCATGCAAGCATATATATAGTGATGTTTTCTATAAAATATAAGAATTTAATAATATCCATATGTTTATAAATAATATTAATTTTAATAAAATACATTTGTCACATTAGATGAACCAAATCATGTTGTCTTCTGGACATAAAAAAAGATAATTAGTGTTGGGAAGGGAAATTCAGGACTCTAGGGTGAGTAATAAATGGGGTGTTCATATTGTAATGTTGTATATTTTAATTAAATATTTTTTTCTAGGATATAAATTATAGTGGAATTCAATATTTTTCTTTTTTATAAAGAGAATTTGAGACTTTTTTTCTTTGTTCAAGTGTTCAATTAATTATTGTTTAGTGATAAATATATATATTGATGTCTTCCTTCATTTTTGAAACTGGATGATTTGTCATAATTGACATATTTAATGATACAAAGGTTTCATTTTTTGTAAATCCTAACAGAATCAGCTCGAAATAGTTATATACATATATAATATACTAAGAATACTATGGAATCCATTATAGAATAATAAATATTTTATATCCATTCTATAGTAAAGAGTTTGGTTTATAATTTATAAATTGTTTCTACCAATTTTAGGATACATGATGTTGATATGGGTCCATGAGTAGAAGAGTGCATCAACATTGAATTGTTTGAATGCAGGGAAGTTGAATAGTTAAGAAGATGATCTAACGAAGGGATGTTTGAATGACTTGTTTTGATTGGATGAATGGTCGAGATTATATTTTGAATTTTAAAACAAGGTTGAATAGTAAAAAAACATCCCTTCCCATATCAAAATGAGAGGAGTTTTGCAAAATCCATATTATACAAACCACAACTGGTCTATCCTATAATAATAAGCACACATAGAAATTACCTTACACATGGGTCCTCTAGGTTTCACCCTAACCACTCCGCAAACAAAAAGGGAAACTATACATGAGTCCTCCCCTGAACATATATACCTAAGATCCACTAAGGAGCCACATTTCCACCTTGGGATAGCTTGGGTAGACACCTATGACATAGTTTTGACCCTAAATGGGTCCTTCTAAGTGGTTGAGGTTGTCCTCATGTTAGCCTTAGGTTGGACCATATTTCTTATGGATATAAATACTATAAGTAAAAAAATTATAGTAAATATTTCTTTTTATTTAACACTATTTATAACATCACTACTAACTATTATTATTGAATATCAGATTTCACATTTTTTAATTCTCTTTGATATATTAAAAAAAATTTGTTTCAGTAATTTATATTACTTTTACAAATTTTATTAAGTTATATCAGTATAAATATTCTATATTTATTCTGATCATCTCAAATTCATTTTCAATTTATGTTCATGTTTCATAATGGCTACTAAAACCCCAATGACTATATTTCCAATTCTAAAAAATAAAAATTCTTTTAAATACCCATGCCTATAGGTATTTGAAAAACAAAAAATCTTTTTATGTTCTTTTCTTTCTTCCATAATAGTACTCTACTTCCATTTGAATCTCAATATTTTTTCTATTCTCCTCTCTACCTCTTTTCTAATTATGGTAGATTAAAAGGTAGTGGGTTAAACATTCATTTTTATTGTCTTAATCAGTGGTGATCTAGATTTGTTGCAAGAACATATATTGAGATTACTGAACTAGCTGTGGTTTCTAGTTTTTTTAATGATGTAATGAAGTTAGTAGTTTATAAACACAATATTCCTTATTTTTTCTTAAATTTTGTATTCATATGTATTGAAAACAATTAGTAAAAATAAAAAATACATCATAGATTTAGGATGTTAAATCATTCCCACCTTAATTTAATTATGCCCTTGCAATTTTTTCATACACACACCCCAAATCTTCTTTTTTCAACATTGGTGTTCCATATAAACAACTTTATTATTATTTATACTTATTAAAATTTTATTATAATAATTAATTTAAATGTTCACCCAAATCTCCAATGTTTTAAATTATCATGAAAAGGAAGGTTTCATCTAATCAAATAGATCATTAGAGAAGGCTCATGTTCTTAAACATTTTTTCCATAAGAAACTTGATAATTTTTTTCTAGACTCATATAGACATCAAAATGATATTGAGACAGATGTATGAGGGGTATAATTTTTATAGACATCTGAGTGTATTTGATTCCTATAGAACATTCTAACTGACACACCTTCTAATATTTAGGAGTCTTATAGTGTTCTATATAGGCTAAAACACAAAGATTGACACATATAGGCTATGTGGATGTCACTGTCTTCTTTAGCTTCTATAATATACACTAAAGAATCAAAATTATTGGATATGGTAAAACATTTGAATACACCCTTATATTATTTTTCATGTCATGCATAATATGGATTTTGAGTATGTTAAATTGAATTATAGAAAGAGACTAATCCACAAAAGTATCTGAGTATATCAGGTGTGTTGGATATCTTGTAAAAACATTTACAAGAGCATTATATGGTTTTCAAATAGCTCAAAATCATTTGAGCACGATTTTAGAATTATCTTTTAATGAAATTCATCCAAAAATAAAAAAAATGGTTTTCTTGTTCTTTTGTACTCCATTAAAAAATGAGAAGAAAAAATCATTTACTAACGAGGAATACAAAATTTATTATTTTTTCATAATTTTACAAAATTATGTAGACTGTCACTCTGATACTGACTATAAGGTCCCTGAAACCACACATCTTAATTCTTTTCTAAAAATTTTGTGTATTTTTTATATAAAATGCAATATAAATTTAAAAATAAAATTTTATATTTTAGGACCTTTTCAGTCTAGGTTTTGAATAATTAGAAAAAAAAATTACATTGTGTCAAAGTTGTACAAAAATTTATATAATTTTATTTGAATGTGATTCCTCCATATATAAAGAAAATAAAAAATAAAAATTCTATTACATCTATAAAAAATAATATTAAACATAGGTTGAGCATTAAATTTCCCAGTAATGGGTTTTAAAAAAAAATTTGAATACATTTTTTTGGAAATATATAAATTTCATCTAAATGTTTTATCAAATAAATATTTTTGTAAAATAAATACATTGAAAATGGATTTAAACTAATAAAAAAATTTATAAATATGATTGAAAAGTGTATATTTCATTGAAAACCATTTGTTTCCAAAAATAATAATCTCTAAAAATTATTCTTTGGATTGATCCATCTTGAAATTATTAACATTTATGAATAATTTTTGATATTTACCAGGCCATAAGAAAAAAACCATGTTGACACTTAGTTGTATCACCTACAAGACATAGTCCCCTTGAGGTCATGAGTTTTATCTCGATACCATATCATATCATTCGATACTCTAGTAACATAATGAATGAAATTAATTTTAATCATCCCACCTTTCGTAATCAAAACCGAAAACCAATTAGAAATAATAATTAAATTATTTTCATAAATGAAAATATGCATAAATTATGTTATATATAATATTCATATTTTAATGAAATTATAAATGATATAAGAGAAATCCATACCTTTATAAGATTTCTTTAATCTTTAAAGTCATAAACACAATTGCATAGAAATATAAAATAGATACATTTTCTAAAAAAATGAAATGTAAATAATATATATCGATGATGGCCATATTAAAATTATGAATGACATTCATGAGTGTAAAATAATATTTATGAAAGTAAATGATAACTTTATAAATTATAATATTTAATAAATAGTAAACATACATAAAAATAACTAGTTATATTGATTATCAAGGCCATATTTTATATAAAATAATAAATTTTCATTAAAAATATTTTCATTGATATTATATTATAATCAAATATTCTTTACATTTTAAAACATAAAAACATTTTTTGTTATTGTTTAATTACATATTTCAAAATTAAAATTTAAAAACATAAATGCTTATATAAATTTATAAAAAATCACATTTTTCAAGGAATTAAAAGAATTTGTTTACATATATATATTGTGATTTTTTATGTAAAATAAAAAAGTATAAGCACTTATATATCATCATACATAATATTTATTTTTATAAAATACATCCATTTTTAGGTGAACTAATGAATACAATCTTCTAAAAACAAGAAAAGAGGAGGAGTTCTAGGGAGGGTGAGTTGGGTCTCTTTGGTGAGAAAAGAATGAGGCTTTTGTACAGAAAGATTGTATATTTTATTTTCAAAAATAGTTTATGGATAGAAATTATAGTGGAATACTATATATTAATTTTAGATAAAGTGAAGTTGATATTTTATTTTATTCATCCAAGTGTTTGATTAATTTTTGTTTGGTGATAAATATATATTATATACTTTGACATTTTTATTAATTGATTTAAGAGAAGGATTTGAAATATTTGACATATAGAATGAGACAAAGAAATTTTTTTGTGTAAATAATAATGGAATCAACATGATATAGTTATATATATATATATTATATACCTAGAATACTAAAACTACTGTGTGGGAGTAATAAATTCTTTTATCCATTATCTAGTTAAGAGTTCAGTTCATAATTTAAAAAATTTCCATACCATTTTTAGTAGAATTGTATTCAAGATGGGGATATGGTTTGAAAAATACAACAATGGTGAAGGTGTTGAATGTTGGGAAGATGAACAATGATGTTGAACTATAACAAAGGGATGATCATACGACTAGATGTGATTGGATGCAAAACTGAGACTATATCTAGTGTTTTAAAATCCAGTTGAACAATACTCAAACATCTCGTACCTCATCTAAAAGAGCAGAGTTTAGGAAACTCATTATAATAAAAACTACATCTTATCCTTACAGAACTCATAAGCACAAAAAGAGATGGCCTTACTCATGGACCACGAGGGCTTCAGACTAACCCATAATTTAAAAAAAGGACACTATAAACAAGTCCACCCATGAATAGATGTCCTAATGTTTCACCATGGTACTACCATTCCACTTTGTGTAGGCTTGGGTAGACACTTTTCATATAGGGTTGACCACTATGGGGTCCTTTAAAGTTGTTTAGGTTTTCCCCAAGTTAGCCTTATGTTGGCCTATATTGTTATTCAACATAAATACTATAACAACAAAAATATAGTAAATATTTCATTTTTAACATTATTTATAACTTTTTTACAATATATTATTATTTAATACAATATATTAACTTTTATAATTCTAAAATATATATTACAAATATTTTAATGTTTCACTAATTATTATAAATTTTAAACATTTTCATTAAGTTATATCATTCAAAATATTATATTATTATTATTATCATCTTAAATTCATTTTAAATTTCTATTTATTTTTTCGTCATGGTTAGTAAAACCCCAAATACTATATTTTCCATGGGTAAAAATAAAAATTATGATAAATAGCTACACCTATAGGTATTGTAAAAACATGAAATTCTTTTGAAGTTCTTTTATTTATTAAATAATGGTGTTGAACTTCCATCTTTTTCTTAGTATTTTTTTATTATTTGCACTACCATTTTTATAATTATGGATGATTCAAGGGAATTGAGTTACACATTCAACATTATTTTTATAATTAGTGGTTCTCTAGTTGTGTTTCTTAGACTTATATTGAGATTACTGAATTATCCATTGATTATAGTTTTTTGAAGAAGTAGTGAAGGTAGTGGTTTATTAAGAAAAAATTCCATATTTTATTCTTAAATTTTTTATTCTTCTACATTGACATAATTAATTAAAAATAAAAAATACATCATAGATCTAGGATATTACAATGTCCTTCTAGGTTGGATATGAACATACTATTAGTATGGACTAGAGAGGATTAGGGTGAATTTAGGGTGTTGGAATTGAATCTCTGGTAGGATTCCTATATATCTAGTTTGAACATGAATAAAATTCTATATAAACTAGAATGTTTAGGGATTAAACTTACAGAGGAGGTCCACATGGTTTCTTCATAAGGTATATTTCACTTTTAATGATTCTATCATAGGGAATGTGATCATTTTAGGAAATGATAACATGGTTGTGGCTTAAACTGAGTTGGATTCCCAAGTGGTGGATACATGAACATGTTGATAACATGATCACCACTGGACTCCTAGACCATGTAGGTCATGATTTTTGTGAGAATCAAGAGGAAGTGTAAGATATTAAAATCTTTAGAATATCTATTAGTTTCTGGTGAATAATGGTGAGGGTATGTAAGGTAGGGTAATTTTTTTAAGAAAGACTAGGGGATTACTCAATGAGGTGTGAAAAATTATTGATTTTAGAGTTAAAGAGTGAAATATACAACACTAGCCCCCATCAGTGGGAAAATAAAGTGGTTTACCTCACTATCTGAAATTCGGAGGTCCTTAGATAAACCTCTATGGTTTGGGTCCTCATTACCAAGGAGATTCACAATTTTAAACACCTTGATTACCCTACCTATTTGGTTTTATTGGTGTGGGACATCTTATACTGAGGGAATTCACAATATAAAGGGAGAAACATAGGGAAGTGTAGTGATTAGATCATGAAAATATAGGGACCTTAGTGGAGGTTTTTACTTTGTATTTATTTTATGGGAATCCCAAGGAATGTTACATATCATTGATTGTGTGGTTGAGATAGCCTAGAGGGTGCCATTCCCATGTAATACCTTGGTATGCTAGAGGGTACCTTTCTCAAGTGATACCTAGGTGGGTTTCAGGGTTCTTCAACCAGGTGATACCTAGGAGAGATATAAGGTACCTCACCTAGGTGATATCTTTCTGGGATATAGGTTACCTAACATAGGTTATTGTTGGGTGAACATGGATTAAGAACATCCCAGAAAACCAAACAAGGGTATGACGATACTCACATCTCTAAGGGTCTCTTATGTTCTCATAGAAGAACCCCACACATGTCTTGAGCATGGGAAGGGGCCTCCACCCTAGGAAATTTATATTAGGGGGTGTGGATAATCATGATGGTATTTGTATTTTTAGTCATTATAGTAACTCTAATCCCTTGACTCACATTAATGTCAAGTTCTTTTAAAGCATATAGATCTAAAAAGATGGTTCTGAGGACATGAGAAACTAAATATGGCTTGGGAAGAATTAGACCATGTTATAGACATAAAATATTCTTAAATAGGAAGACCAAGTGTCTTAATTATAGGAAATATTGTGACATTGGGGGAAATAGGAAGTTTTTTCATGTCACCTACATAGGTATGATCTGCACGAGGAGTTTTCCGCACACGTTGGGCCACATAGGATTGACATTCATCATATCTACTTGGGTGATCGTATAGTTAAGGGGTTTTTTCACCTTTCATTAATCTTCTTCCTCAATATATTTAGGATATTTTTCATTGAATCTTTTCATCCTAAATTTAAAATGTTAGTGTTAACAAATCCCCCCCACCCTCCATATTAGATTTAATCTGTAGAAGAGGATCTAATCCTATGGTAGAGAGAAACACTGATGTTGATGGATCCTTCATTCATTTTCCTTAACATTTTCTTACATATTCATGGTTGGGTTTTTCAAAAAAAAAAGTCTTGTGTATCTCTCAATGGAAAAGTGAAAATATGGGTGATGCAGGTTGTTCGTGTTGGGAGACTATGTTGGTGGATCGCACAATGAGACCTTGAAAGAACCCATTCACTAATAAATAATATAACTACCTAATGCCATGCCTAATCAAACTGTTCGTACTCAAATTTTGTCTCTTTAAGAAAGTTATTTATTCAATTCTAACTCATACATTCTCATCGAGTACTCAATACATGCCTTCGTTTTTGTTTGAAATTTCCATGATTTGACTTCGGTGAGGTGGCCCAGAGAAGTCACATATGTGAGTAATCTACATGGGGCCACATGTTTGAGAGAATTTCATAAGGTAACATTAATGAGTGACCAACATGAGGTCATTTGGGTGAGTTAACTTCACAGTGTCATAAGCTATAGTGACCAACATGTGTTTAAATGGGCGAATGACCTATCTAAGGTCATCCCTTTTCTAATTTTTTTTAGAATATACCAAACTAAAAATCAAATATTGAAAGAAAATCATTATTATTCATCATATATTTACAATATATTTTCAATATATTCTAGAATTTGATGAAAATGGTTATTCACATATCAAGAAAATATAGTAAATCATTAGGATGAATTATTACCATGTGCATGACAACACTCTTTTGGATTTAGTGATGCATCTCATGAAGTACCACAATGAATATCCAGATTTTGAACTACTACCTATTTATGACCATAATCCCTTGAGATATGTACTCATTCTAAAGATAGTTTTTTTCACATTCTTGGTTCCAATAGTACACAAATTTTACTACTACCAACATATTTTCTAATGGTGAATTCATCAATGAGGGAACAATACCCTTCACATGTGTCATGTGTCGTAGTAGATATGCTCTAGATTTGAAGCCTCACACTTATGAGTAAAAAACACTACTTATCTGCTATATTATATGATTCAAAGATATATCAATTAAATAGTTAGAAGTATGAATATTATTTCCACACTAGAGGTGTTGTTAATGAACATTGGATGTGGGCATACTAGATGGGAATGTCTTGTGATGAATTTATAGATGAACTGAAGATGGTTGGTGTCTATGAGGAAATCTAGGTGGCCCAAACATTTTTGTACAAGAACCTAAAAATCATTAATGAGATGCTTAGTTGATGTATCCCACAAATTAATACTTTTTTTCAAATAGATAGAGATGTCCACATCATTTTACAAGATGTCTACAAGATGTCATGAGTTCCCATCCTCAGAGAGATGTATGATGAGTTTATTGTACCAAAAGCATTGTGGAATGATGATGAACAAATGCCTATTTTTAATCAGATAATATTAAAGGTATCCTAGGATTTTAGGATGAAAGAAACTCACCTATGGGTGATGTCCATTAAAAGGAATTGTTTGAGATTTTACAAAATCCAAAAGGATAAGGTCTTAGTTTACAACTCCCAACAGATTGTCCCTCATTGGAAAAGAATGGAATAACTGAAAAAATTTCTCCTACACTAGAGTAGGGAAAATTTTATAGGTGGTGGTATGTAGTAATGTCCAATATCTCTGTCAAATCCTACCACACAAGGTTTTTAGAAATTTTTATATTATCTAAATTGTACCAGTTTGTGAATCCAATGGACGTGTGAGGTTGATGACATTTTTCATGGCAGTCCGGCTAGTTGAGTAAAATCATGTGGGGTAGGAAGCCCCTATCTGGGAAACGATCCACCAGTTCATATTGAATGTATATTAGGGGAATCATACCTTCTATATTTTTGTACCAACTAATGTGTTATAAGGATGGTTTATAGAACAAATCAGTTCTTCAATAGTGATGAGTGAATTCAGGGTTCTTGGGGGCTGGTTCTGACAATTCGTACAACATTTTTCTGGCATCCAACCACTATCCTTGAATTAAAATTGTTGGACTCCTCATGTATCAATCATGTTTTAGTAATCCCAAATCATATATATTCTGTAAATCCTAGTAATCATATAAACTATCTCAGATCATATAAAGATGATTAGTATCTTTATGCTTTAAGTAAAGATATCCAAGATCTTAATTACTATACATTTAGTCTGATTACTAGACACTATACTTGATTTACATTATAATGATTTCTTTGATAAATGATTAAGTCAAATCCATTCTAGGAATATCACTACTTAAGTCTGAATACAGATATTTGGCCAGGTCTGAGACACCGTGGGTCTGCCACCGGTTATGTTTTTCTGGAAAAGTCAACCAGACACCGTGACCAGACACCATGAATGAGACACCATGAACCAGACACCATGATCCAGACATCGTGACCAGTCACCATGAACCAGACACTTTGAACCAGACACCATGACCAAACACCATGAACCATACACCGTGAACTAGACACCGTGAACCAAACACTGTGAACCATACACCGTGACTAGACACTATGAACCAGACACAGTGAACTGGACACCGTTACTAGACACTATGAACATGGGACACCGCTTCATAGAGACACTGTTACATGACTAATTGTGACATTGTTTCTTAATCTATTTTTCATTTTTCAATTTATTCTCTAACATTCATATTTGAAGAGTTTTAATGTACTGACATAATTAATTTTTTTTCTAGACATGTCACCTAACAGTACGAGGTATGAGGTAAAGAATATATGCTCCTTTCATCTCCAAAAAATGAACTCCAAGAATAAAAGAGAAGAGCAGCCGAAAAATAATACATACAGAGAGTGTAATTGTGAGAAAAACACACGAGCTTACCTAAGAAAAGAACCAACACATGCAATTAAACATTCCTTAAGAACACACGAAGCATACTTTAATCCCATAGTCAAGGAAATATTCTCATTTTTTAACACCACAAAGAACACACGACAGATCTAGCTGACTTGTGATACTCTGTTTTCAACATGAGGATTCAATTTTTGCATCTACTTCATCCTAGAAGTCCAGAGCTGAATAGACAACCACTCAGAGCACTTCTAACCTTGTCTCATCATTTATGCTCTATTGTTTATCATTTTATTAGCTTTAGAGTAGTGTTTGTATCTATATAAAAACACACTCTATATCCTACGTTAAACTGAAGGATACAAGATATCCTTTCTCAAACATCTTTTTACACTTGTGTATACCCACAAATAAGTGTGGAAGAGGTCCCTGTGTGGCCTGGTAATGTGTACCCACGAATAACAGTGGAATACATCATGTGACCTGGAAAGTCCTGTATACTATCGTTAACCCTGATCTAGGGTGTGGATAAAGTTTATCTATATAAACTTCTTGGTGGCAAGTGATTATCAAATGGCTTGAGACTAAACCACTTGTTTTATATCCACTGTGCTGCTTAATTTAGTTTTCTCTATTTACTGTATAATCCAGAAATCATTAAATTTACTTTGATAGTTAATCATGGAAATAAGTTATAATTGTATTTAATTATTATAATATCTTAAAAAGTAATGTTAATAACCAATATTAAAATAACTGAGAATTAATCAATCTTCTAAGAAGTTATTTTAATAGTCAATCATTAATAATAGTATAACCTTGATTAACTCGGATGTAGTTAACTTTATTGGGGAAACCTTTTAGGAATAATTTTTAAATAGAAATTTAGAATAGATACCCAATTCACCCCCCTCTTGAGTACTCTACTCCGACCAACATTTGGTATCAGAGGGTTGTTTTTTATTCTTATTAAGACTCTGTATTTAACCTTATTCAACTATGATTGTAGTTATACTATAAGTATTTGTAAATTTCTGTTAATTCTAAATTTCTAGCTCTTTCAAAGTATTTCTATATTATGGATAATATATTGTAAGGTGCTGCAACCAACAGACCACCATTATTAAATGAAACCAATTATGGTCAATGGAAAATCAAAATGAAAATGCATTTAGAAAGTATGGGTTTGAAAATTTGGTCTTCCATTAAAGATGAATATAAGATTAATTATATCGATAGAATCACATGGGATGAACCTACCAAAACTTCCTACAATAAAAATTGAAAATCTAGGAATTCTTTATACTGATCCTTAGGAGATGAGGAATTTAATAGACTTGTTGCTTGTAAAACTGCCCATGAAATTTGGGACACCTTGTCTGTTTCACATGAAGGAACTTCTAGTGTAAAAGAGATGAGACTCAATACTTATACTATCATATATGAAAACTTTAAAATGAAACATGATGAGCCTATTTCAGAAATATATCTCATGTTCATCGAAATTGTCAACACGATGATTTCTCTTGGATTAGAAGTCACAACCAAGGAACAGATTATGAGAATTCTCAGATGTCTACCTAACAGATGGAGAGGAACCTCTGTCTCTATTAGAGAATCATGCGATATCAGTAAGCTACCTATAAAAGTACTCATTGGAAAACTGATGATGTATGAAGAGGAGTTTAAAGTCAATAAGGAGGAGGAGGATGAACCCATATGAAAATCAGTTGCATTCAAAACCACCACTTCTAAACACCAAGACAAAAGGAAATTGGATGTTTCTGTAGCGAGTTCTAGCAGTAAATAGTCATCAAATGACAGTGATGAGAAGATGGCACAATTATACAAGAGATTCAAGATATTTTACAAGAAGAATAATTTTTTTAGAAATTCTAACTTCAAGAGAAAATATGATCAAAAATGAAGTTGGAATAATGATTTGAAAAGAAGTTACAAGACTGATGAGATTGTCTGCTAATAATTAAGCACAATAGACATATCAAGGCTGACTGTACAATGATTAAGTACAAAAATAAATATGAGAAAAAAGACATAAAGTATAAAATGGAAATGAAAGCAACCTGGAGAGCTTCTAAGGATAGTTCAAGTGACTCAGAATCTTCATGTGATGAATATGATAACAAAGCCAATATAGTTTTTATGAAAAACACATCTAAGGTAACACTGGACTCCCCTGTATATAATTCATACTATTCTATAGATAAGAGTGACCTTGAAAATATTTCCAATGAAGAAATTCTTGAATACTACAATATGCTTGAATAAACATAAAAAAAAGATAAATATAAATCATTGAAGAAACATCATGCTCTTAATGTTACTGTTAGATCTGAACTCACATCTAAAAAAGAGAAAAATTCTCAAATGATAAAGGAGAACAATGAATTAAAAATTTATAAATAGAAATTAAAGATAGACATAAAAAAGTTTTCTAATGAGAAAAATACTCTTACTCAAATTATAGGTAAACAAATTACTCTTAAATATACTACAGGCATTGGCAATCAACCTAGAATTTTTTTTGAAGAAAAAACTTTGTTTCTAAATCTTGGGCATACAACTTTACTCCCAATTCTAGAATCAGATAAACTAGTTCAAGATATAATACACTCTATACCATTTCATGTTTTTCTAGACCTAATAGAGTATATTTTTCAAATAACTTACATAATACTTATAGGAAACCTATGAGGCATATATGGGTTCCCAAAGCACTTATCCCTAATGTTACTAGACCCAAACATGTATGGGTATCAAAATCTATTTTTAATTGATCATTTTTTAGGAAATATACATAAAGAGTTCCTATAAATGTTTATGGTACATGGATAGTGGATGTTCAAGACACATGATAGGATAATACTCATGCTTCATGAACCTAAAAAAAATTGATGGAGGACATGTATCCTTCAGTGACAATGCCAAATGAAAAATCATTGGCCTTGGACAAATATGTAACTCTAACTCTGTTTTAATTTCCAAGTACTATTAGTTAATTGTTTGAAATATAATCTGCATAGTATCTCATAACTATGTGATGATGGATTTCATGTTAAATTTAGAAATGATGATTGAAATTTTTTTAATTCTAAAGATGAATTAGTGTTTTCTACATTAAGAAATGAAAATGTTTATTCTTTTATCTTAGATTCTTTAGCTTCTCAAAATTCTTCATGTCTAAGTTTATTTCATAATGAGTCTCGGATTTGGAATTGGAGACTAGGACACTGTAATATTCACTCACTTGGAAGGCTTATTAGAAAAATCTTAGTCAAAGACGTACCCAAACTTGAGTTTCCAAAAGGTAAAGTGTGTAACACCTGTCAAAAGGGAAAGCAACACAAAATTTTCTTCAAATCAAAGAATGATGTGTCAACTTATCAACCTCTTGAACTAGTTCACATGGATTTGATTGGAATATATAGAGTTTCTAGTTTAAATGGGAAGAACTATGTTTATGTTCATGTGGATGACTTTTCTAGATACACTTTGGTATACTTTCTAGCTAAAAAAACGAAGCATATTCTTACTTCATTAAACACTCCATGTCTATAGAAAATTTTAGTGGACATAGAATTAATACCTTGAGAAGTGATCATGGCCATGAGTTTTAAAACCAAGAGTTTGAATCCCTTTTCTCACAAAATCGTTATAGTCATAATTTCTATGCTCGTAGAACACCTCAACAAAATGAAGTTGTAGAAAGAAGAAATAGAACCCTGCAAGAGATTTCTAGAACCATGCTTAGTGAGTATGAAATACCTATTTATTTTTGGGATGAAGCTATAAATATAGCATGATACATAATCAATAGAGTATTGATTAGACGTGTTATTATGAAAACCCCTTATGAGGTATGTAATAATAGAAAACCCAATGTTATCTACTTCAATGTTTTTGGTTTCAAAGTTTATATCCTAAATACTAAGGACAATCTTGAAAAATTTTCATCCAAGAGTTATGAATAAATATTTTTAGGATATTCCTTATTTAGAAAAGACTATAGAGTATTTAATAAAAGAACTAAATGTGTTGAAGAATTTGTTCATATTAAATTTGATGAAAAAGATACGCATGAGCCTAAGACCACTCTAGAGAACTTGGAGGATAATGTATCAAATCTGGACATTAATTCAAAATCCTCTAACCATCCTATGAAGGAATTTGTGAAAGCGTCCATATCTAGAAATTCCATAGACTCAAGTCACAATGAACCGGGCCCTGCTGAAGAACCTGAAATTACTAGTCTGTCCTTTTCTAGAGCTATTAGAAATCTTAAGAACCATACCTTAGATGCTATTCTAGGAGATTTAGACAATGGAACTCAAACTAGAGATTCTCTTAGAAATCAGGTTGAACATCAAGTCTTTGTGTCACAACTAGAACCTAAATACACTAATGATGCTATAAATGATTAATTTTTGGTAATGGATATGCTAGAAGAAGTTATTAGTTTGAAAGTAATTTTTTTTGGAAACTTCATGAAAGAACCAAAAACACATTCAACATAGGGACTAAGTGGGTGTTTAGAAATAAAGTAGATGAAGCTAGTATAATATTTAGTAACATGGAGAGATTGGTTTCACTGGGACATAGTCAAGAAGAAGGGATTGACTATGAAGAGACCTTTGCACAAGTAGCTATACTTGAAGACATGAGAATTCTTCTTGATAATGATGCACATATAAATTTCAAACCATATCAAATGGATGTTAAGAGTGAATTCCTAAATGGGTATATAGATGAGTATGTATTTATTGAGAAACCCCATGGTTTTACAAATCATTATTTTCAAAATCATATTTTTAAATTATCAAAAGCTTTATATGGTTTAAAACAAGATCCAAGAGATAGGTATGATAGACTATGTAACTTTCTTATTTCCAAAGGTTTTATAAAAGGAATAGCTGATCCTACCCATTTTATAAAACTAATTTCCAATTATGTTTTAGTAGTTAAAATTCATGTAGATGACATTATCATTGGATTGTCAAGAAATTATTTATGTATTGATTTTTCTAAAATGATTCAAAATGAATTTTAACTGAGTTTAATGGGTGAACTGAAATTATTTCTTGGATTTAAAATCTTTCAAAATAATGATGGTATTATTTTAAATCAAAGAAAATATACTATAGATCATCTAAAACGTTTTGGTTTGGATATCACTAAATGTAGAGACAATCCAATGAGTACTATGTGTATGTTTTATCTTGATGAAGTTGGAAAATCTTTTGATCAAACAAATTACAGAAGAATGGTTGGAATCTTACTCTACTTAACTACTAGCCGACCTGACATTATGTTTAGTGTGTGTATGTGTGCTCGTTTTCAAGAAAATCCTATGGAATCTCATTTAAATGATGCTAAGATAATTTTCAAATATCTCAAGAATACACCCAATCTAGTAATCTTTAATCCTAGAGGATAATCATTTGAATTAGTTATCTATTTTGATGCTGACTTCGGGGGATATAAGTTCTATTGAAAAAGAAACTTTGGAAAATGTAACTTTTTAGGAAAGTCACTAGTATCTTGGTGTAGTAAGAAACAAAATTCAATTGCATAATCTACTACAGAAGCTGAGTATATATCTACTGGTAGTTCTTGTGCATGAATTTTGTGGATTAAAAACACATTACTAGATTATGGATATCAATTCAGGCATATACCTATAAAATGTGATAATACAAGTGCTATTAACATCTTGAGAAATCATTCTTCACACTCTAGGATAAATCATATTGACGTAAGACATAACTTTTTGAGAGATCATTATCAAAAAGGTGATATCACTTTGGAATTCATTAGAACTGAATATCGGCTTGATGATATATTCACCAAACCATTAAATTCTGAAAGAATAAATTACATCATACATGAATTGGGAATGATAACCATTAAGTAGATATCTTGTTGTTTCATATATTACTATTTCATATCTTACAGTTTCATATCATACTATTTCATTTTTACAGCCTCATAGTTACTATTAACACTCATTGTCTCAAACAATATGGTTGCACAGTCTAGAAAACACATTGTTACGGTCCCACTGTGAAAATTGATTACGGTCTCACCGAGAACACCTGTTACTATCTCACCATAACGATTCCTTATTGTTTTATCATTAAATTAGAATCTGTATCATGGTATTTCATTATTTTACCCTTTTACATTCCTGTGTTTTTGTTTCTGCGATGATTGGTATTTTTAAATGATAAATTAATATAAGTTTCACTTGCTCTTCACTAGAGCCTTATTCTATTCTCAAATACCATCACCCCTGTTCAACCCTTCTCTCTCTCGATCCTTCAGTGAATTCCCAAGATGAATTGTCCTTTGTTGTCGACTCTTGAGAAACATAGTTCAAATAAGAAGAGGAGGATAGAGCCAATGTTATCACTCGAGGGTCCTCTCAATCCAAATATGGTTAACCGAATAGAATTACATGAGAAAGAGATATGCCCTAAGTGGCTTCTAATGAGTATGCCTATGTTGTTTAAAGTGATAACAGAGAAAGGTTTTCTGGATTAGTTTATTAAGGAAGATATTCCTATCTACTGGAAGCTAGTTGCACAATTTTATTAGTTTGTATAATTTTATTTTGATTCTGAAGATGGTTATGTTGTAAAATGTTGGATAAATGGCCAGAGATGGACATTTTCTTTGTCGTTATGGGCTGAATGCCTTAGGATACCTCATGAAGGTATTTGTGAGGACTACAAGAGAGTTTCCCCCCTCCAAGTGAATTCTTTATTTTGGAAGATGTTTTGAGGAGTTTAACTTGAAATGGAAGAAAGAGGAGATCCATCACTGTCGATCTAGATGGAGAATCTACACTTCACTTAAAGTTTATTCAGAATTTAATTAGCCCCAAAAAAGGTGATTTCACAGTACTCAAATTTCAGGATGTATTTTTGATACATCTTATGAAGAATGGACATATGATCAATCTTTTCAAGTATATTATACACCATTTGTGTGAATTGATCAAAACCACCTCTAAGCCAACCTACCTATTTTATCCTCATCTTATCTCATCCAAGCTTCAAGCCAAAGGATTGGATGGACCAAATGATGAAGTTATCAAGGATTATGAGTTATTTCTTTCAAAATTTATTATAAAGATAATTAAAATCAATTGGAATACAGGGAAAAAAGAATGGGTGGAAGATAATTATATAGTATATGAAAAGTTTAATTCCGTGGAACACCCTTCAAGACCAAAATGTATTTCTGATCCTCGATTAGAGCCAGATGAACATGTTAAATATTCTTATAAGTAAGAAAAAAGAGAGGCTATTGTACCTATGAGGGAAACTATTCTTGATGAGAAAGACAATACACCTTCTCCCCAAGTCATAATTGAGAAAGAAATACATTTTCTTGAAAAGGTGGTTGATTTGGAAGAACAAACCACTACTGAAGAATATTATGTTGCTGTTGAAAGAGAAAATAAAGTTATAGAAGAGAATATAGAATATAATATGTATCTTGTGAAAGAAACTGTTGGTGAGTAACATGTAGAGGAAGAAATCTTTTTCTAAGGTAACTGAAAAGGATGATGTGGAAGAAAATATAGAAGAAGATCTCCCTATTGTGCAAGAAGCCGCACTTTAGGAGATCCTAGAGGAATAAGCTATTACTGAATTCATTTTTTCTGGTGAAGAGATAATGGAGCAAGCCTTTGAATTGTATTGAATGGAAATGTTTGAGGAAATCATGGATGACATTGTTCACATAGATCAGGGATCTATATCTCCTAATCATGAGGATGATGCACCTATTGAGGGGGAGCTTCGTCCCAGTCTGTAATCTTTTAAAGTACCAAATCTGATTGATCTAAGCTCAGCGGACACATGGTATAAACTCCCCAGTTATTTTGATGTGAATGATTCACAGGAAGTCTCAGTCAAAGGTCTTGATCTAACTACTATGTTTTAGTCAAAAATGTCATCTGTTTCTAAAGCTATTTCTGCCAAAGAACCTGAGCCTGTCTTAGCATCTATCTCTAAGCCTTCATAAGAACCTCTAACCTTGGTAAATAAGGACGAACTAAAATAATTCAGAGCTACCCTTTTTCCAATGTTGAAAATATCCTAAATACCCAACTGGTTCCTGTAACAAATTTGAGTGAAAGAGATGATTCACTATTGATGGAGAAAATAATTTGGCAGATTCAACCTAAGAAGCTCCATAAGATTCAAGAATCCTGAATTGAGAACAAACTGCTTAGTGATAAAGTAAAGAATCTAAGAGGTATGGTTGAAAATATTAAAAAAGTGATGAACTAGAGACCAGAGCTTTATTCTCATCCTATTTAGAATATTATTACTCATATAACCTCTTTATCTGAAAAAGTTTCTCAAAGAAACAAACAGATTGTTCAAGAGATGCATGACCTTGTTGTTGGACACAAAAAGTTAACTGATGTGTATAAGGGGTTCCTTCAAGAAGTTCTCAATCAACTAAAATCTCTTACCTTAGCTATCACTGCTTCTCATGCCTCTAGACAATCTTCTCAACCTTCTTTAGACAATGATATATTTCGAATAGTGGTCAATGAATAAATTCTGGCTGTGCTTAGTTATTTTGACAAAGAATCTCTATCTGAATTTATCAAGAATAGTGAAAGATTTTTTGATATGGAAAGAATCCATTCCAATATATCTAATGATTATCATCAAGAAATTTCTAAGACAGTGGAATTCTACTTCAACAGGATCATCTCTAAGAATGACATGACAAATCACTTCAAGTACCTTGTGGAAAATAAGATGATTCCTCCTGTTAATCAAGCCTTCAAGACTCAGGTGCAAAAGCTCACAGAGTTCACTCATTTGCTAGAAAAGTTTATGGAGAACATGGATGAATTTTAAAAATCCTTTCAGTATGTTGGTGAAATCATTTCTGACTTTATCAAGCTTCTGCGGACTAATCTTTATGTTCAGAGTACTACCATTTTTGATCCTAGAGCTGCACCTCTAAGATCAGGTTTACGTACCATAAAATCTACCCAATCCTCCACATCTATGTTTTTTAGTTAGGCCCTGAGTCAGATCAGGCTTGTAATCCTTGATCAATATTTGCCTCAGCCTTATGTTACCCCTACCTTGGCCCCTTCGGTCTTTGATGGTCGTCCTTTACTTTTTCTGCCAATGTGTTCACTCACTTCTACCACTTCAACCGCTGCTCCAATGGCCACTTCTTCTAATGATGCTACTAAGGGAAAGGAGAAGACTAGCTAGTGATGAAGAATAGCGAATAATCTCTTTTTATAGGGATATTGCTTCATTTTTTTTACACATTGTAATGACACTCTTTTTATCTGATGCATTGTGCACTTTTATTGTCCATTTCTTATTCACTCTAGTTGATTATCCAAAAATTGGGAGAAATATGCACCCCCAAAGAAAGATTAGTGAAATATGTAGTTTATATTATAGAAAAATACACTCTAAATATATAGTGACCCGGCCTTTTCTTACATTACTATTACATCATTTCAAGGATAAACAACATAATAGTATTACACATGGAGGATCTAGAGGTTTAGTGTCTTGGGCAAACTAGGACTACACATAACAAGTACAACATCAAGCATAAAAAAAAATTCATTTAATCTCTTCTTCTATAGCTTCTCAGTAGCACTTGTCCTCTCCTTAGTACATGTAGACACCTGAGGATATACATCAAAAGGGGTGAGATAAAAGCCCAATAAGAGGATAGATAAGAACAATATAGCATGGGGTGAGCATAATCATGACATAGGAAGAAGATCTTGAACATGAGAGGAGCATAAACAATAAACTTGAAATGTGGCAAAGCATAAAAATGAAACATCATGTCTTAGTGGTTAACTACCACACATATTTGTGAACAAAGCTAGCATCATGTTCACGCATAATTTCACATTTACTCATGAGATTCATCACTTTACCCAATGCATTGGAGCACTATATAATTCCGGTCACACCCGTCACATTTAAACATTCATATTGCGCTATATAATTCCGGGTGCACCCGTCACATCATAACATTATCATTATCATGCTTGCCACAAAGAACACATATCAAACATGTACATAAATAACCCATGTAAAGGAATGGGTTTCATTACATAATAACACATTCATAATCTTTGGGTTCCCAAAAGAAAGAGGGAACAACATACTTGATATAAGAACCATTAACCTTGAATGAGAGGTAAAAGGTGAGATCTTGAAAGAAGAGTTCTTTTGGAAAACATTTTGATGGACATAAAAACCAGTGAAAAACATGTATATCCCAGAAAAGTAAAGGAAAAGATGAACAAAAGAGCTTTGAGGAGTAACCATATCAAAAATGGAGTGAAGGAGGGAGAACCCAAAGGAAGAAAATTGGGTTCGAGATTTCCCCTTACCTTGTACTCGAATGACTCCTTCTCTTTAATGTCCTGTATAATGACATTATATTAATTAATTATAAATTCCAGAACCTTATATACATTAATAGGGTTCATTATGGTTTCATTATTTCATATTATGTTCCTTTGTATGACTTATAGAGTTTAAAAACATTGATCGGGGATGTTCGTTTTCATGGTTTTCTTGAGCGGTCCACTTGTATTCTTAATTTGATGTTTGGGTAGATCATGGGTAAAAATCCAGAACTAATGTTACATGTAATTAATGATATTACAGAAGCTTTAATTATTTTATAATGAGTTATATTAGATCCATGTGGCCGAATCATTAGATAAGAATTAAATGAAGATTATTTGGGCTAATTTGAGCGGTTTTTGGATCACAACCAACCCATTTTAACTTTTCACTTAGTAGTATGGCCATAGGTTATTTACAGAACTTAAAATAGAACATCATACATATAAAACATTATGGTTCAACCATAAAAATGGTTTCATGACCAGATTTAAGGTATAAATGGAAGAAGAGAGCATGTTGTTTTTGAAGGTGATAAATTATCACCACATGAACAACGTTCTCTTTAATAAAATAAAAGGAAGGGGGAAAGGGTGTGGGGTGATATACTATAACATTAGAATCATAATATTACAGTATAAATATAATACTAGATTTACAGAACAATTTGGATGAAGATAGATAGAGAGAGATCAAGAAAGGAACTTGAACTTGAAAGGAAATTAAAGGAGAAGAGAGAGAGAAATTACCTTTAAAATCCTCCTCTTGAGATCCTCTTTAAGTAAGCTAGGCTTGGTCTTTTGATGAGACCAGAAGCTTTTGGACGTGGGGGATGAGATAGGGAAGGTTTTTGGGCAGAATTTGGAGAAGTCTTGGAGCTTGAGAGGTGTGAGGGAAAAGAGGGAGTGAAGGGTGGCTTTTATAGTGGAGGGGAGAGGAGTTTCCTTAATATAAAATTGATTAGTTTATTAATTTCATCCAAGACAAGGAATAGTGAGTCTTGGATGACTAAGAATAGTAAATTTGACTTGTGAATTCGGGATTTTGGTGCTTACATCACTTGTGATGTCAGGAATAGTGGGTTTTAATTAAAATGTATTTATATGATAAATTAATGTATTCTACTATTCATCAAAAATTCAAGTATCTCAGAAAAATACCAAAATTTTACCCCAACCATTTTTCGACATTTAGAATCCAAAAATGAATTCCATTTTTCAAAAATAATTTTCTAAATATTATTAATTTAATATTTAATTAAAATCATAATTTACTTAAAAAAACAGTTTTTAAAATTAAAACTGATTTTGCAATTCTTTCAAAAATTACTTAGGGTCTTATAAAATTATCAAAAAAACTATTAGGCATTGATTCAATAATTTATGAATATATTTTAGGAAAATAAATATTCTTTTAAATTAATTAATTAATTATAATTAATTATTTGTGACTTATAAAATACCAAAAACGTTTACTGAGGTCAAATTATCACTTTCTATGATGTCTAAATTTTATTTTATTATTCATAGGTAATGTTACTCTTATTTACTATTCATAAGGGTAGGTTACTATTCATAAGGGTAGGTTACTATTCACCAAAAATTATTTTTGTTTCATTAGACTCCAAAAACTGTCTTGAACACAACTGTGTATGTCATATTTTTAAAATTCCAAACATAGGGGTGCCAAAATTATGTTTAAAGGTCACTTATCACTTAGTAGTTCATTATTTTGTGTTTTTATGACATAGATATAAGAAGGGAATTTTCTATTGAAAAACTTTGGGTCGTTACATTTTCCCCCCCTTAAGAAATTTCACCCCTGAAATTTCACTTTACACAAACAGGTGAGGGTACTTCTCCTTCATTGCCTCTTCCAGTTTCCAAGTTGCTTCCTCAAACTTTTGGTTCCGCCACAACACTTTGACAAGGCGGGTTGTCTTATTGCGTAGAACCTTATCAATTCGGTCCAGAATTTTTACCGGCTGCTCCTCGTATGAGAGATCATCTTCCAACTGTACCACCTCTGAGTTTAGTACATGTGAGGGGTCTAGAATGTACTTCCTCAGTAGTGATACGTGAAACACATCATGAACTTGATCCATATTCGGTGGAAGTGCTAGTCGATAGGCCACGGCTCCTATACGATCAAGGATCTCAAAGGGGCCAATGTACCTTGGGATTAACTTCCCTTTCTTCCCAAATCGCATGACTCTCTTCCATGGAGATATTCCAAGGAAGACTTTATCTCCAACGTCAAACTCCAATTCCCTTCGACGATTGTCAGCATAGCTCTTTTGCCGACTTTGAGCAGCTTTGATGTGTTTCTGGATGACTTGAACCTTCTCTGTCCTCTCTTGAACAAGATCGGGACCAAGTAGTTTTCATTCTCCAACTTCATCCCAACAGGTTGGAGTTCTACATCGCTTCCCATAAAGAGCTTCATACGGAGCCATCTGAATACTCGAGTGGAAGCTATTGTTGTATGAGAACTCAACCAATGGAAGGTGCTGATCCCATCCACCTTTGAATTCAAGAGAACAGGATCTTAGCATATCTTCAAGTGTCTAAATAGTCCTTTCAGACTGGCCATCGATTTGGGGGTGATAGGCCGTACTGAAATTTAATTCAGTACTCAAAGCATGTTGAAGGCTCCTCCAGAATTTAGAAGTGAACCTTGGATCACGGTCAGAGACAATCGAGAGCGGAACACCGTGCAATATCACTACTTCCTTCACATATATCCTTGCAAGTTTTTCAAGTGAGAGGTCTTCCCGAATAGCGATAAAATGGGAAGCCTTGGTGAGTCGGTCAACCACAACCCATATCTCATTATTTCCTCTTGACGTTTTCGGAAGACTCATGACAAAGTCCATAGTAACATTTTCCCATTTCCACATGGGTATAGGCAATGGCTGCATCATACCTTTGGACTTTTGCCGCTCAGCTTTAACTTACTGACATATCAAGCACCTTGATATATATTCCGCAATCTCCTTCTTCATGTTATCCCACCAGAAGTGTTCTCGGAGATCACGATACATCTTGGTACTTCCAGGATAAATAGAGAAAGTTGAGCTATGTGCATTATCCAATAGCTCCTTCTTTATTCCGGGTGATGAAGGCACACAAAGCCGCATTCCAAACCGAATGACACCATCATAGTCAATATGGAACTCTTGCAGCTTCCCTTCCTTTACTGCATTCACCCTCTTTTGTATCTCTACATCATCCATTTGTGCTTCCTTAATCTTCTATTGGATGGATGGTTGCGCAATCATTTGGGCAAGGTAGTATGTATCCCCTGCCCTTACGATTCCCAAATCCATCCTTTGCATATCCAAGAAGATAGGGTCTTTCTCAATCCTCAACATGGATAGAGTAGCAGGTTCTTTCCTGCTTAGAGCATCAGCTACCTTGTTCGCCTTTCCAGGATGATAGTGAATAGAGCAATCGTAATCCTTGATTAGCTCTAACCATCTCCTTTGACGCATGTTGAGCTCCTTTTGTGTGAATATATACTTTAGGCTCTTGTGGTCAGTGTATATGTCACACTTCTCACCATAAAGGTAGTGCCGCCAGATTTTCAAGGCAAAAATCACGGCTGCCAGCTCTAGGTCATGCGTCGGGTAGTTCTGCTCATGGATCTTTAACTGTCGTGAGGCGTAGGCTATCACGTTATCATTTTGCATGAGTACACAACCCAAGCCTTTCTTTGAAGCATCACTGTATATCACAAAACTTTCTCCACTTTTCGGTAGTGTGAGTACAGGTGCAGTGATTAGCCTTCTCTTTAGCTCCTTGAATCTTCCCTCACATTCATCCGTCCAGACATACTTTACCCCTTTCCTTGTTAACTTAGTTAGCGGGCTTGACAATCGTGAGAAGTTTCTCACAAAACGTCGGTAGTACCCAGCTAATCCAAGAAAACTACGAATTTCTGTGACACTAGAGGGCCTGGGCCATTCTTCAATCGCCTTTGTCTTTGAGGGGTCAACAGAAATTCCCTCACTTGTGATCACATGTCCCAAGAACATGACTTGATTCATCCAAAAGTCACACTTGCTGAACTTGGCGTACAACTTCTCCTTTCTCAATGTCGCCAACACAAGTCTTAGATGTTCTTCATGTTCCTCCTTTCTCTTGGAGTAGATGAGAATATCATCGATAAACACTACCACAAATTTGTCGAGGTAATGTCTAAAGACTCTATTCATCAAATCCATGAAGATTTCAGGGGCATTAGTAAGTCCGAAGGGCATCACCAAAAACTCATAGTGCCCATACCTTGTACGAAAGGCAGTCTTCTAAATATCTTCCTTCTTCACCTTTACTTGATGATATCCAGAACGAAGATCCACCTTTGAGAAGTATTGAGCTCCTCTTAACTGGTTGAACAATTCATCAATCCTTGGGAGAGGATACTTGTTCTTTATGGTGATCTTGTTGAGTTCCCGATAATCGATACACAGCCGCATGGTACCATCGTTCTTCTTCACAAAGAGCACTGGCGCACCCCAAGGTGATGCACTAGGGTGTATGAACCCTTTGTCCAGATGTTCTTACAGCTGATTCTTTAACTCCTCCAGTTCGATAGGAGCCATCCTATAGGGGCACTTTGAGATAGGAGTAGCTCCGGGTACGAGTTCAATTGAGAACTCTACCTCACGATCCGGGGGAATTCCGGGTAACTCTTCGGGAAATACATCGCTGTATTCCCTTACGATGGGCATTTCCTCAAGGTTGGAACTTTCCTTCGACTCAAACATTTGGGCGAGGTATGCTTCTTCATAGGGAATCATCACCCACAGCATTGAAGGATTTCTCAAAGGAGATTCATGATCTTCCTTGCATTTGTAGAGGAGCATGGGATGGTTTGGAATATGAAAATACATTTCCTTTTCCCAACAATTGATATGTGCTCTATATAACGAGAGCCAATCTATTCCCATTATAGCGTCGAATTCCACCAAGGGAAGTATTACGATATTTTCCGGAAGAATCTTCCCACATACGTCAACAGGAGAAGAATCAAACACTTGGGTTGCAATGATTGCACCACTTGGTGTTTTTACAGATATCTCTACTTCAAGGTTTCGGGGCTTCGATTCTATAGTTCTAGAAAACTTGCACGATATAAAGGAATGTGTAGAACTGGAATCAAATAAGACTTTATCCATTCTTGAGTGAATAGGAAGTGTACCTTGTACGACTTCATTATGATCTTCCACCTCCGCAGTAGTGATGGCATAAGTCTTCCCTTGTTCCTTTGGATTTGGTGGTTGTTGGCGCTGATTAACCTCAAAAGCTCGAGGTTTAGTGCACTGGTTTGAATAGTGCCCTAGCTCCTTACAGTTGTAGCATTGAACCACGAGTGGTTCTCTCCTTTCATCGGCTACATTATCCTTCCTTTTCATGTCTCTTCGACACTCGTGAGCTAGGTGTCCTTCTTTCCCACACTTGAAGCATTTCCCCGTCCCTTTGAGGCAGTTCCCATTGTGCAACTTACCACATTTTTGGCAAGTGGGTCGTTGTGTTTTCTTCCCATCTTTATCACTAGATCCACCAGCTTGAAACTCCATCTTTATTTTCTTATCACCATAGCCATGGGAACATTCTCCAAACTCCATATCCACTTTGAGAGCACACCAAAAAACTTCTTCATAACTCCAAAAGTCTCGAATTGCAAGAGCTTTTCGAAGATGTGGTTTTAATCCACTAAAGAATCTATCAATTTTGCTATCATTGTTGATAACAAAACCCGAAGCATACCTTGCGAGCCTTGTGAAATTTTCTTCATAGGTTGTGACAGATTCTCCTTCTTTTTTCTTGATCTCTATGTATTATCTCTCCATCTTCGTGCGAAGAGTTCGTGGGAAGTACTTATTAAGAAACATTATCTTAAAGTCTTCCCATTCCATCTCTTCAATTTCATCCCTTGGCTTGGTGTTCTTAATCAAATCCCACCATTGATCAGCTTCTCTATCTAGATGATAAACAGCTAGAGTCACCTTCCCCATCTCGGAATAGTGAAGAACAGAAAAGATCTTCTCCATGGAGTTGACCCACTGTTCCGCAACTAGTGGATCGGAAGATCCACAAAACGTCAGTGGTCGTTGCCGCATAAAACATTCGATAGCTAGTTGCTCCCTCTTTGGTGAAGGAGGACGTTCCCCATTATTATGGTTATTATTCATAACCCGAGATAATTGGGTAAGCATTTACATGAAGTTTTGAACTCCACCTCCAAAATCATTGGGGATAACGTTCGGGCAATCATTGCATTGTCCTTCGCAAGAGTTGTTGGCCTGATTTCTCCTGGTTCCCACCATTTTCTAAAATAGAAAAGGTTAGAACAAAACATAAGTAAACAAGTCATGAATAACTTATCCTTTCAAACATAACATATGGGATCCCTAGGTAAATATCCATGTGTGCATATTTGTAATTAGTCTCATGCTAGAGGTTTTCTTTAGGGTTCACTAATCCTAATTCCCAAATTAACTAAACCTTTCCTCTGATACCAACTATAGCGACCCAGACTTTTCTTACATTACTATTACATCATTTCAAGGATAAACAACATAATAGTATTACACATGGAGGATCTAGAGGTTTAGTGTCTTGGGAAAACTAGGACTACACATAACAAGTACAACATCAAGCATAAAAAAAATTCATTTAATCTCTTCTTCTATAGCTTCTTAGTAGCACTTGTCCTCTCCTTAGTACATGTAGCCACCTGAGGATATACATCAAAATGGGTGAGCTAAAAGCCCAGTAAGAGGATAGATAAGAACAATATAGCATGGGGTGAGCATAATCATGACATAGGAAGAAGATCTTGAACATGAGAGGAGCATAAACAATAAATTTGAAATGTGGCAAAGCATAAAAATGAAACATCATGTCTTAGTGGTTAACTACCACACATATTTGTGAACAAATCTAGCATCATGTTCACGCATAATTTCTCATTTACTCATGAGATTCATCACTTTACCCAATGAATTGGAGTGCTATATAATTCCGGGCGCACCCATCACATTTAAACATTCATATTGCGCTATATAATTCCGGGCGCACCCGTCACATCATAACATTAACATTATCATGCTTGCCACAAAGAACAAATATAAAAAATGTACATAAATAACCCATAGAAAGGAATGGGTTTCATCTCATAATAACACATTCATAAGCATTGGGTTACCAAAAGAAAGAGGGAACAACATACTTGATATAAGAACCATCAACCTTGAATGAGAGGTAAAAGGTGAGATCTTGAAAGAAGAGTTCTTTTGGAAAACATTTTGATGGACATAAAAACCAGTGAAAAACATGTATATCCCAGAAAAGTAAAGGAAAATATGAACAAAAGATCTTTGAGGAGTAACCATATCAAAAATGGAGTGAAAGAGGGAGAACCCAAAGGAAGAAAATTGGGTTCGAGATTTCCCCTTACCTTGTACTCGAATGCATCCTTCTCTTTAATGTCCTGTATAATGACATTATATTCATTAATTAGAAATTCCAGAACCTTTTATACATTAATAGGGTTCATTATGGTTTCATTATTTTATATTAAGTTCCTTTGTATGACTTATAGAGTTTAAAAACATTGATCGGGGATGTTCGTTTTCATGGTTTTCTTGAGCGGTCCACTTGTATTCTTAATTCGATGTTTGGGTAGATCATGGGTAAACATACAGAACTGATGTTACATGTAATTAATGATATTACAGAAGCTTGAATAATTTTATAATGAGTTATGTTAGATCCATGTGGCCGAATCATTAGATAAGAATTAAATGAAGATTATTTGGGCTAATTTGAGCGGTTTTTGGATCACAACCAACTCATTTTAACTTTTCACTTAGTAGTATGGCCATAGGTTATTTCCAGAACTTAAAATAGAACATAATACATATAAAACATTATGGTTCAACAATAAAAATGGTTTCATGACCAGATTTAAGGTATAAATGGAAGAAGAGAGCATGTTGTTTTTGAAGGTGATAAATTATCACCACATGAACAACGTTCTCTTTAATAAAATAAAAGGAAGGGGGAATGGGTGTGGGGTGATATAATATAACATTAGAATCATAATATTACAGTATACATATAATACTGGATTTACAGAACAATTTGGATGAAGATAGATAGAGAGAGATCATGAAAGGAACTTGAACTTGAAAGGAAATTAAAGGAGAAGAGAGAGAGAAATTACCTTTCAAATCCTCCTCTTGAGATCCTCTTTAAGGAAGCTAGGCTTGATATTTTGATGAGACCAGAAGCTTTTGGACGTGGGGGATGAGCTAGGGAAGGTGTTTGGGCAGAATTTGGTGAAGGCTTGGAGCTTGAGAGGTGTGAGGAAAAAGAGGGAGTGAAGGGTGGCTTTTATAGTGGAGGGGAGAGGGGTTTCCTTAATATAAAATTGATTAGTTTATTAATTTCACCCAAGACAAGGAATAGTGAGTCTTGGATGACTAAGAATAGTAAATTTGACTTGTGAATTCTGGATTTGGGTGCTTACATCACTTGTGATGTCAGGAATAGTGGGTTTTAATTAAAATGTATTTATATGATAAATTAATGTATTCTACTATTCATCAAAAATTCATGTATCTCAGAAAAATCCCAAAATTTTACCCCAACCATTTTTTGACGTGTAGAATCCAAAAATGAATTCCATTTTTCAAAAATAATTTTCTAAATATTATTAATTTAATATTTAATTAAAATCATAATTTACTTAAAAAAACAGTTTTTAAAATTAAAACTGATTTTGCAATTCTTTCAAAAATTACTTAGGGTCTTATAAAATTATCAAAAAAACTATTAGACATTGATTCAATAATTTATGAATATATTTTAGGAAAATAAATATTCTTTTAAATTAATTAATTAATTATAATTAATTATTTGTGACTTATAAAATACCAAAAACGTTTACTAAGGTCAAATTATCACTTTCTATGATGTCTAAATTTTATTTTATTATTAATAGGTAATGTTACTCTTATTTAATATTCATAAGGGTAGGTTACTATTCATAAGGGTAGGTTACTATTCACCAAAAAATTATTTTTGTTTCATTAGACTCCAAAAACTGTCTTGAACACAACTGTGTATGTCATATTTTTAAAATTCCAAACATAGGGGTGACAAAATTATGTTTAAAGGTCACTTATCACTTAGTAGTTCATTATTTTGTGTTTTTATGACATAGACATAAGAAGGGAATTTTCTATTGAAAAACTTTGGGTCGTTACAAAATACACATGATTTGTGTTCATCGAAAAGGGAGAAATTCTTGGACTCCTCAAGTATTAATCATGTTTTAATAATCAAAAATTATATATATTCTGTATATCCTAGTAATCCTGTAATCCGTCTCAAATCATATACAGATGATTAGTATCTTTATGCTTTAAGTAAAGCTATCCAAGATCAAAATTGTTATACATTCAGTCTGATTACTATAAACTATATTTGATTTACTTTATAATGTTTTCATTGATAAATGATTAAGTCTAATATATTCTATGAATATCACTTATTAAGTCTGAATACAGATATTTGGCTAAGTCTGACACACTGTGAGTCTGCTACCGGTTATGATTTTCTGGAAAAGTAAACTAGGCGCTGTTACCAGACACTGTAAACTAGGCACCGGGAATCAAACACTCTGAACCAAACACCATGACCAGACCCCGTGAACCAGACAACATGAACCATACACCATGACCAGACATCGTGAACCAAACACCGTGAACCAGACAACATGAAGCAAACACCGTGAACCAAACACCATGACCATACACCGTGACCATACAACATGAACTATACATAGTGACCAGACACAATGACCAGACACCGTGACTATGAGACACTGCTTTATGGAGACACTATTTCCTGACTAACTGTGACACCGTTTCTTAATCCATTTTTTCATTTTTCAATTTAACCACTAACGGTCATATTTGAAGAGTTTAAATGCACTGACATAATTAATGTTTCTTTGTAGACATGTCACTTAAAAGTATGAGGTGCGAGGTGCAGAATACTTGCATCCTGTTGGTTCTTACACATGCACTCAATGAATAAAAGAGAAGAGCGGACCACAAATAATATATACAGAGAGTGTAATACTAAGAACACACGAGCTTACCTAAGAAAAGAATAGAGACATGAAACTAAACATTATTGAAGAGAAAATGAAGCATACTCAAATCCCAGAGTTGAGGAAATCTTCGCATTGTCAAACACAACGAAGAACACACGGCATATCTAGCTAACTTGTGATTCTCTATTTTCCACACAAGGACTCGATTTATGCATCTGCTTCATCCTAGAAGTCTATATCTGAATAGGAAACCACTCAGAGAATTTCTTGCCTTGTTTTATCATTTATTCTATGTTGTTTATCATTTTGTTATCTTTTGATCAGTGTGTGTATCTGTATAAAAACCCACTATATATCCTACATTAAACTGAAGAATACAAAATATCCATTCTCAAACATCTTTTCACACTTGTGTATACCCACAAATAAGTGTGTAATAGGTACCTGTGTGGCCTGGAGTGTGTACCAACAATGAACTTTGGAAGAGATCGTGTGACCTAGACAGTCCTGTGTACTTTCGTTAACCCCGATCCAGGGTGTGGATCAAATTTATCTATATAAACTGCTTGGTGGAAGGTGATCAGCATGTGGAGTGGATTAGGTCTTAGCTTGAGACTGAACCACTTGTTTTATATCTGATATGCTACTTAATTTGGTTTTCTCTGTATAATTTATTATCTTGAAATCACTAAATTTACATTGATAGTTAATCATGGAAAGAAGTTATAATTGTATTTCCCTATTAGAATACCTTCTAAAGTAATGTTAATAACAAATATTAAGATTACTAAGAATTAATCAGTCTTCTAAGAAGTTATTTAAATATTCAAACTTTCATAACAATATAACATTGATTAACTAGGTTATAGGTAACTTTACTAGGGAATCATTTTAGGAATACTTTTTAAAAAGAAATTTTTGAATAGATACTCAATTCAACCTCTCTTGAGTACTCTACTCTAAACAACAACAACGATTCATTTTAAGAGCCTAAACCTATTTTTTTAATTAAAATTAATTCCAAACAGGGATCTAACCAAAATAACATTTATTTAAAATGACCATGATAAAGATGAGTTGAAATCATGCCTACTAACTTTAAAAGATAGAATATTGGAAACCCTGCTCAATGGGGAATAAATTTTTGATTCTTACACTACCTAATGGTTGGAATTCAAATTTATGTTCATATTATATCAAAATATATCCCCACATATTCATGTATGATTTGAGAAGCAACCTATGGTGTCCTAATATATTTGGGTCCTCATATATTTGGAGGTATCTCAATCAGTAATCAATTTTAATCCATTAAGTGTATCCATTAGGTTGATTTTAGGGTATGATAATGTTTGGATTTCCTCTAATACACATGGGTTGGTAACAATAGGCACCCCACAAGTAGAATCCATGTTTACTGTTGGATGGGGAAAGTATAATAAAAAGGCTAAACACATAGATGATGAGGATGTAGCTTGGTAATCATCTAAATGATATTATACATAGGATACATAGTAGGCTAGGGTTTAATAGACCATAACTGTCAAGCATAGGAGGTCTAGTCACAATCACTAAGATGAAATATGGTATCTAAAAGCCCAATCTTTTATTATGATGGAGAGACATGGAAATACGTAAAATCAAGGGATGTTGAGTACTACTCAAAATCATAAATGACAAAATGATATTGGATGTGGAAAAATGAGGATTAATTATCAAAAGACATGAACTACAACAATGAGGAATTATGGAGATTTTTACAATAAAAAATACATTTATCACTTATTGGAGACATTCGAGACCTTCATGCTTCCACTATGATGTCGATACTACTGAAGTGGAAGTGTACCTTTTGGAACAAGATTTCCTTGCATATTCCACTGATTAAAAAATTGTAAAAACAAATAGGTGGCTGATATGATGAGTCATGGTTCTACTGTAGGGGTATATGATCATGAAATTGATGAATGGTGTGAATTTATTGACATTAGTGAGGTATTCAACTATTATCTTCCATTTCCATTCCTTAATCATATTTTTTCGACCAATGATATTTCAATGAGGAAATAAAAGGATTTAATTTGCAGAGGGAAGATAAAGAGGTTGCAGGGGTGGAGTCACCAATATATAGTCCAACTAGGACCCCTAGTGGGTCTGTGGAATCCACCCTTGAGTCTTTGGAGTTTTCCTTAGGCTGCAGACTCATAAAGGAGGAGTTGGAAGGGGATTATCTATATTTCGTAATGAGGAATCAATATTATTGGGAGAAAGTTACATTCTATTTGTATCCTAGATAAGGAGGAAAAATATAATAAATATATTTTCCAAGCATATATCTTGTCACAAAATCGTTTGTTCCCAATTTTTTATTAATAAATGTCTAATTCACCTAGTGGGTTATAGATTATGAGCCCCTCTCTTATCTCAAAGGGCTTAGTTGTAACGACCCAAAGTTTCATTAATGGAAAATCCCTCTTGATCTTATTAAATGTCTCTTTATATAAAATGTTTTTATAAAATGTCAACTTCTTTGGTTTTATGTTAAGAATTTTGATCGTTACTAATATATCCATTGAACAGTGATCACTTTATTAGTATAAATATAGGGCTTTAACACATCCAATTTTACTTAGACAAAGGCAGTGATGGCCTCATCCAATAGAATTTCCCAATACGAAGCCCATTTGTCAGAGCTCGGAAAAGAGGTGGCGTCTTTGGGCTTCACCCTTGACCAAGGCCAAGCTGAGATTCATCATGTCAAGCTCGAACGTGACCGTCTACGGGAAAAGTGGAAGTTGATAGAGAATACCACTCGAGCGATGTTATCAGAGCCACCCCAAGAGTCTATCACCATCTTACACCATACCCTTAGGTCTTATGCGGCTGTTTTAAGGGGTTATGTAACAAATAAGTAGTACTATGTTCATGTACATTATTTTTTGTATATAATAATGAATATAATTTCTTGTCATTATTGATACATTGTAAATAGTTTTTAAAGTACAAATGGTGTTTTTAGTTATTATTTAATTAAGAAATCTATTTTATTAAATTAAGGGATTTTTGAATTAAATAATATTTTAATAAAATAATAATAATATTATTAAATTAATTTTTATTAAATATAAATTATCTTATAATTTTATGAATGCAGTTATAATTTTTATTAAGGTTTGAAATCCATTTCTGTCAAAACCCGTGAATTTTCGATAAATGTCAGTTTTTATTTTAAAAGTGAAAATTAAAATATTTAGAAAATTATTTAGATAAAATAAATGTTATTTATGGAATCAGGACGTCAGAATTATCCAATGGTGAATTTTTCATAATTTTCTAAGACAATCAAATTTTTGGGTAAAAATTAAATACCGTTTAAATATATAATTTGTTTTATGACATCATAATGACCCAATAGTGATGTAATAAAATACTATAATCTTTATGTTCGGCCAATATATGTTTTAAAATTAAAATAATTTAATTTTGGGTTTGTTTGAATTACTTTTCAAAGCATTAATGGACCCCTCAAGACTTACTCAACACCTTGCCTTTTTAAATTAATTTACATGGGAGTGTGACTCACCTCCACACAAGAAACCCTAATATTTTAAGAATTTTGGACTTTGGACTTATAAAATATTGTTTTCCTCTTCCCTTTTCCAAAAACCATGGGCAAAAACCATGGTATGGTTTGTGGTTTGGATTAATTTAATATAAGGGGTCCCAAACCTAAATAATAAAGAATTCCCTCACCTTTCCTATATAAACCCACCCAATATCCCACTTCCTCCCCACTAAAAGCCTTTGGAGTTTGTTCAACCTCTGCCCTACTCCCTCTATAATCCTCCCAAGGTTCCCCAAGCTCCCAATAAGCCTCTCACAAGCCTCTCTCTAGCCTTTGGAAGTACACTTCCAAGTAAGGGTTTTTTCTTCCTTTCTCATTTTTGTCCAATTTTCTTTAAGTTGTTTTGCCCTTTTAATTTCAATTATAAATGTTGGTATATGGTTTCACACCTCCCTAATACTTTCCTATTTATTTTTTAATGATGGGATACCCTTTCTCTCTCATTAAATGCCTCCCATGTACACCTGTTACTATACCGAAATTCCGAAAGGTACTTCTCTCTCCTCTTTTACATTCAAGCAATAATTTTGTATCATGAATCTAAATTCCATTTCAATTGTTGGGACATGTATCTATATGAACTCCTTACTTTCCATTACATTTAAATATTATTAGGAACCCCTTTCTCTCTTATCAACCACTTTTATGAATTCTTATGTCACGCCGTTACGCTGCCGGAATTGCACCAATTTTCTAAGCCAATGCCATTGTGTAGTGAATACCATGCCCATTTTTCCATCAAGGGTATTCAATTTTATGCACATTTAATTATTGATTATAAATATTCATGTATGAATTCCACATTAATTTATCATGGAATAAATGATTATGTTATATGAATCCATGTTTTATGATCCATGTGGCACACTTATGCATGAAATGAAATGTTTAAGAAGGGTGCGCCCTTATAGCGCTCCAATGCATTGGGTAAAGTATAATATAATGATACATAATTTGAAATGAGTGTTGACTCATGCTAATTCAATTGAAACTAGGGTTTACTCGTGCTTCATGTGCAATGAGGATTTACTCATGCTCCAGGTGCAATGAGCCTTGGCTCATGCTAATTCCATGTTAAGTGTTGTTGCCATATTTCCATGTTATGATTATCATGATTTATCATGCCTTTATGTTCATGTTTCTTTTATGCTCTATTGATATGCCTAATGTCTAACATGTATTTTACTCCTCATGTTATTCCATGTGTATTCCCTTACTGGGCTTTATAGCTCACCCTTTTCTTATACATGTTCTCAGGTTATCCCATGTAATGCTAAGTACGAGGGAATGTAGTGGTAATGTAAAGGAATTTTTCAATAAAGATGTTGTATTTCATGTTTTAAGTTTTTATGTAATGATCCTAAGCCTCAAAGACACTAAACCTCTCGATCTTCTTTGTTGTATCGAGTGATATTTTATTTAATAAATCATGTTTAAGTTTGTAATAAAAGCAGGGTTGTCATAGTTGGTATCAGAGGATAGGTTTAGTTATTTTTGGGATTAGGAAAACCTTGTAAATCCTTAGAGACAAGAATAAGTATACTAAAAACATACCTAAGTTTTGGTAAGTACTGATTAAGTTGTTTATCAGACAAATACATCCCTGTCTGGATACGAGCAGGTAGAGGCGGATCTGGCACAAATGTATCATAGGGGTAAAACCCAAAAAGACCGCTTTGAGCTAGACTCAAATGGGAATTGGTTCACGACAACGGGCCTTGCTGCACTCTTAGTTACGACACTCCCGGGGGATATGTTTTGATAAATTCACAAGTTTAGTATGAACCCTTATTAAGGTAATTAAAAAAAATGCCCCTAAGAATATATGTTAGAAAGTAGATCATGAAAATCCTAGATTGAAGCCTATAGACTCATGAGTTAAGGAAATAAAAGTTTATTTATAAGTCATCAAATTATGTCTTTGGATTACTCTTTATGTGTTACCCCTAACTTTCCTTTTATTCCAGCCAATTGCTGGTAATAGGAGGACTCGGGCTAAAAACCGTTGTGAAGATCAGTGTGATGACTATACTAATGAGATGCCCTATCCAATGGGAGTGGGAATCGCGAACTTTGTCACGCTTCTCTCTCATCTAACTCAAGTTTTGAATAGAAACACGGGTCAAGAGGAACATTCAAACCCCCCTAAGAAAGAACAAGTCGCTATCGAGAGATTCTTGAGACAAAGGCATCCTACTTTTAGTGGATCATCTGATCCCACGATCACTGAAAAATGGATCAAATCCATTGAAAAATCTTCTCTATCCTTCAATGTTCTGACCAAGAGAAGGTTCTCCTGGCTACTTATCATATGGAGGGTGAAGCTGATCAATGGTGGACGTTGATCAAAAATACAAATCCTAAGGAGAAGATCGAGGCATTGGAATGGAAGGATTTCCAGAAGATGTTTTTTGATAAATATTTTCCGCGCACCCTCCGGCTTAAGATGGAAAGGGACTTCCTTTCCCTCAAGAAAAAATATGAAGAATCTATTGGTGTGTACTAGGCAAAATTCACAAGGCTTGCACGATACGCTTCCGGCTTTGTCCTTACCCCCGAATGCAAAGTTGACCGCCTCTTTGGTGGGCTAAAGCCTAGCTTGCGGAAAGCATTAGCGATCCGTGACTTCGACAGCTATGAGGAAATTGTCTGATGTGCCCTTAAGGTCGAAATGGAGATCAGGGAATCATAGGGGTTTCATGGGGACAAGAAGCGTAAGGTGGACTTCAATTCTGGCGGTCCGATGGATAAATGCAACGATGCTAAGAAGATCCAGCACCCCACTTTTCAAAAGTGCGGGAAGATGCACCCTAGAAATTGCCTTAAGGGGATGAGGAAATGCTTCAGGTGTGGAAGAGAAGGGCACCTAGCTGTTAATTGTTAGTAATAAAGACCCACAACTGCGAAAGAGGATAGGAACACTTCGTTCGAACCTCAACACGTTGTTCAATGCTACAAATGCAAAGAACCAGGTCATTTTTCAAATCAGTGCCCTAATCCAAGGGTTTTCGTAGGCGACCAATAACATCCAAGGCAGCAAGGAAGAGATTTTTCCATAACTTCTACCGAAGTGAACCCCGAAAACGAAGTGGTGACAGGTAAACTAGTTATTTATTCAAGAATAGCGAATGTACTTTTTGATTCAAGTTCTACACATTATTTTATATCTCGAAAGTTTAGTAGAACAATCCCAGCACCACCACAAATCATGGAAGTGAAGATTTCAGTGAGTACGGATAATGGGGCGATCATTGCATCCCATGAATATAAGTCCTCCCATGTTATAATATGTGGATTGAATTTCCCGTTAAACCTCGTCATACTCCCTCTGGTGGAGTTTGATGCAATTCTTGGCATGGATTGACTTTCCTTATATATATCCAACATAAATTTTCGGGAGAGGGAAATCACACTCCATATGGAGAATCGACCCCTGATTCTTTACAAGTGTAAGGAGGAAGATGAATCTCCTTTAGCTCCATCATCTCAAGTGTGGATATTAATACCTTATGAGCACGCGTATCTGGCTCAGATGATTGAGTCCAAGGAAAAAACCATCCTTGAAGAAATCCCTATTGTGAGGGAATTCGCTGAAGTATTTCCCGAGGAACTGCCTGGTATTCCTCCTAGAAGAGATGTTGAGTTCTTAATTGAACTTATACTCGGGGCTTTACCAATATCTAGGACTCCATATAGAATGGTTGTTATAGAGATTGAAGAGCTGAAGAAACAACTACAGGAGAATCTGGATGAAGGGTTTATACGACCAAGTGCTTCACCATGGGGTGCACCAGTCCTCTTCGTCAAGAAGAAGGATGGGTCAATGTGGATTTGAATTGATTATCATGAACTTAAAAAAATCATGATAAAAAACAATTATCCTCTCCCACGAATCGATGACTTGTTCGATCAGTTGCGTGGAGCACAATACTTCTTCAAGGTGGACTTGCGGTCGGGATATTATCAAGTAAGGGTGAAGAAGGAAGATATCCCCAAGACTGCTTTTCACACAAGATACGGGTACTATGAATTCATAGTAATGCCTTTAGGACTCACCAATGCTCCAGAAATCTTCATGGACTTAATGAATAGAGTCTTTAGAGATTACCTCGACAAATTTGTGGTAGTCTTTATAGATGATATTCTAATATAATCCAAAACCAAGGAGGATCATGAGGATCATTTTAAAACTGTACTAGAGAATTTTCCCAAGGAGAATCTCTATGAAAAGTACATCAAGTGTAAGTTCTGGTTGAAGGAGGTCTCATTCTTGGGCCATATCATCACAAGCAATGGGATATCTATGGACCCCTCCAAAATAGATGCAATTGAGGGATGGCCGAGGCCATCATAGGTAACGGATATCCGTATCTTCTTGGGGTTAGCTGGATATTATCGACGATTTGTGAGGAATTTCTCATGATTGTACAACCCTCTTACCAAGCTAACTTAGAAGGGAGTAAAGTTTTCTTAGAGTGATGAATGCGAAGAAAGCTTCAAGGAGTTGAAAAGGAGGCTTATCACTGCGCCCGTGCTCACTTTACCCACAAGTGGGGAACTTTTTGTTGTTTTCAGTGATGCTTCAAAGAAGGGCTTAGGCTTTGTGCTGATGTAGAATGATAAAGTGATATCCTATGCCTCAAGATAGTTGAAAATACATGAGCGAAACTATCCAACACATGATCTGGAGTTGGCGGCTGTGATCTTTGCCTTGAAAATCTAGCGGCATTATCTCTATGGAGAGAAATGTGAGATATATACTGACCACAAGAGTCTTAAATATATATTCACACAGAAAGAGCTTAATATGCTCCAAAAGAAGATGAATAGAGCTTATCAAGGATTATGACTGTTCAATACATTACCACCCTGGGAAAGCGAACAAGGCGGCAGATGCCCTAAGTAGAAAGTATCCGGCGATTCTATCAATGATGAGAATTGAGAAGGATCCCATCTTCTTAGACTTGATAAAAATGGACATGGGAATCATATAGAAGGGAACATCATCAATCCTTTCACAAATGATTGCTCAACTTCCTCTTTTGGAAAGTTTAAAGGATTATCAAAAGGATGATGTGGGAATTCAAGAAAAAGTGGAAGCTATCAAAAATGGGAAATCCTCAGAGTTTAATGTTAATGAAGAAGGAATTGTGTGGTTTGGGAAAATACTATTTGTTCTATCAAGTCCGGAGCTGAAGAAGGAACTTTTGGATGATGCACATAGTTCAAATTTCTCTATTCAACCAGGGAGAACAAAGATGTATCGAGATCTCCAAGAAATTGTTTGGTGGGATAATATGAAGAAGGAGATCACCGAATATACATCAAAGTGCCTGGTGTGTCAGCATGTGAAGGAAGAGAGGCAGAAGTCTAAGGGGACGATGCAACCATTGCCCATACCATAATGGAAATGGGAAAACATCACCATGGTGTTTGTCATCGGACTTCCAAGGACACCCAAAGGAAATAATGCAATCTGGGTTGTTGTGGATCGTCTTACAAAGACTGCACACTTCATTGATATTTGGGAGGATTTCTCATTAGATCAACTGATACAGATATATATCAGGGAAGTGGTAAGGTTTCATGGAGTACCACTATATATTGTGTCTGACTGAGATCCAAGATTCACCTCTAAGTTTTGGAAGAGTCTTAAACATGCTCTGAATACTGAACTGAACTTCAGTACGGCCTATCATCCTCAAACTGATGGCCAATCCGAGCGGACTATCCAAACACTTGAGGATATGTTGAGAGCGTGCTCAATGGAATTTAAAGGAGGATGAGATCAAAATCTTCCTATTTTTGAGTTCTATTATAATAACAGTTTCCAATCGAGCATCCAAATGGCACCATATGAAGCCCTGTATGGGAAAAGGTTCAGAACACCGACATGTTGGGATGATGTTGGTGAACATAAGCTGCTTGGACCAGAAATGGTCGAGTAAATGGTGGAGAAGGTAAAAACCATTCAACAACATATCAAGGCAGCTCAGAGTCGACAGAAGAGTTATGCAGATAACCGTTGATGAGACCTTGAGTTTAAAGTTGGAGACATGGTTTTTCTATGAATATCTCCATGGAATAAGGTCATGAGGTTTGGAAAGAAAGGGAAGTTAAGTCCAAGGTACATCAGCCCCTTCGAGATTCTTGATCGTGTCGGGGTTGTGGCCTATCGACTAGAACTTCTTCCTAATATGGACAAAGTACATGATGTCTTTCATGTATCCCTCTTAAGGAAGTACATACCGGACCCTTCACATGAACTCTCTTCTGAGGTGGTACAATTTGAAGACGATCTTTCTTATGAGGAGCAACCAGTGAAGATCTTAGATTGTAGAGAAAAAGTTCTATGAAATAAGACAATGCCCCTTGTCAAGGTGCTGCAGAGAAACCACATGTTTGAAGAAGCAACTTGGGAATCAGAGGAAATGATGAAGCTGAGTTACCCACATTTGTTTTAGTGTGGGAAAAGGAAAATTTTGAGGGTGAAATTTCTTAAGGGGGAATATTGTAAAGACCCAAAGTTTCATTAATGGAAAATCCATATTGATATTATTAAATGTCTCTTTATATAAAATGTTTTTATAAAATGTCAACTTATTTGGTTTTATGTTAAGAATTTTGACCGTTGCTAATATATCCGTTGAACAGTGATCACATGATTAGTATAAATATAGGGCTTTAACACATCCAATTTTACTTAGACAAAGGAAGCGATGGCCTCATCCAGTAGAATTTCCCCATATGAAGCCCATTTTTTAGAGCTCAAAAAAGAGGTGGCGTCTTTAGCCTTCTCCCTTGACCAAGCCCAAGCTAAGCTTCATCATGTCAAGATCGAACGTGACCGTCTACGGGAAAAGTGGAAGTTGATAGAGATTACCACTCGAGCGATGTTATCCGAGCCACCCCAAGAGTCTGTCACCATCGCACACCTTACCCTTAGGTCTTATGTGACTGTTTTAAGGGGTTATGTAACAAATAAGTAGTACTATGTTCATGTACAATATTATTTTTATATAATAATGAATATAATTTCTTGTCATTATTGATAAATTGTAAATAGTTTTTAAAGTAAAAATGGTGTTTTTAGTTATTATTTAATTAAGAAATATATTTTATTAAATTAAGGGATTTTTTAATTAAATAATATTTTAATAAAATGATAATAATAATATTAAATTAATTTTTATTAAATATAAATGATCTTATAATTTTATGAATGCAGTTATAATTTTTATTAAGGTTTGAAAGCCATTTCTGTCAAAACCCGTGAATTTTCGATAAATGTCAGTTTTTATTTTAAAAGTGAAAATTAAAATATTTAGAAAATTATTTAGATAAAATAAATTTTATTTCTGGAATCAGGACGTCGAAATTATCCAATGGTGAATTTTTCATAATTTTCTGAGACATTCAAAATTTTGGGTAAAAATTAAATACCGTTTAAATATATAATGTGTTTTATGACATCATAATGAACCAATAGTGATGTAATAAAATACTATAATATTTATGTTCGGCCAATATATGTTTTAACATTAATATAATGTAATTTTGGGTTTGTTTGACTTACTTTTCAAACCATTAATGGACCCCTCAAGACTTATTCAACACCTTGCCTTTTTAAATTAATTTCCATGGGAGTGTGACTCACCTCCACATAAGAAACCCTAATATTTTAAGAAGTTAGGACTTTGGACTTATGAAATATTGTTTTCCTCTTCCCTTTTCCAATAACCATGGGAAAAAACCATGGTATGGTTTGTGGTTTGGATTAATTTATTATAAGGGGTCCCAAACCTAAATAATAGAGAATTCCCTCACCTTTCCTATATAAACCCACCCAAGATCCCACTACCTCCCCACTCAAAGCCTTTGGAGTTCGTCCAACCTCTGCCCTACTCTCTCTAGAATCCTCCCAAGGTGCCCCAAGCTCCCAATAAGCCTCTAAAAAGCCTCTCTCTAGCCATTGGAAGCACACTTCCAAGTAAGTGTTTTTTCTTCCTTTCTCATTTCTGTCCAATTTTCTTTAAGTTGTTTTGCCCTTTTAATTTCAATTATAAATGTTGGGGTATGGTTTAGCACCTCCCTCATACTGCATTATTTATGTTTGAATGATGGTAGACCCTTTATCTCTCATTAAATGCCTCCCATGTACACCCGTTACTATGCCGAAATTCCGAAAGGAACTTCTCTCCTCTTTTACATTCAAGCAATACTTTTGTATCGTGAATCTAAATTCCATTTCAATTGTTGGGACATGTATCTATATGACCTCCTTAATGTCCATTACATGTAAATATGATGAGTAACCCCTTTCTCTCTCATCAACCACTTTTATGAATTCTTATGTCACGTCGTTATGCTGCCGAAATTGCACAGATTTTCTAAGCCAATGCCACTATGTAGTGAATACCATGCCCATTTCTCCATCAAGGGTATTCACCATTATTCACATTTAATTATTGATTATAAATTTTCATGTATGAATTCCACATTCCTTTATCGTGTAATAAATTATTATGTTTTATGAATCCATGTTTTATGATCCATGTGGCGCACTTATGCATAAAATGAAATGTTTAAGAAGGGTGCGCCCTTATAGCGCTCCAATGCATTGAGTAAAGTATAGTATCATGATACATCATGTGCAATGAGTGTTGAATCATGATAATTAAAGTGTAATGAGGGTTTACTCGTGCTTCATGTGCAATGAGGATTTACTCATGATCCATGTGCAATGAGCCTTGGCTCATGCTAATTCCATGTTAAGTGTTGTTGTCGCATTTCCATGTTATGATTATCATGCTTTATCATGCCTTTATATTTATGTTTATTTTATGCTATATTTATATGCCTAATGTCTACCATGTATTGTAATCCTCATGTTATTCCATGTGTATTCCCTTACTGGGCTTTATAGCTCACCCTTTTCTTATGCATGTCCTCAGGTTATCCCATGCAATGCTAAGTACGAGGGAATGTAGTGGTCATGTAAAGGAAGTTTTCAATAAAGATGTTGTATTTCATGTTTTAAGTTTTTATGTAATGATCCTAATCCCCAAAGACACTAAACCTCTCGATCTTCTTTATTATATCAAGTGATGTTTTATGTAATAAATCATGTTTAAGTTTGTAATAAAAGCAGGGTTGTCATATTAGTGATAACACTATAAGAATTGAGGTGGATACTCTAGATAAGTAAAATACCCTTGGTAGCAAGTCATCCCCCAAACAAAATTTATGTCATGGTGTGAGGTCACATCATTTCCTTCTACTATGGATGGGGAGGATAATCATGGTAGTGAACAATGTGCATCATAAAGTGTTATATCTTACTTACTAACTCTTTCCACTTATGATTTTCATATCCAGTACATATAAAGGAGGATCCTTTGACAAAAACCACAAGTTCTGTCACTATCTTTGGAGTGGATGATCAATGTATTAGGACATCTGATAATGGTATCATGTTGCTTAAAATTTAAAATAGGCAGAAAAATATATTCTTATTGAGAAGAAGTAAGATGAATTCTATGATGGATCCAATTTGGATTTTTATCCAAACATAGTTGATATCTCTCATGTTGATTTTTTTGATATATGAATCATTATATATTGAAATATGTAATTTTATGATGTTATCTAACACATTGATATCTCTATCTCTCTAGGTGTTTGGGGATTTTAATATAGAATTGGTTGGAACTAGGTTTTATCCTTTTTATGACTTCACACATGGTCATCCTCCATATTTTTAATTTGTTAAGTTGAAATCACTATTTGTGAAAATTATTATTCAGAAATAATCTCCTAGGTGATCTATGACTTGGGAACTAATGTCCATCCTTCTCCCTTTATGGAAGGAACAATATCTAATGGTTCCAAAGTGGGGGATTCTCAAGAGACAACCATGGTGGTCCTAAGAAAACATTAGAAGATGATTCTCACCACAAGATCACCGTTAAAACCTCCAATGTCAGGGATTATAGAGAGTAATCTATCCAATTGCATGATCATTCCATGAGTGGGTGTTGTCAACTACTAATATTTTATTTTACCTTTTCTTTACTTTTTTTATTATTTTAAGTAATTTCATTCGTCTTTTAGTTCCACAATATTCACTGGTTGAACGTGAAGGGGAATCCAATTCCCTAACAGAACCAATGCTTCAAGATAGGGGTGAAATTACTCTAAAAAGGATAACCCGTATTTTTTATATAAGAAAGTTAATCCTAGATTATACCTCTCCTCTTGAGACTATATCTTCAAAAAACTAAGAGGCTTAAAACTCTATTGAGGTATGTCATTGGTTCATTTGAATAGATATCTTTGAGTTATTCATGAAGTCACAAATGGAGGATATAACCTCAAACCGTCATCAGCTCTACCTACTTGTTGGGGTATGGTTGATTCAACTACCACATTGCCTACAATATTATGAGAGAAATGTCTCACTAAGTACTGTGAGAACATTTTTCACAACATCTCTTTAGTAAATCATTATTTCTCATAAAAAATTATGATATTTGAGATTCACTATCCAACGAATATATAAAAAACAGCAAGAAGTTGGTGGTGTGTAAGAAATAGGTTGTTGAGAAATCTCATAAAAAATTACATCTCCAAAAAGAGATGGATATCATAATTGGGGAGATCATATATATTGACTGTAATGAACCAATATTGACATACATGGACATTACATTACTTTTGTGGAATAATTAATAAATTAAAAAAATAGAGACCCAAAGAAAATATTAGTTTAGTGCCTTTGGATACTAGAAAACATAAACAACTAGTTTATAAAACATCAATATCATCTATTTCTTTATCCATCATAACTTGAAACCCCTTTTGACACATATTACTTAATACACTTCTTCAAATACTGGTTGAAATGAAACATAAAATGGGTGAGCTCAAATTCTCATTATGGGTAAGCATGGAAAATATATTGAAAAACATAAACATAAGAATGTAAAAACGTAAACATAATGTTTATATTTCAAAATCTCAAGTCATGAAAAAAATCATTGCAGTACGTAAGGCATAGATCATAAAGGACTATTAAACATGATTAAATATCATTGGAATAAAACATGGAATTTTGAAAGATAGATAATCATATAATATGACTTTTATAGCATCCAAGTAATTTCTTCCAAGACAATCATAGTTGAAAAAGTTCATTATTGAACCGGGTTTACATGTTGTTCTATCCATGTATTACTGAATCAGATTTACATGTCGTTCTACCCTTGTATTACTGAACTAGAGATATTTTCCATTCATTCATGTCTATCTCATGAGATATAAATCTTTTCCCAATACATTGGAGGGATATATATGTCCCACCCATCTCATAATGAAATAATTCTTACATGTTACATGAAAACATAAATCATTCATCGTATCATAACCCAAAAAATAAAATGAGTTTCTTAAACATCAATCTATAATAAAATAATCCATATAAAACACAATAAAATCATAGTATTAATAGGTATAAAAATATAACCCTATTTAAAGGGAATCATTTTAGATGTAAAATAATTTTGATAAAACACTCGAACATAATTCTTGAGGAAAATATCCTTTCTTGTTCAAAAAAATTTCATTTCTTCAAAATGTATTGCAATATTAAAAGAAAATAATTTAGTTGAAAATAAACTTGGAATTGTGTAAAAGAAGTTTCATGGAATTAAGGCTTTATGAAGACCTAAAAATATGTTCATGTCTTGCAAGTTAAAAAAACATTATTCTCATACATTTACAAAAAAAGACAAAAAGTACATCGTATGGAAAAATGCCAAAAGATTACTTTCATACCATTTTAAAAAAATTTACCTATGGTTAAAATTTATTTTAAATAATTTTAGAAGTAATGTTTTATATTTTGGAAACATGGATATGGATGATAAATATACCCCATTAAATACTTAGTATAAAGAATCTCAATTAATAATGATATTATGAAATTATCCCTTACCATATGTTAGATATGATTAATTTTTATCCAAAACTCCTGTATAATAATTTAAATAATGTTATTGACTTATTCCATAATCATAGTAATTTTTATGATATCATATATGAACATATTATCATCTGTTTGTTATTAATATTTCATTATCACCTGTTATTTGAATATTAACTAATTTACATTCTTAATATGTTTTGTCAGATAAGTTCATATAACACATATTTGGTTATAGATATATCATTTACAGAATGATATTATTATAGTATATATCATATTTATTCATTCAATTCGTGTATATAAGTGTTGTTTAATGATGTTCATGTATAATAAATCACATTGAATCGTGGAGACGGTAGGCCATACGTATGCACGTGTGACGATATCATTCACTCAGTGGTTAAATGGTATAGAGTTGGATGGTATATTATTTATACAGAATAATTATGATGTTATATTCATTATTTACATCCATTATACTCATCATTATACTCATCCAAATTAAATATTGTTGAATAACAAATTACACCACGGTGTGGAGATGTTAAGTTGTACGTAGGCATGCATGGTGATATTATTATTCGTAGGATGGATAAAAAGAGGTATAAGATTTTCACATAATTATAATAAAATATAAACATATAAAAGATATGGAATATATTACTTTAATATGGAAAAACATAAAAATATGAAGTAAAATAATAAAAAGAAATTTGAAAGAGATGATAAAATAATTACCTCTTTTTCAAGTATCTCCTTTTGATTTGCACAAGAGGTATTTTTAGGATAAATTTCAACCCAAAGTGTTTTATATAGGATGATGTTAGGTAGGTTGGAAGAGAAAATGTGTAGGTTTTGGTAGTGAAAAATGGCTTTATATGTGTTACTAAAAGAGAAGGAGAAGTTCCCTTTTATAAGAGAGGGGAGGGGAACCTTTAGAAATATCAAAACTATTAAATTAATATAAATTAATTTTTAACTTAAAATTCCTCCAAGGTAAATTATTTAGAAGATAAGATGAGGTTGGGTAAAAATAATCTAAACGAATAAAATTTATATATGTTTTGATTTTAATATAATCCTTATCATTTTTATTTAACCTTATCAAATTTATTTAATTTTAATTGCGGTAATAATATTCTAAATATTAAATAGTTATACATATTTACTTATGAGTTTTAAATTTTCCATAATTGGATACATTATAACATTTTGGACCATATAATTTTCAATTAGTAATTTTTAAATATCTTTGTGATTTTTAAATAATTTAATAATATGTTATTTTTATGAAATATCAACAGTGTCAATTTTGACACTTTTCATTTATTTGACTTTAAATAAAATCCACAGAGAAGATAAATTCAAAAAAAAAATGAATAAAATCATAAAATATCATGGTAACCTATAAAATCCATATACCACTCTAATTATTTTATATTATATTTATTTTAACATTTTTAAAAGAATTTATTTCATATTTATGTTAATAAAATAATTTCTATATCACTATTATGTCTTCATTAATGGTAATTATTTAATCTCTAAAAATAATAAATAAATTTACATGATGTATATAAATTCATAATATTTATTTAGACTATTTATGTTATATGTTTTATAAAGTTTATCACCAAATTAAAATTATTATACTTATAAGAGATAAGAGAGTGACACATTGTCACTTTCTTTTGTTTTAACTATAGTTACATCACATTCATGGAAATATTTTCATTAGTGGAATAAATTACTAACCTTAGGTAATATTAGTATAATTTAATCCATCTAATAGGATTTTGAGAGGTTTTAGGGTAGTTTTATTATCATTATAATATTGTTTGTTACCCTAATTTACCTGATTTACCTTTAACTGTACTAAATAAAAAATACATTAGTTACTATTCATAATATCTATAAAATTAAAGTAACCTATTAACATAATTTGGAAATAATGATTCCAAATATGGAATCCATTTTTCAAAATTCAAAACAAATAAGTTTCATTAATTAATTTTAATTAATTCACTTTATCAAAACCAAAATGCAGGTTTTTATGAAGTAAAAACTATCAATAGATTGACAAGTGTTTTTGTGCAATTTAAATTCTAAATTACATCAATTGAATAAAATTGAATTAAATGATAAAATAATAATCTAATTAAACTTTAAAAACAATTAAAAATATAATCAAACCATATAAAAAAATTAGATGAAAAGGAAACTTTGAGTTAAAATGCAGTATTTTTCACTATTCATTAAAATATGAATTTCATCAGAAAAAACCCAAAATTTCATCCAAGGTATATTTTGGTGTCCCTATTCCAAAGGAAATGATTATTGTGTCAAATATAACTTATAAAATTGAAAAAATTGGAATTAAAATGGGCTCTCCATCAAAAGACGGTAAAACTGTTTTTTTATGAAAAAAATATTCTTTTATCTGAAAAAGTGAATTTGATATTATATCATATCTATAAAACATATAAGATGAATTTAAAACAACAAATTTAATATTATATATATATATATATTTCATTTATAAAATCCATAAATAGTGATTCTATTATTTTATAGACTCACTTATTTTCTTTTAAATAGTATCTTTAGAAGGAAGTTAATATTATACATACCCCCCATTATAAAAACCAGGGATTAAAATTTAGTTATCACATATACTCATTCTTATGTGAAATGAATTATATCAAAACAACTTGAAATTGTGTGTAACACAAGCCATGAATAGTTTTGTGTATACTGTAAGCAAATACAATACTATGTATAGAGCAAGCTAATCTTGGTGTAGAGTAAAACACAAGACATCAATGAAATTAAAAACAATATCTCTCATAAAATATTGGGGTGTTGCACTTATTTTTCACTAGAAGAGTTTCAAGATGAGAGAATGACTACTATTGCGGCTATGGAAGTATAGATCCACCTTAAAAAAGTGGGAAATATGAACAATCTTAGTGGGAAATGATAAACTATTGATAAAGCTTAAGGGGTTCTGCAATAATTCAAAAGTTATGTTGAAGGTCCCTTGTAATGTTTGATAGGGATCCACTAATTTTTAGATGACCATATGACTTCTTATATATTAATGAACATAGTCTTGTTCTCAATCATCCATGTAATTATCTATATTTTCCCACCAATAATAGAATAACATTGAAGCTGGATCATTTGACTAAATTCCCATGGGTTATGTTGTTATGATTAAAATGATAGGAACATGAATCCGATCTATGTTTTTACCAACGTTATTGGACATAGTGTTCATTATCCAATAATTTCAAGAGCCGCATGAGATTCCCCACAAACATTGTGTGTTTTCCATAATCAATTTAATTTTTTTTCCCAAATTCAGATATAAAGATGGCATTTTGTGTGAGAATCTGATTTATCTTATTCCACCCTTTTGAGGTTTTTTTCGAACATGTTTTTTGTTTTTATCTTTAATATCTCATTTTTTCATAAACTATGAAATCTTCACGTCTAGAGTGATGAAAATAGACACCTTCCTAGGGTTTCCTTTCTGGTTTTTCATCAATTTGAGTGATGTGTTAGTATAATTTTCAGTTTAAGGTTTTATAATATGAACCAATACAAATGTTGTTTTAGGTTTAATAACATTAAAGTAATGGAAATAATGACCTATGTAGTAACTGTTGGAGAAGAATTCTCCAAGACTTTTTGGATTAAATGAGGGAAATTTTTAAGTCATGATATGAAAATTTTCAGACCCAAAGAGATGAAATGGGAAAGGTATGAAAGGAAGGATTTCTAGCCATGTTTGAAAATAGGCTTCCATTTTGATGTTTTCAAGTTGTACATAGATATGTCGATTTTAATCTTGGGAGGAATATTCCATTTATTTATAGGTATATTTAGAGGCATATTATACTACTCAATGTTTAAGTTGTACTATACATAGTAGAAAAATAGTTCCCTTCATACTTTCAAGATCTTATTACTGATGACCATGGGAGGTTTATGATGGTCTGTGTTTACCAAAAACCTGTAGTGTGGTTTCACAAAATAATGCATTGGGGATAAATGAAATTTTTTTATTGGTATCAATCATGGATGTTATCAGGTGATTTTATTCCAATCATGAGTCCACTAATGAAGGGACTCACATTAGAATTTTGAGAATAGATTAAGACCATTTGGGGGAAATGGGGTAAATATTTTTCTCTGAATGTTGGGCCTTGAATGGGATATCTAAGAATCATTATATATCTCATTGTAATGAAAATAATGACAAAAATAATTCTATTATAGAGTTTATGTATATATATCTGACCTATATGAATGAATGGAATATATATATGAAGTTTCTATGAATATTTTAAAGGTAAAATGGGTATACCAATCCAATGGTGGAGAAACAATTATGCATACCACACAGTTTTGGGGGTAATATACAAATATATCCCAGTAGAGTCTTCACATGAGGGATATGAGGGAAGTCATAAATTGATACCTTAGGTCTATCATATTTGAAGGAGTGGGATGGGATATGAATGTAAGGAATGACTGTGGACCATGTTCAAAAATCAATTTTCTTTATGATGTTTTCAATGTGTATGGAGATGAGAGGACTTTCCCCTAGGAATGAAAATGAATTTTATTTATAGGAAATATTTAGATTTGTATTATCCAATGTTAGGGTTAATGAAAATTATTCGTAGTCAAAACAATGGTTCCCTTTGGAGTATGATTCTATCATTACCAATATCCAATGAATGCATATGGGATCTGAGATTCCCAAGAGAGAAAGTGTGATGTGTGATTTGGAGATGTCCAAATATGATTAAAATTTTTGACTGATGCAAGCCACAACTGTGTATAATTTCCCTACATATATCTAGCTCATAAATAAGGTAAATTAATTGGTATTTTGTTCATGGATGGGCCTGTAATGGAGGATTCATGCATCACTATATATCATATCTATATGAGAAACAAGGAACATGTTTTTCTAATTAAAAAATCACTGCACTTATCTAAATAAATTTATAAGAATGTAGAACATTTTTTTGGTATGATGGAACTTGGGTGAGGATATAAGATCCATACGTCACTACATATCTCATTAAACTGAGAATAAATCCATGTGTAGTTATAGGGAATGTTTTTTAGTTTAAAGACATACAAATGGGATTTGAACTATGTAGTTCGTCATCATATGACAAGGATGTGTGGTGTGTATTTTGAGATTATACATCTAGGACCATGATGAGCCAGATGTGAATTGATATGTCCCGACCATACTGGGATACCCCTTCAAAATTACCTAAGCCCACATGATCTATTCTCATTTTTAGAAATACAAAATGTAAAGTGTTTATCTTGATTCACATATATGACTAACAGAAAGCTGGGGAAGGGACCAATACTAGAATAAGAGGTCCTTAGTGGAAATTCGAATGTAGGAAATTATTATACATCACACAAAATATAATTTTACCATGTGGTTTGATGTATTATGTTAGGAACATTTCATCTTCATTTTAAACTCTTACATATAGGACCAAATAGATGGGGAGGGATAAGATTCATTTGTAACAAAATAGGAATCCCATGTAAATGAATGACCAGTGGGGTTAGACCCTGAAAAAATAGTCATAGTTACATTCATTGATTATAGCTGGGTCTAAGAAAAAATGTTGAGATGCCACTACATATCTAATTGGGATGAGAATAAATCCACACATTATTCTTGAAAAATCTCCCTTCACTAGTTTGATTTATATGAAGGGTGTGGCATTTTTTTTTAATTTGGGTGTAAGAATTTATTGGTAAACCACACTACAATCACCCGTGTGGATCTGTATCCTATATAGGAGAGTGGGGTAATCATATTTTTTTACGACTAATCCTTGTTTGAAAAATATAATAATCACTACCTATCTCCTCAAAGTGAGAATCAAGCCATGCATAGTTCCTAATGGATGTAGAATATTTTTCATATTCTGGCTTTATAAGGATTTAGAATCTTGGAATCACTAATTATCTCATCCAAATTATAATAAATTCACATATAGTTATATAGTTATGGTGTGATGAGAATTTGACACCAAGAATGATTGTCCTCTTAGGCAACAACCACAAAATTGTATCCTTTTTACATCATACAATAGGGAAATCCACAATGTAGTTTACTGTCATGAAATAAGGAAGTTGTTCACCTAAAAAGAATAAATGGTATAAGGTATCACATTGTACAAATTTTTTGAATGAGATACACGTATTTTTTGGTCATAATGATTCATCCATGATGTAACCATACCATGGAAGGAGGAACATACCAAGATTCTTAATCCCATGTTTTCTATGGTCAGTGTCAGAATAATGAGTTTTAGGTGTTCCTTTAACTCATGGGATGATTCAAAGAAGGATGATGGCGCAAGTGACTAACACAACATGGTTTAGAGGGTCTTCATGGCTGGTAAGGTTGAATCCAACATGAATGAATGTAATGGAGTCAAAAAATAAAAAATAAAAAATAAAATCGTACTCGATTTTGTAATTTTTGGTTCCAACTAATATAGAAGGTCTAGGAATTTCTCTATATCCCATGGAAATAGGAATCAAGATATATGCAATTTTGTTTAATGATTTACTATACTGATCTAAATCAAATGTATGGAATAGAGAAAAAATTATTGCTAGGACTGGGATGTGAGACCCATGTCTCACTACATATATTATCATAATGAGAATCAATAAACACATAGATCTCAACATTCTATTTAGTATAACATGATGGAATAAGGAAACATGTTCTATATAAAGAGGAATGAAAATTTATGTGGAGTTTATTCATTAAAAGATGCTCAGGTCTCAAGGCACTACTACAACTTGGGCTTTTATCAGCACTAAAAACCAACTTTAACAGTGCTTTTCTAGCACTGATAAAGGGGTGATTTTATGAGCGCTATATTGAGCACTGATAATAGAGACCTTTATCAGCTCTCTTTTTGCACTGTTAAAAGAGTCCTTTATTAGCACTCAAAAAAGCACTGATAAAGGCACCTTCCCCTGCACTTGCACAACTAGCACCTGCACACCTGCACAAAATAACACCTACACAAAAACCAAGAACCGAAAGAAGACAAAACGCACACAATATTTTGACAAACAATGATATATACATTTAATTAACATCATGAATACAAAAAAACACACTACTATATACATTTCAAACAATATTTTACATGGTTACAATTACAATTATATAATAATAGTTATAAACCTTAATGTTTCATCCTTTGATATCTGTGATCCTCTCTCAAAAATTGTCGCCCACGGTATTTATTTCCAAACAAAGCATCCAAACTCAAGGAAAAATATTAACCTATATAAGAAAACAAATATTATGTTAGTAATAAAATAATAAAATAAATTAAAACATTAATATGAAAGAATACATTAATATGGAAATGTGAAACTAAAATATGGAAATAATAAACTCAAATGTTTTAATTCTGATAACAATGAAAGGGAATAATGTAAAATCAATATGTTTTTGGATGATTTATCTCATTTAATAAATAATGATTCTTTATCTAATGAAAATCTTTACCAATCACACCATGCATCGGATTAAGGTACGGTTGATTCTTACACATCAAAAATGACTCATAGATCATTGTCGTAAAGTATCAAAACAATTTGAATGCGTTTGCTTGGTTTTTCATATGTCACTCGTGTTTTTTTCTAAAGTTAATGTCTATTTGAAACTGATATCAAACACTTTTAGCCATACCGGTCAGACCGTGTGTCATATTGAGGTGCGGTTGATTCGTACACATCACAAATGTCTCATGGATCATTTTCCTAAAGTATCAAAACAATCTGAATGCGTTTTCTCGGTATTCCGTATGTCAGTAGTGTTGTTTTCTAAAGTTAATGTCAATTTCAAACTGATATCAGACACTTTTAGCCATACCAGTCACACCATGCGTCAGATTGAGGTGTGGTTGATTCATACATGTCAAAAATGACGCATGGATCATTATCAAAAGTATCAAAATAATCCGAATGCATTTTCTCTGTTTTCCGTATGTCACTTTTGTTGTTTTCTAATGTTAATGTCAATTTGAAACTGATATCAGAAACTTTTAGCCATAACGGTCACACCGTGTGTCGGATTGAGGTTCGGTTGATTCTTAGACATCAAAAATGACTCATGGATCATTGTACTAAAGTATTAAAACAATCCAAATGTGTTTTATTGGTTTTCCATATGTCACTTGTGTTGTTTTATAAAGTTAATGTCAATTTGAAACTGATATCTGACACTTTTAGCCATACCGGTCACACCGTTCATCGGATTGAGGTGCGGTTGATTCATACACGTGAAAAATGACTCATGGATCATTTTCCTAATGTATCAAAACAATAAGAATACATTTTATAAGTTTTCTGTATGTTACTTGTGTTTTTTTCTAAAGTTAATGTCAATTTGAAACTGATATCAGACACTTTTAGCTATACCGGTCACACCGTGCATTATATTGAGGTTCATTTGACTCATAAATGTCAAAAATGATCCATGGATCGTTTTACTAAAGTATCAATACAATCCGAATGAATTTTATTGGTTTTCAATATGTCACTTGTGTTGTTTTCTAAAGTTAATGTCAATTTGAAACACATATCAGACACTTTTAGCCATATCAGTCACACCATGCGTCCGATTGAGGTGAAGTTGATTTGAACATGTCACAAATGACTCATGGATCGTTTTCCTAAAGTATCAACACAATACGAATGCATTTTCTCAGTGTTCCATATGTCAGTACTGTTTTTTTCTAAAGTTAATGTCAATTTGAAATAGATATCAGACACTTTTATCCATACCGGTCACACCGTGCGTCGGATTGAGGTGAGGTTGATTCGTACACGTCAAAAATGACTCATTGATTGTTTTCCTAAAATATCAAAACAATCTGAACACATTTTCTTGGTATTCTGTATGTTAGTAGTGTTGTTTTCTAAAGTTAATGTCAATTTGAAACTGATATCAGACACTTTTAGCCATACTTGTTACACTGTGTGTCAAATTAAGGTGAGGTTGATTTTTACATGTCAAAAATGACTCATGGATCATTTTATTAAAGTATCAAAACAATACAAAGTGTTTTCTCTGTATTCTGTATGTCACTTGTGTTGTTTTCTAAAGTTAATGTCAATTTCAAACTGATATCAGACACTTTTAGCCATACCGGTTGCACCATGAATCGGATTGATGTGCTGTTGATTCTTACACCTGAAAAATGACTCATGAATCGTTGTCTTAATGTATCAAAACAATCTGAACACATTTTCTTGGTATTCTGTATGTCACTTGTGTTGTTTTCTAAAGTTAATGTTGATTTGAAAATGATATCAGACACTTTTAGCCATAACTGTCACACCGTGCATCAGATTGAGGTTCAGTTCATTCTTACAAACCACAAATGACTCACGGATCGTTGTCCTAAATTATCAAAACAATATGAACACATTTTCTTGGTTTTCCATATGTCACTTGTGTAGTTTTGTAAAGTTAATGTCAATTTGAAATTGATATGAGGCACTTTTAGCCATACCGGTCACACCGTGCATCAGATTGGGGTGAAGTTGATTTTTAAATGTCAAAAATGACTCATGGATAGTTTTACTAAAGTATTAAAAAAATCGGAACGCGTTTGATCGGTTTTCCATATGTCACATGCGTTGTTTTCTAAAGTTAATGTCAATTTGAAACTGATATCAGACACTTTTAGCCATACCGGTCACACCGTGCATTGGAATGAGGTGCGATTGATTCGTACATGTCAAAAGTGACTCATAGATCCTTTTCCTAAAGTATCAAAACAATCCGAACACGTTTGTTCAGTATTCCATATGTCAGTAGTGTTGTTTTCTATAGTTAATGTCAATTTGAAACTGATATCAGACACTTTTAGCCATACCAGTCACACTAAGCATCAGATTGAGGTGTGGTTAATTCTCAAACATCACAAATGACTCATGGATAGTTTTCCTATAGTATCAAAACAATAAGAACTCATTTTCTCGGTATTCCATATGTTAGTAGTGTTGTTTTCTAAGGTTAATGTAAACTTCAAACTGATATCAGACACTTTTTTCCATACCGGTCACACCGTGCATCATATTGAGGTGCGGTTGATTCATACATGTCAAAAATAACTCATGGATCATTTTTCTAATGTATCAGAACAATCCGAACGTGTTTTCTTGGTTTCCAGTATGTCACTTTTGATGTTTTCTAAAGTTAATGTAAATTTTAAACTGATATCAGACAATTTTAGCCATACCGCTCACACCATGTGTCCGATTAAGGTGCAGTTAATTTTTACACATCAAAAATGACTCATGGATCATTTTCATAAAGTATCAAAACAATCTGAACTTGTTTTCTTGGTATTCTGTATGGCATTAGTGCTGTTTTCTAAAGTTAATGTCAAATTGAAACTGATATCAGACACTTTTCGCCATACCGGTCACACCATGCGTCGGATTAATGTGAGGTTTATTCGTACACATAAAAAATGACTCATGGATCATTTTACTAATGTATAAAAATAGTATGAATGCATTTTATTGGTATTCAGTATGTTAGTAGTGTTGTTTTCTAAAGTTAATGTCAATTTCAAACTGATATCAGACACTTTTAGCCATACCAGTCACACCGTGCGTTGGATTGAGGTGTGGTTGATTCTTACAAATCAAAAATGACTCGTGGATCATTTTACTAACGTATCAAAACAATCCGAACACGTTTTCTTGGTTTTCCGTATGTCAGTAGTGTTTTTTTCTAAAGTTAATGTCAATTTGAAACTGATATCAGACACTTTTAGCCATACCGGTCACACCGTGCGTCAGATTGAGGTGCAGTTGATTCTTAAAAGTAAAAAATGACTCATGGATCATTTTCCTAAAGTATCAAAACAATTCAAACGCGTTTTATCAGAATTCCATATGTCACTTGTGTGGTTTTCTAAAGTTATTGTCAATTTAAAACTGATATCATACACTTTTAACCATATCGGTCACACCGTGCATCATATTAAGGTACGGTTGATTATTACACCTCAAAAATGGCTCATGGATTGTTTCCCTAAAGTATCAAAACAATACGAACGTGTTTTCTTGGTATTCCGTATGTCACTTGTGTTGTTTTCTAGAGTTAATGTCATTTTGAAAATGATATCAGTCACTTTTATCCATACCGATCACACCGTGTGTCGGATTGAGGTGCAGTTGATTCGTACACGTCAAAAATGACTCATGGATCGTTTTCATAAAGTATCAAAACAATCCGAAAGCGTTTTATTGGTTTTCCGTATGTTACTTGTGTTGTTTTTTAATGTTAATGTCAACTTGAAACTGATATCAAACACTTTTAGCCATACCGGTTACACTGTGCATCAGATTGAGGTGTGGTTGATTCATACATGTCAGAAATGACTCATGGATCATTTTCCCAAAGTATCAAAACAATCCAAACATGTTTTCTCAGTTTTCCGTATGTCACTTGTGTTGTTTTCTAAACTTAATGTCAATTTGAAATTGATATCAGACACTTTTAGCCATACTAGTCACACCGTGCGTCGGATTGAGGTGCGGTTTATTTTTACACGTCCAAAATGACTCATGGATCATTTTCATAAAGTATAAAAACAATCCAAACGCATTTTCTTGGTATTCCATATGTTAGTAGTGTTTTTTTATAATGTTAATGTCAATTTGAAACTAATATTAGACACTTTTAGCCATACCAGTCACACTGTGTGTCAGATTGAGGTGCGGCTATTTCTTACACATCACAAATGACTCATGGATCATTGTCCTAAGTTATCAAGAAAATCCGAACGCGTTTTCTCGGTATTCCGTATGTCAGCAGTGTTGTTTTCTAAAGTTAATGTCAATTTCAAACTGATATCAGACACTTTTAGCCATACTGGTCGCACTGTGCGTCGGATTGAGGTGCGGTTGATTCGTACACATGAAAAATGACTCATGGATCGTTGTATGAAAGTATCAAAATAATCCGAATGCATTTTCTCAGTTTTCCATATGTCACTTGTGTTGTTTTATAAAGTTAATGTCAATTTAAAACTGACAGGTAGGCCAATGATTTAGACACCAGACAAGTATTCGGTATAGAATTCAACGGCTTCTTCAACAATATATCACTCCGCAATACAACCCTCTGGCCGACTTTGATTTTTGATGTAACCTTTCAAAATCTTCGTATACCGTTCAATGGGGTACATCCATCTATAATGTACTGGACCACATAGTTGAATCTCTCTCACCAAGTGTACCATCAAATGAACCATCATATCAAAAAATGAAGGCAGGAAGAACATTTCTAATTCACATAATATGACGAAAATTTCTCTTTCCATAGTTGGCAATTTCACCAGGTCTATAACTTCACTGCATATAGCTTTGAATAAGAAACACAGTTTCATTAATATATTACAGTCATTCTAGGAAAAAATGCATCGTAAAGCAGTAGTAATGATATCTTGCATCAAAACATGGCAGTCATGTGATTTCAGATATTTTAACTTCAAATCGCTCATTAACACGAGTTTCATGATATTTGATGAATACTGCTATGGAACCTTTACGTCATTCAAGAAGTTGAAAAACTGATATCTCTCCTACCTGGAAAGAGTGTAAGTAGCAGGAGGAAGAAATATTCATTTTTCACCCTTCACTGGTGCCAACTCTTCTCGTATTATCATCTCAACCATGTCCAACCTAGCCTTAATTACATCTTTTTTTTTTCAGGTGTATTTAGCAACGTTCCAATGACACTATCAAATACATTTTTTTCTACATGCATAACATCAAGAAAATGCCTGACATACAAAAAATTCCAGTATGGTAATTAAAAAAAACTAATCCCTTTTTCCAACTAATTTTCTTAAGGTTTTTCGAAGCCGGTTTACCAAAAGTAGTGTCCACATTTTTAACATTCTCAAACAATTGATCACCTATTAGTATAGATGGTGCTATACATTCTTCTGAACTTCCATTAAATGATGCCGTCCAAGATCAATACTTATGTTGTCGGTGTAGAAATCTACGATGTCCTAGAAACACGGTTTTTGATGAATGTTTCAACCAAATTGATTGTATAAATTATTTGCAAATGAGACACCCTTGAGTTCCTTTAATGATATATCTTGACAAATTTACATAAGCAGGGAAGTCATTTATCATCCCATACAACCTGGATCTCAAAGTTAAATCTTCCTCTTTGTAAGCATCATACAATGTAACACCTGAATCCCACAATAATTTCAAATCTTCGATCAATAGAGCTAAATAAATATCAATATCATTACCCAGTTGTCTTGGTCCAGAAATAATCATATATAACATGCTGTATTTTCGTTTCATGCATAACCACGATGGTAAGTTATAATTTACCAACAAAACCGACCATGTACTGTGACAGTTGCATTGAAAACCAAAAGGATTCACTCCATCTATAGATAACGAAAGAAAAAAGTTTGTCGACTCATTTCCAAATTCAGGACACTCATGATCAATTATCTTCCACTAAGGAGAGTCTACCAGGTGATGTAGTATCCCATCTTTAATTCTTGTATCTGCATGCCATGTCAATTATCCTGCAGTCTCCTCACTTCCATATAGGTTCCTAAACCTTGGAATGATTGGAAAGTACCATACAACTTTAGTATGATTTCTTGTATCGAGAATCACCACACTTTGGGCATTCTTTAAGTGATTTGTGGTCCTTTCGAAATAGTATACAGTCATTCGGGAAGGCATGTATTCGTTCAGAGATCATACCCATCGAGCATAGCATCCGTTTGGCACTGTATGTTTGGCTCGAGAGCTCATTATATTCTGGGAGCATGTCATTCAGGAGATAAAGTAGTTCTAAAAACTGGTTTCACTCCACCCATTGTCTGATTTCAAATTATACAACTTCAGTATGGCTGACACTGGTGTATATTTATTTCAACCAGCATACAATGGCGTCTTTGCACAACTTTTTAACTTCTCAAACAATTTTGGGAAATCATGATGTTCATCTTCAACGGTCTTTATCATTTCCTCAATACAATCTTCATCATCATTTACATCTGTAATCACATCCTCCATACGGTCATATTCATTGTTCATACTTGTAATTATATCAGACGATCCATAAAACGTAGTATTATCCCAACCACTACCTACATTCGTTGTTTCCCCATGTTTATTCCAACTTGTATAACTCTGATCTATTCCATGATTGATTAAGTGTTCTTCCAACTCCTTTGGACTAATTTATTTTGAATAACAACAACGTAAACATGGAAAAATGATTTGAGAAGGTTCCTATGAATGATCTTTTGCAAACTTGATAAACTCTTTCATGCCTTTTTCATACTCTTTTTTCAGCCGATTGGAATTCATCCATACTTTATTTATATTTATCCTATTTGAAATCCAAAGGATTGGTATATAGGTTAGGGGAGAAGGAATATGAGTATAATTTAGATAAAAAACTAGATACTTCAAAAATGGTGTGGGGCGTGATCATTAATAGAAAATCTTGGGTGGTTCTTGGGATTCATAGATTCTCTTCCTCTCTTCGATCCCCCCCTGATGAGGGTTGGTTCTTAGGAGTTTTTTATATTGCGTTAGTGATTTGGTCCCTCATAATTCCTCCATTACTATTATCCTTTATTTTCCTATGATTTGGGATGATTTTAATTAGGATTTGTGTGATGATTTTACTATATCATCTTCAAATCAATTCAGATGATGTAGATTTTGTTTGTATTGGCTAGAGGTTATCCTCGTATGATGAATGCACCATGTTTTGTGTGGTTTAGGTGGTGTTGTGTCCAGTGAGTTTTTAAAATATTATTACTAATTATATTAAGGTGAATAATTAATTATAAGTTTCTATAATTAATTATTTGGGAATTGTGCCTTGAGAATAGGTCTCAATCATTGGTACAAGATTAGATAAGGCATGTATAGTCTTGGTTGAGGATGAGTTGATCTTGGTGAGGGGGTTACTCCATTTTTTGAGGTAGGTGGACCCTATAATACAAAACCATGTTCCAATTAATGCATGATTGTGCATTCATGCATGATTATATGTGTTCCAGTGAAGGGGATAGAAATCAAGAGCATCCTAGGTAAATAAATAGGGTGTTTTTGATCCACCAAGAGATAGAGTGAGGGTTCTATTGAATGTTTGTGATTTTGTGATCATCCAAAGATTATGTCTCTATGGAGGTGAGGTTTCTAGTTGTGTTTATGAGAGCATCGGGTTTGGTAAGAGATTTTTATAGCCTAGTTAGGTTTTCTAAGGCTATTAGAGTAGGTATTAGAGTCTTAGACCTAAAGAAGATGAATAATATAGTTTTATATCTCATGTATGATGGGGAACACCCTCTTAAGGATATATAAGAGTCATGGTGTGTGTGATGAGTAGGATATTCCATATAGGTATTAGTGAAGTTTGACATAGAGGATTTCCTCCTTATAATTAGATTAAGATATCTCCAAGGGGAGATATGATATGGAACCCAAGTGAGGGTCATGGTAATAGTCTGGATGACTTAGTATAGGGTATCCATGGCTCTTAGTGTGAGTTTCTTAGGATGGTAATTATTTAGTTTTAATGAGTTTTAATGTGGGAATTAGAAGATGATATAGACTAGACTATCGAGGCCTAGATCAAGTATAGCATGTGGGTTGTGACATTACCATGTAGAGAAGAGTGTGTGTTGGTATCAATGAGTAGAGATGGGTTAGGTTTGTAGAACCCATTAGATTCCCTTATAGGTGGAATTACAATGTTGATAGGTTGGGAATAATTTTCATGTATAACCAAAATGGTTTTAAGGAGATTATTATGCAAGGCTAAATGGATGGTGACTTTTATCATTTATGGTCAGACCAACTAAGAGATTGGGACTTCAAATGACTTTCACCTAGTTGAAGTATGATCATCCATGGGGCCCACCTATTTATGATGTATTTTAGCTAGTACGAGAGGTTGGCTATCTATATACCCTCCTTAGATTACTATTTATATGTTTTGTGGCATGAGACAAGATGGATGGCCTTTATTTAAGTGATAAGGTGTTGGTAGGACCCTACTTTGAGTGAGAAGGCATTGGTCAAAGGGGATTAGTGTGTGAATTAAATGGGATCCACCTAATAATGGTGCATTTTGACTTTTGATAGAGGTTGGATATTGTGATTCCCTCCTTAGATCATTTTTTGTATGATAATATGACGTGAGATATAGAAATGGGGATCACTTAGTATTGGTTTTGAGTAGTTTTGTGAGAGGTTGTCTATAGAGATTCCCTCCTCAAATTGTTTTTTATGTGATGTGATGGTGAGACCCACTGTAAGTGAAAGGGGAGAATCTACTATGTTGTGGAATTAGAGGATATGTGAATCACACCCAATGTGAGAGATTAGTGGCACTGTTATGTTATAATAAAGGATGTGATATTTAAATTGGTATATGACCCAACCCAGAGAGAGTGGGTAGTGGGAAAGAATTGGTAGAAAACCTATTAAGGTTAGTTTTTTTCAAACCCAAGGAGAATAGTGTACAATATAGAACATACTAAACATATGTATCATTCCATTGGCATGCCTCACCTGATGACTTGAATTCACCAACACGGACGGTTCAAACCCTACCTGGCCTAACTATGGGGTAGTATCCAAAATCAAAAAAAGATCCATACTAAGGGACACTAGATGGAGTGAAATCCTAATCTAGTGTAACAAATTTTCACAAAAAATACTCTCTATATTCAGGTTTCTATCACAAGGCTATAGTGGGGAGAGATAATCAAAATCAAACAAGTAACCAACCACATATACATGTGTCACACACACAAGCATCACATACAAGGATCACGCCAAATCATAATTAATCTCAATATTTACCATAAATGAAAATATAATTAATTCATGAAAATTCAATTTTACTCAACTTAAGGAGGAGGACCCGGTGGAGGAGGAGGAGGAGGCATCGACAGAGGGGGTAGTGGAGGCAGCGCAGAGGCAGCGGAGGCAGCGGGGGTAGCTTGGAGGCAGTGGATGCAGCAAAGGCAGCGAAGGAAGCAGAGTAGCTGGAGGATGAGGAAGAGGAGGAGGAGGAGGAGGTAGAGGTGGAGAAGGAGGATGAGGAGGCTATGGTGGAGGAGGAGGAGGAGGAGGAGCCGTGGTAGAGGAAGAGGAGTAAGAGGAGCTGCAATGGAGGAGGAGGAGGAGGAGCCATGGCAAGAGGAGGAGGAGGAGAAGTAGCCGCCGAAGGAAGAGAATGAGGCGGCGACCACAGTAGAGGTGGAGGAGAAGGAGGCGACAACAGAGATGAGGCAGTGAATGAGGTGTAGGGTAGGGCTTCCATGATTGATAGGGTGCGGGGAGGACAAGCTATGACATGAGGAGGAGGAGAAGGAGGCGACAACAGAGATGAGGCAGCGGTTGAGGCGCATGGTAGGGCTTCTGCAATTGACAGGGTGAGGGGAGGAGGAGCTGCGACATGAGGAGGAGGAGGATAAGTGATGCGCTGGAGGAGGAGAATGAGGTGGCAACCGCAACAATGGAAGAGGAGAAGCAGGCCACGGTGGTGAGGAGGCAATGGCGAAGGCGTGGGGTAGGGCTTCCGCGAAAGCTTGACAGGGTTTAGGGAGGAGGAGGAGGACCCTGTAGCCCTTATAAATCCCGATGGGACCTTTATCAGCGCTAGTAAAAAAGCACTGATAAAGGGGGTATTTATCAATGCTAAAATGAAAAGTGCTGATAAAGGTAGGACTTTATCAGTGCTTTCTTAGCATTGATAAAGGGTGTCTTCATCAGCACTTTTCATTTTAGCACTGATAAAGACACACTTTATCAGTGCTTTTTAAGCGCTGATAAATCCATACTTTATCAGTTCTAATAAAAGCGCTGATAAATGTATAAATTTAATAATTTGTTTATATTGTTATATATTTATTTAAAATGGTATTTAAGATATATATATATATTAATAATTATAACTATAAATAAATATATCTTTATTTATACTTATAAAATTATTTGAAAGGTATATTTATATATATATCATGGAAAATATAATAAAATATATATTTATTTTTTAAATATAAAGTAATTTTAATTATAAGTGTACATTTCTTAGAACATATATATTATATGGGTAATATAATGAATTATAAATCAGTAACACATCAACATGATATGTAATTATAATATATAAATGAATATTATTCATGCACATATATGATCACAAAACATATACGCATGATATATTCAGTGAGCCCAATTCATTGGAAGACACATATATATTTATAAATCTAATAAATATAATGAATTAATAAATCTAATAAATCTTATAAATCTAATAAATATATTTATTATTAATATTATAATTTTTTAATTATATATATATATATATATATAGTTATAACATGTGTTTTTTATTTAATGTATACAATAAACATCATCAGAGCTAAGAAAAGAACTGATAAATGTAACCTTTATCAGTGCTAAGAAAAGCGCTGCTAAAGGGATATTTAAAGCGCTCATAAATGTACCCTTTATCAGCGCTAAAAAAAGTGCTGATAAAGGGTACACCTTTATCAGCTCTTGATTTAGCGCTGATAAAGGGTACATTTATCAGCGCTTTTTTTAGCACTAATAAAGTCCTACCCCTTTATCAGCACTTTTCCGTTAGTGCTGATAAAGGTAGGCTCCTGCCTTGCCCAGTTTTGTGGTAGTGAGGAAATCATATCATATAAGAGTTGCTTGGGAATTTAGGAAATCATAGCATAAAAGAGATACCCAATCATTTGGGAAATCATATCATGTAATTTTTCCAACGTTTATCACACAAGGCTTTCTAGAGTAGTCTCTCAAGGAATCATATGGGTGATTCATATAGTAGGACTATATTTTATTATCATGGTTTAACCAAATTTTCCTATATTTTAACATCTTATGTATAACACCCCAAAAATGTTATGGTATGTTTCTCTTAAATACATTCTATTCATTAGATAACCTATATTTCATGATGAACGAAGTCTTTTGTGAAAAAAAAACATTATAGGAGAAAGTTATATTCTATCCATTAAACATAAATTTTCAACTTCTAGTAAGTCATTTGGAGTCTGATAGAACCAACTTGATTTTTTGATGAATAATAAAATACCCTTATGAATAGTAATATGAATAGTAATATGACCCTTATGAATAGTAAATAATTATTATATTTTATTTTCTTAAGGTAATAAGATAATGAGATCTTAATTGATTCTTTTAATGTGATATAGAACTAATTATACCTTTAAAAATTGTTTTTTTGAAATAATTATGATTTTTTAAAAAATTAAATTAAAAATAATTATAAAATTATTTTCTAAAAATGGAGTTCATTTTTTAAATCAACACATCGATAAATGGTTAGGGTGATTTTATGAGATTTTTCTAAAATACATGAATTTTTTTGTGAATAGTAAAAATACAGTTTTGAGTTTTCGATAGTATAATGACATCATAATGATGTAATAAGTAAATATAAAAGTATTGTAGATTTGTGTACAATATCTTATTCAATTATTTGTCCCATGTGGCTAAAACCATAGGAATATACCATGGGAAAGCCCATGGTTTTTCAGAAACCACTAATGAGGTGTCCCTTTTAATTAATAAAAAACTCCCTCTTAATTACTATAAATACCCACTCATCCCCTTCATTTTCATTCATTAAAAACTTATTATCGTCGAATAACTAGTGGTATTTCCTCCCTATAAGTCATCTCAAGGTTCCCTCAAACCTCCAATGTCCCAACCTTCAAGGTTTAGGAGTTACTCTATAAGGTAAGAGAATAAACCACCCTTCTCTTTTTTTAAAGATTTCATTTATGTTTTCTCTTTTATTTTCAATTGGAATAAGTTGGTATATGTCATTCCATATTCATATTAATTCCCATATTATTTATGAGTGATGAGATACAACATTTATCTCATCAAACTATTTTATGCAATTTTAGGTTACACTGTTAGGCTGCCGAATTTTCGTAAGAGATTTCTCAATTTTTCTCTTATTTTGAGTTCCTTTTTTTATACTTATTTCCTCACTTAAATTCTTCCAAATATTTTGATTATTACATTAACTTATATGAACTGGAATTATATTATGATAATGGAATATTTCATCATCATCTCTCTTTCCCCCTCCACTTATTCTAAAAATGAAAACACCGTCTGAATTGAGTTAATTAATCACATTCAACGACAACAGGTTCTTAATTTTCATTACCATCTTAAATTATTCTCATGAAACCATTTTTATGGTTTACCCAGATCATAATTTATGTATTTAATCTCATTAATGATCTGTAATCTCTAAACAATTATAATATTGAATAATAATACAAAGCAAATTCATTGTTCACAAAACCACCAAGCTTAATCCAAGCGTTTATCAATAACTTTTAACTAATGATTCATCCTCAAGTATATAACCCAAAAATAATTATAAGATAATTTATATATATTTAATGTCACAAAAAATATATATTAACAATTCTGTATGTTTAACCACATTTCAAATGAATATCCTTTCATGAAAGTAAGTAAACAAATCATGAAAACCAAGGAAGAAAATGCTTCCAAAACAATAAAATTGTACCTATTAAACCCATTAAAAGGGACATGAATGAACCTAATAAGGTTATTCTAAATCAATTACATGAATATTAGGTAATTTAATTGTTAATTAATGAATCTAAATTTGATTATTCAGGTCATTAAAACAAACGAAGAGCACACTCGAGCAAAAGGTAAGGGGTTTCTAATCTCACTTTCATTTATGTGAGATTTTCATTGTTCGCTACTTATTTCTTGCATGTGGTATGTGTGTACTGCCATTTTATATAAAATAAAATTATTATATTTATTCATGTTATTAAATGATTCATTTGAGAGTTATTAATTTATGGTCATACGATTCGACCGATTACATTGTGGTAAGAGGCTTTTTCTCAACTACTATTTTGTTGTGACTAACTTTGGGCGGTGCACCTAATAATCCTTATCTGGTGTACCTACTACCCATTTGAGATCAATTTTCATTTGAAATTATATTTATATTAAATATCCATATTCTCATATCATGGATATTTTGTTTGTCTGAATCGTATACCATTTTACATACGGTGTTTATTTGGAATGTTATTTTAATTATGGAAATATTGATGAATCTATATAATCTACTCTATAAAGATATTGAAAAGGCATATTTATCTTGTATTGAATCAATGTATAAATAATTCTTTGGACATTCAGTGGTGGGTGGGGCCCTCTATAGCCCCTTGATGCATCGGTAGGTCTCATGAGACAAATCTGTTGGCGACAAACCCTTCGAGTTTGTTTCAAAAAATAAGATCATTTTCTATCCAACGAACTAAACCGTTCTTATGGTATTATTGTATCATGTTACAGATAAATGATGCCCAATTAATAAGAATTCTCTTTATTCATTATCATTTATTACTATCCATGAGGTTTTCACTATGACAAAATCTATGGATGTAGCTTCATTCTCAGTTTATTAATGGCATGAGTTATTTATTTATTCACCATTCCATGTTGATTATGTCAAATTGTTTACTATTCAGTTATTTTTGATTCATACTTCTACCATTTGTAACCTTTATTGAGCATTTTAGATCACCCCTTTCTCTGTTTACCCTCAACAGGGGATGAAGCAGAGATCATTTATTGAGTTCTTGTGGATGCAGTTTTTAGTTTTTGTTATGTTTTTTATTTTGTATAATTTTCCAATGTAATTTGAGTTATATTTATGTATCTAGTTTCTTCAATAATACTAAACTGATTGTTCCTTCAAGATTTTCATTATTTATAACCATTCCAATATAACAAGTATTGCACTGGCTCTGGTCAGAGGGGTCAGGGTGTTACAGTTGGTATAAAAGGAAGTATAATAGAAAACTTGGAAACTAGAGTAGTAAATTTATAGTAGGGAACAAATCCCTAAGGTAGTATTTGAGGATAAAGGTACAAGAATATCCTGGTATTTTGGTATTGAATAGATTATGTGAATACTTCTAGCAAATACATCCCTACCTGGATACGAGCAGGTATAGGTGGATCTGGCACATATGTACCTAGGAGTGAAAGCTCTGAAAAGGAGTTTCGGGCTTGACCCGAGATATCCTGGTACACGAAAATGGGCCTTAATAAACTCTTGGTTTTGAAACTCCCAAGGGATATGCTTAGGATAATTCATATTTTCATTAGAATACATTATGCAGGATTGAAATGTAAATTATTCCCCAAAGAAACCATTTTTCTAATTGTGGGATTATCCATGCGTCAGATCTCAATTTATGCTAAGTATTTTGTTATGTTAAGATTATAAATTATGATTTATACCCTAATCTACTGTGTGCCATTATTTAGAAATGGCGTATAATGGAAGAAGTGGAATCAATACTCATGGGCAATGTAGGTATCTCCCCACTGATCATGTCAACACAATCAATGGTAGAGCATATTAGATCATGACTATATTGAGAAAACATATTCAGTTTGTAAAAACTAACCATTCCACACCTATGTTGGATCGTTTTATGTGGTAGAATCTCCCATCATTCAATGGGACTACTAATCAAGTGGTTGTTGAGCAATGTATCAAGTACTTTGAAAAGATATTCAAGGCATTAAGATGCAATGAAAATGAAAAGGTAGTTTAGGAAGTATATTGTCTCAAGGGAGACACTGATCAATGGTGGTCCTTGAATCAGAATACCATATAGGAAGAAGAAATAGAAGATATGGAATGGAGGACTTTTAAGGAAATATTCTTTGAAAAATATTTCTCTCATGAGCAACGAACTGAAATGAAGAGGAAATTCCTTGGCTTAAAGTAATGGGAAGAAAACAGTGTTGTAGAGTATGAGGCTACCTTCAAAAGGCTAGCCAGGTATGTCATAGATTACGTACATGACTCTGCATATGAGATTGATCATTTATTTGAAGGTATTAATCGAAGTCTTCAAAGGTCACTAGATTCTCAAACATTTTCATCATATGATGAAATTGTATAAGTGACATCAAAATAGGGATGAAATTTTCTAGAGAAAATTTGTTCAAGGGGAACCAATAGAAGATGTGGTACTCTGATAACCTAGGGAAAGGTGAAGCTCCAAATAAGAACAAGGGAATGAAGAAATTCCCATTATGTGAAAACTATGGAAAGAATCATATCGGAAAATTCTTAAAAGGCATGGGAGTTTACTATAAGTGTGGAGAAAAGGGTCATCTATCTCATGACTAAAAGGGGAAGAAACAATTTTATGATGTTCAATACTACAATTGTAGAGAGATGGGACATTATTCAAATGAGTGTCCAAATCACAAAAAAAAACATGCCTCAAAAAAATCCAAGAGAACGAGGGATAGCTTATGCGATTACAACCACGGAATTTGAAGTTCCTAATGATGTGGTGGCATGTACTTTAATTGTTTCCTCAAACATAGCCAACAATTTATTTGATTCTGGATCATCACATTCATTTATATCTTCCCAGTTTTCCAAGAAAATTAGACATGACCAATTTGATTTAATAAAGGAGTTATCAGTCAAAATTCTTAGGGGATGCATCATTATAACAAAGGAATTTAAACTAGTCCCCCTTGTGACACATAAACATGCTTTAGTTTCTAACCTTATAATGATACCAATTATTGACTTTGATATAATTCTCGGTATGAATTTTTTGTCAATCTATGATGTGAATATTTATTGCAACAAAAAAGAAGTTAAATTTTTTAAAATGGTGTAGAATCACTTATCATTAATGTAGAAACCTCTCCATTTGATTCTTATCGAGACCCACTCCCAATAGCTCTATTGAATGTAATTATTTTAGAGGAATAGAACCCAATATCTATGGTTTAGGAAATAAATATTTAAATTAATGATGTGAAAATAGTGTAAGAATACATTTATGTGTTTCCATAGGATTTACCTGGACATCTTCCAGAGTGGGAAATTGAGTTTTCCATTAACTTAATTCTCGATGGAAGACCTATATCAAAGACCCCCTATAGAATGGCCACTGTGGAGTTAGTATAACTAAAGAAACAACTAGAGGAATTGAGTAACAAAGGATTTATTCAACCTAGTGTTTCTCAACGGGGATCCCCGGTCTTGTTTGTCAAAAATAAAGATAGATCCATAAGGTTATTCATTTATTAGAGGGAAATCCATGCTATTACAATAAATAATAAGTATCCTCTTCACCAGATTGATGATTTATATGATCAACTGCTTTGAGCTCAATACTTTTCAAAATTGACCTTTGATCCAGATATTATCAACTGCATGTGAGGAAGTAAGATATTCCGAAGGCAACATTTCGAACCAGGTATGGGAATTACGAGGTTATAGTGATGCCTTTTGAACTAAAGAATGTACCATCTATTTTTGTAGATTTAATTAATAGAATTTTCAAGGAATATCTTGTTAAAGTTTTTTTGTTATTCATTGATGATATCCTAGTATACTAAAAAAGCTATGAAGACCATGAGGATGACTTGCAGATTATTCTGAAAACTCTCAGAAGAAATGAATTATATGCGAAGTTTTGAAAGTGTGAATTCTGGCTTCAATAAGTTTCTTTTATAGGTCATATTGTATTTAAGGATGGAATCCTAGTTTATTCTACAAACAAAAAGTGAATCCAAGATTGTCCCACACCAACAAACATAACTGAGTTACATAGTTTTATTAGCTTAGCTGGTTACTATCGTCATTTCCTTCAAAATTTCACCATACTGGAAAACCCACTAAACAAGATGACACGTAAAGGAGTTATGTTTGTGTGAAAAAATGAATGTACAAAATATTTTAAATAATTGGAATGAAAATTGGTCAATTCTCCAATTCTGAATCATCCATCTTTAAGTGATGGATTTTTAATATATAGTGATGCATCAAAGAATGGTCTGGGTTGTGTCCTTATGAAAAATTGTAATGTTATTGCTTATTCATCAAGGCATTTTAAATATCATGAGAAAAATAATCCAACACATGATATTGAGTTAGCAGCTATAATTTTTGCTCTAAAGACATGGAGACATTATCTTTACGGTGAAAAATATTAAATATACACAGATCACAAGATTTTTAAATTCATTTTCACATAAAAAGAACTCAACATGAGGCAATGGTGATGGCTCGAGTTACTCAATGATTACAATTGTTCAATACAGTACCACCTAGAAATGAAAAATAAGGTAGAAGATGCATTAAGCAGGAATGATCATGGACTTCTGACTCAAATGAGGATTGAGAGAGATGTTATATTCATGGATCTACTAAAGATGGATATGGTAATTGTTAGGGAAGGGGAACCATTTTTCCTCTTTCAAATGATTGCTAAACCATATTTACTAGAGAAGATAAAATGATCTCAATCTGATGATGAAAATATACACAAGAAAATTATTGTTGTTATGGATGGGAGGTTGGAAGACTTCGTGTATAAGGAAGGATTTCTAATATTTGGGAAGAGGTTATGCGTTCCATAAGTACCAAAACTAAAAAGGGAACTATTAGACAATGCTCATAGCTCAAATTTTTCTATACACCCAGGTAGCAAAAAGATGTATAGAGATCTGAAGGAATATTTTTGGTGGGATAATATGATGCGGGAAATTGCTGACTATGTGTCAACGTGTCTATATTTTCAATAAGTGAAGGCAGAGAGGTAGCATCCTAGAGGATTGATGAAACTTCTACCGATTCCTATGTGGAAGCGGGATAACATTATGATAGATTTTGTCACTGAAATACTGAGGACATATAGAAAGAATGATTCAATATGGGTAATTGTTGATCATCTCATAAAATCATCATATTTCCCTCTTATAAGAGAGGATTTACCACTTGAGTGCATGGAAAGAGTTTATATTAATGAAGTTGTAAGACTTCATGGTGCACCACTATCGATTTTGTCCAATCGAGATCCCCATTTTACATCAAAATTCAGGAAAAGTCTCCAGAAGTCATTGAATATTGAGCTTCATATGAGTACTTCTTATCACCCCCAAACTGACGGATAGTTTGGAAGGACTATTCAAACTCTAGAAGTTATACTGAGGTCATGCTCTCTTGACTTCCAAGGTATGTGGGATAAATACTTTACTTGGGTGGAATTTTCATACAACAACAGTTTCCATTCTAGTATTCAAATGGATCTATATGAAGCATTATATGGGAAGAGATGTCCAACTCCAACTTTTTGGGATGATGTTGGTGAAAGGAAACTTATAGGCCAAGAACATATTGAAGAGACCATGAAAAAGGTGAAGATAAAACAAGCCCATATTAAAGCAGCCCAAAGTATGAATAAGAGTCTTGTTGACAACCAAAGAAATGATTTTGAATTCCAAGTGGGAGATCATGTCTTTATAAAAGTATCTCCATGGAATGGTGTCTTAAGGTTCAGTAAGAAAGGGAATTTGAGCCTGAGGTACATCAAACCATTTGATATTCTAGAATGAATTAGAGCTGTAGCGTACCAATTAGGAATTTCACCAAGTCTCTACAAAGATCCGGATGTGTTCCATGTGTCATTAATGATGAAATACATGCCAGACCCAATGCATGTACTCACCTATGAAGAAATAGAACTGGAACCTGATTTATCATACTGTTAAGTGCCTATTTGGATTCTTGACACAAGGGAGCATGTATTGAGAAATCAAAAAACTCATATAGTAAAGGTTATTTGAAAACACCTGAATATGGAGGAAGCAACATGGGAACTAGATGATTTCATGAAGAATAACCACCCATATCTTTTTGGTGGGCTTTATACATAAAATTTTGAGGACGTAATTTCTGAAGGAGGGAATATTATAACACCCCAAAAATTTTATGGTATGTTGCTCTTAAATACTTTATATTAATTAGACAGCTTATATTGCATGAAGAACTATGTATTTTGTGAGACAACACATTTAAATAAAAAGTTATATTCTATCCATTAAACTTAAATTTTACACTTCTATATTTTAATTTTCGAAAAACAGTCATCTAGAGCTGTGATTAGTAAGTTATTTAGAGTCTGATAGAACCAAATTGATTTTTTATGAATAGTAATATACCCTTATGAATAGTAATATAAATAGTAATATGACACTTATGAATAGTAAATAATGATCAATTTTTATTTTCTTAAGGTAATAAGATAACGAGATCTTAATTGATTCTTTTAATGTGATATAGAAAGAATTACACCTTTACAAATTGTTTTTCTGAATTAACTATGATTTTATTTAAAAATTAAATTAAAAATACTTAAAAAATTATTTTCTAAAAATGGAGTTCATTTTTTAATTCTAAACGTCTAAAATGGTTAGGGTGAATTTTTTGGATTTTTCTAAAATACTTTAATTTTTCATGAATAGTAAAAATACAGTTTTGAGTTTTCGGTATTTTCTTGACATCATAATGATGTAATAATTAAATATAAAAGTATGGTCGACTTTTTTACTATAACTTATGACCTGAGGTGTCCCATGTGGCTAAAAATGTGGGACAATACCATGGTCAAGCCCATGGTTTTACAAAAACCACTAATGAAGTGTTCCTTTTAATTAATAAAAAACTCCCTCTTAATTACTATAAATAACCACTCGCCCCCTTCATTTTATTTCATTAAAAACTCATTATCTTCAAATATTTTTTGGTATTACCTCCCTATGAGTCATCCCAAGGTTTCCAAAAAACCCCCAAGGTCCCATCCTTCAAGTTTTAGGAGTTAATCTACAAGGTAAGAGAATCAACCACCCTTATCTTTTATTAAAGATTTCATTTATGTTTTCTCATTTATTTGTAATTATACTATGTGGGGATATGTCATTTTATATTCCCCTTACTTCCCATATTAATTATGAGTGATGAGATACCCATTTCTCTCATCAAACTATTTTATGCAATTTTAGGTGACGCCGTTAGGCTGCCGAATTTTCTAAGAGATTTCTCAATTTTTCTCTTATTTTGAGTTCCATTATTTTATAATTCATTCCCCACCTCACATCATCCAAATACTATGATAATTCCAATACCTTATATGAACTATAATTATATTAGGATAATGGAATATTTAATCATCATCTCTCTTTCCCCTCCTCTTATACTAAAAATGAAAACACCGTCAGAGATGTGTTAATTTATCACATTCAGGGATGACAGGTTCTTAATTTTAATTACCATATTAAATTCTGGTCATGAAACCATTTTATGGTTAAAAAATATCCAAATGTATTTATTTAATCTCATTAATGTTTCAGAATCCCTACACACATATAATATGGAATAATAATACAATGAAATTTCATTGTTCACAAAACCACTACGCTTAATCCAAGCGTTTATCAATAACTTTTAACTAATGATTCATCCTAAATTATATAACCTAGAATAATTATAAGACAATTTATATCCTTTTAATGTAAAAAATAATATATATTAACAATTATTTATTTTTAACTACATTTAAAATGAACATCCATTCATGAAATCAAGTAAAAAAATCATGAAAACCAAGGAAGAAAATGCTTCCAAAACAATAAAATTGAACCTCTTAAATTCATTAAAAGAGACATGAATGAACCTAATAAGGTTATACTAAATAAGTTACTTTTATATTAGGTTCTTGAATTGTTAATTAATGAATATAAATTTTTTCATTCATGTCATTAAAACAAATGAAGAACACACTCGAGCAAAAGGTAAGGGGTTTATAATCTAACTTTTATTTCTGTGAGATTGTCATTGTTCACCACTTATTTATTGTATGTGGTATATATGTGCTGAAATTTAATATATAATAACATTATCATATTTATATTCATTTTATTCAATGATTCATTTGAGAGTTATTATGTTCTGGTTATATGATTCGACCGATTACATTGTGGTAAGAGGCATCGTCTCAACTACTATTTTGTTGTGACTAACTTTGTGTGGTGCACCTAATAATACTTATGTAATGTACCTAATTTCCCTTTGAGATCACTTTTCATTTGAATTTATATTTATATTAAATATCCATAATTTCATATCATGGATATTTTTGTTGTTTAAACCGTAGACCATTTTACATACGGTGTTTATTTGGACTGTTATTTTAATTATGAAAATATTGATGAATCCATATACTCTAAACTATACGGATATTGAAAAGGATTATTGATCCTGTATTGAATCAATGTATAAAGAATTATTTGCACACGAAGTGGCGTGTGGGGCCCACTATAGCCCCTCTATGCATCGATAGGTCTCATAAGACAAATCTGTTGGCGACAAAGCCTTCGAGTTTGTTTCAAAACAATCAGATGAGTTTCTACCCACAAAACTAAACCATTTTTATTGTATTATGCTATCATTTTATAGATATAAGGCATAAAATTAATAATCATTCTATTTATTAATTATCCGTTATTACTATCCATGAGGTTTTCACTATGACAAAATATATGGATGCAGCTTCATTCTTTGTTTATTACTGGCATGAGTTTTTCATTTATTCACCATGCCAAGATGATCATGTAAAATTGTTTACTTTTCAGTTATTATTGATTCATGCTTCTTCAATTGGTAACCCTTAATTAGCATTTGAGCTCACCCCATTCACTGTTTACCCTCAATAGGTGATGAAGAAGATATCATTTATTGAGTTCCCGTGGATGCAGTTTTTAGTTTTTGTTATGTGTTGAATATGGTAATATTTTCCAACGTAATTTGAGTTATATTTATGTATCTAGTTTATTCAAGAATACTAAACTTATCATTCCTTTGGAATTTTCATTCCTTGTAACCATGCCAATATAACATGTAATGCACTAGCTCTAGTCTAGAGGGGTCGGGGTGTTACATTATGACTAGGATGATTTGTCTCATGCCTTTTAATTTTGTGCAATAAAGGAAAAATTGTGCAGTATAACATAAAAATGTTGTCCGATAGTTTTATGTCACGTGACTGGGAATATATGTCATTAATTACATTAATAATTTCTCAAGAAATATTGCATTAGTAGGGGCATAGTACACTCTCCTTCAACAATGATCAATTAATAGACTCCATTGGAATATACCATATTGATAGAAAAACAGCATTACCAAATTGATTCAGTATTTGAAGGATTCTTCCAGGTATCATAGAGGTCCTAAGGACCGAAAAAAACTCCCCCTATAGGAATGAAAAGATGTGAAATTTCATGTTGAATGCTTAAACTATTAGGTTTTAGTGAACCTGTATTTTATGCAATGTTTGTATTATTTTCCCATCCATCCAATCCAATATATCAAAAGGCTTATGGGATTTATCATCCATAGAAAAGTCATCCTAAATGGAGATACAGAGCGAATGAAACTAGAATTTAATGGGAAAAACTACACCTTTCACATAAAAAATTTAATATGGGATCGCCCTCGTACAGGTATGTGTTATAGTATGGTAGGACCATAATGAATTTATAATCTTATAGAGCCCAAATTTCTTATCCTTTTCAACAATTTTCCATTTTATTTTTGATAGTTTGTTTAAAACCCATATCAATCAATATCCAAATCCTGACAGCGGTATGAATGATTGGTTTCATAAGTTATACCCTTATAGAACATTTTCAACTCTAAATAAAAAAGGTTGGTGTAGCTATTTTCTAGTATTGTTTGAGGGGAACAAAATTTGGTTATTCTATTGTACTACAAAAAATTGAATATTTTTTTCTCAGATTTTTTAATGGGCATTGGATTAGCCTCTTTAGAGAGGAATTTTGTAGCAATGATAATATTTTTAATCTACGTGGATGTAGTGAGAGGGTTTTTCCTCAACACATTCAATCCCCAATAAAAAAATCATTAGAAGGATTTGGATGCATGAAAAAACTCTATGGGTTCAGGGATATAATTTGCATACTCTAGACAAGGATGAATACATTTTTTTATTATGAATGTTCATATGTTATCAAAGGCTATTCATATATAATACTTTATATTTGGAAAGAAATATTGGTTCTTGGATGATGGGATGCACATGCACTAGCATAGAATTATAATATAATGGTGATGGTACCATCTCCATCAATGCATCAGAGGAGGATTCAATTAAATCCTTGTTTTTAGATGACATTATAATGACCCAAGCATTTATATATTATTAAGTTGACTGCCTATCATCAAATATTCTCTTTCATAGAATTTTTTTGATGGGAGAATCATACATCGGAGGTAGTCCATGATTGGATCCATCATAAAATTTATTTGGATTACCTGTTTTAGGGGAAGAATTTACATTTTTGACCTCTTCCATGATACTCTAAAAAAAGGAAATACCATTTCTTGATCCACAATACGATAAATTATTTGTCTCTATCCCGATCTGCCCAAAATAAAACCACATTCACCAATGTATTTTCTTTAGAATTCCGAGAGAGCATAACATGATTTAGCATTGTCTCCTAGGGGAACTCATCCATAAATTCTAGTAAATAGTCAAGAAGGAGGATCAACGCTTCAATATTGATATCATAATCATTGTCGACCGACTTGATTACAATCTCTTAATCACTATTTAAATTCAGATGGGTCATTTCCATTTTCACCAAAATTCTAGACCAACAATAGGGGACTAGTATTCTGCCCCATTTTTAATGTAGACATCTAAAAATAGGAATTAATAAGTAAAAAAAACCATTATTAGGGAGATAAAGATATCTCAAAACTTAATATTATTGGGTTTGGGTTAGTCAATCCTTTTTGAATTGGTATTCTATACATGATATTTAAATTTGTATAACATGTTCTAGCAATGTATTAGATAGATAATATTCTTTCATTAGATATTTTAGAATCCATATGCATTTCTTCTTAATAGGAATTATCTTTGAGGAAATCTACCAAAGCATGAACCTTTATTTACTTCTATGGTAAAAACCAATTTTCAATGTACAATAAGATAATAACTCACTTTTCCAAATGTGGATTCAGTATAAGTTGATTGTGGATGTACTTTGGTGGGTTCGTTAGAGATACCAAATGGACCTCATGATGCTATAAGTACTGTCATAATTTCTGAAGATAAAATTTTAATTATAGACAATTAATTTTTATATCTAAATACCATGTCTTAGTATAAATCATGGTTTGACTGAGATAATATAGATTTTTTTTCATTTCTACAATCCTTCATTTATGGGACGAAATCACTCAGTTATCACTCCAAATATACAACATATAATATAAGATATATTCAATTGTTATGCATCATCAACACTGGTGCACTCAGTAAATAGTTCTTGAGAATATCAAATACTTATTGATAGTTGTGAGGCCACTGATATGTGACCCATTTTCATCAAATTGATGAAGTTAAAACACCTTCCATTAAGAGTAACTATAATATGTTGAGTGTGGGAATGACCTCCTTATATTCTTATTAACTCTTTTAGGTTTTGAGGAGGTAACATGTTAAGGATATCCTTTTACATATTGGGATCAACTTAAATTTGATGATGCCATACTGTGAAGCTGAGAAACCATCCCAAGGGTACACTAAAACTATATTTTAGGGGGTTTGTATTCAGGAGTTGAAACTGTTGTTTCATGAACACCATCACTAGGTTGGAATTATTTTAAAAATTTTTTTACAAAATTTCACCATGACGTCATCCACACAACATTCATATGACATTTATAGAATGTTTTTGATGCTTTTGTGCATGGAATTATGGTGTATACAACTATCATTCTTCAGGACAATAAGAATCACTAGATATCAATATAATCTTTGGGGTTTCATAAAAGACATGACATATTCTTCTTCATGGTCCATTCAGTTTGGGTAATATACTGAGTAGCCATATATAAAAGAAAGGGCTTTGTAGACTCCCTCCACATTAATTAGAAGTTCAATAATTGGATTTGGGAATTCATATTTTGGATAGTACCAATTTAGATATTTATAATTGATATAGAATATGACTTGCCAATTTTTATTCATGAACAAGACAATATTTTATATCCAATTTAGGTGTTATACTTATTGAATGAAGTTTTCTTTGATGAACTTATCATCTTCAAATTGATTATTGGGTGTATGATTTGGATTCATTATTTTGGCATCCCATTTTTATCCATGATGATCCTCTTATAGGCCCATGTGGTAGGAATATACATAATGATTGAGGCCTTGAATTTATGAAAAATTAAAATAAAACACATGTAGATACGACTTTAAGAAAGCGATATATACTTTTTTTTTCAATGTGCCTAACCACACATGCCAATGTAGGTCATGGGATTTACTCTAAGCCTACATTTACCTAGAATAGTTCATCGATGGTGGATGAGACACCATCACCAAATGATAGAGGAGAATATTTGAGGTCACCCTCATTTTAAACTTTCACTTCCTATTCCTCCTCCACCACTCACTCATCAGGACAGATGATTAATAATTTGATATTCAGAGGTAAAAATATATACATTATTCAATGGTGATGTGAAAATTTATTCAAATTTATTTGATGTATTTGGGTTCTTTTGATTTCTTAGGGATAAATAGAGGGATTTTCACCTGAAACATAATTTCTAATTGAATGACTAGAGACCACATGAGTTGTCACAACCCGTCCCCTGGGGCCCATGCTGTAACTACTCCAAGACCACCTTCTATAGGCTAGGGGCTAGCGACCAGCACCAAAGTCATATTCCCTATAACTGGGAAGGCATTGCCTTTATTTCTTGTAAGTACATGCAACCAAGAAGACAGTAAGATGCGAACTCAGGTAAACTAAAAAATATACTGAGTGAGTACAGTAAGTAAAAGGGGAAAAAATACAAGCCCAACTAGAAAGTACAAGTACAACTGAAATACAATACAACTGAAGTAAGAGAAAGACAACTACTGGGTCGTCCTCTAAGGTTCCTACATAAAGGGTAGGTATAGATCACCTCCTCATCACTCCATGCCCTCCTTCTCTCCTCCGCATACTGATATGTTGTATGGTCCACCTCCGGGCACTATCTAGTCCTTATACCCTCATACTCAGTCAGTGCTGTCCATCGTCTTCACCAAACACAACGTGGTGCGGGCATAACCCATGCGGGGGTGAGTATAACGATACTCAGTAGGGACCCCGAGACCCACAAGGTCTCATTAAATCCACAAATGATAAACCAAAAAGAATGGAAACAACGGATATCCCTACTTAGGTATATTCGCATACATATACCTAAGTTATCCAGAATACCCATCTCAAACTTGAGGAAAACACAGAGTCCAACTCAAAGCCCAAATGTAAACTATTCCACAATGGAAGGAATACCACGAAGGCAAGTACCACATAGGTACGCCACACAGAAGAATACCTTAAAGGTATTAACAAAAAGGAAAAATACAACTCAAGTATGAACTCAGCTCAAACTAGGTATAACCTAGATATGGTAGTAAAGATGATTATATATAACTACTGAATTATCTTACTCTGTTATGAGGCTCTGCTGCTGGCCCACACCGGATCGCTCGGTGTTGACCCACACATGATTTTTCGGTTTTGAAAAACATAGGATCACTCGATGCTGACCCACACAAGATCACTAGGTGATGAAGCACAAATGATCGCTCGGTTCTGACCACACATGATCGCTAGGTGCTGATCCACACAGGATCACTCGGTGCTGACCCACATAGGATATCTAGGTGCTGACCCACAAATGACCGCTCTTTATTCTTCAAATCACAACCAGCTACTAGGTTCCTGCACTATGCTCACTTGTCTCTGGGAGGTTCCTCTCTACAATCCACTAGTCGATACGCCAACTTCAATAAAGTCCCACGATGAAGTATCCTAATGAACTACCATGTCATAGGGGTATCAACGCAACAGACGGTTCATCAATCAGAGGGACTGTCATGATCCAACCCGAACATACCCTATGTTTATCCAAAACTCTAGTGGGGTATACTCAAAGGGACCATCTTGCTTCAAGGTTTTTGGCACTGCAGACGGTTCATAAAATGAACACACGATGCCAAAGATATGGATGAAAATGCGTAAATGGATTGTAGTGGGTCTGGGTCTGGTCCGACCCGGTCGGGCCGACCCAGCCCACTAGGTGGTCCAGATGACTGCAAGTGCCATGAGGGGTCGTAGAGGGATGTGGAGGCTATGGAATGATGAGGCCGTTAGGTATCTCAGCCGCGAATAGGCCGGGGTCAGGGGGCGGCTCGGTCGCGGGGCGGCTCGACCGCGGACGACGTGAGGACGTGGGGTGCAGAGGCCACAGGGCATCTCAGCTTGGGGGGGGGGGGGTGATGTGAGGGAATGAGGTGGCTCGCCTGAGGGGGTTCCATGAGGCCACATGGCAGCTCGACAGTGGGGGTGGCGTGAGGCCGCAAGGCGGCTCGGCCGCAGGGGTGTCGTGAGGTCACGGGGCGGCTTGGCCGAGGGGGGTACCGTGAGGCTGCAGGGAGGCTCATCCACGGGGGTGCCATGCGGCCATGGGGAATCTTGGCCATGGGGGGTGCCACGAGGGCGCGGGGTGGTGTAGGAGGCTGCCGTAGATGGCGGAGGTCGCGGGCGGCGGTGGACGCAGGCCAGCGCCTTTGCTCCGTCGCCTATGTCATGGTCAGTGGTGGTTCTGGATGCCATTCTCATACCCCACCAAGGTTGATATCCTTCCTCCTCAATCGCTAAGAAGACAAGTATAATCCCAAGAAATTCAGAGAGGACGGTCCATGTTTGTTGGGCCCGTACTCTCCGCATTAGTGTGGTAGCAAGCATCCAAAATACTTGAATCACAAGAATTTCAAGAACGGTTAAGGAAAATAATTCAAACACCATCCCTACCTTGTATGATTATTGACAGGGGTCAAGAGGAAGGATATGATGTCATTGGGGATATAAGAACATTGGTGAAGTCGACGTTTCTTCGATCGTCAGTTCGTTCGTCGTTGGAGATGTTTCTCGTTGGCATTCTTCGTTGGAGAGATTTCTCCCAATAGTTCTTCTCTACTCCAATTCCACCAAAATGAAAGGTAGACCACATAATAGAACAAGTAATATATTATGTTTGTTGGCATAATTTCGAAATAGATTAATTAATTAATTGATGGGTTGGATTAATTAATTAAATGTGAGAGTTGACATAATTAAGTTGGAGAGATCAAGAGGTTTCTTCCCATTAGGAGGGAGTTAAAAGGGGTTCAAGGGGTTTTAAGCCTCGGTTGGTCCCCAACACCATAACCTCTCATGGGAGGTTTAATCTTGGTGGTCCCAACCTCCATAACCTATCATGGGAGGTTTTAGTTTATTGGGACACACCTATGAAATATCCGCATGGGAGTTTGAAAAGAAAAATAAAAATAAACTATTACACCATTTTATTTTATTTTATTCTTTCACGAATAAGTGAAAAACTAACTTCCACCCTCAACCTACTATGGTCGAGGTGAAGGTCTCCTTAAGAGAATATCGGCGCTGTGAGTTCAACTGTGCCCTCAGATTTCTATTCCAAGCGCTGGTTCAAAAGATAGAATAACCCGCTCGCATGTTTACTGAACGCAGACGAAGATAAGTTCATAAATTAATTCCGAGCACACTGAACCTCAGAATCATGTGCCATCAGTTTTTGTGGACTCTTAAAATTTCTATTTAATTAAAAAAAATTACAGGAATTTCTGGGTCTTTACATTCTCCCCAACTCAGGGCTTTACGCCCCTGTAAGCCACAACTCTAAACTAGGAAAACAAGTCAGGGTACTGAACATGAATCTGAGCCTCCTGCCCCCATGTGCTCTCTTGGAGGTTCCCATGATGCCAAAGAATGTGAACCAGAGGTATCAAACTCCAACAAATGACCCAATCCTGTTGATCCTCAATCTCAACTGGAACCTCCGAAAATGTTGCCCCATCGTCGATGTCTAGCTTGCCATGCTCGATGAAGTGGGAAGGGTCGTGCACGTATCTTCTCAGCTAGGATATGTGGAAGACATCATGCACCTGGTGCAACTGATGGGGAAGAGCTAAGTGGAAATCCACCTCCCCAACTCTACTGAGGACCTGGAAGGGTCCGATGAAACTCGGAGATAACTTTCCGCCTCAGCAAAATCTCCGAAAACCTCATCAAGGTGAGACCCATAGAAAGACGTGGTCACCATCTTCGAACTCCAGAGGTCTCCATCTCCTGTCGACATAAAACTTCTGCCTACTCTGTGAAGACTTCATCCACTCCTCGATGATATTCACCTTCTCTATGGTATCCTGTACCATCTCTGGTCCCACTAGTGTTGACTCTCCTAGTTCAGTCCAGCACAAAGGTGATCTGTAAGGTCGCCCATACAATGCCCCCAAAGGTGCCATCCCAATGGTGGAGTGATAGCTGTTGTTGTATAAAAGATCCACCAAAGGCAATTGATCCTCCCAACTGTGACCGAAGTCAAGGAAAAAAGTATGTAACATTTTCTCAAGGGTCTGTATTGTCCGCTCAGTCTGACCATCCGTCTGAGGATGGAAGGTGGTGCTCAAATGAAGTTGCTTCCCGAAAGCCTCCGACAACCCCTTACATAACCGAGAATTAAAACATGCATCACGATCAGAGACAATCATCGAAGGTACTCCATGTAATGTCACAATCTCCTATATATATAGGTGTTCTAATCTCTCTACTAAACCCCGCTCTCTGATCAGTAGGAAGTGGGCCGACTTTTTAGTCGGTCGATGATCACCCAAAACGAGTCATGACCTCCGGATTTACATAGAAGTCCCATCATGAAGTCCATGGATATACCACCCCGAATCCACTTTGGGACCTCTAAAGGTTGAACCAAGCCTACTGGTACCTGATACTCTACCTTCACTTGCTGACAAGTGAGGCACCGCGAGACAAACTCTGCTACTGCTTTCTTCATTCCTGGCCACCAGTGTTGTCTTCAGAGATCCTAGTACATCTTCACCACTCCTGGATATACCACTAGAGGGGATGTGTGGAACACCCTCAAAACTTCCTCATGTAGTGACACTGGTACCATGGTATGTCCTCTGAAGAGGATGACGTGCTCCCCACCATCAGAAAATACACCAGGTGCCGATCCTATGGATATCTGAGCACGTAGAGTCTCACAGTCAACGTCTCCAAGTTGCACCTCCCTGACTCACTAAAGAAGTGGGGGAGTGGCTGTAAGAGGCTGTAGAAAAGCTACTCCATCTTGATCCAAAAAGGATATATGCACAATGTCGAACTGCTCCGTAGCCTCTCCTAGAAGCTATATACCAGATCTCTTGTTGAGTGCATCTGCTACAACTTTCCCCTTCCTAGGAGTATAGACTATCTTGAAGTCATAGTCCTGGTGGAACTCAAGCCAACGTCCCTCTCTCCGGTTTAGGACCTTCTGAGAGAACATATACCTGAGACTCTAGTGATCTGAGTAGAGTATAAAATTTTCACCCATCAGATAGTGTCACCACATCTTCAAGGAAAAGACCCCTGATACTAACTCCAGGTTATGGGTAGCGTAGTTCTTCTCATGGTTTCTAAGCTGTTGAGAACTATATGCGATCACTGCTCGCTCCTGCATCAGGACACATCCGAGCCCGTTCCCTGATGTGTTTTAGTAGACTATGTAACCTACAACCTCCTCTAGAAGAATCAAGATGGGGGAACTAGTCAGCCTCTGCCTCTGCTCCTGAACACTCTACTGGCATCTCTCCGACCATACAAAGGGTTTCCCCTTATTTGTCAACACTGATAGTGGTGCTGCAACTCTAGAGAAATCTGGAACAAATCTTCAGTAGTATCTGGCCAAACCCAGGAAACTTCGTATCTCTGTCACACTCCTGGGTGGCTCCCAAGAAAGAACCGCCTCAATATTTGTTGGATCCACTGCAACTCTAGCCTCTGAGATGACATGTCCCAGAAAGTGAACATCTCGAATACAGAACTGGCACTTCAAGACTTACCATAAAGCTGGTGCTCTCGGATTGTGTCCTGTACTACCAAAAAATGGTAGGCATGATCCTCCTCAGTAGTCGAGTAGATCAGAATGTCGTTGATGGGGACTACTACAAAGTGAATATCATGTTCATGAGTCCCATGAACACTGATAGAGCATTGGTCATGCCGAGTGGCCTAACCAAGAACTCGTAATGGATGTACCGACATCTAAAATACGTCTTTTTTACACCCTCTTCTCACACTCTGAGCTGGTGATATCCTAATATGAGATCTATCTTCGAGAACCACCATGCTCCTTTTAGCTGATCAAATAGGTTGCCAATCCTTAGGAGTGGGTACTTGTTCTTAATGGTCACATGGTTCAGGCGCCGATAGTAGACACAAAGTCTCAAGCTCCCATCCACCTACTTGGAGAATAAAATCGAGGCTGCCCAGGTAGAAACACTGTGCCCGATGAATCCCTTCCCCTGTAAGTCCTCTAGCTGTACTCACCGCTCATGAAGCTCTATGGGAGCGATCTAATACGCTGGTGTAGATATCAGTGCCGTCCCACGATATAAGTCAATGTAAAAGTCCACCTCTCTATGAGGAGGTAGACCTGGAACATCATCAGGGAAGACAGCTACGTACTAGTCCACCACTACAGGATAACTCGGACTCTCCACATCAACCGCTCTAAGGGTAAGGCTATCCAACTGATGAGTGATCAGCTGCACTCTCCTCCGGGTAAGTCCATGCTGTGATGCAAAGGCTCCCTTCTCACTGATGAAGGTAAACCTGGTCCCATCTATGCAGAAAAACTGCACTTTACGCCTAATACATTCAATTTGATCATGGAATGTAGAAAACCAGTCCATACCCAAGATGATGTTGTAAGACCTCGACGCTGCTACAAGGAGATCCCAACCGAAGATCTCGCCTCCCAGAGTAAGCTTGCACTTCCGGCACTAGTGTGTAATCATCAAATCCACTCCCTTATAACTATATAGCCATAATGATCGAGCCAACGACTCCATCAAAATCTATGAGCTCCAAATGAGGGTAGTGGAAATAAAAGAATGACTGACACCTGTGTCTATAAGTACTGCTGCTAAGGTGGTATAGACATAGATCGTACCTCGTATCATCTCCGAAGAACTGTGATCATTGGCCTCAGCTACCTGGAGCTGGGCTCTCCCCTGTCCACCTACTCCATATGGTCGGGGTGGACCACCTGGTGATGGTGGCGGTAACATCTCGAATCGCTGCCCAGTGCCAGCTACATGGCTAGCTCCTCTTCCACATATTCCTGCTCCATACGGACCTCCTCGGTCAAATCTCTGTCTCTACTAGAGGGGTCCTTTGACCGTCTGCTAATCATCTGTACAGCTGTTCGGACAGTCATGATCCATGTGACTCTGCCTGCCACATGCGTAACACTGCCCGCTCCTGGCATGATTGGCTCTGCCTCAGGTGCCCTGCACAGCCGACCCTGAATCCTGTGGTCATCCACCTATAAGTCTGGTCCTCTTGGACCTCTGTGAAATCTGTCTATTGCCAGCTATAAAAGAATCTGCTACATGATGACTGGTGGTGGGTCTCGCTGCTGGTGACTGCTCAGCAAGAAAAATCTCTACTAAGAGGGCTCTCTCTAACACCCCCACCTGCGTCGGGATGCTGAGTGAAATAATCGAAGCCCTAAACTCTCGCCTGATCCCCTGATCAATGGTCAAAGCCCTGAAGAAAGGGTTACCACACCATATCTTTGGAGTAACGTGAGTGGTCAGTGAACCTCTCTGAGTACTGATCCACAGTCATGTTTCCCCTACTACAGATGAAGAAGCTCCTGAATGCGCATTGCGTGAAGAGTTGCTATAACAAACTCTTCCTGGAACAGTCTCTTATAGTATGCCAAGAGAAGCATCACCTTGTTGTGAACCTGGAGCATTAAGCTCCACCATCTACCAAATAATTCCTATAGAAGGCTGGCAGAAAGGATCAACATGATATTGGATGGTGTCCCTACCAATCAAAAGACTCTCACCACAGCCTCCATCCAATCCTCAGCTGCCTGTGAGTCTGTCTCTCCCCTGAACCTGGGTGGCCTCTGGTACTAGAACTCGTGCAACGCGCTCAAGAAGTGTGCATCCTATGCTGCTGGGGCTGGTGGCATTGATGGCCCAATGGGTAAAGGTACCGCTGGTGACTCTACTGGAAAAGGGCCATGCACCGAGGCCTCATCACTCGGTGGGCTATCCATGTGTACTACTCTCGGAACCCTAACTAGATATCTTCGTGGAGGCATCCTGAAAATAAACAGGTGCGCCACAATCAATTAGTTAAACCTGGTGAGATGACTCAAAATATCACAAATAAAAATCTTGGAAAGACATGCACAATTAGTGTTTTCGTGCACTGAGTGAGAAATCAGAAGTCAAAGTCCTGGTGTATGGATACGTCGGTTACCGCACCAACACTGGACTCCCTGAACTGAAAACCACACACACTACACTTAACACTATTACTGTTAAAAGATTAGAGTCCTATGTTCTACAGTAGAACTGACTCCTCTGATACCAATTTGTCATGACCCGTCCCCCGAGGCCCATTCCATGACTACCCCATGCCCGCCTTCCATAGGCCAGGGGCTGGAGACTAGCACCGAAGGAGTATTCCCTATAAATGGGAAGGCATTTCCTTTATATCATGTAAGTACACACAACCAAGAACACAACAAGATACAAACTCAAGTAAACTAAACAGTAAACAAAGTTAGTGCTTTATATAAAATGGGCCAGAATACAAGCCCAACGGGAAAGTATAAGTACAAAAGAAATACAATATAACTGAAGTAAGATAAAGACAACTATTGGGTCATCCTCTGAGGTTGCTACCTGATGGGTAGGTACAGATCACCTACTCACCACTCCACGTCCTCCTTTCTCCACCGCGTACCGATACGACGTATGGTCCACCTTCGTGCATCGTCTAGTCATGGTACCCTCATCCTCAGTTAGCGTTGTCCGTCATCTTCACCAAACACAACGAGGTGTGGGCATAGCCCGTGCAGGGGTGAGTATAATGATACTTAGTAGGGACCCCAAGACCCACAAGGTCTCACTAAATCCACAAAGTATAAACCAAAAATAATAGAAACAACTAATAACCCTACATTGGTATATGCCCATAGATATACCTAAGTTGTCAAGAATTCCCATCTCAAACCTGAGGAAAACACAGAGTCAAACTCAAAGCACAAATCTCAACTTTTCCACAAAGGATGGAATACCACGAAGGAGAGTACCACATAGGGACGTCACACAGAAGAATACCAACAGGGTATTACCACAAAGGAAAAATACCGCTCAGGTATGAACTCAGGCCACAGTAGGTATAACTTATATTTCATAGAAAAGATGATTAGATATAACTACTGAATCATCTTACTTCGTTATGAGGCTCTACTACTGACCCACATAAGATCGCTCGGTGCTGAACCACATTGGATCGCTCGATGCTGACCCACACAGGATTGCTAGGTGCTGACCCACAGAGGATTTCTCAGTGCTGAACCACATAGGATCGCTAGGTGATGACCCATATATGATCGCTTAGTGCTGGCCTACATAGGATCGTTAGGTGCAGACCTACACAGGATCACTCTTCATTATTCACATCACATCCAGCTACTAGGTTCCCGCAATATGCTCAAATGTCTCTGGGAGGGTCTGATACACAATCCAATGGTTGATACTCCATCTTCTACGATGTCTCCTGAAGAAGTATCCCAAAGGACCACCACGTCATAGGGGTATCAATGCAACAGACGGTGCGTCAATCAGACGCCCGGTCTGTGAGTTATTAGTATTTTAGTCGTGGGGGCCCGGTTGGATTTTTACTCGCTCACTCCCGATCGTACCCCATATTTATCCAAAACTCCAGTGGAGTATTCTAAAATGGACCATCTCATTCCAATATTTCCAGTTCTGTAGACAGTTCGTCAAACAGACCCCCAGTGCCAATGATATGGCCAAAAATGCGTAAATGGGTCGTAGTGGGTCCGAGTCCAGTCTGACCCATCCTGGGACGACCCGGTCTGGGTCGACCCAACCCGACCCGATGGGTCTGACTAGGCCCGTGATGGGCGGCCCAGCCCGTTGGGTAGTCAGGCTGGCTGCGGAGGGCCACCGAGGCCGTAGAACGACGAGGCCGTATGGCGGCTCGGCCGTGGACGATGCGAGGCTGCAGGGCGGCTCAGCTGTGGACAATGCGAGGACGCAGGGTGGCATTGCCACGGGGCAGCTCTGCCGGGGGGCGACTCAGCTGGGGGTCACCACGAGGGTGCAAGGTGGCTCGGTTGCGGGGGTGTTGCGAGGACGCGGGGCGTCTCGGCCGCGGGGTTGCCACGAAGCCATGCGGTGGCTCGGCAGCGAGGGCACCGTGGGGGCACGGGGCGACTCGACCGTGGGGGTGCCGTGAGGGGGTGGGGCGACACGACTACAAGGGTTCCGTGAGGCTGCAGGGTGTCTCAGCCACAAGGGTTCCGTGAGGGCGTGGTGTGGCAGAGGCCGCGGCGGAGGTGGCCACGGACGACTGAGGCCGCGGGTGGCGGTGGCCACGAGGCGGTGCTGTCGCCTTCATCGCAGTCGACGGTGGTGTCGGCCGCCGTTCTCATGCCCCACCGAGGATGATATCCATCCTTCTCCATCACGAAGAACAAAAATATAATCCCAAGAAATTCAAGGAGGATGGGCCATGTTTGTCTGGCCCACACTCTCCGCATTAGAGTGGTAGTAAGCATCCATAATACTTGAATCACACGAATATATAGAAAGTTTAAGGAAAAGAATTCAAAAACCCTCCCTACCTCATTTGATTATTTATGGAGGCCGTGAGGTAGGAGACTATGTCATTGGGGATAGACGGACATTGGTGACGTCAATGTTTCCTCGATCGTCGGTTCGTTTGTCGTTGGAGATGTTCCTCGTTGGAATTCTTCATTGGCGAGATTTCTCCCAATAGTTCTTATCTTCCCCAATTACACCAAAATGAATGGTAACCCACATAATAGAACAAGTTATCTATTATGTTTGTTGGCATAATTTCAAAATAACTTAATTAATTATTTGATGGGTTAGCTTAATTAATGAAAGGTGAGAGTTATCATAATTAAGTGGGGGAGCTCAAGAGGTTTCTCCCTATTAAGAGGGAGTTCAAAGGGGTTCAAGGGGTTTTAAGCCTCGGATGGTCCCCACCACCATAACCTCTCATGGAAGGTTTTTGCTCTGTGGTCCCCACCTCCATAACTTCTCATGAGAGGTTTTAGTTCAGTGGTCCTCACCTGTGAAATTTCCACGTGGGAGTTTCAAAAGAAAAATAAAAATAAATATAACACCATTTTATTTTATTTTATTATTTCACGAATAAGTGAAAAAATAATTCCACCCTCAACCTACTACGGTCGAGGTGAAGGTATCCTTAAGATAATAATGCCACTGCGAGTTCAACAGTGCCATCATATTTCAATTCATAGCACCGGTTCAAAAGTTAGAAAAACCCACTCGCACGTTATTGAACATACCCAAAAAAAAGTTCATAAATTCATTCCAGGAACACCAGGTATCAGAATCTCACGCCGTTAGTTTTTGAGGACTAGTAAAACTCCAATTTAATTAAAAAAATTTACAGGAATTTGCGGGTCTTTACATGAGTACATCAATATTCAACAAACATGACTGATATCGCAAGGGTTAATCATTACGCACCCAAATCCAAATTTATATTCTAGATTTGACTGATGACCAACACATACTCATCACCAAGATCAATTAATGTGCTGTTAAGGGTAAATTATAGATTATTCAACGAAGTAACTTGAGAAACATCATTAGTAATGGGTTTCATCAATTCTCTCAGATAACATCCAACAACATTTTTTGGGCCTTAGAAGATTCAATCATAAATTTATAATTTGTATAAAATTTTTATTTTCCCATCGAAATAATATTTGAGACATTGGTGATTTGATTAATGGAATACAATATGTTAGGTAAAATAAGGCATTCCACGTAAGATATTGAAAGTTGTATCCTACTAGATAACTAGGAATTCAGAGTGGGAAATTAATTTCCCAAATTTACTTATGATATTGATCTATCTAAAGAGATTTATCTTGATTCTTTCATATTCCTAATGTGTCATAAGATAAGGAGAAATTTCAGATTCACTATTTCAAAATAAATGATGTTTTTAGATTAGAATGATATTGACACTTGATCCATTATTTATGAAATCTTGGTAGATGTCAATGATATATATCCCTCTAACTACATATAAGTGCATAATGTTATCTTGTATCACATCATCCATGTAATGGTTTTTAATATCGATAATTTAATGAAATATATATATTTAATCCATACATGTTATTTATAATTGGAAATGAATTATTATTCAAAATCCAAATGGATTAGAAGGGATTTAACATGCACTAATCAAAGATCGTTTAAAAAGTCTTGAGTATCTAGTATTGAATGTTTTGCTGTAACAATGGAAATATTATTTATGATGTAATATTTTTCAGTTAATGGTCTACATATTAATATGGGGGGATATTCCTTAGATGTAACTTTATAGGTCGAGGTGCGTGGGTAAGACTATTAGGGTGGATGAACAGATTATGAGGGAACCATTACTGGTACTAGGTTAAGCTGACCTAACCAACCTACCTACATGGGTAGTCGAGACTATTTCACCCCATCCAATCAAACAACCAAAATAATAAAATATAAAATAATCCTAAGAATTTTGGTTTGTTCTAATTATCTTCCTATTCTTGATAATGGTATCTTCATTGAATCTCCGTAGCATAAACAGATTTGGAGTGGATGTGGTAAGCATATTGTGTTCATACATGATTATGTCTTCCCTTACCTCCTCAGATCATGTGGTCTCTACCCATTATTCTTAGATCTAATTGTGGGAATTATTGTTTTTAATATTTATCATCATCCGTGAAAGGATTAGTTAATGAATAACATTAATGAAACTGAAAAATAATTCTTCATTTGATAAGGATTCTAGCTTAAGGTGTAATTTTTGTTTAACTATTTGGTGGGATTGGGCCAGTACTCTTTGGATTGGAAGCATGAAATCCCATAGAGATAGGATGGGATTTGGAATAATTATAGGATCATTATCATGTATTGTATTTTTTGTAATTCTGGTAATCCCATTTCCTATAAGATCAAATTTTTGGGGACCATAATGCTGAAGATGTTTTTACTATTATGGATTACCAATATGAGGGTGTAATTTTTTTGATATAAATATTTCATAATGATAGAATGTGTTTAGTTAATTTTTTATGATCATCTAAATGTTGATATTTTTCAATCAATTGATAATTTTTTCATTCCATTTTCCTTCTTATTTTGGAGTGGTGATGGAATCATATGCCACATGTTCTGGTGGTTTAGCTATCTTCACTTTTCATAGATCAAACAAAATTTTCTGAATTTTATTTAAATAAATAATAATCCTATATGGTATAAAAACAATTTCAGTGAAAGGGGTAATAATTTGGGAAATCATTGAGACCAACAAGATTGAGCCTCATAGCCTCTGGAAAATTTTGAAGATTATTTTCCATAGTTTTTATAAAGTAACATATAAATAGATAATTTCAAAAGGAATAAACATTAATCTTCAAATTCACAAATTGAGGGATCAAAGGTTATATTTTCCTATCCTGACTAGGGTATTATTTGTGAAATTTCCATTCAAGAGAGGTGACATAGGAGGAGGTGTGATATTTTGAGATGGATTTGGCCCATAGATCTGTTTTAAGATAACACATATAATTTCCACTCTACCTATTCTTTTTACTATACTCATAGGAATTGGTATGAATTTGGGTCTGGTTCTCAAAATTGAAAAATCCATCATTTTTACAACTGAAAAAATATCATGGAACCCAAACAAATATTTAACTGGGATAAGCAGTTTTCACTACTAATCAAATAGGTTCAAAATTGAAATACTTAACAAGTGATACTAAGGATGTTTTTTGGTTACAGGGGTAATTGAAACCCCTCCACGAATTTATAAAATTTGATACACGCTTTTTCTTACACTGGTTGAATCTTTAGAGGTTAAAGAATTTCAATTTATATAGTAGAGAGATAAATTCATACTAGAATTACAGACAAAGATCTTCCCACCCCAAGAATGATTAAAATGGTAAATTGTTATACTAGATAAATGTTTACCCCTATATGGTCTACCTATTGCACCTGATCTTAGATTACTCTTACTATAAAGTATTCCCATCATGGAACAACCCCAAGACACGATGCACCTTATAAATTTTTTTAGTTCCCCCAAGCCATTGAGTTATTCAAATACTGGATTACCAATATTTGGTGGGATAATAGTTGCATCAAACTATTCAAGCTATGAATTCTATTGTAGTTTTAGAAGTTAACATTATCCTTCAATAGGTTTTAATTGAGAAACTAGTTACTTAATATTGTCAATGATCTTGGTTGGAATGGACACTGGGTAGGAGCCGAAACTGAGGGAACAATAGGTTAAGCCAGTTATGTCGGCTATTCATGTACACATGGTGGGTAACCATGGTGGATAGTCTGTGACTATAAATCTTAAATAGATCTTTATACACACCTAATAGTTGGAAATACTTATATATTTTCGGGTTGGGGTCAAGGTATATATTTTTTTGTATCCCACTTTGAGAAAATGATCTTAATCTACATCTATTGTTGTGGATAATCATTTTTTCTTTGCTGATTATATTATATGGTTGAGAAGATGCACTCAATGATGAAAATATCTAGTATGGATGATTCCTCAGAGTAGTTTTTATTGATCTTTATCAACTCATTAATATATTTGTTATACTGATAAAATATTTCCTCATGTGTGAGTGGTTCATCTTATTCAGGTTATTGGTGAAATATGGTTTCACCTTTTCACTTTCATATAGAAGATTTTTGATGAGGTGGTCGTATGTGAGAATTTTAAGGATTATATAAATTCATATAAATCCTCTTTCTCATGGTATGTAAACATTCTTCAAGAATTTAATCATGGTCCTCATTTAAGACTAGAACAACATCCTCATTTTCCCCTATATCAACTTTAGGTTCTATAGAATCCATAGGGGTGGTGATAATGTCATTCACCATTTTATAATGCATTTTAGGAATCACATGTGTATTGAAATTATTGGAGGTTTAATTTCACAAAGGATTACTAATGAAAGGATAATGATATTAAGTAGTTATTTTACCCTTGATATATATCTCTTCCTTATGGACCCTAAAGTGACTCATTTTCTTCTTTAATGACCCACCTAGATACTTCTAAAGAATGATGACATGAAGGAAATATCTCAACACATCCATAGGTCATGTTATGATTGAGTAAGTTTGTTCATGAAATGGATAAAATGTGGATGGTTCTCTTTTTAGCACTCCTCTTAATTCAGAAAAGACTATACTCTATTAGGGGGTGGATGAGGTAAAAATTCCCAGAGCCCAACATACTGTGGAAATTCCCATTGCAATAATGCAATATTTTATATAGGATTTTTCAGCCATGTAGGGATGTTTTATAGTTACAAAGTATTTTTATACATAAACATCAAATATTTTTAGGCGAATATTCAATACATTTCATAAACACATGCTCGAGTACTATAATAGTTTAGTATTGTTGAAGATTAGAAATAAAATATTGTTATATCATTAATGATCTTATAATTCTTAGACAAATAAATTCTAACATAGTATTTCTATTAGGAATAGAAAATGTAGACCTTTTTTATAACCAAAGGGTGGTCTTAGATTCTTATTAAGGGTGACATATGATATATAGATATTTGATAATATACAAGAATAATCTAAGAATAAGTGTATTTGATCATGAACATAACTTAAGATGATCATCCCAGCTTGCCTTAAATCATAAATATAGTGAACCTCGCTTTTCATACATAACATTAAATAGATTTTGTTTAAGACTTATAACATTACACATAGGGATTCTTAAATTCCATATTTGTTTAGTGCCTTTTTAAACATGGAAATAGAAAAATTAGTTTATAAATGAGCTACATTATCTCCTATTAATATCTTCATGACTAGAACCCTTATTTGAAACATCATACTTATTAAATATCTTCAAATATAGGGAAGGATACATAAAAAGGGGTGAGATCAGATTCTTAATAGGGTTAAACAAGGGAGACATGTAAGAATAACCAACATCATAAGGTATGTGAACATGATCAAAATATTATATGATCATACCCTACATATCATAAGATCATAAACATGAGTCATAGAATAATTATTGGTAGTTCATAAGTCATGAATCATATGTCAATAAAAAACATAATTCATGAAAGCCTAATATAGGAATAAAAAATTTAATTGTGGTAGATACATAATCATATAAAAATTATTTCCACAGTATTAATGGCATCTCTTTTAAGACCCTCTTAGTAGCATGGGTTCACTACCCATACCATCATGGTGGTCATGGTTCAATCCCATGGACATATTATTAGTATGAGTTCACTACTCATACAATCATAGTTGTAATGGTACACTCCCATGACCATCTTAGTAGTCATGGTTCACTCCCAAGACCATCTTATTCCATCTCCTGAGATATAAATATTTATCAAATGCATTGGAGAGATATATTCTCCAACCATCTCATTATGAAATCATACATATATGTTTTACATGATCATAAACAATCATATCATATCCCATTAAATGAATTAGGTATTATAAACATATAATCATATCATTACCTATAAAAAATGATTTATGTTTCATAATCATTTAATCAAAATAATAAACCCTGAAGAGAAGAAAATTTCAAAAGAAGTTAACCCATGAAATATAAATCGGTTTCATAAACATAATTCCATCAAAACATAAATCATTAAGATAAAGAATATTAATGGAGAAATTGGATAATTTTCCTATAAAGTCCTGAGTAACATCAATGTATGCCATATAAGATGGAAAATAATTTTTAAATATCCTTTATAACCATTTACAAAGTAAAATATCATTTATTATATGAAAAATTATTTCTAAAACATAAAACCTTTTTAAAACCATTTCCTTTCAAAATAATTTGAAATATTAGATAGAAGTCTTGAAAATATTTTGAAAAATTGTTTCCATGAAAACTTATAAATGAATAATGATGAAATTTTGTAAAACGTTTTTCCTTGAAAATACGTAAAATAATATTCAAAAAATATTAAAAACATTTTCCCTCGAAAACACTTTAAAAACTTATAATTAAATCTTAAAAACATTTTGAAAACCATTTATTTGAAAATACATCGAAAAAATATAAGTAAATATGAAAAATATTCAAAACCATTTAATTAAAAATATTTGAAAACAAATAAATAAATCTTGAAAATGTTTTGAAAACAATATCATTGAAAATAATTCAAAAAAATATAAAAAATAATTAAATTTTATTGAAACCCATTTATTTGAGAACACATTGAATATATAGAATTAATAATGGAAATCATTTTGAAACCCTTTTTCTATAAAAACATATAATAGAAACATGAAAGAATTGTGAAATAATTTTTTCCTGAAAACTTATTAAATGAGATTCAATTTTTTTAATAAAACATATTCTTTGAAAACAATTTAAAAACTTATATAGGAATCTTGAAAATATTTTGAAAACCATTTCTTTGAAAATACTTTCAAAACTCATAAATAATTCTAGAAAACATTTCGAAAATTATTTCTTTGAAAATACTTTGAAAACATATAATGTAACCTAGAAAATGTTTTCAAAAAAATTTCTTTTGAAATAAATTGAAAATATAAAAAGAAATATTGAAAACATTTTGAAAACCATTTAGAAAACATGGTTTTTAAGGAACACATATTTCTGACTGAAAGGATACAGAAAGTTATATTTTCATAATTAAATTTTCATAGTTATATTTTTTAAAAAAGAGAGGGAATGGAACTAATACAAGGATATAACTAGAATAAATATTGGATAATAAAACTCATGTGTTTTCTTGAGATATGGATCAAAATATTTCATCAATGTAATTATAATAAAAAACCATAGTAAACGACGAGATTATTTAAATAAAAACATAACACACGATAACTAATGATCATACTCTACGTGTAATAAAATGAATTTATATTAAGCTTAAAATATCATGAAAATAATTATATTCCAGATATAACATGTTAAATTTATGTATATACACCTCAAAAAATAATGTAGGTGCATAACCAAAACCTATATCCCAATGAATGAAAATTAAGACCAAACTATCTTACTAATTTGGTATATTTTGAAACATTAAACAAATGAAATATAGATCATATAAGGGATATGTAAATATCCATATATTTGGTTATCATATTCATAGAATATATTCATGGGCAGTATACACACCACACACATGAAATGAGTGGTGAATAAGACATGAATCTAATGAAAAAAAGTGATATGAAATTCCTTTACCTTGTGTTTTGAATATCATAATACTCATACAAAAATCCTGTATAATAAATATAAGTATATTATATATCTATCATTTAACCATATTCTTATATATAATACCATATAAGTCTTGATTATGAATGTATATCACCCTCTTGTCATTAATTCTATGTTTTATCCCGAATGGCCCGATTTAATGGCCCGGACCTCTCCGGCCCATTCCTTTGTCAAAAAGATGTTCAAGAAGTGTTTTGGAGGGTAAAATGGACTTTTCCCACACCTTCCAGAATTTTGAAACTACACGCCGTGTACCCTCTTTCCGGGTATACCCCGTATCGCAGGCCGTGTCCTCTCCATGTGAAGTAAATGAGTACACGCCGTGTAGTGTAACTACACACCGTGTATCACCTTGTTGGGTATACCCCGTGTTGAAGACCGTTTCCTTGCTGTGTGCACACCGTGTGTCCAGTTCTACACGCCATGTAGTCCTTCCCCACGTACGCGTTACCAGTCAACAACCGTGTACCGTGTTGGAGCTGTGTCCTTGCCGTGTGCAATAAATGAGTACACGCCGTGTGTCTAAACTACATGTTGTGTAGTCCTTCCCCGTGTATGCGTTACCCTCAAACTATGTGTTGACCAGTCAACGGCCGTGGAGCCGTGTTGGAAGCCGCGTGGAGACCGTGTAAAATAACCGAGTACACACCGTGTACTTTTCATTTTCTCGCCTATAAAAGGAGGGGTCCCATCCTCCTTTCAATTCACTCCTCTCCTCCCCTTTCCTCTGAGCAGAGATCTCCCAAGAGACTCTAAGTCTCCTTTTCTTCCATAACTTCTTCGTCCAAGCTCCGATTTACGATCCGTCAGCGGCCACAGGATCGTAACGATGAGGCTGAACTTCCAAGATTGGATCCGTTATCTTTTCTTCGGTTTTTCCTTTCTGAATTCCACTCAAGGAGGTTTTGCTGGGACCCGACAGAAGTGATGGACGCCGACGAACGTCATCTAAGGTTGATTCGGGGGAGCGCTATGATCAGAACCTGTTGAGGTAGGGATCTTACCTTAGTCTCTCTCTAATTTGTGAATCTTGTGGGGTGGGTATCCTATTGTTTTCATGAGAAATAGTTGAACCATTAAATGAAGATAATAACTGGTTAAAGAACGGGGTTGGGAATTTTGTGATTGTTGTTACTTTATATCCTGTGATATTATGTTGTGAATTGAATGAGCTTCTGTTTACTAAAAATCACGGTCATTGGGGGCCCTTTCTTGCGCAATTAAATGTTTCCCTAACTTTCTAGACCGTTTTTGTGGATGGAACCTTGTGGAAGGTGGAAATTGGTTAATCACGTAAAGTTGGTTGTTTAAAATCTGGAACCCATGTGTGATCACCCCGGTTAAACAAAATGGAATAATGAACATGTGGGTGTTGTCTTGGATACATGTCATGTGATGGGGGTGTTTTTTGGGTTGTTGTGGATAGGGTGAGAAGCAGGGCTGCGGTTGGCTTGGTTGTGGGTTGGTGTAAATGCTATGCTGATGATGGGTAGCGGGGCTGCGATAAGTGGTATTAAAGGGATAATGATGTACGAGTTTCAGTGCGGTTGTGGTTATGGTGGTTGGCATTGGGGCTGCGGGGATGGGTTGAATGTGAACAGACTTTGGGTTGTGAAAAATAAATAAAAAGTGGAAGAGTTAATGAATGGTGGGGCATGGTAATGAAACAGAGTTAATAATCAATGGGGCTGTTTGGCTAATAGGAAGGGCTTGGTTGTGTCGCTTGTGTTTTCCTAACTTGATTTGTGGATGGAAGGGATATGTTTTACGAATGATCAATGTGGTTGGTTGTGGATAGTTTCCCAGTAGTTAAGGAAATAAATAAACTAATTCTGCTGAAATGTAAAAACCTAAATGGGGTTGAGGTTGTTTGTTGCATGCATGCTTCATAGTAGCAGTGCCGAGGCACGTGCTAAGTTTCTATGTTTAGAAGCCCTATGTTGGGCTGTGTGGTTGGTATATATATATATATATATATATATATATATATATATCTGTATCTTTTGTGTTTTATCGCACCCCACCCATGTTGAGCACTTAGTTCCAAACACTCCCATTTCATGGGAGAGGGTGTTTTTCCCTTAGTTACTAGCTCCTTCCTACTACTTATCCCCTAGGCTATGTGGCTTGAGGCGACCTTACACCTTAGACACTTCGGGTAGGTTTTGATTGGGGTGGCTTTAGCCCAAGACTCTTCGGGCATGTTCTACTGTTTCCCAGGAATCTTCGGGATGAGGCCCAGGTGTGTGCGGTCGGGATACATGGTTGTGAAGATAGGTGTGTGCGGGCAGGATACGTGGTTTTGAGGCCCAGGTGTGTGTGGGCGGCATACGTGGTTGTGAGGCCCAGGTGTGTGCGGGCGGGATACGTGGTTGTGAGGCCCAGGTGTGTGCGGGCGGGGAGAGTGTGGCAGCGTCAGGACGTTCACCGTTAGGAAGAGTATCTAACTAAAGGGAAATGGCATGGGGTACCCAATAATCTTGTTTCTTATATACTACTACCTATTGTGCTTGTGTTTTGGTGAGTGTGGCTGGTGAGGTTGGGTGGATAGAATTTCTTTCTAGGTTTCTTCTATTGTTCTCACGGGAGATTAAGATGTCTCCCCACTTGTGCACAAGAGATTTAGGTTTCCCTACTAAGTATACTTGTATGATCACCCTACGTTTACTTTCAGGTTTCCAGGAGGACTACCAGGGCCATGCGGGACCCTACTAGTCGGACAGTTGGAGTTGTAGCAGTTGCTGTTCTCTTGTTTTCTTTTGGTACTGTACTTTGAGCTTTCTTGTACTAGAACCTTGTTATAAAATTATTTAAATATGCTTGTGGGCTTGGTTTGGGTTTATTTATATACAATTGTTCTTTTCCTTTTTGGTGGTTGACTTGTCCTATTTCCCGATCGAAAATAATAAAAAGGGTAATGCCTCTAATATTTGTGAAAACTCTTTCCCTTGGTGCTAGTATCCACCCTGGGGCCTACTGGAGGTGGGACCCGGGGGTCATTATCTCCCTTTAACCATTTCCAGCTCAGGAGGGGCTTCTTTGGTGGGAGGGGGTCATTACAGAATGGTATCAGAGCTGATGGTTGAGAGATAGGATGGAGTCTGGAGTTAAGCACAGTGAGGATTGCATGAGATGGTAGGGCAAAAGTGTTAGTTAATCTTGGTGCATGACATAGGCCAGGGAAGACCGGCTAGGACACGAGATTTTAGGTCCCCCTATGATACTATGGAAGGAAAATGAGCCTTCCGAACGACCAAGTGAGACTACATTGATTGCAGGGTAGAGACCCAATGGAAGGTACATGAATCATCATGTTTGTGTTTTACTTGATTTGGGTGTTCTGGGAAAGAAATTGAAATAAAATGATAAAATAAAACCTTGAGCTTTTTCCTTACTACTTGGGATTAGGTGATCCTTGTTTACCGTATAGCTATGGCACTTGGACGTCGTCCCCGGGTGGCTCAGACGGCCAAGGCCCAACAAATTCTGGTGGTCGATCAGTTGAGGATTGACCAGGAGGAGGAAGATAGCCAGTGGCAGAAGACTCTCCATTCTTTCCATCGGAAGACCCTCAAGAAGTACGAGGGTAGTACTTCAGATACGGAGACAGAGGGGTGGATTGAGGAGCTAGGGATTGCTTTTATCTTGATCCATGCTCCGAGGGAGTACTGGGTTCCCCTAGCAGTCAGTCAGCTGAGAGGTGTGGTGCGAGAGTGGTGTACACTCTAAATCAGAGAGAGGATAGAGGCAGAGGTTTTTTAGGCTGACTTTGAGAAGGAATTATGAGAGGAATTCCTTTCTTCCATGATCAAGGAAGAGAAGCGGTAGGAGTTACTCTCCCTTTAGCAGGGGAGTATATCAGTATGAGAGATGGGGATCAAGTTCAAGGATCTCCTATGATTTTCTCCAGATCTCTTTCCGGATGAGGAGTCTCGGGCGAGACGTTTGGAGGAGGTTATTCGTCCTTCGCTCCAGTATGCTGTCACCCCCTTCACCCTTCCGATGTACCTGGCGTTACAGAAGAAGGAAGAGGTTGTAGAGAGGATGCACTCACTGGGAGGTGCACCCCAAGAAGGGAACCAACTAGGCTCATCGAAGGGGAAGGCAGTCAGCAGCAGGTCTCCTACGATGGGACCTTCTAGGTTCAGGCTAGTGGGGAGGAGGCCCTAGTAGTTTCAGTTCAGATCTTCGGGTCCTCGTCCCTTTTTTCATGAGTCTAGGACCAAAGTGTTTTTCTTGTGGAGGTTTTGGGCACGTTCAGAGTCGGTGCCCAACCCGAGATCATTACGGTGGAGGTGGGTAGGTTCAGCGCCCACCTCAGTAGCACCTGTTGCCGGTGAGGCCCTTCCAGCAGCAGCAGGACCATGCTCCTCCGAGGGCAGACTTTGCAGGAGGAGGCCAAACTCCGGGTTCTCCTCAGGGACCTCGACCAGGGTGTGTTCGTGGAGGTGGATGACATCAGAGAGGTAGAGGAGCTAGGCGTGGATAGTTGCACCCAGCAGAGTTGACAGCTCCGGCAGGACCAGAGGTGGTGCGAGGTACGATTTGTTTGTTCATCACTCTTGTTTCTGCTTTGTTCGATTCGGGAGCTTCACACTCCTTTGTTGCACATGGTCTAGACCATGCCTTGGGACTAGACATAGAGAGACTTTCCATACCACTGGTACTGAGTACACCAGTTGGAGGCCATACCAGCATATCTTGTGTTTTCCGGGGATGTGGGCTGACATTGGGACCACATCGATCTAGTGGGGACCTTCTTCTATTGCAGATGCAGCCATATGATGTCATCCTAGGCATTTACTGTTTGTTTTCTGTTAGTGCCGTTATCGACTGCTTCCAAATAAGAGTCATGTTCTCCGATGTGGACGGGCAGCGTGTAGCTTTTGTTGGCAAGAGGAGCTATCAGTTGGGAAGCTGGCATGTGGAGCCACTCCTTTCCTTGTTAGGTGGGATATCAGTGGTTCCGACTGATACAGAGATGATGGATGTCCCGGAGGTTGTTGGGGAGTTCCTCGATGTTTATCCTGAGGAGGTTGTGACTCTACCCCCCCGACGTGATGTTGAGTTCGGGATAGACTTACAGCCTGGTGCCCGTCCTATTTCGATGGCCCCTTATCGGATGGCACCTTCAGAGTTGCGGGAGTTCTGGATTCAGATTGACGATATTATAGATAAGGGTTTTGTTCGACCCAGTGTATCACCATGGGGTGCTCCAGTTTTGTTCGTGAAGAGGGAATATGGTGGTCTCATGCTATGCATAGAATACCGAAGGTTGAACCAAGTAACTGTCAAGAACCGTTACCCCCTCCCAAGGATAGATGATCTCTTCGACCAACTGAGGTGAGTAGGTTGGTTTTCCATGATTGATCTATGATCTGGATATCATCAACTGAGGGTAAAAGATAGTGACATCTTGAAGATGGATTTCAGGTGCAGTTATGGGCACTTCAAATTTGTGGTGATGCCGTTTGGAGTTAAGAATGCCCCGACTGTGTTCATGGGACTTATGAACTTTGTCTTTCGGGAGTTTCTGGACCAGTTCGTCGTTGTGTTTATCGATGAAATTATGATCTAATCAAGATCAGAGGAGGAGCACGTTGATTATCTCAGGGCTATCTTGGAAGTCCTTCGGCACCACCAGCTTTACGGGAAATTGTCGAAGTGTAAGTTCTTGATACAAGAAGTACACTTCCTTGGGCACGTGGTGTCTCAGCATGGATTGTTAGTGGACCCATCAAAGGTGGATGCAGTTGTTTCTTGGGCATCACCCAAGAGCGTGGCAGAAGTTTGTAGTTTCCTGGGGTTGGCAGGTTACTATCACAGGTTCGTTTCAGACTTCTCTCGAGTTACTACTCCATTGATAGATTTGAAGAGGAAGAACCAGGTCTTCTTGTGGACCAAGTAGTGCCATAAATCTTTCGACTACCTGAAGGAGAAGTTGGTCAGTGCTCCCGTACTCAGGTTTCCAGAGGAAGGGTTGTTGTATGAGGTGTTTTGTGATGCTTCTGGACTTGGTCTGGGGTGAGTTCTGATGTAGAAGAAGGGAGTAATCTGTTATGGGTCTAGATAGTTACGCCCTCATGAGCGTAACTATTCCACCCATGACCTAGAGCTTGTATTAGTAGTGTTCGCATTGAAGTTGTGGAGACATTACCTATTTGGGGAGCGCTTTGTGGTCTTCTAAGATCACAAGAGCCTACGTTATATCTTCTCCCAGCATGACCTGAACTTACGATAGCGGAGATGGGTCAAGTTTCTCTAAGACTATGACTTTGAGATCTCTTACACTGAAGGTAAGGGCAACGTTGTGGCTGATTCCCTGAGCAGGAAGTCGCATCAGGAAGTAGTTCGAGAATCCACTAATGCTTGGAAGGCAATGTGAGAGTTGGCTGCCTTGCACTTGGATGCCAGGGTAGAAGGTGTTAGAGGCTGTTTGTTTCAGATGACGGTGCAGTCCTATTTGTTGTAACAGGTGGAAGAGTCTCAGTGGGGGGACTCTGAGGTGGAAGTGATGCGGGATCATGTCAATCAAGGGAATGCTCTATAGGGATGGTCAGAGGACAGCCGACATTAGATGCTTTTCCATGGAAGGTTGTTTGTTCCAGAGGAAATGCATGAGGGAGTTCTTCGTGAGTTCCATAGCTCATCCTTGGCAGTAAATCCGAGAGTTTTGAAAATGTACCGAGGCCTGAGGGAACAGTTCTGGTGGCCCGGGGTGAAATGGGCAGTGGCGGAGTTTGTGGCCAAATGCCTATTGTGTCAGCAAGTGAAGGCTGAACATCGTGTTCCTAGTGGGTTGTTGCACCCTTTAGATGTCCCTGAATGGAAGTGGGATGACATCTCAATGGACTTCGTCACAGGACTACCCAGGGCTCAGGGTGGTTATGATGCTATTTGGGTAGTGGTGGATTGACTGACGAAATCAGATCACTTCTTAGCAATTAAGGAGTCAGGCCTGCTGAGTACCTTAGCACAGAGGTACGTAGACGAGGTGGTGCATTCACATGGAGTCCCGAAGACTATCATCTCAGATTGGGATACTTGGTTTACCTCACGAGTCTGGAGGGGGTTACAACATGATTTTGGTACCCAGCTACGCCTTAGCACTGCTTTCCACCCCCAGACCGATGGGGAGATAGAGCGGACTATCCAGACGTTGGAGGACATGTTGTGAGCATGCGTTCTGGATTTCGGAGGATCATGGGTACGACACTTGCCTTTAGTAGTGTTTGCCTACAACAACAGCTTCCAATCTACTATTGGCATGGCACTATTTGAGGATTTGTATGGAAGACCATATCGTTAACCCATTTGCTGGGCAGAGGTTGGTGAGACAGGTGCTCTTGGGGCAGAGGTAGTACAGAGCACAACAAAGAAAGTCCAACTTGTATGTGAGAGGATGAAATTGGCTCAGGACTGACAGAAGTCTTATGCTGATCATTGAAGGAGGCCCTTGGAGTTCGAGGTGGGAGATCATGTGTTCTTGAAGGTTTCCCCCCGACGGGGGTAGTGGAGGTTTGGGAAAGAGAGCAAGCTCTCACCTAGGTTCATCGGAGCTTTTGAGGTGTTGAGGCGAGTCGGCGAGGTGGCATATCAGCTGGACCTGCCACCTCAGTTGGAGAAGGTTCATGAAGTCTTCCACGTCTCCCAGCTTCATCGGTACTTACACGACGACTCCCACGTTATCGACTGGGGAGATCTAGAGATGGGAGACGACGTGACCTTCGAGGAACGACCAGTCAGGATCGAGGATCGTAAAGAGAAGGTGCTCCGTGGATGAACCATTCCGTTAGTTTGTGTGTTGTGGAGGCATGTCGGCCTCAAGGAGAGCACTTGGTAGTGGGAGACCCAGATGCACGCTCAGTACCCAGAGTTGTTTTGACTTGAGTTTTCCCTTGTTCTTCTGAGATTTGTGTTGATGTTGTACTCTGTACCTTTGATATATGGAATTCTTGGCTTATCAGTTGTGAGACCTTTTTTTCCTTGTTCCCTGGTAGTGTGTAGCATGTTCGGATGTGTGGAGAAAGGGAAAAACCTGATCCTTAATTGAGACGCATTAATGCGGATGCGATTAAACCCGTGCGGGCGAGTCAGTGCCGCCTAAAGAGGATAATATCTCGACATATGAGAAGGAATTTTTCCCAAACCACATGTTCGGGTAGTGTGTTGGTTGTGTGGTGTTGGGGGTAGTGTGAGTTGAATAATACTAATTTATGAAAGTGGGAAGACCCAATTCTTAATCGATATGCATTAATGAGGATGCCATTAAACCCATGAAGGCGAGTCAGTGTCGTCTAAAGCAGATAATATCTTGACATAGGATAAGGAATTCCTAACACATATGATTAGGGTTGTTGGTTGGGTTCCTATTATAATGAGAACCCTAAGATGTATCTTGTTGGGTTCCTCTAGGTTGGTTTTTGAATTCTCGGGGACGAGAATGTTTTAAGAGGTATATGATGTAACGGCCCAGACCTCTACGGCCCATTCCTTTGTCAAAAAGAAGTTCAAGAAGAGTTCTGGAGGGTAAAATGGACTTTCCCCACACCTTCCAGAATTTTGAAACTACACGCCGTGTAGTTTGAGTACATGCCGTGTACCCCCTTTCCAGGTATACCTCGTGTCGCAGTCCGTGTCCTCACCATGTGAAGTAAATGAGTACACGCCGTTTAGTGTAACTACACACCGTGTACCACCTTCTCGGGTATACTCCGTGTTGAAGACCATGTCCTTGCTGTGTGCACGCCGTGTGTCCAGTTCTACACGCCGTGTAGTCCTTCCCCGCATACGCGTTACCAGTCAATGGCCGTGTACTGTGTTGGAGCTGTGTCCTTGCCGTTTGAAATAAATGAGTACATGCCGTGTGTCTAAACTACATGCCGTGTAGTCCTTCCTCACGTATGCGTTACCCTCAAACCGTGTGTTGACCAGTCAACGGCCGCGAAGCCGTGTTGGAAGAAGAGTGGAGACCGTTTAAAATAACTGAGTAAACACCATGTACCATAAAGTACACGCCGTGTACTTTTCCTTTTCTCCCCTATAAAAGGAGGGGTCCCCTCCTCCTTTCAATTCACTCCTCTCATCCCCTTTCCTCTGACTAGAGCTCTCCCAAGAGACTCAAAGGCTCCTTTTCTTCCATAACTTCTTCGTCTGAGCTCCGATTTACGATCTGTCAGCGGCCACGTGATCCTAGCAATGGGGCAGAACTTCCGAGCTTGGATCCGTTATCTTTCCTTCAGCCTTTCCTTTCCTACTTCAACCCGAGGAGGTTTTGCCGGGACCCGACAGAAGTGACGGACGCCGATGGATGTATTCTAAGGTTGATCTGGGGGAGCGCTGTGATCCGAACCTGTTGAGGTAGGGATCTTACCTTCATCTCTCTCTAATTTGTGCATCATGCGGGGTGGGTATCCTCTTGTTTTCGTGAGAAACAGTTGAACCATTAAATGAAGATAATAACTGGTTAAAGAACGGGGTTGGGAAGTTTGTGATTTCTGTTACTTTATATCCTATGATATTATGTTGTGAATTAAATGAGCTTATGCTTACTGAAAATCATGGTCATTGGGGGCCTTTGCTTGTGCAATTAAATGTTTCCCTATCTTTATAGACCGTTTTTGTGGATGGAACCTTGTGGAAGGTGGAAATTGGTCAATCACGTAAAGTTGGCTGTTTAAAATCTGGAACCCTTGTGTGATCACCCCGGTTAAACAAAATTGAATAATGAACACGTGGGTGTTGTCTTGGATATGCGGAATGTGATGGGGGTGTTTTGTGGGTTGTTATGGATAAGGGGAGCAACAGGGCTGCGGTTGGCTTGGTTGTGGGTTGGTGTAAATGCTATGTTGATGACGGGCAACAAGGCTGCGATAAGTAGTATTAAATGGATAATGATGTATGGGTTTCGGTGCCGTTGTGGTTATGGTGGTTGGCAGCGGGGTTGCGGGGATGGGTTAAATGTGAACAGACTTTGGGTTGGGAATAATAAATAAAAATTGCTAGAGTTAATGAATGGTGGGGCGTGGTAATGAAATGGAGTTAATACTCAATGGGGCTGTTTGGTTAATAAGAAGGGCTTGGTTGTGTTGCTTGTGTTTTCCTAACTTGATTTGTTGATGGCAGGGATATGTTTTACGAACGATCAATGTGGTTGGTTGTGGATAGTTGCACAGTAGTTAAGGAACTAAATAAACTAATTCTGCTGAAACGTGGAAACCTAAATGGGGTTGAGGTTGTTTGTTGTATGCATGCTTCATAGTATCTGTGCCAAGGTACATGCTCAGTTTCTCTGTTTAGAAGCCATAGGTTGGGATGTGTGGTTGGTATATATATATATATATCTGTATATTTTGTGTTTTATCGCACCCCACCCATGTTGATCACTTAGTGCCGAACACTCCCATTTCATGGGAGAGGGTGTTTTTTCCTTAGTTACTAGCTCCTTCCCGCTCCTTCTCCCCTAGGCTGTGATGGCTTGAGGCGACCTTACACCTAATACTCTTCAGGTAGGTTTTGATTTGGGTGGCTTTAGACCAAGACTCTTCGGGCAGGTTATAATATTTCCCAAGAATATTCGGGATGAGGCCCAGGTGTGTGCGGGCGGGATACATGGTTGAGATGTCTAGGTGTGTTCGGGCGGGGTACGTGGTAGTGAGGCCCAGGTGTGTGGGGGCGGGATACATGGTTGTGAGGCCCAAGTGTGTGCGAGCAGGATACGTGGTTGTGAGGCCCAGGTGTGTGTGGGCGGGATACGTGGTTATGAGGCCCAGGTGTGTGCGGGCGGGGGGAGTGTGGCAGCGTCAGGACGTTCACCGTTAGGAAGAGCAGCTAACTAAAGGGAAATGGTGTGGGGTACCCAATACTCTTGTTTTTTTATATAATACTACCTCTTGTGCTTGTGTTTTGGTGAGTGTGGCTGGTGAGGTTGGGTGGATAGAATTCCTTGCTAGGTTTCTTCTGTTGTTCTCACGGGACATTAGGATCTGTCCCCAATTGTGCACGAGAGCTTTAGGCTTCCCTAATGAGTATAGTTGTATGCTCACCCTACGTTTACTTTCAGTTTTCCAGGAGGACTACCAGGGTCGTGCGGGACCCTACTAGTCGGACAGTTGGAGTTGTTGCAGTTGCTGTTCTCTTGTTTTCTTTTGGTATTATACTTTGAGCTTTCTTGTACTTGTACCTTGTTATAAAATTATTTAAACATGCATGTGGGCTTGGATTGGGTTTATTTATATACACTTGTTCTTTTCCTTTTTGGTAGTTGACTTGTCCTATTTCCCAATCCAAAATAATAAAAAGCGTAATGCCTCCCATATTTGTGAAAACTCATAACCTTGGTGCTAGTCTCCACCCCGGGGCCTACTGGAGGTGGGACTCGGGGGTCATTATCTCCCTTTCACCATTGCCAGCTCAGGAGGGGCATCTTTGGTGGGAGTGGGTCGTGACACCCGAAGGCCTTCTTCACATGTGTCTTAATTTATTATATATTTGGTCATTATACATATATCATGATTTATAGAATGTAAAACATGATATAAATATAAATTATATTCATTATATAAGTAGTATTATAATCCATATAATATATAAATATAAAATTGAATACACCGTTCATGGAGGCGGTAGGTCGTACGTATTCATAAACGCCGTTTCTATTTTGTAGTCGTATTGAAAGAAAGAAGGAAAATAAAATATCCATATAAATGTATATAATATTATTAAAGTAGAATTATTATGTCATATAATTTCACTAATCACATACTTAATACATTCCATGTAGTGTCTGAAAGAAACACATCGCTTTGAGGGTGCAGTAGTCTACATTTCGTCAAACGAAAGTATCGTAATTACACAAGATAGAAATTATAAAGGAATGAGTTATAAAATAATTAGAGAAGAATTAAGAAATATTAAATATAATATATATCAAATATAAATAGTTTTTTCAATATAATTCTCAACCATTAATGGTGGTAATGAAAAAATGAAGAATCATCGTTCTGTGAGGTGGTAGTTCGCCGTACACATAAACACTATGTTCATTACCCATTAGATGAAAGTGTGTTTATGTTTAGGTAAAAAACTTTGAAAAAAACATCTATGTATATTTTTGATACTAGTGTTGTTTTATAATAATTTAATAATGATATTGGAGGTAGTGGAGAATGAAAATAATATAAAGGTTCTGGAGGAAGGATGTTACATATTCTTTGGGTAACTCCTTTTGGTTTTCACCAAAGGGATTCCTTGGATTTATTTTTGATAAAATTGAGGCTTAAAGGAGGAATTGAGGGATGTTATTAATAAAGTTTGTTAGATATTATCTGATCATATGTGTTTTGAGAGGTGTGAATAATTGAGAGGTGAGGAGGACTATTTATAGTGGACGTTGAGTGACAATCTTGTATATACAAAAATTTATACATTAATGGAAGATATATTTTAAATAATGTGCCTAAAAAATAAAAATATAATTGTTAAAACATTAATAATGATCAAAAAAATCTACACCACACAAAAATAATTGTATTTTTATAATTTTGTTCCTTATTTTCTAAGTTTCCCCAAAGTTATTATTTTGTTTTTTATTAAAGTGTGTAGTATTCTAACATAAGTAATTTAACCATTTAGAATAAATTAATGTGATATTTATTAGATAAAATATAACCACAAAATTATTATTATGATATATAATTTACATAATAAAAATTTCATGTGTGTTGGAAATTAATTTTAAAATTAGCACATATAAAACACAAAAACACTACTTTAAACAGGAATGTGCTGACAATATTTTTTTACAATCTATGGGACCATATATTAATTATAAAAGATAAATTGATAAATTAATGGCCCATATTTGATATTTATTAACACATAAAAATAACTTTTAATAAGTTATAATTTTTATTAATTTTAAATCATTTAAAAAAATGTCATTTATTGTAAAAAAACATTAATTTGAATTTTGAAATTATTTATATAATAATAATTTATTAAATATCATAAAAATATTGGATTAAAAATATATTGAGATAAAATATTTTTATAATGATTTATTCACCATAAAAAATAATTTATCACAACAATTCAAGTAATTAACTTCACATTTAATATTTATTATCTCATTTATTTTAGTTGATTATTAACAAAATAATCACAATGTTGGAATTTATCAAAGATTTTAGGTAAATAAATCCTATTTAAAAATTTCTAATAATTAATTATGTAAAAAATAACTCATTTTATTCAAAATAATATGTGTAACAAAAAATATGTGGGTTTTTTTCATTTCTGAATGTTTATAAATGTTAAAGTTGAGGAATGTTCACTTTTTGTCTTTTTCCTTACTTAACTTATGAAAAATTGAAATTTTATTGAATAATATCTTAATTAGTCATAAAAGTAGAAATATTATTATATATAGTAAACATATGAGCATCCAATGACTTTTGGACATGTGTCTTGGTCATTTTGGCCCATATGTTTATGGTTTAGACCCTAATTAAACATAATTTTACCTCAATTGCTGTGATTAAATTTAATCACTTTCACTAAATTTTTTGGTCAAAAATTCTGTTGATTTTATTAGACTAAAAATATCAAACTTGTTACAACCATTTATTTCCATATTTATAAATTTAAATAAATTAAGTTGAAAAAATATGTTTAATGCTAACCCCGTATACGTGGTGAGAAAGTGGGGTTTTTAAGTAAAAACAATCAACAGATGAATAAGTTTTTTATAAAAAATTTAAGTATAAATGGTTTTCCAATTACCTAAATTGTATTAATTATTGTATAATTTATATATCATGACTTTAAAAAACAATTTAAAATATAATTTTATATTAATAATTATTTAAACCAAAAGACAGTTTTTAAGTAAATTAAGTATTTTTGTCTATTCCTAAAAAAAAAAATTTCTCAGAAAAATACCAAATATCCACCCTAGGAAATTTTGACATTATAACATCAAAACTGATGTTTTTTTTATCAAATTTAATATCTTTTTTTTTAAAATTAACTTTATTATTATTCACGGAAGGATATAAAAAGTAGTTCCTTTAACAAAATAATAATTTTTATCAATATGTTTTATTTATATGAAACCATTAAAATTAAATTTTTTAAATTAGTTATTAATATTCATATTTCTATTTTTAATGGCTATGCTATAGATATCTCATTTAAATAATTATAATAATAATGTATTATTTTACACAAACTCAGTGTTGTGTGTAACGTAGGCCAAACCTAGTTCTTTAATATATAAAAAACTATTATTAGTGTTATGTGAAATGAAAAATATTGAAAATATTAAATTAATTCAAATAAATTCACAAAATCTTTGGGGTTTACATTCTACGTCCCTTGAAATGAATTTCTCCTTCAAAATTCATCTATGTTATCAAAGGTTTATTATTTGAATGTTTCTTTCATAGAGACCCACATCATAAAAATGAATACTAAAATTTCATTTAAAAAGAGAAAGTTTGAAGCAAAATTTTCACTAAAAGTATCACATAACTAGGTTTCTACATGGGAAAACATAGGTGGTAATGGAAGATTGGACAAGGAAGAAAAGCGTAGATAGTCATTGTGATTGATAATGATTATTGATCATAAGAAAGTGGGTGATCTAGAGAAAGTTAAAAATCATAGAATCTTACAAAGAATAAGAATGAATGAGGTTATTGATATAATCAATAATTATGATCATATTACTTCATTTTATTTTAATATCCTTTTCCTAAAGTTGAAGATTGTTTATGAAAATACATACTACCATGATTCCAGGACAACCTCACCCTTTGTTGTTCCTTGATCAACTTCACCTCTTTCTCTAAAAAGGAAACATAATATATCATTCCTGAAGTAAAAACAGATTATGAGATCCATGATATTACATCTCATTTTCACCAGTTATCATCAACACAAGTTTTTTTGATTAGGTTATCCAACATGCATAAATCATCATTTTGTGATTTATGGATTTCAAAATACCAACTTCATCCAAAGTATATCTTAAAAGTCTCATAAATAATTATCCGTATAAACCTTCTAAAAGTTAAAAATAAAATACTTTATAAATAAGGTAATGAAATAAGATTAACATTGAACCCCCATATATAAAAAATTACCACTTGGTTGGTAAATTCCAAACATGTGAATACCATCATTATATATTCCTTTGAAGAATGATAATATATTAAATTACCATAAATAATTTTGGAATACATGAATGCTTCATTATTCTAATGATCACTAGATACATTTTTTAAATCTAATAATTATAAACTTCATCCATGATTAAATAGACAACTTTTTCAATAATCAGTTGTAGGGTAATCCATACCATCCAATTTACTTATTCATATCCAAAATATCATTATCCAAACATTATTATCTCAACATCAGGCCTTAATTAAGGTATACAATTTGCTAATTAAGAAATCACCTTTCCATGAAAACAATTTTCGATATCTTCATCACTATTCATGGAGTCCTTTTAAATCCTTAAAAAAACTATAGACAATATTCTTATATTTCCCATGATTCATATAATATAATCTTTGAAATCCAAAATAAAAAAATTATTCAATGAACTATATTCTTAAACCATTAATTAGTCATCAAAAAATTATTCCTTAATACTTATTACATAGAATATAAAATATGAATCATCTTTTAAGGTTCCTTAACTATAATTTATTAATTCTTCTTATGTAAAAAGTAATCTAAGTATATCACACACCGTTCACATAATGTTTGTGGCCTCATTATCTTTATAAGTACAACCAATACTCACACTGACTTCCTGATTCTTGTTATGAGATTTCCTCTTGGAAAATAAATTTTCAAAATTCCTATACTTTCAACATATAAAACATTAAATGTTAACCATTTTCCTCTTAGTTATCACCATTGAATAAATACAGAAGTCACTGGGTAAGAAACACATATCATAGAAGAAAACCACATAAACATGAAAATTGGATATAGGATTTCTAAATCATGAAACCAACTTTTTAATCAATGAAACCATATGTTTATCCTAGTTAATTCATATAAAATATAAATTTTAATCCATAAAGATAAGTTGCAAAGAGTTTTTTTAATTACCAAAGCATATTTCCTAAGAGTTTCAAACCGGGTGCACATTAAGGACTCTTGTCATGTTCCAAGTTAAACTGAGTTAGGGTCAACACACGTTGTTTGAGTTTTCAATCCCAGGAACATCTTTTACAAAATCGAAAGCAGTTGTAGTATCCAGAAATGGATGTATTTATAAGAAACTGGTCAACCAATCATTTACAAAAATTCTATGACAATTTCCAATACATAAAATCATCCTTATAATCATCCTTAGAGATATACCATGACATATCCTTAGACATATGCATTTAGATATCATTAAGCTTTTCTCATGTTAATTTATAATGTTTCATTAAACCTTTTCTTTCATAGAAACTATAGTAACCCTCTATTTTAATAAAATATCACTACATGTCTTTTTTGAAATACTTAAAACATTACACAAATAGACACCCAAAGACCATATAAGTTTCGTGCCTTTGAAAATGAAAACATAAACACTGGTAGATAAGGGAACTATATCTTCACCCACTAGGTTCTCCATGACTAGAACCCTTCTTAAACAAACTATAATTAATATATATCATCATAACCTCTAGAATAAAACATAAAAATGGTTAAGCTTAGATGATCATTAAGTATAATCAAGGCAACTATGTTACCATAATCATGTGCATAGGGTCATGAGAACATGATCACAACAATAGAAGATCATAACTTACATATCATAATATCATAATCATGAATCATGTAATAAATCATGGCATTTCATAAGACACAAATCCTATGAAAATAAATAACATAATCAATTAAATCATAACATTGGAATAAGACATGGAATTGTGGCACACACATAAGAATATAAAATATATTTCCTTATTAGGAAAGGAATCACTTCCATGACCATATTAATAGCATGGGTTCACTCCCCATAAAATTATTTTGGCCATGCATCACTCCCATGGCCATCTTATTAGAATGAGTTCACTCTTAATACCATTTTGGTAGCCATGATTCACTCCCATGGCCATATTAGTAGTCAAGTTTCACTTCCAAGACAATCTTAGTCTATATCAGAATATTTAAATCTTCACCAAATGAATTGGTGGGCGATATAGATCCCACCTGTATCATAATTAAATCATTAATACATTTTTACACAAGATCATAAATAATAATATCATAACCCATTAAATGAAATTGGTATTATAAACTTGTAATCATATCACTACCTATAAAAAAGATACATGATTCATAGTCATTTCATAAAAAACATAACCTGTGAAAATAATCAGTTTTCAAAAAAATATAACATGTGAAAGAGAAATAGGTTACATAAAAATCATTCCATAAAAACACAAAAAATTTAGATAAGTAATATTAATTTTTATATAGAATCATTTACTTAGAAAGGTATGAGTATAATCAACAAATGTCATAATCAATTGAAAATAATTTTGAAATATCCTTAAACAACATTTATGGAGGAAAATAATCTTTCATCCTTGAAAAAATTATTTTAAAAACATTAAAACCATTTTAAAACCATTTAATTTGAAAATATATTGAAAACATAGAAACTATGCTTGAAAACATTTTGAAAACATTTTTTCTTGAAAATATAGAAAATAAACATGAAAACATTTTAAAAATTTTGTTGCTAAAAAATGTATAAATTATGATTCCAATAATTTTTAAAAAAAATTCCCCTAAAAAAACAATGAAAAATTATAATTAAATAATGAAACTTTTTGAAAAAAATTTCTCTGAAAATACTTTGAAAACATATAATTAAACATTGAAAAAAATTTAAAATCGTTACATTGAATGTACTTTAAAGCCATATAAAGAAATCTTGAAAGTGTTTTCAAAACTATTTATTTGAAAATACATTGAAAAACTATAAATAATTATTTAAAACATTTTTAAAATAATTTATTTTTAAAATACTTTGAAAACTTAAGAAGTTTAATTTAAATCATTTTGAAAACCATTTCCATGAAAACATAAAAAACAAACATGAATTTTTTTTGAAAACATTTCTCCTTGATAAAATATTAAAAAATACTAAAAAAATTTTAAAAATGATTTTCATTGAAAAATAATTGAAAACATATAAAGAAATATTGAATACATTATGAAAATGATTTCTTGGAAAGCACATTGAAAATTTACAAAGAATGGTTGAAAATGTTTTGTAAAAAATTTCATTGAAACTAATATGAAAATACATATAAAAATATTTAAAAAGTTTTTAAACCCATTTCTTTGAAATTAATTCAAAAAATTATAAAGAAATATTGAAATTTGTTTCATAACAATTTAGAAAACATGGTTTTCAAAGTGCACTAATTTTCGACTGAAAGAAGATATGAAGTTGGATTTTCATTAGAAATTTTTATTAGTTATATTAAGCCCAAAGACTAGAAAAATGGTGCTAATATATGGAAATATATTTAATAAACACAATTGAATAAAAATAAAGAGTGTTTCTGGGTTAAAGATCATAATATTTCATCAATGGAATCATAATCATAAACTACCCCGATAAACTATGGGATTGTGTTAATAAACTCTAACCACCTGGTAACATGGGATCATATTATCCATGTAATAAAATGAATGTGATTAAAGATTAAAATATTATTAAAATAACTATATTCATAATATAAACTTTAAAACTGAATTATATACACCTCGAAATATAATATAGGTGCCTAACCAAAACATGTGCCTCAGAGAAGGCAAATTTATAGAAAACTGTCCTACTGATTTGGAAACTTTTAAAAAATTAACCCTATAATAGAAAGATAATATAATGGATATCTAAACACCCATATATTTAATAATAATATTCATATAATACAATCATTTTATGTATTCACACTACACAAATGAAATGAGTGGTGAATAAGGCATAAATATCATGAAAATGGGAAGTGAGATAAATTTACCTTACATTGTGTCTTGACCCTTATCATAGTCATACAAAATTCCAGCATAATAAATATAAGTATTTATCACATAAAATATTCTTATATCTAATACCACATATGGTTTGATTATGGCTTTATATTACTGACATGTTAACAATTCTATGTTATGGTTTCACTTTGGGTAATATCTCTTTTGTTTTTCACATGTGTATTAATTTATTATATATTTTCCCCATTTACATATATAAGGATTTACAGAATTTAAAATATGATATAAATGTAATTTATATTCATTAGATTTGTATTATAATAATCCATAGAATATAGAAGTATAAAATTGATTACTCAATTCATAGAGACAGTAGGTCGTACGTACGTATGAATGTCGTTTCTAATTTGTTGTCGAATTAAAAGAATGAATTAAATTAAAATATCTATATATATTTATCTAATACCATTAAATTATATTTATTATTTAATATATATCATATAAATTTACTAAATACACCTTTAATAAATTCCATGTACTGTGTGAATGAATCACATTGCTTTGAGTAGTGGTAGTCCACACTTAAATGAAATTATCATATTTAAATAATATGAAAAGTAAAAAAGATATATGTTATAATATAATAATAGAAGTATAAATAAATAATAAATTAATATATATAATATATAGTAAGTGTTTATATTAAAATTTCTGATATTGAACGGCTGTAACGGAAAAATGAACAATCATCATTTCTTGAGCCATCAGTTTTCCATACACAAAAATAGTATCTTTATTACCCATTAGATAGATATGTGTGAAAGTGTAGGTATAACCATTAAAATAAAATATTCTATTATATTTAGGAAACTGTTGTTTTTTTATAATAATGGAATAAGATGAGTGGTGGGGTTTGGTAATGAAAAAAAGATAGAGGAGTTTGAGGAAGGATGTTACCTCTTAATTGGGTAACTCATTTTGGTTTTCACCAAAGGGATTCCTTAGATTTATTTATTCCAAATGTTAGGATTTAAGGATGAAGGGATGAATTTTTTCATGTGGATTGGGTATATATTTACTGAACCAATGTGATTTTATAGGTGGGTAGAGGGGGGGGGGGAGGAGAGGAGGTCTTTTTACAGTGGAGGAGGAGTGACACTCTTGTAAGTACTAGAAGTTTAACTTTAATGGTGGGTATCCTTTACCTAATTTTCCTAAAAATGGAAACATAATGGGTTTAAGGTTAATAATGGTAAAACAAATACACCACATAAAAATATATTCATTTTTAATAAAACTCCTTAACTTCTATGTCCCCCCAATTTTGTCATTTTGGGTTTTATTAATGTATTTACTATTCTAACATATGTAATTTAACCTCTAAGAATAAATTAAAGTGATATTTATTTGAAAAAATTTACCCAATGAATTATAATTGTGATATATAATTTAAAAACTAAAAAAATAAGGTCTTTTTGAATTTAATTTTAATACATGTGCATGCAACACACAAAAACACAGCATTAAACGAGACCGTGAAAATAATGTTTTTACTATCTATGGGTAAATATGTTAATTATAAAAGATAAATTAGTATATTAATGAAACATATTTGGTATTTATTAATAGTAAAAAAATCTTGGAAGATTTTTTGTTTTTTATTAAATTTAATCATTTTATTAAATATCATTTATTTTACAATAACGTTAATGTCAATTTTGACATTATTAATTTAATATTAATTTAATAAATATCAAAACAATAATGGAATCCAAATATATTAAGTTTAGGTATTTTTAACCTGATATATTATTCTTCATAAATAATTAATGACACTAATTCAAGTAATTTACTTCACTTTTAATATTTATAGTATCATTTATTTTAGTGAATTACTAACTAAATAATCACTATGTAGGCCTTTAAAAGTGATTTTATGTAACTAGATTATATATAAAAATTATTGATAATCCATTATGATAAAAATAAATAATTTATTTTTAATAAGTATATGTGTAACAAAAAATATTCTATTTTTTCATATATAAATGTTTTAAAAATGTTAATGTTGTAAAGAGTTCATTTTTTTCTTTTTTCTTACATAACATTTGAAATTGGTAACATTTATTAAATACTATACCAATAACTCATAAAAGTAAATCCATTAAATGATTTATTCAAAATATGGGCATAAATGGTTTGTCTAAAAATTTCTTGGTCTTTTTCGCCCTTACGATTATGGTTTAGTCACCAATTAAGATTAATTTTACATTGTTGAATGTGATAAATATTAATCACTTTCACTAATATTGTTGGTTAGAAATTAATCTGATCACATTAGACTAAAAATAACATATATATTATAAAATATTATTTCCATTTTTATAAAATTCATATCATAGAAGTGGGAGAATTAAGTTCAACGCTAATTCCATAGACGTAGTGAGAAAGAGGGGTTTTAAAGTAAATATTTCCAAAAGTTCAATAAGTTTTTATAACCAATTTCAAAATATAATATTTTCCAATGAACTAAATTGTATTAATATATGTATAATTTATCTATTATGAAATTATAATGTAAATTAAAATCTAATCTAATATTAATAATTATTTCAATGAAAAGGCATTTTTTTAACTAAAATAGTGTTTTCCACTATTCATTAAAAAAAAATTCATAAAAATTGAAAAATTCTCTCTATTCTAATTCTGAAATTATGAATTCAAAAATGTAGTTTTTATTATCAAATTAAATTACTAAAAATTTCTAAAATTAACATTATTATTGTTCAAAGATGGATATAAATAGCATTTTTTTTACTAAAATAGTATTTTTTTAACATATAAGAATTTTAAAAAATAGATATTTCATTATCAATATTTTATATTTATAGAAAATCATTATGATTATAATTTTAAAAGTAGTTACTAATATTCATATTAGTAAATTTAATGGCTAGTTTATTAATATATCATGTAAACAATTATTATAATTTGGTATCTTTTCACAGAAACTCATTGTTGCGTGTAAAATAAGCCAAACACAGTTCTTTAATATTTTAAAAAATGATTTTGTATGTGAAATGAAAAGTACAAAAAATATTAAATTAATATGAAAAAAATTACGAAATCTTCTGGTGTTACAAAAAAATGATCCATGGAATAAAACAATATCATTTTATAAATTATGGTTTTTATGGGCGAGAAATCATCATAAATTAATCATGAACCATATTATCATGTCATAAATGTGTTTCACCATCATAAATATAAAAAACCATTTTATATTTAAATGTTAAATACCATGAAAATCATCAAAGATTATTAGGACTTATCACATATTTCCCATTATCAATCCGGACACACTTATTTCCCATACTAGACAAAGACTCAACTTTTTCCCATTGTGGATCAATACTCACCTATGTCCGATTGTGGATTAAGACCAAATACTTATTTATAATTTTTATCTAGGGATATACAATGCTTTTACGAGTGAATTTGTGGGAGATATTAGTCCCACATATCACATAATGAATATCATTTGTATTTGTGACCCATGATCATTTTTTTTTTCATATCATAACCAATAAAATATAATGGATTTCATAATCATTTTAGCATATTTTAACATGTAGAAAAGTGACAGGCTTCATAGTGACCTCATCATTTCATTATAGAATAAACCCTGAAATGATGCAAGTTTCATAAGAATTCCTTAATGGTATATCCCATGGATTAGTAATGGGATTCATAAATATAATTCCATCATAAAAATAAATAATTCTGATAAATAATATGAATTTTATCCTTGGATCATATCCATAGTATATCCAAGGTAACACCAACATATGCCTCATTATATGGAAAATTATTTGGAAAAAACACTTTGAAAATATCCATAGGAATACATGTTTTTATAAAAAATAATTTTAAAGCATAAAATCGATAAAAACATTTTCTAAATCCCCAACCTTGAAAATAAACACTAAAACTTATAATAGATGCTTTAAAAATCAGTTTAAACTTTTCGTCGCAAAAATTTACTATTTACAATAAAAAACACTTTTTTAAAACCTAATTTTTTTTTAAAATCCTTTTATTTTAAAATAATATTGAAAACATATATATATATATATATATATATATAAAACTTTAAATAAAATAATTTTATTGAGGTTATTAAATTCTATTCATACCGTTCATATGAAAATAATGATTTCATTTTAATTTTAGGTAAAATCCAAACGATAATTTTTTGGAATATGACATGAATATACCATTAATTTTTTTTTAAAAAAAATAATAATATGGGAAATAATTATTTTATAAATCATATTTATAATGTTAAATGTAATTTTGATTTTTTTTAAAAAAACATGGTTTTGGAAGAAAATTGGTTTTTGACCGAAGAGAGAAATAAAGACGATTTTTCAGAAAATCATTATTTATAAATTATGAGTAAATAAATATTGGAAAATGAGGATAAAAAATATATTCTCATGACTTAAATAGGGTATAGTAAAACTATTGAGTTTTTCAGAGATAGATTATAAAATTTCCTCATTGGAATCATAATCATAAACAATCCTGACAAACAATGAGATTGTAACATAAAACACTTACACCTTTGTTAACATTGAATCATAATCACCAAGAAAGAATATAAATTATTAAAAATTATAATATTTTTAAAAAATTAGTTTTTTTATGTAACATGTCAAATGGGAAGTATTTACACCTCAGAAAAGAAGATTGTTACATACCATAAAATATTTCTCCAATAAGGCCAATTAAAACAAAAATCCTTTATTACCTTGGTATCTTTATAACCATAAACTAGATAAGATATCATAAAATGATATTAAAGACCCCATAATTTTAAATATATGAATTATGAAATAACTTTTTGTGTAGTATATACACCACATAAATGAAAAAGGTAGTGAATATGACATGTGTCTCAGAGTAGTAAAAAGTGAGACGGAAATCCCTTTATGCTTTCGTAATCATTAGAATCATAAGACCCAATAAAGAATAGTTTAAAGAAATATTTTAAATATCATTATAATAAATATATTCCTTATATTATTATATCAAAGTTTAAGTATATACAATGCATAAATGAAATTAGTGGTGAATTGACACATGTCACCCAAAAATAAAAGATAGACGAGAAATTTCTAACCATAAATCTCGACTTCTTCCATAAATATTAGAAACTATTTTAAAATAAATATATAATTTTATTAAATATATTAAAAAAAATTGTATGTATCTTACTATATATGATTTAATTATTATCTTTTATTACCCAGTTATCAACAATTCCTTGTTAAAGTAATGTTTGGGTTATAACTGCTTTGTTTTTCTTGTATGCTTTGATTTTTTATTTTTTCCCTCAAAAATTTATCATGGTACCATAAAATATTAAATATTAAAATTATATAAATATAAAATATTATCCATATTAATGTATTTAGGGTAATCCATAGGGGTTTTAGATAGAAAATTAAATACCCTGTTCATGGAAACGGCAAGCCATACGTACGCATGAACAATGCTTCCATTTTCTTGAAGTAAACAAAGAAAGAATGGTAAATGATATAATATCATTAAATAAGTATTATAATTTCATTTATATCCCATATTTTTATTTAAACCTATCTTTATTACCATTAGGGTAAAGCGTATATTAAATATGAATTGCATAGCTTGATGAGCTAGTAGCCCTCCATACACACAAGCGACATTGTCATATTCCAATAGAATTGAATGTAATATGAAATATGTGATATAATATTCCATATTTATAATAATTTCACAAGTATCATTTATAAAAATTTAATCCATCATTATACGTTGTCTTGATATATGGTAAAGTAAAAAATGAATGAAATCGGTTCGTTAGGTGGTAGTCAACTATACACATGAATGATGATTTCATAAAAAATTTGATTGTAGAGGATATGGTTGTATGTCACTACTTTGAAAAAAAATCTCATTATATAGAAGATACTGAGGTTATTATATAATAATTTGTTAAAAAATAAAAAAGGAGGCGGAGGATGAAATAAAATAAAAATACTTATTGAAGAATTTTACCTCCTCTTCAGGTAACCACATTGGAAATATTCTAACAATATTCCTAGGGTGGATTTCTATCCAAAATAAGTATTATAATATGATATGAGGTGATTAAGGAAGAGATTTTTGTAGTTCATGCCCAAACAAATGTGTTTTGAAAGTGTGAAGAGGAGAGGAAAGGGCTAGCCTTTTATTTGTTTGGTGAGTGTAACACCTCTAATTTCTTAAAAGAAAAAGGTGTTACCACATTTTCCAGATTCACAAAATAACCCAAATATACCATTATATATATTTTAAGATATATGGTGTATATATTTGAATAAAAAGGGTGTTATATATTTTTGGGGTAATTATAACCCTTATACTTTCAGTTTAACCCCGAGGTAAACCCATCATTACCTTAATAGTGGTAAATATTTTTTACTATTTTTACTATTAATTATGGACAAAAATTAAGGTGAACTTATTAGATTATTTAAGGAATTAATATTGAAAATACCAAATCCATTTTTCTAAATTCCATTGAAATAAGTGGAAATATATAATATAAAAAACTTGTAGATGTGACAAGAAAGATATGTCCAAAGAGAAAATCTTCAAAAAATTGAAAATATTTTATATAAAAACTAAATAATATATATTGGATTATTAGATATATAGGTGAACTAATTTTATATTTTAGAAAATCTTAAACCATTTTTTATGTTTTTAAATTCTATACAACAAATGATAATTATTTATAAAACCCAATATTTTTAAATATTTTTTGAATAAATTATCTTTTCATAAAAGCATAAATATTCACTATATACAAATTTTTATAAGATTAAATAAAAAATTATGTTTATTTTTTTTGATTTTATTTTATTAAAGTTCCAAAAATCAATTTTAAAATATTTCTGCAATAGGAAAAATACTTCTTATTACTAGAAATACCAATTTGAAGAATTAAATTGAATTTACTATTATATTGTATCTAGAAAAAAATAAAATTGATATTAAAAATTAAAATAACAATATAATATATAAATTTCATAAAAATCAATCAAAAAAATTTATTGGTCTAATTTCATGAGGCAAAATGCGTTTGTGTTGACAAATGTTTTTTTAGAGAATGATTTACTTATATTTTAGGATAGTTTTTATTTTCATTTATATTTAATTGGTCACCAAAGAATGAATTTTATATATATTTTTTAATCCATATTGTTTCCAAATTTAGTTAATCCTATTCACACTCGGAATAAAAAAGGATAGACGATAACTACAATGTTGAATTATACTATTTTAATAGTATGTCACATTTCATATAAACTGAGTGTTGAATGTAAGGAAATATAAAATCATTGTTTCATATAATAAAATCTAAACTCAGTGTTTCATGCAACATAAAATATTATAAGAACTAAATTTATTTGAAAACAATATTTCTTAAAACCTCAAGGTGTCCCATTCTACCCCACATAAGGGGGTAGAATGTAACACCCTATGATTTTGGTTTTTATTTTCAATTAAATGAATATTTTATTAGATAATAAAAATAAATCATGAAAATATTTATTGATAAAATATTATAAATAAAGAAAAAAAATTATGATAATGAGTGAAAATATACAATGTTCTATTATTAAAATTAAAATGGGGGAGAGGGTATTGGAGAAACATAATAAGGGTATATACTGGTGATGCCCAACGGAATAAAAATGAATAATGTACATGCAACAAATGGGTATATTATAATAACTCACTTAGATAATCAACTCCTCCTTCTATATCCCATGGTTGTTGAAAAAACTATCATAAAATTCCCTTCATTGCAGGAGTTACAAATATGTACTAATTAATGGAGTGTATCCCTTTAGTCTCTAATAATATATGAAAATCTCTAGTAATAGTTGAAAATCCATGATATGTACTGAAAATGAGAGATAAATCCAAATTAATCAAATATATCACAATATTATTTAAAGTTAAATGATTAAATATTGTAAAAAATAATAGATGCCAACGATGTTAAAATTAACCTCACCATAATGTACAAAAGATGTTATAATTATAGATCCATTATGGTCCTAAATAATACATCCACACATGATACATTTTATACAAAATCTATAAATATTGATCTTGAGGTGCAATATTTTTTATTTCTAATAAACCGAGTGACCCATTCTCTCAATGTTTGAAAAATCATCCATTTGAGGGGTGGGGGAGAAATGAAAATTGTTGAAATGCTCGATCAAATAGTTCCAACAAATCTGAATGTTGCATGTACCCAAATAATTCATTTTTTTTATTAATGAGTCCTACTAAAGATCTCACTCCCTTTTGATGGTATTAATTACACAGATCCTATAACAACTGGTAATGAATGATGAAGTTTATAAATTTATCAAAAGAAACCATGGATAGGTAGACATTGAATCAAAAAAAATTATAATAATTTTTGTTAATGGAAATGAAATTTCCCACTCCATTTACATAAATAGGTTTTTAAGTCAATTCTATATTTTCACTCACACTAGAAATGAATTTTGATGATAGAGGAATACATTTATAATATCCATTAATATTAGTGGGTATTATAAATTACACTAACTCTACATAAGAATGATCATCATGATTGGAATAGACTTTAACCAAATAAATCTATACCAATGATACATACTACATTGGACATGAATTATTTTCATGATTTTGGAGAAAATGAATAATAATGATTACATGGGAGGGAATAAGCACACATTATAATCCTCATACAACTGAATTAAAAATTGAAGAAACATTATTTTAGATACCATAATATCTTTAATGAACACAATATGATAAATCTTTATCCTGGATATGATGTTTTCAATAGAAAATCCTAGAAATATTAGGGTGTTTTCATACTAGTAATCTCCCTAGAAATATATGTACCCTTACCTAAGATCCATCTTGTACAAGAATAACTGATTCCAAGGTTAAAAACCTCTAGTTTATGTATTTCTCTATTTTATTTTGAATTTTAAAAGACATATAATAATTGGGTTATGTTCAAGGATCTTTTGGGTGGTTTTAGGATGTTTTTGGAGGGTTTTAGGAGGTTCATGGTTTGTGTACACATAGGGGAAAATTGTAACACCCCGAAACCAGAAGCTAGGATCTGGTGTATTATTTTAATATATTATCATGATTACAAGTAATCATGTCCCAAAGAACCAATCAGTTTAGCAGTGTTGGAAAGTAGATTATATATATGAATGCTACATTACATATTCAAACATAAAACACAACATAAATAATCCTTTGAGAAATCCATTAATCCCCTATCTTAACCCTGAATATTAATAAAAATACATTTCTTGGAATCTTGAGAAAACCAAACATAAGAAATGGGTGATCTCAAATGCTCAGTAAGGGTAATTAATTTAGCAGAAGATATAAACTTTTAAGAAAATATTTTTAATAAAAAACCACCTTTTAAATGTAAACCTGAACATAATATGGAAAAAATAAATCAAACATTACCATATAAATATGAACATGGATATTCTATTAGTCAAATAATCACATGTAATAACTAATTTCATAACGATGGAATGCATAATTCCAGACATCATAACCATATAGTCAAGGCCTCGTGCCAAGACAAAAAATAAATTTTTTTTCAAGGCCATGTGCCAAGACACTAGTTTGTCTCTTGATATCTACCGATGCATCAAAGAGTTATAACCGACTCCACCTGTCACTTATTAAGCTCAATTCATTCCTCATATAAAAATGTTGAAACATAACATAAACATTCATATTAAAACTAGAATTCAAAATGTCAATAATTTAACCATAACCCATTAATGGTATAAAAATAGAACATCCACAGAAAAATATAGCATAAATCATTCAATACAATGTGGAAGATTATATTATAATAAATCAACCTCAATCAAGAATAATATCCAGTAAAAAATGTTTATATAGTTGCAAATGATCTGTAAAACTCTTTGAGAGAAATATACTTTTTTGTGAAATCATTTAAAAGTCACAAATTTATAAAAGAAATAATTTAAAATAGATTTTTGAATAAAATTTTCCCATACCAGTTTGAAATTTTGGAATGGAATTATCATTTTAAAACAATCATGCCCATATAAATAAATCCATAAAATCATTTTTAAAACATGGACATTAATTAAAAAGATTTAGGATAAAAATCATTAAAACATTTAAAATGATGATATTGTTAAATACTCCATTACAAAAAAACATAAAATATTCATTTTTAAAACTTATTTATGAAACATAGAAACAGATGAAAAAAATTTCCCAGTAAATACTTATACATAAACAATCTCAAATAATAATGAGATTGAGGAATTAACCATTACCTTGTAATTTTCGTTAGCTGAGGGTACGTTTTACCACCTATATAATGACCATATTATGTTATTAAATTATACCGAAACCATATTAATATTTATGATATCATACATGATTGATTTATGGATTTATACTACCTATTTAGTAATAATTTCTATGTTAAAATAACATTTTGGGTAATACTTGCTTACATTTTTGAACGTGTTTCAATATGTTATTCTTAATAGTATCACTTATATCCTTATTTAATTGCATACAGATTATAAAACATTATTTATGTATCATATATATTCAGAATATAAATATGTATAATAGATAGATATATGAAATGGAAAACATCATTTATGGAGACGGTAGGCCGTACATACGCATAAAAACAGTTTTCGTTTTCATATCGTATTGAATGGATGTAAGTGAATGAGATATAAGTAAATACACACAAAAATACATTTATTTCAAGTAGGATTATTATTTCATATATTACATACTTATTAATACTATATATTTTTATAATCATCATTGAATGGTGAACGGGGAAATGAATCTTATCGCATCGTGGAGATGGTAAGTTGTAAGTACGCACGAGCAACAATATCATTTCATTAATGATAAAATGGTATGTACTTGGATGGTATATTAATTATAAAGAAATATTAAAATGTTATATTTATTATTTAAATCAATTATACTCATTATTATACCCATCCAAATAATTTAGTGTTGAATAACAATCTACACCACGACGTGGAGATGGTAAGTCGTACGTACGCACATATGGAGACTTTCTCATTCATAAAAAGAATAGAATAAAAAATATAGTTGTACCATATTTATAAAAACATAACAGTATATATATGGTACTAGAGTTATTGTTTTGGTATAGAAACAACAAAGAAATATGAAGTGGAAGAAGAAAAGAACTTTGAAAGAGGTGATGAAATAATTACCTCTTCTTTGGGTGATTCCTTTTTGATTTGATCAAATATGATCCTTAAGTTGGATTTATGATCAATGTAAGGCATCTAGAATTAAGTGAGGGTAGTTGGGAGGATATTTGTGCTAGGGTTTTTTAAGCCAAATGGCTTTGGAGGTGTGAAATTAAGAGATGGGGAAGTACCCTTTTATAAGAGAGCTGAGAGGTACTTTAGGAAAAGCTTGAAATATTATATTATTATAAAATAATTTTCGTTTTACAATAGCTCCAAATGGATTTATTTCAAGGATAAGGTGGGGATGGGTTTGAATCCCTTGAGCTAATAGGTTTTAGATATGGTTAGGTCAACATATTAACCTTATCTTTTAGATCTAACCTTTAGTTAAATAGTTCAACGTTTACTATGTATTCTTATATTATTATTATTATACATGGATAATAAAGTTACTATAAAATTCCAAGAGAACCTAAAGTCGATTGTTAATGAAATATGTATCATTATATGAGTCATTTGTACAAATATTTTATTTTTAGAAATAATATATTATTTAATAATATAGTATTGGTTTTAAAAACTAATTTAAGTCAATTTTGATGGTATTTAGTATTTGGTTTTTGTGAAAGTCATATAAAGTTGATGGATTCAAATAAAATACATTATATCAACCCTAACATTACCTATTCACCATGAAAAATTGTGGATGGCATCAAAAATCTCAATTTATATTTATTTTTATATTCATAATATAAATTAGTCTAATCATTCATTAATATGGTAATTACTACATCATCATTGTGTCATAAATAAATTTACTTATTTAATGACTAAAAATTATAAATAAAATACCATGATATAAGAAAGCTTATAATATTTCTAATTAATATTTATAGTCTAATTTATCCTATGTGTAACACTATATTAAAAATGGTTTAGTTATTAAACTTTTATTTTAACACTTTTAACTCTTCTTTAAGTAAAATATAATAAATGTCCTAATCTTACTCAAATGGATAAAAAGGATCATATTTTTTCCCTAAGGTTTTTTTTGTCGAAATAAACTTATCCAATATAATTAGTACATGTGTTGTGGTAATTTTAATATTTTTTTTACCTTTAATTTCATTATTTACTTTTAACCGTGGTAAATAAAATTCAAAAGTCGCTATACAAAAAAATATTTTCATCCTATTGAATCACATTTTACTTATTGACGTCAATAATGTATCTCAGATATTTAAAATTTAATTCACATAAATGGTAAAATTATATTTTATGAAAATTTACAAATGTGCCTATAAGGTTGGTAAATGAGATTAAATAGTTCAATAAAATTTTATACATCTAATCGTATTATAAAATTACCCTTATGAATTAAATTTGAATTATATATATATTATGTAGCCATTTTTATATAAAATAAATTTAAATAAAATAATAATTATTTAAATAAAAAGTCAGTTTTAAACAATAACACATTGTTTTTCACTATTCCTAAAAAATTGAATGTTTTCAAAAAATACCAAAAATTCACCCAATATTAATTTTGGTATTCCATATTAAAAAAATTATGTCTATTTTAATAAATTCAAATCCTAGAAGTTTATTAATCAATTTAAAAACAATTCTTGTTGTCAAAACTAGAAAGCATGTTTTTGAGAAAAAAAACTATCAAAAGGTTGATATGTGTTTATGTCCAATTTAAATGTGAAATTACATCCAACGACCTAAATTTTATTAAATGAAAAAAATATAATCTAATAATACTTCAAAACCATTCCAATGTATAATTTAATACTATAAATTATTTTGATTAAAAAAGTTGTTTTCAATTAAAATTTAGTATTTTTCACTATTCATCAAAATATGAAAGTTATCAGAAAAGTACCAAAAAATTATCCAAACTAAATTTTTGTGTCCCATTTATAAATAATAATTTAATTTCATTAAATTTAATATGTATAAAAGTGTCAAATATTGGATTTAAAAAGGGTTCGCTATTAACATGCGGTAAAATTGTATTTTTGGAAAAATACTTCTTTCATCTAAAAAATTGAATTTGTCCTTTTATTATGTTTAAAAAACAAAAAATATGAATGTTAAAATTATATAAAATCTATATAAAATTTAAAATATGGTTAATACTATTCGTACCCTCTTTTTAAATGGCTTGTTTGATAGCTTGTGATGTGCTTGAACTCGGTGTTGCGTGTAGCACAAGATATTGAATTATTTTAAAGAAATAATGTACTATGAAATAATGGGGTGTTAAAAAACTAGGTTATTTTCTCAATGTAACATTGATATATATATATGGGTATCTTGGGAAGGTTATTGGTAGGAACATAGTTTGAAAAGACAATTTATAAATTGTATGAGTTTAGGTTATTTTATAACATAGGTGATCCAAATGGCTGTGCATGATTTGGAAAACCATATAGAAAAACCATGTCACAAGAATAATTAAATACAAATACAAATAGAAAATGGATCTGTACACAAATTTTAAAAAAATTATGGGTATTGATGGTATGTTTTGACCTATACCAATCGTTTTTTTTAAAATTGTGTGTATTCTAGCACTTATTTTTAATTTTTATCAGGATCCTCCTCCTGACCACTTATTTCCTCTTTCTATATCTCCATTTACCCCTGGACTCTCTACACTCTCCTAACCTCCTCAACCATGACCTCCCCCATATCCACATCCTATATTCTTCCTCCCTCCCTCCGACTTCATGCCTTCGCAGCCACCAAGCCTCCGCCTCCCGGCCCCGCCTTCGCCTCCCGGCCCTCGCCTTCGTCTCCCAGCCCCCACCTCTGCCTCCCGAATCTAGTCTCCACCTTAGTGACTGTCAATTCCTACACATCATCCTGGTTGTGGCCACCTCCAACTTCACCTCACATCCCTTACCTATACCTCCACAATAGCCTCTGCCTCCTTATATCTAGATATAATGGATCCATATGTATGAATTCACCCATATTCTCCATGGATTTCTAGGGTTCTTTGGTTCTTTATTAGTGTTTCAAGGTTATATTTTATATTCCCTTCTACTTATTCTAATGCCTTTTTAAACAATTCTTATATCAATTATTTTTATAAACTAAGGCTAGGATTTCATAATTATATCATGGTTATTGATTTTAGGGTGTGTTGAATATTTTATTGGTCCTCCTCATCTCATTTATAATGGATTTGTATCACCTATATACGTATTGAGGTATTTTTTTCCATTTATGACTTTTTACAGTTAAAAACATGATTGATTGTAATTTCAAATAGAATATTGTAATAGATTATGATATTAGTAAGTTTTTTAAATATTTTTTTTAAAATAATCTATTTTAAACTAGACCAAAAGGATTCAAGGAGGGTATCTTTTATTATTTTATGTTTAAATATTTTTTCAATTTCTTATACTCATGTTCTATTTTTTGAAATTCCCTTTTGTCTCATTAAAAACTGTTTCTTAACCCTTTATGGGTGTTTTAGTTTCTAAACGAATACTAAAAATTCTTCATTATAAAAAGGATTGTGTATATGATTATAAAATATCGTTTTTTTGATTCTTGGATGTTTATACATTTTGAATTTTCATATAAATTTTATAATTTCTATTTTAAATGTTTTTTTAGTTCCATATTAGATATTCAAAATGTATTTATATAGAAATTTCGTTTCATTTTATTTTAAAATTATCATGTAAATGCATTAAACTATATTGGTTTATAAAATTAAATTCATGATTTGGTACATTCAAAGAGTTAACAAGGTCTTGTTGGCATGTTATAGAATTCTTTTGGATCAAACCAAGATTATTTTTTTTTTCTTCCAGATGTTTAAATGAATCATGGATTATCATGAAATGGATAACTCGTAGAATAATCGAGTTAGTTTATTATTAGGTCATGGTTCTTCATGTGATTTATCTTGTGTTTTTTATTCTCTTAGAAATATAGTTATTTAGCGGACAATGGAAACTTGGATTAGGAAACCTAGAACAAACAAGGTTCTTTCTACGCATCATGTGTGTCTCTCTGGAAAGTGAAAAAGTATAAACATTACCACCATCAGACTAGTGATTTGTTTGTATCTCCATCATGTTATTTGTGGGTTTCTCATAATATAGTGAAGTTATTTCACCACATAACCACAACCTTAGTTTTCCTATTATCCACCCTTATGATTTTATCTAATTTTAGTTATTTATTTTATGTATTATACTTTATTTACATTGAATTAATTCCCTTAATTTATTGATGATGTAACTATATTTACTCTATTATTTTATTCTCTATTACTTATTATTGTTATAAATGATTATTTACCTCTCATATCATTAGTCTCGCTAATTTTTTAAATGTGTGATAACTATATTGTCAAACGTTTTGAATGTAAATTATTCAAAAAGTGTTTTTTATATCATGTTACTGATATTCATTAGTTTTTAATAGAATTTTTATGTTTCCCTTAAAATGGGACCTACCTGAGTTTATCTAGTAAATTATTGGTGTTTCATAAATAATGGAGTTTAATTATAAAATTTTAAATATATTTTTTAATTTGGTCTTTTGGTTTTCTTAAATGATAAAATAAACCTAATTTCATAAATAATATTTCAAACTAACAAAGAAAGGGTTTTATGGTTACTGACTATGTGTGGTGTGTAGGGAGGATACCTCTTGAGAATTTTTATGCGCATGCCTATATAAAATTTTGTTTCTTCTCATATGCTAGAGGAGTTATCCTTTTTAGCACATTTTTACTATATTCTTCTAGTATGGGTATAGTGTGGAGGCATGATGGATACCATGGGTTATGGGGAAAATAGCAGTTTGGTGTTGGTGCCTTTTTGTTTATTCAATACTATGTATGTATTAGTAACTTTGTTATTATTATATCTTAATACAATCCCTTTATTTATCTAATATATTTTATTTTATAAATATCATAAATGTTTATATATATGGTTGTTTCTTGTTTCTTATGTTTCATATTTTAAAACTATTTATTTGGTGTGAATGAATGTTCAAATTATGGAAAAGTTATTCCAGATTCTCATCATATTTATATTCTATATTTTATTAAGATAGTTAGTTCAAACCATTCCTATAATATTATATTTAATGCCTCGGTGATTTTATATGCCCTATGGTGATCATTAACATGATTAATATTATATCACTGTTAGGTTGAGGTGCCAGTTTGAGGGGTGTCTTGAGTTGGTCCATGAAATACATCATTTGTGTCCATCAGTGTGATATATGTTGACTATATAGAATATATTTAAGATAACTATTGTAGTTTCTAAATGTTCTCATTACTTACTTTAGCGTGGACCCAGTCTACTATTTTCCCATATGATATTTTTATATCTTTGATGTAGAAAATGTTAAATGACTGGAACTTCTTTTTTTTTGATTTTTAAATAAATCACTTTTGGGGTTAGAGAGAACCTACACAGATCAGAAAAAACACCATTAGCATCACCGCCAGTTTCCAAACCCTTCCACCTCTCAATCTCATCATCGACAATCACCACCGTTGATGTCATGTAATCGCTGGGAACTCCAACCATCACAGACCACAAACAAGACAACCACACATCATACCAAAAATTCACAAATAACCAATAGAAAACCAAACCACAATCATAGATTCATCCAACCTGCTGCAAAAACGCCACATCAAGTCCAAGAAGACAAGAACCGCCACCATGAAGCCATCACAGAACATCGCAAATCCCCCGAAACCAAGATTTCGGTCACTAAGAATGCATCACCAGTCGCCAGAATCAGAGCCAAGTCCACAATGTGCACCGCAAAAACCATCGCACCACGAAACCAAGAAAAACACACATAGAAAAGCGAACAAACACAACCCATGGAAAATCTCGCTGGTAGGGGACCCCTCCACAAGCCTATGCCACAAATCCCGTCACCACCTTCAAAAACACACATGGGGCCAGATCTACCCATCTCACCCGCATATGACAGGAATCGCAACGTCAACCCCCAGACCGCAGCATCGACCACCGGAGACCAACATTGCGGCGCCATGGAGAATAAATTTAAATCAGATTAACCAAAATAGATCTAAATGATCAAAATCAAGGAAATATAATTCTAAGAGAACATTATTGAATGAAACTAAATTGGACCAATTCAAACTTATCTAACTTGAAATAATCTGATATTACAAATGATGAATCAAATTGGAACAAATAAAATGAATTCAAACCAACATGACTACAACTAACCTGAACTAAACCAAACTTAGTCAAACTGATATGAACCAAATATAATCAAATGTAGTTGATTAAAACCCAAATAAATGAAGTTTACCATTATAATTTAAATAAAAACAAGATAAAATAAATCTAATGAAAATTTCCCAAACAAACTTATATCAAACAAAATAAAACTAAGATGAAACTCTAGCCAAACGGATTATATACAACTTGTAGGAATATTAATTCTTAATTAATATGAATGTAAAATTTGGAAATATCAATTTGAAACTTGGATCTATTTCCCCGTGCTTGGTGGAATATAATCAGACCCATGGGGTATTATGGTTCTTATATGTTGGGTGGTGACTTGTTTAATCACATGATATCGATATGTTATACATTAGTGTTGATTTTATTTTCATTATTACATTAGACACATAGGAAATTTACTACATTATATGGATGGTGGGAACTGATATTCTATGAAGGGGGCCATAAGAAAAATGGAGGCGGCTATGCAGTTTTCTTTGTAGGGGAGCGAGATCAGGGTAGTTAAGGGATTAATAATGTGTTTCATTTTTTTCTTCTTTTACTGTGTTTCTTTTATTTATTTTCTTTCCCTTCAGTATGGATATTGGACATAAAGATTGTTTATGCATAAATTTTATTTATTTTCCATGATTTTATTAATTAAATAATTGTGAGAAAAATCATTCCTATAAGGTGATTTCCAAACTGGATCTCATGAGAGATTCCAAAAGAAAATTGATTCTGAATGATCAAACCATCAACCAAATACATGGGTCTAAACCACTACACCCAAAAAACATTTGGTAATTTTTACCTATATGATCAAACCATATTATGGGTATGGATTACCACATGGTACTCTATATTGTGGGATTCCCCCTTTAAAATTTCTTCACTACAGTTTGATCAGAAGTAGACTCATGCATTAAATTTTCCACATATTTTCTATGACACAATGATAATTAAAGATAGATAATAAATTTATCCCCCTTAATAGCTGACCATATTTACCATTAGATTTTGTGATTCCCAAAAATTAACACAGTCCTATAATTTTGATCCATATTTGAGTAATGAAGTTTTTCATATTCAGGGGATTAAAAAAAGGATCCCAAAGTTGAGTTTTATGAATTTCTAACATTAGACTACAAATTCACCAGTTTTCCTCACCCATGTCTATATAATATTATACCATATATGTTTAATCTCAATGGATCATGGAAAAATTACCATATTATAATTCACTCACTCTCCACATCCCTAATATAAAATTCATCTGGTAGAGATAATTCCACTCAAAGATTCCAAAAATATTAGGCCTAAACACATCGATTATTTTAATTTTCAAACTTTTAATTAGTATGTCATCAATGTCTAATAAAATTATAATTAAACACCCCTAATAAAATACATTATGGTATAATAAAGGTTAAAAATATCTTTGAAAAAACTGAATCTCCTTCATTAAATCATTGAATGTATTCTTTCATTCTATTAGAATATTCATTGAACTATAATGTATCTAGTTGATCTAATACAGAACATCCTATATATGATTATCCATAAAATAATATTTCATATACTTATATTACTGAAAATCCAATTATATTTTTGGTTACATGAACTCATTTTCTCTTTCCTCAACTATTTTTGTACAAGGGTGTCACCCAAAATCTCATTATTCTTTTTTATGAAAAACAATTATATCATGTGAAATGATAGGAGTTACAATATCATTTTCTATCCCAGGATTATTTTTTAAAAAATCATCTAGATTCATCCATCATGTATCATGATTCTTATATTCTTTCTAAATAAATTTTCACATAAATTTGAAAAAATCATTCTTCTAAAACTATATGAAAGTAATATAGTTTCACACTTTTAGCATATATTCTCATCATACCTATACAAACTTATCTTGAATCTATAAATATGATATATTGTCTCAACTTGCTCTTTTTTATCTCCATTCAGGTTGAATCGCATCACATTTATGACATCGAGATCAATTTCAGACTACTATCATCCACATCTCCTTTGAACATATAAATTCATTTTAAATGTGATCTCATCATAATAAAAATTATTATCTTATAAATTCATCCTAAACATGATATATTGTCTAATAAACTCAAATATATTATTCTCCCTAAAAAAATAATTCTTCAAAAATCATTTTTTTAATTTATTGTTCTATAAGATTCAACACTTACATCATTATATTTAATTTTTCGTTGAAAAAAATAATTATAGAAACTAATTTTTTAGACTCTAAAAGTCTCTCAAACATCTCTTGCTTCAATCTTATATTTTCTCAATTTAAAGATCAGATTATCCTAATTCATTGATTTTATCACATTTAAAATATGATGTTTTTATCCACAAAAATTATTACACACATTATACCAATCTTTTTATCCCTAGAATATAAATTCATGAAATTTTCATAAATGTTTCACTTGGACAGAACCATATGAGGTGATTAACCCATAACATGAACTAGAAACAACCTTGTAAGCTCATGTATGAACCTTATGAGTGAATTTATCAACCTTAATCTCTATTTTACCTAAGCATATGAGGTCCCATAATAAGGTTTACTGTAACTTAGATGTAATTCTCAATATTACATTGATCATTTTCTGAACCTTACAATGGTTTTTATAAACCATACATGTTGTTTGTTCAAAACATAGGACCAATATTTATCAACCTAATGAATATTGTTTTCCCTACATTATAAATTCAAGACATGGCTGTATTTCTCACTTATCATATAATCACTTCCATAATTCCTCAAACTATCTCAGAACCTATTCTACACTTTAAATAAACTAGAAAACTTTAGTAATATATCAAACCATCATGGAAATTCTTGTTGAATCTTTTATGTTCTGTCAGTATATTAAATATCAATATATACTAACTACACTTTGTTTCAAAAATTAACTTAGGTACCTCCATAATATATAGAAATTCTATATACGACTAAATAATTTATCCAACATTCCTAGTAACACTAGGATGGGTCACCTTAGATATTATCACTTCAATATCCTCATTTAATCTATATTTTATCTTCCTAATGAATAACATTGTGATTTTTCCATTATCCAGTATCAAGAAACTCCTATAAGAGCCATCTGATCCATCTTTATTCATCCTTAATTAATATTTTATAGATAGTGTAATCATAATCATCAACACTTTAAATTAACATAAGGAACATATCATTAATGATATGATGTTATGTATGCTTTCAAAAATAGTAATAAGATCTTATCATTAACCCATAATGCATGGACATTGCCTCAAACATCTTCTAAGGGTGTATTACCACTTCAAAACCCAAAACTTTATACAAAATAACATTCAGATTTTCAAATCATTTATTGAAAAGAATATAGCCATTATCTTCCAAATCCATTTGGGTACTTCAAACTCCCCCTTTGTATTTTTTTTTCAATACCCAATATTCTTCCATGTTCAATGTAACACTTCCCCCTCTAATTGAAAATAACTACAATGGTGAATGTTTTTTATCCTCATTATTTATCCAATTATTTTAAGGTAAGGATATTTCCTCAATTAAAACTTCTTTAACTAAATTACATATTCTCCACATATTGTGAACTTTTATTCAAGATAAAAGTATGGAACAAACAAATTTATAGTAATGAGCTCCATTCAAGTAAACTCTAAGTCAACACGTGTTTACCCCATATAGAAAATAAGAGTAAATTTACCAAAGAATATTTTATTCATGTATATCACTCGATGTGGTACCAACATTGAATTCAACTTATTGGGGTTGTACATAAATATTTTCAATTTTTTTTATAAAAAAACACTCAACTTAAAAACAACACAACCAATTAATTAAAGTGGAACTAAATTTTTAAAAACAAATTAGAAAATTACACCCCATGGTAAAATAATTAAGTATAATCAAAATAGTGATATATATTGTGAAATTATAACTCATATTCGTATATATCATACATTGATCAGATTCCAAATTAAAAAAAGGATAACCTATGGTAGCTTGTACTATTTTGAATGCTTCCCCTTAAGAAATTATCTCCATACCCCATCACCATAGTAGTTTTCCTTCAGAACATATTCTTTAATAATTTTTATACCAGTTTTTTCTCAATAATAGTTGAAATAAATCTTGTGACATGATATAAATGAAATCAATATACCAAATGAAATTATCTCTTTTATAATTGTTTTATTTATATTTATAGACATAATATCCTTCTATAGCTTCTCCATTTCTTGATTTACCTTTAACACCTTTTTTTCTAGAAGTAAAATCGATGAAATATGCAAATAGGTTGAGTATTTCATCACCTATTTAGTTGTAGCAGTAGTTCTGGGACCTTTTTATCTACCAAGTAATTGTTTTCATTTTTACATTGATGTTACTAGTATTATTCATGATTACTTCCTTCTAGATTTTATAGATCTATTTAGGTTTTAGTTAGTATGGTTCACTTCTTATTTAAATCTTCATTTTAGCTAGATTTTGTAATTTTATTTAATAATCATGAAAATTTGATTCCTTTATACTTTTTACTTATATTTAGAATATTCCAACCAATTATGAGACATAATCCTGAATTCCTTTCTCTCATGTTAATTCTTATTCATAGGGGCGGTCTCATACTCTGTAACACCATTTCAGACATTTAGATTCAATATTTCATTTTGTTTATCACTTTACATCCTATTAATTTGAGCCTTCTTAACATTATGATTTTTTGGGCATTACAACATTTATTATAAGAATATAGTGAAAATCAATTTCATACCACTACTCTCATTTCCTCCACCTAGTAGTTCTTAATAATTTATTATATGGTTTTGATCTTTCTGATAGTAAAATATTCATGTTCTATACACCAAATATTTTTATCCTGATTCCATATTCCTTGATATTTAAGGTAGTTTAGGCTTCAAAAAACTATTATATATTTTTACACCATTAAGTAATTTCTCTTGATATATCAGTGATTCTTGTATAATGTGGTCTTTAGATGTTCTGGAATATCAATAATATCAATATTCCAACATAGTAAAATCATAAGTTTCGATGACCCTTTTCTATCAACAAAATTTTCCTATTTTATGTTGTCCATTAAAATGATCTCCTCACTAAATATTAAATTCTGAATACTAAATTATGAATTTTGATCACCTTATGAGAGTTTTTTTCCTAGATTCAAAATACAATATTCTTTATCACTATATTTTGAAATGTAACATACACAAAAAATATACTATATCATGTCTCATTCCTTGGAATCAACATATACATAGGTAAATGAACTAACAATATTAATGGGGATAAATTAAATGTTCCTTCTATAAAAATATTTAAGATAATGTCACTGCCCTATTTATGATGAGGGAATCTTATGGATTACGTAAGTCCCAATGTTCACTACTTCAACCCAAAAAAACTTGTTGACCACCTCTTAAATCCTCAATCTTCATTCCTTATCCAATAGTATCTAGTTAACTATTTTTACAATTCTATAATGTTTTAGTGTCCATGTATTGACCATTTCAAAACTAATTCTGTTTCTATGGCATAGCCTCTATTACCATTTTCTTAATACTCCAAAACATTTTCTAACCATAATCATATTCCATTTCATTTGAGCTCTTTTTATATGATTCCCCTTTTGTATATTATGTCTTCACTAATATTATATTTGTTCCTAATTAATCTCACCAAAAATTATCATGTGGTGTCATTAATAAATGCCATATATAAGAGTGATCCTCCATGATAATTCACTGCCCCCAAAAAACTTTTGGGTTACTATAACAACCAATTTCATGTTATTATAGCAACATTGTACTTGTTTTTGTAATTTTTTTACATATAAAGGATTGAAGAAAGACTATTTTCATTTACAAGTCAAGGATATATACCCACAATTATTGAATCGTGCATCTATTATATTTGGTATGATAGTCTATACCCATGGTTTTGTAAACTGTGGGTATAGATGTATGCCCAAAGTTTAAATAAAACCATGGGTATTTGGGAAATATATAGGGATATACCCACTGTTTCTATAAAACAATGGGTATAGCTATATAACAATTCCTTTTTTGACCATGTTTTATGGAACTATGGGAATAGATTATTCCCACATGGTGAATGATTAAATTGGTAAATTATTATTTATTAGATAATTATTTTTAATGTGAGTTCATAGAGTAAAATTGGTGTCTTTGTGTGTGCCTTAAAATGATTATTAGATTGGAAATGTGGATTTGAGATAGTTTTGGTGTATTTTATTATGTCATTGAGTAAAGACTTGGGACTATGGGGTATACATTTCCCATGAGTTTGAAAATTTAGTAGTTCCATTTTGTGAGTGGTTACATTGGACAATGTATTTCAGGTATGTGTGGGGACATATCATGGGTGTGTTTTAGTGTGTATAATATAAATACCTTATAGATATATTTTAATTATTAGTGGATTTATTTTATTATACTTATCATATATTTTTAAATAAATTATTAGATGACATGTTTCTTATACAAGTTGTATTTGGGAGATGTTTTAAATTTTTCCTACAAAGTTGTATATTCACCCCTACATATAAACATTTATGCATATGTAGATAATGTTTATCTTGATTCAGGTAAAGATAAGGTTTATAATTTTTATAGTTAATCATAATTATGTAGTGGTAATATATGCATACTATTAGATATTAGGGAAAATGTTGAGTCTTGGATTCAAAAGTGATGCCATCAGGGTGCCATGTGGTAATTTTTTCTTGAGTCTTATCTGTATTTATATTTTACTCTTCTATTTTAAGTTTTAATCACCTATTAATCTAATGATACATGGTCATACATTTTTAGTTTATCCTGTATTTGTAACATTCATCATATTGTGTTACAGTATTGTGCTATGTATCTAAATTTTTTAAGTATAAAATCATCCCCATAATTTATTAAATCCCATAAAATTTATTTTTCAGCCTTTTTTTCTTTGGGGATATCACATAAGGTTAGTTTCATTTCATTAAATATCATTCCAATGAGTCGGGTTAGTATGTTATGCCACAGGTTTCATAAATATTTTTCCCTATTTGAGAACCCTTAAATCATAGCTTGTGTAATTATAAAATAAAGTACCTAGAATTATTTATACTGAATGTTCTATAAATATAATATCATCAATATTATTTCCTTGATAACGTTTCCTAATTTAACTATATGTTTTCAGGATTATTATAATTTTAATACCATATTTATTAATGGGTTCTTCCATATTTGACCTTATGTCCTTGTTGTATCTTCCCTCGTAAATAGATTATTATACTATGATATAGAAAAACATGTCAATTATTTTGATAATATATTTTGGAGTTCAAATGATAGATATAATGTACATGGGTATGAATGAAATAACATTTTTTAAAAGTGTGGTCCTAACTATAAAAGATATAAAATGGATCTTCCATGAGTGTTATCGATCTTCATATTATAGTCTTCTATTTTTTATCATTATCTATTACTATAATTATACTTTGTTATACCTTTTTAGTTTTTCATGGCTTTGTAACATTCATCATATTATCTCACTTTATTAAGGTATGCATTTAGGATGTTTTTTAAGAGAAAATCATCCACCACAATACTGTAAATCCCTTGAAAACTTTTTTTATCAACCATTAGTTCCTTGGGGATATCACATAAGGTTAGTTTCATTTAAATACATCCCAATCCAATGGGTTGTGTTAGTATATTACACAAAATATATCATGAATCTTTTTCTCTAGTTGTGAATCCATATACCATTTCTTGATTTAGTATTACTAAAATTTCCCATACCTCATTATAATTAATTTTCCACAAATTGAATATCTTTAATACGATTACCCTGATAATTTTTACTACATTAATTATATATTCTTTATGGATTTTATAATATTTATACCATAATTATAATTACGATATTTTATATTTGACCCGGTGGTATAGTGGTATTTTCCCTCCTACTCAGATTATGATACAACTATGTAGAGAAATATCTTTATCCTTCTGATAAAAGATTTACAAGATTTGATTATAGATATAACATTCATTATTAGTGGGGAATGAGCATTATTTTCAAGAGAAATCTGGATTAAAAAGGATATAAAATAGATCTTTGAGTTTTTAATTCTTCCAAAATTCTATTTAGAATAACATCAAATGATGTAATGTCAAATCTTTTGTTCGAAAATGGGGCACCCAAATATCCCAAAAGAAAGTGTATTATATATATACCATGTCTATCATCAATATAATTAGATTTACTACAAGATAATTTTTTCAAAATATATATGATACTATTAACTACATTTATTCATTTCCCACTCTGAAAATTATAATTGTTAATGACTCTTCAAATCAATCAGTTTAATTTCTAAAACTATTGAAGAAGAATAGATTTTCATCTATAAAGAATAAAATTTATATTAAAATGAATCTATACATGAATATTATTGGGTTACATAACCCTATTTATACTTATTAATTTATTTTTATACTTAGAACATTTTATGTTAGGATAGATGAAGTCATTGAAATTGGATCACCATATCATGATCCAACAGGAAGAACCCAAAACATTTATCCTAAAGGGATATCATTATACATAATATAGATAAGTATTTATATAAGAGTCTACATACCATTTTTTATAAGAAACACCACCTAATAACATTAAAATTAATGTTACATTACATTAGGTTATAGGAATTCACAATGTTGATCTTCATCATTATAATAGATGCTACCACATTCCATTCAAAATTCACTAACATTTCTATAGCTTGGAAAATCACCCAAAAAATGATCCTATATTACTTGAATACATAATGTTCATATAAGACATGGTGATATAATAGAGAAATAACCTTTCATAGAGGACTGTTTTTCCAAAAGTGTAAGAAAATTAGACAAGATAATGGAATGTAACTGGCTGAATTTTCATTCATGGACCCCCTTGAAAATGAGAATGAGAACTGTACCGATGGAAACTATATTAATAGGTCCAACACTAAAATAGTCTTAAACTACCAATTTTAGGTCATATTTTATGTGGTTTCATGATTCAATTGAGATGTATTTGGGAAATCTATCATGACCTGTGGATCTATAAGGATTAAGACATTTGATAGTGTCAATTAATTATTTTTTTTATAAAAAGGATTTCAATAAGTAATTTTCATATTACTCCATTGAGTTCATAATGTTGTAATAAAATATATAATTATCTTCATTAGGAGATTATAACTATCTCACATCTTGATGGGTTTTGAAAGAAGGTCCCTAAAATGGGAGAATACACTTTGTCTAGTAAAATCCACAACATTGGAGAAATAGCCATCCTTAAGCTACAAGTTGAGTCTCCCTATAAATTTATTCTCTATTATGTATGTATAGAAACACACTATATCTTTATCTCCATAATCCATCCATATAATTATAGAAACAACTCATTCCTCCCTCTATTTTCCATGACACCGCTAATTTGGATAAAACATTTACTAAATAAATGAAAGAAAATATCATCATCCAGTCTTTCCTACATCGATAATCAAAGTAACAATATTTATGTTGATTATATTATAGATATGTAATGGTTTTATACTAATTTGATTCCACTCTATAATGTATAGAATTAATCATATGATTTTTTTGGGAATATTACCCATTTATAACCACTCTTGGGTGGACATTAGGAGTTCTAGAGGAGAGTCATAAATGAATTATCTTGAATCCATCCTTTGGAGGATGGAATGTTCTTGTCCAGAATTATAGAACAAAACATATGAGGAAGTAGTACATAATTGGTGTACAATGGCTGGTCAATATAGAATATAGGTGTGTGTTAGAATCAAATAATTTGTTTGTAGTTATCTAAACACAATACCAACAAACTCTAAATTCTAAAAATTCCATACTCATTTAAAAAAATAAGAATCTCATCTCTAGTGAATCCTATATCAATGATATTAATGTTATTAATAAATCCAAGATATTTATATTTATATTTTATCATATGTACTCTTTATTTTTTTTAATCAAATAAAGTTTTGTATATATTTTACCACCATTGACCCAACAATAGAAACCAGGTTTACAAAAAATAACTTCTCAAAAATATCTTCTCAATATCCTACAAAACATTCTACATATAAAATGTATGTGAAGAATGAAATTGAAGATTCAGTGACCTTGATAGAAATATTTTGGGATGAAATTTTAATTAACTCAATATACATTTTATATTTATATAATTATGAAACTTTACTATTAACTAGAATACTATGTATTTAATTAGCTATATGTAGTTTGAGTAATAAATCCTTGATAAAATTATCCTAGTGTATCAGTTATAGAATATATTATAAAGGGTTGCAGTTATGCTTCATTAGTTTTGGAATATAATCGTTATTTACTAAGAATAATATTACCACATGATTAAATATTTAGGAGGTAATTAGGGACAAAATGATTGGAACGACCACAAACATATTAAACCCTGTTTGGAGGTATAAAAAAATACCCACACAGGGATTATAAATTTAGTATGTGATCATTACCCTTTGAGAAGTGGTGGTTTATTGATATCCTTTATATAAATGTAATATGAAACATATTTAAGAAAACTACAATAAGAATAAAACCACAATTAAATTAAAATACTAGAGACATGAATCCTTTATCCACATTGTTCTCATTGAGTATCGTATATAATGTTATAAATTTGGAAAAAATGAAAAACAATAGAAATATATTAGACATTTCAATATTTATTTAAATGAATAGGATGAATTTATCTAGATTTATATGTAAAAATATAAATATGAATGAAATATGAAAATTATATATATAGTCACTATAAATATAGTCATGGTATATATCTTCATTGTATATACAATTATCAAATATGTACATTTAAGTTGTTCGATTATTAGTAATAAATTCAATGTAATATAATTCAAATATAATAAAAAATTAGAGAATTAAATAAAAATAAATTATTATATATATATATATACAGATATTTTTTACATACTATTATTATTATTTTCATAAATAATCAATAAATGACTTTATAAAAATGAAAGGAATATTATAATAGCTAATAAAAATTGATTAGTTAGAGAATAAATAAATAATTTTAATGGGATGTGTTTTAAATGATTTAATCTTATGAAATGTTAATTTTTATCAATGAATTGTTATGTTTTAATGTTTTGTAGTTTTATATAAATAATTGAAATTGAGTAATTTTAAAGATTATGCTAATTAATTTTTTAATTTTATAAACACATATATTTACACACAATTTATTAGTAATTGATATCAAATATGATTAAGAAAACACAATGTTTTAAAGGTAAATTTTTCTATAAAAAGGTGTTTTCTATGTAAATTATATTCCAATTTAAACTTAAAATTTATCATATTTAAAAATTAAATTAGATTAAGTGATGTTAGAAATATTAATTATTACCTTTATGTTTAGAAAGATGAAAAATTTAATTTTTTATACATAAAATGAATATACCAAAGGAAAATTTGGGTTATCACTATATAAGTTAAATGATGAAATATTGTCTAAAATAACGTGTAATTCCATAATTTTTATTTATATATATATATATTTATTAATAAATTATGTGTTTTAGGGGTTTCAATAGCCAGCTAAATTATGTTCTCCACTTTTTGACCACATTATTTTTAAAATTTGAAACCTATATATAAAGGATTGAATGTTTTTGGAAACTACACTCAAAACTATTCTATAAATGGACCCATTATATACCCAACCAAGACCTCCATTTATATTTCAATGTTGGAGGCTAAAAAGCATTCATTTCAAAAGAACCATTGTCTAGATACTATTTATTAATCAATGTGTCTACGTTATTATCTAACCTTTTATATTACCATTTAATATATACTCTTTATAAATATAATTACATCATTAATTATGTTCTATTGAAATAATTTTCCTTCTATGAATATTATATTTACATTATATAGTTCGATACTGTGACTCATTAATTAGTATAACATGTTATTGTTTGGTCTAGTTTAACATCCTACATGAATAATGTTTTACTACCTCCACAGTTTCCATCATGAAATAATATAAAAACTATACTATTTTAAAACTAATTTATTAAAAATTATTAAATTTTATGAATATTTTTATGTAAGGATGATAGAAGAAAATGAATGATCATAGCGTAAATTATATTTATAAGTAAATTACTATAAAATTTCACAATGGATTCTATTCCTTCAAATAATAAAAAAATCCATCAAAATATCATAGAAATAAATATATTGGTAAAAAAATATTTCCACAGCCTAATTAATCTCAGAATGATGAACTTGTTTCTAAGGAAATGGAACAACATCTCCATTAAGAAAAAAACTGAAACTATCAAAATTACCAAAATATATTTATTAAAATAAAAAATTACCACACAATTCATGTGTAATAAATTATTATTATTGAAGATAATAAAATTTAATTTAAATTAATAATATTATAAAATATTTTATTAAATAGGTTTTTATTATATTTGATGTTAAATCACTTTCATAGAAATTAGAATTAAAGGTAACAATTTTGATACCTATCTAGTTTTTAAATCATGATTATTTATTACAAAACACCCATATATGTAAATTTCATATTCTTTCACACTAAATGGTCATCTATATTATTCTTATATAATTATTCCTGGTTATTACATTTATTCCTTCCCATTTTTTGTTCTAAATGGAATTGAATTAATTCTTACAAAATGTTCTGAATCCATATCTTCCTTTCGATTAGGAATATTTCTTACATATGTCTATATTGACTATATTATTATATGGATTTCATTTTCTATAATTAAATGATATCTTAGCATAATTTTATTTGAATTTTTAATTTATTCATATTTTTAACAGAATTATTTTAAATTATATCCACACTGGCCACTTTTTATTGACATCAATTTCTTCAAAGAAGTCTTAAAATAATATAAAATTTTTATATCTTCAACACAAATGAATTTTAAAAATAACATATTCATATTATTGATTAATAATTCTTCCACAATTTAATGGTTTTTATAGTATTTTTAATCACCTTGTTTTATAAAATATTTTCTTTTAAATTAAATATTGTATAATATACCCATGGTTGTTTCTATTTTTTTCAATTTAATTATTAATTCTCCTAAAAAGTTTTATTAAATAATTTCAAGATACTTTAATGATTATTATGCTTCACTGGTGCTACTTTATTAGGTTGACCTCCTGTCTATTTTCCATCCTAGATTATAGAGACATTACATGTGAATAGACCACATCAGATGTGTGGGCTTTGAAGATTCGGTGCAAGGAACTTAAAAATTCAATGAACTTTATTATCAGGTGCATAATGAACCAAGTTATTCATATAGATAAAAACATACCACAAAAAGGCATCAATCTTGTTTCTTAGTGTTTCTGCTGCAATAGTCTGCAAGGGCAGTCCATTATACACCTGTTTTTATTGAGTGATTGGGCAGAATGTTTACAGAATTCTGTGGGGTTCCCAGCATGGTTGAGGGGAATTATGTCTCAGATTATATTTCATGATGACTAAAAGGTGTGTGTTTATTACAACATGAGGTTCATGTTCTTTCCCTCATCTAGTTATGGTTTTCTGGTGCATCTGGGAGGCTCATAACATAGCAAGGCAATGTGATTGTGTTAGGACCACTTTGTGTATAATATGTATTTGATGTCAACAGTTTTCAATAAAGGGAAAAATGAACAAGGAACTCCAAATTAAATTGAGATTGGGTGAAGTGATTATTCCTATAAAATTATTATGGATTCATAGCATTCAATTCCATGCTTGGGAAATTATCTATATTGACAAATCAGACGATTCATTTAATAATATTAAGTAAAATGAACTTGTGTCAAAGGTGACAATGTTTACAACATTTATGTATCATCTATTAAGGAAGATTAAATATTCTATGTCTGATCATTCAAAAATTAAATGAATTATGCGATTTTCATGAAGTGTAGAAGATGAGAGAATGAATAGAAGAAGAAGTGTATCCACGCATGGAATTTGATTTACTAGGTGGCCATGCATTTCATTTCATGTTAACATTTATGTTAATAGTAATTTTTATTGTCATTATTAAAAAATGGGAAAACCCTCAACCTAGCTAGCCAGCTTCATTCTAAGGCACATGCTAGACCACTGGAGTCAACTGCACTCAAAGGAAGGCTGTCTAGTCTAGACCATGAGTGGAAGGGCCATATATAGGCCTGAAAGAGTGCACATGGCTTGGTCTGTGCATAGATGGACCGAATCCTAGGAAAAGGGTGGGTGCAGAGTGCCCCTATAGAGAACATGGTATGGTGTGATACAATGGAGTGAGAGGGAGTAATCTGGGTAGTGGTTGGAGCACTTTGGTTGATATACTGCATGCCACCCGCATTTCGGTTTTGATGTGGGATAAGAAAATAAGATATTTTTCATCGATTAAAAATTATGGAAGGAATCTTGTACATCCATCTAATCTAAATCTGTGATCTAATCTTATAAAATCACTACATATTCTACTCAGATGTTTGAAAATGTCTTGTTTGATGCTCCCATAGTTTTGGTTTAAGAGAGTCATTTTATTCCTCCCGCCATTGTATGTTGGTACCACTGTTACTCACTAAAGATGATGAAGATGACTTGATCACCATGGACGACCACTGGATATCATACGAGGATCATGTTGGTCATTAGATCGAATCAAGATCATTCATGCATGCACCAAAATGGTGAAGTTCAAAGATGGACAAGGAAAACAAAGTTGTTGGGGGCCACGTGGATTTTAGCATGGATTTAAAACGGGATACATGCGATCTTAAATGCACGAATAAAGATATTTTTTCACTCATTTGAATAAGAAACACACCACAACTCTCAGTATATCTTTTACATAGATTTTAAAATATTTAATATTGAGATCCTCATGTGTTTAATGTGACCTAGTTATGGCATATCTCATGGGATTTAAACATGGTGAACACTATGATATTCAACTATAAAAGGATCCACACTGAGATGAGAAGATATAGCTGCTCCTATAATTTGAGAGCTCTCATTTTTCATGAAAAATTGAGCATCTATGTGCTACTATATTACAAAAGGAAATAAAATAAACCTTTATCCCTCTGGATCTCCAAAGGGAAGATCCACAGACCTTCAACAAGTGCAACACACTCTTTAAGTGTCTTATAAAAAGGATGACCCGTGAACCATCTGCTTTCATAATTTTTACAAGAAAAAGGAAACTAGTTCTCTCAAACCCTCACTATGATTTGCGAAGGCCATCTAACTATGATCCAGTTCTTGAGTTTCACTCTAAATATGCTTTGTGTAGAGGAGGAGCCATTTACACCATGCATGAAGAAGAACTATGATTTTACAACCTTCAAAAAGTTAAACAAACTCCTATCTAAACAAATTATAGAAACATCTTATAAGGTTTTGTTTTTGATGAAGAAGGAGATTATATGGTGATGGTTTGTATGTTTATGCATACACGCATGTGTATGATTTGTAGTAACTCATGGGTTGTGTGTGCATGCAAAAGAATGAAGAAGCTTGTGTGTGTTCACATGTAAAGAGGATGTGCAAAGGGCTACACCCATTTGGGTTCGTGTTTTCCTTGCGATTCATATGTATAAAAAGGAAGATAAGAAGTGAAGATTGTGTGGTTTTTTTAGAATACATCATGCATGCACTCATCTCCAAGAATTAATTACAGCCTAACCAAGTGCATATAGAAAAATATAAAGGGCAGAAGAGAACAATTCATTTTTATGTGAAAAGATTTATACCCATTAGTGTTTTCACACAAGATAATAGAATATGAGACTTCATGAACTCATGCATGCACATTCACACATGAAGACGCTTAAAAGAAATAATCAAAATAGTGTGTGTAGGTGTGTAAAAAATATGAAGAAGTGGAAGGTAAAAGTTTAAAAAAATTGATACATTCATGATCTCATTAATATATTGAAAGAAGAAAGAAGAATTAATTATGATGATTCCAGGTAAGATTATCTTTAGTGTTTGAACAATCACATAGGTGTATGTGATCCTTGACCTGAAAGAATAAAAAGTTCAAGTAAAATTGGTTGTTTCACTAAAGAAGATGAAAGAAGAAGAATTAGTGCATTTGGTTTATTACTAGAGAAGAAGAGAGAATAAGAAATGAGAGTTTCTTGCCTATTGATTGGAAAGTAACCAAGTAAAGATCACTAAATAATATCAAGATCATAACCTAACTTTGGAATAAGGATGAAGACTGTCTCTATAGATTGTATAAAGAACAAGATAGAGGATGGAAGAAGAACTAGGTTATCCCCAGTTCTAGGAAGTGGATTGTTCCCCCCAACCCCCAATGTCTATGGACTTAGAAGGATTATTTTCATGGACAATGTACTATAAAATTTATCACATTATATTGTAGAATCCATTCAATTACCATTCCCTGATATGGAAAGGATGTATCTTCTATTATTGAGTAGTGAACCTTGTTAAAATATCATGTGCATATTTTTACTACCTTCTATTATTACATGTGACAGGGAAAACAGAATAATAAAATCATGATTTTAACAGGTCTAGAGGTAAAGGGATAAAAATTTGGAATTAAAGTTAAAATGTCCCTCACACTGATATACCCTCCCTCTCAGGGATAGATATATCCCACACTAGTCATCTCAATAGCTATCAGAGGGCACAATTCACCACTGTTGGATCCTCTATAATGAAGATATTATATTTTGAAGACATGAGTTTCATTACTAACTCAACAATGAATTTAATTTTGGTGATGATTCAGTTATATCTGAGTAGAAAGACATATCTACAAAGACCATGATGAACAAGAAAAAGAAAGAGAAGGGAAAGTTGATGAAGAAGTCCCTCTTATCTAAAGAAGAAGAAGTATCTGGTTCTCCATACTATGCTAACAATAAAGATATATCAGTCTTGGAATTTAATGATAAGGTGCCTCATGTTTCTTCTAGGAATATGGATAATCTTTCTATATCAAGTGATCAGGAGGTATGCGTTAATACATTCGAAAACTGTTCTCATGATGAAAATGTCTACCACAAGTGGTGATGATCAATCTACAACCTCTCAAGAATGATCTGTTGATAGATTAAGAGTTATTCTTCATGGTATTCCTAAAGAAATTGAATCCCTGGTTTTTAGAGTATTTCAATGTATACATGAATATTTCACCTAGCTAGAAGAAGAAAATGAAGTTTTGGATAAGGGTTTGCAAGAATCTTTTTGAATATCTAAAGCTATCTAGATAGGTTGTAGCCTTTGAAGCAACAAAGAGGGAACTTGAAATGAGTTCCTTAGAATGGATCCAAGATGATGATGATAAATATAGAGTCATTGAGACTCTAAATAGGGAGATCCATGCACATGAATATGAGATAAAAATGAGAACTAATGTGAAAGAGATATAACTAAAATAAAATTCCCAGAGGATGAAAAAACTTGAATCTTTGTTACAAAAAAAATTAAAGATTAAAAAATATGAATTTGAAGGAATGATTTAATATTGTGAAGATAAGATTAATATGATTTAAGATGAGTAAGTCACCCTCAATATGAAATATCTATAAAATGAATCTGGGCTGACCAATCTTGAGAAGACACATATTCTGACATCACAAAAGAATAAAATAGTTGATGCTGGTACTCAATGTTCCTTGGAAGATTCTACTATCAAATTAAATCCAAAATGTGACAAGGAGATCATGGCTTCACTCAAATATCAATTATAAGAAGTTGAGAAAGAAAAGGTACCATCCATACCATCTTTTATTCCAATTTTAAAATGAGTTTCCATAAGCAGTGCATGTTGTGAGAAAATTTATAAAAATAGTTTTGATGATGAAATGTGATAATAAACCTACCACCTTGACTATGTTGGATTGGAAGAAGAAGTCGGAAGATGACTCCCCACAGAGATCACAACACATCCAGAATACGGTCCACCAGTATAATACAGAAGATATGAAAAAGTCAAGATTTTTTGTTCAATGATGGTGCTACAATAGATTTGGTCATCTTGCATTGGATTTTTGGTACAACCCCTTAAATTAAAAAGCATATGGAAAGACTTTATTAAGGGGTAGCAAGCTAGAGTAGATAAAGAAACATCCATAGATCAATAAGAATTTGTATACTGCTAAAAGATTTGGATTTCTAGATAACATCCATGATGTATACAATAAGAGTGGTCATAAGGTTGGTACATGTTCATCTCGTCTTGTATCAAAAGATGATAAAAAAATAAGACCGTAGAAGATGGCTATGAAAGAATAAGAATCCTTGGGAAGTAGTTTAAAGAATTTTTTAAAAACTAATTCTTCAAATAAGACTACAAGAATGAAAGGATAGAAGTACTTTGATTCTAAATCTTAGTAGTTTAAGGGTGGTTCATCCAAAATATCTACCAAGAAGGATGAAACTCTAAGGAATCCATGTAGAAAATCTATTCTTTCTTTCACAGTTCCAAATGAAATTTTAGTTATCTTTCCAGAAGATTTGGAAAAAATAGGGAAATTTGAATATGCACACACTAATGCTAGTTGAAAAGGAAATGGAATGATTGTACAAAATAAAAAAGATCTATTTGTGAGGTGCAACATGGTTTGTCACACAATTATAAATTAAATTACATTTATTCTAACTCAAGAATAATTGTTCAAGAAGATGAATGTTTCACCAAGAGATTCTAGTTCTCTGAAATCTTTTGAATAAAGAAGTCTTACACACAATGAAATGAAAGAATTTATAAGATCCAGACAACCACAATTTCAATTGAAGATCAAATGTTCATGTGTAAAGAAAAGATCATCTTGGTTAAGAAAACCATCTCAACCTTACTATTCAAATTAATATAGCATGGAGGATCCTCCTAATTCCATTAAATATTTTGAGTATTGTATTTGTGTTTCTAATAAAAGGAATTGTAGTTGAAAAAAACTCTCAGGGGGAGAACCTGAGAAGTAGTGAGTACTTTCAACACATGATTGAGATATTGAAGTAGTTTCCATACTTGGAAGATTATTAAATTTATACTCAAATATCAATTTGATGAAGGACCGCCTTTGATAAAGATTATGATGAGTGTTTTCCTTGAGGGGGAGAAAAATGAAGATGCTTCTAGAGTTATCATTTAAATAATTATCTATTTTAATTAATCTAGAAATATCTTGAAGATCATGTCATTGGAAAAGGTATGTCATTTCCACATCTCTCAGCCTTGGTTACTCATAACAATGATCATCTTAAAAAGGAAGAGTAATTGAAATAATCAATGTCATAAGAATAATGGTAGTTTCCCAAGGTCACTTATTCTACCAATTTAAATTGAATGTTTTTGATCCATTTGTTGAAGTGAGTATAGGAGTTTTAGGTTGATTGTTCCTAAAATGATTTCATATCATAACATAGAATGAAAGTGGAAATACCATTGAATATAAGTAAACGATTTCTCATATCATGAGTTATCATGATCATATGATAATGTATATCATTGATGTCTAAACCATATCCTCTTTTTTTCTACATCAAGAACATCTCAAGTACACTTAGAGTAAATCTATGGATGACATATTGATTAAGTATGGAGTGATATCATTTTATCAGGAACATTTTATATCTTTTCAATAAGGTGGAGAGAAAGTGAAATGAAATTTTAAAACTGAATGGTGGAGGGAAATAAAAGTAAAGGAGAGATAGAGGATTCATATTTTTATATGAACACATTTTTTTGAGAGAACTTTTATGTATTTCAAACAAATACAAAGGGGGGGATTGTTGGGAAAACATTGTGTATAAGTTGTATTTGTTGTCAAAAGTTTTAAATAATGATAAAAATTAATAAGTAACTCCAAAGAGAATTGAGATTGGTTGAAGTGACGATGCCTATATAATTGTTATATATTCACAGCATTGGATTCCACACTTGAAAAAATCTCTATGGCGAAAAATCTTACGATTGATGAACTGATCTTAAGATAAAAGAACTTGTGTCAAAGGTTAAATAGTGCTTACAACATTGAAGTATCATCTATTGAAGATGATTGATGATTATAAGTGTGATCATGAAGAAATTAAAATAATTATTTTATTTTTAGAAAGTGGAGAATATGAGAGAATGAAGAGAATAATAAGGGTGTCCATGCATGAAATTTGATTTACTAGGTGTGCATGAATTTCATTTCATGTTAACATTTATGTTAACACCATTTTTTATGGTCTTTACATAAAAAAATGGACAAACCCTCAAGCTAGCTATCCAGCCTTCACATGAGGCACATGGGGGACCACAAGAGTGAACTGCGCCCCAAGGGGGGTCTTCTAGGCCAACCAGTGAGTGGTAGAGCCATATATAGGCCCGTAGGAGCACATAGGGAAAGGAAATTTCATAGGTGGTATGAAGACGACACAAATGGTGGGTGAAAAGAAAAACCATATTGAACACAATATGGGGTGGTTATGTGGATGGATAGAGAGAGTAAATTGGGAACTAGCTAGAGTGATTTTGTTGATATACCGCATTCCACCTTTGTTTCGGTTTCGATGTGGGAAAATTAAAGCAGATACTTTTCACAGTTTAAAAAACAGAGAAGGAATCTTGGTCTTACATATAATTTTCACCTGTGATCTAATCGGGTACCATCATCACATCCACTCCTCGTACATTTTAACGTGATTTGTTCCATGCTCCTACGGTTTCTGGATTAACCATGTCATTATCTTCCTCTAATCACTGCATGTCGGTGCCACTATTAATCACTAGAGCTGATAAAGATGACTTAATAACCATAGAGGACCACTCTATATCATATCAGGATCATGTGGGTCAATATATCGAATTGGGACCATGCATGAAATTGCATTTTTATGCATGTAATGAAATGGTAATGTTTGAAGATGGCCAAGGAAAAGCAATGTTTCCGAGGGCTACATGGATTTTATTTTGGATTTAAAACGAGATACATGCAATTTTAAATTCATGCATGAAGAGATTTTTTCACTCGTTCGAAAAGTAAACACAATGCGACTCTCAGAATATATTTTATATAGATTTGAAAATCAATGAATCTATGATCCTCAGGCGTTTAATTGGTCCTAGTTATGGCATATCTCAAGGGATTTAAACATGGTAAAGGATATGATCTTCACCTATAAAAGGAGTCTCACCAAGACAAGAATATTTTTCTTCTCCTATATTTCAATAGGTCATGTTATTATTAAAAAAGAGAATATATATGCTATTGTATTGTGAAGTGATAGAAAAGAAGATGTGATTCCTATAGATTTGTGAAGAGAATATACACAGACCTTCAACAAATGAAATGCACACTTGCAGTGTCTTGTGATTTGGAAGAGCTGTTAACCATCTAGTTTCACAAAGCTCATTGTAAAAATGCAACTGGTTCTCTCAAACACTTATTGTGCTTTGTAAAGGTCATCTAATCCTGAGCCTGTGATTTAGTTTCACTCTCATCGTGCATTGCAAAGTGTCTAAGCGGTGCACCCCTTGCATGAAGAAGAACTGTGAATCCATGACCTTCACAAAGGTAAACACCCTCCAATATAAATGACATATATACACTATTTTTAGGGGATTATTTTTGAAGAATAAGGATCTTTCACAATGATGGACCATATTTATATGCATACACGCATGTGTATGATTTGATGAAACATGTGGGAAGTGTTTGAATGCAAAAGAAATAAGAAGATTTTATGTGTGCACATGTGAAGATTCTGTCCAAAGGGATAAAAACATTCATGTTTGTCTTTCATTGTGATTAATATACATAAAAAAGTAGGAGAAGAAGTGAATAGTGTGTGGTCAGTTTGGTTGAGAATACATCATGCATGAAATCATATCCAAGAATTGAGTACACACAAACGAAGTGAAAAAAGATGAATATAAAGGGAATAAGAGAATATATAATGTGTGTGTACAATGATTTATACACATTAGGGTTTTCACACAAGAGATAATAAGAGGAATGTTCATGCACTCTTTCATGAACATGCACACATGAAGACACTTAAAATAAAGAATCAAAACAGTGTGTGCACGTGTATAAAGAAGATAAAAAATGGAAGAGGAGAGTTCAAAACAATTTCTACAAGAATGATCTCATTAATATATGAAAGTAATAAAATATAATTATTAAAAATAATGACATGTAAGATAATATTTAGTGTTTGAAAAATCACATCGGTGTATGCAATCCTTGAAAATAAAGAAGAAAAAGTTTAAGTGCAGTTGCTTTTTTCACTAAAGAAGAAAAATGAAGAATAAGTAGTGTAGTTGGTTTTACACTAGAGAAGAAGAGAGAAGAACAAAGGAGATTTTATTACCCAATTATTTGAAAGATACCAAGTGAATATAACTAATATAGATCCAAAGAAGAACCTACCTTTTTAAGAAGGAAGAAGACTATCTCCATAGGCAGTATAATGAACCAGCTAGGGGTTGCAAGTTGAACATGGTTATCACTAGTTTAGGGATGTGTATTTTTTCCCACCCCATATAAAGTGTAGGGACTCATATTAGATAAAGGAATGTTTTCCAATCCAATCCACTATAGCAGTTATCACATTATAGTGAATAACACATTCACTTGTCATTCCCAGACATGACAAGGATCTGGATTCTATTATTGAGTAGTAAACCTTGTAAAAATATTGTTTATATATTTTTACAACTTTATATTATTTCATGTGACAGGGAAAAAAGAATAAAAGAATCATGATAATAACAATTCAAGAGGTACAAGTGATGAAATGTTAGAATTTAAGTTAAAAAGTCAGCAACACTGATTCACCCCCTCTGAATGATAGGTATATCCCAAACAGGTCCTCTTGAATCGTCCGTTCATCCTGTACCTATTGATCCGGTGGAATTCACTGATATTGGAGTCAGTTCTTCTAATTATAGGTGGGTAAAATTATATTATTCTTTCTATGTTTCTCCCCATGAATCCTGTGGCTGTAGGTGCTTCTCAGGCTGTGCATGGTGTTTTGGTCCGCTTGATCCCACCTGCCATGGGTAAGAAATTAAATGTGGATGGATCTTTCAGGGTTTAGATGATGAAAGGAGGTGGTCTTGTGAGAAATAGTAATGGATTAGTTATTCTTGGTTTCAAAACATTTCATGGTCTTGAAAATTCCATTGGTGTAGATGTATGATCCATACTCTTTGGCCTCTATATTTAGGAATAGTTTAACATTATGGTCGAAGATATTTAATCAGACTCTAATGATCTAGTTTGGATTTTCTAAGGTACATAGGACCCTCTTTAAAAGTTGTATTATTATTTCAGTAAGTAAAAATCGTTTATAATTAAGGAAAGTAGTCTTGGTCTTGTATGGAGAGTGAAACACCATTTGGTTGATGGGTTAGCTCGTGAAGGTAGATTAGAATATGGATTTATTATTTATAATTGTGTTAGATCTATACCTATTTAATGCATGGATGCTATCAAAGAGACACTCTGGGGTGCACCATTTTAGGCCTCCTTGAATGAATTCCCTCATTTTTGTCGTTTTTTTTGTTGTTTTATCATTGTTTTCTTTTATTTTATATCTTTTTGGGAAATAAAAATTCAACATTCAGTCACTCATAAAACACATTTAATTTTAATAGGTAAAATATGGTGTGATTATAAATATTTTCATGTTTATGTGACACAAATATATATATATATATTTTTCATAATATGATATGGTTTTTAATTATAACCTTCTATTATATTAGTTAATGTTTTATATCTCCTGACATTAGGATATATAGGTGTTTATCGCAAGTCCAAAATATTATGGGATGCTAGTGGTTAACCCAAGTCTACTTTGTTATGGGTAGGATATTAGCATATTATATTATGATATAAATGCCTATGTGGTTAACATTCAAATATACTATGATTTTTAAACATATTATTCTAAAATATTAAAATTTAATGAAACATGCATAAATTATGTTCTAATGGGTCATGATTGTTGAGTCTTTATTCAACACTCCTAAGACTCATTTATTATATTATTCCAAAAAGCTCATGTCCCGAATAAATATGTTTATCTCAATTTTATTGGTTATCGGTTCCTAATTTTATATTCAAGTCCATTTATTATATTCTCATACTCATATGTACGACTTATTCTCCGTTATCATCTTTAATTTAAATCTATTATGTTTACCCCTTACTAAGCCTTTGAACAATACTATTATTATGTTATCATTTTTATATATTATGGGGAAGATTATTACATATGATAGGTCTATATGGTTATTTTTTGTGAAACATATTTATGGGAAATGTTGAAAAATTGTTGTAAAATAAGCTGAATACATATCTTGTATCTAAAGACACTAAACCTATAAGCTATAAGAGTTTTTATTATGACATGGATTGAATAATAAAGTAAAATGATGTATTCTATATATATATTATTCTTAGATCATGTTGAATTCCTTATTTTATATGGTTTAAATTAACTCTATACTTAACTGTAAATTGAGTAATGTTGTTGATAGAAATGTGAAATAGTTATGATTACTACTCGCACTAACATAAATCATATAATGTTTTTAATATTGAAAACATATAAATAAAATATCTAGTTTCAATGATTTTTGAAAATATGATTATTATATACTAATAAAAAAATATATTAAAAAGAGTGATAACATTTTTTTCTTTTGTTCCTTTGTTATTTTATTGTAGTCTGGAGGTCTTAGTTTTAATGAGAGTACAATAAAGGCCCAAAGGAATATCTTTTTCAGTTTTTTTTATTTTTTATCATTTTAGAATGAAGATTTCAGGGTATTAGAAATTATTATTAACAATCCTTCAATGAATAATTTCTCTTGAAAGTATTGTTCTATTATGATCATTTGATCCAAGAGGTTCTACCAAAAAACCTTTTCTTATGAAACTAATATTTTGATCCTCTTTATAGCTTGAATATTAAAGAAATTTGGTTTTAGAGATATTAACACTTATATTTTTATTGAATATTTTTTACCATACTTCATGATTATTTATCTAAACCCTTTTAAAATGGATACATCATATAAATTATATTTTATATTATTTTCATTTTTATTTCTCCGTTTAAATTTATATAAAATTAAAATATCCAATTGCTTGTTTCATTATTTTCAAATGTAATTGTGTATTTCTTGTTTATTTTAATTTATAATTCCTTTACCTTAGATATTTTTAATATTGTTTAATAGTTTTTATATAATTTTTAGTTGATTCAAATTTCTCATTATGAACTATCAAATTTTAATATGTGATTGTTTTATGATATTTTTAAAATTATCGTTTCACCCCCTCTTATTGATTCATACACTTGAAAAACTACGGGCTTTATCATATAGATATATTTTATTTTGTATCTGATTTCTAATTAAGAAGGATTATAATATATTTTATGTAACACATTATTAATTTGAGATAATAATAAAAAAAATTATGCATTATGAAGAACTACATAATGAATATCACCATAGGATAGTGTACTTTAACCACTGGTGGATATAACGAAAAATAGTTTCCTTGAATTAGATAAAGTATAAAATATTAAATTATGGAATAATAGAGAATGAATCTAGATTCACAAAAAAATAAATTCATTTTCTCTATCAAAAAATAAAAAATGACTAATAACATTATTTAAAATGGTAAAGGATTTAACCATAACTAGTTTGGAGAGTCATTATTTAAAGATAGTACAATCACCACATTTGATGTAGAAGAGCTCTACATTTAAAAAAATATTTATTATATATATTAAAACAAAAAAAACAAAAAATAAAGAGAATGTACAAGATATAGATTCAATATATATCATGTGTGGAAAAGAAAAGTAATGAAAGGAATTTAACATAAGTATTTTACATGATAAAAACCTCTTTTAACCCCTGTACAAGGAAAGAAGACCACCCCCAATATAGTTTAATATAATAATGAAAAATTATAATGTAATATATAATATAAAATATAATTAACAATATCATAGAAACATTCCTAATGTTATGTTATTGTATCTGCAAGACTCATGGTGAATGTCAAACCATGTAAATTATATATTTTATCAATTAGGTAGGTTGTGAATTATTACCAAGAAATGTAAAATATATAATAAAAATAAAATAAATAATAAATGAAATGAAAATAATTAATCTAAGGGACTTAGAGACCCAACATTACAAAAAGTTCTTTTTCATGATCTCATGAATGAATGATATAAACATTTAATGTCAAAGTAACTCATTTCTTCTTCATTTTATCCATCCATTAAACACACATGTTCTAGGATAATTTAATCACATATATTTTTGTATTTTTCAGAATGTGTATGTAGAAAATAATGTTATAAATATTCAAGAATGCTGAATTTTGATTCATTTAAGAAGATATTGTTTCAGGGAGTTTTTGGAAATAGTTTTGTAATTGTTGTGAAAGTTTAGAAGAAAAGAAAAAGTTTATATAAAAATAACATGAAATGTAATAAATCCCATAAAAGAAATATGTAGGATAGTTAAATAATTATTCAGAGTCAAATATAGAGTAAATCAAAAAATATAGTGAAAAAATTAAATAGGATGATGAATATTTTATATCAGGGAGTTTGTAGGGAAAATGAAATAATTATATAAAGGAGTTATGAAAATAAATAATTTTTCACAATAATTCTAGTGTTCTATAATTATACGATTAAATCACACAGAGGAATAATTAAATTAATGAATTACATGGTGGTTCAATTCAATGAATGAATTTTACAAAGGTAAAATTCAAAAAATGATGACATGTAAGAATAGAGATTTGAATGAATTATTTGTAAGAATAATTTCGTGAAATATTTTCAATAAGGAATGATTCAAAAAAAATTTTTGTACAAGCCTTATCATTTCTTAGAAATAGGTTATTTGTTCAATGGATATGAAATATAATTATTTTGTATCCACCACAAGGATTGAATAGGGTGATGAATTTTTCTTTGAAGTTATTTTATAGGAAGTGAGAAATTTTATTATTTTTAAAATCATATTTATTGGGGTACATTTACCTATAAATTAGCCTATTATCAATAAATTTTAGAGATAATAAGGCATTAGTGGATGATTAGAGTTATTAAATAACTACATTTTCTTAAAGTATTTCACTTTGAAAAAATTGTGTAGAAAGGATAATACCATGATGGAATTATGTGGAATGAAAAATTATGTGAAGGAATTTTTTATTCAATGATTAACATAACTCATTTTCTTTGAAAATAACAAAAAATTTCATATGAATATTATTTATCTAAAATCTGTTTCTTAGTTCTTTTTTTGTTTGGAAAACTAAATTTTGGAAAAATAAAATTATGGAGTACTTAATATAAAAATCTATTGATCAGATGTCTCATATTATAATATAATTATCTAATGTATGAGAATAATATTTGTGTATAAATAACATTATTGGATCATAAAGGAAATATTATAGGTTCATTGAAATGTTTTGATTAAGCATCTGATGTTGTTAAAACTGATACCAAATTAATAAAAAATAAAACATTGGAGTTAGTTTCAAAAAACTATAGCAATATGACAGGGGCTTTGATATTCAGTCGATAACATGTTTCTTAATTTAATTAAAGTATATAATCATATTGATGTTGTGTAATTTATTTTCTCTAAGGTATATCCTATAATTAGTGTATTTATGTATTTATTACTATTATAACTAATATGTACCATTTTATGAGGTTTTCCTTATAATATAACATAATTTTATTAGTAATTGTGTTTTTCTGATCATCTCTATTGATGGTTTCTAATATTGAATATCTTGATTATAGTGTTTGAAGTGTATAAATGATTTGAGTGATGAGGGATTCCAAGTATAGGAACATAGAGCATTAAATTGTATAGATAGAGTGATCCATGGAATAGGAAAACATAACACATTCGAATGGGTTTATGTTGATGGATTCTTAGGACATGATTCCAAGACTCTTGATAGGTTAAAAATTGGGGATACAAAAATTCATGATTATATAATTCCTTATCACTTATTGTTAAAGAAATATTATTTTCATAATATAATTTTTATGAATTATTGAAGTATAATTTGATACACTACACATTTGTTGGGACATATTTTTTAATAATTTCTTAATTACCTAAAAATGTGTTGAATTTAAAATTGATTTAGATTCCACTAATTTTACATATGCAATATAATATTTACTTATTTTATTGGAATATATTTTATCTAATAAATTGAATTCTATAAGGTATCCAAAAATTATGATTTTTTTAAATTAAAATTTAAAAATTATTATAGTATACCATCTTAAAATTTCTAGGACAATATTTGGAATAAATTATATTTCCATATGGTTTTGAGAATCAATACATTTTCACTAATACCCACTTTTGGAATCAGGGTCTATTTCCACTTTAAATTAGCTTACTCATATTTTTTATGAGTTTAATTAAAGTATTATTTTTGTTCATTATATAATTGGAAATATTATAGAATAAATATTATTTTTTATTTTATATGATAGGATTTATGATTGGAAGTCTTGAGAACTTGGATCTAAAAAGGATTCTAATTTTTTGTAACACCTCAAAGTTATGGAAGAATAATATTTTATTCAATAAATTGTATGATATAAAAAATACTATAATGAAATATAAGATCTCAAGAACTTATAATATATTGATTGTTTTAAATAAATTAAATCTAAAATATATCTTTAAATTCACACATCACAAAGATATATTTTGTTACACACAACAACGACTTTCTCCGATGGCGTGCATGACATGCAATAATGAATTTTAAAAAATACTATTAATTGTATTGTTTAAAGTGAGAATTAACTCATAAAAATAAAATTTGTTGCTATTAATAGGATTAAAATAAATATAAAATTATATGTTAGAATTAATTGGATACTAATTAAATATAAATTAATATAAAAACCAATTGAATATAAGAGAATTTGTTTTATGGAAAACTATTTTTATGCTCAAATGAATTATTATATTAATAAGTTAAATGAATTAATAATAATTTAAGATCTTTATTAAATATATTTATTTAATTATTTTTTTAAATTCATACAATATATTTGATAATAAAATGTTTACAACAAACCAATTTTATTCATAAAAAGATGTATTGTTCTAAAGGAAGTTTTCAACCTTTTTAAGGGAGAATATATTTTAAAACAAAATTATGAAAATTTAAAAAATTATATTTGAATAAATAACTTCATTTTTGAATTTATAATGTAAAAATTATCTCAGGGTTATGTTTTTGTATTTTATGTGTTGTTTCATTTTTGTGATCAATGGTGAATAATAATGAATTTTAATTGAAAACTTATTTTTTATGTAATTAATTTGTAATGTTAAATTATATTTTTATTAGTTTTAATTTAAAATTAGATAAATTATAAACATATTAATACTATTTTTTTCATTGGATTAATTTTTATATTCAATTTAGATAACAAAACTTACTAAACTTTTGCACATTTGTAAATTGAAAACCTGCATTCCCATCCCATTTGTGGGATTAACATTAAATTAAAGTCTTCCACTTATGTGATTATAATTTGGAAAATGTATTCAATATTTTTATGCATAGTTATTTATATTTTCTAGTAAATTCAACTTATGTTTTGGCCAAAAACAATATTAATTGGAAATTTTATTTATTACAGTGATTCCGGTGGAACTGAGTTTATATAGTGGTTAAACATCACTTGTAAGGGACAAGTGACCTTGGAACTTGAACAAAACCCATTTTATCAGAATATTTAGTCCATATTGTTTCTATTATATAATTATTTTCATTATTAGAGACACATTATTTAAGGGAGACCTCCAAAATGTGTTTTACTTTTTATATTTAACAGAATTCCACTCCTCCTCCACAATAAAAAAATTCAGTCCCCTCGCATATTCACACCTATAAAAACTTTTGTATCATAAAAAACCTGACCAAATAAAGTCCCAAAATTTCTATCCTAATGATATATTCCTCAATTTTTTCATAAATACAACCAATGATGTGTTTTGGTAAAAACCACAATTAGATACCCGATGAAGAGGTAATGTTTTGCAATGAGCACTTTTGTTTTTTATTTCTCCATTAATTAAATTATTATTATATAATTCATGTAAAATAAAAAAAAATAATCTTCAATATAATGATATATATTTTATAATATTATGACCTATACTCATTTACACTCCCATAAAATTGGATTCTTAATTGTTTTTCATGTGTACGGTGGACAACCTTGTCGCGAACTGATATCATTCATTCTTCCATCACCACCATTTATGGTTATGAATAATGATGTATCTTTTTTTTATATATGATATATATTATATTTATAATTAATATATGACTCATTTTTTATGTAATACATATATTCATGATTTCCATTGTTTTGGAATAATATGACATCATTTGTGGACGTGTGGACCACCGCCTACTCAAAGAGATGTGATTCATTCATATATAACATAGAATACATTAATGGAGATTTTAATAAAAATATGTGACATAGATTAAATAAATATTTTACTTTAATTATAATATACATATACATCATATAATTTTCTTTATTTTAACACAACAATAAAATGAAAGCAACGTTCCTGCTTACGTACGAGCAACCGTCTCTATGAATGGTGTATTCAATTTTATATCTCCAAATTTTACTGATTAATATAAATAAATTTATAATAAATATATATATGATATTTAATTCATGTTTTAAATTTTAGAGATAATTAAATCATTATCTATGTAATATGAAAAAAATTAATAGTCAAAATGTACTAAAAAACAGGTTAATCAACACCCTAAACAATTAAAATTATAAAATTGTATTAACTAATGGGTAATAATATAATTTAAGAGAAAAATATATGATATCATAAATATAATTATGGTTATCATAAAATTTAATATCATCCTTAAAACTAATATGTTGTAGTTTAATTAATGCACAATGAAAAAGGAAGCACAAGGTAAGATATTTCTTCTCAATTTACAATATGTTGTAACTTAATTGTTATTATAGAACTAATTACTTTTATATGGTGTGTATAACGACCTTTGAAATTTAATATCATGAATAATAAAGTATTAATGGTATTATAATTTTCATTATTTATTATTCTGTTTCATGGAATTTGAATTAAAATTAACCATGTGACAATGAATTTCATAACATGATTCATTTTCATTGATTTATATTACTTCCTTGTTGTTGTAAATTTTATACGATTTTGTGTGTCCTCATATTTTGAAACATTCTTTTTTTTATTTAAACTTGTTTTATGTATAATTTATTTTTTACAAATAATATATTAATTTATTTATTCTCGCCTAAGTGTTATGGTATTTTCACGAGTTTACATCACAATCAAATTTTATTCAGGATTATTTTCATTTGAGTTTCCATTAAAGGAATTTATTTGATCATAGTATAATTTACCCTTTAATTTTAATATATTCTTGTTATTAATTATTTTTTTATGTAATTGCACCATTTTCCTATCTTTTTAAGTCAAAATTTTTTAAATGTTTTTAAGAAAACTCACCTTCATTTCTGACGTTGGTCAGAAATCACTTTTCTCTCAAAGCCATGTTTTATAAGAAAAATTTTAAATAATGTTTTTATTGGAAAAAAATACCTCAAGTCGTCCCCTCTGATTTTTTTCAGTGTGATTGTGTTTTTTGACAAAGATAGATGATCATGAATGAGAACGGTTGGTGTTTTTAGAAGACCTATTTTTAAGGTGGCATTGTTTCACAGTGTTAGCCAAATTTGTGGACCTCAAAATCAAGGTTTTGGTGTTGGAAAATGAAAGATTTATTAATTGGAGTGAATGGTATGAAGAAAGATGAAGAAAATTGGAAAAGGATGAGAACTGAATAGAACAATTCATGGACCACATACCAGGATCAGATAACGTTACACAGAATAATGAGAACGGTATGTCGAAGAGGTTTGCAAAAACAAAAGTGGTTCGCAACGGAAGGTGATGTGGTACGCAGATGGTGTTTCATTGGTGGGGGAGATTGACCATGTAGGAGGAAAGGAATTATGTGTAGAACATATGAAAATGGTTCATGGGTGGCTTGCGGTTCATGGATGTAGAAGGATCAGTATACTACGAAGGTTGGGTTGAAGATTCTGTAAATCATAGATTATCGGATTTTTTTGGTATCTTTTCCTATTAAAGAATCGCTAATCTCATCGATTACTATTGAGAGTAAATATCAGTGGAGAACATTTTTTTGGTTTGTGATTTCAGAAAAAGTCTGAAGGATGTTTGCGAAGAAGAAATTCAGCCAAAGGTGTTTGCAGGGTTTTGTTAACCCGTAAAGGATGAATCAGTATGCAGAGGAGGAATCTTCGTTATGCGTGAGGGAGAATTATGCAAGCAGTACATGGAGGGGGATCTCTAGTACTCATAAGTGATGATAGTTTGTGATGATAGAATAGTTTTTAGACATATGGAAGTTCGCAATGGTGGAACAAAGGTAGTGGCACATAGTATGTGGGAGGAGTAGGTGGTTCGCAATTTTCAAATGGAGGCCTACAAAAACATAAAATTAGTTTTTGAAAGTATTTTCCAGAACATAGCAGTAATCGAGAAGGTGGAATTCATCTACAAGTGAAAAAGGGACTTCAATAGAGCATCTACCAATAGTTGAGGATGCAAGAATTCATGAAAAAGAAGGGACCTACATGTCCATAAAATGTGTTTGACCTACAAGTCCAAAAAATGTGTTCAGATTCCTTTCCAAGAAAAGTGAGTGAAGGAAGAGGAAGACATTGAACCTTTCCGCCGGCAGTGAATCAAAGAAAGAGGCAAAGGGAGTGACCATTGGGAATACAATGAGAAGACACTAAACATTCTAAAGGCAGTGGGCCTGGTAATAGAAGATCTATCCCAAACATTATACTCATTATTGGAAATGTGCCATAGTGAATTTGGAATATCGGTGCATTGTAGATGTATGCTCCATAGACATAGCCCAGTGAGGGTGAACCAAGTAAAAATCACTGTGTCTTGTCCATGATTTAATATCTTTTCATATATTTCTATGGGAGGAAGAGATAATTGAGTTTTTTTAAACTAAAAAATAATATCTAAATGGGAGAAATTTCTAATCTATCATTCCCTGATTCACCCCCCCTCAGGGTATTTGACATAGTGGACCTACCAATTGGAATCAGAGGAAAGGATGAAAGTTAATAGTTCTATCTGGAGAAGAATAAATGGAGGTGGTCAATCATAATGGAGTTCCAATCTATGATGGAAATAATTTTCAACTACGGAAGAATCAGATGCATCACTATTTCTGATCAGTAGGGATGAATGTTTTCACAACATGAATACATGGAATATCAGCAAAAAATAATTATGGTGCCTTATCAGAAGCTAAAATATGAGAATTGTATGCTGATGCTAATGCGATAAATGCTTTAGGGGTAGCCCTATTCAATTAAATTTATACAAAGGTGATGTTCTATAAAACATCACATAAAAAGTTGGAATTTTTTTTGAACATTTATGAGGGTGACTCAATAGTCTGAGAATCAAAGCTGCAGTTTTTATTGAACATGTATGCAGATCTTAGAATGCATCCTAACGAGACTGTTGATGCATTTTTTACATGATAAATATTATTGTGGAAGACATGTGAGGTCTTGGAGAAGTAATTGAAGATAAAATTATTTTGAAACGTATCTTGAGGAAACATCCACCACTGTTCAATATGAATGTTTCAGTATTGGAATACGAAGGCCCAAAATAGCTGACACTAGATAAGCTGCACAATACCCTTGTAGAATATGAATTGAGAAATGATGATAATGATGTAGTGGAAAGGTGGAAGTCCATGTAAGTGTCATTCAAGGACATGAAAAATCTCTCGATTGAAGATAGTGCTGAGGAGGACAATGTGGATGATGTCATGTCATTTATAACCTCCCATATACAAAGGGGAAAAGGTAAGTTCAAAGGTAAACATTTATTTGCATGCTTTTGATGTAGAAGGATTGGTAATTTTGAAGAAAAGTTTCCTAAGAAGTATGATGATGAAAATGAATAAAATGATGAAATTCCAAAAAAGAAGTATTCATCAACTGAGAAAGGGAGGAGAAGTACTAGGATAAAGTTCTTCAAAAAAAAGAATCTACTTTTCAAAATAGGATGATAGTTCAGAAGAAGCTAAGGCAGAAGAATTGTAGGACTCCAAAGATCATTAAATAGATACTTTGGTGGATATTTTTAGAAATTCATTAACAAGAGAATAATGTGAAAATGATAAAGGAGAAATTGAAGGATGGGTTGATCTTCAAGATTAATCTTAATCTTCCCTTGAATAGGTAGATATTTTGAGATCCAAAAAAACCTAACAACATTTTTCATGATGCCAAAAATTTTATACAGTAGAAGAAAGAAGATAATTCTGAGTTGAACGAAAAAATTGAAAAGATGGCGTCTTCGAAGCCAAAAATATCCGAAAAGGTGGTTGAGTACCCAATCAAAATTGAAGAACATAATATAGAAATTAATAGTTTTAATGAAACTGGAAAAGATCAAATAAAACAGATTGAAAAACTAGAAGAGGAATTTGTCAGTTTGTGATGAAAAATTAAAGATCTGGATAAAATTCAAGGAAAGAAGATCATACAAGAAATAGAGAAGATGAGATTTGAGCAGAGAGGTCCACCAGAATAGAAACAAAAACCAATTCTGAATGATAAGGTCTGTATGGATATTGATCATAAATAAAAAGAATTCATGGTTCATGTAAAAAACAAGAACTCACTCTATGATTTAAGATCTATTTGGGTATGAAGTAGAATCAAAAGATTAAAAGAATCCAATGAAAAAATAGTGGTGCATCATTTCCACATAAGAATGTACCTAACATAAGATGCTATTTTTGTGGTAAAATTGGACACTCTAAAAAATTATGTTCCATAGGAAAGAGGTACCAAAGGGAAAAAACCAACAAAGGTGGTCATATAGAGCTCAAAATTCCTGGTCATCATCTGATGGTATTTGTTTCAGGTGTAAATGATTCGGACATATGGTGAGATATTGTACATCAAAAATGGAGAAGAATGTTCTTAGACAGAATAAATTTGATCATAAGAAGAAACCAAATGTATCATCAAGAGAGATATAAATTAAAAATCAATTTTTAGCCCTACAAGTTAAAGATGGTCCATCATATGCTGAAGAATATCAATATTATCATTCCATGATGGGTATTAATTCAAAGGATAGGGTCAAAAAGAAAAGGTAAGAGCAAGCGGTGGTTACAGAAATAGAATTCATGGCATCAGATCACACTGGGATATAAATCATTGATAGTGGATGCACTTCCCATATGATGTGAAACAAGTTTCCAGTTATCGGAATCAGGTATGATAAAGAATGTATCATTATATTTGGTAATGATGAGGGAAAGATAATTATTTGTTTAGGAAAATCAATGTTTGGAGGAAAAGGCATGAGACGAGCAGATGCCTTGGTTGTTGAGAGGCTTAGTCACAACTTACATAGTGTGAGTTAATTGTGTGACTTAGGGCATACCATAAGTTTTTTAAAGAAATTTTGTATCATCAATGAAATTGATGGTGCTATAGGGTTTTAAGGAATGTGTTTGAAAGAGAATCTATGCCTCATGAGTGGATAAGAAGATATGTGCTTTATGTCCATGGATGAAGAAAACAAGTTATGAAATTTGCATCTTGGACACAGAAGCCAAGGTTCCTTGGATGATCTAGTAAAATATTATGCAACTCGAAATCTCCCTAGATTATCACATTATCTTACTTATAAATGCGATGAATGTCAACATGAGAAGATAATTCTAAATACATAAAAACAAAAGAAGAAAAGGAATGCAAGAATATTTGATTTGGTGAATATTTATGTGTGTGGGCCAATTTTTCTGAGGGATATTTATGGTAGGAGATATTATGTTCTATTCATTTATGACTATAGAATAATTTCTTGGGTTTAAATAATCACCCAAAACTTTTAATTGTTCAATTGAATTACAAGATATTGATAGAATGTGAAAAGATGCTTGGTCTGAAAATCCATATGATTTGAATAGATAATTGAACATAGTTCAAAAATATCCAAGTGGATGATTATCTAGAAAATCATTGGATAAGTCATCATGTTTATATAGAAATAAATCCATCATAGAATGGATTAGTTGAGAGAATAAATAGGATTGTCAAAAATATGGCCAGAACAATGATCATTGAAAAAGGCATTTGGGGGAAATTTTGGAAAGAAGTAGTAATGATAGAAATATATAATTCAAATATAGCTTAACTTTGAGAAAAAGAGTAGAAAACTCCATATGAGTTATGGAATGGAAAGATGCCACCATTGAAGTAATTTCAAATATTCCAAAGTAAATGTTTCATTTCTAATAATGAGAAACATAGGGAATTTGAATCCTGTGGGGATTAAGGGATATTTCTTAGCTACTCAAAGAAATGAAAAGCATATAAATGCTTCAATAAGCGGCTATGGAAGACAGTTTATTGTCATAATGTGACTATAGTAAAAAATGCAAAAAATATTTAGAAAATTCATGATCATACTTAGAAGAATATTTATGAATCAACGAGAAGATTGAGAGACACTCTAGCTACAGAGGATGATTTATAAGAAGAATCAGATGGTGAGAGAAAATCAGTATCTATCTAGAGACCAGTGAGGAGAGATAAAATTGATAGGGAGAACATAATTGGTGATCAGATAGAACCAGTAAAGATATGTAGGATGAATTATATACAACAATCATCATAAATATCACATGTGGAGCCTAAATGATTTGATGAAGCTACTGAATTTGAGAATTGGGTTTAGGAAATTAATGAAGAGATTTACCAAATTGAAAAGAATCAGGCATGGGAAGTTGTTTTGATACCATCAAACAAGAATGTCATCTGAATAAAATTGATCTTTCCCAAAAAAATGAATGAATATGGTGTTGTCATTCGAAACAAAACATGGATGGTGTGCAAGGGGTACTCCTAGATAGATGGTATTGTTGCTGATGAGACATTTGCACATGTTTCAAGGCTGGAGACAATCAAGAATATTATTGGCCGTAGCAGTGCCAAAAAAGTTTAAGGTTTCCCAATTGGATGTCATGTTAGAATTTTTTAATGGAGTTATAGAAGAAGAATTTTACATTGAGCAACCAGATGGTTTTCTCATAACATGAATATATTTCAGCTACTGAAGACTACATGCAACTATTGTGGATGAAGCAGCTTCATGAAGATATGTGAATAGAAGTGAAATCACCAATAATAATATGTTGTGATAATTCAAGTGATATAAATCATAGAAACATTTCAGACCATCACTCAAGGACAAATCACATTGAAATCAAATATCATTTTATCATGGAGAAGGTGGATCAAGTGCTTGTGAAGTTGGATTATATGCCTACAAAACAATAGGTTGTGGACATTATGACAAAGGCCTTACCCAAATAAGCATTTTAAAGGAATCGACTGGCTCTAGGAGTCTATTCATCTTCCTAAACATGAAAAATTGTGGATATGGGACCCCTCTCCCCAAGGTAGGAGGTGTTTTCCCCTAATGTATAGATATGTGTTCTTTATCATGTTGTAGACACCCTGGAAGTGCCCTTTGGAATATTTGACAAAGGGGGAGAAGGTTTGACTATTAAGGGGGAGAAAAGACACGAGCAGAAGCTGTTATATAGACCAGCGAGATAGTGGGAGTTTAAGCTGAACTGAAGCTAGTTAGAGGATCCATAACATAGGGCGAGCCTTAAATCTGACGATGCTAGAAGTAATTGATCAATGATTAGATATCAATAAAATTGTGGTTCTTGATGAAAGAAGTTCATTGGTATCATTATATCCATATGGTCTTAGCAATTGGTGATTATAAATTAAGTGATTCATTGATGAACATTTCATTATACTCTTATTTCTCATGCTGATCATGGCTCATGTGGGCATATATTATGTGTTGATTAAATCCTTGATCCATATCTTAATCGCACAAAGTGAATAATTGATAAAGATGGAAGGGGCTTTAATGAGATATAAAAATGAAAATAATTTTTATGAGAAGAGTTTTCAACAAACCCAAAGGGAGATATTGTTGGTAAAAAATCTCTCAAGGTTTCCCCTTGTAATAGTTTGTGAGTTATTTATTTGTTGACAAAGCCAGATGATCGGGAAAAGGATTGGTTGGTGTTTGGAAAAGATAGGTTTTTAAGGTGGCGTTGTTTCCCAGTATTTTTCAAATTTTTTGGCCTCAAAATCAAGAGTTTGGTGTTGGAAGAGGAAGGATTTATTCATAGGAGTGAATGGAATGCAGAAAATTGAATAATATTGGTAAAGGATGAGAACCACGTACAACAATTCATGGATAGCATACCATGTTCCAGGAATGGTATACTAAGAGACTGGGAACGGTATTCCAGAGTGGTTAGTGAAACAAAAAAATTCTTTTGGTGGAAGGCGATATGGTACTCAAATGGAGTTTCATTGATAAAGGATATCGACTATGTACAAGAAAAGGTTGTATATGGACTGTGTAAGAAAAATGGTTCGAGGGTGGCTTGAGGTTCGCAGCAGCAGAAGGATCGGTATACGGTGAAGGTTGGGTTGAAGATTTGGTAAATAATTGATTTGCAGATTTTGAGGGTATATTTTCCTATATAAGAATCTTTAATCTCATCGATTACGGTTGTGACCGAATATCATTACAGAAAATTTTTTCTGGGATTTCAGCAAAGTCTGAAAGGGGTTTCTGTGGAAGAAATTCCGTTGGAGTTGTTTGCGAGGATTATTCTCCCGCAAAGGAAGAATTGGTATGCGGAGAAACAATATATGGTATGCACGAGAGATAATTACACAAGTGTTATGGGGATCAGTAGCTCCGGTACATGGATGGAAAGACAATATGCAAATAGAGAATAGTTTTCAGACAGAGGGAAATTCGCAGAGGCGGAATAAAGGAAGTGGTACAGTATACACGGGAGGAGCTGGTGGATCACAATTTTCATAAGGATTCTTGAAAAAACTAAAAATCAGTTTGTGAAAGTATTATTTGATACCTACCAGTAAATAGGAATGATTACTTCATCTATGGGTGAAAAAGGGACTTCAACATATCCTTTACCAATAGTTAAGGATGCAATAATTCATTAAAATTAAGGGAACTCGATGTTCATAAACTATGTTTCACCTACATGCCAAGAAACTGTGTGTGGATTCCTTTCCAGGAGCATTGAGTGAAGTTAGAAGAAGATGGTGACCCTTTCTACTAGAAGTGATCCGGAGAAAGAGGCATTGGGAGTCACCATTGGGAATGTAGAGAACAGACTGTAAACATTATAATGGTAGTGAGCCTAGGTATAGATGATCTAGACTGAAGACTGTACTCATTATTGGATGTGAGCCTTAGTGAATTTGGTACATCGACACATTTTCATTTAAGGATCCTTGGACATAGCCCATTTAGGGTGAACCAAGTAAAAATAGACATGTCCTATGCATGATTTCATATCTGTTTGTATATTGCTACGGGAGGAAGAGAGAATTGAGTTTTATCTAAAAATGAAACAAGATCTAAATGGGAGAATGTTTTAATATGTAATACCCTAATTAACCCCCCTTACTGGGTATTAGACCTAGTGGAACTAACAGTTTTTATCCTTTAATGATTATTTAACAAATTCATTTTTAACTCTTTAGTATTTAATTCTTTTTCAAAGATTATTCATTTCACATTCCGATCAAGGATCTTTTATAACTTTTTTACCGTGAAAATGGAATGTTCTTATTTATTGTCTATGAAATTTATGAAATTACCCACCATCATTTATTTGAATCATATTATTTTATCATTCCATGTTTTTAATGAAAATGTTATTAAAGTTTTTTTAAAAGAAAAGGTCTTTTGAAACTATTTTTTCAAAATGAAATTGATATTTTTATCAAGTATTATTTAATGATATTTTATGGTATTTTAATTCATAAAAAAAACATTATCCTTACTCAACATGGGAAAGGATTCATTGAAACCATCCTCATTCTTTATTTATATGGTTCATGATTTATTTGTCCAAGGATATAATTGAAATTGAATAACCAGATTACATTTTTTAGTCCCCTGGAAATATTGAATTTTATATTATCAGTAAAAATTAAATTCCACCAAAATGTAAATATTATTTATCACATAAATAATTAATTATTAAATTGTATACCATTCCTATGTACTATTTTTACATTGAATATTATTCAATTAACTGGGGAAATATAGATAAATCTATTTGTTTTAATCAATATAGACATTTGATATGGCACATTGTTCATGAATTAAATCAATTATTTGATATATGAGGAATACATTGGACAATAAATACATGGGTTGGGGACTGGTTAATGAAATCCCCTTAATGCATCAGTAGTCTAATGGGATGAATCAGTTGAAGAGCCTCACCAAGTGTGTTTTTACCCAATTATTTTAAACAATATTGGGGATAGATGATGATGGTAATGGTTGTCGGAGTTTGTTCCCTAGAACCAAATTATATGTAAATTATGATAATATATATTCATATATTTGAATATTAATAATCTCCTTATCATATCTTGATTTGTCTTCTATATAACATAGTATGTGATAATGTCCTAAGAGCAGCTGCCGCACTAAATGTTCATAGTGGTTCCCTGGTGTGGAAAGAACCTAGAAGTTCTATGGAAATATTCTTAAATATATGTTCAATATCCATACTCTATCATTTGAGGGATACAAATTTTATTTGATATTAGGGGTGTAGAAGCATAAGAATTTTTGGCACGTTCCTATGGTGTACTCATTTGCTATTGTGCAGTGTATGATATTATGAGAACACGACCGGCTGGTTAGAAATCCATATTTATATGTGTCAAGTAATGTTCCTATCTATGGATTTGTGTGTTGATCCTTAGACTTAAATATTATTATATATGAGTTTTCAAGTTGCATATATTGATGTATTGACAAAAATAGTGACCCCAAATGTCTGAAGAGAGATATGACACATTAGGTATGTCATATGTAATATTTCATTAATGAATAATGTGAAAAAGGATTTTACCTTCTTTTCTTTATCAAAAGTTTATATTTCAAGTGATTTTATGGAAATGATACAACCTAAATAAATACATGTCCATGGTTTTCTATAAACAAGTTTGATTTATAAGAAGTCAATGAAATGGACATCGAGCACATAAGTTAATGGTACTAGCATGAAACCTTGTTGATTTGAGATATCAGGTTAAAGGGATCTCATTACACATTATGTGTTTGTATTAGGTATTTTGTCATTATTTCATTATCTTCTTTCACTATGGGTGTCTTAGCTTGTTACATGACTCCAACCGTAGAATTAATGATTTTTCTTCTAATTTAATTTAGAAAGTTGCCTAGAGGGTCACACATGATGTTTATCCATAATTTGCATAAAATAATAATATATTATTTTTTATTTAATAAGTTTAAATATACTATTCCAAAACATGGTTTAATAATTTTTCATGTTTTTATGATCACATATATTCCATCACCAGTTTTTCTAGAGAATGTAATGTGAGTAAAATATTTATTTGATATTTATTGAATATTAAAATTATTTATTTATTAGAGAAAAATGGAATGATATTTATTTAATAAATAATGTAATTTTTTAATGCCTAATAAATATTATGGAGTAATGGAGGACTAATATTAATGGTCTAATGAGAAATAGTATACATTAAATATATAATATTTAACATTAATTCTCTAGTTAAGGTCATTCCAAGAAATAATAACAATTTTTTCTATTATGGACATGAGGCTCCACAATGGACTAAATAAATAATAAGGGGAACCTATTAAATTTTTTTTTATCCAAAAAAATATATAAATTTAGTTATATTATTTTTCAATAAGATATAATTCATTTTTTTCATGTGTACAATGAATTTGGAGAATCCTATCAAGCCCCAGATAGCTCCCTTCTCCAAGAATTCTCCCAAGAATAGAGAGTGATCTTTCACCACCACTCACTCTCAATTATAAAGAGATCATAGAGAATGATTTGGAATTGATTATCATGAAGATCAAAGGTGAATAAAAAAATTTATATGTGCTAGCACCAAGAGATTCCTACGATGACATTAAGAGAAGTACTGTAGAAGTACTATAGCATGCACTGTAGCAGGAACTGTAGAAGTACTGTACACTATGCGGGTACTGTAGCAAAACTGTACACTGTACAAGTACTGTAGTATAACTGTACATTGTGTGGGTACTTTTGCAGGCACTGTAGCAGGTACTGTTCAGTACTATAGTAGCTAGAACTATTCACCTTGGGCCACCAGTTTGGGATTAGAGTCCTTAAGGCTTTCAGGCCACCCAGGCCTTCGGGTATGTAGGGATTTCGGGCCACCTTTAAGGCCCTCAGGCCACCTCAAGGCCTTCTGTTCACATGAAGTTTCCTTAGACACACTAAAAAAAAGAGCATCCCCAGAAGATGATTCAGATCAGGTGTACTCACCAGAGCAGAACCAAATGGATTGTCAGAATAAGAGGGTATGGCTATGCCATCAGTACCAGCCTGTGCTTGCACGGGAATCCTAGCTAGATGGAAATGAAAGGGTGGAGAGCTACTATCATGACGCAGATGCTGGGGAGGGGCAGTTCCTTGTAAATAATCTGGTTGAATTTTCTAAGACCTTTAGGTCATGTAATCTCCTAGGTCTACATGCCTTGTAATCTCTGAGCCTATAATCCTTATAAGGGTTCCCCCTCATCCCTTGAAAGGTGGGTTATCAAAAATCAATAAAAATGAAGTCCTTCGGTTCATTCGGTCTTAATTAAATTAATTATCAGCAATATGTGTTGATCAACCTTCTAGTTCCATGTTTATATCCATTTTCTATTTTCTTTGATTTTATTCTATTGATTACAACTTTTATCATCATGTATATCTCAGAATGATAATTGATCATGACAAGAAGATTAGTTAGGCATGATATATCTCATGTTTCCTCTATTCCTAGAACCAACATGTGGTATTAGAGTGTTCATGTAATTATTTATAATTATTTTAAGATTTTTGATTGATTTACAATAAATTATTTAGTTCTCAATTCAATGCTAATAATTATTTTAATATGAATTGTGAGATATTACTCTTCCTCCTTTTTTATTTTATATATAATAAAAAAAAATAATATTATTAATGAAATTAATTTTTTGAAATCATATGTAGGTACCGAGGATTATATCCAGATAACAAAGTAGTACATGTCGCGTAACTAGAGTTACATGTCGTGTACTTGTATTAAATTCATTTGTAATAAATTCAAAATTAATTAAAACCATATGAATTTATTACACATAATGTATTAATATCTTACACCTCCTATTGATCGGGCCATCTAGGCACACAGTAAGCTGGGTACACATAGTGTAGCCTACATATACGATGTGTAATCCTTTTAAGTCACATACGAGCTATGTATTTTCATACACGTCCTATAGGATTGATGACCATGCAACTTAGAGACCAGATTTCATTTAGTTCTTTATAAAAAACATGTACTCCAATTTTTCAAGGAATAGTTTACACACCAAGTCCCAAGTTGTGTGTCGCAAATAAATGATGAGATATGTAAATTCTATATAGATCACCTGTATAGAATGTATACATTTACCAAAATTATACCAAATCCAAATTAATTTTTTATACTATTTAATCTTTATCAACATGTGATTACATGAGGTCATTAAGATTATAGAATATTCCATGTGATGTGTTTTAATATATATATATATATATAATAATTTTATATGTAATATCCAAATCTGCATATTATGTGTGAGTCATATGATAGATATTACCCTACATTCATTAAACCATTTCACATTAAAAAAAATCATGTAATTTGTGTAATCATTATGTTGATAGTGCACATCATGAATGTGATAATTCATGTATTCTATATATCACAAGAGTCAATTATATATGATTATAATAAATGTTGGGATGATTAAATAAATTTATAATTTTTTTTAAAATTGTGATGGATGAGAATCTCAAGGAAGTCCATAAGAGAATTAAAAAAATAACTGATCAATTAAATAATATAATTAGTTGACTTGATCACGATTTATCATAAATAAGAACGAATGAATATTGAAGGATAGTTTTATGAAATTCATAATTCTTTGAATGTAAGTGGATGATCATTGGCATGAAAAATACATTTTTATGTGATTAGTTTCATTTAATTTATTATTAAATAAATTTTTTTCCCTGCATGTCATCTCTCATTACGTTATTTATGGTCCTGCTTTCTCATGGTTTCTTTTATGTAAACCCCTTATTTTCCTCACCTGCATATGAGTAAATTCATATGTAATTTATGGAGTTCCCATGTTAGTGGTGTAGGTTTAGGTTTGAAGGTGAGGTAATACCAATCCAATAGATACACATTGGTGGATACGTGGAAAGCTATAACATGAACAATAATTTGTTCAATGTGTTTTCCCCATAGGCCAATGGTTAGTTTATCAACCACTAGATTAACTAACCAGTAGTAAAATCTCTTGATCATACTTCATAATTAATTAATTTATATCAAGTTTAATGGTTATTTATTTATAGTTGTTTTTTCTCCATGACTTGAATTCATGAATTAACATGCATGCAAGATAGAACTAAAATAAATTATATTACACATAAATATTATCTAAGACATAGTTAATCACTTGAAAAAATCCACTTTATATAAACAAAAATTTGATAAATATAATTATTTTAAATTTACTAATAATAGTACAAAATCCCTCAAATATACAAATTATGTTGGTATATCCATCCACCACCTCAGTAAAAATGGAACTATAGTTTAATGTTCTGGATCATCCAATGTTAGGGTGCTTTCAATTTTCAGGGAATTATAACTTGAGTTTTGGGTTGAGTTGACTTAGTCCAAATCAATCATTTACTCTCAAATAAGGAATCAGTGTAACAAAGAGTCAGGGGTTGATGAAATCCAATTTAAGGATTTTAGGATTGAGGAGTCTAGTCTATAGAATTAGGATCTTTGAGTTAATGATGTTTTAATTTTGAATGAAAATCTAAAACCATTCATATAAATTGACCAACCAATGTTCGGGTAATCAGAAAGGAAATATGAATTATTTCCTCGATAATTTCCATGAAATTGTATATTTTGATGCCAATGATGAGGGATATTGGGTATTGATAAAATAATGGGATATTAATAAGTATAACATTAATTTATTTGTCCTAATTTTATCAGATAAAGTACTAATATTCTTCTCATGTAATTTGTAGAAACTATATTAAAATTAAGTCCAACATATCACTATAATCCATACTTGATAAGGATAACCTTCTCACTAGTAAAAATTTCCCAGAGCAAAAAAAATCATCCACATTATCTATTTCTATGAATGTAAATTGAATATGTTGGAAGAACCAATCCTTTAATTGCATGGTAATGAGTCATGTGATATAGATTTATCACTCTGTGAGAAAATTTTTTACATTTCTATGTATATACAATGTTTCATGCTATAATCTATGACCAATGAGGTTTTGAAGAAACATGAGTATAAGGATGCATATAGAATGATGTGTAACTATCGAGATCTATATTAAGAGAAGGAGATACAAGAGAGATAAAAGATCTCCAATTCAATATGAATAACTAATATGGGAGAATATGTACCAACTAGGCCTTATATAGTAAATATTTTGGCTAAATTTAATTCTTACACATCTTAGGAATTAAATTCATAGATGATTTACACATAGATCTCATAGTTTCATCATTTCCCAAGATCTTTTCAAATTTTATTATTAATTATAAAATGACAAATAATGAGAAAATAATTTTGGATCTTCTTAAATTGATTCTCAAAGTCGATAAAAACATGGGCTATGATGATACCATGATCTATATGGTTAATAAGAAAAGTAATAACAAGATTAAGGGTCCCAATAATCTTAGTAATTATAAAGCTCTCTAGCACCATCTGTCCAATAAGAAGAAGATCCAGAGGCTGAAAAAGGAGAATGAGGTGGTATGTTTTTAATGTGGAAAGTAAGAGAATTTGAAGAGTAATTGGTCCTAGAATAAGGGAAAAGATAAAGGTTTATTCATTATCGAGTTTAATCAGTCAATATTTATACACTGCGTATTAGATACAACTTTTGGTTCACAAATATGTATCCAAATGTTGGAATTAAGTAGATTCTGAAATATTTCTAGAGGAGACGTGAATTTGAGAGATTCTAGTGGTTGGGGGATGGTTTCTCTTACTATTTGTTACTATAACCATTAATTTTTAGTGGGAATGATCTTGGTTTTAAAATATTGTTATTATGTTATTATGGTTACCAAGAAAATTATTTCTATATCATTTTTAGATGCAGATTGTTTAGTTTTATTTTTTGGAAATAAAAGTTGTCTATTTTATATGGAAAAATTATTTTATGGAATGGAACAATCAAATAACTATATTTTTTTTATTAAATTATAAAACCTTTCTTGTTAGAAACTGATAAAACTCAAATTCACCTGACTCATATAACACAGAAATATGGAATCACTGTCTTGGTAATGTAAATGAGAAGAGTTTGATAAATATTTATCAATATGGATACATAGAATCATCCAAGCTAAAAACACTTCAATGATGTCATGAATGTTTATAAGGAAAATTTACCAAACCCTTATTCGGTGGATAAGGTGAAAGGTCCACAATGATTATAAGATTGTTACACACTAATGTGTGCAGATTGTTTTCAGTAGAGGCTATAGGTAGGTATTCTTACTTGATAACAATTAATGACTAATTATGTAAATATGGATATATCTACTTGATGAGGTATAAGTTTGAGTCCTTTGAAAAATTATATCAATTTTAGAAGGATGTAGAAAATCAACATGGAACGAAGATAATAAATCTTCGATCAGACTGGGGTGCTAAATATTTTATCCTAAAGTTTATCAACTTTCTATGAGTGTTTGGGATTATATCTCATTATAGTCTACATTACACACCATAAAGTAATGGTTTTAGTGAATGGATGAACCATACCCTGTTAGAAATGGTAATGTTGATGATGAGTCATGCATATCTTCCATTATCCTTTAGGGGATATGCATTACAAACTAAGGCATATACATTACTTCAAGTACAAACTAAAGAGGAAAATGAATTTCTCTTTGAGTTAAGGAGTGGAATGAATTTTTTTTGTCACATAAACATTTATCGGGTCTTGAGGTGTTTTTTATGGAATTCTCTTGTAAGAAACTAGCACATAGGGAACAATGTGTGCCTTTTTTGGGTATCGCTAGGATACCAAGGGATAATAATCATACAACCCCTTAGAAAAGAAGGTGAAAATCACCATAAAATATAACTTTATTGAGATAGAGCACATCCTCATAAAGTATAGTGGTAGAATGATTGATTTTGATGATGTTGATATTCAAGATACACAAGAGTTGGTAAAGGAATATATTGCAGAGGTACTTAGGGAAGAATTATTTACTAAAACACACGTACTGTATAAGATAGAATGATATGTATGGGGAAAAGAGAGATATTGTTTTCTAGTCACCGAATATGATGACTCATTATTGGTTGATAATTATGTGCATCTATCCTACAAATTGGTAGTATAGATCTCAGAATCTATAAGATGGGAAGAAGAAATCAATTCTGAAATGGATTCCATGTATCAGAAACAATTTTTTGTTCTGGTAAATGCACGAGTTGATGTAAATACCATTTGGTGAAAATGTTTATTCATTAGAAAACTATACATGAAAGGTAATGTATAAAACCTATAAATGAAGTCTTGTGGGTAAAGGGTTTAAACAATGTTATATAATTGACTATAATGAAACCTTTTTTCATGTTTCCATGTTTAAATCCATTTAAATTATACATTCTATAATAGCTTACCATGACTATGATATTTTGAAGATGGATTTCAAAATTTTAATCCTTAATGGGAATATTCAAGAAGTTGTCTGTAAGAAACAACCCGAAGGGTTTGTGACTCTATGTGATGCCAAACCGATTTACAAGTTGCAGAGATCCATTTATGGAATAAAGAAATATTCCAGGTTACGAAACATTAGATTCAAATAACCAATAAAATAATATGTCTTAATTAAGAATGAATTTGAACCATGAGTTTACAAGAGGTTTAGTGTAAATACAATCATTATCTAAGTAGTATATTTTGATGAAATATTACTTATTTGAAGTAACATAACTGTCCTAAACTGTTAAGAACTAGTGAAAAAAATATTTCTCCATGAAGGAAATAGGATAAGTATAAAATATTTTAGAGATTAATATCATTCATAATATATCCTTGAGGCCTCTTAGACTATATAAAAATGCATATATTGACTAGATGCTAAAGATATTTAGTATGGAAAAATCTAAAAGGGATTGGTTTTAGTGTCACATGGTTTACATATCTCCAAAAAAAATTTTCCTGATACACAGTAAGAGTAAGAGATAATTAGTAAGACCCCATACAATTTTGTGGTATGATCAATAATTTATTACATGTTATTTACTAGACTTGATGTATCTAATGAATTGAGAATGATATAAAGATGTCAATATGATCCAAGAAGAAAAAATTGGTCAATATTTAAGGCCATCATTAAGTGTCATATTTGAAATAAGGATATGTCCCAAGTGCATAGAGGAAATGAGGAGCTAGTCATTAGGGATTATACCGATGATAGTTTTCAAAATGTTCAAAATGTTCTTAATTCGTAGCCAATATAGGTTTTCTGACTCGACATCGAATCTTTGAGATGGAAGAGTTAGAAGCATCCAGTTGTCGCTAATTCTACAACGGAGTCTGAGTATATAGTTTCCTATGATGCAGTCAAGGAATACTTTTGTATTTGAAACGTTTTCTATGATATTTTTGTGGTAAATAGTAGTAATGACCTACCACATTGTTTTGTGATAATGCTATAGTAGTGGATCTTGAAATTGAGCCAAGGTCACACCAAAATATATAGGATATACTCTAGAAGTATCACCTCTTGATATATTTTTATCAAAAATGGGATGTAGAAATAATAAGAGTACTTATACGAGAGAACATGGAAGAGCCTAGGACTAAATACCTATCTCAGAAGAAGAATGAGTGCCATGTGAGTACTAGCATACTGAAGGATGTTAGCAGTTAACTCTAGTGCAAGTGGGATTCTGTTGGAGTTGGTTCCATTGAACCAACTTCTATAGATGTCATGATAACCTATATTTATATTTTTGAAAATTAATGAATTGCTTATCACATAATGATTGTTCTTCTGTGGAACATAGTGTGTGATAATATCTTAAGAGTAGTTGTCACAATAAAAGGTATTAGGAGTTCTGCGTTATGATGAGAACCCAAAATAACCGTGATAGTATTCTTAAATATATTTTTTATTGCCGGAAGAAATTTTTTAAGGGACATAAATTATTTAGGATATCAAGGGTGGATACTCACTAGACATTGAAGAAGTTTATGATTTTTTATACAATTATTAATGTCTAGTGTAGTATATTATGAGAACGAGACTCACTGGTAGGTAGTCTAAATTTATATATGTAATTGGATGTTTGTATATATGGATATGTGTTTTGATCCTCATAATTTATGATTATTATAAATGAGTATTACCAGTCACACACTTTGATGTATTGATAAAAACCACGATGATAGATGTTCGTGATGAGGTAGGATACATTGGGTACATCAAAAGTAATATTAAATCAATGAATAGTATGAGGAAATAATTTTTCCTTCAATTATTCAATAGAAGTTTATATCTCATTCCAATTTATTGAAATGATGTATCCTAAATAAATACATGGACATAGTGTTATATAAGAATATTCGATTTCCATAATGTTAAAGAAGGATACATAAATCACATTGGTTGATGGAACTGGCATGAAATATAAATGATTAGAGATATGAGGTTAAGGGATTATATTACATAGTATGCGTCTATATGAGGTATTATATCTTTTTGGGTCAAACTCTATTCTCTATGCATGAATTGGTGTGTTTGAAAAACCTTTGTGGTGTTTTATTCTAACAATGATTTGTGTCTGTTGACAACTAACCTTAATTGTTGAAGAATATTTTTGATTTATAGAAAGATGATGTTGTTGGTTGCTAGAAGTTTTTCTTTGTCCTAATCATAGAATGAATGATGTTTATAATTTTGAAATAAGTTTTCTAGTCGGAATAATGTTGCAGAGTTTGAAAGAAATTGTTGAATTTGAATGACGTTTCTGAATAAAGAAGTCCTTTTGTTGATTAAGAGTTTTGAAAGAAGATGTGGTTGATTTGTGAAAATTCAGAAGTTAGAAAGGTTCTCAAACATTATAAACAAAATAAAATGATTATTCTCTGATAATTAATTTCGCAAATATAATGAAAACTTTCATGTTAAAATAATTTGATTAAATGGAGGATATATATGAAAAAATTAGGATCACTTTTATTAGCATGTTTCTAGGAAAAATTTGAACCTTCATTCTTCACAAATCGGAACATGTTTTTATAAAGAAATATGAATCACTTTTATAACCATGTTTCTATCACAAATCGGATAATGTTATCTGAGAAAATCAGAAATTGAATTATGAACAAATAAGAACCTAATTTCTGCACAAATCGGAACCTAAATTTTGAAAAAATTTGAACATGATTTATGAGCAAATCAGAACCGATTTTCTGAGCAATTTAGAACATGAATTTAGAGAAAATAAGAACTCTAATTATACAAATATCAAAACAAGAATTATGTAAAAATAAAAAACTGTATTCTAAAAAAACCGGAACATGAATTATGCACAAATCTGAACCTGAATTCTACATAATTGGGAAAATGATTTTTAAGAAAATAAGAACCTATTTTCTGAGCAATTTGGAACCTGAATACTGAGAAAATTGGATCCTAAATTCTACAAAAATCAGAACCCAAATTCTGCACAAATCTAAATATAAATTTTGAAAAATTTGGAACCCAATTTCTGAGAAATTAGAACCTATATTTTAACCAATTCAAAACAATAATTATGATCCAATCAGAACATGTTTTCTGATAAAACTAGACAATTATTTCTGAGAAAATTGGAACCTATTCTCTGATCTATTTGGTCATGTTTTTGATCATGTTTCTTAGAAAATCGGAGCCACATTTCATAGAATGTTTTTAATAAAATATAAACAACATTTTTGGGCACGTTTCTAAGAAAAACTGTACAACATTATTTAGAATGCTTATTAGAAAATCATAACCATGATATAGAATTATCGTATTTAGAAGGATATGAATAGTTAAATATGTAAAGCTAAAATTTAATTTTTTCCTAATTCTTGAAGAAATTTAAGGTGTTTTGATGAAGTTAAATATGAAACATTAATTGAGAGATATTTTCAGAGTTTTTGAGATTAAATAATGTGGAAAATATTTCATGTTTCGCACTTTTGATTTTCTAGATTCTTATAAATAGTTTATCTGATCAATTGTTCATTTATAACTTTTACAAATTTGAAAATGGTGGATATCTGGATAATTCAAAGTGAAAAGCTACCACCAGATTAGAGAAGGTTTCATTGAGTGTTTGAGTATGGGAAATAGGAATCATAATTACTGTATTGAGAAGATCAGACTTTTCCAAATTGGACTAAGGATTCAAACTAAGAATTTTTGGAGAAGATTCAATAATATTTAAATTTTATTATTTGGTTCAATATTTATATAATTAAACATTGTAAACTGGTAGGAGTTGGTATAATATTTCCTATCGAGAGATAGAAGGTGTCTAACAAGATATGGAAAATTCTATATTCACTTATTCGTTATAAAGGATCTCTAAAGACACATATGACAAGGACGTAGTTTCTCAAATTGAGGCCAAAGCTTAAAAATCATTTGTTCCTTACTTGCTTTACCATTATTTCATGCATAAGTATTTGGTAAAGGTTTATAAGGAAATAAATCATAACAGGTTTTACAGGTTGTGTTTCCTAATTTTTAAATCCTATAAAAAGTGAACAACATATTCAACCGCCCGCCCCTTTCATTTGATATTCAATCTGTAGAACATCAATTTGTATCAGAGCAAGGTTCCCTTCTTGAATACTTATCATGGATAATATCAATTCATTCTATAGTGATAGGAATTTATATGTTCAATGGAATGAATTATTATGGATGGATAAATAGGATGATTTCTTATATCCTATCTTTTGGTTTTCAAGTTGTTGATGCTACTTCTATTGGGTTTCCACCTATTGAGAAATATTATCCTATAAAGTTTTTTGATAAAGGAAACATAGAATTTTATGGAAAGGATATAAATTAAATCATTATTTACTTATCATAGAATGATTATTATATGTTAATGGGTCTCAAAACCTCAAAATGTATCTGGGACAAGATGGGAAGTTTTTTCAGAAGGAATTCTGAAGTCAAGAAATTAAATCTAAAAATCTTGCATAGTATGTATGAAGATATCAGAACATGCGATGAAGAAACAATTGATGAATAATTCACTATAGTAAATGAAATTATTTTTAATATTATAGGATTTAGATATTTCTTTCAAGATTATACAATTGTGAAAAAACTTATGAGAAAATTTTCAGACAGGTTCAATTCTATAATTTCTCTTTTAGGAGAAAAGGATGATTTATCTTTTGATGGATTGCATAACATTCTTATTTTTTATGAAATGAAGAAATCCCCAACATTTAAAAAGGATAAGAAAGATAAAATGTATTTTGAAGCTATGAGAAAGATAAAAATCCAAGATATTAAATAAGTAGATCCTTGTGAGTCTGAAGATAAAAAGGATGATGAGATGAATGAAAAGATCATGTCTCTCATATCCAAGAATTATTTAAGAGGAAGAGGAAAGTATGGTGTAAAAATTATTCTTAAATGTTCTAATTGTTGTGGAGTCAGGCAAATTACTATAAATTTCTCCAAGAAGATGTTGGAGAAAATTGAGATGATTCGGATAAAATACCTCGATAGAGAAAGTGAAAAAAAATGATAAATAAGAGAAGTATTAAAAAATATTAAAAATAAGTCTTCCAAAAATAAATGATTTATGATAAGTTAAAAGGATAAATCAGACTCTAATAAAAATGATTCTTATCAAGTTAAAAGTTTTAAAAAAATTCAGAACATTCATTGAAAATGTTGAGAAAACAAAACACTCATCAGAGAATGATGAAGGTGGTGAAGAATATTATAGAGAGTATCATATCAGAACTAGACATCTGGTATGTCTTGAGAAAAAAATCTCACAAAAAAATAGAGTAATGAAGAAAGATCATGAGTAAATTTATGGTGGAGGAAATGATTTCATGAAGAATGAAGATGAAAACATTAAGAAGATTTTAAGTTACAAACATAAAATTGCTGAATAGGGAAATATGATTGAATATCTTATAAATAAGATGGATTCTATGGAAGAAGAGTTCAACAAGTTGTAATCAAAACTTATTGAGATCTAAAATACCCTGAGGAATATGAATGAAAACATCAACAAAGCAGCAAAAGTAAATGTTGAGATTTCTAAAATTAATGAGAATGCTCATTATGAGAATCTGGTGAAATATTCTATTGTATGAATAATGTTTCATCTGAGTCTTCTATCATTTCAAGTTCTGGAACTAGTATTAGTAAATCTTCGGTGGAGAAATGATGTGAGAAACCGATAAAATCTAAAAAAGTTGAAAATTCACTCTGAAGAAAATATGGTCTTAATCCTGAGTATGTTACAGCTGAATGTAGTTATCAACCTCAATACTGTTTCTATTGAGAATGATCTTTTTTGAATAGAAATTAAATATTTGAAGTCTATTGTTGGTGCTATAGAATCTATGGGCCCAAAGATTATAATTATGGGTACAATTTAACTCTTCCTGGAAGATGGTTTGAGGAAAGTGGATGAAATAATGAATAAATAATGAATAATTATCCTAACTCAATGAAAGTTGAAAAGATGAATTCTCAAGATGTAAGAAACATTCCAACAAAGAATAAATTTGAATATCTTAAAGAATTGTGTGGAAGATGTGATCAGTATGGTCATCATGCTGAAATATGTATTAAAATCCTTCAAGAACAAGTTTCTTATAATGGGAATGAAAAGAAAGAATAAAATAAAAATGTTGAGGAAAGATATTTTTTTGTTGTGACAGCTTTGAAAGAAAGAAAAAGGAACAAACCATGGATACTTTATAGTGGTTTTTCTTTACATATGAATGGAGATATAAAATTTTGGAAACATGTTGAATGTCATGATGGGGAAGTAGTTACTTTTGATAATGATGGTTCTTCAAAATTCAGTGGAATCAGAATGGCAGAGATTGAATATGAAAAATTAAAATCCATGAGTGTTCTACTTGTTTATGGGTTAAAACACAACTTAATTAGTGTACGTCAACCCTACGATGATGGAAAAGAAGTAATCATTAGAAAGGATTCATGTATCATTAAATGTGTGAAAGATGGAAAAGTTATTACAAAAGGAGAAAGAACCAGTGAGAATATCTTCCAAATTAGATAACTCAATAACTCAGGTTACTTGAGTATTAAAGATGAAAAAAATTAGGGCATCGAAGACATGGGAACCTTGTTTAGAAATTAATGAACAAACTTTCCAAAGTTGATGCCATTCATAACCTTACATATCTAAAATGAAGATATGGAGTTGTTTTCATTACATGTCATAAAGGAAATATGACTAAAAAAAGTCATAAAATAGTTGCGATTCAATATAGAAGACCACTTGAGCTTATTCATTCTGATCTATGTGGGCTGATAAGACACAAATGAACAAAATGGTATTTATAAATTATCACTTTTATTGATTATTTCACTCAGATAAAAATCATCATGTTCATGATGCCTAATTCAGAGGCTATTGAAATGTTCAAATTTTTCAGAAAAGATATTGAGAAAGAATTTGGAGTTTCCATAATTAAGCTAAGAAAAGATAATGATACTAAATTCACAAATAATGATTTTGAAGCATATATTATAAATCATGGTATAAAACATCATTATAGTGCTCCCTATACTCAACAAAAAAATGGATTAACAAAAAGGAAGAATAGATTCTTGATGAAAATGTAAAGAAGTATGTTATTAGTATATATACATTCAAATCATTTGGAGAGAAGTTTTTATTACTATTGTAAATGTTCAAAATAGATTCTTGTTGAGATCGAAATCCAACATGACTCCTTATGAAATGTGGTATAAAAAAAACCTTCATTGAAATGCATCAATGTTTTTGGATGTCCATGATTTCTAAAAATCAAAAATCTGGATATGGGAAAGTTTGATGAGAATGTTGAGTAAAGAACTCTCATGGGTTATTCACCAAAGGGAAGAAGTTGTAAATAAAAAAACAAAAATTTAAAAAATTTAGTGGACTTATATGATGTATAGGTAATTGAAGACCTATGATCCTTCAAAACAGTTGTTGAGAATACTAAGGAGGATAAATCAAAAAATCCCCAAAAAAGTGTATATAACTCAGATGTGTCACATGGTGAAGAAAGTGATGCTAAGAATGAAACAATGAGATTTCATACCTTATAGAAGAAAATTGAATCTGAAAAAATTATTCAGAATCAGAAGGATCCAGTTTAAAAAATATGGAATTTGATATTAGAATATCAGACTTAACTCATCTCAAAAGATGAACCAAAATTAGTTTCAGAGTTTATTTAACATAATGAATGGTTTGATGATATGAATGGTGTGTTGGATCAGATTGAAAAGAATAAAAAATTGGAAATTGTTCCAAGGATGTAAAATAACAATGTTATATAAATCAAGTGGGTTTATAGAAATAAATTTAATGAGAATAGTGGTGTTTAAAGAGACAAAGCATGACTTGTTTGTAAAGGTCATGCACATGGGAAGGTATCGATTTTGATGAATCATTTTCCAATGTTTTAAGGATAGAAAAAATTCAAATATTTAGTGAAGTGGCTGCTCATCGGAATTAAATTTCTTATTAGATGGATGTAATATCATCTTTTTTAAATGGTGATATTGGGGAATAATTTTACATTGAACAACTTTTTGGGTTTTTACATGATGAGGATGAAATTTTTTTTGAAAATTGAAGACAGATATTTATGTGCTGAAACATGCTCAATGTGTTTGGTATTCAATTCTCTAAAATTGTTTGATAATGATGAAATTTTCTAAAGGAAAATTTGATATAAACCCATATGTTATATATGTTGACTCCATAACAATAATTGTAATTGTTTATGTGGATAATAAAATTTATGTTCGGGATGAAGAAAAGGTTTATGGAATTTTTTTTGAATAGATGAAGAATAAAATTAAAATGTCAATGTTGGGAGAATTAACTTTCTTACATGACCTAAATGTCAAAAAAAAAAGAAAATTATATCTTCTTATCTCAATAAAATTTTGTCAGGGAATTTCTAATGAAGTTTGGGCTGGTTGAATCCAAAGAAGCTTCAACTCCTATTTCAGTGAGAACAAAGTTGAGTAAAGATGAATCTCGAATAATTATAAACTAGAAAGGGTTTTAAAAGATGATATGAGGTATTATTTACCTTAAAAATTCTTGTCATCATACTTTTTATGCTATGAATATATGTTCTAGGTATCAAAGTAATATGATAGAATCACATATTTTGTTCTGGGAAGTGGATTTTGAGATATGTCAAAGGAACAATTTCAGATGGGTTGTTATACAAAAGAAATAGTGAGATGATGTTTCTTGGTTATACTGATGCTGATTGGACTAGAGATTCTTCTGATATAAAGTCAAACTTAGGGAGTATATTTTTTCTTAGGTAATTTTTTGTTAGTAGGTATATTAAAAATCAATGTTTAGTAACTTTAAGCACACTTGAATCTGAATATGTTGCAACCACTCAGACTTGTACTAAAATGATGTGGATGAATGTTTAGTTGGATGATTTTAAAATTAATATTTTCTAAACCATTAAATATAATTTTTAATAATCATAGTGGAATTTATCTTTCTAATAATCATATCCAATATTCGAGATCAAAACACATTGAGATAATGTTTTCTTTTATAAAAGATAATATTTTTTTTGGAGATTTTTTGTTGGAATACATATCAACAAAGAATCATATTTATGAAATCATTACAAAAGAAATGTTTATTGAAAGGTTTGTTCAATTGAGGTAGAAACTTCATGTTCATCAACCTCCCATGTATTCTTAAACCTCATATGGGATATACCCCCACCGTGGTTTGGATTACATTGAAAAATGGAGAGATTAAGATACATCTTTTTACATATAAATATATTATTTCTTAGATTTATCATAGGACAATGAATCTATGGTTATCATATAATGGGGATAGAAAAAGAAAAGTGGGAAAGAGGAAGATAAAAGTAAAGGGGGAGATTGAGTAAGGTGGAGTTTATATTTACATAGAAAGAAAATTTTCTTACCTTTGAGGGATGGAATTCCTTCAAAAACATTAATTTATCTAGTAGTGTGATGTTAGGACACTTTCTTTGGAGACATTATATATTTTGATAAAATTCAAAAACATTATTTTCTTACAAAACATGAGTTTTGAAAAAATATGATATTTGAAAAAGTTGTTAATGAGGGTTGTAAACAAATACAAAGTAAGAGATTGATGAACCTTTTTGGTTTTTTGTTTTGAGAATGTTTTTTATTTATTGACTACTAACCTTTATTTTTTATTAATGTTTTTGATATCCATGAAGATGCAGTTGTTAGTTGATGGAAGTTTGTCTTTTTTTCATTTAGCGAATGGAAGAAGTTATTGAGTTTGAATGATGTTTCTGAGTCTGAAATAAGTATATGAGTTTGAATGAAGTTGCTAATTTCAAAAGAGGTGTCTAAATAAAGAATTCCATTTGCTGCTGAAGAGATTTGAAAGAGGATGCTATTGAAGAGTGAAATGTCAAAAGATAAAAAGTTTATCAAACTTTTTAAAAAAATCAGATGATTGTTTTCTGAAAAAGAAGTTCTCACATATCATGAATACATTCATGATAAATGATTATGAAGAAATGGTGGATAATTTTGAAGAAATCAGAATCACTTTTCTAAGCATGTTTTTGGGAAAAGTCAAAATATGTATTTTGAAAAAATCGTAACTTGTTTCCTGAGAAAATTAGAACCTATATTCTCAAAAATTCAGCACGTAAATTCTTCAAAAATAGGAAAACAAATTCTGAACAATTCAGAACATAATTTCTGAGAAAATCAGAATTTTTTTTATAAGTAATTCAGTTCTTAAATTATAAGAAAATCGGAACCAAAATTCTCCACAAATCAGATCCAAGATTCTTCACAAATCAGAACCTGAATTATTAACAATTAAAAACCTGATTTCTAAAAAAATCGGAACCTATTTTCAAGGTAATTAAGAACCTGAATTCTGAGAAAATTATAACTTGAATTCAATATAAATATGAACATAAATTCTGTACAAATCAGAACCTGAATTCTGAAAAATTATGAACCTGATTTCTAAGAAAATTAGAACCTATTATCTAAGCAATTCAGAACCTGAATTATGAGCATATTAGAACCTAGTTTTTATGAAAATCAGAACCTAATTCATTTGCATATTAAAACCTATTTTTTGAGATTTTCAGAGCCTATTTTATGAGAATAGTTTCGAGAAAATAGGAAAAAAATTTCTGAGAATGTTTCTAAGTAAACATGAAGAACATTTCTGAGCATGTTTTTGAGAAAAAATGAACAATATTTCTGAGCACATTTCTATGAAAACAAGAACCAAGATCAACCATTATCATACTAAGAAAGATATCAAGAGTTAGAGAAGTAAATAATGAATTTCAATTTTGCATAAATCTCATATAAATTTAAGGAGGTTTGATGAAGTAAAAAATTGAACATTAAATGATTGATATTTGTAATGTTTTATTTGAGATTTAAGAAAGAAGGAATGATTTTAATTTTTCCACTTTTGATTTTTGGGTTTCCTATAAATAGTTGTTTAGATAATTTTTTCATTTGTAACATTTACAGACGCACAAAATGTGGATCTATGGAGAATTAATTGTGAAAACTTACCATTATATTGATGAAGTTTTCATTGAGTGGTTGAGTATGGGAAAATCATAATCATCTTTACCGTAATGAGATGATCAGAAAAAACCCAATAAGACTAAGGATTTAGACTGATCATTTGTGGTTCAGATTCAAAAAATATTTTATTCTTTTTTTGGTTCAATTTTTCTATAAGAACACATTGTAAAATGATGAGAGTCATTATAATATTTCCTATCAGGAGACAATAGGTTTCTAATAGGAGTTGGAACAAGTTTTATTTACTTCTTCATTATAGTTGATTTCCACATACCCATAAGAGTGGTTATGGTAAGGATGTAGGTTCTCAAATTGAGGCCAAAAATTGGAAATTGTGCGTGCATTATTTTCTTAACCATTCATGAATACATATGTATTTTGTAACGGTTGACACGAAAATCAATCTTAATAGGTTGTAGGAGTTATATTTCATTTTTTTAAACTTTTAAAAACTGAACAACTGATTTAACGCCCTCTTCTTAGTTTTCATTTGATCGGTTGAACTTCAGTGTTTCTAGACACTAACCTTAAAATTTATGCTATTGTGCCTAATTCCATCTACAATGGGACCTTGAGGTTCACATACTATGTGTATTAAAAATCTATGTGGAATAATATGTAATTATTTACTATATAACATGCTGAATAAATATTATTCCCACAAGTGGTTTAATAATTTTTCATGTTTTCATGATCACATATATTCGATGACCAGTTATTAGTGAGAATATAATGTGAGGATAATATTTAATAAACATTAATTTTCTATTTAGTGTATATAATATATATTTAATTATTTTTGAATTAAGCGGTGATATTTATTTTATAAATATATTATCATTATTCAAGGCCTGATAAATATTGTGGATGAATGGAGCACTATGTTTAATGGTTTGATGAGAAATAATATATATTGGATATTATTTTAATAAATAATATTTAAATTCAAGTCAAATGTTTATGTTCATTTTGAGAAATAATAACAATAATAATATGATTATAGACATAATGTTTTGAAAGGGATTAAATAAATAATATGGGGATCTTATGTGATTATTTATTTCTAACCCTAGTAATATATAACCAATTATATTATTTTTCAAAAAGATCCAATTCATTTTTTGGTTGTACAAAATGAATTTGTATAATCCTATCAAGCCATAGAGATTTCCCTTTTATAAGAACATTCTCAAGAAAGTAGAGTGATCATTCTCCACCTCCCACTCTCATGTTTAGATAGATCAAGGAAAAAACAATGGAAGATATTCTTGTGGCTAATGACACGAGTGATAGGATCTATCATGAAAACACTTGAAGATTCCTATGAAGACTTTTGAGTATTCACAGAATACTTGTGTATCACTACTAGAGGGAATCTCATCTATATTCTTATAATGAAAAAACCAAACAATTCATATCTAATACCAGATATATCAAGGATGAAATAATTTCATCATGATGATTATTTAATTAATTAAATTAATTGTTATTAATATGTGATGATCCTCCCACTAGATATGGAATTTTATCCACTGTATGTTCTCTATGATTCAATTCTATTGGTCAAAGAATTTATCATCATGTAGATCATGGACTGATCATTGATCATGAAAAAAATTAAATTTGGTAATGACCAATCACACAGTTCAGATATGCCCAGAACCCACCATGGTATCATGTTCATGAGAAACATTATGTTCGATAATCTATAATAACATTGATTTATTATTTAGTTATCATTATTATAAATGATATTATCATGATGAAAAAAATATAGTGATGCATTTCACCAACATTTTGTTGACTAAATTGAATGTGTGTTTAGTTACCTGCCTTTTTATATTGATTACACCTTATCCATTTATTTAAATGGAATTTGTGCTTAGTGATTTACCTTTTCATATTTTTATCCAACCCCCTTAGTTTATTGAATACATGGAATGTGTGTTAAGTTATTTAATATTCAATACTAATTGTGATAATGTATTCATTATTTTTTCAACTTTACTTATCCCTTTCCGAGCATTAAATTTCACCATTATTTTGTATCATTTCCCTAGGATTCCATGAAGGTTACTGTAGCCCCATTCGTGCAGCCTAGTTGTTTTTCCCTGTAGTGGTTTTATGGGAGGTCGCGGTTATAAGACTCTTCAAAGAAATTTAGTTAGTTTTTTAATTTTTTCCCCATACCTAATAATTCTAAAATGAAGGTTAATAATAATTATATACAAGGATATTCTAGGTGGAATAAATTTATCCACAAAAAATTATATTGTAATTTTCTTATTAAAATATAAAGAAAGACTCATGTATGTATCTTGTTTTCCAGGACTACTAAAAAAATATTTCTTTCAGGATGTATTTCCTTGTATATTATACCAATTAAATGGTATCACGATACCAGATCCAGGCTTATTGTGGTCGGGGTGCTACAATTTCTATGAAAGGAATTTTATTCAAAGAATTGGGAACTAGATGTAGGAAAAGATAGAATAGAAAAAAACCCTATAAAAGACATTTTGGATAAGTATAGAAGAACATCTTAAATTTTTGTTAGGGTAGAGATTATGGGGTCATTCCTAGAATTATATCATTTTCTAGATGGTATAATTGGTTTATGATATTATGGCTGTAGATAAGTTTAAAGACTTAAAAAACTCTTTTGTTTGGTTTTATGTGATGGGAGTATAAAAATATTAAGGGCAGTTTTGTGTAATTTATGGATTGTATATGCCTTAGTGGAAACATTATTTAAGGAATAATGCATTTATATTTTAGAGACATGAGTTTAAATGTGTTGAAAATGTTTATTCTTGATATAAAAAAAGGTTATTATATTTTATAAAAAAATAGAATGTATTTAAAACACTAGAAAAATGTTATTTAATGATTAATTTAATTTAAAAGGTTCTCGTTATACTTTTGGAAAAGTTATGGTAATTAAATTATTTTTATTTAAAGAATGAAAAAAATTCATGCAGGGTGACAACCCATAGAATCTGATGATGTGGTGGGGTCTGAACCCATGACTGAATGATAATAAGGGGTTTTCACCCATCACTTTTCTAAGTGATATCCAGGTTAATATGTCATTGTTTTTAGGTAAAAAATTTGAAAATTAAATATTATTTATGTACCAATAGTAATACCTTATTTGGTTGAGAGATTACAGTATTAACTATATTGGTATTGAAAAATAATTATAGATGGATATAAAGAATATTTATATATATCTTACGATATGTTAAAAGTAAATTTTAGTGCTTCAGGAATGATTTTTTTAAATATTCATTTATTGAAGTAATGGAAGAATTAAAAATTGATTGAATGAAACCCCAAAGAGGATTATATATATATATATAAATATATCATGTAAGTATAATTCTATACATTCTTAGGTAGTGAAATAATTACTCAACATTAGGAAAATGATCTTGAAAAATAAAAGTTTGTCATGATACCTTATTATTTTTTGAACCAACGGTCTTTTATATCATAAAATATTTATTGATTTAATGGCCTTACAATTCAAATTATCATTGAATTATTTTTGATCAATGACCACAACCAACCCTCTAAAAAGTTATTTTCTTCCTCAAAATCCATAATTTCACTTCCCACTAATGATCTCTTATAAAGAGACCTATATATATATGTTATTCCATGTGACCTTTATACTTATGAATCTATTTTATTAATAGGATATTTTATTTACTATTTTATGCTGTGAGTAATTAAATAAATAAATTTTCATAAATAAAACTCCATATTACCGATATTATGTTTAAATTGTTTGGACACAATTTATTTAATTTGGGAATGATGTATCATGATGAAATTATAAAATAATAATAGTCTATTAAATAGTATATATGATATGTAATGAAAATACTACAAGGAAATATAATATCACGATACCATAAAATATATTTACCATTTTAAATAAATTCTCTCTACAACATAGCATTCAATTCAAGTAGCACTAAGTTAGTATTTGTTACACGCAGTAATAACATTATTAAATGGCTTTAATTACATGCAAGACCGAGTAGTACCGAATACAATTAATATAATTATTTAAAACTAAAAATATATCATAGTTTTTTAATTATTGGTTATTAATAGAAATAACATAATTATAAAACTATATTTCTAAATTCATTAGTTAGAAATTAATTAAAAATGAATATAAAAACCAATTTAATATAAATGAAATGTTTTTATAAAAAATTAATTTTAAGAACGAAATGAGTTTTATTTTAAAAAATTAAAATAATTACTATTAGGGGATGATCATAATGAAATTTATATATTAATTTTGTTTTTCATTCATCAAATATTTTCAATTGGAATAAGATGATAACAAACCAAATTTTATAGATAAAAAAGATGTATTTTTTAAAGGCAGTTTTATATCATTATAATAGAACAGCTATATTTTTTAAAAAATAGTAATATACATAAATTATATTTGAAAAAATAAACAAATTTTTTTAAATAATTATAAAAAAATATTCTTAGGGTGATCTTTTTTATTTTTCTGTGATGTTTTATTTTTTGATTAATAGTTAGAAATAATGAATTTAAATTTATAATTAACCTTTGATGTAAATAATTTATAATGTAAAAGTATATTTTAAATATATTTAAAACTAAAATTATATCTTATATAAAGGTTTTAATACAAATTAGGTTATTGGTATCATTTATTTCTGATTTTAGATAAACAAATTAGTGATCTTTTAGACATTTTAACATTAAAAATCCACATTCTCATCCCGTCTATGGGATTAATTATAAATTAATTTCTTATACTTATATGATTCAAATTTGGAAAAAATCATTCCATATTTTTAATCATAATTTTTTATAATTTATTTTAAATGAAAATTAGTTTCTTACCAAGATGATTATTGAATGTAATTAAAATTAATTATAATAATTAAGGTAGAAATGGGCCTATATAGTGGTTAAACATTAATCAAATAGGGACACATGACCTGGACACTTTTCCAGAACCCATTTTGTAGCCATATTTTTACCATATCATATCTTGGTTATAATTTAGTTAATTATTGTATGAAAATGTTATAAGGTATACCTCCCAACCCTTTTTACATTTTTAATTATGAAGAATGTCACTCCTACCCCACTATAAAAAGACATTAACTCTCCCCACTTATTTAAAAAATATCAAGCCCTCTGTGTCATCCCAAACCTACCAAAATAATTTCTCTACATCCTTTTCTTAATCCTATATATTTCAATTTTTTAATAATGTCAGCCAATGAAGTCTTATGGTATAAACCAAAAATATTTACTCGAAGAAGAGGTATCGTTCTACAAAGAGAACTTTTATTTTGTTTCTTTCCATACACAATCAATTATTATTATACAATGACTATATGATAACATAATTATATTGGATATTTTTATATTTTTTTTATTATTTCAGGCCATCCTACACTCACACACACTTCCATGAAATTGAATACACAATCATTATTCATATGTACGGTGGACTACCGCCTCACAAACCGATGCCTTTCATTCTTTCATCATCACCTTTCAAGTATGGGAATGATGATGTATTTGTAGTTTATATATGTTATATATGACATTTTAATGTATTTATTTTTATGTAATTATTATATAATACATACTTTAAGGCATTCCATATTGTGGCAATATGATAACATCATTTGTGGACGTGTGGGATACCACCTCCTAAAAGCAATGTGATTCATTCACACTTTACCCGAAATTTATTAAGGAAGAGTTTAATTAATAAATATTACATATGTGACATAAATATGTTAATGTAATTATAATTTATATATATAATTTATTTTATTCATTTTAATTCGATAATAAAATGGAGATAGTGTTGATGTGTACACACGACCAACCATCTCCCGGAATGATGTATTTCATTACCTAAATACAATTTTTCTGGATTAAAATAAATACATATATACTGAATATATATTAAATTTAAATCATGTTTTACATAATGGATATAAATAAATAATTATTTAATTTATATTTATTAAAAATAACAAGTCAAAACATACAAAAAAACCAGGTAATTACACTTGAAACAACAAAAATAATGAACGATTATTAAAGAATGGGTAATAATATATTTTAAGAGGATCATATATGATATAATAAATATTAATATGGTTATATTATAAGTTAATAAAAAGATTAAAAACCTTATACATGAGGTTTTGTGATGAAAACAAAAAAAATAATAAAGTAAGGGGTATCATCTCAATTTACATTTCATTGAAACTTAATTATTATTGTGAACCAAATTTTGTTTATACGGTGTATGTATTTAATTTTTATATGTAATACAATGAATAATTTTTTATTCATTAAATTTTAACATCTATGTTGAATTATTTTATTTATGTGGATATGAATTAAAAGTTACCAAGTGGTAAAGAATCTCATAATCCGATTCCTTTACAATGGGTTATGCTACATCTTTAATGTAGTTAATATTATAAGACAATGTGTGTAATCCATTTTTATAATCTAATTATTTATTTATATTTATTTATGTGGATTTACAATTTATAGACATAATCTATTAATTTATTGATCTTTCTTCAATTTTATGGTCTTTTCAAGGGTATACATTACAATATCAATTTATTTTGGATTCTTTATATTTGAATTTACATAAAAGAAAATTATTTCACCATAGTTTAGTAAAAACAATTATTTTCTTAGCCTCTGGTTATTAATGATATTTATCTTGTAATAGTATAATTTTTCACTATTTTTTAGTCAAAATGTTTTAAAAAATGGTTTTAGGAAAACCCAACACCTTTTCACACTTTGGTAGAAAATAAGTTTTCCCTAAAAGCCATGTTTTTAAAAAAATTCATAATATGGTTATTATCTTTTCAAAATAATTTATTAAATAAATATTTACACATTTTTCTTTTAAAAATATTTTATAAGTAATATTCTTTTATATTTATGAAAAAATCAATTTTCAATCATTTTTACAATGAAAAAGGATTGTTATTTTTCCCTTGTATGACATGTAAAGAATTACCCATCATCAGTCCGTTGATGTTTCCTTTGGAAATTTTCAACGATATTTTCAAAGAAGGTTATTTTAATTTTGATTTTAAAGGAATTAGTCTTTCAAAATGTTTTTCAAAAGGTAAATGCTATTTTCATCAAGTATGTTTTAAATATCTTTTTACAATATTTCTATTCATCAATGAAAATATCCATTTTTTAGTCTATATGGGATAAGTTATGTTGATACCATACATATTCTTACTCTATATGTTTTAGGATTTCTATAACCAAGGCTCATATTAACATTCACTACATATGTTGCCCTTTTTTATTACCCATGAAATAATCAAATTCCTATGATCATTAGATAATAACTTTCATATAATTATCTATGTTAGTTTTCATGCATAGTTTTATTAAATAAAGTGTATACCATATCTACATATAGTTTTTACATGAATGTTATTTGATTAACTGGGGAAATATTGATCAATACATATCTTTTACACAATATGAATATTTGATGACACACATTATTAATGACTTAAATAAATTATTTGATATACAAGGAATTATTTGGATATGAAATACTTGGGTTGGGGAATGGTTCCTCTAAGACCCTCGATGAATCAACAGTTTAATGGGATGAATTAGATGTATATCCTTAGATAATGGGGTTTTACCCAGTATATATTAAATTGTATTGAGGATAAATCATGATGGTAAAGGTATCATGTTCCTAAAAAACATGACATCCAATAAATAATTTGTTCTTTCATTTAATATTTAGTTGTCATTATTATCCATGATATTTTCACTATGAAAAAAAAAATCTATGGAAGCATTTCATGCTCATTTTATTGATTATATAGATTTTTGATCCGTTATATACATTTCCGTATTGATTATGTATCATCTAATTATTTAAATGTAATGTGTGTTTAGTTATTTACCTTATGATATTTTTTACGCACCTCCTCAATTTATTCGATCCATGGAATAAGTTTTCTATTATTTTCCTTTCAATATTGATTTTTCTCAGTGATTCGTTATTTTTTCTATTATGATAAAGCCTTATTGAGCATTCGATCTCACCCTTATTTTGTTTTATATCTTATGGATTCAATTTAGTTACTAATAAATATAAACATGTATATGATGGATGTAATAATGTAATCCTCAAAAAAAAATTGGTGTAATTTTGACATTATAATTTAATGGAAGACTCATGATTGTATCTTTTTTACCAAAGTTACAAAGTTGAGCAGTCCATTGAAATGCATTTCCTTGGACCATATTGCAATGTAATAGTATAACGACATAAGCTTAAATATTATTGGGGTTAGGGTTCTATAGTTGGTATGGAAGGAAGTTTAGTATAAACCTTTAGTTGTAGATGTTGGAAAACATAGATTAGAAAACACAACCCCATTATAGAAATTGATGATAAGTATAATAGAACGTATTAAATTTTCAATAATGTAGATATTATGTTGTCTTTCCATGAAATAAATCATTATCAAGATAGTATAATTAATTTAAGAGTTTAATATTATAGATATGTTCAAAGACAAAAAACCCACTTTTTATGTTTTAAGTTATGGGAGTCTACCAATATTAAGGACATTTTGGAGAAATTTATTGAATGTATATGTTTTAGTGAAAAGTTTAGTCGTAGAATAATTCATATAAATTTTACATACATTTTTAATGGAGTTTCTAAAATTTAGAGTTTATTTACAAATATTATTATTAGACATTGTTAAAAAATTGGTTTTATTGAAAAACCTTGTAAAAATGTTATTTAATGATTAATTTCATTTCAATGATATCTATCATACGTTTTGAAACATTATGTGAATTGTGATAATGTAGTTTAGAAAAATTAAAACCCATATGTAGGTTGATAACTTATTTCTTTCGTTGAGTTGGTGAGGATTTAACCTGTGATTGGAGGATGATAAGGGTTTCACACCCACCATTGGCCGCTGTGATATCCTTGTTAATATGAATTTTTTTAGTTAAACAATTCATTTAATAAATATTAACAATGAACCAGTTGTATTACTTTTTTATGGTTTAGATATTAAGGTATTAACCATATTCATCTGGGAAAATAATTACAGAGAGATATAAACACTTTTCTTACAGATCATACAATCCTTTAAAAGTTAATTTTAGTTCTTCAAGAATAAGAAAATATTTTTTGGATATTCATTTATTAAAATAATTATTGAATTAGAAATTTATCGAATAATAATTAAATGATTAAATAATATTTATATAAATATATCATGAATGTAAAATTCATTATAATCATAGGAAGTGAATCAATTACTGAACATTAAGAAAACGATATTAAAAATTAAAATTTTATCATTATACCATAATTATTTTGAACAGATGGAACTTTAAAGCATCAATGATTTTTGTTTTGAGTCCCTTAAATTTGAATTTATCATTAAATTGTTTTGATCAATAAACTCAATCAGTAACTATAAATATTTATTTTTCCCTCCATTTCAATATTTTCACTCGCCAAAAATATTCTCCAATGCAGAAACATAATAATATGTTATTCCATGTAACAATTTTACTTATCATTATCTATTATTAAGAGTATTTTTTAATATTTTATTATGATGATATTTTAACAATGTAATTTTTAAATATAAAACCCTTGATTACCAAGATCATGATTAAATTTCAAGGATGAAATTTATTTATTGTGGGGAGAATGGAACACCCCAAAACTCCAAATCTATAAAATTTTATTCAATAGTGTGTATTATATTCAACACCAATTACAGAATAAATTTTAATATCTATAGAACTAAATATATATTTGTGATTTTAAATAAATTAAATCTATGATGTTTCTTGAAACTCACACAATAATGAGTTAGAAATAATTTTATGGAATAATGACTTTCATCGATGACTTATGTTAAACAAAAGACCAAGTTTTAGAAAATAATATTAATATTATTAAATAAAAATAAATTTATATCCTAGAAATTGAATTAATATTTAATAATAGGATTAACTAACTTATAAAAATATATGGCTGAATTAATTTATTACTTATTAATAGGAAATTAATAAAAGGACTAGTTGAATATAATTGAAATGTTTTGGTTAGAAAAAAATTATTCTCCAAAGGTGTTTTTATCATAATAAATTAAATTAATTACTATTAGTAGATGATAATAATAAAATTTTTATATTAAATGTAATTATTTGACATTCTTCTATTAAATTTTATAGGCATAATATAGGAAGAATTCCAATTTTATGTATAAACATCTATATTTTTCTAAAGGTAATTCGTCCACCTTTTAATAGAACACATATTTTAGAAGTAAATTTTGGAACTTTTATATATAATAATTTATTAATTAATATTCATTTTATAAAGAATAATACCATAAATATATTTGGGTGATTTTTTATATTTTTCCTGTGATGATTCAGCTTTTGATGAATAGTGAAAATAATAAATTATAATTGAAAATTGAATTTTCCTGTAAAGACATACTCTCTTATATATAATTTTGTTAATTATTGGAGGCACAATATGAAAGGAGTACCTCCCAATAGTGTTTAACTTTTTATATTTATAGGAATGATACTACTCCACTGTAAAAATTCATCCACTCTCATCACTTCTTCACACTTCTCAAGACCTTCCAAAAATCCCAGGCCTACCAAAATAAAATAAAAAAATACCTAAAATCATCCTATATGCCTCAATTTTTTTAATTAATAGATCCACATAAGACATTTGGAATAAAATCAAAGGAATTACCCGTTGACAAGGTAACATACTTCAATGAGAAACTTTGTTTTATATGATTAAAAATAAAAAAAAATTATTTGTATATAATGATTATATAATAAAATAAGTATATTAAATATATACATATTTTTTTTTCTATTTTTATGACTTACACTGGCACAATATTCCATCAAATGAGATACACAATCATCATTTTTGTTTGTGGAGGACTACCGCCCCACAAACTGATGTTCTACATTCTTCTATTTTCACATTTAAAGGATTCAAATAATGTTGGATTTATAATTTATATATGTTATATATGATATTTATAATGTCTTTATTCTTATGTAATTATTATATAATATATACCTTCATGCTTTCCATTTTCTGGGAATATGATAACATTGTTTGTAGATGTATGAACTACAGCATCCTCAAAGAGATATAATTAACTGATGATTTACATGGAATGTACTAAAGATGGGATTAATAAAAATATGATAAATATATTACAAAACTATGATATTTTAATTTTTATATACATACATATCATTTAATTTTCATTCTTTAAAAATGAAAAGAATATGGAAACAACATTAATTCGTACGTAAGGCCTACTATCCCTAAGAAGGATATATTTCATTTCCCATATCCAAAGTTTAAGGATTATAATATATAAATATATATGGAATAAATACGATATTTAAATGTTGGGTTGGATTTTGGATATAATTAAATCATAATATAATTAACATGAAGAGAAAAATCTAAAGTCAAAATGTACTAAAAAACAAGGCAATTAACACCTAAAACAACGAGAAAAATTAAAGTTTATTAATGAACTAGTAATAATATATTTTAATAGGATCATATATTAAAACATAAATATTCATATAGTTATTTATAAATTTAATAACATTTTTACATACATTATACATTATGTTAATGGACACTCACCAAAAAATGAAGCACATGTAAGCGATTACATATCAATTTCAATTCTATTGAGATATAAATGTTATTATACTCAGAATTCCTTTTATACGGTGAGTATAATTCCATTTGACATGTAATATCATGAATAATTTATTCTTCAGGGTATGATTCAATAATAATTATTTCATTTAAATGGGTGTGAATTAAAAATTACCATGTGGTAATGAATTTCATCGTAACATCTCAAATATTCCATGTATAATTTTTGGATGTTATATGGTTTGATTTAGAGACTACGAGATAAGAATACCAGAGTGTTGACACCTGGTGTTCCCGGAACAAATTTTTGAAAAATATTAAAATAATTAACAGAACCTGCTTGTTATTGTACTAAAAAGTTAGAATATATATCAAACAGTTGTCCAGATCATGAATTTGAGGGCACTGTTGAGCTCAAAATAGTGGTCTTACCTAGACAATGTTTGGATCTAAAATCAGTGGCTATCGTTGAGTTCAGAATAGTGTCTTTAAACTAAGAGTTACATAATATCAGTTGGTGCGGGTCATCTTTGGAAAAAAAATTCCGGGAAATAAAAGGATAACATAATTTATTAAAAATATTTTTGAATCAACAAATTTTCTTTTAAAATTATATGGATATTGTAAATATAGGGTTAGCCACATAACTCTAGAGATGCTGGTGGAATGTTGGAGTGAACCTCAGAAAATTATCTCAGGTATACAATAACTAATCAAGATCAGACCGCAGATCGTTGCACTAATAGAATTTGACTTTCAATGATGGTAACATAATCGTTATCCATCAATGATCAATATAAGGTGAGGTATGTAATATGATTTATTTGTTCAATTCCCTATTATTGATTCCTTTAATGAACATGGACTAATCCATGAACTGATTATCCTGTATATTGATCATATTTGTGGGTTGGGATTTGTTTACTGGTTATCAGGATTTAATTGATATAGTTTTTAACACAAATCCCCCGATCAGGATTGTTAACCAAAAAATCTTGTCCACAAATGATAAAACATTACTCATGTGAATTTATTCCACCATTAATCATGTTTTTTCTTCAATGGAATCCGACGATTCCTAGTTTTACATTTCATGGTGGTTATGAACAAGATCATACCCCTGAATTCATGGAGAATCGACAATCAAGGATCGATATATGTAGATCCGGACCCAAGGAGCATTGATTTGGAACTGTTTGGTCGTTCAACCATCCAAGGAAGCACAATTCTCCATGGATGGGACCATTAGAATGATGGAAGTGACTGGAGGTGGCTTGTGGTGTCGTAGCACATGCGAGCAGCAGCGACCAGTAGTGTGAAGGTGACGAAGGATGAGGCGGAAGATATAGAGAGAAAGTGGATGCATAGTGGAGGAAGATGTGGAGTGGGTCAGGTTATGCGGATTGGACGAATATGGTTGGTGTGTTGGTTTAGTCTGAGGGGCCTGGCTAGACTTGGCTCATACCTAGAGAAATCTAGGAAGATCCTGGGTTCAATTGATCTTAGGGATAGCGACCGCACAGATGTATCATGGGAAGTAGACCGAAATAATGGGCCATGAGAAATTGACCATAGTGATAGGTGCACCTACTGGGGTGGTAGGTGTACCTACAGTGGTGGTATGTCATCGGACCCCTGGTAGGCATCCATGGATTGTTTCTCCATCAATACTATCTCCAAAACATAGACTCCATTCGATGAGACATCTAAGATGTTTAGACCCTAACATTGAGTCTTCCATTTTGGTAAAAGTGGTGGGATTTTAGTTTAGACCACTTTTGGATGATAGTATTTCCTTTTTCATTTCCTAGAGGGTTCCGTACAACATTATATCCACATCATGATATTATAATCCCATCTAGAGGCAGAGTCTTAGATAGAGTATGATACCCCTCATATGACTGGAGTGTGGTCCTCTATAATAACTAGTGGATATTGTGGAATTGCGTAACCTCCTTGAGTATGGCACTGATACTATATCTAGATGGCCATATCAGTAGGTTCAATGGAATCCCCAAATAATTCTTGGAATGACCCCCTATATAGTGGCTTGATCGATATTGGTTACGTGGTATCCCCCAGTTAGTTCAATGCAGGATCCCTTGTTTCTCCCAGTTAGTTCTGAGCATAACACTCTCTCTATGCATCACAATCTTCCTTGACCAATGCATTCTCTTTGGGTATAATAAAAATGAGATAAACTGGTTCGTAGACTGTTTATGATGATATCATGTCTCGAGGAGTGAGTTTTGATGGAACGGGCGGTCTTCAAGTGGAATCATGTGGTTGGCAGTTGGTTCTGAATGTCTAATGGTGTGGTATCTCTCTTGAATATATCCAGATGTTCTTGTTATATGTGTTGTAGGAATATGCCTCCATTGATATGGTTTTAATTCATTATTTATTTATTTTTTGTTTTTAGGATATCCTATTGAGTATTTTTATACTCACCCCTACATGGGATTTTCCCACACATTTCATGTATTGTGCAGATGCTTGACCTTTTGAAGGAGCCTTAGGCGGATCAGGACCAAAAAATTCTTAGTGAGACCAGACATGCTGAGGTGTGTTCCTGTGGATTTTAGAGAGTAGTCCTAGTACCTTTACATTCTATTTTAACATAGGAAAAAGGCACTTTGTGGTGGAATTTTATTTGGCCCTGTTTTCATTTAATTACTTTTACTATCGCACTCTGTTGTGGGATCTTAGTGGTATGCTTTTATCGTTTATTATTGGTTTTTATATTTCATCATTTTGTGTCTTGGTGATGTGTGCATGGGTACATGTACTTTAGGATAGCGCCTACCATTTTTGGGATATGACTACATGGTGCTAGTCACTAGCCCCTCGCCCATTGTAGGAAGAATTGGGGTAGTCACATAATAGGACCCTCTTGGATAAGTGATGATATAGTGGAATCAGAGGCATTCAGTTCTACTTTAGCACTAGTAGTCTATGAGGTTCTTTTGGGGCAATAATGTTAAGTGTTTCGAGTTCATATTTCAAGTCAGGGACTATAGTGTTGGTGCAGAAGTTGGCATATCCATGCACCAGGACTTTGATGACCAAATTTTCGACTCGATTCATGGAAACACTAGTTGTAGAGAAGAAATAGTAAAGGCATCATATAGGAACAATTGTGTTTTCCATTTCCTTCTTTAGTCAGTTTCCCAGATATACTCTATTGAACATGGTTCAACTTGTTTTATTTCATGATGCCTCCACATAGACACCTAGCCAGGAATCATCTACATGATCATGATGAAGATCCTCCTAGTGATGAAGCATTTGTATAGGGTAATGTACCAAAGATGTCACCCCAGAGTGGTTTCCCAGCTATACCACCATCTGTCGATTAACAGCTACTACCATCACTACCAGCCAAGGATGCACATAGGGTGAGTGCATTTCATGAGTTTCAATGTCTGAAAACTCCTAGGTTTCAAGGTGATCAAGACCCCGATATGGATAATGATTGGCTAGAGGTAGTCACCTGTGTTTTCAACCATGTTAGGATGCATGAAAACCATATTTTAGTCCTTATGTCGAGTCATCATCATATCTCTCTGAGGCGATGGGGGAGCTTTGTTAATCAGTTAGATAATGAAGTATCTATCTTCTGGATATACATCGAGCATGTCTTGAGGGAGGAGTTATATCTAGACATGATGTGATTGGGATGAATATTGGAGATCATATATCTATAATAGGGAAGTATTACTATGGTGGAGTATTCAGGGATGTTTACTGATCTTTTGTGTTACCACTTAGACATTGTATGTGACCAGTTATTCATGGAATTGACCTTCAAGCATGTATTATGCTGAGAAATCAGTTCATCAATGGTATCCCATTGAATTACTACCTATGTAGAGACCCGACCCTTGTTGCCCAGAGATGGTGCCTTATTTGATTATGTTGGAAGACATACAAGGAAAACGAATCCCAAAGGACCAAGTAGTTTAGTATTATTGGAAACAAGATACATACATAAGTTCAACTTTATATATGTAAGGGAAAAAAACACTAATTTATTCCACTAGAGTCATCACGTCTCCTGGATTATGCTTGCAAGTCATTCATAAATTACTTATTCATGTCCTGAGAAAATGAATCATAGGAAAGGGGTGAGCTCAAACACTTAGTAAGAGTAAGAAATACATCGAAAGATAATATAAACATTAGACGTTGTGAACAATTGAAAACACATTCCTTTAATAATAAACATGAACACATTATGGCAGGAATATGAGATGAGTAAATAATTCCATAATAAAACATAATCATGGGTATTCTACTAGTCAAATAACCACATGAAATATCAATATATGAACTCATATTTATGGAATGCATAATGCCGGACATTCTGACCTATTTTGTCAAGGCCTCGGCCACAATCTATATCACATTGGGAAAGGCCTCAGCTAATTCCACGTCTATTTGTCTCATGAGACCTACCGATGTATCGAGGGGATATAGTGGGCCCCAACCATCACATAATAAGTCAAATTAATTCCTCGTATGAGTGGGGATCAACATAAAAACATATAAATTCATATTAAAACTATCATATGAAATGTGACTAACTTTCCCCAACCATTAAACATAAAACACTAACCATTTGAAATAATATAGTGACTGGTTTTAGGATAGATCATCAACAATAAATTTAGTCATAAACCATTAAATAAAATATGGTATATGAAATCATAAATTATTAACCCCAACAATACATAATAATCAACAAGAGTGTTGAATCAAACGAGAATAATCTTCTAAAATCATTAAGTAATTCTAGTGATAAATACTCGTTAATTTTGAAAAGAAGAGTTATTTTGGAAAACTATTTGCGTATAACCAGAAGTAAATTAAGATATTATTTCATGATAAAATGAGTGTTTTTAGATGGATAATGGTTTCCAAAAATAGATTATAGTTTTCCCTTGAAAATAGATATGAATTTGAGAAATTCCCTTGTATCAGGCTCGTATTTTTGGAAACAGTTTTGAGAGTTTCTTTTAAAACATGTAACTATCTGGAAAATAGGGAAGGATTATGGTTGGTGTAAATATATAGAATACTCACACAGAATTTATGAGGAGTAAATAACAATACATAAGAATTTCCTCTAGGAAATTAGACAATAAATGTAACCCAAATGAAAATGGATGTTCGGGTGAAAAACCCTTACCTTAAATCTAAATGTGTTCCGCTCATGTACTTAAGTTCCTGGAATATGAAATTATACTTATTAATAACTTATTTCAGAACCTATTATACATGTATTTAGTTTATCATAATTCTGGTTAGTTCATTTATGTATTTATTGATTAGTTATTGTGTTGACTTTTATCGTTCCGGAGTGTTCGCTTCTCTTTTTGTCATATTCGATTCACTTATTTTTAAGTAATGAAGTTGAAGGGATGTAAATCTCCAGAATTGAAATTATATATTATTTATGAACATAAATAGGTGTTATTTTTCATTTATATAACTAGGTTACATGGAACAAGGATAAATTATCATATAGAACTTTAATGATAATTGTTTCGGTTAATTTGTCTGTTTCGATTACGACGAAGCCATTTTTCATTATAACCTAATACCATTTGAACAATGGGATTACAAAAACTTAAATAGTTTATATTATATATAATAATCTGGTTCAACCATTACAATAATGGATTCATGACCAGAATTTATAATGATAAAAGAAATCGAAAGTCCATCGTCCTTGAATGTGTAAAATTGACACATCTCAGATGGTGTTCTTGCTACTAGTATAAAAGAAGGTAAAAAGGGGGATATGATGATAACTTACTCCACTATCATGAAAAAATTACAGTACATATAAGTTAATGGAGTCATCACAAAACTTAGATAAAGAGAGGTAATAGAAAAAGAAAACAAATGAACTTGAAAGGAAAGACAACGAATTGAAAAGAAGAATTTACCTCTTGAACCACACTTCCTTGAGAACCCCCTTAAGAGAGAGGTTTTGGTTGTTTAATGATACCAAAGCTTGTTGGAAGTGTGATATGACTTTGGGAGGGTTTTTGTCCAGAATTTGGAGAAGGCACAAGGCTTGAGAGGAGTTATTGGAAGAGGGGGTGAGAGGGGGTTTTATAGTGGAGGAGAGAGGGGATTTCTTAATATAAAACTCATTTATTTATTATTTCATCACATGAAAAGTAATAGTAAGTATTCCATGACCAATAATAGTAATTTTATCATGTGAATTCGGATTAATGGTGGTGACATCAGCCATGATTCTAGGAATAGTCTATTTAGCTTATAATGTATATATACCGTAAATTACCGCATTTTACTATTCAACAAAAAAAATCAAGTATTTCAGAAAAATCCCAAAAATTCACCCTAACCATTTTATGACGTGTAGAATAAAAAAATGAATTCCATTTTTCAAAAATAATTTTGTAAATATTATTAATTTAATATTTAATAAAAATCATAATTTATTATCAAAAACCAGTTTTAAAACATTCATTAACTTATTCTAAAATATAGGTATATCGTACTTTCAACATGAATATTATTTATATATTATCATAGGTAAGGTTACCATTCATTAGGGTATATCACTATTTATAAGGGTATGTTACTATTCATAAGGGTAGGTTACTATTCACCAAAAAATAAGTTTTTCTTATTGGACTCTAAATAACTTACTGATCGCGACTTTGTGTGTCGGATTTTTGAAATTCACATCATAGAAGTAACAAACTTATGTTTTAAAGGTCCCATAGCACTTAGTAGTTAATGTGATTATGAAATATTTATAAGAAAGTAATTTCCTTTAAAAAAATATTGGGTCGTTACATTCTCCCCTCCTTACAAAAATATTATCCTCGAAATTCACAAAATGTTACCTAAAAAGATTTGGATATGTCTTTAACATAGGCTCCTTAGGCTCCCATGTTGCTTACTCCATATTATGGTTCCTCCATAGAACCTTTACCAGATGAGTCATCAGATTTCTCAATACTTGTTCTCTAGTATCAAGAATCTTGATAGGCTCTTCACAGTAATATAGATCGGGTTGAAGTTCCACTTCTTCATAAGTGAGTACATGTGTTGGGTCTGACATGTACTTTCTTAAAATTGACACGTGGAACACATTGTGAACCATAGAGAGACTTGGCGGCATTCCCAAATGGTAAGCTATGGCTCCAATTCAGTCTAGAATTTCAAAAGGTCTGATGTACCTGGGACATAACTTTCCCTTCTTACCGAATCATATAATACCCTTCTGTGGAGATACCTTTAAGAAAACGTGACCACCTTCTTGAAACTCCAAATACATCCTTATTTTATCTTCATAGCTCTTTTGCTTACTTTAATCTATTTTGATATGTTTTTAGATAATCTTCACCTTTTGCATTGTTTTTCAACATGTTCTGGGCCCCCGAGATTTCTTTCACCAACATCATCCCAACAAGTTGGTGTACGACATCGTATCCCATATAATGATTCATAGGGTGCCATCTGTATACTTTAATGGAAGCTACTGTTGTATGAAAATTCTAAGAGAGGTAAATAATGATCCCACATGCCTTTAAAATCAACTGAACAAGACCTCAACATGTCTTCCAATGTTTTAATATTCCGTTCTGATTGTCCATCAGTTTGTGGGTGGTAGGAAGTGCTCAAATGAAGATCAATATCGAGGTCCTTATGAAGAATTTTCCAGAATCTTGATGTAAAACGTGGATCATGATCAGAAAAAAATCATAGGGTTACTCTATGAAGTCTCACAACTTCATTAATATATAGTCTTTCTAGACGTTTAAGTGGTAGATCTTATCTTATAGCAATAAAATGTGCTGAGTTGGTAAGACGATCAACAATTACCCATATTGAATTGTTCTTTCTAGGAGTCTTTTGTTTTACCGTCACAAAGTCCATCATGATATTATACCATTTCCACTCAGGTATGGGAAGAGGTTGCAAAAATCCTCCAGGCTGTTGTCTTCCAGCTTTCACTTGTTGACAAACCATACATCTTGACACAAAATCAACAATCTACCTCTCCATGTTATCCCCCCAAAAATGGTCCTTCAAATATCTATACATCTTATTGATACCAGGGTGTATAGAGAAATTGGAACTATGATCATCATCCAACAATTCCCTCTTTAGATCAGGTATATCAGGAACACAAAGTCTCCTCCCAAATTTCAAAATTATATCTTCATATACGAAGTCACTCAATTTCCCATCATTCACAGATTTAATCTTCTTTTGAAACCCCTCATCATCAGCCTGAGAAATTCTTATCCTTTCTAGTAAAGATGGTGTGGAAACCATTTGAACAATCATTGATGTTTTACCTTCCATGGTTATTCCCATATCCATCTTTACTAGATCCATGAAAATAGGATCCCTTTCAACTCTCATCTTGTTCAAAAATCCATGATCCTTTCTACTCAATGCATCTTCCACCTTATTTTCCTTCCCCGAGTGGTATTGTATCATGAAATCATAATCCTTGAGTAGTTCAAGCCATCTCCTTTGCCTCATGTTGAGTTCTTTCTGTGAGAAAATATACTTCAAACTCTTGTGATGAGTATAAATCTCACATTTTTCACCATAGAGATAATGTCTCCATATCTTCAAAGAAAATATTACAACAGCTGACTCAAGATCATGAGTAGGATAGTTTTTCTCATGAATTTTTAGTTGTCATGACGCATAAGCAATAACCCTATCATTTTGCATAAGGACACAACCAAGTCCTTTCTTTGAAGCACCACTATAAATAACAAACCTGTCATTCCACGATGGTAGAGTCAATATATGAGCATTGAATAATCTTCTCCTCTGTTCTTCCAAAAATTCTTCACAATATTTTTTCAAAACAAATTTAACCCCTTTATGTGCGAGCTTCGTTAGCGGGTCATCCAGTTGGGAAAAATTCTGTATGAAATGCCGATAATAACCTGCTAAACCAATAAAACTGCACACCTCAGTTATGTTTGTTGGTGCAGGCCAATCTTAGATTACCTTTGTCTTTGCAGGATCAACTAGGATTCCATCCTTAGAGATAATGTGGCCAAGAAATGAAATCTCCTGAAGCCAGAATTCACACTTTCTAAATATCCCATATAATTAATGTCTTCTAAGAGTCTTCAGGATAATGTTCAAGTTATTTTCATGATCTTCATAACTTTTGGAGTATACCAAGATATAATCAATAAATACCACTACAAAATCCTTGAGATATTCCTTGAAAACTCTATTCATTAGATCCATTAAGATAGAGGGTGCATTAGTCAATCCAAAAGGCATTACTGTAAACATTTAATGCTCGTACCTAGTTCGAAACGCTGTTTTTAGAATGTCTTCCTTCTTCACACTCAACTGATGATATCCAGATCGAAGGTAAATCATCGAAAAGTATTGATCTCTATGCAGTTGGTCAAGTAAATCATCAATGCGAGGTAGATGATACTTGTTCTTTATTGTTATAGCGTTGATCTCCCTGTAGTCGATACAAAACCTCATAGATCCATCTTTCTTCTTAACAAAAAGGATGGGGGCTCCCCATGGAGAAACACTAGGGCGAATAAATCCCTTATTACTCAATTACACAAGTTGTTTCTCTAGTTACACTAATTCCAATGTGGCCATTCTATAAGAGGTCTTCGATATGGGATTTAAACCAGGAATTAAATCAATGGAAAACTCAATTTATCGTTCTGGAGGATTTCAGGTAAATCTTCAGGAAACATATCAACATATTCTCTCACAATAGGTATATCCTCAATTTGAACATTCCTTTCCTCACCCACAGTTATTTCATTCTCTTCCTCCCCAATAATTGTATTTATTTGAGCTACTGGGGGTGGATCTAGATAACAATCAGGTGGTGACGATTCTTCTCTAATGATAAGGTGTTCTTTATCATTGTCATAAAAAATTGCAACCTCCTTCTTCTTAAAATAAAATTTTGAATCATGGTCCAAAAGCTAATCCACACCAAAGATTATATCAAATCCAATCATGGGTATGATTATGAGATCAGTAGATAAAGAAAATTTATAAGCCCTAATGGGAACTAATTCACAGAACTTGGTAGCAATGATACTTCCCTTAGGAGTTATAACTGACAACTCCCTTGTTAAATCAAATTGGAAATATTTAATTTTCATAGCAAACTAGGAAGATATGAAACAATGAGATGATCCAGAATCAAATAAAGCATTGGATAAGCTTGATGAAATGATCAAAATACCTACCACTACATCATGCGTAACTTCAGCCTCTATAGTTGTGATCGCATATGCTTGTCCTTGCTCCCTTGGCCTCTTCTGTTGCATATTTCTTTGACATTTTGGAGAATCATTAGCATAGTGCCCCATCTCCTGACAATTATAGCATCGAACACCATTGTCTTCCTTCTTTATTTTGAAATAACCAGCAATATGACATTTCTGACCACATTTGTAGCATATTATTTTTCCTTTTAAGCACACACCGGGGTGTTTCCTTCCACAATTGTCACACGGTTGAAATTAAACTCTTCTCTTCTTCCCTTTTTCCTTATTTCCATTCCTAGGGTTTTCGACAACCCTATTATTTTCTTGATTTCCGTTAAATTCATAAGACTTAGAAAATTTCTTTCCGGTCTTGATAGTAGATGAAACTATGTCTTTATATGATGAAAAATGTTGGGAGACCAGTGGCCACAGGAAGAATGGATTTAGGCCATCAAAGAATCAATCAATTTTTCTCCTTGTATTTTGTATGTAGTCCACAAAGTTTCTTGCCAGTCTTGTAAATTTGGCTTCAGACATGATAAAATTTTCATCCTCCTTTTTCCTGAGATTCAAGAATTGCCTCTCCATATCTACTCTTTGTTCTCGAGGGAAATATTTTTCTAAGAATATTTCCTTAAAATTCCTCAATTCCTCAATTCCATCTCTTCTATTTCTTCTTCTTCCTTTGTGTTTTGGATTAATGACCACCACTAATATGCATCTCCCAATAGACGATATAATTCCATGATAACCTTCTCCCTTTCATTACATCCCAAAGAGAGAAATATCTTCTCAAGGGAACATATCCACTGCTCTACTACAAACGGGTTTGTAGTCCCGTTGAATGATAGAGGTTGTTGTCGCATAAAGCAATCTAGCATGGCTCCTCCATGTGGTGGATCCAGATGCTCCATACAGTAAGGGTATTATTCATAACCTGAGTAACTTGTCCCAGTATAGGTATGAGTTGCTCAATACCAATCACAACACCATAGCCGACATCATTATCTTGCGTCTGAGGAAAATCCCTACAGGGGACACGTTTATTCGTGCGATTTCCATTCCGTCCACTAGGAGCCATATCTAGATAATGGAATACACTATATTAGGTTATGAATAACAATGTATAATCCTAACTTAAAAATACTCAAAAAAATTGAGATTCTACGCATGGCTAATCCCATATTCACAAAAATGGATTCTTTGAGGAATATTTACATTAAACTCCTTCATAATGTCTTGTAAAGAAAATGAGAATTATCTTAAGCATATCCCCCAGGAGTGTCATAACCAAGAGTGCATCAAGGCCCATTTTCATACACCAGTTCTCGTTTGAGTCTAGCTCAATGTGGTGTTTTCGGGTTTTACCCCTAGATACATCTATGCCAGAGCCACCTCTACCTGCTCGTATCCAGATAGGGATGTATTGCATGAATGATCCATATACTCTATTACTTACCATAATACCAGGACATTATTTTATGTATATCCTCAAAGACTAACTTAGAGACTCTTCCCTAATTCTATGTTTTCTATATCTAGTTTCCAAGTATTCTACTAAACTTTCTTTGATACCAACTGTAAGGACCCGACCCGAGTTGCCCAGAGCCGGTGCCTTATTTGATTATGTTGGCATACATACAAGGAAAATGAATCCCGAAGGACCAATTAGTTTAGTATTATTGGAAAAAAGATACATACATAAGTTCAACTTTATATATGGAAGGGGAAAACAACACTAATTTTTTCCACTAGAGTCATCATGTCTCCAAGATTATGCTTGCAAGTCATTCAAAATATACTTATTCATGTCCTGAGAAAAAAAAACATTAGAAAGCGGTGAGCTCAAACACTCAGTAAGAGTAAGCAATACATTAGAAGATAATATAAACATTAGACATGGTGAATAATTGAAAACACATGCCTTTACTAATAAACATGAACACATTATGGTAGTAATATGAGCTGAGTAAATAATTCTGTAATAAAACATAATCATGGGAATTATACTAGTCGAATAAACACATGAAATATCAATAGCTGAACTCATAATTATGGAATGAATAATGCCAGACATTCTGAAAAATTTTGTCAAGGCCTCAGCCAAGACGTCTAATGATTAAGGCCTCAGCCAAAATCTATATCACATTGAGAAATGCCTCGGCCAATTCCATGTCTGTTTGTCTAATGAGACCTACCGATGCATAGAGGGGCTATAACAGGCCCCAACCATCACATAATAAGTCCAATTCATTCCTCATATGAGTGGGGATAAACATAACAACATATACATTCATATTGAAACTATTATATGAAATGTGACTAACTTTCCCCAATCCTTAAACATAAAACACTAACCATTTAGAATAATATGGTGAATGGTTTTAGGATAGATCATCCACAATAAAGTTATTCATAAACCATTAAACAAAATATGGTATATGAAATCATAAATTATTAACCCCAACAATACATAAGAATCAACAAGAGTGTTGAATCAAATGAGAATAATCTTCTAAAATCATTAAGCAATTCTTGTCATAAATACTCTTTAATTTTGAAAAGAAGAGTTCTTTTGGAAAAATATTTGTATAAAACCAGAAGTAATGTAATATATTATTTCATGATAAAATGACTGTTTTTAGATGGATTTTTTTTTTCCAAAAAATAGATTATAGCTTTACCTTGAAAATAGATATGAATTTGAGAAATTCCCTTGTATCAGGCTCGTATTTTTGGAAATAGTTTTGGGAGCTTATTTTAAAAAATGTAAGTATCCAAGAAAATTGGGAAGTATTCCTGTTAGTGTAAATATATACAATACTCACATAGAGTTTATTAGCAGTACATAACAATACATAAGAATTTCATCGAGGAAATTAGACAATAAAAGTAACCCGAATGAAAATGGATGTTCGGGTGAAAAACCCTTACCTTAACTCAGAACATGTTCCGCTCTTGTAATTAAGTTCCTGGAATATGAAATTATGCTTATTAATAAATTATTTCATAACCTATTATACATGTATTTAGTTTATCATAATTATGGTTAGTTCATTTATGTCTTTATTGATTAGTTATTGTATTGACTTTTGTCGTTTCGGAGTGTTCGTTTCTCTTATTTTCATATTCGGTTCACTTGTTTTTAAGTAATGAAGTGGAATGCATGTAAATCTATAAAATTGAAATTATATATTATTTATAAACATAAATATGTGTTATTGTTCATTTATATAACTTAGTTACATGGAACGGGGATGAATTATCATATAGAACTTTAATGATAATTGTTCGGTTAATTTGTGGGTTTTGATTACAACGAACCCATTTTTATTTATAACCTAATATCATTTGAACAATGGGATTAGAGAATCTTAAATGGGTTATATTATATATAATAAACTGGTTCAACCATAACATGAATGGTTTCATGACCAGAATTTAGAATGATAAAAGAAATCAAAAGTCCATCATCCATGAATGTGTACAATTGACACATCTCTGATGGTGTTCTTGCTACTAGTATAAAAGAAGGTAAAAAGGGGGAGATGATGATAACTTATTCCACTATCATGAAAACATTATAGTAAATATAATTTAATGGATTCATCAAAAAATTTGGATAAAGATAGGTAATAGAAAAAGAAAACAAATGAGCTTGAAAGGAAAGACAAAGAATTGAAAAGAGAAATTTACCTCTTGAACCAAACTTCCTTGAGAACCTCCTTAAGAGAGAGGTTTTGGTATTCTAATGAGACCAAAGATTGTTGGACGTGTGAGAGGAGGTTGGGAGGGTATTTGGCCAGAATTTTGAGAAGGCACAAGGCTTGAGAGGAGTGATTGGAAGAGGGGGTGAGAGGAGTTTTTATAGTGGAGGAGAGAGATGATTTCTTAATATAAAACTCATTAATTTATTATTTCTTCAGAAGACAATTAAAAGTAAGTATTACATGACATAGAATAGTAATTTTATCTTGTGAATTCAGATTAAGGGTGGTGACATCAACCATGATGCTAGGAATAGTCTATTTATCTGATAATGTATATATACCATAAATTACAGTATTTTACCATTCATAAAAAAATCAAGTATTTCAGAAAAATCCAAAAAAATCACCCTAACCATTTTTCAACATGTAGAATCCAAAAATGAAATCCATTTTTCAAAAATAATTTTCTAAATATTATTAATTTAATATTTAATAAAAATCATAATTTATTATCAAAAACCAATTTTAAAACATTCATTAACTTATTCTAAAATATAGGTATATCGTACTTTCAACTTGAATATTATTTATATATTAACATAGGTAAGGTTACTTTTCATTAGGGTATATCACTATTCATAAGGGTATGTTACTATTCATAAGGGTAGGTTACTATTCACCAAAAATTAAGTTTTTCATATTGGACTCTAAATAACTTACTGATCGTGACTGTGTATGTCGGATTTTTGAAATTCACATCATATAAGTGACAAAATTATGTTTTAAGGGTCCCATAGAACTTAGTAGTTAATTTGATTATGGCATATATATAAGAACGTAATTTCCTTCAAAAAAATATTGGGTCATTACAACCTATGCTGGGGTACTTGAACGAGCCCTGCTAGTGGAGAGTTTTCTAGTAGATAACACAACTGTAGTGGGAGATAACATATGGGATTGGGTAGATGAGACCTTAGAAATAGGTAGTAGATGGTAGTCTCATGGATCCAAGAGGTTATTAATATTCCAAGAGTGACACCAAGAGTTAGGATCAACACTTTAGGGCTCCTAGGGTAGATCGAATCATCCTAGGAACAAACATTGTTACTCAAGTGGTGGTTAGAGACATTTGGCATGACATTGACTGACCCATTTTACAGCTGATCAAGCGATGTTCAGGGGACTGATGAAAGAGAGGAAGAGGCATGATCAAGGTGGTCCAAAATGTGGAAGAAGTGGATGAGGGGATAGAAGGGAAGATTGATTTGGTCAGAGTTTTGACCAATTACCGCCACCACCCCTAGGTGGTCTATGCCAGGCTCAAGGATTTGGTGGGAAAGGACGAGGCCAGCTGTAAGAAATGGTGGCTTATGACCCCAGGGCTCTAGTGATGATACTAGGTATGATCTGTTCTTTTTTCATCTGAGCTGTAGTTTTGATAGACACATGTTCTTTTCATTATTTTCCTACCATGAACCATGTCTGGGACACTAATATTCCGTTTGAACCGTTGTCTAGTCCCTTACACTATGGGACTCTAACATGAGGAGACTAGATGATCACACACTAGTTTCGATAGTGTGACATGACTTTTGGAGGTGATTGTTTCGGTTGGTATCTCCTGATAGCGACATTGAGGCCTTACAGAATCATTCTTGGTTTGAACTTGTTATCCACAGCTTATGCTCAAATTGAATATTTTAGGCGAAGAGTGTGGTGTGTCCATAGTGATGAAAATACGTCTTCTTTTTTTTTGGTGAAAAGGAAACACATGTAGTGCATGATAGACTCACACATAGGAGGGTGCACCTGATTTATCATCATTTGGATTGCCTCACCCTCAGTGAAGTCAATGATATGTGTACTTAGTTTCTTGTATTAGTGGTGGAGTATGAGGATGCATTTCCTGAAGATGTTATAGGATTGACTCCCCATAGGGAGATGAACTTCTATATTAGTCTACACCCTACTATGAAATGGATATCTACACCATCATATTAGATGTCTCCTATAGGTCTTCATGAGCTAAGAGTATAGTTCGAGAACTTATAGAGGAAGGCCTTTGTGATACCCAGGGTTTTACCCTATGTAGCCCCAATTTTTTCTTCAAGATGTAAGATGAGAGCTTGAGGTTATGTGTGGATTAATGGATCTTAAGCTAGGTGACTGTGAAGAAAAAGTATCCCTTATTGGGGATCAATGACCTCTTTGATCAATTTAAGGGGACACGATGTTTCTCAAAGATTGACCTCAGACCAGGTTTTCACCATCTACGATCATGAGATGCAGATATACGAAATATGTATTTCAAATGTCATTACGGTCACTATGAGTAAATGATGATGTGGTTTTGTGTAACCTGTACCACAGTAGTGTTCATCGGACTCATGAATTGAATCTTTCATACTTACATAGATCTGTTAATTATGGTCTTCATCAATGAAATCCTAGTGTACTCAGCATCTGAGGAAGAGCCTACAAGACACTTAAGGATAGTCCTGGATACACTATGGGAGAAAAAACATTACAGGAAACTCTTGAAGTGCCAGTTTTGGATTTGAGAGGTCCATTATCTAGGAGATATCATCTCAGAGGCTGTAGTTGTATTAGATCCATCTATTGTTGAGATAATGCTTGATTAGGAGGAACCCAGGAGTTTTACCTAGGTGTAGTGTTTCCATGTACCAACAAGGTACTATTAAAGGGGTTTACCTGAATTCTCTAATGTAGAACCACCCTTGACTAGTTTGATACAGAGGGGAACAAATTGTGTGTGGACATAAAAGTGATAGTAGTTCATTTAGGAGATGGGGAAGAGGTTGATGAGCGTTCCCATCCTAAAGTTTCCTTAGAAAGGCGTCGAGTATTCGGTGTTATGAGATGCTTTAGGGATAGGGTCTGGTTGTGTCTTAATGCAAAGGCAAGTGGTGATTTCCTATGGTTCCTGCTAATTGAGACCACCCGAGAAGAACTACATGAACCATGAAATTGATTTAGTATTTGTAGTCTTCATATTGAAGAGGTGGCGATACTAACTGATGGAAGAGTAGTTTATCATCTACAATAATCATAAGAGTCTCATGTGTATCTTCTCTTAGAAGTATCTAAACACGAGACATAGGTATTTCCTAATGTTCCTCCTGGACTATGAATTTAGTATTGTCTATACTATTGGGAAGGGGAACCTGGTGATAGATGATCTCAACAAGAGATCTAGTTTTTAGTTGATGATCGAGTTGTTAGAGAAGTTGGACTTATTGTAGATAATCTTTGTCGATGAAGATGTACCCGCTCAGCTCTTGTTGATGGTTTTCACCTTTATACTCATTCAATGAGTTAGGGAGTCATATATTGGGTAAACCGTCAATGAGAATGTACGTCCTCATATATCCACCTGGAATACTCCTAATTGATTTTAAAAATATGGGGAGAAGTTAGTTCATTTCAGAGGACGCAATGTAGTACTAGTGGAATTGATGGAATAAGTTCTGAGAGATCTTTATAAACCCCCTTTGACGGTATATACAGGTTTGAAAAAGAAGTATCAGGACCTTAGACATCATTTTTGTTGTCCAGGAATGTGCTAATGAGTTTTAGAGTTTTTAATGATACCTTACTTATCTATAAGTGAAGTATGGGAATAGGGTTCTATTGGGTTTAGCTCAACCCTATAAGGTGCCCGAATGGATGTGGGACATGATATCAAATGACTTCTTGATGTGGTTACCATATACATCCAAGGGACTCGATTCCATCTGGGTGATAGTTGACCAACTCACCATGTCATCCCACTTCCTATTTACTTGAGAGTAGAGTCATGAGAGAGAATAAAGAGCCTCTACATGAAAGAGATAGTCCAACTCCATAGAGTTGCATCAATTATATTTTTTGATCGTGATTCTCGCATTACATACCGGTTTTGGAAGGGATTATAGGAGGATTTTGGGACCCAACGAAATTAGAGAACAACGTTTCACCTATAGACAGATGGCCAGACTGAGTGGAACATTTCTATTCTGGGGATATGATGCAAGAGTGCATGTTAGACTTTGGGTGTAGTTAGGAGGATCACCTACCACTTTTGGAGTTTTCATACAACAAAAACTACCATTACACCATTGTTATGGTAGCATTTGAGGATTTTTACAGAAAACCCTATAGGTCATCACTTTGCAGAACTCACCTAGGAGAGTTAGCACTAATGGTCCCAGAGTTGGTATGAGATACTATATGGAATGTTCAGATCATCTATGAGCAGATGAAGACTACAAAGATCCATCAGATGTTTTATTATGATAGGTGATATAAGAATTTAGAGTTAAAGGAAATAGACCATGAGTCCCTTCAGGTTTCACCTTGAAGTTGATTAGGGATATTTGGTTGGGCTGCCAAGCTATCTCGGAGGTTCTTAGCCCTATATGGAATTTTTAAAGAGTTGATGTGGTGTCATAATACATAGCTCTACCCACAATGTCAGATTGGGTACACGATGTCATTCATGTCTCGCAATTGAGGTATGTGAATGACTCATCTCATTTCCCTGACCGAGGTGAGCTGGACATCGAGGATGGAGTGAATGTTTTTGAGAACCTGGTGGAGATTGAGAATCAGCAGGAGATGATCCTTCCTGGGTGATCGATTCCTTTGGTGTGTATCCCGTGGTCGCAACAGAATATCCCAGATAGAACATGGGAGCTGGAGGCTAAGATTCTTGCTTGGTACCCTCATATCCTTGAGTATCCCTTGTTTTGGATTTTGGGGACATAAATCCCCAAGGTGGTGAGATTTTAACAACTCATATATTCCATGTATTATTTTTGGATATTACATGGTTTTATTTCGAGACTAGGTGATAAAAAGATGTGTGATTCTGAGACCCAGAGTGCTTGAAACAAATGTGCTAAAAATAATAATATATTTAGTACCATGTGTGTGTAATGTTCTTGAAAAAAGTTCCATAAATCATAAATTAATGAATGGATCAGAAATATGATGGCACCATTTCATTCATAATAGTTGTTTAAACCTATGCATGACCTAACATTAGTCAGGTTGGGTGGTTGTGAAAAAAAACATTCGGGTAAGTAAAGGGAATAAAATAATTTATTAAAAATTATTTTTGATGCAACGACAAGTCCATTAAATTTATCCTTATGTTGTAAATATAGTTTTATCCTCATAACCCTAGATATTCTGAAGGAATGTTGGAGAGAAACCCAAATAATCATCACAAGAAAATGACAATATATCAAGATTGGATCGTAGATCGTTGTGACAACGGAATATGTGGAACTCATAAATGACGACAAAATAATTGTTCTTCATAAAAAATAGATCGAACTTTAGATCAGGAATGATATTTATTAGTTTAATTCTCCATTCAATATTCCTATGATGAACAAGAAACAATCCACAAATAAATTAGGCCCTAGATTGATTGTCTTTGTAGTATAGTAATTGTTTATGGGTTATTGGGATTTATTTGATGTGATTTTCTAACACAAATATCCCAATCTTGATCATTGTCCATGAAATATTTCCCAATAAGGATAATCCTTTGAACATGTTCACTTATCTCTCCATTTTTTGTGTTATTTACCATTGAAACCTCGCGATTCCCATCTTGACATTTTTCGGTGGTTCATAACATGATCAGACCCCCCATATTTGAGATTAATCAACAACTAAGGTTGGATCTATGTAGATCGGATCCAAGGAACTCGAATATGGAACTGTTTGGTTTTTTGGGCATCATAGGTGGAAAAATGGTCCACGGAAGGACCACTGGTGTAATATCAAGGACTGGAAGTAATGTGAAATGGAGAAAGGTGTTCTAGTGGTGGCGAGCGATAGAGAGACATTGGAGGGATGTGATGGTGGTGACTCGAAGTAGATCCATATGCGGTGACATATGGAAAGGTGGTACCGATGGACGTGGTGGAAGATGCGATAGTGAATACATAGAGGTGGAGGACGTAGAGTAGGTCGGTTTAGGAGAATGTACTATGTTAGCATAGAGGATCAGTTCAGGCCGGTGGGATAAGTTAGACATGGGTCAGACCCAGGTTGGATGCAGGGAAGCTAGGGTGTAGCCTAGTGGAAGTATACATCAGAAGCGTGTGCTGTCATGGGTACACCGACTACGATGGTTGACCACTGCTGTAGTGACCATGTGGCCAGACCATGGGCAGTCAACCATGGAATTAAGTTTACCTACAACATTGGTAGTTGTACCTATTGGGATGGTAGGTTAATGTACCATGTAAATAGGTCTTAAGGCCCTCAGGAGGCTTGTAGGAAGTTTTTACGAATCTAGTGTATCTCCTATATAATGCATCCCATCAATGAACCTTCTAAAGCATTGAGACCCTAACATTTAAAAGGCCATTTTAAGACAAGTGTCTAGTTTTAATTTTTGTAGGGTTTAGGTCGAAAGTGTTCCCTTATTCCTTTCCTCGAGGATTCAGAACGATATTACATCCACATCACGAGATTGTAATCACCTCTAGAGGTCAAGTCTCAAATAGAGTATGGTTTCCCTCCTCAAGATAGGAGTGTGAACCTATATCCCCCCTAGTGGAGATTTTGGAATTATGCATCCTCCTTGAGCATGGAACTGGTCCCCCATATAGAGGGCTATATCGGTGCGGTCTGTGGCCTCCCCCAGAATTTCTAGGAATGATCCCCTAAATAGAGGGTTATTCTAGATTAAGTATACTATAGGCCCCAGTCAGTTTTGGGTGTGATCCACGGGTCCTCTGATCAGTTCTGGTCATGACCACCTCTCATTGTTTCATAGTATTCCTTGACCAATGTGTTCTCATTAAATAAGCCCCAAATGAGCTAGACCTATTCATGGAGTATCTCTGATGATATCATGTATTGGGGAGTGATTTCTCCTGGAGTAAGAGTTCATAGTGTAGAATCATGTGGTTGGTAGTTAGTTATGACAGCCTGATGGAGTGTTGTATCTCTTAAGTATATCTAGATATTTTTATTATATTTGATGTATACCAATACTTATGTAGAAATTATTTTACTTCTTTTTTTGTATTGATTTGTGGATTTGGGGAGTCCACCTGAGTATTTCTATACTCAACCCTGTAAGGGATTTTCCTGCACATGTCATTTCTTGTACAGATGATTGACCTTTTGACGAAGCCTTAGGTAGACTAGGATTGTACTATGATTAGTGAGAACAGATAGACCTAGGTGTATTCTTGTGGATTTCAGAAATATGTCCTCGTAACTTTACTTTCATGTTTTACTTGTGTTATAGACTCTTTGTGGTGGGATTATATTTGGCCATGTTTACTTTCCAGTACTCTTACTGTCATACCCTATTATGGAATCTTAGTTGTATGAATGAATCATTTAAATATAGGGTTTTAAATTTTAGCATTTTTTTGGCATGGATATGTATTGGTATGTAAATGTAATTTAGGCTAATTCCTCATATTTCTAGGATATTTCTACTGGGTGGTAGTCAAAATCCCCTAGACTATTGGAGGTAGTATTAGGGTAGTTATGGAACACGCCCTGCTAGAATGAGTTTGGACATTCATAACCTGACTCATTTTCATGAGGATATATTTATTCCTCATTGTTCTTAATATTATAAGATTATGTCTGTAATCACTATTCACTATCTATTTTTTGTATTTCCAATTTTTGTTGGATTAAAATTTGATGCCAAAAATCTATTCATTTATTTAATCTCACATCAATGTTATTTTATTTTCAGGTGTTTACCTCACAATTTCACATTAATTGGAATTATGTACTTTTTAATTTACATTATAGAAAATTATTTGATCATTATTTAATAAACCCTTTAATTTTTTTATCCTCTGATAATTAAGGATATTTTTAAATTAATAGTACCATTTCCTTACTATTTAGTACTCAATATAATTTAGAATTTTTTAAGAAAACCTGACATCATTTATCTCTTTAGTCAGAAATCTATTTTATTTCAAAACGAGGTTTATAAAAATGTATTAAATAATATTTTAAATAATTTAGAAAAGATTTATTAACAAAAATTTTACACCTATGGTGTTTTAAATGTTTTTTAAATGGATCATCTTATATCTTTCAAAACATGGAACTTTTCTATCCATTTTATTGTGAAAAAGGATTGTTCTTTTTACATTTTAAGGAGTTAATGGAATTTACCACCATCCTTTGCTGAAGATTCATTTGAAAATATCTAAATAACTTTTTAATGAAAATTTATTAAATTTTTTTTAAAATAAAAAGGTCTTTCAAAATGTTTTTCAAAATGAAAATTCTATTTTCCTAAATAATATTTTAAGGAACATTTTATAACATTTCAATTAATCAACTACAACAACCATTTATTCTCACTCCACTTGTCAAATATCATCTTGATGCCTTCTTTATTATTCCTCTTTATGGTTTATGATTCCATTGACCAAGGTTAGTATTGACAGTCACTACTTTGTTCCTTTTTACAATCCCCTTAATTATTCAATTTCTTATGTTCATTAGACATAAAATTTCCCCTAAATATATGTATTATTTATCAGGGACATGTTTATTTCTGAAACCACATAGAATTTCTATGTACATTTTTCACTTTTAATGTTTTTTGATTAAATAGAGAAATATTGATAAATTCGTATATTTTACTATATATATATTTGATAAGAAACATTGTTTATGAATTAAATTGATTATTCGATATATATATATATATATATATATATATATGGAAGGATTTGGAAATGCATGAAATGGGTGGGGTTCCAGTTAATGAATGCCCCTTGATGCATCAATTATCTATTGGGACAAATCATTTGGCTAGCCTCAGCTAATGTGTTTTTACTTGGTATGTTTTAAACTATCTTAAGGATAGATCTTGTTGATAAATGTATCATGTGCTAGGGAAAAATGATATCTAATAATTAGGAATTTCCTTCATTTAGTATTTATTTATAATTATTATCCATGAGACATTCAGTATGGAAAAAAATATTTTGATTCATTGAACACTCAATTTATTAGTTAATATCCATGTGCATTCAATTATTTACCTTTTCATATTGAATATTCCTTATCCAAATATTTTAATGGAATATGTTTTTAGTTACATACCTTTCCATATTGATTATTAACTCTCTCTATATGTATTGTTTATATATATATTGTGTGTTAAATTAGTTTCCTTTAAATATTGATTATTCTCATTGATTCATTAATGATTCTACTGTAATTATCCATTAATGAGAATTTAATATCATCCTTATATTTTTCATTTTCCATGAATTCCTTCGAGTTTACGAAGAATGATATATAATGATATGTGATTACATGTATCTTATGAAAATTTAATGCTAGTTTGACATGAGATTTGTGCTTACTGGTGTTGGGGTAATACATTTTTGATTGGGAATATTATGAATAATAGGGAGATCTTATGAAACATTTTATCAATAATACTGGGGATGATGACATTATTTTGATGACCAATTGATATAAGTTTCCATATAAATAAATAGTTCATTTTTCTCCATTAGAAAAGCTCAAATTTCAATAAAATTACAAAACGAGGAATACTTTGTTGGGTTCAAGGACCAGAAATACCTATTGTAAAATTAAATCTTTTGAGATTTTACATGGAATTTTTAAGAAGCTAGAGGATACAAATTATGGGACTTCAAAATTTCTATAAACATGAAGAGATATGTTGAGAGAATAGTATTAGGCATTCAATTTAATAACTAGTGAAATAGTGGCCCAAGTGAATTAGTATTTTATGGATATTGTAAATAATTGAAAATCATTAGATGAGAAATATTTAATAGAAGATCATCTTATTGAAAATATTATTGATATTATTCCAAAAGAGTGGGAATTGAAAAGAAAAACCTCGGATGATACTAATCATCTGACTAAGCTATGTTAGGGATACTTGAATGTTACTTCAATGAAACATGAACAGATTTTAAAGAGATATGGTGTAAAATATAAAAATAAAAAATAGTGCAACCTTTGTGTCCATATAAAGTTATTAAATATTTTTTTGTATTAATTATCACAAAAATGAAATTAACACTAATATTTAAAATATATATATATATATATATATATATATATATATAAGTGTGTGTGTGTGTGAATTTAGATATAATTTGTATATATAAATGTGAGAATGAACCGGCTCAACATTCTCGAATATTGAAATAATAATTTTCTATACACTTATAAGAAATATAAAGTGGATAGTAATGAAAAGAGGGAATATTATAATTTTATTTTTCATAAGTGTATGAAAGTGGATCAAATAAGACCATATTTTTAAAAATTGAATAAAAACTATGACAAGTTAAATAAGTACACTATGTTCAGAGGTAAAAAGTTAACAAGAGTTATAATGTTTTGGAAACCTATAATGATAGCGATGGTGATAAAATGGTTGGAAAGTAATCAGAATATATTCGAATTGATAGTCAAATTATCATTGGTTTTTATTTAAATATTAAAAATAATAAAAAATTAATCATGGATAAATTAAATTTTGAATAATTGAAAAAATAAATCTTTATTATAGATTAATATATACTTTTGATAATAATTATTCACATTAATCAGATTGTGAAATGATAAAACACCATATAATGAAAAATATAACTCAAAAGATGATGAATTTGATATCATTATATTTTAATAAATGGTCAGATTTTCAATACATATGGAAAAATGAAAGAAACAAATAAAAATATAATTATGATTTATTAGAGGGAATTTTTTTTAAAACAAATAAAAGAATTTTAAAAATATCTTATAGGGTTTATAAATATCCATCAAAATTATACTCTATATATATTTATATATCAATTTCATATGATCAAAATTTACTTGTTGAACTTAAATATGGTGGATGTATTTTAATGAATCTATTATCTATCTTTAATTGTCGATTTTTTTTAAAAACATTTTGTGAAAAATGAGACCTTATAAAAATTAAAATGGAATCAGATTTAATATTAATTACAAAAATTTTATAACATATTAAGTTTGACCTTAGAAAAAATTATTTTAATCATAATGTCAAAGGGGATATCACTATGTGAAATATTATTTTTTAAAACTGAGTTTAATATTTTCTCTTCCATAACACTAATTTTTTCCTTCAAATTGTAACTATTAAGATAAAAGTGGTGGTCAAATGTGGGTCTCAATGATTTAAATTGATAACATAACAAGAACCAAGGATGTATAGGTATGAAGAACATAGTATCATTGTTTTTTGTAATAGAGAATGAGTATTAACTATTAAGATAAATGGTATATAGAGAGTGTATTTTTTCAAAAAATGAATCAAGACAAGTCCAACTTCCATAATCTAAAAATTGTGAATGGAAGACAATTTATAGTTGGATACAACCCTTGGGGTTAAATAATCTTAATTTTTGATGTTTGTTTCATTGTAAAAACATTAATTTCTTATTTTTTATAATTTCACAGACTTAACTACAACCTTATCAGCATTATGCAAATATTCGATGGGGACCACATAATGAATTTAATGAATAGAACATTTAATATTCAAAATAATTATGGTATATTCTTTCTAAATAATTATAGGTGAGAGAATGTATATACATTTTAATTAAAAAATAAAAGATATCAAAAGTTAACATGTTTAATTGAAACTAAAAAATTATTATTGTTATGGAATTGGATACTAGGACAACATAACTTTTATAATTTTGTTAATATTTCTAAAAAATGATGTATTAAATATCTACCATGATATACCATTAGCAATACTAGATTTGTGTTCCATGCCTAATTATTATGAAATAGAATTCGATTTTTAAACATAAAAGTAAAGAATCAACATTTTAATAAGTATAGTTATTGAATAATGATTTACATGGTTCTACACAAACAGGATAATATTTGGGGAACCAATATGTTTAGGTCTTGGTTGATAATTACAATAGATTTACATGGGTATATTGTCTCATAAGAAAATACAAAACAATTTATTATTTCATCAATTTTTATTTAACTATTAAAAAAGAAAAAAACATACCCTTGATTAATTCTTGAAATGAACATAGTAGAGAGTTTGTAAAATCTAATTTTGGAAATTTTCATTATAAGATTGCTATTAATAATAACTATTCATCACTAAGGAAACTATAGAAAAGATTATAAATGAATAAATAAATAAAATTATTAGGGTAATTACCTGAACAATTGTAAGGTATTATTTATTTTCTAGATATTTTTTGGATTAAGTATTGAGTTCATATTATTATAATATAAATCATGTTTTATATAAGAATTTTTAATTGAACTCATTATGTGTTTTGGAATTTAATAATGTTAAAAATTATTTATTAGGGTCTTGGGGGTGAAGTATTAATCATGAATATTAAATATCATCTCAATAAATTTATCATATAGATATTAATGAATTTCCCTTTATTATTCTATAGCAAATAAGACCAATAATGACTTTAATAAATGAAAACATTAATCATATAAATTTTTATGACAATGATCCATTTATATTTAAATAAACTATGAAATTTAATCCTTTAAGTATTATTTTTTCTAAAATACTTCTCTATGTTTACAACAATCCAATTTATAACCATTAGTGGTAAATTTATAGGTGTAAATTCATTGGAATTTCAATATCATATTTTTTAATTTAATATATAAAATAGATAGATATGGTTCATATTAGAATATTACCTAAAAATAAATTGATCATATGGTTCCATTCAGTTAATAATATCAATGAAGATATAATAAAACTATTCAAAACTATAGGTTCATTAATAAATTAATGAAATAATATAGAATTATTATCACTTTTTATGAAAAAAATTCTAGATTATTCTTTTGGTGATTAATGATATGTAAAGGATATTCAAAAAGAGATAAAACAATTCAAACAAATTCATGTTTGGTTATTAGTTGAGAATAATATAGAATAATTTTTTATATAAGTAAATTTGTTTTGAAATATGTTTGATGAAAATGGAATTAAATTAAGGAATAATGAAAGACATTATATCAAATGATATTTTCATGAAGATAAATTTTAATACAGTGAAATATTTTAACTACTAGGTATTCATGAATCTATCCAAATATTATTAGCATTCATAGTGTATTTTATGTTTACTATATTTAAAATTTAAGTGAAAAGAACAATCCAAATCGATTTTTTAAGAGGAGGTATTATATCATACAACCCATAGTTTTAATGAAAATAAATTTCTAGAACATGCACTTTAAATATAGAAAATCCCTCTTCCAATATAAACAATCCATAATAACATCGAATGATTGACTTATCTAATTTTTTCTATAAGATAATTTTTTTAGCATCAATTATGATCCTCCTCTTTTGATAATTTTTTGAAATGAATCCACTATTTATCACATTTATTTTGAGACATTATTTGTAGTACATTTCAAATTTATGTTTTTGATAGTTTTTCAGAAAATGATAAAAGTGAATTTAAAATAATTATGGTGTGATAATATATGTTTTCTAATATTTTTTCAAATAACAAAAAACCAAAACTAAATTACTTTAACTCAACATTATTAGATTAAAGAATTACTCAAACATTCTTATTTTGAAAATGGATCATGTATAAGTAATTTAATTAAAACTTATATCTATCATGATATTGATGAAACCTGGAAACTATTTGATTTAAAAAATTATACTGGGTTGATCATAACACTATTATATTTATTGGATAATCAACTAAAATATTTGATTTCATTATGTTTGTGTGAAATATTCATTTTAAACCAATGTTAATGTCATATTAAAAAAATAAAATGAATTTTAATTTATGTTAAAGGATCATCAAAACATTTATAGTTTTATTCTTCTAGAAATAAATTTTCAATTAAAATATAACCACATATACACATTTGATTTTAATGTTTGGATAGAAACAGTACATCAGAATTATGATTTTTTAGGAGAAACATTATTTTTATAGTTAATATAGAAAAATCACCTAGTTTCACTCTTAACTAATGAGGTAGAATATGTAGTAGTGAGATGTTTTTAGAATAAGTCTTAAATATGCAACAAAAATTCACTGAATTTTGATTGAGTGTAAATCAAACACTGATCTATTGTGATAATACTAGTTATATTTCATTATCTATGAACATAACAGATCACTCAGGTATTAATCACAAATATATAATAAAAAATTTCTTTTAAGATCACCCAAAAAAGGACATATTCTTCATAATATTATCAAAACTTATAATTATTTTGATGATAATTTTATAAATAAATTAAATGTAGATATAGTAAGATATATCAAAAACAATATGGGAATGATCATCTTAATGTGATCAAGAATCCACTTCCTATTTATTCTATCTACTGAAAGTAAAAAACTCTTTACTAATTTATGAAGATATTTGATTAATTTTTTAATGAAATTTTGTTATTTTTTATTATTCATAATGAATTTTCATATAAGAATATATATTTTTATGATCATATTTTTTTATTTATTATTTATTAGTTTGATTAAAATACAAAGATTCTATGAAATAGTCTTAAAATTGAATGTTTAATTCTTTTTAGAATGGTAAAAAGTAAATAATTTTCTATTGATTGCAAAAACATTCATGTTCAATATTTTCTTTTATCCATGATAAATAATTGGAGGATCCTCTATGTATGAAAATTTAACTTCTAGGGTTCTTAATTTCTTAAAAACAATTCACAAAATTTTTAATAAGTGGATTGATGTATTATAAAAAACACTCACATGGTTATATTTTTAGTAAAAATATATAATGTCTTCTTTTGATGTTTTTTGGACATGGTTTTTAATAAATAAAGATGGAAATTTTTTAGAATTGGTAAATCATTATGAATTCATAATGAGTTAGATTATGGACTTTTTGGAGATAGTTTATTAATGGTTAATAATGTTTAGGGAGAAATGATTTGTCAATTTAATAATATAGAGAAAATAAAGGGATGTTTAAAAATAATTATGTGGTGTTAAATTTAGAGTAAAAAATAAAATCCAAGGAATGAATTAGGTGAGACTGTTAATGTTTTATATGGTGGTGTTTGTGGAGAAATCTAATTCCTTGAAAGAATTACATAGAGTGAAAATTATATAACCAACCTAAATAGTAGAATAATTATGGGAAACAATTATGAAGATACAGAATTCATTGAATGAATTAGATGAAGGTTGAATTTTTTGAATGAATTGCACAAAGATAGAATTTAATAAATGAATTATAAATAGGAATATTTTCATAAATGAATTATAAAGTAGAATAACTTCATAAATGAAATATATAGAAGGATTATTCAATGGAAAAATTACATAGATTTAGGATTCCTCAAAATCATTACTTGGGGGCCTCATCGTTTTCAAAGAAAGTGGTAGAGCTATTCATGGGATATAAAAGGAAAATATATATAATGATAAAAAATCATGAATGTGAAAAATAATATTTATGAGAATAATAAAAAGATTAATATTATAAATAGAAATTTTTATGGTCCTTTTACAAAAAATAGACCGCAAATAATTTCATTTTTAGTGAAGAAGTCATTGGGGGAAAATTAGAATGACTAAATGGATTTCTATGAAAAAATTTTGATTCTGTGAACCAATTACCCATATTAAAGAATAATATAATGGAATTAAATAGAATATTTAATACTAAAAAATAATTTCCTGGTAATTAGAATAAAATAGAGGTAATTTATTGGTAATAATACTCTATTAATTAAATTAAATAACACAATCTTTTATAATGATTTTTTATTAGTTTTTATTAATGAATTATAATAGCTATTACATCGTGAAGAAAATATGCAGAATAGTTAACCATTCTTAAATTACACAATAAATCATATATAAAAAACATTTTATGTATGGATAAATTTTCATTGAGAAAATCAGAAAAAAATTTGTGAATTCATCCATTAAATGAAGAAAGAAATTAAAGTTACAACAATTTTAATGATAACTATTTCATAGCTGATTTAAATAGTATAAAGATTATTTTATAAGGATGGTGAATATAATTGGATTGAAGATATATTGGGTTCTCAGTTGTAATTGGTTAAAACTAGTGGGGAAAGAGAGTTCACTCAAAACATATAAAGAGCAGTTCATAATAGTGAATTCTTGTACTCCAATAAACTTTTTTCCATTTTATCCTTTGATTTAGCCCAATTATAGTGAACTTAGGATTGCGTTTTCTGTACATTAGATGATTTTTATTCATTAAATTTTTGGATAATATAAAGATAAAAAACCATTTCAACTCATGACAGGACACCATCAATATTGAAATTTTTTCAAACATTCATATCAAGATTGACCTCGCCAACATAAAAGGTCATTTTACCTACTGTGGGAACAAAATAAATGAATGATCCACTCTATTATAAAAGAAAAATGTTAAATTTAAATCACCATGGAACTAATATTCATAACTCCATTGATTTCTCCATATGTTCCAAATTTCCTTTCTTTTATATATTCAAACCTATGAAGCTATTGTCACCTTCAAAATTGATTTTGGGAACTTACGGTAATAAATGGAGGAATATTATTTGTTCCCAAATGATGGGTTTCAGTTATGATATATGAATTTTGAAACGTTATAATCTATGAGTAGGAGGGTACATAAGGGCTATTAAGGATGGGTAGAAGAATGACTATGTTGGCTGTGTAAATAATATTTATCTAACTCTAGGTACACATGATGCAACAGATGCATGACCTAGTGAATGATGTGAATGCCAAGATAAATTTATTAGAATAAGAACCCTATTAAGAACAGAAAGGACAATTATATCCATAATATAAATAATATCAATAATATAGAGAGGAATTTGGAAATTAAAAATTAATAATATATTATAAAAATGTGAATCTAAAATCCTAGGAAGGTGTTCTAATGAATAGTTCTAGGAAAACAAGGTGACTTGGGGATCTAAACTAATTTCCCCACACAAAACCAATTTGGATTAATCCATTGAAAAAAATCCAAACAACCTTATAATAGATTCATAATAACAAAATAAATAATTCTATAAGGAATTTCATGATAGTTGAAAATAGATAATATACATTAAAAAAATACAACCGTTATTATAAATCAACAAATAATGAATTCACAAAAAAATCCGAAAACAAATTAGAAGTGATTTTTTATCAGATTATGGTGAGATTTTTTATTGAAATGATTTGATAGTAATATATATATATAAATATATATATATAAATTTCTACAAGTTAGTAATTCTATAAATTAAATAAAAGTATATTTTGGTAGATCCATTAGAAAATTAATAGTAATAAAATATTTTGATTGTCGCGATATTGGTTTTTATTGAAAAAAATCTCATGGTGAATACTATATAAACATGAGTTAAAATTTCTGTCTACAATGTTGGGGAGTGAGTAATAATATTTTTTATTTTTTTATTAATGAAATAAAGTGAAATTGATGATAATTTATTAATATTGCCTATTAAATATATTGACATTAGTTGTTATTGATATCACCATGTGTTAATATATGATAATAATTATTGTTTGTGTTATTAATGATAAATTTTCAAAAAAAAAGATTGAAAATTACATCTCAAATAATCTTATTTGATGATGTTAATGACATACATTAATTTCATGTTAAATATATATTAGTTATTTGAAAATATGAAATATTATATTGTAAATAAAGTTATATTTTATTTTATGTTAGAACATGTTCATTCCTTGGATGTTATTATTTTAATATTTAGGGTCAATGACTTAAACTATTAATTAAAATTACATATTTTTGATTTTTTAAACACACACACACACACACACATATATATAATTATTAGCATTCCTTTCTTTTGAGTTGTGATAATTTTATGACATTTCAAAACTGGAGAACATTTAATGGTTTATTTTTATCAAGTTAAATGTTTAAAAGGAATTTCTAATTTGTATGAAGTAAATTAACCAAGATGTATCTATGACATGGTACAACATTTTATTTCATGAGATAACAATTGTTTCCTGAATTTCAATTAATTCTCCCAAATGACTATAATTTGTTTAATGTTATTTACTCATGTTACATATATAAATGATTAATTTGTTACCTTTATAATTTATAATTTTTTTATATATAAAAACTCAAACCATGATTCATATGAATTTAATTTAATTTTTTAAGGTTATTAGGTATAGTGGAAGTTTCATGGTGATTCCCAATAATAGTTATTCATCTAATCAAATAGATAATCCAAATTCTCATGACAAACACTAATTGAAAATTATATATTAATCACGAGGAACTTGAAAATTGAAACCCCACTCTTCAGAATATAAAAAATTTTAATTTATAGTTAATTTAATAAATTAAATAACATGAATTTCTTATTTCTTCATTTATAATGAATTTAGTTTCCACCCTTTATATTTCATCACTACTGTGAATAAAATAAATAAGAATTTATAATGTTTTATCCACTTGTTCTCTATGAATATTAAAACAACACATTTTTTTTCCAAGTGCCACCCTTGAGACACCAAGAAACATACATAATTCATTAATGATTGAAATAATAACTCTTATAACCACTCTTGTTAATAAGAGGGTTAGAGAAGGGTTTTTATATATAGGTATTGAGAAAATATTAGAGTGTCGTATTGTATACAACCACAATCATCTAAAAAAATATATAATAGAGAATTTCACATTACGGTTAAATAATTATTAATTCCACAGGTAAACATTATCTTATTATCTATTCATTATAAAAACCAGGTCAAATAATAATAATTATATCATTATAATCTCACAAAATGTGCTAAACTCATGGATAAATAGATCTTCTTCATTGCACTCAGAACATAGATAGTCAACCCACCTCGACATTTAGGGAACCTATAGTAATTTTTATTTAAATATATAATTAATAAAAAATAATACATTCAATAAAAAAATTGTATTATCAATGTATCTATATAAATAATTTTATTAATCTGTAAACTCAAATGGTGAATAAATAAACATTCTTTCATTACATTCTAAATAAAAAACCAGAAATAATATTTAGCTATCATATTCTAAACATGAATATTTAGAGATTGATTTAATGTGAAAAAACTAAATTTAGTAATTATTATTCAATAATATGTGAATCAAATTTTTTCATTAAAATTATATTCAATAAAATAAAATTCTATTCTTGATAAACAAAGTGATTGAACCACTAAGACTCTTCCTCATTGTCATTAGATAAACTTACATAATGTCTATATTTTTCATCATGTAACACGCCATGGAACCAAAAGAAAATTATTTTAATTCTAAAATGACAATAACATTCATATGAATGATAATGTGTAATATAATCCCTTTTTCATAATATATCATCAATAAGGTTGAATACTATATGTCATTAACCAATAAGTATATATTTTTTGGAATCACATAAATGAACATCTTAATGAACTACCATTGTTTTTGATTTAATTAGAGGGTTACATATCAATAAAAGGGGATGATATATATTTTTATACTATTTTAAAACAGATAAACCCATTCATTACTTTTTTAATTAATTACATATCACATAAGATGCACCCAATGTGTGATACTGCATCATAATAATATACCATCATGGTTTTATTCAATACATAAAATTATTTGACTCATGATTTAGGTTAATAAAAATATTCCACTTAAGAACAATTAAACACATCTATATATAGAAAAAATAATAAACATAGATAATTCATAATTCTAATAATTGTCTTCTCCATATAACCACTATTCATAGAAATTAACATATTTATTATTCATGAGAAGAAGGATCAATATTATATGATAATTTAAAACATTATTGTCAAACTTAATAGGTGTATCATCAAGAAACTTTCATTGATACCAATTGAAATAGGTCTAAGAATGTTGTCATATAATTTCAACATTTTCATTATATTGATGATTTTATGTGTCCTTTTGACGTGACAAAAACTCTAATGAAATTTTCACACTAATACATCACCAACGAAAACTGATCACATGCTAATTTATTCATCAATATTCTGATAATCAAAAAGTACACAATATTTTCGTTCTAGGAAACTATCTCCAATAGAATTTCTCTTTCACTAGCACCAAAATTTGAAAACATTTAGACCACAAGATCATATTTTAATTTTTTTTGAGACAAGTGTTTAGTCAATCTGTTTTCCAAGGTCACTTATGTGGCTACCTTTCTTATTGTTTCATGGTACCTTTGATAAATATCACAAAATAAGGGATAATTATGAACATTATTCTTCATCAATTGTTGCATACTTATTCCATTGTATATATTCATATTATTATTATTATTATCAAAATATAGAGTTATATAATAATTACTAATAGGTATAACATTATACTTTTAGTAGAAGTTTCAAATTCAAAATGATTCTCTAGCGACATCAAAAGTCCTCATATATCAAAATATACTATAGAACCAGTGAACAATAGATACTTTGAACCCTTAAAACTCATAGAATCTCCAAGAAGTAAACAGTTATATCCCCACTATGATTATAAGTAATTTTGATCAATGTCCAAACTATTATATTTTTATTTCATCAAAAATGGATTTTCATCCCCTCTATACACCCATAATATAGATTTATGCCTTAGATACATATGGATTGTCTTTATAGCCACAAAATATGTCTCTTCGATGTCTTTATAACATATTCCTTCCATGATAAGGATGTATGAAATATCTGGACTATTAAATATATTGTCTTACATGATAGAACCTATCACCAACTCATATTGGATTCTTCTCATTCTATCCCACTACGACTATTAAAATGGTCACATTTTCTTGGAGAGAAGTATTCCAATTTGGATTGGAAAGAATAACCTCTTGAATTATTATATATAGAATATATTCAATACCACTTCAATGAATGTATCCTGGAATAGTCCAGGAATCCTCTTATATCCATCACAATAGTTCTTGATTACTATAATTTTGGTTTCTTCAACCAATAATTTTGAAGAGAATAATTTGTTCCACTATTTCCTATCTAACTAATATATTGGATACCTATTTTTCATTAATAATATATGATTAAAATTTACTTCTAAGAAAAATATTTTAGTCCTAATAAATTCCTTATTGACACATGGATTCATTTATTATTTATTAAAAGAAAACACTAATGGGTTCATCAAAATAAATGATCCATGAAATTGAAGCTAACATCAAAACAGAAATGGGTATAATCAAATTTAAAAACATATTAGAATCTATTTGTGTCATTAACCTTTCTACCTGTATAATATAGACATATTCTACATAGATTCCAATAAATAAATATATATTGACATATAATTTCTCAATTTCATAAACATGTAATTTTTTAATAATAAGTGCTATTATAATTGATTTTAGCATAAAGAATTTTGAAAAAGATTCATCATTGAATATTATTTATTGTTTCTAAAACCCATTAGAAATAATTCATGATTTATAAGTAATGATGTTTCAAAAATGTTTCATTTATTTATTGAATACAATTCACATCCAATTGGTTTTATATAAACTACAGGATCCACTACAATGTAGACATGGTTTTCATAAATGGAATAAAATTCATAATTCATTTATCTTTTCCACTTTGTCACATCTATGATTTTTATTGATTAATTATTAGATATATGTTTATAATCATCAACTAATAATGTCTTACCTTTTTTAGTGACTATAAACCCATATATGTTCGATTATCTAACAACTATGATGCTCTCAAATGGTACTTATGACTATGGAATAACATGTTGATTTCATTGTTCCAATGCTTGTACGTCCTAACATAAAATTAAATGAAATCAACCATTATTATACTTATATTTTTATAGTTTTTCCTTTTAATGAAATATGAGATGACTATGATCCATGAATTTTCTATCATGGTTATTATATCAGTAATATATTTTATTTTCTATAATATATTTTATAAAAATGTACTTTTTCCCTAGTGATGTTATTTTATTGAAAGTATTAGCCATCATAGATATCTATGATACAAATTCATTGATATGGAAAAAACATAAGTCTTCTTATAATGTAACTCATATAGAATTATTATCTTTTTCTTTAGATGTAAATTTTTTATTTTGTATGTTTTAGTTTTTAATTAATATACTTAAAAGGATAATAGAATAGTTTCATGAATTGTAGTCTTCTATTTTTCTGAACCGATGAAATTTCAAAAGAATATTGAATTTTATCATTTAGTGGAAGGGAAATTTTATAAAACCGGATAAAAAATAGAATTATGAGGGTTTAAACACATAAGAGAGTTTCTTTAAGATGAAGTTTAAGGTTTTAGGGGTTTCATGGGTGTGTTAATGAGTTTTAGGAGTGTCAGAGATGAAATCTCATATCCTGAGAGGGAGGATAAGGTCACATGGTTTGTCTAAAACCATAAATCTCTCCACCATGAACCATATAGCCTGAGCAATGGGGATAAGGGTGTTGAAAGAGTTTATAAACCAATATTCACGATGTTGAACTATAATAAATCCTACTAAATGTACTAGACATAGTGGAAAAACATGGTTTGTAGATGGTTTCCCAAACCGTTCACGTAAACTGTGTGAACCCCCTTCTTGTATTGTGGAACTTGCATGGTTAAAAGACTGATTTTCCAACCATGCATCCAAACTGTGCACCTTATTAAAAGGATTAGAAATTTCCAAAATAATATTTAAGCTTTATTTAATTTTCCCTATCCTTTATTCCACCTTCATGTGATCCATAGGGGATACCGCTAGAGTTTCCCCCCTCCCCCCTCTCCATGGTAGGGATATATATATCCCATTATCTTTCATATTTTAGGGTCATAAGGTGAATTGGATAGCCCTTATTAATTATTTAACTCCACTTCTTTATTTTCTACTTTTATCTTCTCACCTCTTTCACTATATTCATGTGACCCAATTCCCCCTTTTTTACAGCATTCATCCATTTATCTAATTTTTCTTGATCTAGATCAAATGAAGCCTAAATATTATATTAGTGGGATCTCATAAGCATGAGGTAGGTGGTCTATAGATTTTCCCTATAGTTTCTTCATTTTGATAAAATGTTTCCATATTCCTTAAGTTGGGCATGGACGATGTGAAATTTAAATTATTCATCAGATTATTGTAAAATTTTTAGACTACATGTTTTAGTGTTTAGAACCTCCTTTTTGTGTTTGTGGGTTATGAACCCATACTTAGGTTTTGATTAGTCACCCTATTTAAATTAAGTACTACTTTTTAGAGCCACCCCTCTGGTGGTGTTTTTCATTTAAATTTATTATATTGATGTTTATTATCTGTAAAACCAACATTGAGGTGGTTTTCTTATGAAAGTATATATAATTAAGTTTCCAAGTGAAAAAATTGAATTTTTGGAATAATAATATCTTGTTTTAAAATAAAATCCATCAATATGGGGTATTGTATTCAAATTATAAAAGTGATATATATGTTATTCCTTATATTTTCTTAGGTAAGGGGTGTTTCCTTAGCCCCTATTTTCTTTATTTATAAAGTGGATTACTTATTCATGTGTCCCTTTTATTCTCAAATAAAATTGAAAATGGGAATGAACCACTTAAATAATCCTTAATTCATATTATGGAATGCTCACCACTATAAACTAATGTATACAACAATTAAATTGAATAAATTAATTGTGAATTCCATGAGTGATAGTAGGGTTTACCTGTAGGGAATATCAAGGAATGGATCATTGTGCTTGTGATCATATTTTCTAACGGTTTGTTAATATGTCGGTAGAGATATTGGTAATCTTGGATGGGATAACCATGCATTTTTCATACCTTAGAAATAGAGATACTCATTCCATAGGGGAGACACCTTGGACAAGCTCAGTGACTAGATGGTTACAATAGGACACAATTGAGACTTGGTCCCCTATGTGATGATACAAGGTATAGTCTTATTGGTAGTTATATAACATTAGGCTGGGATGGATTCTTTGGAGGTCATTCATTTATCACACTTGATGGAATCTGATGGTTGTGATAATTTATGGCGCTCTTGGTAAGATACACAGGTTCCTTATTAATGTTATAAATTGATGGTCCCGGGATACTACCTATTTAATTTTGAAAGTTAATTTTTTAGTAGCGTATGATGAATGATTTTTTTTATCCAAAGGAATCCTTGGATAAGAAAAATTACATTCTTGGGTTTGTTCTATCTCATGATACCTATTTTATGATGTATTATTATCACTACCCCCATATATAATTTATAAAGGATTTCTAGGGTTTCGAAATTTCTAGATCAGGATATATTAGTTATGGTCATTCCAAGTGTCCTAGAAGAACGTTATCTGACTTGGGTATTAATTTATTTCATGATGCTGCGTTAAGTTTGATATACCTTCACACTACAGATTTTATAAAAACGAAATTGATTATTGTTTAGACTCCATTGGTGGTGGGAAACATATTATATCCAAATCGATTCTTAGGAAACCATTGCACTGGGGTAACTAAGAAGATCCTCAGGTTAGCAGGTCCTTTGGATTTCACTATCATTGTCATGCTTGTACATTGAGGATATGATCATTGGACTAGGCCGAAGCTTATGATTCTTATCCAGTTTTCCCTTGGAATTTTTTTTTATCATATCACATAATTTATGTTTCCTTATTTATTAGTTTACATCCCATGGACTTTCATGAATGGTTGTATTTGTAATTTTCCATGTTTACATAGTTATTATGTTTATATTCTACTAAATTGTCTATTTTTTACACTACATATGATGTCTATTAATTCACACATGATTATAACAATGTGATACTCTGAACATGGGATATATTCTCCCCACCATACCACCAATAGACCGTCACAACTTTTCATCAACCTGTAGTGTTTAGGGAGGAGAATTTGAGGACTAATGATGAATATTCCAACTACCAGTCTAGTGGTCAATCGGGAAAGGATTTTATGAAGTGGTATTAGAGGTTTATTATCATTTGTTTTAATAATTTGGGATTTTAGAAAAGAGACTAAGAATTTGTCGATTATTGGTAAATAGCCATGCTTTGGAGTGATCAACCCATATATGTGGAAATGTATTAGTGGATAAGGATGGGATTGTTGTTCATATTGTTCATTATTACAATTGATTAGGATTTCACTTTTATTGAATAGAGTAATGAGTTTCACTTACTAATTAATGATATTCTAGTAAAAACCCTTAACTTGATGAAAAAATCTTTCTTTATTACATGAATCATTTTAGGCACTCAAGGATTCACATTTCATACATATTCCATGGCTTGTAGATTTTTTAATATCCAAAGGTTTTTATGCGAGGTAAAAACCTTTTTTATTTTTGTTCAAATATTTAAATGTAGACTATTATGAGTACTTAATTTGATCATGGGTGTTTTAGGGGTTTCTAGGGCCTGTTTGGAGCCTAGAACCCTTCCTTTTTAGGTGAAAATTTCATGAAACATGGTTAGTTATAATCGTGCAGGGCATGCCGCACAGTTTAATAAACCTTATGAGGCTTGGTTAGAGAGAAGGGAGAGCCCACAATGTTTGTGGAAACCATGAATGTGGAGGAATATGGATGTGTAGGTTTGTCTTCAATTTTAAAAAATCTATTTATCATTTTTTAAACACATTTATTCAAAATGTGCATGTAAACTTTGTGGGTTCCCCTACCTCACAAGTTCCCATTCAAAATTACCACCCAGTTTGACGAAACTATGCAACCCAACCATGATATCCTATAATTTTTGGGTGAAATTTAAGTTTTTAATTTTCCAATTCTTATAAACTAAAATTTATTTATTCTCTTCCAGCATAGTAGTGGGCACCGTTTTGAGCCCTCTTTGGGGTCTAAACATTGATTTGATGGACCTCCTCTGTCCAGTACCGAATTTAAGCCCGATAAGTATCATTAGATCTACATGGGTGAGTTATTAATTACCTTTTTTTATTATTCCATTCATTATAGTATCAGTTGTGCTATTTTGGTGTAAGATAATTTTCCCTTTTATTATGTTCTTCATCCATTGTTCATTTTTCTCTCGATCTGAGCCAAATAATGAGCTGATTCTGTAATAGATATCATATACGGAACTAATGTAGTTGATATATACTTTTCCCATTGATTTTGGTGTGGTATAGACCAATCTACCATTGTATCGCTTGTCGGACATTACAGTATGGCCCAAAATTGAAATGTTTAATTGAAGTAATTGAAATTGAAAATATTAGGGATTCCAATAGGTTTTTTTGAGATGTATTTTTGGTTTTTCCACAAACCTAAGGCCACCCATAGGGTCTTCTATATGAATTCACATTGGTTATTCATTGTTAAACAATCCATGGGTTAAATTATATGGAATTTTATTGAGATATATGATATGTTTTTACACCAATTTCATGTGAAATTATATTTAAAAGTTTTTATTTAACTTGAATGGAATAATTTTTTTATTTTTAAAATGTGTAAATTAGTGGGTAAAATCATGTGATTAGATTAAATTTGAATTATGAACAATGAGTGGTTATACGTATTGGTTTCCATTGAATTTTAATTGTGTTTTGTTAGTGGGTATACTCATGAGGTGTAAATGAATGCGAATTGTTATATTATTGGGTAGACTCATATGGTATGAAATTATAAATTGTATGAAATGGATAATGATTCCATAGATTCCTTATGGTGCTCCTTGAATCTTGAAAGTGATATTGGATTCCTTGGATTATATATGATCCTTGGGTCTGGATTATATGGGATTTCATGGATGTTGCAAACCCTTCGATTAGGACTTCCTGGACTCGTGTAGGAAGTATTTGGTGACATGCTCCTCAAACACCAACTATTTATTTTATTGTGTTTTCATTGAGATGCTCCATGGTCTTGATGAGGATGTCTTGGTCTTCTACACCTTGAATCTGACACTTAGTTGTCTAAAATATTGATTATAATATATAACTATAAAAAGATGATATGATTGATTATATGGTTCACCCATGATAAATTCAATAATTCTTGGTTGAATGGAATGATCATGGATGTTTCTAACATTTCATGTTATACAAAAAATTCATGGATGATATTGTTCAGGGGTTTGTATGGTGAGGACATGTTTGACATGTTATATATGGATGTACGGTGATGAAATGTTTTTATTTTTCCTCCTTTATATAGATACCTAGTTATAGGAGATGAAATTTTCATTGTAGGGATCATAGGGAGGGTATTTATTATCACATGCTTAGTAGTAGATATTTCATGGGCCCATTACTTCTCTTACTACTTTCCTAATTTACTCACAAACTACTTACCTTGTTATATTTCATACACATAAACCATTATAGGCCATTGGTTTGTTACCTTTTAGTAATGTTTCTCACACCATGTATGGGCCATTTTTGGGTAACATGATAGCTTGTTTGGATGTAGGTAGGGATAGGGGCAAGAACCCCTAATATGATGCTTGATATTGTGTCATGCTTAGTAGAAGGGGAGTAAGGGGTGAGGCTGAGGCTCACAATGCTATTTAGAGATAAAACTTTATTTTTTTTGTAATTTGGAATACACGTATTTCAAGGTACTATAATGAACATGTATAGATTATTTCTTAGTCAAATGAAATTTATCCTCATTTTTTATATGAATTTTTATTTGTTTTTTATACATTCATTCCTTGTTATAGATATCAATATTACATTATATACTTTTTTTTAATATTATACTTCTTTTTATACCTGTATATTAATGATTCTATTTTTTTACACTCTAGTATTGAGGGAATAGTCTCCCCCAAGACACACCCAAGGCCTTAGCTTCTAGTTGACAACCTATATCATTTGGCGAGATTTGAATGAGGCCTTATGGACAAACGGACTTGAGGCACTATAGAGTGGAATTGGGGTCTAATATATAATAGATTTATATTTGAGGAATATTTTATTGTTTTCATTACTATTTTCCAACAATAGATTGTGATAATATGGTAATGGAATTTTGTATTGTATTGTGCCCAACCATAGATATCCTGCATATAGAAAAAACCCAAATTGCCTGAAATTGTATTATTGTTTTCTAGATTTTGACTATTAAAGTTGATTTTATTCCACTATTGGGTTATTTACCATGATTAAAATGTTATAATTTATATGATTTTGGGTTCTATTTATGTTGATACCTGATGAGATGAGAGTATTAAATCTCATACATCAATTTAGTCACTTTCTATAAATCATATTTCATGCATTATGCCATGAAATTTAGGATGTATTAAATATTTCATTCTGTGGTGATATGTTTTGTAATAGATTAAATTGATACGGTGATAGGTATTTGGGAACTTGTTATGGTGTGAAATAAGGGACATCATACACTAGTTTATAAGGTGTATTTTCACCTATGGATCAGAACTTGGATGACCTTTTTGGTTCAACTTGTTTAAAGTGAATGTGATATGGTATGCAATATATAAGAACATTTGGTTCATGAGGTGTTATAGGCCCTCATTATAATGGATTGGAACTCTCCATTCCATTCCTTTGTGAAAATACAGTGTTTGGGGTGTTCAGGGAAGCAATGATAGCTCATTTCTAGAGTTTTCCAAAAATAATGTTTTTCCAATGGTGAGTCAGGATTGGTAGGATGCATTGGTAAGTTCCATCGTAGGTGGAGTCAATAGGATTCCTTGATAGGTCATGTCGATAGGTTTCATTGGTAGGTCGCATCAGTAGGTCCCATCAGTAGGGGGCGTTATTGAATCAGCCATCGGCGACTCGTTTCAGAGACTCAACCATCGAAGAGTCATGTCAGTGACTCATCATATGTGACTCACATTGATGAAATATCCATCGGTGACTCACATTGATGACTCATCCATCGGTGAATCACATCGGTGAATCACCATCGATAACTCGCATAACTAAATATCCATCGGTAGGTCGCATAAGTTACTCAGTAATCGAAGAGTTGCGTCGGTGACTCATCCATTGGTGAGTTGCGTTGGTGACTCACCATTAGTAGCTCGCATTGGTGACTTACCCAATAGATTTTCAAAAATCTTTTTTTCCCAGTTTCACCCACATAACGTTTTATGTGATGTAAATGATTTTAAGCTATATTTATGTTTTTTAATGATATTTTAGAGGATATAAAATATATCTTTAATTTCATAGCGCCCCTAATATATTTAATAGTCAAACTACATGGTATTTATCGTGATATTAATTTCATGGTCTTTGAAATCGTTTACACTGTCGAATTAAGATATGGAGTATCTAAAGCTGAGACCCATTCCTCCCTTGTGTGTTTTCTTTTATCTTGATACTAATGAACCCCAGAAATGTTTTACCCAAGTAGTGGGGAGTCCGTGTTTCACCCCGATATCACATTTCCCTAAATCCATGTAAACCACCCAATTTTGGAACAAGAACTTGTTTAAGATCATTTGTTTATCAAGGTATGGATACCTTTGCCTCTCTTTTAATTATGTTTTATGTGGGATGGATATACTGATATATTATTCTATGTATGACTTAAACCAATATTGACAAAGATAACAGAAGGGATAGGAATATGATGATGATGATGATTATATTCATTTATATGTTATTTTTCATCCATGTTGGGATTAGTATTAGTTGTATTCCTTATGAAAATCATGTCTCTTAGTGGTATCTATTTGTACAACTGTATCTCTTATGAATACTTACTAATAGTTTCATCTTGAATGGATCTATATATAAAATTTATAAAACATGTGTATTCATTTAAATAAATGGACTCCCCAGGATAAAACTTTTTCTGTGATAACCCCTATTTTATCAAAGTGGAATTAAATAATAACTATTTGATAAATTTGAATACACTTTTCCTTGTTTGGTGTGATTGTGTGCAGGTGCATTATGTTTTGTGCCTTGTAAGGCTATGCGGTGCTAATACTAAGGGTAAAACTATAGTTAGGGTGGTCTAGATGGTGTAGTGGGATCTCAGGTCGAGAGATTGATAAATTGTTGAATGGATGTGAAGTGTTACAGTAGTGAGGATTCGGGTTTGGTTTGTGCTACATTTATGTTACTAGTTAGGATGGGTGTGGTGTTGTTACACAATGGGGCAGTTAGGTTGGTAGTGACAAGGAGTGTTGCGGTGTTTAGCAGTAATTTGGGGGTATTGTTTCTGATAGGAAGGACATGGTAGTATGAATTTGATTAAAGTTGATCGATGTGGGTGTTATGGGTGTTAAAGGGATTCGAATGTGAAGTGGGTTAATTTAAACCATTGGTTTTTCTTCTTCTCTGTGACCTTGGTGTGGGGATTATTGTGTGATATTCTTAGTAGTTTCCTGGGTAGGGATTAAATGAATAAATTCCGTCCTTAATAAAAAATTATAATTGTTTAAATGAGTTATCTTGGGGTATTTTTGAGTTGTGTCTTGATGTGAATGGATTTCATTTATCAACTTCTGATGTGACTGTTGCTGGTGTTAAATATTTCATTTGGAGGTAGAGGCAAGGGAGGTTTTGCATGATGGTTGTTGTTGAAAATGAAAATAGGTTGGGATAAATTTTTGATAACTATATTTATAATTTCTTTTCCTTGTAATTTTCTATATGCATCCCACCAATGTTGAGGACTATGTGCTGAACACCCTCACTGTCATGGGGGATGGTGTCCTTTACCAACATCTTGATGGGAGGATGGATGGTAATTATTGGCTCTTACCTACTCCATCTTCTAGGCATTAGTATCCAAAGAAACTTCGAGTAAGTTGTGGTACTATTGTGAGGAACAGTTTCTGTGGGCGAGATGTGTTTTCCCAGGTGTGTTAGGGGTGAGGTGTGATGAGATTTTCTTTGTGTATTTTGGTTTAGGTGTAGTTATGACCTAGGTATCTATGGTTGAGGTGAGATGTAGATTGCGAAAAGTTGTTTATATGTGTAATTTTGTGACCTTCATTTTCCCAGGATGCAGGACTAGCTCTGAGGCCCTGGTGTGTGTGGGCGGGTTATGAAATAATTCTTGTGGAAGAGTGTGGATGTGTCAGGATGTTTTCTATTAGGGTATGAACAATGTACCAGAGGGAATTTGGGCGGGGTACCCAAACAATGATGTGCTTACTATATTACTTTATTTAATTTTCATTAATTGGTGAGTGTTCCTTGGTGATATTAGGGTGTTTAACATACCTTGTTAGGTGCTATTGGTTTCTACTGTTTTCCCATAGGGGAATTAGTATTCTTCTCCCAACTATTCACGAGTGACTTTGGAAATCCCTACTAAGTATTATTGTATGATCACCCTACAAATATAAAACTATTATCTTGTTTCTAAGAGTTTTTTTTGGAACGTGCTGGACTGTACTATCTCTAATCATGACAGTTGATGTATCACTGCAAATAATTACATCTGGTACTTTCTTTGGAGACTTCTATATTTGTATTTGTATTCATTTTTGAACAACCATATGGGATGGTTTGGTATTTATTTTATCTGTATATATTTGTCTTGGAGTTGTTTGATATTGGTATATCTTATCACCTGATCTTGGTTACTATAAAAAGTACAATGCCCCCCATTTGTGAGATTTATATACCCTTGGTGTTGGTTTTCTCCCAGGGGCCTAATGGAGGCAGGACTCCGGATCATTATATATCTTCCTTCATTTCTAGATCAAGAGGGACATCTTGGTAGGGCTGGGGTCATGACAGAATGGTATCAGAGGTGATGGTTGAGAGATATAATGAAGTATTGAGTTAGGCACAATGAGTATTGCATGTGTTCATAGGGAAACAATTTCAGGTAATCATGGTGCATGACAAGGCTAGGTAATACCAGCTAGAAAACAAGATTTTAGGGGCCCCTATGATCCAATTTAAGGACCCTAAGCCTACTAAATGACTATTTGAGGCCACAATATTTTTAGGGTAATGACCTCAAAAAAATTATATGCATCATAATGACTTGTGTTCCTGTTTGAATTGGGTAGTTTTGAGAATTTTAAATGGGAAATGAAATTATTTAAAAGAGTTAAAAAATCATAAATAAAATTCCATACTACATGGCCTTAGGGGTTCCTTATTTAAATTTTTTGAGCTAGAGAACATAGTTGTCATCCGTGTGTATTATAAGAATTTGAGGATCAGCAGGACAATCCATTTGAGAGATGGATGGTTGGTTATGTTGGGGTGTAGGGATGAGGAGTGGTAGAAGGCGTTTCATTCCTTCAAGTAGCAAGCTCTGGGAATGTATGAGGGTGTCATTTCATATATGGATACAGAGAGATGTCTCGTGGAGCTTGTAATTACTTTTATTTTTGTATGGGTTATAACAGAGTAATTGTTTCCTCTGATAGTGAGATTGATGTGAGGAGTTTCACGTCTATGGTGGATGCTATACCTGGGGGAGAGAAAGGAGGATGATTTGCTGTGGGCCGATTTTGAGATGGAGTTTCTAACAAAATTAATTTCTCCCATTATAAAGGCTTAGAAAATGTAGGAAAAACTCACCCTCTATCATGGGAGTATGTTTTTATGATAGTTGGGGAACAACTGTAAGGATCTCCTTTAGTAATATTATGATCACTTTCCATATGAAGAGTATCATGTGAGACATCTAGAGGAAGCACTTCATCCTTGTATGTAGTACGTTGTTACTCTCTTAACCTTACCGACATACATAGAGGTCCAAAAGAAGGTAGAGATAGTAGAGAGGATCAACTCATGACGATTTTTATTGTTATAAGGGATCCAATAGAGTTCTTTAAAGGAAAAGGCTGCCAGCATCAGTTTTCAGGTTCCAGGGCCTTCTAGGTTTCGACCAATGGGGAGTTGACCTTTTTAGTTTTTGTTTTGATCTTTTGGCCCCCATGATTTTCCTGTGTACTTGGTGCCGTAGTTTATTTATTTCTGGGCTCATGGTCTCCTTTAGAGATACTTCCTAGAGGCTTTTTTAGCTTATTTTTGTTGAGGTAGTCTGGTTTAGTGCTCAACTCATCCGTAGTTGCCGACAAGGATGTTTCTGCAGCATGGCCCTCAGGTGCATTCTCCAATGAGGGGAGACTAGGTAGGTAATGGATGGACTCCGGGTGTTCTATAGGGACCTTGAACTAGGCTTGGTAGAGGAGAAAATCATCAGAAGTGGGGTAGAGGAGTTGTTCATGGTCAGTTGCACACTGTAGAGGCAACAGTTCAAGCGGGGCTAGAGATTTTTTGTATTACAATCAATATGTTTAGTAATATTTTTTGTGCCATTTTGGATTTAGGATATTCACACTACATTATTGAACCTGATATAGACCATGATCCAAGATAAGACATAGAAATTCTTTTTGTTCCCTTAGTGTTGAGTACACCAGTTGGAGGTCATACTGGTCTGTTTGATGTGTTCTAGGGATGTAGAAAGATGATGGGACCACATCAGTTTAGTGGGGATATCTTCCTACTGCAGTTGAAACCGTACGATGTCATCCTTATCATTGACTAGTTGTACTATATTCATTATTATATATAATTATTCCATATAACAATTGTGTTTTCATACATGTATGGACAACGTGTGGCTTTTTTAAGCAAGTGGAGTTATCTGATGGGTAGTTAGCATGTGGATCCTCCTCATTCCTTGCCGGCTAATCATGTTAGTTGAATCAGTGAATGATGAGATGGTGGAGGGTCCCAAAGTTGTTGCAGAGGTCCTATATGTGTTTCCTGTGGATTTTGTGATTCTACCCCATTGACATGACATTGAGTTAGAGATAGACATGTTGCCCGATGCTTCTCTTATTTTGATGGATCCTTATCAGATATCACCTTAAGAGTTGTGGGAGTTGAGGATTTAAATCAATGATCTGATGAAAAATATCTTTATCTTGCTCATTCAGTCATCATGGGGTGATCTAGAATTTTTCAAAAATAAGGAAGATGGTGGTTTGATGCTACACATAGACTATCAGAGGTTGAATACAGTAACGGTAAATAACCATTACACTCTCTAGAGGATAGATGATCTTTTTGACCAGTTGAGGGGAGAATGTTAGTTTTATAAGATTGATCAGTGGTCTAGATATCACCAGTTGAGGGTGAAGGAGTATAATATCCAAAATAATATTTTTATGTGTAGGTATGGGCATTCGAGTACATGTTTATGTTGTTCGGTGTTACACACACACCAGCCATGTTGATGGGGCTTATGAAATCTATTTTTGATAAGTTCATGGACTAGTTCATCATCATATTCATCGACAACATCTAAATCTACTTAAAATCAAAGTGGAAGAATTTCGAGCATCTCTGGACTATCTTGGAAGTTAATTGATCCCACCAGCTCTATAGAAAGTTTTCCATGTCCATGTTCTAGAGAAGAGAGGTACACTTCCTTTGCCATGAAGTGTCTTAGTAGGGTGTAGATGTGGACCAGTCAAAGGTTGAGGTAGTTAATTCTTTGGTAGTACCCAAGAATGTCATATAGGTTACCAATTTTCTCAATCTAGTAGAATATTACTAGATATTTTTGCCTGATTTCTATCAAATTTCAGCTCCATAGACATCACTGTGAAGGAAATTCCAAGATTTTGTGTAGAACAAGAAGTGATAGTAATCATTCATCTATCTAAAAGGAATGTTGGTCATCTATCTATTGATCTAGTTTCCATAATAGGGCATGATTTTTGAGGTGTTTTTTTGATGCTTCCTATCCGGGTTTGGGGTGTGTGATGATACTACAATGTGATTGTTCTCTTATGGGGTTAGAAAGTTACAACTCGATGAACATAACTATACCACAAATGATCTGGATCTAGCATCAGTCATATTTTTTCTGAAGTTTTGGTGACATTACCTCATTGGGGAGTTCTTTATGGTATTCATCGATTAGACGATCTTGAGGTGTATATTTTCCCAATGAGATATTAACCTACGACAACAGAGGTGGATAGAGTTTCTCCAAGATTTAAGTTTTGAAATCTCTTATACCTCAAGAAAGGGTGATGTCATGGCTAATTCATTGAGTAGGAAGTCTTTGAAAGAGGTAGTTCAGGAATCAACAGAAGCATGGAAGGTGATGGAGGATATTCCATCACAACACTATGATGAAGGAATTAATAGTGGAAAAAGAAATCTTTTTTAGATGACGCTGCTATCTTCTTTGATGTAGTAGGTAGAGGCATCATTGTGGGGAGACTCGGAGGCAGAGGTCAGGCATGATCACATTGACCATAGTGATGCTTTATAAGGATTGTCATAGGATATCCAAAATTAGATATTGTTCAATGGGAGGATGTTTGTTCCAGTAGCGATGTGTGAGTGTGTCCTCTATGATTTTCACAACTCACCCCTAGAGGTACACCAAAGATTTTCCAAGATGTACCATGCCGTTTGAGATTTGTTTTGGTGGCATGGGGTGACATGGTAAGTGGCGAATTTTGTGGATCAATTCTTGTTGTGCCTATTAGTGAAGGCTAAGAAACATGTTCTAGGTGGTTTGTTGCAGACCTTAGATGTCTCCGAGTTGAAGTGGGATGACATATCATTGTATTTCATCAGAGGGCCACACAAGGCTCATGGAGTCTGTGATCTAATATGGGTATTAGTATATTGGATGATGAAATTGGATCACGTATTGTCCATTAAGGTTTCAGGTGTAGTGGATGTCTTAGCACAGAGGTATATCGATGAGGTGGTGCGTCTACAAGGAGTTCTGAGATCCACTGTCTCATATTGTGATACATGTTTTACCTTGTGAGTGTGGAGGGTCCTGCAATATAATTTTTCCACTCAGTTATTCCTCAACACTACTTTCCAACATCAGATAGATGGGAAGACAAAACAGACAATTCATACATTGGAGGACATCCAGCGAGCATGAATCTTGGACATTGGAGGATTTTGGGTATGACAATTTTCCCTGGTAGAGTTCACTTATAATAATAGTTATCACTCTTCTATTGGAATGTTTCTATTTGAATAATTGAATGTAAGTTCATGTCATTCATCTTTATGCTAGATAGAGTTTGGGGAGACAACTGTTCTTGGCTCTAAGGTAGATCTTAGAATGATAGAGAAGATCCATCATGTTCGTAAGAGGATGAAGGTAGTGAATGATTGGCTTAAGTCATATATAAATCATAGGAGGAGGCCCATGGAGTTGTAGGTTTGATAACACATGTTCTTGAAGGATTCACATTGATGTGGGAAATATAGGTTTGGTAGAGGTAGTAAGCTTTCTCCAAGGTTTAGCATACCCTTTGAGATGTTGGGGAGAGTTGGTGAGGTGGAATAGTAGTTGGAACTGCCACTGAAGTTGGAGATGGTCCATGATGCCTTTCACATCTCTCATATTCATCGGTATCTTGAGGATGGGTCCCATGTAATTGAATGGGGAGAGTTGGATATAGTGGATGACATGATGTATGTGGAATGGCTAGTGGAGATCTTGGATCATTAGAATAAAGGGATACGTGGAAAGACCATTCCTTTGGTTTGTGTGTTGTATAGGCATAGTGGCCTAGAGGATAGTACATGGGAGCGAGAAGTGTAGATGAGTTCCTAGTACCCAAAGTTTATTTGAGTTTATAATTGTTATCTTTTTCTTTAAAATGAAATGCTTGGGCCTTGTTTATTATGAGATAAGTTGTTTCTTTTTTCTATGATGTGTGATAATGACTTCACATGTAAAAAGGGGAAGACAAGCTTCCTCATCAAGATACATTAATTGAGATGTGATTAAAAAAATTTAGGTGTGTCAATGCCACCAAGAGAAGATATTATATTGACAAGGAGGATGAAATTACCTTACATATGTTTCTGGATAGTTGGTGCTTTTGTGGGGAATATTTTGGTTGTTTGGGTTATAAGATTTTGTAGTAGGTGCTCTTGGATGATTAGGTTTCACTACAAACTTAATTTAGAATAGGGTTTTTATCATTGAGCATTGGTTTTTTTGGTTTTTAGCATTATTTCCAGTATGGATAGATCCTTGAGTGGTATCTTACAGATGGTTTTTCAGACGCCTCTTTCTTCATGGTTGGTTTTGAATTTTCAAGGGTGAGAATAGTTTGAGAGGTATCTAATGTAATGACTCGGACCTCTCTGTTCCATTCCATTGTGAAAATAAAGTGTTTGGGGTGTCCTGGGAGGAAAAATTATCTCATTTCAAGTGTTTTCCAAAAATCCAGTTTTTCCAATGGTGAGTCAGGATTGGTAGGTCATGTCAGTAGGTCACGTCTTTAGGTTACGTTGGTAGGTCGTGTCAGTAGGTCGTGTCGGTAGGTCACGTCAGAAGGTGGTGTTAGTGACTTGCATTGGTTACTCACCCATCAGTGACTCACGTCAATGACTCAGCCATATGTTGGTTGCATTGGTGACTCTCCATCAGTGACTCATGTTTGTGACTCAGCCATTAGAGACACTTATTGGTGACTTATCCATTAGTGAGTCACATCATTGACTTTCAATTGGTAGCTCACGTTGGTGACTCATCAATCTATGAGTCTCTATTACTATCTTGAATCGGTGAATCATCTATCAGTGACTTGCATCAGTGACTCAACCATCAGTGATTCATGTTGGTGACTCACCATTGGATGTTCATGTTGGTGACTCACCTAACTTTTTTTCAAAATTCAAGTTTATCCCAGTTTCCCCCACATATCATTTTTTGATGTAAAATGAGTTTAAAACCATATTTAACCATTCTTAAAGTTATTCCAAAGGTTTTAAAAAATATATTTAATTTTCTAATTCCCTTGAGTGTTTTAACAGTAAAACTGTGTGGTCTTTATCATGATCCGGATTTAATGGCCTTCGAAACTATTTTCCTTGTAGAATTAGGATATGGCATATATAAAGCCGAGAACCTTTTTTCCCTTGTGTGTTACTTTATCTATTGATATTGAGGAACCTAGAGACTTTCTTCCCTAAGTAGTGGTGAGTTTTTGTTGCACCCATGGATTTCATTTCCTTAGAGCCTTCCACACCCCACTTTTTTGGTGCTAGGAGCAGTCATCGGGTGTCTGTTTCTTGAGGTAGGGATCCATTCACCTCCCTTTTAATTGTGTATCATGTGTGGTGGGCATACCAATGTATCCATTTTGGTATGGATAAACCCAATTTTATCAAATATAAATTGTGGTATGTGAAGAAGAAGATTATAATGATCATATTATATTATATGTTATCCAAGATCCATGTTGTGGTTGGTATTGGCTATATGACTTATGAAAATCATGGCCATTGGTGGTCTCTGTTTGTGCACCTATATGGATTATTAATAATTTTTGTTGATTTAATTTTTGAATAGATGTATATATATAATTTATTAACCACATATATTATATAAAATAAATTGATGCCCTAGGATCGAACATGTTCTTTGATAACCCATATTTTATCAAAGTGGAATTAAAGTATGAGTGTTTGGTAAATTTGAATACACTTTTACATGTTTCGTGTGTCTATGTTATTTTTATGGTTTTATTATTTTGTGTGCCTTGTAAGGATATGTGGTGGGGCTATTGATGGTATTACTGTAGTTGGGGCGGTCCAGAAGGTGTAGTGGAATCTCAGGTTGAGAGATTGATTGATTGTGGAATAGATGTGCAGTGTTAGACCAACGAGGTAGTAGGATCAGTTTGAGCTATGTTTATGTTATGGGGTGTGATGAGTGTGGTGTTGTTATATAAAGGGGCTATCAGGTTGGTTGTGATAAGGTTTTCTTGCAGTGTATGGTAGTACATTTGGGGTCCTCATGTTTATAGGAAGGACTGGGTTGTATGACATTGAATAATGATTATGGAAGTGGTTGGTATGGGTGTTAAATGGAGAGGAATGTGAAGTGGGATAATATTACCTTGGTTTTTTCTTCCTCTGTGTGACCATGGTGTGGGGTGTATTGTGTTCTCTTCATGGTAGTTTCTTGGGTGGGATGGAATGAATAAATGGTTTCTTTGACAAAGAATGATAATTTTTTAAATTAATCGGATGGGGGTATGTTTGAGTTGTGGCTTATTACGAATGGATTTCATTTATTCCAATTCGAAGTGACTATTATTGGTGTCAAATAATGAATTTTTAGGTAACTAACAAAGATTTTTTTTTGTGATGGTTGTTGTTGGGAAATATTTGACGTTTTTTTGATTCCTCTATATATACTTGTACTTTATTGTGATTTTCTATATTCACCCCACCCTAGTTGAGTGTTATATGCCGAACACCCCCTCTATCATGGGAAGGGTTTCCTTTCCCAAAATCCTAGTGGGAGGATGGATGATTGGTTATTAGTTATTCCATGCTCTATCTTCTTTGAAATAGTATCCCAAGACTCTTTGGGTAGGTTGTGGTCTGATTATGAGGCTCAAGTGTTTGTAGGTGAGGTGTTTTTTACTAGGTGTCTTTGGGACGAGGTTTGTTTTTCTTTCCTTAGTGTCTTCGAGATGAGGTGTAGTTTTCGCCTAGGTGGGTGCAGGTGAGATGTGATGTGGTATGTGGCATGGGGGTGTGTGTATGGGATGTGATGAGATTCTATTTCCCGGGTATTGGGATTATATTTGAGGCCCATGTGTGTGCGGGTGGGTTGTGAAATGTGGCTTGTGAAAGAGTGTAGAAGCATTAAGATATTTTTTATTAGGGTATGAGTAGTTTACATTTGGGTTGTGGTGTAGGGTACACAAACATCAATGTGATTACTATATTACATTAAATGATCTATGTTATTTGTTTATTTTTTCTTAGTGATATGGGGGTGGTTATCATTACCCTGTTAGCTGCTATTGGTTTCTACAGTTTTCCCATAGGGGCATTAGAATGCTTCTCGAACTCGTACACAAATGACTTTGTCATTCCCTACTTAGTATACTTTTATTCTCACCCTATGTATATAATACTATTTTTAGGTTTGTAAGAAGATTATGTGGACCATGCTGGACCATAATATCTCAAATTAGGATAGTTGTTGCTTCACTTCTTAGCTTTACATTCGGTACATTCTTTTGACGTTTTTTTATTCGTATAAGTATTAATTTTTAAAATTTATGAGGGATGGTTTGGCTATTATTTTTTCTATATATATATATATATATGTCTTCTTGTTTTTTGTGGTAGGTACATCCTATCTTAGGATCTGTGTTATAATAAAAAGGGTAATGCCTCCCATTTGTGAGATTACTATACCCTTGGTGTTGGTCTTAACCTCAGGGCATATTAGTGGCAGGACTCATAGGGTCATTAATATCTTCCTTCATTTCCATCTTATGAGGGGCATCTTTTGAGGGATGGGTTCATGACACTAATGTATTGGAAAATCGTGAACAATTGGTTCATCCTTTATAATTTAATTATGATATAATGTTAAATGATTATGGAATAAAATGAGAATGAATTTATAAATTAAAGTCAGAATGGAATTGAAATTGAATTGTTTATAAAACAGGCTTAACCATGACCCATATTTTGAGTGGGAATGAGGTAGTGTTTATAGTGGTGTTGTGACTCTTCAATTTATAGTTCTAGCTTTTTGAGAAGGTGGTGTGGTATGATCTAGTTTTAGGTAGTTTTTTTACCATTCCTTTTCTTTAGAACTATGAACATTGATATCATTATTTTCCAAGGCATGCATTTAGCATTGTAGATGCATGCCACTAAAACGAACTCTGATAGTGATCGATGAGGAAGGAAAATACCATACTCTTGAGGTTGTGGGCCATTTGGTAATAGTGTATTCTTCATTAGATCTAGTTGTGGCACCAACAATTATTCTAGAGATTGTTACTGAGGCGTAGTTCCATGAGGTGTTTTTTTAATTCATACTGAATTTTGAAGGATAGTCACTACATACCATGTCTATTATTGATATGATGCATGTGTTTCAGAAGGAACATCCTCTCAATTTTTTTGGGAATTCTAATCCTTAGGCTATAGAGTTGTGGACAGAGACAATGATGATGATCATCAAACATCTTGAGTCACCTCTTGAGAGAATAGTTAAGCTCACGGTGTATATGCTGTGTGGTGTAGTAAAGTGTTAATGGGATCTACTAAACTAGGATGACAGGTAATAATACATGGTTTGGGCTTATTTCTAAACCAGTTTCTATGATAATGTTTCCTGATCCCCTGAGATCTGATAGGGATGGTGAGTCTATGCATCTTTAGTAGGGTATGATGACAATTATGGGGTACTTTTTAGTGAATCTTGTTGATGCGACAAGTACTTTTTAAGTCATTCTTCCTTTTTATAAGATTTAGAGATCAACCCCATGAGATTTTCTACAAGCTAAATGAAATGGTAATTTTTTATAACAGGTACAAGATATTTTTTGTTTCATATTCTACAAATGCTGTAATAAGTGAACCTTATTCTATACTCTAAATTTGAACCAATAGAGTTGTTATAGATTGAAACATAGTTGAGGGTTATATTTTTCTATTATTTAAAGAACATTAGAGTTGTAACATGGTTATTTCCATTATATTTAGTTATTTTCTCTTCCTTGTTTGGTTCAGACCTAGTGGATGAGTGGTAAGGCCTGGTGACCTTGAAAAGGAGATAGTTGAGGAAGGTATCACCCATAAAACATAGTGTTTTAAATTTTCCATGATATTTTTTCTAATAGAACATACCATTTGAGTATTAGGTGTCCTAGGAAAAACATTTTATCTTCAAATGACACCAAGGTGAATGGATGTATGTCTAGTACATGGAACTTAAAGGAAACATTTTCCAAAATGAGGATGTCTGGTGAGTGTTGCGTTAGTGTGAAAATACTTCTAAGATCACTCCCTATAACTGATGCTATGAGTGGTCAGGGCCTCACATACAATGTTGGTAGGTGATTCTAATATTACTTAAATGATATAATCTAACACTCTTAGGTTAAGATTCCTTGTTTGTTTAGTTTATCCCTTTTTGAGGTAGTGTTTTAGGCATGTTAGATGCAATGAAATATAATCCCTTTTTTGGGTTGTGGTTCTTGCGTGAGGAATAATTGGTCTATGTACTATAAAATAGTGTCCCTTGTATTTTAAAATTTCCCTTGGGATAGGATGTAGACTTGGATTTCTCACTATTGACATAGATAGTACTAGGTGATTGATGACCATTTTATCAAGGAAAAATTGTGTGAGAGGTTGGATTGAGGTATATGATTGACTTAGTGGAAAAAATATTATCTTATTCTAGTTATCGATTGATGCAAGGTAGATTCTAAAATCGTTTATTTTAGGAATGGTGAATCCTTTTATTTTTGGAAGCACCATGGGTGATCATTGATCAAAAATTGATTAATGGGAAGGATCATTTAGGTGACTAGACAAGTTGATTGGTTTCGGTCGCATTGTCGACCATTAAAAAACAATTTCATGATTTGATTGGTTTCTTGATTTTTAAAGGCCCTTATGGGTTCTTGTTTTATATTTTATTACAAGTGAGATGTTCCCTTGATGATACTGATGTTCTGAGTAACATGGTCAGCTTTTTCTTGGTGTTTAATGACTCGTAGGAGAGTGAGTATGATCTGGAACATGGTGGTACCAGAGTTTAAACCTGGTGATTATAGAAAATATTGTACCCTATAGTTGCATAGGGTACCATTTTAATTTCAGTCAATAAGTGTCCAAGTTCCATCCAAGGTTTGAAAAATTCATATTGAATCTTATATAATTGGTGATCTGTAGATTGGGTGAATTAAAGGTGGTGTCATGATGAGCTCTAATTTGAGATAAAAATGGGAACTATATGATGGTTGACCCATAGACTAGGCCTAGACATTCACATTTTATGGATGTGGTGTCAGGTATTGGGAAAATCTATTATAGCATGTTTTTTTGTGATCAAGGCATTGGATGAACACTCAACATCTGGTGATAAAAAAGATATTGGTGTACTCATTTTCTAGTGACAAGCATGAACTTAACCATGAAAACACCTTGAGTACATAAAGAGGGAGTGGGTTATAAGATGAGGTAACGTAATCAATTACCTTTATGACGTTTTTAATGAATTCATAGGAGGTATACTATAAGATATTTTTAAAGGGAAGCTTTTATTACAGATACCTCCCCCTGCCGTTTGATAACCCTTGTGAGAAAACAGTTGTGGATGGTTGAGATCAGTTGTTGGATAGTTATCATGGCATGCATATGCTGTTTGTGAAGGGGACCAAGATTGGTTCAATAATGAGGTGATCTGTAGTGCATGTATAGGCCTCAATATAAATGATCTAGTTTTACACTGCGTGTCATGGGGCCAGGTGACAAGTGTCTATTTCAGGTGCGTCAGCTGTCTAAGTCGAGCACTTTTTTGGATAATCAACCAGAGGAAGTTCAAATAATATTTTCTGAATGGGGTATGTAATGGTTATGATATTGATATATGCACACAGTGGGTTGAAACGAGTGTCGTTTAAGGGTTTTCTGGGCCTTTATAGTGTTGTTAGTGCTACCAGTTCTATTAGGTTAGTCATAATTGGCCATCAAAACCTAAGGTGGAAAATTCCTTAGGCATCTTGTTAACAGAAACGATGATGTGATTGTGCCTTTGATTAGACAAGATCATGAATTTTTCAATTTTTTATTGGTCAAGGATACATTCAGTTATCATGATATTATAAGGTTTTATATATGTGAGATAATACAAATCAATGGGGTCCCATGCACTAACATTTCAGATAAGGATTCCAAATTTACATCTCGTTTTAGGGAGAGTTTTCAGAGGGAACTGGGTACACATGTGCTTCTAAGCACAACATTACACCCTCAAACTGATGTTCAGTCAGATCATATGATACCGAAACTTGAAGACATACTAGGATCATGATTCTTATATTTTTAGAGCTCTTGAGAGAGGCATATACACCAGATTTAGTATGCATACAAGAATATATTTTAGGCAGCTTTTCAGATGGTTATTTATGAGATTTTATATGGTAGTCCATGATGATCACCCTTGTGTAAGTTAGAGGAAGGATATGCCACTAGGTGGGGATCTCACCATTTTTTGAGACCATAAGTATAGCATCCCGTCTTCTTATAACATAAACTTTCCTTACATTACACAAAACTGAGGATCTTTAAGGTTTAGTGTCTTGGAAACTAGGAACTTAAAACATGAAAACATAAAACATTCTTCTTAAACACTTGAAAGTCTTCTCCTCATGTTCATCCTAGGTTCATTACTACATCTCATAACCTGGAGACATACATCAAAAGAAAGGGTGAGCAGAAGGCCCAGTAAGGGAAACAAGAGAAACATTTTACATGTGAACTTGAGATACTTCAATAAGGTCATGAAAAGAACTTTATGGCATGAAAATGAAACCATGAGGCATATCATAATAAAAATAACATTTTTATTAACTTGAATATGTGGCAACATCATTTAACATAGACAATCATGAACATATCACCAAGGTCCATCCCCAAGGTGTCATTTGAAAATTACCAAGGTTATTCACCTAGGTATCGTGAAAATTGTAATCTCTAGTGGTTACATCATTACCCAATGCATTGGAGCGCTATCAGGGCGCACCCTTAAATTTGCCTTTATTATAATGTGAGCCACATATATCATCATCAAACATTTCATAAATAACCCATATAGCATAAAATAAATGGGTTTCATTTCAGAATCATAACGTTTTAAAAACTGCTTTAAAGACATGACCTTTACGTTACTTTAAACCCACAGAAAGGGAAAGCGGGTATCATGTATGTAATTCCCAGAATATAAAATAGAAAATTTTTGTATATATGTGAATACCCCTGTAGAAATAAGAGCTTTGAGTATTCACTTTATAACATAAAATAATTTTTAGAAAAGAGAGAGAGGCATTTTGAGACGAAAATTCTACAGCATAACGGCTATGTTACAAGGTTTTAGAAAACATTGAGAAGAGAGGGGACATGGTTAAAACATTCATAAATGACCCATCAAACAGTAGAGGGACAAAATATAAGATATTTAAGAACATGGTAATGAAATTTGAAAATATACCTTATGAAATGAAGAACATGAAAGGAAGAAAAAAAAGATTTCTCTTGTGAGAATTCTGCAGCCTAACGGCGTCACATAAACTTCAACAAAATTGAATTGACAAGGTCAAATAGGGTCTCTCATCATATGAAAATAAGAGTCCAGTATGATAGATATAGAGATCATACCCCAACATATTATAAAGGAACTTGAAAGAATTGACATGAAAGTAGAACTTCAAAACGAGAATGGTGAAGAACCACTTAAAAATTCGGTAGCCTAACGACGCCACTTAAAATTCAACAAAATACTGAATTGAAGAGATCAAATGGGGTCTCTCATCATATGAAAATAAGATTATAGTATGATAGATATAGAGATCATACCCCAACATAACAAAAAGGAACTTGAAAGAATTGACATGAAAGTAGAACTTCAAAACGAGAACGGTGAAGAACCACTTAAAAATTCGGCAGCCTAACGTCGCCACTTAAAACATCAAAATACTGAATTGAAGAGATCAAATGAGGTATCTCATCATATGATCATAAAAGATCAGTTTGATAAATTTAGAGATCATACCCCAACATAATTAAAAGTAACTTGAAATACTTTACATGAAAATAGATCTTGAAAAATGAGAAGGGAGAAAGAATCCGTTACAAAAATTTCGGCAGCCTAACGGCGCCACTTAAAACTTCATAAAATGAAATAATGAGAGTAAGAGGGTATATCTCATTAAATGAACATGAAAATGGCAGTAAGAGGAGTATAAAATAACATCCTCCAACATTAGAATGTGGAGCATAAAAGGAATGACATAAAAGAGATTACTTGAAATGAAAGAGAGAGGTCGGATCCCTTACCTTAAAATGTAACTCTTAAACCTCAAAGGTTGGGACCTTGAGGGCTTGGTGGCACCTTGGGAGGACTCCTTGGGAGGTAATGAGACCAGAAATTCGTTGGGGAAGAGTGGGGAGTCGAATGGATGAGAGGAGGGCTTGGTATTTATAGGGAAAGTGAGGAGACAAGGCATTAATGACCAAGGGACACCTCACATGTGCTTTTCTCAAACCCATGTGCTCTCCCTTGGAATTTATCATGGAGTTAGGCCACATGGGGCCCCCAAAACAATAATTCATTACCCATGGCCGGCCAACCCTCAAAAGATCCCATGACATCATCATGACACAGTTATGATGTCATTAAATATACCGAAACCCTAAAACTGTATTTTCACTGTTCACTGAAAACTCAACTTTCGCAGAAAGATCCCAAAATTTCACCTTAATCAAATATCAATGCTCTGATTTCAAAAATGAACTCCATTTTATAAAAATAATTTTCTAAATATTTTTAATTTTTTTTAAATAAATACACTATTCACCGAAAATTCATTTTTTTCAAAAAAAACCACAAAAATTACCATAACATAATATCTATGCTCTGAGTTCAAAAATGAAATCCATTTTATAAAAATAATTTTCTAAATATTTTTAATTTAATTTTTAATTAAAAAACACTATTCCCCCAAAAAAACTAATACTTGAATAATAATTTATGAAACCGTTATTTAACCATTTTATTGAATCACATTACTTAATCAAGGTGCCTAGATTATTTTAAAACTTTCTTTAAGTGAGATTACTAATCCATTGGGTCATATTACTAATCCTAATCATAAAATCACTATTCATAATTTACTATTCATCAAAAATCAAGTTGATCTTATTAGACTCCAAATTGTGTACTGAACATAATTGTAGAAGACCATTTTTTGAAAATCATTACACATTTTTAATTATTTAAGGTTTACACAACCATTTTTAAAATATCCTTTTTCTAAAATTCATCAAAAATATGCATACTATATTTATCCGGTCATTTCAAAATTCATAAACTTCATCATAATAAAAAATCCCAATTTTTATTTAAAAAAAGGATTACACAAGGCAGTTATGGTCTCGTTACATAGCCCCTTATAATACCAGCATAGGACCTAAGAGTAAGGTGTGCTTGGGTGATAGAATTTTGGGGCGGCTCAGTCAACATTGCCCGAGTAGTAATTTCTATCAGTTTGAACTTCTCGCGAAGGCGATTCCGTTCTAGCTTCACATGATGAAGTTCAGCTTGGATTTGGTCCAGAGCAAAGCCCAATGGTGCTACCTCCTTCCCAAGCTCTGTTAGGTGGGCTTCGATCGGTCCAAGACTACTAGGTGAGGCCATCAAATCTTCTTTCTATAATAATTAACCAAGATTACTTATATTTAGAGACAATAATCAAAACATTTTGTTTACAGCGGTCATATTGACCGATTGTCATATAACAGTCAAAACCCACTGGTTTCATTATAATCAAGTTTATTAAATAAAACATTTTTGTTGAGTATAAAATAAAATAACACATCAAATTTGGAAACAAGATTTAATCAAAATTTCGGGCCGTTACAATCTTCCCCCCTTAAGAAATTGCGTCCTCGCAATTTTTTTAAAATTGGGTTTTGAAATTTCATTGAAAGTCCCACATCGGAAAAGGAGTCAGTAAAACTATTACTTTAAAAGAAAGAAAGGGAAGTACGAAGGTCACCCGAGTTAGCCCACACTAGGATTCCATGTAGGAAAACATGGACATGGAGGAAAAACAAAGGGTCAAGTTCTGAGGGAGAGTGATAAAGAACATGATTAGGAGGAAGTTAACCATAAGAAAATCCCAAACTTATGATGTGTGTAAACGGTCATTGATTACCTAGTAGGAAACGTAAACCAACAACGTTTTTGATTTACGTTCCTTTTCATAATTTTGAGGAATTCATTTACTACATAGAACAAAAACATAAGAAAATATACCTACATTCATGTAGAGTTTAATCCTTTAATAAGTTTCTACCCAAAACTAATCTTTTCTCTAAACTATGGGCATTCAAAACTACTTGGTCTCATCAAAACACAAGAATCATCTTCTAGAGAATCACATAATCCACAAAAGATTAACTATCTATTTCTTTTATCATTAAACATTATCCCAAAAAACGAAAGGGTAAGGTGAAACAACTCCTAAAAAAGATAGAATCCCATAGGAATGGAAACTACTTTTAAATATTCAAGGTTCCATGGTACTACCCAAAGTTCATCATAGTCTATTCCATAAATAACGGTCCTTAAAATTCCTCAAAATAAACCAAACTAAGATTGAAACCCAAATACAAGAAGGATTTGATAACATAGTCTTCCAAAATAAACATCAATGTTCATCTCCAAACAACATCAACCACTCCTAACATCTTATAACAAAAGTAGCTAACCTAAACATATTTTACCCACGATAAGTTAATCATTTCTATACGTAACCTAAATTACTATAAGTCCACCTTAAATTAATTGATTCTTCAAAATATAAGTCATCCTTACTCCTCAATGAAAATACCGTAGTAATATATTTACCTTGATCATATAGGGACCTCAAAATAGTGAACGTCTTCCAAAATAATAATCATATTTTAATCCCCTAATCATCTCTGTCGTATTAATACGGCAATTGGTTCACGCCCAAATTTACCCAAGAGAAGAAGGGTAGAACGGTCCTTGTAGTGTAGCTTGGGTTGTCGATTCCACAGAGAGCTAAGAAAATACCTAAGATACACAACCTAAGGGATGGATTTTTGGCTATGAAGTGGCCAACTTGGATTGATTTTGGATGGGTTTTAAAGATATCTAAAAGATTTAAGTGGATTCAATTTAAAAGAATGAGTTGATCCTAGGTTATTGCTCGGGGTGGATTGGATGTATTTTCTTTTTAATGATTTCAAATTCTTAAATTTGAGATGGGTTCATTTAAGGAGATAAAACAACATCATCACTTTCTGGTTTAATCCCTACACCCTCTAATACTAATCACCTATACACTTGAAGGATCAAAGTTTTGAGCACTTCAAGGTAAAGTATCGTATTAGTACTTGATGTGTGTGGCATTAAATTCAACAAGGACGATGGAGTTTAAAAATCATCAAATAAAAATCCCAATTAAAGAAGTGATTATACATTAATTAGATGATAAATAACATCCAATCCAACCCCTTTATACTCCCTTGGATCAACCCATAAGTGGGTTAGCCCTCCATTGATCCCATGGTTTCAATGGAAGCGGAAAGTAGACTCATGAGGGAGGAAATGGAGAAGTAAAGAAAACAACAAAAATAAAATGATCACTCCACCATTGTGTGAATAATTTCACAATGGTTGGTGTGAATAAATTCACACCTTGATCCAACGGTATCAAAGTGATATTAAGAACAACAGCATAAGAGTAGAAGAAGAACTTTTATTAAGAAACTAAAGTGATTTGAACAACTTACATGTGAAGGACAAAATTGAGGCAACAAAAATGCAGCATAACATTACAATTACACAAAAGCATCCAAGATCCTCAACTCCTTCACCACCACTGCCTTAAATAGGCATTTTGGGAGCCTTGGGTCGAACCACCAACAGTACAAGGCATCTTAATTAATTTTTCTAGGCTATAGGTGGTGGAAAGCTTGTGGAATTTGGACTTTTCCATGTTTGACCCGAGGTGACAGCCAGCTTTCCTTCACCGAACAGACGCATATGGAAGACCTTCTAGACGGCCGAATCAGGGTGGGACATAGAAGAAGAAAATGGATCTCCGGATGTCTTCTAACCGCCTGTAAATTTGGGCCCATTTGGAGTTGTGGATTCCGAGATATGATCAAAGTAGTGGACTGTTTTTCTGGGCCGTAGAATCTGGCCCAGAATTCTATCTCTAACTTGGTCCGACTAAATGACCAACATGGAGGCCGAATTAGCATTAACTCCTGAAGAGTGATTTGTTCCTGTACATGTCTTCTAGTATCCCACGAAATTTGGGATTAATTGGGCCTGTATGTTGGGCCCCACCGTCTCATCAGTGGGCTGGTGTCCAATCTGCCTTCTCCAGAATTGCTTCCTTTCATTGCGAAATATCTCCATCATCCTCCATGAATTCTCCACTGATCCCTGAATCAAACATGTTCATATTTAAGTGTAGATAAATTTCCAAAAATATCAATTTAAAATATGTGAAATTCAATTCCTTAAAATCAGATGAATCATTGGGTACTTTAAATGATGTTCAAAAATGTACCACATAATAGTGCATTTTAAGAAGGTATTACAATCATAATGTGAAATGATGTTCAAAGTATAAAATTCACTAAAATGGTGTTAATGAATAACAAAGAACATGAAAATTATGTATATTACCAATGAATATTAGCCTCATTTAGTGGCTAATCACACCCCCAACTTGAGTTTTGCTAGTCCCGAGCAAAATATATCTCATCAAAAATGAAATTCGAATTCCCTTTTCCAAAAACATTTTAATACACACTGATCACCAAAAAACCTTATACCAAAAAATCATGAAACCCATCAAAATATTTTAATACGAGATAGTTTCATAAGGAGATCCCAATCCCAAGCCCATTCCTTTGATCAAATCTATCATCATACTTCATCCAACTCAATTAGGTGTAATGATGTGTTGTGAATCACAATAGATATGGGGGTTCATTTTCATTCAAGGGGGAAATCATGGAAGCGCTAGGTGGAATCACATTTAATCCTAATATGAGTATTCTTCATCTCTCTTTTTTTGATTTTTTTTTGCAATATTGCTATAGTAATTGAGATTGCAATTAATCAAATTAACCCATGTAGCAAGACTTTGCCGATGACTCCCAGACTCAAAGGCCTTAGGGCACCAAGTGAAGCCCACATACTCGGGCATCGTCTCGAGTTAACTTAATCAAAAACAAAGTCATATTACCATAAATAGAGATAGATTGAAAAACTCAGGGCTAGACAACTCTGGAGTCACGATCCCCAAGTGCCGAAAGCCTCGCATTTTATCAATCCATTGCTCTACACGCAAATTTTTATTATTATTTTTTATTTTTTATTTTTTAATAATTTTTTTTAAATTTTTTTTTGAATACTCATATTATTCATAAAAATAAAACCATTCTATGCTATTTATTATGGGACCCCAAAAATTCAAATTAGTACCCCACAGTCTAGAGGAAGTGCATTGTGGCATTTTTTTTATTTGGATGAAAATATAAATGATGAAATATCACATTGGACAGCCACACCTTCCAAAATCTATGCTCATGAAATTATACAAGGATTAAAATCAGAATCAGGGCATGCTAAATTATTTTATATTCAGTTTCAAAGTGTGCAATGTGTATTACCATGTTCAAAGTTAAATGAATTTTTCCTTCCATTTACTTTTTTTTTCAAATCATTCAATTTTTGTTTTTGACACAAAATCATCATTTTTTTTATTTTATCTCCCCCCCAACTTAAAACAACACTGTCCCCAGTGTTTGAAGAAATGAAAAATTAGAAGGAGTAGAGGCAGGGAATAAAAATTTAAAAAGGAAATTGAAAATGAGGATTATGGAATGAAGTCACCTGGTGGTTGAAGTTGGAAGTTCTTGCCGCTTGAATTTGTTCCTTTGATATCCATGTCGCTTGCAAAGTTCCCTAGTGGAAAAAGGAAAAAAAACAAAACAAAAAAAACAAACAATATATATATATATATATATATTATATTTATATAATAAAGGAAGTAAAATATAAGAATATATATAAAAATTATAGAATAAGGTAGCACAAAAAGCCGCAGGTCAGTGGTAAGCGCGCGCCCCTGTCTCCCTTCGGTCCCGGGTTCGAGTCCCCCCGGCTTCGCCGGTTGTGATGGGGTTTGCCCCACGGCCTATGGCGTGGACTTTTTTTTTTGTATTATTATATATATATTTTTTTAACCTATTGAATAATAAAAACAAAATAAACTGATGATACATTGTCTTCTTTTTAAATTTCTGGGTAAGGTATTACTCAAGGATCACACCACGTGACACGGATGAATATGGTGCTCCTCTTTCGTACCCATCCATACTCATAATAGAAGAACAGGTCAAAAGTCTATTTTTTTTATTTTTAAATATAAAAATGATTAAGTAATCTTATTTGAAAAATAAAGATGATTCAGAAAGATTAGAAACATAAAAACCACGGGTTTCCTCCTGTGCAGCACTTTGTTTAACGTCATTAGCCCGACATAGATCCCAAATTTATCAATTTTTTCTTGGTTCATAGATTGGATAAATTAAATCAACATCTATTTCCTGTTTATTGAATGATTCAATGAATGTTTTTAACCTTTGACCATTGACCTTGAAAATGTGACCACTTGTGGGATCTTGAATCTCTACTGCCCCATGGGGGAATACATGATGCACTATGAAAGGTCCTGACCATCTAGACCTTAACTTTCCCGGATGTAAATGAAGTTTTGAACTATACAAGAGCACAAGTTTTCCCGGTACAAAATGTTTGACCTTGATATTCCTAGATTGGTAGGCTTGAACTCTAGCTTTATTGATCCTTGAATTTTCATAAGCCTCCATCCTTAGTTCCTCCAGTTCATTGAGATCTAATTTCCTTTTTGTTCTGGCCAATGAGAGATCATAATCCATTTTCTTAATTGCCCAAAAGGCCTTATGTTCAATCTCCACTAGAAAATGGCATGCTTTACCATAAACCAACCTATATGGGGACATTCCTAATATGGTTTTATATGCAGTTCTATAGGCCCAAAGAGCATCTAAGAGTTTCTCAGACCAATCTTTCCTAGAGGGGTTGACAGTTTTTTCAAGAATTTGCTTAATTTCACGATTGGCTAACTCAGCTTGACCATTGGTCTGTGGGTGGTAAGCAGTGGACACTTTGTGAGAAATTCCATATTTTTCCATGAGTGATGAGAATGGATGATTTCAAAAATGCGTTCCACGATCACTTATGATAGCCCTAGGAATTCCAAATCTAGAGAATATGTTTTCTTTTAGGAATCTAATCAAAGTTTGATGATCATTGGATTTTGTGGGATTGGCCTCAACCCATTTTGAGACATAATCAACAGCTAAGAGTATGTAGAGGTATCCCCGAGAGTTTGGGAAGGGACCCATGAAATCAATTCCCCAACAGTCAAAGATTTCAACCACTAAGATGGGAGTGAGTGGCATTTGATTCCTTTTTGTGATGGACCCTACTTGTTGACACCTAGGACAGCTTTGACAAAATGTGTAGGAGTCCCTTGAAAGGGTGGGCCAGAAAAGACCACATTGAATAATCTTAGAAGATGTTTTCTTAGAGGAAAAGTGACCTCCACATGCCTCACTATGACAGAATTTAAGGATGGACTCTTGTTCAGATTCTGGAACACACCTCCTAATGACTTGGTCAGGGCAGAACTTATAGAGGTATGGATCATCAAACACATAGTGTCTAACATCAGAAAGGAATTTCCTTCGAGCTTGAGTCCCTAAGAATTTTGGAATGACTCCTGTCACTAAGAAATTTGCTATGTCAGCATACCAAGGGCAGTCACTCACAGAGTATAAGTGTTCATCAGGAAACGAATCAGACACAGAAAGGTGATTTGAGTTGTCTTTGAATTCCATCCTAGAGAGGTGATAAACTACAACATTTTCAACTCCCTTTTTATCCTTGATTGTGAGGTCAAATTCTTGTAAGAGAAGGACCCACCTAATCAGTCTAGCCTTAGCATCTTGTTTTTGGAAGAGGTATTTTAGTGCAGAATGGTCAGTGAACACAGTGATGGGTGATCCTAAGAGGTAGGACCTAAACTTCTCTAAGGCAAACACAATAGCAAGTAACTCCTTTTCAGTGGTGGTGTAGTTGATTTGGGAATCATTTAAGGATTTTATTGCATAAGCAATGACATAAGGAGTTTTATCACAACGTTGTCCTAACACAGCTCCAACAGCAAAGTCACTGGCATCACACATAAGTTCAAAAGGAAGGTTCCAATTTGGAGATTTCATAATGGGAGGAGAGGTGAGAGAGGATTTGAGGGTTGAGAATGAACCCTCACAGCTTTCTGTCCAAACAAATGGAGCATCCTTTACTAAGAGAGCACAAAGGGGACGAGATATTGAACTAAAGTCCTTGATGAATCTTCTATAGGAACCAGCATGTCCTAAGAAAGACCTCACTTCCTTGACATTTTTGGGTGATGGAAGGTGACGAATGATGTCAACCTTTGCTTTATCAACTTCAATCCCCCTACTCGAGACCAGATGGCCAAGGACTAACCCCTCTTTTACCATGAAATGGCATTTTTCCCAGTTTAGGACCAGATTCGTTTCTTCACATCTTGACAAAAATCTCTCCACATTCCTAAGACATCCCTCAAATGTATCCCCAAAGACAGAGAAGTCATCCATGAAGACCTCTAGAAAATCCCCTACCATATCTGAGAAGATTCCCATCATGCACCGCTAGAAGGTTCCAGGGGCATTGCATAACCCGAACGGCATGCGTTTGAAGGCAAAGGTGCCGAATGGACAGGTGAAGGTTGTCTTCCCTTGATCCTCCAAGGAGACCTTGATTTGATTGTACCCTGAGTACCCATCTAGGAAGCAATAGAATTGATGACCCGCCACTCGCTCGAGGACTTGATCAATAAAGGGCAAGGGAAAATGGTCCTTCTTGGTACAAGAGTTCAGCTTCCTATAGTCAATACAGACTCTCCAACCACTACTCACCCTAGTTGGAAGAATTTCCCCATCCTTATTAGTGATCACATTGATTCCAGCTTTCTTTGGGACAACTTGAATTGGGCTTACCCACTCACTCTCAGCTATGGTGTAGATGATACCAGCTTTCAACAACTTAAGAAGTTCTTTCCTTACCACATCCATAAGACTTGGATTGAGTCTCCTCTGAGGTTGACGACATGGTTTGGATTCAGATTCAAGAGTAATCCTATGAGTTCCAATAAGTGGGCTAATCCCAGGAATATCAGACAGGGTCCAACCAATGGCTTTCTTGTGTTTCCTAAGGACATCTAGAAGCATCCCCTCATGATTGGCTTCAAGAGAAGAAGATATGACTATAGGATGTGTTTGATTTTCCCCTAGGAAGGCATAATTGAGGGAAGTAGGAAGTTCCTTTAATTCAAGATCTGGTTGGTTCATAATTTCAGCAGAAGATTGGGGCATTGGATCAAGATCAAATTTGTTTCCTAGATTTTCAGATTGAATTGATTCCCCATGTGTTGAAGTTTCAGCCACAAGATTGTATTGACCTGGTTTAGGGAAGGGAGTTTGAGTTGTCTCCATGAATGTGGTTTCCTGAAAGGTTTCACTGATTGTTGGTCCTAAGACATCATCATAGGAGCAATTTGAAAATGATTCGAGCCAAGGAGATAAACTTCCGTCATGTGAACAAAGGAAATCAATCTCATCCTGACTTAAACATCCATCAAATATTCCTTGATGTTCCATGGATTCATTATCAATGCTTCCTATCATGTTTACTTCATGAATATCCTCGTCATCCCCTATTTGTGAGCTTGCATTATAGATGTTCAAGTCTAGACTCATGTTCCCAAAGGTGATGGTCATGTTCCCATTTCGGACTCGGATAATAGAGTTGATTGTTGCAAGGAAAGGACGACCAAGGATTATTGGGGTTTGTTCCTTATTTCCTAAATTTGGATGGTTGTCAAGGACAATGAAATCAGCAGGGTAGATGAAGGTTTCAACCTTTACCAGAACGTCCTTTAAAATCCCCTTTGGAACCCTAATGCTACGATCAGCAAGCTGAAGTGTGACAGATGTAGGTTGGAGCTCTTCTAGCCCTAACTGGCAGTACACAGCATATGGGATGAGATTAAAACTAGCACCTAGGTCACACAAGGCCTTGACAACTTTGCTTTCTCCTAGTTCAACATTGATGTAAGGGCAACCTGGGTCTTTTAACTTAGGAGGAATGGTCCCTTGAATGGTGGTACTCACATTAGCAGCCAAAAGGACTTGGTTTTTAAGTGAAAATTTTCTTTTAAAAGTGCACCAGTCCTTAAGGTACTTTGAGTAGGCAGGTATAGTTTGGATGGAATCGAGAAGGGGTATGTTCAACTTTACTTGTGAAAATATTTCTCTCAATGTTTCACTCAGTTCAGGCTTGGATTTCCCCCTCATGCGTTGGGGAAATGGTGCAGGTTGTGGGGTTGTTTGTTGAAGAGTTGTTTCTTTCACATTGTTATCAGTTTCTTCAGTTTGATCTTGTGGTTCCTTTAAATTTTCATCCAAGTTTGAATCTTCAGGTGGGTTCTAAATTAGTTGTTCAGGTTTCTCAATTGATTTCGCACTTCTTAAAACAGTCACAGCCTTTAGTTGTTCATGAGTTGTTTTAGCACAACTTGACTCTCCCCTTGAAGTTGAGGATGGCACCGCCTGAGTAGGCATGGGTGCCTTTCCTGTTTTGATGGTTTGAAGTTCTTGTTTTAGGGAAGAGACTTTTGAGTTCATCCTCTCCATTTGTTTGCATAGTTGTTCTAGTAGGCTTTGTGGAACAGTTTGGGTTAGTGCTTGAGTAGGTTGGTTTATCCCAGGGGGATATTTTGGAGGTGGGATGGTTTGTTGAAAATGGATCGGTGGCTGTTGGTATTGGATAGGTTGGGTTTGGAACTGGTTATGGGTTTGGTAGTTCTGTTGAGGGTAAGGATTTTTCCCTTGTGGTTGGCTATGTTGTTGGTTATCCTTCCATCAGAAGCCTGGGTGGTCATTGTACCTTGGATTGAAGGTGTTTTGGTATTGGGGCTTTTGAAAGTTTAGGGCATTGACTTCCGCTGGGGGTCCTCCTAGAAGAACATACTTGATGGATGGAATGGTTGGGCAGTTGTCTGTTTTATGGTCATGTTTGTCACAAATTGTGCAAACAAGGTCTACATTTTGGATTTCATGGACTTTCCTAAGGTCTATCTCTTCAACCTTCCTAGAGAGTGCTGCGAGTTTAGCCCTAAGGCTTTCCTCTTCTCTAAGTTTATGAATTCCAGTGGTTCTTTGTTTCTTTTCAGAATAAGGTGAAGTTCCCCAAGTTTGGTTTTGTTTAGCCAGACTTTCGAGATACTCGTAAGCATCATTTGGGGCCTTGTTTTTAAAGGTTCCATTACACATCATGTCAATGAACTGTTTGTTCCCCGGACCCAACCCTTCATAGAAAATTCTCACTTGTTCAGGTATGGAAAACCCATGGTGTGGAACCATGTTTAGGGTGTCTTTTAACCTCTCCCATGTTTCATAGAATGACTCTCCCTCTTTTTCAAAAACGTTTTGGATGCTCTTTTTAAGTGCAATTGTTTTGTGATGAGGGAAGTATTTTTTGTAGAATTCTCTTTGCAGTTAGTCCCAAGAGTGGATTGATGCAGGTCTCAAGTTGTTTAGAAAATTTTTAGCTCGATCCTTTAATGAAAAAGGAAATAGCCTCATCTTAGCGGATTCTAGTTGATGTGGGGGACACATGGTTTCAACAATGTCGTTGAACTCTTTGACATGAAGGTATGGCATTTCTAACTCCATCCCATGAAAGGTTGGAAGGTGGTTTAGGACATGGGGTTTGAATATGTAGTTGGTGTCTCCTATGGAATTGTGTCTAATGCATGAGGGGGAATTGGTCCAAGCTGGAGTGAGGTAGTCGTTCATGGTTTGATCAACTACATTCCCTAAGTTTGGAGCTTCTTGGTTTTGGTTTCCCATTTGATTCCCCCCAGGGTTTACAATTTGATTTTGTGGATGACCCTCCATTGGACTTGTTTCAAGTTATGACTTTGGGGTCTCAAGAGTATTTGAATCTTATTTAAACAATCCCTTAGGTGCACTTGACTCCCCTATCCTAGGACTTTCCACCCTAACTAGTCTGTTTGAGAAATTGCGGGTGTAGGCGGACATGCGCCAAAAAAAAAGCGAGAAAGGGACAAGATAAGAGATCTTGGTTGAGAGTAGAAGAATGGAGGTGAGGAAGGAAGGTTTTTTTTGGATCTATGGTACTTACTTGGTCCCCAGCAACGGCGCCAAAATTTGGTTCACGCCCAAATTTACCCAAGAGAAGAAGGGTAGAACGGTCCTTGTAGTGTAGCTTAGGTTGTCGATTCCACAGAGACCTAAGAAAATACCTAAGATACACAACCTAAGGGATGGATTTTTGGCTATGAAGTGGCCAACTCGGATTGATTTTGGATGGGTTTTAAAGATATCTAAAATATTTAAGTGGATTCAATTTAAAAGAATGAGTTGATCCTAGGTTATTGCTCGGGGTGGATTGGATGTATTTTCTTTTTAATGATTTCAAATTCTTAAATTTGAGATGGGTTCATTTAAGAAGATAAAACAACATCATCACTTACTGGTTTAATGCCTACACCCTCTAATAATAATCACCTATACACTTGAAGGATCAAAGTTTTTAGCACTTCAAGGTAAAGGATCGTATTAGTACTTGATGTGTGTGGCATTAAATTCAACAAGGACGATGGAGTTTAAAAATCATCAAATAAAAATCCCAATTAAAGAAGTGATTATACATTAATTAGGTGATAAATAACATCTAATCTAGCCCCTTGCTACTCCCTTGGATCAACCCATAAGTGGGTTAGCCCTCCATTGATCCCATGGTTTCAATGGAAGCGGAAAGTAGACTCATGAGGGAGGAAATGGAGAAGTAAAGAAAACAACAAAAATAAAATGATCACTCCACCGTTGTGTGAATAATTTCAAAAGGGTTGGTGTGAATAAATTCAAACCTTGATCCGACGGTATCAAAGTGATATTAAGAACAATAGCATAAGAGTAGAAGAAGAACTTTTATTAAGAAACTAATGTGATTTGAACAACTTACATGTGAAGGACAAAATTGAGGCAACAAAAATGCAGCATAACATTACAATTACACAAAAGCATCCAAGATCCTCAACTCCTTCACCACCACTGACTTAAATAGGCATTTTGGGAGCCTTGGGTCGAACCCCCAACAGTACAAATCATCTTAATTAATTTTCTAGGCTATAGGTGGTGGAAAGCTTGTGGAATTTGGACTTTTCCATGTTTGACCCGAGGTGACAGCCATATTTCATTCACCGAACAGAAGCATATGGAAGACCTTCTAGACGGCCGAATCAGGGTGATCCATACAAGAAAACAATGGATCTCTGGATATCTTCTAACCGCCTGTAAAATTTGGGCCCATTTGGAGTTGTGGATTCCGAGATATGATCAAAGTAGTGGACTGTTTTTCTGGGCCGCAGAATCTGGCCCAGAATTTTATCTCTAACTTGGGCCGACTAAATGACCAACATGGAAGCCGAATTAGCATTAACTTATGAAGAGTGATTTGTTCCTGTACATGTCTTATATCATCCCACGAAATTTGGGATTAATTGGGCCTGTATGTTGGGCCCCACAGTCTCATCAGTGGGCTGGTGTCCAATCTGCCTTCTCCAGAATTGCTTCCTTTCATTGCCAAATATCTCCATCATCCTCCATGAATTCTCCACTGATCCCTGAATCAAACATGTTCATATTTAAGTTTAGATAAATTTCAAAAAATATCAATTTAAAATATGTAAAATTCAATTCCTTAAAATCAGATGAATCATTGGGTACTTTAAATGATGTTCAAAAATGTACCACATAATAGTGCATTTTAAGAAGGTATTACAATCATAATGTGAAATGATGTTCAAAGTATAAAATGCACTAAAATGGTGTTTATGAATAACAAAGAACATGAAAATTATGTATATTACCAATGAATATTAGCCTCATTTAGTGTCTAATCAGCAATCGTAGCATTTCCTATCACAATGGTCGTTGGGACATGTTCTTCCATTTCCTTCCATTAACTAAGAAAAGAATCTATAATTAGGGGCTTAAATACTTAGCCAATAATCATGAAAAGAAACTAAAATCATATAGGGATAACTTGTAGAAGAAAAGTATACCCTAAATTGTGATCCCCTAGGTTCCCATCTAGGTTATCCATGATCATATATTCTTATGTGAAGCTTTATTTTATTTTATCTTTGATCCTTTAACAATGGTTCATACTAAGCTTATGAATTTACCAAAGCATATCCCCCGGGAGTTTCGTAACCAAGAGTTAAGCAAGGCCCATTGTCGTGTACCAGTTCCCGTTTGAGTCTATCTCAAAGCGGTGTTTTCGGGTTTTACCCCTATGTACATCTGTGTCAGAGCCACCTCTACCTGCTCGTATCCAGACAGGGATGTATTTGCTTGGAAACCCCTTACTCAATACTCACCAAAATACCAGGAAGATTTCCTATATTTAAACTTTTCTATAGGGTTCTTGCTAAAGTTTTCATATCCTAATTTCCACAAATAACTAAACCATCCTTTGATACCAACTATAGCATCCCGTCTTCTTATAACATAAACTTTCATTACATTACACAAAACTGAGGATCTTTAAGGTTTTGTGTCTTGGAAACCAGGAACTTAAAACATGAAAACATAAAACATTATTCTTAAACACTTGAAAGGATTCTCCTCATGTTCATACTAGGTTCATTACTGCATCTCATAACCTGGAGACATACATCAAAAGAAAGGGTGAGCAGAAGGCCCAGTAAGGGAAACAAGAGAAACATTTACATGTGAACTTGAGATACTTCAATAAGGTCATGAAAAGAACTTTATGGCATGAAAATGAAACCATGAAGCATATAATAATAAAAATAACATTTTTATTAACATGAATATGTGGCTACATCATTTAACATAGACAATCATGAACATATCACCAAGGTCCATCCCCAAGGTGTCATTTGAAAATTACCAAGGTTATTCACCTAGGTATCGTGAAAATTGTAATCTCTTGTGGTTACATCATTACCCAATGCATTGGAGCGCTATCAGGGCGCACCCCTAAATTTGACTTTATTATCATGTGATCCACATATATCATCATAAAAAATTTCATAAATAACCCATATATCATAAAATAAATGGGTTTCATTTCATAATCATAACGTTTTAAAAACTGCTTTAAAGACATGACCTTTACGTTACTTTAAACCCACGGAAAGGGAAAGAGGGTATCATGTATGTAAATCCCAGAATATAAAATAGAACATTTTTTTATATATGTGAATACCCCTGTAGAAATAAGAGCTTTAATTATTCACTTTATAACATAAAATAATTTTTAGAAAAGAGAGAGAGGCATTTTGAGACGAAAATTCTGCAGCATAACGGCTATGTTACAAGGTTTTAGAAAACATTGAGAAGAGAGGGGACATGGTTCAAACATTCATAAATGGCCCATAAAATAGTAGAGGTACAAAATATAAGATATTTAAGAACATGGTAATTAAATTTGAAAATATACCATATGAAATGAAGAACATGAAAGGAAGAAGAAAAAGATTTCTCTTGTGAGAATTCGGCAGCCTAACGACGTCACATAAACTTCAACAAAATTGAATTGACAAGGTCAAATAGGGTATCTCATCATATGAACATAAGAGTCCATTATTATAGATATAGAGATCATACCCCAACATATTAGAAAGGAACTTGAACGAATTGACATGAAAGTAGAACTTCAAAACGAGAATGGTGAAGAACCACTTAAAAATTCGGCAGCCTAACGACGCCACTTAAACTTCAACAAAATACTGAATTGAAGAGATCAAATGGGGTCTCTCATCATATGAACATAAGAGTACAGTATGATAGATATAGAGATCATACCTCAACATAACAAAAAGGAACTTGAAAGAATTGACATGAAAGTAGAACTTCAAAACGAGAAGGGTGAAGAACCACTTAAAAATTCGGCAGCCTAACGGCGCCACTTAAAATATCAAAATACTGAATTGAAGAGATCAAATGGGGTCTCTCATCATATGATCATAAAAGATCAGTATGATAAATTTAGAGATCATACCCCAACATAATAAAAAGGAACTTGAAATACTTTACATGAAAATAGATCTTGAAAAATGAGAAGGGAGAAAGAATCTGTTACAAAAATTTCGGCAGCCTAACGGCGCCACTTAAAACATCATAAAATGAAATAATGAGAGTAAGAGGGGATCTCTCATTATATGAACATGAAAATGGAAGTAAGAGGAGTATAAAAGAACATCCTCCAACATTAGAACATGGAGCATAAAAGGAATGACATAAAAGAGATTACTTGAAATGAAAGAGAGAGGTCGGATCCCTTACCTTAAAATGTAACTCTTAAATCTCAATGGTTGGGACCTTGAAGGATTGGGGGCACCATGGGAGGACTCCTTGGGAGGTAATGAGACCAGAAATTCTATGGGGATGAGTGGGGAGTCGAATGGATGAGGGGAGGGCTTGGTATTTATAGGGAAAGTGAGGAGACAAGGCATTAATGGCCAAGGGACACCTCACATGTGCTTTTCTCAAACCCATGTGCTCTCCCTGGGAATTTATCATGGAGTTAGGCCACATGGGGCCCCCAAAACAATAATTCATCACCCATGGCCGGCCAACCCTCAAAAGATCCCATGACATCATCATGACACAGTTATGATGTCATTAAACATACCGAAACCCTAAAACTGTATTTTCACTATTCACTGAAAACTCAACTTTCTCAGAAAGATCCCAAAATTTCACCTTAATCAAATATCAATGCTCTGATTTCAAAAATGAACTCCATTTTATAAAAATAATTTTCTAAATTTTTTTAATTTTTTTTAAAATAAATACACTATTCACCAAAAATTTATTTTTTTCATAAAAAACCACAAAAATTACCATAACATAATATCGGTGCTCTGAGTTCAAAAATGAAATCCGTTTTATAAAAATAAATTTCTAAATATTTTTAATTTAATTTTTAATTAAAAAACACTATTCACCCAAAAAAACTAATACTTGAATAATAATTTATGAAACCGTTATTTAACCATTTTATTGAATCACATTACTTAATCAAGGTGCCTAGAATATTTTAAAACTTTCTTTAAGTGAGATTACTAATCCATTTGGTCATATTACTAATCCTAATCATAAAATCACTATTCATAATTTACTATTCATCAAAAATCAAGTTGATCTTATTAGACTCCAAATTTTGTACTCAACATAATTGTAGAAGACCATTTTTTGAAAATCATTCCACATTTTTAATTATTTAAGGTTTACACAACCATTTTTAAAATATCCTTTTTCTAAAATTCATCAAAAATATTCATACTATATTTATCCGGTCATTTAAAAATTCATAAACTTCATCATAATAAGAAATCCCAATTTTTATTTAAAACAAGGAATACACAAGGCAGTTACGGTCTCGTTACATAGCCCCTTATAATACCAGCATAGGACCTAAGAGTAAGGTGTGCTAGGGTGATAGAATTTTGGGGCGGCTCAGTCAACATTGCTCGAGTAGTAATTTCTATCAGTTTGAACTTCTCGCGAAGGCGATTCCGTTCTAGCTTCACATGATTAAGTTCGGCTTGGATTTGGTCCAGAGCAAAGCCCAATGGTGCTACCTCCTTCCCAAGCTCTGTTAGGTGGGCTTCGATCGGTCCAAGACTACTAGGTGAGGCCATAAAATCTTCTTTCTATAATAATTAACCAAGATTACTTATATTTAGAGACAATAATCATAACATTTTGTTTACAGCGGTCATATTGACCGATGGTCATATAACAGTCAAAACCCACTGGTTTCATTATAATCAAGTTTATTAAATAAAACATTTTTGTTGAGTATAAAATAAAATAACACATAAAATTAGGAAACAAGATTTAATCAAAATTTTGGGCCGTTACAATAAGATATGTGTAGTAGATTCAAAAGTGGATGTCTACTGCATAATCTCATAAAAAAATCATACGCTGATCACTGAAAAAGACATATATAGTTTTAGGTATGGAATCACATTTTCTTACATGTTTCACCAAGGATGGGACACAGGATAATCAAGAGATATGGTATGATTTCAATGAGATATTTGGGGACATTTTATATTATGGGATGAGTTAGGTCAATAGCCAATCAGTTATAGTTACCTCCACGGTATCAAACCATTCATGATGTCTTACACATTTCTCAGCTATGCCACTGTCACCTAAAAACATCTAATGCTATTCAGAATTAGGAGGATGAGTTACAAGTAGATTAATCAATTGAGGTGAATCCAATTAGTATTGTGGATAGGATCATAAATGTTATAAAAGGTTGGTAAGTTCCTCTAGTATGGGTGATATGGCATCACGACCATTTACATGATGAGATTTGGGAGCGGGAGGCTGAAGTACATGATCAATGGTCGGATTTATTCTTAGTCAAATCATGACCCCACATTAGAGAGAAAATTAGGGATGAATTTTTGTAAGTGGTGAATATTTTTAGAATTTAGGGTTCCCTTATGAGGTACAAATCATTTTTCATTTGGTTTAAATGTTTTAATATATCCTCTTTTGAGTACCCAATTTGATCATGGGTGTTTTAGAGGTTTCTAGGGAAGGATCAGAGCACATAAACCATATTCTTATGTAATGAATGCATATCACATTTATTAGAACAAACAGTGTGAGGATGGTTGTAGAGTTTGATAAACAATGAATCAATTAGGTAGAGGGCAGTGAGAGGAGGCATGGTTTGAAAAAATCGGGCAATATGAGGTGCACCACAGTGTGGGTTGGTATGCAATATTAACATATCCATTTTCAGTGTTTACAAATGGTTATTTATACTGTGTGGGTAAACTATGTTGGTGGAACTACCATATAGATTCCCGTGCACAGTTGGTGTAGGGTTTGGTGGAACCATGCAGACAAACCGTAAACCATATAATTTTTAGATAAAATTACATTTTTTCTGTTACAAAATGTTTTATCCTAATATATATTTCATCTACTCTAATACAATAGTGTGCAATATTTTGATCCCTATTTGATGTGTTTCCTTGGATTTTAAGGATATCCTCTATCTGGTACCATATTTTAAGACTGTTCGTCTCTTTAGATCCACATTGGTGAGTTCTTTCTTACTATCTGTTATTAAATTAATTTAAATATAACCTGTTAGGGATTCCCATAGGTTAATTTGAGATTTATTGATGGTTTTCCACCAAACCCAAGGCCACCAATGGGTCCTGCCAAATGAATTCACTTTTTTATGCCTTATAAACCATCTATGGGGTGCATTATCATACATTCCTAATTAAAGGAATATTATTTATAATTAAATGTAATTTGATTGAGAGATAGAATATTTTTTCCCAAACTTTTCATGTGTTGTATATTAAATGGTTTATGTTTAACTTGAAATTAAAAAAAATGTTTATATAGAAAATGTGGAAATGAATGGGTAAACTCACTTGATATGCTAGAATGTGAATTACGAACAATGAAAGGGTTTACCCATTTTGTTCCTCTTAATTTTTATTTTGATATTTGAGTGGGTACACTCACGAGGTGTAATTGAATGGGAATGGTTATATAAGTGGGTAGACTCATATGGTATGAAATGATAAATGGCGTGAAATGGTTAATGATTCCATAAATTCCTTGGAGGATGCCCCTTGGATATTGAACATGGTACTGGAAACCTTAGATTGAATATGATCCTTGGTGATTGATTACTTAGGATTCCATGGGCCAAGCTACCACATGGATCCTCTTTGCTTGGACTCACATAGGACATGTTTAGTGACATTATCCTAGGACTCAAAATTATTATTTTACTGAGTTTCCATTGAGATTATCCTAGGACTCAATGAAGAATTCAAGGTTTTCTACAACTTGGATCTAGACATTCGTGGTCTAACACATTGATTATATAGAATAGACATTAGAGAGAAGATATTACTGAATATACAACTTTGTTGTGGTAAAATTTGTAATTCTTGGTCAAGAGGACAGAACATGGATGTTTATGACTTTTTAGGCTGTATGGGAAGGTCATGGTTGATATGGTTCAATAGTATATATAAAGAGATCGTGGATGACATGTTATGTATGGATGTACAACAAATACATATTTGTTATTTTCGGTTCTGTTTATAATTGTATAATTATAGGAGGTAACAATTATTTTGTGGGGATCTCTGAGAGGCTATTCGATATCATATTGTTAGTTGTATATATTCCACTGAAACATTACATTTCATACTTCTTTTCTCATTTAATCTCACACCGCATAGCATTTTATATTATGTAGCCTAGAACTATTATAGAAAAGTGGGCTGTTACCTACTTGGAATGTTTCCCACACCCTATTCAGGCCTACAATGGGTACCCAAACTGTTTATTTTGATGCAGGTAGAGATAGAGGAATGTTCCCTCAATATTACACTTGATGTTGTTCCATTCTTAGGAGTATGGGTGAATTGGACCAGACTGTGGCTCTTGATGGTATTTAGAGATAAAACTTTTTTCTTTTTTCTAGTTTGGGATACACATATTGTCTAGTATTTTCATAGTCCTATTTGGATTTATTCATAAAAAAATGACATGTATCTTCATTTTTATATGAGACACTTATAGAAATTTTGAAAATTACTATCTTGTTATAGATATAATACTATCACTCTTTAATTTTTTATTCTTTTTATACTATTTTTTATACTTATATATTATTCATTCTACTGGGTTCCACTCTGGTATAGAGTGTATAATTTCCCCAAAGACACACCCAATGCCTTTACTTCTAGTCTACTGCCTATAGATTTTGGGGAGATGTGCATGAGGCCATGTGGACAATCGATATTGGGGACCTATTGAGTGGCATATAGGTCTATGACATAACAAATTGTATTTCTGGGTTACTTGAAGATTATTGATGTTCCATGGGTGTTTCATTATCATTAATTTTATATCCGATGGTAGGAATTATAGTAACATGTTGAGTTATTAACTACTAAAGTGTATGATTATCATACTTATTTTTATAAAATGAGCTACATTTAGATTAGAAGGTTTTCTAGTACAACCTATATCCACGATTTAATTATCATGGTTTCATTTTAATTCATGGTTGACTAATTCCTTCTATATAGTAGATTTAAATGCTTATTTTTATGCATTTTTATTAATTTAGCATCTTTATATTATTTTCAATTTATGTTATTAATTTTTATTCTTTTCTTATATGTCATGTCCCTATGCATAGTCATAATATTTACCGACTCTTGTTCAGATGTAGGACTTTCAAGGATGTTTCCAAGCTCAATTTTAAAAATTACGAGGACACAATTCCCAAAAGGGGGGAAGGATGTAACACCCCAGTTAAATAAAGAATATGACATTTTCATATTTATCCATATTTGTGAATAAAATATTAATATTACTTTAAAGGGGATGCTATGCTCGATGGCGTACCCAACACACAACAACGAGTTTCTTGGGAATCTTACGTTGCACTCTAATAATAAAATAATATTATTTTAAATGGTAGTTAACATGTAGCCGTTGTATTGACAGGAATGGATAGAAATAACTAAAATATGATTATATATGTTTTTGAATGTTTTTACATTTATCCAATAAAAGATAAAGGCATAAAATACGGAAAGAATTCAATTTTAGGCGTATATGCCCTAGTTTTCACTAAAGGTTCACTTATCGCCTTTTGATGGAGAACCATCATTAAATACTGTTTTGTTCACTCTTATACATTATTTTGGACAAAATAAAACTCTTCTTAAGAGTTGGGACATCAATATTTACTTTGTGTAAATTTTTGGTATCTTTCCGATAAAGTTCATTTTTTTAATGAAGTGTAAAATGTTGTATTTTAATTCAAAACATCTTTTTAATCTAATTTATTTATATGATTATATTATCTTTTGAATTGGTTTTAAAGTGAAATTAGAATATATTTTTACCATAGAATCCAATAGTGGTCATTGGAATTAATTTCACTTTGAAATCAGACTTAAACCAGTGTCAATCTTTTGATACTTATTGTTTCATAAAAACACGCTATTTGCTTTGACAACGGGAATTAATTATTAAATTAATTAATCTGACTTATATGTTTTGAATTTTGTAAAATAGACTTCATTTTTGAATTCGGAATATCAAATATAGATTATGGTGAATTTTTGGGATTTTTTTGAAAAACTTCAATTTTTGATGAATAGTGAAACCACTAAGTGGTACTTATAAAAACTGATTTTTCCGTTTAAATGAAATTTTTCCATCTTTGTGTTTTGAATTTAAAAAATCCGACATACATGGTTGTCATTAAGAAGTAAAATGTGGTTCAATGGGATAAAAATAATTTTTTGGTGAATAGTAACTTATTAAGTTTTTAATCGCGATTAGTGGTAATTAGTGTAGTTTAAGGTAAAACTAATGCTTTAATAAAATAGGATGAGCTTGAAACATGTCCTACCCTGATTGGATGTGTCATGGCCGACCAAGACAAGCCATGGGTCAACTTGGGGACCCCATGGAGCCACTTTGGTTGGGAAATGACATAAATAATTTTTTATTTAATGTAAAAGTAAAGATGACACAAACATCATATGTTTTACAAAAACAATTTTTACATGGGGTTATAAAGATCAGATTTTTGATTATAAATAGTCATTGGAAATATAAAATGATTTCATACATCATAGTATTTTTTTTATAATTTTTAGACACTAAATAAATTAAATTATTTATGACATCATGATGATGCATCGATGACCTCATTATTTAACGATTTAAATAAAATGGAAAGATAATGTAACATCTATGAACTAAACATGTCCAAAAGTTATTGGATGGGTGGATTTCGAACCCCTAACACCTTATCCACGAATTATATCAATTTGGTACCTTTTAAAACCAAAACACATTTTCAAATAAAGTAATATTTCTTACTTTCCAAAAGTGCCCCTCCTCTCCTCTTATAAAAGGCCCCCACCTCTACCACCTTACACACACTCCTCAAGCCTTTGGCTCGGCAAAACCATGCCCATTTACTCTCTCCACATCCCTATCCTTATCCTAGAGGATTCCCTTTGGGCAGAATCCTTTCAAAAGAATCCTTTAGGATCAAATCAAAAGGAGTTACACTTTTAAAGGTAATTCATTCTCTCTTGTTCATTTGTTTTATTTTGCTTCTCCAACCCCCTAAACTCTTTTTATTTACTTCTTTTGTAACAAAACCAGTATCTTCAATATACTATGATGTTGTTATAATATTTATTCGAGCTACACTCTCACTCAACTACATCAAATGGTTTAAGAACATACGGTTTCCGTGGATGGCGAAATTCTGCCTCCCGAAACGATGATTGTTCAATACTCATTTAACACCTTCAAAGGTGGCCATTATGATGTCAATATTTTTATATATGATATAAAATATGTTTATTCTTTCCTTAAGCTTCTGTATTTTTTCATTTATGGCATACCATTATTGTTTCCATTATGGGTAAACACGATATCTTCATTTTAGGAAGTGCGGACTACCGCCCCCTGAAAGTGATTTGATTCGTTAATACCACATGTGGGATGTGTAAAGGATAAAGTTAATGATATTATATATGTTATTATACTGGAATTATAATATAATCTTATATCATTATGATCCCATTCTATAAAATACGAAATAGAAATGAAAGTAGCGTTCATGCGTACGTACGGCTTCCCGTCTCCATGAACGGTGCATTTCATTTCTTTCCTCTAAATGATTATGTGATATTATAAATACATGTATATTCTAGATATATATGATATATATGATATCAAAATCAGGAATTTCATTCTGGATATAAAGAACCTTCGACCACACGAACAACATGTAATTGTAAGAAGTCCACTTTCAACTTAAGAACCAAATATCGACAAAACAAATATTATTAACTTAAATGATTACATAATGTTTGTAACATGTCAATAATTGATATAAAAGGAATAATGAACTTGGAAAAGGTTCTTAAGAAAGTATAAATTAACTCAAGTTTATTATTCAGGATGTTAAAGAACGATCGAGTCAAGTCGGACCCAAGGTAAGGGATCTTACTCCTCTCTTTCTTTTTAAGTACACTCTTTTATTTCATTCCCTCTAAAGCTCATATTTCTTGTTATTGGGATGTTATTTTATATGACACTTACTGTAATTTTTATGTTCATGTGATGAGAGACCCTATTCTATCTCATCAATCCATTTTAAAAGTTTTATGTGGTGCTGTTAGGCTGCCGAGTTTTCGTAAGGGATTTTTCATCTCACTTTTATTCCTGTGAGATTTATGCTACATTTTCCACAATTTTCCTTTGAGTGGTGTATGTACTGCCCATTATTTTGTTCATTGTGTAATATTATTTAATTTATGAGTATTCACATCAATGTTGTATTGTTCTTCCTTCACGGGGTGTATGTTTTGAAAGATACCCAAGTCGGTAAGGGAACCTTTCACCCTCCTCTTTTTAAAACACTTCTTTTGTTGGGTCTTTTAATATACATATTGTTATATTGGGATATGTTCTCATATATCCTTATTGATGTATCTTTTATGTCCAAGTGATGAGATACACTTTTTATCTCTCATCAACTCATTTTGATGTGACGCCGTTAGGCTGTCAAGGGAACTTCTTAACCCAATTTCGATTTCTTTGGGTTCAACATGTAGTTATTGAATATGTCATCCTTTGAATATATGTGAATCACCTTTGATTATTTTACACTTAATATCCACTTATATTTGGTGTATTCATTTGTCACACATAATTATGTAATTGATTTATCCTTAAACCAAGGATACCGTCTTTGTAACGGACTTCGTCTCAATCTCCTTTCATTGAGGCATATTTCGTTTTATACACAACTTTCTTTTATACGGTGTATAAACCCCTTTGACTTTTACTTTTATACAAAAGGAATCTTTTTCTACGAAGCGTTTTACTAAACGACAAAAAGGAATGTTTTTTTAACGTACGCGGTGACAACGACCTTTTCCGCTGCCACGAGTATTATTTGGTCTTTGGCTTCCTCAACAAGCCGTTATGTTTTTAAAATGAAATAAATACCATATACTCTTTTATGTATTTTGGTATTGAAAATGGTTTTGATAAAGGATTCTATTATGATATATTGTGATTGAAATGTGGAAATGTTATCATTCCTTTATATTGGTTTTATGTTTTATGATTTTATATTGGTACTTGGACATTTTATGGGTGGTTACGTGATAAACCATATGACGGGTGGTGCGGTGAATACCAGGACGAGTGGTTACGTTATAACCTCCAATTCATTGGGTATGGAAGTCGGCCGTATGGCTATTCCATTAAGTATGTATGGAAATTGGCCGTATGGCTATTCCATTTAAGTGATATGTGTGGAAGTCGACCGTATGGTTATTCCACTTAAGTATGTTTATGTCCCAAGTTACCTTTATATATGTTATGTGTTCTTTATATGGGTTTTATGGTAATCCTTTGGTTACAAAAAGGTAAGTAATGATACTTTATTCAGTGAAGAGTTTTTACTACTTCATGAAGGTGAAGGTATTACCTTGATAGAGTATACATGGTTTTCTTGATGTTTGAAAAACTAACAGTTTTCATTCTTTGTGTATCCCTTACTGAGCTTTTTATGCTCACCCCAAGTTTTTTTGAAATGTTTTTCACAGGACTTAATGTGGAATAAGGTCAAGGATGGGATCAAGGGAATGTCATGCTATATAAAGCATGGAACTAGACATGTTTCTTTTAAGAGTTTTTATTATTATGGAAACCTAGTAGAAGTGACTACTTTGTAATCTTTTGAGATGTAATTGTTATGTTCTAATTCTCTAAAACTCTAAACCTGAAAAGATCCTCAATGTGAATTACTCATTTAATTCAATATTAAATAAGGTTTAAGGTCGGGGTCTTATATTTGGTATCAAAGGTCGGTTTAGATAACTTTAGAGGTTAGGGTATTCTTTAAGCATAAGTGACATTACCATAATGGTTAGGATTTCAAAAAGAGTCCTAGTTTTAGATAAACTGAATGAGTAAGTATATCTTAGTGTTTACCTTCCTCATTAGTACATGATGGTTTTGTTGATATACTCACACTGACATTTCTATTTTTAGTGAATGGATGGATCTAACAGGCACCAAAGAGACAATAGGTTTGAAGGAAACTATGGTGGTTCTCTGATTAAGATACTAGATAAAATGGGGGATTCAATGAGGAAACTCGTGGTTGTTGTAAACCAACTATCAAGGAGTCATGATCAACCACTTGAACCTTGGTATGTTCTGTAATGCATCATGTACAAGATGGCCAATCGATATGGAAGTTCAAGTAATAGAGTTTATATGATCCCTAATTTTTAGGTAATTATGGGTTACTCTATGATATGATGGAAAATGAAAGGAATGAGATAAACTTGAGGTTAAAATATGTTATGATTATTCTTGAAGATTTTATCTCATTTTGGGGAATGTTTTAAGAATTATATAGTTTTGGAAAAAGGACAACACGCAGACCATGTGACAAACCGTCGCATCGGACAAAGCCGCGGGAATCGAACCCACAACTAAAGTGCGACGGGTATTTATCGCCTACCACTGGACTACGTGAAGTCCCTGGTTAGTTTGACTGATTCTTTTTAGTTATATGATTTTATTAATTAAGAGTAAGTTGATTTTGGGTTATTTATGAAAATGATTAACCTATCATGGAGAATATGTGATTAGGTTAATTACTTTTCAATACGAGACTTTAGGAGCAACTGATGTTGTTTGGAGATAAATGTTACGATTTAACTTGGAAGACTATGTGACTAAATCCTTAAAATATTTGGGTTTCAATCTTATATTGGTTTACTTTGATGAATTTTATGGACAAATTGATTATAGAATGGTTCTCGTTGATCTTTGGGTTTTGTTGGACAAACTTTGGAGATTGAGAATAGATTTTCTTTTTATAAAGTGTTATCCTTTTCTGGATTATCTGATCTTGTACTAACCTTTTTGGTTTTGGTTTTCGTTGACGTTTAAAGACATGGGAAGTATATAGTTCTCTTTGGTGGATTAGGTGATTCTCTAGAAGTTGATTATAGTACTCTTAATGCGAACAAGTCTCCCTAAAAACTCGTCTTTTGGAAAAAAAATATGAGTTTGATTAAGGAATCTATTAAAAGTTGCAAGTCAACATGATAAGTGATTATGTTTCCTTATGAATAATTTCCTCAATAAAAAGTAGCTTAAAACAAAAATGTTGTCTATTAACTTTTCCTACTGGGGAATTAAATACCGTTAAACCCATCACAAGTTTGTGATTTTCTCATGGTTAACTTTCTCGTAAACATGTTTTCTATCAATCTCCATCAGAACATGACCCTCTGCTTTTTCTTCCATGTCCATGTTTTCCTACACGGAATCCTATTATGGGTTAACTCGGGTGACCTTTGTACTTATCTTTGTTTATTTTAAAGTTATTGTTTTACCGACTCTTGTTTCCGATGTGGGACGTTCAAGGATGTTTCCAAGCTCAATTTTAAAAATTACGAGGACGCAATTCCCAAAAGGGGGGAAGGATGTAACACCCCAGGTAAATAAAGAATATGAAATTTTCATATTTATACATATTTTTGAATAAAATATTAATATTAATTTAAAGGGGATGCTATGCTCGATGGCGTACCCAACACGCAACAACGAGTTTCTTGGGAATCTTACGTTGCACTCTAATAATAAAATAATATTATTTTAAATGGTGGTTAACATGTAGCCGTTGTATTGACAGGAATTGATATAAATAACTAAAATATGATTATATATGTTTTTGAATGTTTTTAAATTTATCCAATAAAAGATAAATTCATAAAATACGGAAAGAATTCAATTTTAGGCGTATATGCCCTAGTTTTCACTAAAGGTTCACTTATCGCCTTTTGATGGAGAACCGCCACTAAATATAGTTTTGTTCACTCTTATACATTCTTTTGGACCAAATAAAACTCTTCTTAAGAGTTGGGACATCAAAATTTAATTTGTGTAAATTTTTGGTATCTTTCCGATAAAGTTCATTTTTTTAATGAATAGTGTAAAATGTTGTATTTTAATTCAAAACCTCTTTTTAATATAATTTATATATATGATTAGATTATCTTTTGAATTGGTTTTAAAGTGAAATTAGAATATATTTTTACCATCGAATCCAATAGTGGTCGTTTGAATTAATTTCACTTTGAAATCAGACTTAAACCAGTGTCAATCTTTTGATACTTATTGTTTCATAAAAACACGGTATTTGCTCTGACAGCGGGAATTAATTATTAAATTAATTAATCTGACTTATATGTTTTTAATTTTTTAAAATAGAATTTATTTTTTAATTTGGAATATCAAATATATCTTATGGTGAATTTTTGGGATTTTTCTGAAAAACTTCAATTTTTGATGAATAGTGAAACCACTAAGTGGTACTTATAAAAACTGATTTTTCCGTTTAAATGAAATTTTGCCATCTTTGTGTTTTGAATTTAAAAAATCCGACATACATGGTTGTCATTAAGAAGTAAAATGTGGTTCAATGCGATAAAAATAATTTTTTTGGTGAATAGTAACTTATTAAGTTTTTAATAGCGATTAGTGGTAATTAGTGTAGTTTAAGGTATAAATAATGCTTTAATAAAATAAGATGAGATTGACACATGTCCTACCCTCATTGGTTGTGTCATGGCCGACCAAGATAAGCCATGGGTCAACTTGGGGACCCCATGGAGCCACTTTGGTTGGGAAATGACATAAATAACTTTTTATTTAATGTAAAAGTAAAAATGACACAAACATCATATGTTTTACAAAAACAATTTTTACATGGGGTTATAAAGATCAGATTTTTTATTATAAATAGTCATTCGAAAGATAAAACGATTTCCTACATCATAGTATTTTTTTTTATAATTTTTAGACACTAAATAAATTAAATTATTTATGACATCATGATGATGCATCGATGACCTCATTATTTAACGATTTAAATAAAATGGAAAGATAATGTAAACTCTATGAACTACACATGTACAACACTTATTGGATGGGTGGATTTATAACCCCTAACACCTTATCCACGAATTATATCAATGTGGGACCTTTTAAAACCGAAACACATTTTCAAATAAACTAATATTTCTTACTTTCCAAAAGTGCCCCTCCTCTCCTCTTATAAAAGGCCCCCACCTCTACCACCTTACACACACTCCTCAAGCCTTTGGCTCGGCCATACCCTGCCCATTTACTCTCTCCAAATCCCTCTCCTCATCCTATAGGATTCCATTTGGGCAGAATCCTTTCAAAGGAAGCCTTTAGGCTCAAATCAAAAGGAGTTACACTTTTAAAGGTAATTCATTCTCTCTTGTTCATTTGTTTTATTTTGCTTCTCCAACCCCCTAAACTCTTTTTATTTACTTATTTTGTAACAAAACCAGTATCTTCAATATACTAGTATGTTGTTATAAGATTTATTCAAGCTACACTCTCACTCAACTACATCAAATGGTTAAAGAACATACGGTTTCTGTGGATGGTGAAATTCTGCCTCCCGAAACGATGATTGTTCAATACTCATTTAACACCTTCAAAGGTGGCAATTATGATGTCACTATTTTTATATATGATATAAAATATGTTTATTCTTTCCTTAAGATTCTGTATTTTTTCATTTATGGCATACCATTATTGTTTCCATTATGGGTAAACACGATATCTTCATTTTAGGAAGTGCGGACTACCGCCCCCTGAAAGTGATTTGATTCGTTAATACCATATGTGGGATGTTTAAAGGATAAAGTTAATGATATTATATATGTTATTATACTGGAATTATAATATACTCTTATATCATTATGATTCCATTCTATAAAATACGAAATAGAAATGATAGTAGCGTTCATGCGTATGTACGGCTTACCGTCTCCATGAACGGTGCATTTCATTTCTTTCCTCTAAATGATTATGTGATATTATAAATAAATTTATATTCTAGATATATATGATATATATGATATCCAAATCAGGAATGTCATTCTGGATATAATGATCCTTTGACCACACGAACAACATGTAATTGTAAGAAGTCCACTTTTGACTTAAGAACCAAATATCGACAAAACAAATATTATTAACTTAAATGATTACATAATGTTTGTAACATGTCAATAATTGATATAAAAGGAATAATTAAGTTTAAAAAGGTTCTTAAGAAAGTATAAATTAACTCAAGTTTATTATGCCGGACGTTAAAGAACGATCGAGTCATGTCGGACCCATGGTAAGGGATCTTACTCCTCTCTTTCTTTTTAAGTACACTCTTTTATGTCATTCCCTCTAAAGCTCATCTTTATTATTATTGGGATGTTATTTTATATGACACTTACTGTAATTTTTATGTTCATGTGATGAGATACCCTATTCTCTCTCATCAATCCATTTTAAAAGTTTTATGTGGTGCCGTTAGGCTGCCGAGTTTTCGTAAGGGATTTTTCATCTTACTTTTATTCCCGTGAGATTTATGATACATTTTCCACAATTTTACTTTGAGTGGTGTATGTACTTCCCATTATTTTATTCATTGTGTAATATTATTTAATTTATGAGTATTCACATCAATGTTGTATTTTCCTTCCTTCACGGGGCGTATGTTTTGAAAGATACCCAAGTCGGTAAGGGAACCTTTCACCCTCCTCTTTTTAAAAGACTTCTTTTGTTGGGTCTTTTAATATACATATTGTTATATTGGGATATGTTCTCATATATCCTTATTGATGTATATTTTATGTCCAAGTGATGAGATACACTTTTTATCTCTCATCAACTCATTTTGATGTGACGCTATTAGGCTGTCAAGGGAACTTCTTAACCCAATTTCGATTTCTTTGGGTTCAACATGTAGTTATTGAATATGTCATCATTTGAATATGTGTGAATGACCATTGATTATTTTACACTTAATATCCACTTATATTTGGTGTATTCATTTGTCACACATAATTATGTAATTGATTTATCATTAACCCAAGCATACCGCCTTTGTAAGGGACTTCGTCTCAATCTCCTTTCATTGAGGCATATTTTGTTTTATACACAACTTTCTTTTATACGGTGTATAAACCCCTTTGTCTTTTACTTTTATACAAAAGGAATCTTTTTCTACGAAGCGTTTTACTAAACGAAAAAAAGGAATGTTTTTTAACGTACGCGGTGACAACGACCTTTTCCGCCGCCGCGAGTATTATTTGGTCTTTGGCTTCCTCAACAAGCCGTTATGTTTTTAAAATGAAATAAATACAATATACTCTTTTATGTATTTTGGTATTGAAAATGGTTTTGATAAAGGATTCTATTATGATATATTGTGATTGAAATGTGGAAATGTTATCATTACTTTATATTGGTTTTATGTTTTATGATTTTATATTGGTACTTGGACATTTTACGGGTGGTTACGTGATAAACCATATGACGGGTGGTGCCGTGAATACCAGGACGGTTGGTTACGTTATAACCTCCAATGCATTGGGTATGGAAGTCGGCCATATGGCTATTCCATTAAGTATGTATGGAAATTGGCCGTATGGCTATTCCATTTAAGTGATATGTGTGGAAGTCGACCGTATGGTTATTCCACTTAAGTATGTTTATGTCCCAAGTTACCTTTATATATGTTATGTGTTCTTTATATGGGTTTTATGGTAATCCTTTGGTTACAAAAAGGTATGTAATGATACTTTATTCAGTGAAGAGTTTTTACTACTTCATGAAGGTGAAGGTATTACTTTGATAGAGTATACATGGTTTTCTTGATGTTTGAAAAACTAACAGTTTTCATTCTTTGTGTATCCCTTACTGAGCTTTTTATGCTCACCCCAAGTTTTTTTGAAATGTTTTTCACAGGACTTAATGTGGAATAAGGTCAAGGATGGGATCAAGGGAATGTCATGCTATATAAAACATGGAACTAGACATGTTTCTTTTAAGAGTTTTTTTTATTACGGAAACTTAGTAGAAGTGACTACTTTGTAATCTTTTGAGATGTAATAGTTATGTTCTAATTCTCTAAAACTCTAAACCTGAAAATATCCTCATGTGAATTAATCATTTAATTCAATATTAAATAAGGTTTAAGGTCGGGGCCTTATACTTTATGCCTGGTGAATTTTCCAGGTGTGATCGCTTAACATGAATGAAACTTTGTGCTTCGATAAGGGGCTATTTAGTGGTAGGTACCACCCTCAAAACCATAAATCCTTTCATATTTGTTTTGGACCATCTCAGATGTATGTTATTATTCAGGTGCCATAGTACGACATAGTAATATTATTTTATTAAATGAAAGTCAGTTTTGATGAGTGTTTGTGTGGGTTTTCAACCATTGATAAGGGTGTTAGAATCATGAAATTCATAGTTTCAGTGGATTAGGGATGCCCGAGGCATGGAAAACATCTTAATAAGCCATGTGACCCTCCTTTTCTTCTTCTTTAGTGATGAAAAAATAGTCTTTCTATAATCATTATTTCCATGTTAAATGGGATAGTATGGCAATGAGAAATTCCTTTTTTTGGGTCCAGTGATACATGATTACATGTGGCGGTAAAACTATTGATAGTATAAATGATCTATCATTTTACCCTGAATCCTCATGGTAGTATGTGACGGTACATGATGTACCCATCTAGTTGCTAATTTATAAAGTTAACTATTTGAGTTCAGTGGTGATCATTAATCCCTTTCACTGTTATGCCAGGATTATATTTTATATCTGGTATAGATTTACCTAGGATTTTAAGGAAATCAAACTCATCCCAATTCTTTGTATGATTCCATATAAAGGGTTAGGTGTTTTGACACTCTCGAATATTGTATTGATTTTATGAAAAATTCCATGACATATGGGAGTGTAACCTGTAGAAACATCATGCGTATTCTGAAAAAAAATCAATTCTAGTTTACTATTAAGTGGTTGGTTTCTTTCTCTTCTGATGCTAACCCATGGTGAAATCATGTTAGACAAATCCAAGACTCACAATTAGTCATTGATGGAGTGTGTCCCATGGGATGAGTTCCATAGATCAATAAATATGATGGTAAGGACATTCCTAAGGTGGGGATAATCTCATCAATCTAGGTAATCCACATCTTTCTTTGTAAATAGAAAACCACCTGAAAGAACAAAAATGAATTGTTGGATGCATATTGAACCTTTGTAAACACCATTAGTTATGGATGTACTTCAATGGATATTTTTTACAATAAATGGGATACATTCGGTTTTAATGGTGTCATCGTCAGTTTTTGATAGTGTGCTAGTTGGTAAATTTATGACTCTCTAGAAGAAGTCAACCATTAGGGGTATTACTGATTTATCATAAAGCTTTTCTGTATGGTTGGGCATAAACCAGCTTGAGAAACTAATCTTGGGTGCGGTGGGTGTGTGCCTAGTCTTCGTGGTAACTCTTAATTCCCTCTTGCGGTAATCTTGTTTGAAATTATCATGTTTAGTATCTTGATATCATTTGGGAACCCTAAGAGAGAGTTGGTTTAATTCTACCCTAGATTAAAAGGAAGTTTGTATGGGTAAATAGACTCCTTTATAGTTGAGCGTTGGAAACGTGGTTGTTTCTGAGGATTGGTTTGTCCAAGTTGATACTTGGGTTCCTAAGAAGGAACCCCCAGGATGGACTCACAGACCCCATCAGGTGCTTTGGATATCTATATATAATACTTGGACCCATCCTCCCTCTTTTATTCGTTTATCTTCTCACATCATATGTTATCATTGTGCGAGCAAATTATCCTTATTTTCAGGGAGGTCTTCTCTTTCTTTAATTTCTCTTGAACTAAATTGTATCAAGAAATAATATTAGATGAAAATGTCCTCCTAAGAATTTGGTAGGTGGTCTATAGATCTTCCCTAAAGATTCATCTTTTTTTTTTAACATTAGACATACCTCGTGTCGCTTCTAATTAATATAGTGGAAAAAATTAAAATTCGTAGACCATATTTTGAAGTTTGTTAGACAATCCATTATAATTTTGGGGGTTATAAACCTAAAAGAAACCACCCATTTAGGATTAATTTTTTAATCACCCTTTGAAATTGTTTTCTGCCTTTAATAGACCCACTCCTTTGGGTGTGTTCTTTTATTTACATGCATTATTGTGATGATTCATGTTTGTAAACACAAATTCATGGTGTGTTTCTTATGAATTTTTATAGAATTTAGGATTCCTAGGTAACTAAATGATTTTTCAGAATAAAAACTTAATGTATTATAATAAAAAACCTTTATGATTTGTAATGGATTAAAATTAGAAAAATGGTATATGTGTTATTCCTTTCTCAGCCTTAGGAAAGTTGTGTTTCCTTCTACTCATTTTGTGTTCATGATTTTCAATTTATCTTGAATATGAATGGGTCCGTTTTTAATAGAAAATAAAAGGGGAAATGTAAATGGACCTCTTAATGCATCCTTGTTTCATATTATGAAATGATCACTATCATGACCTTATGCGTTGGTTAATTAAATTGAATAAATTAATTGTGAAAACCATGAGGGATAATAGGGTTTACTTCAATTGTATTTGAAGGAAGGGATCAATATTATTGTGATTAACTTCACTAAAAATTATACGTATAATGGGGGAGATACTAGAATTCTTGGATGGGGTCACCACACATTTTCCATTCCTTAGCATGATCGATACTCATTCCCTAGGGGAGAAACCTTGGACATGTTCTGTGGAAAGATAGTTACACCAGACCATGAATAAGACTCGGTCCCTGACACGATTACACTAGGTACAAGCTCAGTAGTAGATGTCTCAAATTATACTGGGATTGATAATTGTGTGGGTATTCATGGATCACATTGGATAGAATCTGAACGTAGTGAGAATTTATGGAACACACGGTGCGGTAAATGGGTTCCTTGTTAAGGATCTCCTTGGATGGGCCCATGACATTTCATATTTATTTTTGTAGTTACTTTTATATTAGAGGTTGATTATACATATTTTTTTTCTATGGGATTCATCCTCCAAGAAAAATCACATGCACCGGTATGTTATGTGTCCTAATACTTGTTTTATGATGTTTTTCATCACTTCCCCCATATAAAATTTGTACAATTTTTCTTTTTTTTAGAGATTTACGGATAAGGCCAAAGTAGGTATGGATTTTCCTTGTTTCTTTCAAGAACCTGAGCCGACTTGGTTTTTTATTTATTTCACATTACTTTTTTACTTATAATATACCACCACACTACATAGTTAATACACACAAACTATATTATGCTTTAGAGAACAGTGGTGGTGGTCTAATAAGTATATCTAACACTATGATCAGGCCACAATTGTTGTGGGGTACTTGAGAAGATCCTCATTTTAGTAGGTCCTTTGGATTTTAATTGCATTTTTTTGCTTGTACCTGAGTGTTAGGAGCAATTGACTTGGCCCAATGTCAAGATTATCATGGAGTTATCCTTAAAATATTTTTATTCTTTTTGTTTTATCATATCGCATGTTGTACGATTCATTATCTTTTAGGTAGCATTACAGAGGCATTCATGATTGTTTGTTTTTAGATTTGACATAGTTTAATCATTTATTTTGTTTATCTTCAACTACTTTTTCATTTCATTATACACTGCATCCATGGTCTATTAATTAAAACATGATTATACTATTGTTCTACTATGATATGGAGTGTATAATGTCCCGACCGTACCACTATTAGATGCTCACTAGTGTTCAGAAACCTCTAGAATTCAGGGAGGCATGGTTGAGGCCATGTAGCAACCAGTCTGACTACCTATTTAGTAGTCAATCAGGATGAGACGTTACATGATTCAACATCAATATCATATTGTCTAACATGGGGTGGATCACACTTTTTTTAAAACCATTCCACTATGGTGTATTAAGAGTATTGGTTTAGTATAGTTTCCCAAACTCCCATAGATAAATGATGAACTCATGGTTAGGATACTATCTGCTTTGTTCTAATTGATGTTTCTTTATCATTTTTCAATGGAGATTCTATAATTATTCATATTTTTCTAAAAAAATTCAACAGAATCATATTTTTAAAACATTATGTATACATATCCACATATACTAATTTCATCTTTTAAATTTATGATGTGTGATTATGTCCATATATCATCTGCTATAAATTCTGTACACACCTGTATGGACTAATTCTAGATGTTATGTGTCCCTATCTTGTTTTCAAATAGAATAAATATTCATTATTTTTATATATAATCCATAATGACTTATAACATTATATTTTAGTTCAAATGAATCTATATATCCTTCTTGATATTAGTTTTTCAATAATTTATTAATTACATGACCACGTCGATAATTCACTAAATTATTGTGACATTACTCATGTTAACATGATTCATTATCCATTTATAGGACTAAATTTTCATATTTTCGTATGTAATGATATTTATTCAAATGATATATAAAAAAATGAATGAATTAATTATAAAAATAGAAAATGTTATTCCCAAATCTAAAAATAAAACTATCCATGTCTAATATGGACACAAATACTATGTTTTGGGGTAATCTAGGTGCATAATAATAATTCATTAAAATTAGAATTATACATGAAAAAATGTTATATGGTAGTGTTCTATAGAAAAAATTCTAGTGTTACTCTTTTAGAATCTCATAGATACAAATCACCTCTAGTAATCTTTTTGTAATCTACATAGATCTTATATTTTGATATAAAAAATGAGAACTATGAGCAACATGTAATATAAAATTTATTATTATTGAAAGATGACAATTAATAATGAACAAACAAGAATATTACCCTTGTGTCTTCAATGATTAATAATTTATATTTGGTTGGACTTTTATATATAAGAATAAAATCATTGCATCCTTCTACATAGATTTTATCATTACCTTTATTCGTTTAAAATTGTTGTGAGAGGGTACCTTATAAATGTAATTGGTCTTATAGGAGTCAATTTTTCCATTCATATTATTCACCATAAGAGAAAATATTTTTCATGCTTAAAGTATTCTTCCATTGGTAAAATCAATGAAAAGATTTCTAGGAATGTATTTTCTATATTATTTTTATTGGAATTCATGATGAAACTTGAGATGCTTTAAGGGAGTGGATTAAGTAAGTGGTACTTGTATAATTTTTTAGTAAAATTAAATACCAAAATATATATATGCTATATATATTCAATAATCGTAACTATATGAGGTATAATTGGAAAATTTCTCTATTATTGAATGGAAAGAGTGACACGAAGATATAGTGACCCACTTTCATTGATTTCTCCAACTACATATCATGTAGATGAAAAGAAATTGTATATGAATCTAATTATTCATGAAGTTTCTTGATATGACTTATCATTGATGATATAATGAGGTATTAGACATCCAATAAGCCATCCTTGTGTATCCCTAAGAAATTAAGTACCTCCTCATTTTCTACTATAGTGGGACAAGACACAACCGAGGACTCCATTACATAATCCTCTAATTCATTGGATAGTTCAATACACAGGTGCACGTACCAATTATAGAATTTGGCACAGTATTGAAGTTAATATTTCAACTAGATGGAAATCCTAGTTAGTGTAATGGTTAAATAGAATTCCATTTTGTATACTATGTTAATGACATTTTTTGTACAAAATATTGATGTCCAGGTGTTATGTAATAAATTGATTTTACTTGTCTCCAATTATTTCAAAAAATCCAAATATCCATCACTATTGTACTCAAAAAATGAACTATCATGGATTTCCTAGATTCAATTATACATATTACACATCTCATTTCCAAGAATTTATATCATAAATTAACTTGAAGGTATTTTTTTGGTGTATCTTTCTAACTATGTTGAATATTAATTACTTTGTCAGTTGAGTAGATTCTATGATTCTGAAATCCAAAAAATTGATTTCCTCAATGCTTGCATGAATTTTTATTTAGATATAATATCTTCATTTCCATTAATAAAAACTTCTCTAGGAAAAACATTATATTCTCTAGACACCATAAACGTTAAATCATCCCTCAAATATTATCAGACGTTTAATTTAACTATTCTTGTATATTATAATAGAATATTGAAGGTAATATGAAACATAATATTTTCTTGTAGTTGTTTAGTTTAGTTTGGAATTAATATTCATTATATTATTCTTCTCTAGTTTGTTAATATTATATAATTTGATGACAACATTTACACATAACTATATTATTTTGTTTTAAAATAGCATGAAGGTTACCTTATTAAATTAATGTTACAAACCATTTCAATAAATATAAAAACAAATATATAAACAGATAAATTATAATAAATTAAAAAATAATATAAATATTTGAATAATCCTGAGACTTTTAAAATTTACTTATTTATTGATACAAAAAAATAAACCCTTGAGAATATGTGAAATAATCCTTTAGATAATTTCTAGCTTCAGTTAAAATATTCTTCCATTAAAATACCTATCTGTTTTTTTTAAATCCACCATTTCTGAATCTCAAACCACCACTTTACTTGTTAGGTCAATCCTTACCAATTTTTTACTCAATCATAGGATTTAAATACCTGGGGTTTAGGGTTGCATTAGATAAACCATTTACACATAGAAAAATACATAGTAAGGGGTGAAGGGATGAAATATAGGCCTCAATATTATGTTTCATAAAAATTTATTAAAAAATCCATGAAAAAATTAATAAAATTACATTAAACAAATACATATGTAGAATATCCATTGTCATGACCAATGAAAACATATAAAAACTAGGTATTTAGACTTCTAGTAATTTATTTTAAATATTCATATATTAATATCAAAATAATTAAAATTAGAAATTAAACATGATTAATTATTACCTCATTATCATAAAAATATTTTTATACTATCCTTGGGAATCCAATCTTATATAATTTTAAAGAAATTCAAAAAAATAGTTTTAATTTAATCTTAGTGTATAAATGGTGTGTATGTTTGAGGACACTAAGACAGTAACCTTTATTAATTATATTAAATTAAATACAAGAATTTAATATATATATATATATATATATAAGAAATGTAATTGTTGAAACACGTCTTATACTCATAATTTTGTGATTAAAACTATTTTGGGAGTTTGAATATTTTGATACCTGTTATATCACACAACACAATGTGTGATTTCTTATGTATGTTTCTCTTCTAAAAATCTGTACATACATGGAATATATTTCTATATGTATTGTTGATATATATATAAACTTTTTTTCAATGGGTCGAGAGGTATAGTTCTTGTTGTATGTATATCCACAAGAACTCACAAAAAAATACATAGTGTGTACCTCTGGTGATGTTGGTGAAGTAAATTAATTATACAATGGCGATATATGTCATGTCTATTAAGAATGTTTTGGATTATAGTTTAAATCAATTTAATTCCACATGAAACACTAAATATCCATCAACATTTACATAATTTGGATTTATACCTGTTACACTATGTGTGTATTCAACTATAAGATCTGTAGTTCAGTTTCAATTTTAATTATATGAGTTTTTCACTACAATAACACATCTATCTTGGAGTATACTTGGAATTAATTATCTGGTGTTACACAACATGTAAAACTATCCACAAGCCATGAATTATATTTTTATCTATTGATATACAACACCTAGGGGATTATCATGTTTCTCGTAGGGGTAATCATGTGTTGAAGAGTGTGTATATAAAACTACCCATAGTGTGCTTCATGTGTTGGTGTGATTCTAGGTAGGAAGTCAAAATGAGACATGTAATGATGCCATTTACTTAGACCACATATATTGTGGTGATTTTTGAAGAGTTATTTCATCTCAGTTTACATGTCATGTATACCAATAACATTACATTCTCCCGATATCAAGCCATGTGATGGATAAAATCCAATATTCCATGAATAATGGACACTTATACTGACATCTACATGTTGTGTCTTAATTTTTGTGGTCTTATATTCGGATGTTGACCATTAGTGTATGAAAAGTAATTTTACAAAAAATTTAATGTACCCATATCATTCAGCCCTAATTTTTGGTTCCTCTAAATACGATATTTGAGGGTTATTAATTTTTTTTTAAGAATTTTATTTAAATATAACTTTTTACGAGCATGTTAACATCACATTTTGATGAAATAAAAAATAAATTAAAATAAAGACGAAACTAAAAATACAAGAAATGATCGAGAATAATAGATTAATTATAAATTATGACATAACTATATGATAAAAAATGAATTTTATGAGGCACATTGGAATCAATTGGGTGATGATTAAAATTTATTTTAAATTGATTCATGTATATAATCCTGTGGAAAATAACATACCATCACCAAGTCCAACAGATAAATCCAATATGACTCAAAGAAACCAACCCAAATTTTTTCTTGATAGTATCATTCATATTTAATTGATAAAAAATTTAAATATAAATTTACTTTCAATTCTATAATTCTCATATGATGATATATTAGGATGCTTCTTTTATCATGTCTTCATTACAATAGAGAATACAAACTAGAAATCCATTAGCAGAATCCAAATGAGGATCAAGATCAAAAAGACCACTTTTTTTTTATTTTAGGTTCTAGCATAGAGGAACATATTAACTTGTGTTATTCACTATTGATTATGATAATAGATCACTAATTTTCTATACTGTTCTTGAGAAGGAGTTTCTTTTATTTATCTATAGTTAATGATAATATTAGTGTGGTTTTCTTTTGAAGAACCAAACTAATTTCTAAAACGGTATAATTATGAATTTATATAGAGGATAAATAAATAAATAAATAAATAAATATCTTATAATATAAATATTTATTTTATGTAAAACTAATGTAAATTAATAAAATATATTATAATAAAATTATATTCTCATGAAATCCACTAAACGCACAGATTAAAAACATCATCTTTTTCGGCCCTTCACTCAGCCCATCAATCCTCCATGGTATATATCAGACTAAATATAATATTTATTTTAAAAATAAATATATTATTCATCCAGTAAGGAAATAAATATTTTATTCACAAATCATGTGAATTAATTTTTTTTAATTCAAGATACTAAATAATTTTATTTATTAGTATATTCAATAAAATGGTGAATAAATAACTATTTTTTATTAATTTGTGAATAAAAAATAAAAGATAATTTTAATCTCAAATATTCCAAAATATAATATCAAGTGACTGAATTTATATGATCAAACAAACAAAAATATTTATTATTTCACAAGATGATAATAAAATTCATTCAATATATTTAAATTCAATATAATTTAATGATATTTTAGATAAACTTAGTGATTTTCCCTCTAGGAATCTTCATCAATGGAATTTGGTGAACTTACCTTTTTTCACAGATTAGATTCTAGAATCATTTCAAAGAACTCATGGAGAAATACGTTATTTTAACAAGACAAATAACCTTCCTATGACCACTGCAATATAATTTAATATACTTTTCTAGAAATTTATCTGTAATGGTTGCTAAAGTTTTTCTTAAACCTAAATGATTAATTTATATTTCCTTGACTCTTTGAAATGAACTCATCGATGAACTACTACAGACATGGATTTAATCAGATAGTTCCATTTTATTCAAAGGGCTAATGATATCATCTTCCTTTAATTCATAAAGAAAAAATACTTCCCAAAAGTATTCAATTAATTTTATATCAATTATGGCTCACCAAACTTATACTACATATCCATGATAATATTCCATCTTAGTTTTCATCCACACATAAATGTACATTATTCATGAAATACATTATTAATAATATCAAGTTGAAGGACCAATATATATGAAAACATATAGGAATATCCAATGAAACATAAAAAAAGATGAATTTCTATTTGTGGGTGCATTCTCATAACATATTTTCTAGATATTAAAAATCCTGAACTTCCTAAGAATAAGTCTCAAAATCTTACAAGCCTCTTGCACTATAGAGTCATAAATCATCTATGTATGATCAAGAAAATGACATCTACACTATATGATTTGTGTTTTCTAATATTTTTTTAGAATTTTATGGTTTTCATTATAACTTGGAACTTATATAAGAAGTATATGTGACATATAATTGAAGAAAATTATTATATTAATGTTACTTATAAGAATATTCATCATGTGATAACATATTTATTAATATTTTGATATTTTAATGTATAATATTAGTCAGTTATAAGAAACTGACTCAAAAAAAATCGATTTTAAATTGTTAACATAATGTTTATGTGGTTTTTGTTTTATTATTAAATACTGAAATCAAAATATCTAATTGTCTATTTATAAAATGAGTTACAAAAACAACTAAATTGTTTTATATATATTAATTTATCTTGAAACACATGTATCAATGTTTTTGTAAATTTGTCAATAGAAAATCAATATTTCCTCTTCAAAAACATGATTCACCCTTATTAAATTTTTTAGTAGTAACAAATATATTTTTTTATTCTATAGGTAAGTCAATTATTTATTATTATAATAGTCAATTATTTATAGATATATATCCAATTTTTAAATTAATAGTGAATATGAGATTCAAGATAAATGTATTCCAAATATCAATCATGATTTTAATTTTTAATATCAACTAAACCAAAATATTTGAAGTACTTTTTCATGTTCTCTGATAAAAACTATATATAAGGGAATTTTATTGAGTTAAAATGAAAATTTTATTTAGAAGAAGTTAATGATTACTCATTCTGGATCACATAAAATATTTTAATCCAAATGATCTGTATTAAGAGTAGATTTTAAAGGTTCAAATTTCTCTCATGGGGAGAAATTTATCCAAATGATGTAATAATTTATTATTATTTCTGTAGTTTATAATCTCATAAAGAATATTATATTATTGGTAATAATTTTTTCAACAACATATTATGGATATCCTTTAATATAAAGGTAGTTATAGAGAATAGATTTTCAAGATAAAAATAATTTCAACAATTGAAAATTTATATTTCTCAAAACATTGTTGTAGTATAGAATCGTTTTAAAATAGTTGTTGATAAAGAGAAAAATAATAACATTGTTTATTTTTATTCCTCTATAATTATAACTAATAATCCTAGAATTATTCTAAAAATCAACCAATTTTGGATAAATTTTAGATAAGTGATGAAGAGTTAAGTCAGTTAGAAAATTGGATGGGAGGTCTATTAAAAAATAAACCTAGTTGGAATAAAAAAACAAAGAAAAAAAAATATATTAATTATTTTGAAAATGGTATGATAGAGTCGATTTTAATGATGTTATATAGGAATGTAAAAAAAGACATATTAAAATATATTATCAAAATATAAATAAATATTATTGATACTTTTTGAAAAGATAATGATTATAGTTTTACAATGAGAAAAAAATGAATGATGGTCATGAATGCTTCATATACATTAATTCCATTCGGTGATTCTACATATGAATGTTTTTCAAAAAGTGAAGAAAATAGGTTTTTTCAAGATCCATTTCCACAACTATTTCTTAGATGGAAAATTTATTGTGGTCAGGTATTGTAATTCATTATGTATTGATCCATTAGATTTTAATACATCATATGATGATGATGATGATTCTCCATTAATTGAAAAAATAATTATTTTTTAGATTATATGGAGAAACCCTATATTATTTTTTTAAAAAAATAATCATACAAAAATAGATCATCCAATAGTAAATTAGAGTATTTATAAAAATATCTTTAGTTGAAATCTAGATATATTTTATTTTATATTCCAAATTAAAATTAAAATGAAGTGATTAAAATGAACTCTTAAATAAAGTACTAAATAATGAATTACCCAACTTTATTATTGGGAGAAAAAAATTAGAAAAAATCCCAAAAATATAAAAAATTTCACACATATCATATGGAATGTGACATTAATCTATCTGTAATTTACAATTTTAATCAATTTTTTTTTAAAATTAACAAATTTTGTATAATTTTGAAAATGAGAGGTTACTAGAAAAATAGATTCCCATTATAGAAAATGTAATATTTTTTTAAAAAATTATTTTATATTTATATAGAACCTTATACTGTTTAACATAGACTATTTGGGAAAATATATGTGCCAAATGTTTTATTTTTCTATTGTTTTAAAATATATGAAATTTCGGGTCTCAAATTTTATTTGTATATTTTTCATGTAAAGTGTTAAGAAAAAAAATGAAAACATTTAAATAAATGATATTGGTTATTCTTTACATATTAGTAAAAAAATGTACAACTTTCGGAATATATAAAAATATAAATTTTGAGAGGTTATTTTTTAGACATTGTGGAATGTAATATCATGTGTGTATTTGATTTTTTCATCAATGGAGAGAATTTTTGTTAATTTATTTATGCTTTATAAAGTAAGGATATCCTTATTACCATTATTTGGTTATTCAATTATGGTTCGTCCACGAACATTGGAAATGAGAAATGATGCATAACATGTTATTAAGGAGTACTAATATTGTGTTGTGATTAGAATGATAATGTCTATAAATAATACATAAAGGAAATTACATGTGAAAAATTTCCATATATTAGTGAATCAAAGGTTAGGTTTTGAATTTAGTATAGAAATTTGGACATTGCAAAATCTAGACATTAATTAAACTTTTCAAGATGTAACATGTTAATGAAATTTAGAAACAACAGTTTAGATATTTAAAAATCTATTCTTATTATCAATATATTTAGCAGAAAAATACCTATTTTAAACATAAACAAGATTTTTTCAACATTGAGAAAATTATAGTTTAGGAATATGGTTCTTTTTTTACCAATTCAGACCAAATGTATCAATGTAAAACACATTTGCTATGTTTTACATTATGACTATACCATATATACTAGGTTAGTCATTCTATAAAAAATAGAATGAACCAAAATTATTTTAATTTATCTTCAAACCCGGTGAAAAATAAGAAACAAATCAGATAATAACTATGGAGAGAGATCATGTATGATTTTTTTTAATGAAACATTTTTTTAGTGCGAAAATATATGTATAAATTTTTAGCAAAAAATAATAAAACATAATGAATTTTTTGTAATTCCCCAAACCCAGAAGCCTAGATCCAATGTATTACATTATTACATTGTAATTAGATATAATTAATCACATAAAAAGAGACTTAATAGTTAAATAGTCTTTGTAAACTAGATACAAACTTGTTATCCACATTACATTTTAAAACCTAAAATAAATAGGGAATTTCATTGAGTCTTCTATTATTCCCCATTTGTGTAACCCTTCATATCAGTTAAAACATACTTCTTGGATTTTTAGGGGAAATTAAAACATATGAAAGGTGATAGATCAATTTTCAAGTAACATTAAGAGTACATTGGAAGCTATGAGTAAATATGGAATATACAATATTGGAATGGAAATTACTGAAACACATTCCATTTAATTAATCATAAGGAATAATAATAATAATGAATTGAACAAAGTTAGATTTCTGAAAAATCAACATCTACCCTCAATTTATATACTATCAAGATCAATCCTCATGATAGTTTAAGAATGTTTATATAAACTTTCATAATTTTTTTCTAGATTTATACTCTTGACATGTTAGAATTTCTTGGAAGCAAATGGGAAGGGTTTGTATCAAATGATGTCATCTCATGGGACCTACCAATAAATCAAGGAGCTATAAAGGGCCTTAACCATAACTTACTAATTCCAATTAATTTAATATATTAATGGGGTGAAACATAAACAATATATACTTGTTGTATGTAAATAAATTTCTTCAATCATGAAACATAATCACAAACTATTCGAAGTAATACAGTGAATGATATCAAAATAGAACATAAAAAGTCAAACTAATCATAAAACATTTTGTTAATATGGAATATTTTATAGAGATAAACCTAAATGAAGTAAAATATTAAAAAAAATATGTTTGAATACATGAATATAATTTTAAAAGTGATCATCGAACAATTCTTGGGAGAAATAATCTTTAAACATTCTTAAGTCTCCCATACCACTTTGAAACATTTAAGTCAAAATCTATAAGAAGGAATAAAATTAGGATAATCTTATAATATCATGATAAAAATTATATTCATGTTATGATATATCAAAGGAAATCACATACACCACACAAAAGGAAGAAGTGGTGAACAAGGCATATATCTCATATATGTAAAAGTGAGATGAGAAAACAATTACCTTATTCTTTTCTTTAGTTGAACATTAAATAACCTCCCGTATAATGGTTTTAAAAATGATATAAATTTGTCCATGAATGATTATCATATTTATAATATCATATATTAACGTTTCATTATATCTTATTACCTATTTTTTAGAAATATTCTATTATTTTCACTACTTTTTCTGTTAACTTTATAGTTTTCCAAGTATGTTTTGACTTGTTTCTTATTGTTATAATTAATTAGATCATGATTTCATCATCTCATGAGTCTAAAAAATTATTTAAATATCATATATATTATTTAAATATGTATTTAAAATAATCCATAAAATATAGATATAATAAATGATATCCCTATTCTTTGTATGTAAAATTATTAATGTCATACTCTCATCCAAGTGGATTACAATGGCTGTTATTTATGTAGAATGATTAGTTTGGTGAAAAACACTCATCCAATGAAATTATGAAATGTTTTAGGATAATTTTATAATATATATAATATATTTTTTGACATTAATTATCTGATTTACCCATATTTATGGTATCAAAAAATATTACTAAATTTACTATTCATATTTTCCAAAACTAAAGGGGACTTATTTATTAAATATCTACCTTATGATTCCAAATATTGATTCCATTTTTCATAATTTATACAATAAAATGGATGAAATTAATTTAAATCTTTTCCCATTTACAAAACAAAAATACAGGTTTTTATGTGAAAACATTAAAATGATTGAAATGTTCTTATATTCAAATTCAAAGTGAAATTACTTCAAATGACCAAAATTGTATTTTATGATAAAACATTGAACTAATTATACTTTAAAACAAATTAAAATATATAATTTATCACTATTAATATATTTTATGAAAAATAGTTTTCAATCAAAATTCAATATTTTATTACTATTCGTAAAAATATCGAACTTATCCGAAAAATATAAAAAATTAAACCAAAGTAAATTTTTATATAAAAATTTAAAATAAAAATTTTATTTTTCAAAATAGTGTCTATAAAATTGTAAAAATATTTATTTAAAATAGTTTCTCCATTAAAAGGCGGTAAATCTTCTTTAAAAAAATATAGCGTTTTAATATTTAAAATTTGATTCATTGTTATATTAGGCCAATAAAATTATTTAGATGAATATAAAAACATTTAATTAAATATAAAATATATAAATTTCACATTTTTGTTAAAACGATTCATTCATGATGATGTAACATCTAGATTATAAAGACAATGTTAAAATAATGATATTTAAATTTATATCATTGTTCGTTAAAGATTGGTGTTGTATGAACCATAAGATATCATAGATATTAAATTAAAAAAATCCAGATACTATAAAATCGTGGGGTTTTAAATTCACCCCTCCTTCAATAAATTTTGTCCTTCAAATTTTTGAATTCGGGTTTAGTGATGAAGGATTGAATATCCAAACTACTTTTATGGAAATCCCACATGGAATAAGGGTTGATAAAACATCAACATTAATATAATGAAAGGAATGTATGTAGATTACCCGAGATAACACATACTATGGATCCATTTAGGAATAAATAAACATGGAAGAGAAATACAACCATCACGTTCTTATGGAGAGTGATAGAGGACACAATTAGCATAAAGTTCCATGAAGATATAAATCTATAATGATCTAAGAGACCATATGATCCATTAAAATATAATGTAATAGAAAAACATTTTACATTTTAAAAACCATTCCCTAGAGATAAATAATTCATTTAATTGATATAATATGAACATAAGTAATCACACTTACATGATATTTAGAGTTCCATCCTTTAATAAATTTCAACCAAAAACTCAATTTTCTCTCTAAAAGATAATAATTAAAAAATATTATATTTATCTTAGTCATATAGGGTTTAAAAAATGAACTTATACTTTATATTCCATACATTTTAAATAATAAAAACTATTTTTTACTTACCAAGATATCACGTAGGCTAGTGGTAGTTGATGCACCCTTGTCTCCCTTCAGCTTTAGGTTCGAGTGTCACGGACTAGCCTAATGCGATGGGTTTTTTTGGACATATGGGTTGTCCTTTTTCTAAAAATATATTATTACAACATTCCAGAAATAAGATTAATATATCAAACATAAATGAAATGTTTTAACCTCAACCAATAATATCCAATGTCCATACCAAGAAAAATAATCACCCAAAATATATCTATCTAAAGTCATAGTCCAAAAATCTATAAATAAGGTCAATAAATTTACAAAATCTTCTTATCATTTGATTCTCCAAACAATATAATGTGTCTATAATTTTCACATACAAAATATATAAATTCTTTGATCACCATAAACCCTTAATGAAAACATTGATGATTCTAAATCCTTAATGAATAATTACTACAACACAATCCATATTTCTTCAATAATTTATATAACCATTACAACATTGATAAAATATTCAAATGATATACTTATTTAATGAAAAAATAAGAATAGTAATCATTCCTCTTATTTTGTGGTAGTAGCATAATATTAAACATGAACCATCAACCTTTTTTGGGGCATACTCCTTTGATGCATGGGATAATGATTTGTATAGTGTCCCATATCCCTATAATTTAAGCATTATAGATTAGAAATAGTTTTTATATAATTGAAATACCTAGAATAGTTTCATTTCAATCCACACATGTATAAAACTCACATTAAATTTACGGAAGGACCAAGGTGATTATTTCAACAAGTATTACATGTGGAAAAATACATTATTCCCTTATTCCTATTATCCATATTTTTACCCGCACTCTTATTATTCTCGATCATACCAATAAAGCCATAAAACATATATTAATCTTTACTTATCTCATTATTACACGATACTATTTCTTCATATAATTATATTTCATTAGAGATTATTTCCCTTTGAAATATTAGATTAAGACCATGATATATGTGATATTTCTAAGTCTTTTTATCATATGAAATGGTGAGGTTCAAATTAATTATACTAGGCACCATTTCTAATTGAAAACATACACTAGGATAGATTAAATAACATTTCATAATAAATAATATAGAAAAATAATTAACATTTATTGAAAAATTTATATGTATATAGTATCCTAATCATAAACATTGTTTCTTTGGGGACATATTTTCTTTTAAATAATAAATAATGGGTTTTAAGTAAAATGTGAATTTTCTTAAGAATATACCTCAAGTGTGTCATACTAGGTTCAAATTAAGGAGCATTGTCATGTAATAGGTTATGCCAAGTCAGGCCCAACACACCTTGTTGGAGTTACTACTCCTAGGTATATCTATGTCAGAACTATATATTCTTGTAGTATCTAGACATGGAAATATTTCTTTGAAAACCCACATAATCTCTACCTTACCAAAATTATATGATGTTTTATATAGTTATCCTGAAATTCAATCTTATCATTATGTTACCAAATCATTTTTTATATCTATTTTCCAACATTTATACTAAACATGATCTAACAAAAAGTATAATGCCCCGACCCCAGATGGTTGGAGTCGGTGCTTTAATCTATTACATTTGAATAAGATACCAGGAATAATATGCCAAATTACATAATATATTAATAGTTAGGGTAAAATAGGTAAAAAATCTCAATCAGCATTACATATTAAAACATAATATAAACAAGGAATTTAATTGAGTCATCCATTATTCCAACTTTGTGTAACCCTACATATCAGTAATAAATAACTTCAGGGAATCCTAGGAAAAATTGAATCATATAAAAGGGTTGATATAAAATACTCAATACAAGAAAGAATAAAATAGAAGTTATGACAAAATATGAAATAATCCATTTTTGAAGGTAAATAAATGAAACCAGTGCCATTTATTTAATCACATGGAATAATAATAATAAAATATTTCAAAATGTTTAATGTCTACACCAACAAGTTCTGTCCTCAAGATAGTTACTATCAAGATATTTCTTCATGATATATTATATCTATGGTTATAAATCTATCTGATTTATTTTATGATCGATCCTCCAGAAAAGTTAAAACTGCTAGGAAGCAAAGGTGAAGTGTTTGGCCAATCGATTTCATTTCATGAGACCTATCGATGCATAGAGAGGAAATAGAGGAAAACACTCATAAATTACTGGGTCTAATGTGATCCTCATATGAATGTGGTAAAAAATAAACAAAATTTATATATAAAATGTAAATAACTTTCCCCAATCAGAAAAACACAATAAAAAACCATTATGACAAATATGGTGAATGATATCAAAATATGAAATCCAAGTCCAAGATGATCATAAAAAAATAATAAAATCTGGATGATGGTATCATAAGAGATAATACTAAATGTATTACATGATTAAACAAATTATTTTGAAATATATAAACGTACTTTTAAATGAGATCGTTGAACAATTTTTGTGGAAAATAATATCTAATCATTCCAAAGTGTCTCATACCACTTTGAAACATTTAAACCATAATCCCTGTGATGGAATAAAATTAAACGAAACATATAATATCATGATTAAAATTATATTCATGATATTATATATCAAAAGGCATCAATGATAAAACACATAACGATGAAGTAGTGAACCAGTGATATATCTCACAGAATTAAAAGTGAGACGAGAAAACCCTTACCTTGTTTATTCCTTTAGTTGATCATTTTAACCACATGTTAATGGTTATAAAAATTTAATTACTTATAAAAATACATTAGTAATAATTTTAAAATCATATTTTAACTTTTTATAATATCCCATTACATGTATCTTAGTAATATTCCATTATTTTCACTATTTTGGGTATTAATTACTTAGTTTTTTTAGTATGTTTTGAGTTGTTACTTATGGTTCCTTTTAATTATATGATGATATAATCATATAAATAATGTGAAAAAAGAATTAAATATCATATTTATTCATTAAATATGTATTTATAACAATCCATAAAATCTAGATATAATGAATAAAATAAACATTTCATTGATACAATAGGTTGTATGTACAAATGAACGCTACATCCATTTATTTTTCATACTTAAAATAATGAAATGTAAATGATATATATGTATATTAAAATTAATTTATAATTTTTATGTCATATATTTCACATATTTTTATTTAATATCAACCCTAATACATTCCATGTTTAATCTAATTGAATCACATCACTTTGAATATATGGTAGTCCACATGTCTACAAATAATGTTATCATATTCCCAAAAATGGATTTCATAAAGGTATGTGTTATATAAAAATAAAAGATTCATATGAAAATTATAAATACTATATTTTTTCTGAAAAAAATTTATTTTCCATCAAAATTACCAACCATGATATGAATTAAATGAAAAACAAATGACATCATTTCATGAGGCAGCAGTTCGACATACAAAAAAATAGCACGTTCATTACCCATTAGATGGAAGTGTGTGTAAGTGTAGGTATAAAAAATATTAGAGAAAAATATATTTATATTTTGGATATTTAGGGTTTTATATAAAATAGAAATAAAAATAATTGAATGTGTCTAAAGAAGAAATAAATAAAAAATGTTCGTTGATGAACGTTACCTCTTCTTTCGGTATCTATTTTTGATTTTATGAAATATGCATCATTTTTTGGATTTATTCTCAATGTAAGGAATCCAGGATTAAGGGGGGATTTTGGGAGAATACTTTTATAGGTTTTGGGTGAAAAAAATTAGTTCGGATGTGTAAATTAATTATAAGGACATGTTTTATTATATAAGTAAGGGGATGAGCACTTTTGAAATTTCTCAAAAAGATTAATTTATAATAAAATTAGTTTCAAACAAAATTAATAAATATGTAAAAGAATAAAATATATGATGAGTTTTTAATAGAATCAATAAATAGATTTTATAGAAGTATTTAATTAATTTCTAACCATATCATTTTTATTTACCTTTACTGAATCCAATTCATGTTTAACTTTGTTAACAATGTTTTTAATCATAAGAGTATGTCATTTTTAAATATAAAGGGTCAATCAGTCCATAAATTGGAAATTTTATATATTTGGGACAATATAAAATCCCCTTGACTTTATTTTTTTTAGGATTTTTAAATAATCTGATAAATTATTATTTTCATAATATAGCCCAGGATTAAATTTTCACACAATTCATAAAATCGACTTTAAAGAAAATCACACAAACAATATTCCATAAAATAAAATTCAATTAATACAAATATAAAATGTTAAATTTACCCCAAAAATTCATGGATCACCTTAATTGAGCTAAATTATTTTTCTTTTAATATTTAGAATATCATTTGATTGAAGGTGTGATTAATTTAATGTTACAACATCATCACTGTGAAAGCCTTTAATTTAATTATTAATTACCAAAAAATTAAAAATAAATTATCCGGATATATATAATCAAAATATAATTCTATATACTATTTATATTCAAACATATTACTTATATAACACCATATTAAAAATATTCTACTTGTTAAAAACAAATGTAAGTCAAAATTAAATTTTCTTTGAATATAATATTATAAATGTCATTATCCCACCCAATTGGCTTAAAAAGGATATAATTTAAGTAAAATTATGATTCAAGTCTAATTATAATCATAAAATGAAATTGTGATAATTTTTATAACATTTTAATAATATTTATAATACAATTTTAACAATAATTACCTAGTTTACCCATAACTAGAGTAATTAAAATTAATATGTAAGATACCATTCATATTGTGCAAAAATAAAAGGGACATGATTAATTAATTTGGAAATTATAATTTCAAATATGGAATCTATTTTTCAAAATTTATAACATAGAATAGGTTAATATTATTTTAAAATTCATCTCATTGATGAAATGAGAAGATGTGTTTTATGTTAAACCTTTAAAAAGTTAAATGTATTTATATCAAAATTCATAGTGAAACTATTTCTGATATCCTTAATTCGATTAAATGATAAAAAATGATTCAATTATACTTTAAAATAATAAAAATATACAACTTTTAGTATAAATAAATTTGACAAAAATTATTTTTCAATTAAAATGAAATAATTTGTCACTATTCATCAAAATATAAAACTTATCAATAAAATAAAATATATTCAACAAATGAAAAAAATTATTATGATTTAAAAGAAAATGTCCATTCTATGAAATATAGTATATAAAATTTTCAAAATTTTTGATTAAATTAGGTTCTGAATTAAATGTTTATAAAACTACATTTAGATTCATATAGGTGTTTTATGTGTAAAACTAGATTCATTATTATATCATGTAGACAAAATCATTTGGATGGATTTGAAAAAATTTGTTTAAATATATAATATATAAATTTCATAATCATGTCAATAATATTCATTCCCACTAATGTAACACCTAGGCTATAACAAGCATTTTAAAATAATGATATTTAATAGTATATCATTGTTTGTTTAAACTTGGGGATGTGTGAAATGTAGCTATCAAAGAGATTAACATTTAAAAGATACATTCCATTAAATATTGTGTTGTTGTATTTGGGAATGAAAAAATAGATCACATAAAGAAATTTATTAGTTCATTATGTGTGAATATTATTTTTGTAAATAATAATTACAGATGTAATTAATAATTTTTACTATAATATAAATCATATTTATCATCATTAGGTGTTAAAGAATACACCTGAAAAAATATAGAAATTATAAATAAATACTGTTACGTCAAAATTTGTTTTAAAAGTAATAATTCTTAATATTGAAGTTAATATTTATAAATTTGATATGAAATTTGATATATTAATTTTTATTATTTACTCTGGGACATGTAATACTTATGAGATTTTCCAAAAAACGATAAAATATGGTTGAGGCAATGGAACAAATGAGTTTTGACAAATATTTTACTAATTATTTTTATAAAATTCTATGTTATGAATGCGATTCTATTTTTTTTTCAAAATTCCTCTATTATATACAAATAATTTAGACAACATATATTATAATTCATTAAATTGAATTTTTTTTAAAAGTCCTATTATTGTAAATGTGAAAAATACTACATATATTATTTTAAAATAGTTATTTTAAAAGCATCCTCCTATTTAAAATATTACTGTTATGTTGAATATCCAATAAAAAGGAAAAGTTATTTATGGAATTATTGTGATAATAATTCAATTTTATATAAATTTCAACATATTAGGTTTATGTAACTTTAGGTTGTGAAAGAAGTATAATATCTAGTGAAGTGGAACTCAAAAAATTGAAATTGTAAAATATTTGGACTATTATTAAATTCTAGGAAAACATTATATTTATTATAAGAAAATGGTTCAGTCAAAATAAATTTGATGAAAACCTAATAATAGTTCTGAATAAGTCTCAAATTACTAATAAAGGTTATATTCGAGGAGAGTCAACAAAATATGTAGAATATTTCATTCTTGAATCGATACATGAGACTATTTACAAACAACTATCCACTATTTCTCATCTCAATTTAATTCAATTTTCAAATGATTTTTTATAATGACTCAATAATGTAAAGTGAAGATTGATTTTTCCGTGAAACTTTCATTTAAGAATGAATTTATATTTCATAATTTTTGGGTTTTTACATTTTTTGGTGCGATTATTATTGGGGGTGACTGGAAGACATATGAATATTTTTCAATGTTTTAATTTAAAATCATGGGGTGACATAATTTCATTATGTCAGAACGTTGGAGGGAAAGAATGTGTCACATTCTATGTTGTAAAATTTTGGTGTGTCTATTTGAGGATAATAAACAATGATTTCATGAATATTCAAGTGTTTATCATTGATAAATGTGAAGATATTAATTAAAAACTAGTCATTTATGTCACACTACTGAAAAATAAAATCCAAAGAATTCATGAAAAATTCTATGTTCATGATAAAAACCAAAAAACCAATAATCGATGACCATTATTGATTAATATATGAAATTATATAAATTTTTATGATCTCATAAGGCTTTATAATTATTTTTATAACATTTTGTAATATTATATAGACATATAATTATCGTATTATGATAAAAACCAATTACATCATGAATGAAGTATGGACAAGAAAAATATTCCAAAAGAATCATCTATAAGACAAAAGTATTATTAATTTTATAGAAAATGGTTATGAAATTGATAATAAATTGATATATTATATTTTAAGGGATTCTTATATGTCTATTATATCATGATATAGGCCATCCTGGCTTGGTTTTATGAAATATTGAAGGTGATGGTGGGGGAAGTAGTGATTTTTTAGTTGTCCCAAATAAGAAATTTATGATATTCCTTTTGCTACCATTATGATTTGGTCCTAAATTATGATAAATCAAAGCTATATCATATATTTTATGGTTATTATAGAGCATCATTGACCGATATTGTGTCCTTACAACAAGATATTTTTTTGTATCATTTGCGATAGCCCTATATTAGTTAGATGAACCAAAAAATTGAAAATTTTAATTTTGATAACCCCTCTTAAATATTTAGAGATTATTTTATATTTTAGGGGTGATATGTGGTGGACCGTGAACAAATTCTTATTACTATTTGAAGTGGAATATAGCCACTATTAAGTAGGGGAATTTATAGAATGATTTGGAATGTAATGATATATTTATTATGATATATATATATATCATTATAGATTAAGTATCATGAATTAGTGATTAATTATGACACAACCAACAAGAGTGAGGAATTTGGATAGGGGTTTCAAGGGATTAAAGGTTTTATTTATATTTCAGATTTTTGATATTTCATCAATCTATCACATGTAACAATGATAAAAAGAAATTATTCTTAAGAATATATGTGCTCGACGAAACATTATAATGTGTATTGTAATGAAGGGAGATTAATTGATAAATATTTATTTTTATTTTTATTTACTCATATTGTGTTAAAAATTCATTATTTCACATATATCTATTTATTCTTAATTGAGAATGTACATTGATTTCTTATTGATAAAATTTTATTTAATACATGACAACTTCAAATATTCCATATTAATCTAGGATAATATAACTTTATTTTTTCGAAATGGGGGTTTTTATCCATTACCTGAATGAATCGATGTATTGTACCATAATAAATATTGATATAATTTTTTATATAGTATTTACATAACCTAATATTTATATGAAATTAATTTTGAGAATAATAAAATGATTCATTTAATGAATTATAATATCAATTATATCATGAACAAATATTTTCAAACACTCCATAAATTCATTAGTAATATTATTTTTTTACTTTTTAATTGTTCAAAATTTTTTTCTTAACATTAAAACTTGGGTTTTAATACTAGGGACCCACATCATTATTGGATCAACCAAGGACATGGGAAATATTATTCCCTTATATTATATTATAGATATAAATTAATGTAAATTCTAAACAAGATTCCACATATGAATTATTGATTCCCTGTAGGCAGTAAATATTTTTAATATCATTATTAGGGACCTGTAAGTCAATATATTATTTAGTATAATAGATTTATACTATTTTCTCTCTTATCCTTTTCAATTTTTTTATTCTAGTTTTGTTATTTCTTTTTTTTACATATTATTTTTCATGTGTGTTTTTTTTATGATTTAATATTTATCACAAGGTGCCACATACAATTAGATATATAAATGTATAATCTTTCATATAATGTTATTATAAGAAATGGGATGATATAAATAAAATGATGGGGATTGCAGCAAAAAAATGTATCAAAAATTTAATTAAGAATATGATGAAAGATATATACAATATGGTGTTGAAATAAAAATATATTAGAACAGAATGAAATCAAATCATATGAATTACCAATATATGATCCCAATTTCATGAAAAAAATGATGAGAAATTCAGTTGTTATAGAGAGTTTGAGATTCAACATAAGGAAAAAATCTAATTTTTAAGATTAATATGGGTTAGAAAATATGTAAGAATACAACCTAAATATTTTTATATCAAAGGATAATTAATATTCATAAAAATTAATGGACAAATAAAAGTGATAAGTATGTGATAATTCTACTAAAATTTATAATTTCCACAAGGACTTTGAAGAAGAGCAGGGATAGAAGTTATAAGCGCGAAATATTATAAGTTTTTTTTGTTTTAAGAATTACTCAATCAATCATTACGAAATTTAATTACTTTGTTTTAACCACAGTGATGTTTCATTCTACATTAAATGAAAATAGGTTATTTATATTTATATATTAGTATAATTTCATTTTATTGGTAAACACAGATCATTTAAATTCATTCCACTCACATATAATGTGATTGAAATAGTGACATGATATCTAGATTAATGTAATTAAACAAATAAAATATAAGGGAATTTTTTTATTTCATACTTATGAATTAATAATAGGAATTAGTTTTTAAAAATTAGATTATTGATATTTTTCAAAAGTAGAATTTAATTACTCTTTTGTTTTTATGCATTAGAAAAATGGATCATGTACTTTAAATTTTATATTTTAAAATTATTTCCTTTGAATAATATATCAATATTCAATGTATAATATTAAATATGAAAAGAAAAATGAAAAGAGGTTAATTTAATAATGTATTATTTTATTAAATTCATTATCTCTATTACATTCCTTATATTTTTCACATGATTTTAAAATTTAAGGAATTTTAATGTCACTTATATGTCTTATTATATTTTTTTATCTATTTTTAATATAAAAAATTAGTAATACCAATAAACCTAATTTTAAATGTCAGTTTTATGGAATTTAATATCTATGATGATGGGTTGTTGGGTAAATAATAGATATGAATCACTACTATAAATTTCTTGGCCCATATTATCAAAACATGAATATTTTGAACCATATCACACTATAAATAGAATAAATAGTTATTAATTTATACCCTCTATCATTAAGTATTATTTTAAATTTTATTTATATTTAATCCAAAGAAACCCACAATTTATGAGAAAGGAAGACACATTATTAGACAATAATAATTCCTACATAATTCAAATAATTTTTTTTCATGATTTATAAGATATTAAATGTGTTTGAATTGTAGTTAATAATGCAGATTTTATATTTTAAGAAAAATAGTATATATGGTGTTATCACGGGTTGAAAAGAAGTCATTTTAATAAATATAATTTTATTATATAATCGTGGATATTTTAATAATCCCAATTTTATCTAATCCTTTAACCCTATTTTGATAATAAATTTTAATGAAATTTAGGAAAATTTATATTTTCAATACATGTTTATATTATGGATTTTGAGAGATTTTAATACATTTTAAAGTAGTGTCTCTGTTTTCTTCTTACACTTTGGAATATTTTAAGTAATATTTTGGGAATTAACTGTTGATTCAGTATTGGATTCCATGGAACATAGAACATCAATATTGATAAAATAAAAATATTAAATACATTACATCACACACATGTGGTTTTTCAAAAATAATGGAATATCACATTAATGATGTATCATATGAAAACTCAGAGACTACCATTAAATCTATAATATAGGTTTTATCCTAGGGGTGGTATATCGTTTGTGTGTGTCAATTTGTTTGTTAGATCACATATAAGGGTAAATATATTATATCACATGCACATGATTTTTGTGAAATAATATAATATCACCCAAATAGTGTCTCATATGTGAAATTGCAGACTTAAATTATATACAGAATATGAGTTTTACCCTATTTTTGATATAGATTTTTTATGAGTTAGGTGTTTGGTTAAATAGAATGTTAGGGTAATTTTTAAACTATTTCAGTTTTAAAAATTGATAGAAAAGGAAAAATATATATATTTGAGAACAAATTTATTAACTAATTGGATAATATGAATGTAAAAAACATATTGGTATGTTAGGATTTTTTGGGATATAAAAAAATATAATTTGTATTATTATCATTATTAATGTTACATAAAAATGGATACATTCATGTATAATTAAATAATATTGAATTCTAATGAATAAAGAGATATATTTCTCCATGGGTTAAATTTTTTTGGGAGGTCAGGAAATGATATAATTATTATGTCTTGTGACAAATAAATGTTTTTATAAGTTTAATAAAATTTATTTATTATTAATGGTATTTAATGAATGTTTCTATTGAAATATTTATGGCTATTTTTATGAAAAAGATTTAATAATAATCATGAAATATTATTTTCATTATTATTGTTTATATTTTGGTAAAATAATATAAGGCCCCAGCCTTAAACCTTACTTAATCTTGAGTTATTACAAGATTACACATTGAGGATCTTTTCAGGTTTAGAGTTTTAGAGAATTAGATCATGAAACTTGCATTACATTCCATATTTAAACAAAATGGCTTCATAAAAGACAGTATTCATTCTTCCCATCAACGGAAACATATTTAAAATAAAACATGGATTATTTCTTGACACATCCTTGACACTATCATCACATCATGTACCCTTCCCTTGACCAGTGAAAAACATTTCAAAAACTTGGGATGAGCATAAAAAGATCAGTAAGGGTTATAAAAATATGGAAAGGAAACACGAGTTCATATATACATAAGAATGAAATCGTACTTTACCCATAAAACAAAGGCACTTTAACATACCTCATAAAACCATGAATAAATCATAGAAATCATAATACATAAAGCTAACTTGAGGCATTCATAACATTCTTACATAGGGAGTAACCCTCTTGGTTATGTTTGGAATACCCATCACAGTATATTCCCTAAATCTCTTCGGAGAAACCTTAACGTTTCACTCCTTCGCATTACCCAATGCATTGGAGAGCTATATCGGGATCACCCACCATTAGTTTATCACGGAACCACCCATTTTCATAACAATTCCCAAGAACCATAACCTAAACGTATCACATAAAACATGCATAAAGGAAACAAAACATTTCCACAATTCAATCACAATATAAAATTTTAGTATTTTGAAATAATGAATCCATACAAAAAGAAACCATTTCCAAAACCATTTAAAACATTTAATAAGGAGAATTTTGAATCAAAGTGTCCCATACCACCTTGAAGCTTTTAAAATTTTAAACCATTAATATCCATATAAATAAATCCTTAAAACCATTTTGAAAACATGGATATTAATAAGAAAAAGTCATTAAAACATTTAAAGCGATATTTTGGTCAAAGGGTTTTTACCAAAATTAGAGACACTTGAATAAAATAATTGAGGAATAACATTTAATAAGAACTTTATAATATCATGAGAATAAATGGATTCATGATATAATATTCCAAAGGACAGTATATACACCATATAAGAGTGAATTGGTGCATAATAACAATGAAGTTTCAATAGGGATGTAAAATGTGATGAAATCCCTTATAAAGAAGGTATCCTTAAATTAAGGATAAATCAATCTCAAAATTATGTGTGACAAATATAAATACACCCAATATAATTGGATATTAAGTGTAAAAAATAAAATATCATTCACACATATTCAAAGGATGGCATATTCAATAACTACATGTTGAACCCAAAGAAATCGAAATTGGGTTAAAAAGTTCCCTTGCTAAAACTCGATAGCCTAACGACGTCACTTCAAAAATTCAGAAAATGAGTTGATGAGAGATAAAAAAGGAATCTCATCACTTGGACATAAAATTTACGTCAATCAGGATATATAAGAACATATCCCAACATAATATTATGTGACTTAAAAGACATAACAAACGAAGTCTTTTAAAATGAGGAGGGTGAAAGGTTCCCTTATCGACTTGGGTAACTTTCAAAAAGTACACCCCATTGAAGAAGTGTCATACAATGAATATTTAAATACCCATAAATGGAATTATATTACAAAATTAGTGTAATAATGTGCAGTACATAAAACACTCGAAGGAAATTGTGGCAAATGTAGCATAAATCTCACGGGAATAAAAGTGAGATGAAAAATCTCTTACGAAAACTCGGCAGCCTAACGATGCCACATAAAACTTCCAAAATGGATTTATGAGAGGAAATAGGTTCTCTAATCATATGAAAATAATAATTACAGTAGGAGTAATATAAAATAACATCCCAATCATAAGAAATATGATCATAAAAGGAATGACATAAAAGAGTGTACTTAAAAAGAAAGAGAGGTGTATGATCCCTTACCTCGTATCCGACTTGACCCGACCATTCTTTAATCTCCTGAAGAATAAACTTGAGTTAATCTCTACTTGCTTAAAAACCTTTTTCAAGTTCATTATTCCTTTTATACCATGTTATGAACATCATGTAATCATTTAAGTTAATAATGATCATTTTGTCGGTATTTGGTTCTTAAGTCAAAAATAGACTTCTTACACTTACATGTTGTTAATTTGGTCAAAGGTTAGTTATATCAAGAATGATATTAATGATTTGGATAACATATATATCATATATATTCAGCATATACATGTATTTATAATATTACATCACATTTAGAGGTAAGAAATGAAATGCACCATTCATGGAGACGGTAAGCCGTACGTACGCATGAACGCTACTTCCATTTCTATTTCGTATTTCTGGAATGGAATCATAATGATATAAGAGTATATTATAATTCCAGTATAATTACATATATAATATCATTAACTTTATCCTTTACACATCCCACATATGGTATTAACGAATCAAATCACTTTCAGGGGGTAGTAGTCCGCACTTCCTAAAATGAAGATATCGTGTTTACCCATAATGGAAACAATAATGGTATGCCATAAATGAAAAATACAGAAGCTTAAGGAAAGAATAAACATATTATATATCATATATAAAAATAGTGACATCATAATGGCCACCTTTGAAGGTGTTAAATGAGTATTGAACAATCATCGTTTCGGGAGGCAGAATTTCGCCATCCACAGAAACCGTATGTTCTTTAACCATTTGATGTAGTTGTGTGAGAGTGTATCTCGAATAAATTTTATAACAACATCCTATTATATTGAAGATACTGGTGTTTTTACAAAAGAATTAAATAAAAAGAGTTTATGGGGTTGGAGAAGCAAAATAAAACAAATGAACATGAGAGATTGAATTACCTTTAAAAGTGTAACTCCTTTTTATTTGAGTCTAAAGGCTTCCTTTGAAAGGCTTCTTCCAAACGGGAATCCTATAGGATAAGGAGAGGGATGTGGAGAGAGTACATGGGCAGGGTATGGCCGAGCCAAAGGCTTGAGGAGTGTGTGAAATGAGGTAGAGGTGGGGGACTTTTATAAGAGGAGAGGAGGGGCTCTTTTGGAAATCATGAAACTATTATTTGATTTTCCAAAGTGTTTCGCATTTATAAGGTCCCACATTGATATATTTCAAATATAAGATGATAAGGCTTCTACAAATTCCCATACAATAGTTTTTGGACAAGTTTAGGTCTTAGATTTTATATTATTGTTTTATTTTATTTAAACTGTTCATTAATGAGGTCATCGTTGCATCATCATGATGTCGTAATTAAATTAATTCATTTAATATCTAAAAATTATAAATAAACTTCTATGATGTAGGAAATCGTTTTAGATTTCTAATTAATATTTATAGTCAAAGTTTGGACTTGTGTAACCCCACTTAAAAACTGTTTTAGTAAAACAACTCATGTTTGTGTCAATTTAATTTTAACATTAAATAAATATATATTAATGTCATTTTCCAACCAATGTGGCTCCATGGGGTCCCCAAGTTGACCCATGGGTTGCCTTGGTCGGCCATGACTCATCCAATAGGGTTAGGACAAGTGTCATGGTGTTTTCATATTTTTATAATATCATTTTTACCTTAAATTACACTAATTACCTCTAATCGCGATTAATGAAAAAAAGTTACTATTCACCAAAAAATTATTTTCATCCCATTGAACCACATTTTACATAATAATGACAACCATGTATGTAGTATTCTCAAAATTCAATACACATTAGTGGTAAACTTTCATTTAACTGAAAAATCAGTTTGCTTGATTACCACTTAGTGGTTTCACTATTCATCAAAAATTGGAGTTTTTCAGAAAATTACGAAAAATTCACTCTAAGCTATATTTGATATTCTGAATTCAAAAATGAAGTCTATTTTACAAAATTCAAAACATATAAGTCACATTAATTAATTTAATAATTAATTACCGCTGTCAGAGCAAATAGCGTGTTTTTATAAAACAATAAGTATCAAAAGATTGACACTAGTTTAAGTCTGATTTCCAAGTGAAATTAATTCCAACGACCACTATTGGATTTAATGGTAAAAATATATTCTAATTTCACTATAAAACCAATTCTAAAGATAATCTAATCATATAAATAAATTATATTAAAAAGAGGTTTTGAATTAAAACACAACATTGTACACTATTCATTAAAAAATGAACTTTATCAGAAAGATACCAAAAATTTACACAAAGTAAATTTTGATGTCCCAATTCTTAAGAAGAGTTTTATTTGGTCCAAAATTATGTATAAGAGTGAACAAAACTATATTTAATGACGGTTCTCCAACAAAAGGCGATAAGTGAACCTTTAGTGAAAACTAGGGCATATACGCCTAAAATTGAATTCTTTCCGTACTTTATGCCTTTATCTTTTATTGGATAAGTGTAAAAACATTTAAAAACATATATAATCATATTTTAGTTATTTCTATCCATTCCCACCAATACAATGGCTACATGTTAACTACCATTTAAAATAATATAATTTTATTATTAGAGTGCAACGTAAGATTCCCAAGAAAATCTTTGTTGCGTGTTGGGTACGCCATCGAACATAGCGTCCCCTTTAAAGAAATATTAATATTTTATTCACAAATATGGATAAATATGAAAATGTCATATTCTTTATTTACCAGGGGTGTTACATCCTTCCCCCATTTTAGGAATTGCGTCCTCGCAATTTTTCAAATTGAGCTTGGAAACATCCTTGAAAGCCCCACATCGGAACAAGAGTCGGTAAAACAATCACTTTAAAACAAAGAAAGATAAGTACAAAGGTCACCCGAGTTAACCCATACTAGGATTCCATGTAGGAAAACATGGACATGGAGGAGAAAACATAGGGTCATGTTCTGATGGAGAGTGATAGAAAACATGTTTAGGAGAAAGTTAACCACAAGAAAATCACAAACTTGTGATGGGTTAAACGATATACGATTCCCTAGTAGGAAAAGTTAATATACAACATTTTTGTTTTAAGTTACTTTTTATTGAGTAATTTATTCATAGGGAAACATAATCACTTATCATGTTGACTTTCAACTTTTACACAAACTCATATTTTCTCCAAAAGACGAGTATTTAGGAAGACTTGTTCACATTAAGAGTACTATAATCAATTTCTAGAGAATCACCTAATCCACCCAAGAGAACTATATACATCCCATGTCTTTAGTCTTTAACCAAAACCAAAACCAAAAAGGTTAGTACAAGGTTAGATAATCCAGAAAAGGATAACCCATTAAAAAGAAAATCTATGCTTAATCTCCAAATTTTTTCCAACAAAACCCAAAGTTCAACAAGGACCATCCGATAAACAATTTTTCCATAAAATTCTTCAAAGTAAACCAATCTAAGATTTAAAACCAAATATTTGAAGGATTTAGTCACATAGTCTTCCAAGTTAAATTGTAACATTTATCTCCAAACAACATCAGTTGCTCCTAAAGTCTCGTATTGAAAAGTAATTAACCTAATCACATATCCTCCATGATAGGTTAATAATTTTTATAAATAACCCAAAATCAACTTACTCTTAATTCATAAAATCATATAACTAAAAAGAATCAGTCAAAATAACCAGGGACTTCACGTAGTTTAGTGGTAGGCGATAAATACCAGTCGCACTTTGGTTGTGGGTTCGATTCCCGCAGCTTTTTCCGACGCGACGGGTTGTCACACGGTCTTCATGTTGTCCTTTTTCCAAAACTATATAATTCTTAAATAATTCCTCAAAAAGAGATAAAATCATTAAAAATGATCATAACATATTTTAACCTCAAGTTTACCTCATGCCTTTCATTTTACAGCATATCATATAATAACCCATAATTACCTCAAAAGTATAGATCATATAAACTCTAATTGATACCTTTATAATTATTACCTGAACTTTCACATCGATTGGTCATCTGGTACATGATGCATTACAGAACATACCAAGGTTCAAGTGGTTGATCATGACTCCTTGATAGTTGGTTTAGAACAACCACGAGTTTCCTCATTGAATACCCCATTTCATCCAGTATCTTAATCAAAGAACCACCACAATTTCCTTCAATCCAATTGTCACTTTGGTGCCTGCTAGATCCAGCCATTTACTAAAACCAAAAAGGTCAGTGTGAGTATATCAACAAAAACATCATGCACTAATGAGTAAGATAAACACTAAGATATACTTACTCATTTACATTATCTAAAACTAGGACTCTTTCTGAAATCCTAACCATTATGGTAATATCACTTATGCTTAAAGAATACCCTAACCTTAAAGTTATCTAAACCGACCTTTGATACCAACTATAAGGCCCCAGTCTTAAACCTTTCTTAATCATGAGTTATTACAAGTTTACACATTGAGGATCTTTTCAGGTTTAGAGTTTTAGAGAATTAGATCATGAAACTTGCATTACATTCCATATTTAAACAAAGTGGTTATATAAAAGACAGTATTCATTCTTCCCATCAACAGAAACATATTTAAAATAAAACATGGATTCTTTCTTGACACATCCTTGACACTATCATCACATAATGTACCCTTCCCTTCACCTGTTAAGAACATTTAAAAAACATGGGATGAGCATAAAAAGCTCAGTAAGGGTTATAGAAATATGGAAAGGAAACATGAGTTCATATATACATAAGAATAAAATCATACTTTACCCATAAAACAATGGCACTTTAACATACCTCATCAAACCATGAATGAATCATAGAAATCATAAGACATAAAGGTAACTTGAGGCATTCATAACATTCTTACGTAGGTAGTAACCCTTTTGGTTACGTTTGGAATACCCATCACAGTATATTCCCTAAATCTCTTCGGAGAAACCTTAATGTTTCACTCCTTCGCATTACCCAATGCATTGGAGAGCTATATCGGGCTCACCCGCCCTTAGTTTATCACGGAACCACCCGTTTTCATAACAATGCCCATGAACCATAACATAAACGTATCACATAAAACATGAATAAAGGAAAAAAATCATTTCCACATTTCAAACACAATATAACATTTTAGTATTTTGAAATAATGAATCCATACAAAAAGAAACCATTTCCAAAACTATTTAAAACATTTAATAAGGAGAATTTTGAATCAAAGTGTCCCATACCACCATGAAGCTTTTAACATTTTAAACCATTAATATCCATATAAATAAATCCTTAAAACCATTTTGAAAACATGGATATTAATAAGAATAATTCATTAAAACATTTAATGCGATATTTTGGTCAAAGGGTTTTTACCAAAATTAGAGACACTTGAATAAAATAATTGAGAAATAAAATTTAATCAGAACTTTATAATATCATGAGAATAAATGGATTCATGATATAATATTCCAAAGGACAGTATATACACCATATAAGAGTGAATTGGTGCATAACAACAATGAAGTCTCAATAGGGATGTAAAATGTGATGAAATCCCTTATAAAGAAGGTATCCTTAAATTAAGGATAAATCAATCTCAAAATTATGTGTGAAAAATATAAATACACCCAATATAATTGGATATTAAGTGTAAAACAATAAAAGGTCATTCACACATATTCAATGGATGACATATTCAATAACTATATGTTGAACCCAAAGAAATCGAAATTGGGTTAAAAAGTTCCCTTGGTAAAACTCGACAGCCTAACGGCGTCACTTCAAAAATTCAGAAAATGAGTTGATGAGAGATAAAAAGGGAATATCATCAATTGGACATAAAATTTACATCAATAAGGATATAGAAGAACATATCCCAACATAATAGTATGTGAATTAAAAGACATAACAAACAAAGTCTTTTAAAATGAGGAGTGTGAAAGGTTCCCTTACCGACTTGGGTAACTTTCGAAAAGTACACCCCATTGAAAAAGTGTCATACAATGAATATTTAAATACCCATAAATGGAATTATATTACAAAAGGAGTGTAATAATGCGCAGTACAGAAACCACTCAAAGGAAATTGTGGCAAATGTAGCATAAATCTCACAGGAATAAATGTGAGATGAAAAATCTCTTATGAAAACTCGGCAGCCTAACGGCGCCACATAAAACATCCAAAATGGATTGATGAGAGGAAATAGGGTCTCTAATCATATGAAAATAATAATTATAGTAGGAGTAATATAAAATAACATCCCTATCATAAGAAATATGAGCATAAAAGGAATGACATAAAAGAGTGTACTTAAAAAGAAAGAGAGGTGTATGATCCCTTACCTCGTATCCAACTTGAACCGACCGTTCTTTAATCTCCTGAATAATAAACTTGAGTTAATATTTACTTGCTTAAGAACCTTTTCAAGTTCATTATTCCTTTTATACCATGTTATGAACATTATGTAATCATTTAAGTTAATAATGTTCATTTTGTCGGTATTTGGTTCTTAAGTCAAAAATAGACTTCTTACACTTACATGTTGTGAATTTGGTCAAAGGTTCGTTATATCCAAAATTATATTAATTATTTGGATAACATATATATCATATATATTCAGCATATACATGTATTTATAATATTACATCACATTTAGAGGTAAGAAATGAAATGCACCATTCAGGGAGACGGTAAGCCGTACATACGCATGAACGCTACTTCCATTTCTATTTCGTATTTCGGGAATGGAATCATAATGATATAAGAGTATATTATAATTCCAGTATAATTATATATATAATATCATTAACTTTATCCTTTACACATCCCACATATGGTATTAACGAATCAAATCACTTTCAGGGGGCGGTAGTCCGCACTTCCTAAACTGAAGATATCGTGTTTACCCATAATAGAAACAATAATGGTATGCCATAAATGAAAAATACAGAAGCTTAAGGAAAGAATAAACATATTATATATCATATATAAAAATAGTGACATCATAATGGTAACCTTTGAAGGTGTTAAATGAGTATTGAACAATCATCGTTTCGGGAGGCCGAATTTCGCCATCCACGGAAACCGTATGTTCTTTAACCATTTGATGTAGTTTTGTGAGAGTGTAGATCGAATAAATCTTATAACAAAATCCTAGTATATTGAAGATACTGTTGTTGTTACAAAATAAGTAAATAAAAAGAGTTTAGAGGGTTGGAGAAGCAAAATAAAACAAATGAACATGAGAGAATGAATTACATTTAAAAGTGTAACTCCTTTTGATTTGAGCCTAAAGGCTTAATTTGAAAGGATTACTCCCTAAGGGAATCCTCTAAGATGAGGAGAGGGATGTGGAGAGAGTAAATGGGCAGGGTATGGCCGAGCCAAAGGCTTTAGGAGTGTGTGAAATGAGGTAGAGGTGGGGGCCTTTTATAAGAGGAGAGGAGGGGCACTTTTGGAAATCATGAAACAATTATTTTATTTTCAAAAGTGTTTCGAATTTCTAAGGTCCCAAATTGATATATTTCAAAGATAATATGATTAGGCTTCTAAATATTCCCATCCAATAGTTTTTGGACAAGTGTAGGTCTTAGATTTTATATTATCGTTTCATTTTATTTAAACTGTTCATTAATGAGGTCATCGTTGCATCATCATGATGTTGTAATAAAATTAATTAATTTAATGTCTAAAAATTATAAAAAAACTACTATGATGTAGGAAATATATATATCTTTATAATGAAAATTTATATTCAAAATTTGGACTTTTTTAACCCCACTTAAAAACTGTTTTAGTAAAACCACTCATGTTTGTGTCAATTTAATTTTAACATTAAATAAATATATATTAATGTCATTTTCCAACAAAAGTGGCTCCATGGGGTCCCCAAGTTGACCCATGGGTTGTCTTGGTCGGCAATTACTCATCCAATAGGGGTAGGACAAGTTTCATGGTGTTTTCATATTTTTATAATATCATTTTTACCTTAAATTACACTAATTACCTCTAATCACGATTAATGAAAAAAAGTTACTATTCACCAAAAAATTATTTTCATCCCATTGAACCACATTTTACATAATAATTAAAATCATGTATGTCGTATTTTAAAAATTCAATACACATTAGTGGTAAAATTTCATTTAACTGAAAAATCAGTTTGCTTGATTACCACTTAGTGGTTTCACTATTCATAAAAAATTGGAGTTTTTCAGAAAATTACCAAAAATTCACCCTAAGCTATATTTGATATTCCGAATTAAAAAATGAAGTCCATTTTACAAAATTAAAAACATATAAGTCACATTAATTAATTTAATAATTAATTCCCGCTGTCAGAGCAAATAGTGTGTTTTTATAAAACAATAAGTATCAAAAGATTGACACTAGTTTAAGTCTGATTTCAATGTGAAATTAATTCCAATGACCACTATTGGATTTAATGGTAAAAATATATTCTAATTCCACTTTAAAACCAATTAAAAAGATAATCTAATCATATAAATAAATTAGATTAAAAAGAGGTTTTGAATTAAAACAGAACATTTTACACTATTCATTAAAAAAATGAACTTTATCAGAAAGATACCAAAAATTAACACAAAGTAAATTTTGATGTCCCAATTCATAAGAATAGTTTTATTTGGTCCAAAAGGATGTATAAGAGTGAACAAAACTATATTTAATGACGGTTCTCCAACAAAAGGCGATAAGTGAACCTTTAGTGAAAACTAGGGCATATACGCCTAAAATTGAATTCTTTCCGTATTTTATGCCTTTATCTTTTATTGGATAAGTGTAAAAACATTTAAAAACATATATAATAATATTTTAGTTATTTATATCCATTCCCTCCAATACAATGGCTACATGTTAACTACCATTTAAAATAATATAATTTTATTATTAGAGTGCAACGTAAGATTCCCAAGAAACTCGTTGTTGCGTGTTTGGTACGCCATCGAGCATAGCGTCCCCTTTAAAGACATATTAATATTTTATTCAAAAATATGGATAAATATGAAAATTTCATATTCTTTATTTACCTGGGGTGTTACATCCTTCCCCCCTTTTGGGAATTGCGTCCTCACAATTTTTAAAATTGAGCTTGGAAACATCCTTGAAAGTCCCACATCAGAACAAGAGTCGGTAAAACAATCACTTTAAAATAAAGAAAGATATATACAAAGGTCACCCGAGTTAACCCATACTAGGATTACATGTAGGAAAACATGGACATGGAGGAGAAAACATAGGGTCATGTTCTGATGGAGAGTGATAGAAAACATGTTTAGGAGAAAGTTAACCACAAGAAAATCACAAACTTGTGATGGGTTAATCGGTATTCGATTCCCTAGTAGGAAAAGTTAATAGACAACATTTTTGTTTTAAGTTACTTTTTATTGAGTAATTTATTCATAGGGAAACATAATCACTTATCATGTTGACTTTCAACTTTTACACAAACTCATATTTTCTCCAAAAGACGAATATTTAGGAAGACTTGTTCACATTAAGAGTACTATAATCAACTTCTAGAGAATCACCTAATCCACCAAAGAGAACTATATACATCCCATGTCTTTAGTCTTTAACCAAAACCAAAACCAAAAAGGTTAGTACAAGGTCAGATAATCCAGAAAAGGATAACCCATTAAAAATAAAATCTATGCTTAATCTCCAAATTTTTTCCAACAAAACCCAAAGTTCAACGAGGACCATCCGATAAACAATTTGTCCATATAATTCTTCAAAGTAAACCAATATAAGATTGAAACCCAAATATTTAATGGATTTAGTCACATAGTCTTCCAAGTTAAATCGTATCATTTATCTCCAAACAACATCAGTTGCTCCTAAAGTCTCGTATTGAAAAGTAATTAACCTAATCACATATCCTCCATGATATGTTAATAATTTTCATAAATAACCCAAAATAAACTTACTCTTAATTCATAAAATCATATAACTAAAAAGAATCATTCAAACTAACCAAGGACTTCACGTAGTCCAGTGGTAGGCGATAAATACCAGTCGCACTTTGGTTGAGGTTTCGATTCCCGCAGCTTTGTCCGACGCGACGGGTTGACACACGGTCTGTATGTTGTCCTTTTTCCAAAACTATATAATTCTTAAATAATTCCTCAAAAAGAGATAAAATCATCAAAAATGATCATAACATATTTTAACCTCATGATTACCTCATGCATTTCATTTTCCAGCATATCATATAATAACCCATAATTACCTCAAAAGTATAGATCATATAAACTCTAATTGTTACCTTTATAATTATTACCTGAACTTTCACATCGATTGGTCATCTCGTACATGATGCATTACAGAACATACCAAGGTTCAAGTGGTTGATCATGACTCCTTGATAGTTGGTTTAGAACAACCATGAGTTTCCTCATTGAATACCCCATTTCATCCAGTCTCTTAATCAAAGATCCACCACAGTTTCCTTCAAACCAATTGTCACTTTGGTGCCTGCTAGATCCAGCCATTTACTAAAACCAAAAAGGTCAGTGTGAGTATATCAACAAAACCATCATGTACTAATGAGTAAGATAAACACTAAGATATACTTACTCATTCACTTTATCTAAAACTAGGACTCTTTCTGAAATCCTAACCATTATGGTAATGTCACTTATGCTTAAAGAATACCCTAACCTCTAATGTTATCTAAACCGACCTTTGATACCAACTATAAGGCCCCAGCCTTAAACCTTACTTAATCTTAAGTTATTACAAGATTAAACATTGAGGATCTTTTCAGGATTAGAGTTTTAGAGAATTAGATCATGAAACTTGCATTACATTCCATATTTAAACAAAGTGGTTACATAAAAGACAGAATTCATTCTTCCCATCAACGGAAACATATTTAAAATAAAACATGGATTCTTTCTTGACACATCCTTGACACTATCATCACATCATGTACCCTTCCCTTGACCTGTGAAAAACATTTCAAAAACTTGGGATGAGCATAAAAATCTCAGTAAGGGTTATAGAAATGTGGAAAGGAAACATGAGTTCATATATACATAAGAATGAAATCATACTTTACCCATAAAACAAAGGCACTTTAACATACCTCCTCAAACCATGAATAAATCATAGAAATCATAAGACATAAAGGTAACTTGAGGCATTCATAACATTCTTACGTAGGGAGTAACCCTCTTGGTTACGTTTGGAATACCCATCACAGTATATTCCCTAAATCTCTTCGGAGAAACCTTAATGTTTCACTCCTTCGCGTTACCCAATGCATTGGAGAGCTATATCGGGATCACCCGCCCTTAGTTTATCACAGAACCACCCGTTTTCATAACAATTCCCAAGAACCATAACATAAACGTATCACATAAAACATGCATAAAGGAAACAAGACATTTCCACATTTCAAACACAATATAACATTTTAGTATTTTGAAATAATGAATCCATACAAAAAGAAACCATTTCCAAAACCATTTAAAACATTTAATAAGGAGAATTTAGAATCAAAGTGTCCCATACCACCTTGAAGCTTTTAAAATTTCAAACCATTAATATCCATATAAATAAATCCTTAAAACCATTTTGAAAACATGGATATTAATAAGAACAAGTCATTAAAACATTTAAAGCGATATTTTGGTCAAATGGTTTTTACCAAAATTAGAGACACTTGAATAAAATAATTGAGGAATAACATTTAATTAGAACTTTATAATATCATGAGAATAAATGGATTCATGATATAATATTCCAAAGGATAGTATATACACCATATAAGAGTGAATTGGTGTATAACAACAATGAAGTCTCAATAGGGATGTAAAATGTGATGAAATCCCTTATAAAGAAGGTATCCTTAAATTAAGGATTAATCAATCTCAAAAATATGTGTGAAAAATATAAATACATCCAATATAAATGGATATTAAGTGTAAAACAATAAAAGGTCATTCACACATATTCAATGGATGACATATTCAATAACTACATGTTGAACCCAAAGAAATAGAAATTGGGTTAAAAAGTTCCCTTGGTAAAACTCGACAGCCTAACGACGTCACTTCAAAAATTCAGAAAATGAGTTGATGAGAGATAAAAAGGGAATCTCAACACTTGGAAATAAAATTTACATCAATCAGGATATAGAAGAACATATCCCAACATAATAGTATGTGAATTAAAAGACATAACAAACAAAGTCTTTTAAAATGAGGAGGGTGAAAGGTTCCCTTACCGACTTGGGTAACTTTCAAAAAGTACACCCCATTGAAGAAGTGTCATAAAATGAATATTTAAATACCCATAAATGGAATTATATTAAAAAAGGAGTGTAATAATGGGTATACATAAACCACTCAAAGGAAATTGTGGCAAATGTAGCATAAATCTCACGGGAATAAAAGTGAGATGAAAAATCTCTTACGAAAACTCGGCAGCCTAACGGTGCCACATAAAACATCCAAAATGGATTGATGAGAGGAAATAGGGTCTCTAATCATATGAAAATAATAAGTACAGTAGGAGTAATATAAAATAAAATCCCAATCATAAGAAATACGAGCTTAAAAGGAATGACATAAAAGAGTGTACTTAAAAAGAAAGAGAGGTGTATGATCCCTTACCTCGTATCCGACTTGACCCGACCGTTCTTTAATCTCCTGAATAATAAACTTGAGTTAATCTATACTTGCTTAAGAACCTTTTTTCAAGTTCATTATTCCTTTTATACCATGTTATGAACATCATCTAATCATTTAAGTTAATAATGTTCATTTTTTCGGTATTTTGTTCTTAAGTCAAAAATAAACTTCTTACACTTATATGTTGTGAATTTGGTCAAAGGTTCGTTATATCCAGAATGAGATTAATGATTTGGATAACATATATATCATATATATTCAGCATATACATGTATTTATAATATTACATCACATTTAGAGGTATGAAATGAAATGCACCATTCATGGAGACGGTAAGCCGTACATATGCATGAACGCTACTTCCATTTCTATTTCGTATTTCTGGAATGGAATCATAATGATATAGGAGTATATTATAATTACAGTATAATTATATATATAATATCATTAACTTTTCCTTTACACATCCCACATATGGTATTAACGAATCAAATAACTTTCAGGGGGCGGTAGTCCGCACTTCCTAAAATGAAGATATCGTGTTTACCCATAATGGAAACAATAATGGTATGCCATAAATTTAAAATAAAGAAGCTTAAAGAAAGAATAAACATATTATATATCATATATAAAAATAGTTACATCATAATGGCCACCTTTGAAGGTGTTAAATGAGTATTGAACAATCATCGTTTCGGGAGGCAGAATTTTGCCATCCACGGAAACCGTATGTTCTTTAACCATTTGATGTAGTTGTGTGAGAGTGTAGCTCGAATAAATCTTATAACAACATCCTTGTATATTGAAGATACGGGTGTTGTTACAAAAGATGTAAATAAAAAGAGTTTAGGGGGTTGGAGAAGCAAAATAAAACAAATGAACATGAGAGAATGAATTACCTTTAAAAGTGTAACTCCTTTTGATTTGAGCCTAAAGGCTTCCTTTAAAAGGATTATGCACAAAGGGAATCCTCTAATATGAGGAGAGGGATGTGGAGAGAGTAAATGGGCAGGGTATGGCCGAGCTAAAGGCTTGAGGAGTGTATGAAATGAGGTAGAGTTGGGGGCCTTTTATAAGAGGAGAGGAGGGGCACTTATGGAAATCATGAAACTATTATTTTATTTTCAAAAGTGTTTCGAATTTCTATGGTCCCACATTGATATATTTAGAATATAATATGATAAGGCTTCGAAATATTCCCATAAAATAGTTTTTGGACAAGTTTAGGTATTATATTTTATATTATAGTTTCATTTTATTTAAACTGTTCATTAATGAGGTCATTGTTGCATCATCATGATGTTGTAATTAAATTAATTCATTTAATATCTAAAAATTATAAATAAATACTATGATGTAGGAAATCTTTTTATCTTTCTAATGAATAATTATATTAAAAATTTGGACTTGTGTAACCCCACATAAAAACTATTTTAGTAAAACAACTCATGTTTGTGTCAATTTAATTTTAACATTAAATAAATATATATTAATGGCATTTTCCAACCAAAGTGGCTCCATGGGGTCCCCAAGTTGACGCATGGGTTTTCTTGGTCTTCCATGACTCATCCAATAGTTGTAGGACAAGTTTCATGGTGTTTTCATATTTTTATAATATCATTTTTACCTTAAATTACACTAATTACCTCTAATCACGATTAATGAAAAAAAGTTACTATTCACGAAATTTTTTTTTCATCCCATTGAACCAAATTTTACATACTAATGACAATCATGTATGTAGTATTTTCAAAATTCAATACATATTAGTGGTAAACTTTCATCTAACTGAAAAATCAGTTTGCTTGATTACCACTTAGTGGTTTCACTATTCATAAAAAATTGGAGTTTTTCAGAAAATTACCAAAACTTGAACCTAAGATATATTTGATATTCCAAATTCAAAAATGAAGTCTATTTTACAAACTTCAAAACATATAAGTCACATTAATTAATTTAATAATTAATTCCAGCTGTCAGATCAAATAGCGTGTCTTTATAAAACAATAAGTATCAAAAGATTGACAGTAGTTTAAGTCTGATTTCAAAGTGAAATTAATTCCAACGACCACTAATGGATTTAATGGTAAAAATATATTCTAATTTCACTTTAAAACCAATTCAAAAGATAATCTACTCATATAAATAAATTAGATTAAAAAGAGGTTTTGAATTAAAACACAACATTTTACACTATTCATTAAAAAAAATGAACTTTATCAGAAAGATACCAAAAATTTAAACAAAGTAAATTTTGATGTCCCAATTCATAAGAAGAGTTTTATTTGGTCCAAAAGGATGTATAAGAGTGAACAAAACTATATTTAATGACGGTTCTCCAACAAAAGGCGATAAGTGAACCTTTAGTGAAAACTAGGGCATATACGCCTAAAATTGAATTCTTTCCATATTTTATGCCTTTATCTTTTATTGGATAAGTGTAAAAACATTTAAAAACATATATAATCATATTTTAGTTATTTCTATCCATTCCCGCCAATACAACGGCTACATATTAACTACCATTTAAAATAATATAATTTTATTATTAGAGTGCAACGTAAGATTCCCAAGAAACTCGTTGTTGCGTGTTGGGTACGCCATCGAGCATAGCATCCACTTTAAAGACATATTAATATTTTATTCACAAATATGGATAAATATGAAAATTTCATATTCTTTATTTACCTGGGGTGTTACAAATAATACAGTCTATGATAAATTAAAATATGTATACATATATATATGGTTTTAATAATAAGTAGATAAATATTTATGTTTACATATATATAAATATGTGCGTGTGTGCGTGTACAGTTGTGTGTGTATATATAATGTTTATATACATTGGATATCAATATATATGAGCATATATACATAAATGTGTGTGTGTGTTCTTGTAAAATATTGTGTATAAATAAATAAATATATATATATAAATGAATGAATTTAAAAACTAATTTAATGAATTATATAATGTTCTTAATAGGGGTTTGGGGGAGGCACTATATATGGGTGGGAGAATGAAATAAATAAGATAGATTGGAGATAAGATAATTATTAAATTAAAAGGAAAGTAAAAAAATTATTAAATGTTTAATTGTTGAAAGAGATGAAACTTGTGTAGTGGAAAATAGATTTTTGTGAGAAATTAGTCGCTCAAGCTTGTAAGACATGAGGAGTGAGGAGAATTTAAAATTTTTATTAGCAGAAAAAATTATAAAATGGGAATTGAAAGGTGTATACTAGAGAATTATCCTCCTCCCTCACATATGTCACCCTCTCTCATACATCTCTATCTCTAATCCCTCTATCTTATTTTATTTTATAATTTAAATATTATTCAAATCACATCTCTTTGATATCATTATCGATAATGATTAGATTGATCCACCGTCAGTGTTGTTGGTTTCAACTAGTCAAGAATAAATTAAATTATACATTTTTATTGAAGTGAGAAAGGTATTTTATTTAGATATAATTTCTTCCTTATTTGAAATTTAAAATATGGATGATGGAGGTAATTCAAAAAATATTTGAATCAGTAATGATTCTTGGATTTATGGTGCACATGAAATCAGATATAAAACCTTGTCATACAATCATTATTCCACATTATGTAGGGAGTTCCTTACGTATTTCAGTTATTTTTTCACATGTTTCCAGGTTTATGTGTTTCAATAATTTATACATGTTCCTGACTATGATCTCATGTGGTTGAGTATGTAGTTTGTATGCCTCATTATGAATTTTATTTAAAAGGGTGATACTAGAGTAGCTATTTACATGGTTCATTATGAATATATACTACTATTTGTACCATCTTTTACTATCATGTTGATATTATTTCCATTTATTCTCTACCATGTTTATATAAAATCTTTATTTACAGGTATAATCATTGGTGCTCGAAATAGGATGATCGTAAGGACATATTTAACCCTTAGAGGGAAGTGGAATTGACTTGTGACAATGAATAAGATGGACCTATTCACTAGTTATTGACTCGATGATACCATTGATCTATGTTGAGGATAAACTTTGATTATTGGAACCCAAGTGTCATGTTACTAGATTTATAGTTGAATTGTGAGTAGCTCACATTATTACTTGTTGATTTGTGAGTAGTATTCTCAATGACTAGTTTATTTACAAGTCACCTAAATAATAAATAGTTGAATTGGGAGAATAATTTCATATATGGGGCCCAAGGAATAACCAAGTCTCATGTAGTCATTATTACAATTTTATTTCAAGTAAAGATGCACTTGACCATCATTACGAATTTCATGCCATTTAACAGTCATTAGATTCCAAGTTAACCCTTATGTTGTAGGAGTTGGTTTCATAGAACCAAAATTCCAAATACATAATTACATTTATTACATTATTAATTAATAATAACCATAACCTCATTATTGTTCCTCTACATGTTATTTAACAATGATATTGTTCTAAAAATACATGTTGCACAAGATTTTCATAGTAATTCATCACTGTGATGAGAACCAAGAGGTATCGTAAAATCATTCATGAATAATTATCTATAGATTAATGATATTTTCTAATGTGACATAGGCAATATAGGATCTTATATTTATAATTCTTATAAGATATTGTTTCACCATCACATGTTGTTCTCCTACGATATTGTACAAGATAAAAGGATATGGGAACAAAACTATCAATGAGAATTCCAAATTTCCATGAGTCATTATATTATCCTATATAAGAATGTGTGTATTTATCCTTAGACATTAATATTATCATTAATGAATATCACATATTAAAAATTTTGATTTCTTGAAAATAACAGTGACAACATATTCTTGCGATGAGGTAGGATATGATGGGTGAATGAAGAGTGATATTACATTAATGGATGATGTGAAAAATGATTTTTCAGATATGCCCCTCGATAGTTATTGATATCTCAGGCCCTTTTTTGGGAATGAAACTATGATGAAAAATCCATGGACGTTGTTTAATATGGGAATTTTCATTTTTGAAATGCCATAGAAAGGGATATCGAGTGTATAGGTTGATGGAAACTACATGAAACCTTCTTTATTTCGGATATATTAATAGGGGATTAAATTACACAGTATGTATTCATAGGATACTGGAAATCAATGTGAAATTTAATTATTTCTCTAGGGGATCCTTGGAATGTTTGTAGATTTTAACCTTTGAAATTACGTGGATATGAATAATTTCACTTAGAAAGGGGACAGGAGGGACACTCACTTATTTTATTCATAATCTTAGTTAAATTCAACTACTAAATCTACAAATTTAGAAAAAATAATATTTATTCGTGTATGATAGATCATCCTATCATAATCACATGTTATTTGTATGGTTAATTGATTTAAAAAATAATAATATGTATGTATTTTCTTGTTTGGTGAATATAATACATATTATATTTAATATACAATAATAAAGTGATATTTATTTAATAAATAGTCATTATTTAAGGATCAGAAAATGTCAATGATGAAAGGAAGTTGAGTGTAATGATCCAATTTTAAATGATAAAAAATGTATTTTTTGTATTCTTAATTTTTTTACATTTCAATTTATTGATATAAATAATATTTTTATTATTTTTAATTGGGTCAAATAAGAATTGCTGTATAGTTAAAGGCCTTGTGTGTGATTTTACAAACTGAAACATTACATAATTAGTATCTAATTATAACTCATTTTAAAAAAAACTTTTAGTGTACACAATAACTACATATAGATTATTTCAATCAATAGAGATTCATTTTTTAATATAGAGTTCACTCTCTCTTCCTCCTATCTCATGTATTTTAGATATCATAAAATGTTCCTCCTACTCTAATAAAAATACATATGTGATCAAACACAACCAACTTAATCAATTTGGATCAGTTATGATAGAACTTATATATTATATGATGAAAATCATTGATTAAGGTTCACTTTTGGTTCTATAATAGAGGGTCTTTACTATTGGATCCCACTACACAATGTCAGTAAGACATGACGTAGTCAACTGAATCATTAATGAATGAATAATTACAAGTTAATTTAATTCTATATCTTCTCATTAATTATTTATAAACTATATGAGAAGGTACTCTTCTTCTAATTCTAGTTCTTTAATCAAGTCAATAAATATTTGGTTTTCAATGGAACAAAAATTTTAACCAAATGTATAAATGATTAGATGTAAATTAGTTCTAATTGATGCATTAGTCATACTAGAAAAGGATGCTTCTATTATGCCCGGAGCCTTCACGTGGTATCAAAGTGGTCACATGACTAATTTTTATTTATTTATCATTTTTTTGTTTGTTTCACATGTTTTAATATTCTTTTACAATAAATAATTCATTTTAATATCTGAACATTTTTCTCTTCCTTTCTATATTCTCAAAAACAATACTAGTAATGGGTTAATGTTTAAAAGAAAATATGCATTCAAAGGACACCATCTGGTGTTTTCATTTGGTTTGGCCAGAGAAAACTTTAATACACACATGTCACACTCACATACATATCACTTACATTTTTTTATCCTCTTTCTGCCATGATAAAGTTGGATAGATCTAATGAAATTAGATCTACTATCCAAAAAAATTATATTGAAAGGTAGATACATAAATAATATCACACAGATTAAATAACTACTCATCATGTAACTACCATACATGACATGTAGTCTATATTATCTCAGGGATAAGAGTAAGGTGTGTCCCAACGAGATGTGTATCAGATAAAAAAACATGGATGGATGATTCATGCCACTCATATGTCACATGTCGTGTAATTTGGAATACATGCCATGTACATTGAAGAAAAAAATGACAAGAAACATGAACAATCACTAGGTGTGCTCTATGGATATGGTAATAGAACATTATATGCCCTATACTTTTGTACACACCCAATCCTTTATGGAAGATTGTGTGCCTATTTTTTTATGGATAAAAATTAAATTTATCATAAAACCTATTTATATGTGTTCTTTTTTTCATTTATTGGAAAATATCACTCAATGTTATAAGATTTGTAATTATATAATAATTATATTACATGATAGAGTTTTGGATATGTTCATGAAGTTTTCTCTACATTCAATTGGTTATATTATTAATTTAATATTAATTTTAATTTATTCAAAATTATACCTGATGGAGACTCAATGATGCTTGGATAGAATTATGATAAATTGAATTAATTAGATTAATTTTTTTTTGTGAATTATCTTATTTAAAGAATGTTTCGATATAGTTTATTAAAATATTGAAAATGTATTCATGTTTCTTTATACATGGATGATAATCAAATTATACTTTCACATCGTATCTGATTGGTTTCCTTTAATATATTTTTGTTAAATTATTATTGATTGCATGAAAGTTATCATGTCCTTTTAATTATGTAAGGGCCTACCTGACCATGATTTTTTTCATGTAAACCCACTTTATTCAGTCCATTTGATCCCCTCACCCGCATTTTAGTAAAAGACAATTTATGGATAAAGATCTATTTTGAAAGGGTAATTCCATCTTATGGTGCGTAGGAGAAACCAATTGAGGTTATATAGAGGATATAAGGTGGAATTCCATAACCTGAATGAAGCTGTGGTTCATGATTTTCTCCCATATGTTTGATAGTTATTTTATCATATTCTAGATAAAATAATAATTGCATAATATCATTATAATTCCAAATAGGTTTTATTGTTTCGTGTTGTTTGACTAATTATTTAGATTTCAAAATGTTGCACGATCACCTAATAATATAATTAATTAGCATGAAGCATTGAATAAAATAAAATTAGATTATGTATAAATGTTTTAACCGACATGGTTATTCATTTAAGTGAAATAAAAATAATATTAAAATGGAAGAAAAGTGATAAAATGTGATTTATTCATAAGGAGAAAGACCCTTAAATAAAATATTATGTCTGTATAGCCCTTTAGTACATGAGATAAAAATGTCTTCATAGATCAATGTTTTTTACTGATCTAATTTAGTGTTCATTGAATTATAATGAAACATTAATCTTGACGTTTTGGGTCGACTTAAATTGTTTTACATCAATGGACAACTTCTCAAAAAGTACATAGTGTTACTAAGAGGCATGTTATGGGAAGATAATTAAAATATGATATCTAGTTTTGGGTTTTCACTTAAAAGGATCAAAGATTTTTGAGTTAGTGTACTCAGAAATTAATTGCTACCAAAAACCATTCAAATATATTATTAGGCCCATGCCCAAGTTATGCTAAGGTGAATATGGATCCTTGCAATAATAATTTATAAGAAAAAATTTATTCAGAAAACCATGGTGAGGGTTATTTGGTTTGGAAAAATAATTGAAGAATAATTCAGTTTAATTAATTATAAATATATTAAAACGTTTTATTAATAAAAATAGGTACTAATATAATTCTCTTAATTTTCAGAAAATCAAAAATCAAACGTCTTTATCAATATAACTATGAGCAATACTAAATAAGGATAACCTTTTCACTAGAATGAACTAATATGAATTGTATAGGGGAATTCACATTATACTATTCCATTAATTGAAACCCTATATGTTGGGTACCCCACATCCCGATTCTCTTCATGATACTGTTGTGGAAGATATATATCTCTATCAAAAAACATAGGGATGATGCAATGGATATCTATTGTTTTATTTTACCCTCTATATACAATGATATTCCAAATAAATATAAGGATATAGATTTATATGTCATAAATTATATCCTTTTATATCATTGTCAATAGATAGAGATTTTATAGATATATGTGATCTCCAATTCACTGTTTATGTGAAGGATTAGAGAGATAACTAGAATTGGTGAAAATTTAGTTAATAATATTGGATAAATTGTTTGCCTCCATATCTTGTGTTTTATAATCCCTAATAATTTATTCATAGATATCATTCTGTCCTCACTGCCTAAAAATAGTTTCCTTTTTTATTTTGAATTAAAAAATAATAAATAGTTAGAAGACACTTTCTGAACATCATAGCCATAGTCTCCAAATTGATAATGACAAGGGAAAGAAAAACCCACAGTCATTTTGGTGAATTAGAGGAGGAGGAAGATGGAAATGGTTCTAAATACTCATTCTATGTCAAATGATCTACAACACCATCACAATTTGTATTTAATGAAAGGAAATGGTTTTGTTATGTTTTTATTGTGGTAAGAAGTGACAAAGGAAGAAGAATTCCACCACGAAAAACAAAGAAGGTTACGATTCAGGTGAATTTTTTATTTACTATTGTCCTTCCATATCTAAAACTTGGGTATTAGATACTACATGTGGATCTGAAATTTTAATCCATATAAATGAACCATGTAGATTTTATAAGATTACTAAAGATGATGTTTATTTATTAGATTCCAATAGAGTGAGGGTGGTTACTCTATCCCTTGGACACTACCATGATTTATTGATGAAATGATTTATTATCATTTTAAATAATTTTTATTATTTTCCTAGTATTAATAAGAACATTATATCTTTTACATTTATAGACATAGATGGAATTATTTTCATCTTGGGATATAAGGGCTACTACATCTATAAATATAGCATAGTTTATTGTATGAAAATTTTGAGTAACTATATTTATGGGTTAAATTATGAAATCCAAATATTATAAATTTATAAAGAAACAAATATAAATGACTGATATAATATCAAAATGTGAAATAAGCATTTTGTTCACATAAATAAAAGAATTTGGGAAATCCAAATCAATATGGTTACATTTAATATTTTAAGATTATGCCACTTGAAATATGTCACTCTTATTTACAAGGTATGATAACCAATCCACCATTTAGTGTTCATGGTAAAAGGTCCATAGAGCATATGTTTATGGTACACACAATTGTGTGTAGAAATTTTCAAGTAGAGTTTAGAGGTGTATTATCATACTTTATTAATTTTTTTTCATGACTTGAGAAGATATGGTTATATCTACATAATGAGGTATATATTTTATTAATTGGAAAAAATCAGAGAGTTCAAAAAATAAGATTAGAATAACATTATTAAGATAATATAGAAACAAAGATCAAATCAAGGAGGTTGAATATCATAACAGAGACAATATATGTCACACTTGAGTTCTAATTTTAATTAGTTATGGGTCGGGTCGGGGTTTGGGAGATTATATGTTTAAATTTTTTAGTTTTATTGAGAAAAATGCACATTTTGGGCATGGCGTCGTCTGACCCACAATCATAGCACTGTTGGGAGACCATACGGCGCAACCTGCCCGATATGCAGGTTAAATTAAAAAGTTAAATGAATAAAAAAATGAAGTTAAAATGAGTGTTAAAATATAATAATAATAAAAAGAAAAAAATAAATATATAAAATTTAACTCAAAGTATTGATAATATTTTCAGTGATATTATTATTATTATCATTATTAATATAAATATTTATGTTATTAAAATTTTTATTATCATTATTATCATCTAAATTATAATCATCATTATTTTTATTAAAAATAATATGAATATATTATTATTATAATTATAATTATAATTATTATTGTATTTATGTTATTATTATTATTATTATTATTATTATTATTCTTCTTCTTTAATCTAGTGTGTGGGTACTGCATGGATGGTGGAAGCCATATGGTCATCCTAGGTACATGCACAATTTTAGTATTCAAATCAATAGAAAAAAAATAAAGAAACTAAGTGAATTTTATCTAAAATACTGAAATTATTATTGTTGCAGATAACAAAACTATTATTATAAAAATTTATTATTTTTATTATTATCATATTTATTATTATGGTAATTATTATTATGAATGTTATTATTGTTATGGGTGTTCTTATTATTATTATTATTATTATTAATTTCATTACCTATTATTATTATTATTATTATTATTATTATTATTTTATTGATATATTATTATTATTCTTTATTTTCTTAATGAAAAAGGAAAAAAATGGAAAAACCTAATTCTATCACCCCCAATCCCACATGTTTTCACTCTTCCCTATACCCTTGTTCGATGCACCCACCCCACATGCACACCACCTCACCTTTGAACCACCTCACATGCGCACCCACCTCCAGCCAACCCGCTACTCCGGTGACACCCTTGCTTCCATCTACCCCTGCTAGTGCGACCTTCAGGCGCCACCCCCATTACTGACATGACCTCCCAGCGACATCCCAACTCTAGCTGGTGTGACCTCTGACATCCCTACTATCTGGACAACCTGCAAAATCTCGCCAACCTCACTTCCTTTCTACCGACCGAGTTTTCTTAATTCGTTTAAAAAAAATTACAAAAACCGTCCAGGTAATATATTTTTTAAAATGCACCCAAAAGGATGCATCCTGAATTTTACCTTTGCATTTTGGGTGCAAGGTGGCATCCGCAATACCGCCTTTTCACTATGGGTGAAAGGCGACATCCACGATGCTGACTTTCCCCAAAAGTTTTTTGGAAATTATTTATTTATTTTATTTTTTTGTTTAGTTTATATATATATATATATATATATATATATATATAAACAAAAACTTTCCATATAATTTATCGACTATTAATGATCCAGCGCTACAACCATTACAATAGTCTGGATTCTGAGAGAAACCCTCACCCATGGCTCCATTATATAAGAGGGATTTCCCTGAAAATCATTATGCATTTTTGATGTGGGATTCAAGTTCTCCCTTCACTACGCAGTACATTCTGCATTTCCTATTTGAGATTCTGTTTCAAGTATGTGAATTTGAAATACAATAAAATATAAACTATAAGACTAATATAAATGATAATTTAATCATTGATTAAACATATAATAAATAGTTGAAAACAAAAAAAATTTCTTCAAAAATGATAATGAAAAATAATCTATAACCTTTCAAAACAGCCTACTTGAAACATAAAATTGTTTCAAGTTTGTGAATTTGAAAGACTATAAAATATAAACTATAAAAAGAATGTTATTGAATCTTTAAAAATTGATTAAACATATAATTAATAGTTGAAAACAAAAGTAATTTTCAAAAAAATGTTGAGGAAACATAATTTATAATCTTTCAAAACCACTTACTTGAAACAAAAAAATTATTCAAATATGTGAATTTGAAAGACTATAAAATATAAAATATAGCACCAATATAAATAAAACATAAAAAAAATTGAATAAACGTATAAGAAATAATTCAAAACAAAAGTAATTTCTTAAAAAAATGTTTCCAGTACGTGACTTTGAGAGACCATAAAACATAAAATAGAAGAAAATTATAAATTAAACATTAAACATCAATTAAACATATAAGAAATTGTTGAAAACAAAAATCATTTCATGAAAAATTTTCATGAAAAATAATTTATAAGATTTCAAAAACGATAAATTGAAACTAAACAATGATTCAACTATGTGAATTCGAAAGACTATAAAATATAAAATATAACACCAATATAATTGAAACATAAAAAACATTTATTAAACATATAAGAAATTGTTGAAAACAAAAATCATTTCATGAAAAATGTTCAGGAAAAATAATTTATAAGTAGTAAGAATTCACCTTTTCATGATGCTTGTATACATTCTTAACTCGGATATATAGATAAAATCTCATTTTGATAGGACTGTTAATAATGAACTTGGATTTTTGACGTGATTGAATTTTTGTATCTATCCTCAAATCTAACTCTATAAATCAGGTTTTATTCTAGTAATATGATATATATTTTTTCATATTATTTGAGTTTTTATGCTTGAAACATGTGTTTATATCATATAGTATGTGCTATTTGTACTTTATTAAACATATGTTATGTTTTTACATATACAAAAACACTAATATTTTATAAACATGTATTATAAATATTAAAGGAACATATGTCAGTAATGTAATCATTATATATATATATATATAACATATTTGTTAACATGATATATTTAATGATAACTCTGGACATACTCTCCTATTTTCAAAGGGTGGTGACAAACTATAAAGTATTTCAGTTATTCTAAATAATGATTTTCTATAGAAATAAAAAAAAATCATGGATTAGTCTCATATGTAAATAAATAAACGACCACTATTATTAAAAAATCTAAATCAAAACACAATTTAAGTGTTTAAAATATGGTTGGATGGATGTTGGTGTTGAAGGGGTTGCTATTTACAGGAATGGGAATAGATGATCATTTCATATGGCATATCTTTCACCATACCCTTATGCGGCCAGATGTTGATATGGATATGGACATGGCGGGTGGAAGAATAGATTTCGTTGTCCCAAGAAAAGAGATACAACATGTTCTCATGCATCAAATATTTTAGATTTATGTGATACTAGAGACACCGTGCATTATATTTATGCGGGGTTGACTCCTATATGTTTAATCAATGTTTAAAGTTTCTTTTACATTGGCCTTATGGTTTATATTTTATAGTCTTTCAATGTCACGAACTTGAAACATTTTTAAGTTTCAAGTAGGTGGTTTTTAAAGATTATAAATTATTTTTCATGAACATTTTTAATGAAATGATTTTTTTTTCAATAATTTCTTATATGTTTAATCAATGTTTAATGTTTCGTTTATATTGGTATTATGGTTTATATTTTATAGTCTTTCAAAGTCACATACTTGATACATTTTTAAGCTTCAAGTAGGAGGTTTTGAAAGCTTATAAATTATTTTTCATGAAATTATTTTTGTTTTCAACAATTTTCGTATATTTTAATGATTGTTTAATTTTTCGTTTATGTTGGTCTTATGGTTTATATTTTATAGTCTTTCAAAGTCACGTACTTAAAACATTTTTAAGTTTCATGTAGGTGGTTTTGAAAGCTTATAAATTATTTTTCATTAACATTTTTCATGAAATGATTTTTGTTTTCAACAATTTCTTGTATTTTTAATCAATGTTTAGTGTTTCATTTATATTAGTCTTATGGTTTTTATTTTATAGTCTTTAAAATTCACGTACTTGAAAGATTTTTATGTATCAAGTAGGCAGTTTTGAAAATTCATAAATAATTTTTCATGAACATTTTTAATGAAATGATTTTTGTTTTCAACAATTTCTTATATGTTTAATCAATGTTTAACATTTAATTTTTATTGGTCTTCTATTTTATGTTTTATGGTCTTTCAAAGTCACGTACTTGAAACATTTTTTAGTTTCAAGTAGGTAGTTTTGAGAGCTTATAAATTATTTGTCATCAACATTTTTCATGAAATTCCTTTTATTTTCAAATATTTCATATATGTTTAATTAATGTTTTTTATGTTTCATTTATATTAGTATTATATTTTATATTTTATAGTCTTTCAAAATCATATACTTGAAATATTTTATAGTTTCAAGTAAGCAGCTGTGAAAGCTTATAAATTATTTTTCATGAAGATTTTTCATCAAATGATTTTTTTCAACAACTTATTATATGATTAATCAATGTTTAACGTTTCAGTTATATTTGTCTTCTATTTTATGTTTTATGGTCTTTCAAAGCCACATTCTTGAAACATTTTTTAGTTTCATGTAGGGGGTTTTGAAAGATTATAAATTAATTTTCATCAAAATTTTTTCAGAAATTTATTTTTGTTTTGATTTATTTATTATATGTTTAATCAATGTTTTTTATGTTTAATTTATATTGGTGTTATATTCTATATTTTATAGTCTTCCAAATTCACGTACTTGAAAAACAATTCAGTTTCAAGTAAGCGGTTTCGAAAGCTTATAAATTACTTTTCATCAACATTTTTTTGGAAATTACTTTTGTTTTCAACTATTTATTATCTGTTTAATCAATTTTTAATGTTTCAATTATATTCTTTTTATAGTTTATATTTTATAGTCTTTCAAATTGACGTACTTGAAACAATTTTAAGATTCAAGTAGGCAGTTTTGAAAGGTTATAGAATATTTTTCATCATCATTTTTGAGGAAATTATTTTTTTTCAATTATTTATTATATGATTAATCAATGTTTAAAATTTCATTTATATTGGTCTTATAGTTAATATATTATTGTATTTCAAAGTCACGTATTTGAAACAGAATCTCACATCGAAAATACAGAATGTACTGTGCAGGAAAGGAAAACCTGAATCCCAGATCGAAAATGTAGACTGATTTTCAGGGCAATCCTTCTTATAAAAGGGACGCCTTGGTGAGGGTTTCTATCAGAATATAGACTTCTGTAATGGCTGTAGCGCTGGATCTTTAATAGTAGAGAAATTCTGCTGAAATTTTTTGTTTTTTATATATATATATATAAACAAAAAAATAAAAATAATTTTTTTTTAAAAAAAAATTTAGGGGAAAGGCAGCATCGCAGATGTCGCCTTTCACCCACAGTGCAAAGGAGGCATCGAGAATGGTTCCTTGCACCTGAAATGCAATGGCGGCATCCGGGATGCCGCCTTTTGGGTGGATTTAAAAAAAACAAACCTGGACTGTTTTTGTATTTTTTTTAAAAACGGATTAAAAAAAAAACTCTTATCGACCCATCAACTCTGGTCGACTATTCACAGTGCAACCCAACCCCTCTCCAGAGGATGTCTCTGGTGCACCGCCCCAAATGTCTAGGATTTCAATGAACCCCCTTATCGGTTCAGCTCCCTTTTAAGTGGATGTGACCTTACTAGTGCCCCTCTCCTCCGTTAGCAGCTTCCCCTTTAGTAGCTTTCTCTTACTCCTTTGGTTATAAGATTCTTCCTCTCTATGGGATTAATTTTTATAGGTAAATATTATTTTTTTGTGTTCTATCTTGTTGTGTTAGTTTTGTTTCAAATTCTCGCAGGATACATTGAGGTGTGAACATTTTTCTGCACCAGTTTCTGGGAGTTCATTATCCATTGATGTAAGAACCCATTGCATATTCCCTTTAAATTTAGGTTTTCTTTTATTTCATGATGTCTTCACCTCCTATTTGAGTATGTTAAAGTGATTTTGAGTCTATGATAATTGTTGTAGGGGGCTGGGAAGATTCTGAGGATGCGCATGCATGTACCCAGGTATTAATATATATATATATATATATATATAGATCCCATGTACGTGTTCCATCCTGTCATGGGGAACAAGTACATTAGGTTAAGGGATATATATATATATATATATATATGTTTGTATGAAGGTATGTGCGGGCATGAGCAGGACTGGGTATGAGTGGTCACTACCAATTCTGTCATGTTCAGAGTCTTGAATTAATTACACCCCGAGGTAGGTCCCCATTTCATACTACCTCTAAATTTGGTCTATATTTTTTCTTTATTTTTTAATCCTCTATAATTGTTTAATATGAATTTACTATTGTTATAAAAATTATATCATTTAAAATTAGTTGGTCTCTCCCTTGTTGTGTTCTTGTTTAGAATGGTTGGAATGGGTTTTCTATGCCTAGTGCTATCAAATAGCCCGGTTGGTACTTTTAAGTTGTTGATGATTTTTGAAGGCACGAATTGGTTTTCTAAATACATCTATAATCTTAAAAACGGTGATTTAAAAAAAATTTCAAACACTATTTACAGCCTCTTAATACCCTTAATTAGTTTATTATAGTGTTTTTTATATTTTTATGATATGTTTAGAAATAGGTTTTGAAATTATTCTTTTCTTATTCTAATGTGATGTTATACCAAATGTGATTGACAAAATGTTTTGTTTGAAATTATGATTTGTTTTTGAATTTAGTAAATGATGTTTTAGTTATATATATATATATATATATATGAAATTGTAAAATACAAGTGCCCCTTTGGCCTTTGTAAATATATTTTAACCATAAATGGTGATTTGTAATGATTAATGGGTATAAAAGGGTATGTTTGGTTTGGAAAATGGTTTGATATGGTTACTTCAAAAAAAGGATTCTTCAAATTAAAATTTGGGAATTCCTGTTTGGAATTTTGGAATGGTCATTTGGAAAACCCATCTTATATTAGGTCACTTTCCTTCTTTGTTGATCATGATACATAAGTGTCATCAGTATGGGACCTCCCTTGAGAAATAATTATTTTATGGAAAGTGACTACCCTTGGGCTGGCTGGGGTGGTATTAGTTTTTGTGTTGTGTTTTAATAAATCTTTGTTTGTATTGCTTCATGAATTTTTTGGCACACCCCTTTGCGAACATAACATGAGAACCTATAATAGAAAATAGGATTACTGAGAAAGTTTTCTGCACTATTCTAGGTTATTGTAATTTCTAGTGGCCCATAGAAGGTGGTAAATAGTTTATTTCTATGGGATTGGGTCCCTTGACTAGGCCAGGTAGGGCAACAGTTGGGTGTTAGGGCATTGTGACATCATTTAGTATCGCATGCCTTCAGGATGAATCACATGTATAGCGTGTTCTAGTTCTCCTCTTAGTTCCTAGGTCTTTCCGTGTTCATTCTATACTCATATGGTTATTGGAATTTCCCTCTTATATAGGATCATATCCCTTGTATTTGGTTTTTGGAATTTTCTTGTGAAATAGTGAGGGTGTGGAATTATCTAAAAAGGTTTCTAAGAAAACTATTTTAAATGAAAACAACTTTTCCCTTGTTTTCAATTTTATAAAAGAAGAACAATTTTTTGGATACCTTTTCCCTTTTTCCACCTTGTTTTAATATCATGGGGGAAATGAATTATAATTGTTGTTCTAAAATGAAAATTGTGGAAACCTGTGTTTATATTTTGTAGTTCAGACCTGAAAATCAATGTTTCTTTATTTAAATATTGTTTATTAGGAATAGAGTTAGTCTGGCCTACCTACATAGTTTTAATACTTGTCCTCATAATATTTTGTTTTTTTAGTTTATTCTACATGTTTTTTCTCATGTTCGATCACATTGGGTCCAGTCTTGGGATTAGATAATTACCCATAGGGTCATGTAGATCTTTAGTGGTCATCATGTTTGATTAGTTTTTTAGTTATTTATTGTTGTTTGGTTTGGTTTATTTTCGTATGGTATGATTTTATTTATTTCCTCATCTTTTGTTTATTTATATTGGGATAAATTGTTTAATCTTTATACTATGTTGTTTCCCGACACAAGTTGCTATCCCGTGGGGATCAAGAACAAGATTTGGGTCGTGCCACAGCTCGACTTATGTGACATGTTTAGGGATGACCAGGGTTGGATCATGCCAAAATGGTATCAAAGGAGTTATACACTTTAGTGGAACATTCTTAATAGAGATCCCATTGTTATTTAGGGTTTTCATGGTTGAAAGAGTAAGATTTTCAGGCTCGTGTTGTAGAAATGGGAAGGACGTCATGAACCCTTGCTCTTTTAGAAACCTCAAGTTATCAGAGGATGTTCAGGTATGTTAGTGTCTTTTGGTTCCAATGATTTTCTTGGTGTTGAGGAATAAAATGGGAGTTAGGAAGTGTCCACCATGAGCTTCATGGCCTGGAAATCCATCTGGAGCTGGGAAAATTACCCTAGAATGCATTCTATGATGGTGTCATGATTGACATATAGTCACCCACAATATGTCTGAGTTACCCACAGACACTAGTTTCCTCCCTATGTGAATTGTTTGGGTTATTCCTAGATTCTGTAAATTGTTTTGAAAAGCTCTCTTTGGAGTGGTGAAAAGATGAATTTAAAATGTTGATGACATTATTTTGGCTGATGGACTAACGGTGTTGAGTCCTTGGCTTCTTCTCATTAGATAGAGTGCTCCCCCTTGATGAATCAATATATGCTTAGAATGTGGTCATGGGTTACCTCCCCAATGTAAAACACTCCATTTGATCAACCTAAGGAAATAATTTTTGAGTTTTAGAAGATAAATATAACTATTTAAAGGATGAATTAACCCGTTTATTGGAATAGTGAGCGGTTTTGGCTCTGTCTATGATGTATTCTTATTACTGTGATGATTTCAATTGTGGCTTCGTGTAGAGCTATATGAAGGGGTTATGATTAGGGATTATTAGTTCCTGATTGTGAGGAATTTTATTCTTCCATCATCAGTGCTCCATCCTTAGAACTCAAAGTGAAGCTAGAATGTAGTTAATAATCCTGATAAATTAATGAGTTTGGATAAGTTCTTTCCTTTACTAATGTGGTGAGTTAGTTCATTTTTTCTTATGTCATTTTATGATCACTGTTAAAATATTCTCATCGAAAGGAGCATGGTGGACTTACCCCTCACAAAGTTTATGTGGTCACCCCTTTCGGGATATAAGTATCTAGTCAGTGTTCTAGGTGGACCGCATAAGTGAATCAGCTGTGGTCTTGGATTTTATTCGACTGCTGGAGAAGAGTGGTGGGTGGTGTTTTCTATGGTTTTAGTGGTCAAATCATTGGACCCATTATCTACTCTCCTTGTGTGGAGAAGGATTGTTTTCTCTGTGATGGAATTTGTGAATCAGTTATTGGACACTCTATTCTGGAATGGGTAGTTTAGATTCCCTTTATGTGTCCTTCTTAACAGCTGTCCTTATTAGATGGGGTAAGTCATGGTGGGAGAGTGTTGTTTGGAATGTGTGAGAAATTCCTAGTCCTAATTCAGGTTGAAGTTTTTTTTATGAATTCATAGTTGGTCCTTAATGGGGGGGGAGACCCATCACCAATCTTGTGGAAATCATTATTTGCATGTTTTTTATGGTGGGGAGTCTTGTTCGGGCCTCCCCATGTCAGTATCAGTTTGGTGGGGGATGGTATCATGCAGAACCACCTAATTATAAGTTCTTATTTGAGTAAAGTTTGGGATGGGTGTGTCTTAAGAGGTTTTGTGTAGTAAGGTTTTAAATATATTCTCCATATATGGGTTATTCCATTTGGTTGTTTCAGGTGAAGGGTTCAGTTCGAATTGATGATGTTTTGGGTGTATGTATTTTATATTCAGTCGGGGAATTGTGAAATTTATATGTTTGTTGGACTGATTGACTAGGGATTTTTATTCTTTTAGGGGCGGGTGACACTTACTATGGATTTGTTTCTGTCTCCTGAGTTCATTTGGATAGTGTTTCTCTCATTGGTGGTGTTTTATGACCTCTTTATTTATTATCCTTTGGTGTTCTCCTTGAAATGTAAAGGATCATTGGTTTCTGTTTTGGGGTTCAGCCTTATTATAGATTTCCAGGGGTGGAAAGAATTATGGTGGTGATATTTTTCAGACCGAGGTTTTAATCTTCCATGGTTCCTGCTCAGGTTAGGGTTTGAGTGAGTCCACATTTAAAATTTTTAGATCTATTGAGAAAAATGCGTGTTTTGGGTTTGGAGGCATCTGAGGTACGAGAAGAGGATGGTTGGGAGACCATGTAGTGCAGCCTTACCTGTGTGCAGGATAAATTAAAAATTTATATAAATAATAAAATTATGTTAAAATGAGTGTTAAAAGAATAAAAAAATTTATAAATAAAAAAATAAAGAAATAAAAGAGAACTTAAATTATTGATAATATTATCAATGAGATTATTATTATTATCATTATTGATATTGATAATTATATTATTTTTATTCATTATTATCATCTAAATTGTCATCATCATTATTTTTATTAAAATTAAAGTAAATATATTATTGTAATTATTCTGGACATAATGTTATTAATAACTAAATAATAATAATTATTATTATAATTATTTATCCAGGTGAACAGGTATCGCACGATTAGAAGAAGCTATGCAGTCAACCTGGGTACCTGTGGTATTTTGGTATTCAAATCAATAGAAATAAAATAAATCAAATGAGAGAATTTTAATAAAAATAATGATATTTTATTGTTTCAGATAATAATACTATTATTATCAAAAATTTATTATTAATATTATTGATATCGTAATAATTATTATGATAGTTATTATTAATATGTGTGTTCGTATAATTTTTATTATGAAGGTAATTGGTTATTATTATTATTATTATTTTATTGATATATGATTATTATAATTTTTTTTAGTTTATAATGAAATGGAAGAAAATGGGAAACCCTACTTCTACCCCATAATCCCACAAATTTTTCCTCTTCTCCATACCCTTGATCGGCCTACCCACCTCACCTACGCACCACCTCACTGGTGCACCCACCTCCAACAATCTCTCTCCTTAGGTTACCCCATTTCCACTATTCCCCTCACTACTGGAAAACTAACCTTTACCAACGGTTTGGAACCGTTGGTATAGGCCTCCAAACCGTTGGTATAGCCTATACCAACGGTTTGGAGAACCGTAGCCAAGTAAGCCGTTGGGATAGGTCTATACCAACGGTTTTCAAAAAACCGTTGGTATAGACCTATACCAACGGTTTTGGAAACCGTTGGTATAGGTAATATGAAATCTATACCAACGGTAATGGAACCGTTGGTATATAAATTCCAAAAAATAAATCATCCGCTGGGATTTGATCCCAGGACCCCTCGTTTATAATCGAACGACTTAACCACTAACCTAACATCACTTTGTAAAAATAATTTCATAAATATATATATGTATTATCATAATTATTTAAAATTTTTATTTATATAATGTTCTTGGTCAGAAGGCCTGGAAAAAAATTAAAGAATCTATCCCAACGGTTTTCCAAACCGTTGGGATAGCCCTTTCCCAACGGTTTTCCAAACCGTTGGGATAGGTTTGGGTGGGTAAAACTTTTGTTGGACGGAGGTTGAAATTTTCCCCTCTCTTTCCCAACGGTTTTGGTGGACCGTTGGGAAAGAGGACCCTTTCCCAACGGTTTTGATGAACCGTTGGGAAAGGGGAGGGAAAGAGGACCTTTCCCAACGGTTCACCAAAACCGTTGGGAAAGGGGAGGGAAAGAGGACCCTTTCCCAACGGTTTTGGTGAACCGTTGGGAAAGAGGACCCTTTCCCAACGGTTTTAGTGAACCGTTGGGAAAGGGGAGGGAAAAGGGACCCTTTCCCAACGGTTTTGGTGAACCGTTGGGAAAGGGTAGCTATACCAACGGTTTTTACAAACCGTTGGTATAGAAGTGTTGGGAAAGATCATCTTTCTAGTAGTGACTTACCAGTGTGACCATTCCCCCCCTCTACTGGCACGACCAGCCGGCTCTGTCACCTCTCCAGCCGGCATGACCTCCGACCCCCTCTTCTCCATTCGACTTGCGACCTATGACAGACCTATCTTCCTTGATAAAGACCCATAAAATTTAGATGGTTTCCCACTGCATGACCCAACCTCTCTCTACTAGCTGTCTCAATTGTGCATCCCCTGCTTTCTGGGATTCTGATGAACCCCCTTTCCGTTGCGTCTCCATCTCCATCTGCTACGACCTTAGCGGTGCCCCTCTCATCCACTGGTTGATTCATATTTTGTAGTTTTCCCTTACTCCTTTGGGTTTGAGGTTCTTCTATTGTAAGGTTTTAATTTTTTAGGGTTAAATACTATGTTTTTGTGTTCTATCCTATCACGTTATGTTGGTTTCAACTTCCAGTGGGTGCGACTGAGGTGGAAATTGGATTTCACATCAGTTTTTGTGAGTTTTTCATCAATTGAGGTTGGAAAACATTGCATATTCCCTTTAAATATATGTTCACATTGATTTCTTGATGTTCTCACATCATATTTGAGTATCTTAAGGTGATTTTGAGTCCCTGATAATTATTGTAGTGGGATTAGAATGTTCATAAGACACACACACGTTCCTAGGTATGAATATATATATATATCCCATGTACATGTTCCCTCATGGTGTGGGGAACACATTCATTGTGTAAAGGGATATATATATATTTTGTATGAATGAAATATTGTGCATGCACATGTGGGACCAAGTATGACTGGTCACTGCCAATTCTTTCAAGTGTTGGGTATTAAATTTATTCCACCTTGAGGTAGGTCCCCATTACACACTTCTATTAAATTACGTCTACATTGTTTTCATGAGTTTTTCATCCTATTTAATTGTTAAATATGAATTTACTATCATTAGAATAATTATATCATATTAAATTAGTTGGTTTTCCCCTTGTTGTGTATTTGTTTAGAATGGTTGGAATGGTTTTCTCATGACTAGCATTGTTAAATAGCCCAATTGGCACTTTTAAGTGGTTTATGATTTTTTAAGGATAGATGTGGTTTTATAAAGGCATATATAATCATCAAAATAGTGATTTTAGTTTTAAATTAATACTCATGGACAATTCATAGACACTTAATACACTTAATTTTTTGATTATGGAATTTTTTATATTTTCAGAATATGTTAGAAAATAGTTTTTGTAATGAATTTTTATTATACCCCTATGAAATTATACCTAATATGTTTGATAAAATTTTATGTTTGAAATTATGGTTTATTTAGTATTTTTAACGGATCTTTTAGTTATATATATATATATATGAAATTATAACATACAAGTTCCCCTTTGACCTTTTTAAAAATGTTTTAAACATAAATGGTTGGTTTTAATGAATACTTTTTTTATAAGGGAGAGTTGGCTTTGAAAATGGTATGGTAGGTTTACTTTATTAAAAGGAATATTCTAATGAAAATGTCTCATGGCCTGTTTAGAATTCTGGAATGGTTGTTTGGAAAACCTCTATTGGGTTAGTTCACTTTCTTTATTGGTTGATCATGAGATAGGAGGGCCTTCAGTATGGGACCTCCCTAGAAGAATAATTATTTTAAGGAAAGGGACTACCCTTGGGGTGGACGGCTGGTGTCAGTTTGTGTGTTGTGTATTATGAAATATGTGTATGGTTTTTTGGATGAATTGTTTGGCACACAAAATTTGTGAACATAACATGAGAACCTTGCATAGAAAAGAGGATTAGTGAGAATGTTTGAAACACAATTCTAGGTTATTATAATAGCTAGTGGACCATAGTAGGTTGTACTTAGGTTATTGCTATGGGATCGGGCCCCTTAGCTATTCCTAGTAGGGAAATGGTCGAGAGTTAAGGCATTATGACATCATTGAGTAGGGAATGTCTTTAAGATGAGTCACACATATAGTATGGTATGGTTTTCCTCAAAGTTACTAGGTCTTCCTATATTCCTCTGATACTCGTATAGTTAGTTCCCTTTCCTTCATGTGTAGGATCATATCTATTGTATTTGGTTTCAGTGTTTTCTTGTGAAATACTTAGTGTGTGTCATTATTTAAAAAGGTTTCTAAGAAAAATGTTTTTAATGAACAAGAACTATTACATTCATTTCACCTTTATGAAAGATAAATTCTTATTTGGTTTCCTTTCCCCATTCTTCCCCCTTATGTTAAAATTATGAGGGTAATAAATTATGATGTTTGTTTTAAAATAAATGTTTTGGAAAACATATGTTTATATTTTGTAGTTCAAACATGAAAATAAATGTTTCCTTATTTAATGATTGTGCATTTGGAATAAAGTTAGTTGGGACTACCTAATTTTTTTTAATACTCACACCCATAGTGTATTCTTGTTGTTAGTTTTGGATGCAAGTTCTGGCTTGGGTTTGATGTATTTGATAAATGTTGAGTCTTGGAATAGGATAATGACCAATAGGGTCACATGTTTCTTTATTGTTCATCGGTTTTGATTACATTTTTAGTTCTTTCTTATCGTTTTGTTTAGTTTATTTACATTTGGGTGCTCTTTTATTATTTCCCCTTCTTTTGTTTATTTATATTGAGATAAATTGTTCACTCTTCATACTTTGTTGATGGATGTCACTAGTTTTCAGCCCATGGGGGTTTGGAATGCCTTTCGATCCATTCTAGATATTGTCTTGTGTGACTCTCTTAGGTTTAACCCAGGTTGGTTCATGACTTTATTGACTTTATATAGAGGTATGATGTTTTTTCAACACATTCCACCTTATACAATGTAGTTGAATAGTTTTAATGAAATATGGAACCTCACATTGTTGCACATGGTAAGGTTTATAATGAGTCACACAAGCCATGAATTATCCTTATAGAGATATATGTTATATATTGCATCATAATTACTAAAACGAGTAGCAACTACATTGGAAAATTGTATTCAATTCATCCTATGGATTAGAATGTAACTAATTTCTTCACATGGTCATGCATGGGGTTAAGATACCTTTCTTCAGGCTATCATATGAAAAAAATTAGAACCCTGTGGAATGAAACGAGGCATTCAATTTTAGTTTAGAGGTAGGAAATCCTCTAGGGGATTATGGGAGAATCATTGACTTGGAATAAGTTAATGCCCAATATACACAAATTTTGGAACAATAACATATTCCCCAAATCCCCAAGGATGATGTTGTATTGGATAGATCTTTATTCAAGAGAAATAGAGAGATTTGGTTTTCCATTTTTCAGTCAAGGAAACACATTATTGGTTGAACGTAATTATTCTATATCCTAAAATAAGGTTGAAAGGATTATGGAATATACATCATGGAACAAATACCAGAAGTCTAACATGGAATCCATGTAGGAAAACCATGTTTTCCTTCTGATTGATCCTCCAATCCATCAAATTATTATTAGTTATAAATGGGTATTCAAGAGAAAGCTATATATAGATTGTAATTTAAATACCTATTAGACACCTCTAGTGGATACAATGTTTAGACAATGTCCGGTAATTGAATGAAATAAAATAATTTGCCCAGTTTCCATGATATAATCCATTATAATTTTTCTTATCATAGTTTGTTACCACGACTAGAAGATTTGGAAATATATGTCAAAACTAATATCTTTAATTGGAACCTTCAATGTGATGTGTATATAACACACCCATAAGGGTTTTTGACTCCCATAACTACAAAAATGATATGTAAGTATTAAAAACCTATTTATGGATTAAAGAATGCATCCAAGTAATATAATATTCAATTCGATGAATCCATAAAGTAATTTTCATTCATTAAGAATAAATACAAGCCATGTGTTTACAAATGGTCTTGGGGAGTACAATAATATTCATAGTAGTATATGTTGATGAAAATTTACTAATATGAAATGATTTACTTTCACCACAAGAGGTTATTTCATGGTTTATAATGTTCTCATAAATAAATGAATTAGTGAAAGCATTCAAAATTCTTGGGATCAAGATCTTGCGTGATAAATTTAAGAATGTCCTTTGACTATTTCATGATATATACATTGTCCAAATACTTAAGATGAATAATATAAAAAAATATATGGGGGGATTAGTTCCATTTTCAAATGGTACTTAACATTCTAAGAAATTGTGTCCCAAAAAACACGATGAAAGAAAAAGAGTGAGTAAGATCCTATATTCATTTATGATAAGATATATCATTTATTCCATGTTATGTATAAGCCTTTATGTTTCCTATGATTTGACCATACTAAGAATATATCATGAATATTCAGGGGAATAACATTGAACTTTTGGTAAGGATATCCTTATGTATATAAGGTGAACTAAAGATATATTATCAATGTATAGATGAGATGAATAAATAGTCATTTGGGGTTTTATATATAGAAGTTTTTAGAATGAGTGGACATATGAATTAATAGTAAGGATTTATCTATTGTCTCAATGGAGGAGCTGTGAGTAAGAAGAGTAAAAAGATTCCAATTTTTTCCATATTTTTAGTAGAGTCAATGTGTATGAAATTTTTTTTATAGCCAAATATGAGGTTTGGACCCACAAAACATCATATGATCATGATGTGTTATATTGTAGTAAATAAAATATCATAGTTTACTATGATAACACTATAGAAAATACCATTTCCAAGGACCCAAGGTATCTTATAATGAAAAAGAACATATGTTAAATGTTTCATCTCTTGATGGATTTTATTCACAATGATGAAATTGTGGAGAGAGAAGTAGTTTTTGAAAAAAGTGTGTATAACCAATTGAACAAGGATTTACATTAGCTGAGGATGAGAATCATGTGATAGCCAGTGATCTACCGACAGTTGTTAGTTGGCTCTAGTGCATGTTGGTGTCTATTGAAGGTGGTTCCCTATAATTGATTTTCATAGTAACTAATTAAATTTCATTCATTTTTAATGATGTTTAATTATCGAATAATTATTGTTCCACATCATGATGTTTTTTGTTGATATTTTACAATGAATAAATTTCATATTGATAGGTCATAGCATTTACCTAATATATGGAGAACCTAGTGGTTCCAAAAAATCATTCACCAATAATGTTATAAGGTGAGATGATATTTTATGATGGAACAAAGATGATAATCTATCAAGGGTTTTGGATCATAATTATTTGAATCACTTTATCATGGTATCCTTCAATAGTAATCTCACAGATTTGATATTATTAGAACACACCCATCATAATGAAATATATATTTCCATAGGTCATTTGATATTCCTTTATAATGGAGTTATTATTGGTCCTTTGAATTTTTTATTTTTGTTAATGGATATCCTACCCCATATATATTGATTTATTAATGAAAAATTGATGGCATATCCTTACAGTGAGGTTGGAAATGTTGGGTGTGTAACAAGTTATATTTCATTAACAGATAATGTGAGAATGTATTTATCCCCTTTATATGTTGATGGAAGTTGATATCTCATTCATCTAGATGGGAATGGAACTTCGAGAAAAATTGATGGCTATATAGTTCAGTGGAAGGGTTAATTTATAAAAATTCAAAAGTAAAGATATCAAGAATATAGTTTGATCTCACCTACATGAAACATTATTTATTTGGTACATCGTGGTAATTGATTATATAACATGACATTTTCTCATTGGAGGTTGCATTTCATCGCAACATAATATTATTTTTTAATGTGATCCTTAGAGTGTTTCTAGATGATAATCATTTAATTTAGGATATTATTCCAAATGAAAATGAAAAATTTTCCTAGAGGGGCACATACTGAGTGTATCTTCAAGCTCAGTTATATTCCATTAATGAATTTAATAAGTTATAGAAAATATTATTTATTCAGGTTTGGTGGATTAACATAATATAATAAAAAGTTATTCCAAATAGATATTGAGTAAAATAATAATAATAAATATTTTTTTTGATGTTTGGTTGATATAATATTTATTATACTTCTGATAAAATTCTGCAGTGACATTCATTTATTAAATAGTCATTTTTTAAGAATTGTTAGATGTTAACTTAGGAATGAGGGCCGAGCATAATAGTTTGGTTAGAAAAGGTATAAAAGATATTTATTAATATTTTTAATTTGTAACACATGTCATGTGATTAATAATAATAAACATTTTATTATTGGACTTGGGTAAACTAAGAATTTTTATGTAGGTAAAGGGATTTTGTGAGATATGAAAACCGTAAACCTAGCATAATAAATATCTCATTGTAACTCTTTATTAAAATCCCTTTGGGTGCGCAAAATATATAGAGAGAGAATCTCGAAAGCACATTATAGGGATTTATATAACACTCTCTCTTCCAAATTTCTCATTCCATTGATAGATCATCAAGGGTTCCTCCTACTTCGAGAAGAATACATATTCTTTCATACATGAACAATCCATGTGATTAGGAATGGTTGTGCTAGCACCTAAAGATTCTACAATGATCTTCAAATATTTTGGTTCATGTTTGGATCACATCTAGATGGATTCTGAACTTGGATACTACAATGAAACAAAGGAATTAAAATATATAGAAAACCAGATAAATAATGAAATATGAATTAGAATTTGGGGTAATTCATAATCTATTCATAAATTAATTTTAAATTACGTGGGATAATACACCACTTTTGGTTCATATATATTAATCTAGTCAAGAAATATATTGTTTTTATTGGTCATGAACATTTAATATTTTAATGAAAATATTAAATGTAAATTAATAAAAAAACTGATTTGGTCAAATCACTATATGATTATTATAATCCACCTAAAACTGTCACAAGTTTCATTCCATATATTAGGAACTCGACACCCATTTGATATTTGAGTTGAATTTTTTATATTATCCACTCAATGAGAATTTTATTTGTGACCTGTATGCCATACTTGAGTCTTCAACCATGTAATTTGTACTCATTATTCCTTGAGGTTGTCAAGAGATAGATTCACTATCCCAATGGTTTGTTTGGTCACTTCTGAAAACATATCGTTATATTTTCAGCATAGAGCTGATGTAAGTATGTGGGTTTATGGTAGCTTTTTTACTACATGAACACTCAGTTTAGGATTGTATATCTATTTTTGGTTATGAATTTATTATTATTATTTCAAACTTTTTTTATACTTGATAACACTAGTTTAATGATACATTGGTGATATCATACCAATTCAAAGACTCACACCACACTTGGAAATTTCAATGCACTTGTAGATTTCATGAATATAGATCTAAAGGAGGGAAAGGGTCCAATGGAGTATGGTTGTGCAGAGGATCATGGAGATTGTAGTGGACTATAATAGATTCTGGAGGTCCTCAATTTTTCATTATTTTTTATCTGCTACTTATTATAGTAGAAAACATGCCACTTTGGGTGTTTCTTATTATTGTATGACATGTATGCTAATATATAGTTCCCCCATGATAATTATGGTTATTTATTATATTTTTATCATTTATTATTCATCATATGACATGATAATGATGGTATCATATCCCCACTGAAGGTCTTACACCATCATAGCTATTTAAAAACCTCATTCATATATAGAGGTGTGCATGAGGTATTATGGAATTCAAGCTCAAACCTAGTGGTTCCTATCACAGAGTCACAAAACGGTATCAAAACATATGCATTTCAAACATATTTCTACGGATTTACTTGATTTAGTATACGATAGCCAAATAGATATGAAAATTGAGACTCAGGTAGGGGAAATATGAAATTGTTTCACTAGTACTGTAGAGTGGACATCTGAGATTCCAGAAAGTGGGGGAAATTTTATTTTAATGTTACCATTGATTAAATTCACCTGGGTGATGTACATGATATTGATATTTTATTTATGATATTTAGGGCGTGTTTATGTATCATGACTATAGATTTTGGTTCACAAGAAATATATATAATTATTATGATGCATAAAAGTTATTTTAATAAATTTAAGGATTTATACTAGATGTTCATGATATTTTCATTATTGCAGAATATATTAGTATTTTGATGAAGTTGTGACATATCTTTAACTGCATTAATTAGTTAAAATAAGTATGTTGTTGTGTTAGTATGTATAGTATGACAATGGCTAATGCACATGGATGACACGTTGGTTAATTCTTGGATGTGTATACCATCGGTTGAAGGTATAAAACTAGGAGAACATTGTATGATCCTATAGAAAAGATAATGGATAATTATATTCCAAATATTATATATGTTTGAGAGATTTTACATTAAAGAAAAGAGAGTGGGAAACTAATATTTGTGTTGTGTGGCATGATTTGTTTGAATACAACTACTAAAGATACTTCTTGTGGATGAGAATTTATTATATGTGGAGAATTGTAGTATTCTCAATTTTGACTGATCTTTTACCTCTATTTCGTTAGAAATGGTCTTATATTTTTATTTAAAAACTTATTTATTTAATTATTTTGTTTTTTTGGACTTGTGAAAGGGTAAAAGTCTTGGAATGTCAGTGGATTAGTTTCTGGTTTTTATCACATTAGAAAATAATAAGCCTTATTTTTCAAGTTAGGCATTGAGTTAGTGCAGTATTTCGAGTCCTGTAGAGCCTCATTATTGATATAATAAATATAATAAATATATTATATCACACACACATGGTTTTTATAAAATAATGTAATATCTCTCGATAATGTCTTGGATGATAAATTCAAGACTACCATTATATTAAAAATGTTTCTTTACCCATGGTGTAACAAACCCATTGTGTGTGTATAGTTTTTTGTAATCTCTCACATAAGGGTAAATATATTATTTCACAGGTCATGAATATTCCAAATTAATGAAATATCTCACAACCATTCTTTGTTATTTGAAATTTTAAACTTAAAATAAATCCAAAAAATTGGTTTTCCTTATGCACGACATAACCTTTTTTCTTGTTAGGTACATAGTTAATTAACTAGTGTAATTTGTACCTATTATTTGATTAAGATTTTTTATAAAGGATGAATAGATATTAAAAAACCAAATTTAGAGAATTATTAAATTAATTAAATGATAAGTCAAATTTGTAATTAAAAATTTTATCGGAGGTTGAAAAAATAACAATTGTATTGTAATAAATATTTATGTAGATGAAATAAAATGTAAATGTACATGGGTAATTAATTTTTTTTTATTTCCATAATTTATGAGGATGTTTCTCAATAGATGAATATTTATTAGAAGGATAATAAAAAATTGTAATATTATTACTTGTTCTAAATAAATTACTTTCTTTGTTTAATAAAATTTATTTATTATTATCAGTATGTAACGAAAGATTATTCTGAAATATTTATGGTGGTAATGATGAAATAAATTTAATAATAATAATTTTTTTTGTTTTTTTATTAATTTGGAAAAATAATATTATTTTTGGTAAATTAAGATATATATATATATATATATATTGATAAATATGTATGTGTGCTTGAATGTGTATAAATGTATATAAAATTGTAAATTAAAATATATTGTGTATTTATATGTGTTAAATAAATAAATAAATAAATATATATAATTACTGGTGTTTGTATATAATGTGTATATACATAGGTTATATATATAAGATATTATAGATATATATATTTTTGAAGATGTATATAAATATACGTGGGTGTGTAAATAAATAAATAAATATATATATATATATTGTGTATCAATATATTTATATATATGATTGAAATTAATTATATATTTATTTAATGATTAAATTTATTTAAAAGGGGTATGTGTGTGGAGATACATATAAATGAAAGAAGAAAATTAATATGGTAGATGGAGGATAATAAAATGATATAAATATAAAAGAAATAACACAAAGATAGATAAAATATTTAATTGATGGAATATATGAGACTTGGGCATGAAATTTATATTCTAGGAAGAATTTAATGGATAATATGTGTAAGGAACATGGAGAAAGGGTAACTTAATAATTTATTAATAAAAGAATAAATACATAAAAGGGAAATATAGAGGCACCTACATGGGAATTATCTTCATCCCTCATGTCTATCTACCATTGTCCCACATCTCTCTCTTCGATCGATATACCTTATTTTTTATTTTATTTTATTATTACTCAAACTATATATTTTTTATATCTTCTTCATTACCAATTTTATAGGTTCCCCATCGATGGCATGTGGTTTATCTCGATGTAATGACAATAAATCCTATGTATTTTTCAAGGGAAAAGTTATTTTATTTAGATATAATATAATCATTTGGATCACATTTTTCTATAATGGTGAAGATCCTAAATATTTTCAAATCAGTTACGATTAAATGATTTAATGGTGCAATTGGAATGATATTTCTACCTTATTCAACAAAACATCATTGAATCTATGGTAGTAAGTTCCATACCTCTTGAGGTTTTTGTTAAACATGATCCCTTGTTAAAATTTATTTGTTGGAATAATTTGTATATATGGTTAATTGTGATCATGTCTGGGTGTGTGTAGACTCCAAGACACATTTTCATATTTTTCTCCATGAGTGATTCTAGATTAGTGGTATCTAGTTTTAATTATGATCGCATTCTGTTATGTGTTGTCGTTTTAGTTGTCATGTTGATATTCTTTCCTTTTTCTTCTACCATGTGTATATGTAATATTGATTTAGAGGAATTATCCGTGGTTCTAATGAAATATATAACATCATGACATGTATATCCCATTGAGTGGTAATTTACTTTATTTTTGATGAAAAAGATAATGAAACTAATAAAAAACTGGAGGTACAATGATACCATGGATCCATGTTGAGAATGAACTATGGACACTAAAATCCAAGTATCATATTACTCGATGTACAGTTGATTTGTGAGTAGCACACTCGATGACATCATGATTTGTGAGAATATTCCTTATTTACTTGTTTATTTTTATGTGGATCATATAATAACTTGTTGATTATCAAGTATCTTTTCATACATGAGGCCCATAAGAGAATCAAGTCTCATGTATGTACGAATCAAGGAGGCTATCAAGTAACAAGTGAAACTGAGTATCACTATGAGTTGTATGCCATATAACTAGAACTCAATGCCTAGTTGACATTATAGTTTCACACAGTATATTAGGAACTAAATTTCAAATTGATCTCATAATTTCATATTATTTATAGGGAAATCGTTTTCTTGTATATTTTTTATTAACAGTCCATACATGATTCCTAGACCAATTCAAATATACACATGAATCCTTGAGGTTGTTAAGAAATGAATCCCCTCTCCTTGTGTCTTATTTTTTTAGTTATAATGTAAACTTGTTATCTTTTTGGTGTGGATACAATGATTATATTATTGGGGGTATATGGTGGTCTGTTTATTTCATGCCACTATGTTTTGGATTTTAATTTTATTTGTATGTTATGAATTTTTTTATTATGGATTACACTTGTAATTATCAATAAAACTATGTTAAAATTGTATTGGTTGTGTCCAACTATGTCTTATTATCACACCCAACTTTGTAATTTCAGTGAACATGTAGATTTAATGATTAGATATCCATCAAATGGAATGGTCCTTGTGGTGGACTATTGAAGATAGGATCACAGAACTGGTTGTAGAAAGAGATTGACTTTAGAGGACACACATTTTATTTAATTACTTATCTTTTGTTTATTACATAGGAAAACTTGCTTCTTTTGGTGCTTCTTATTATTTTACTACATTATATTGATTCTTTAGTTTCTGGATTTTTACTCTTGTATGTTTTTATTTATTTATGATATATTATTAATACTTTAACATGATTCTTAGTGTATTGCTTCCCCAATAATGGATTGAGACACCAATAGTTTGGATCCTCTTGTGTTTGGGTAGTTACAAAAAATGTCATGTCAAATCCATGTTGGGATATAGTGGTTCGTGTTGGGGAGTTATAGATACCCCCAATGAAAAGTGAAAAAATAAAGAGAGATAAAATTTGTTAAAGTGGGTGAATTGTTAATTATACTTATTTTCATTATTTTACAAATTTTTTAGATTGTGTGGTTATTTATTTTTATCATTTAAAAAGAATTCCTATTAAAGAAGAGTTTTAATTGGGAGTTTTATTTTATATAATTCATATATATTGAGAGTTATGCCTTATTATTTTTCATTATTACTGAATTTTTAATAAAATATTCTTTACAAAACATAACCTTATAGACATTATATCTTTAAGAAATGTAATTATGATATTTTGGGGTTCAAAACCTATGTGAAAATATAAATAACTTTCATTCCTATATATAGATTACATATACATGTGATTTATAATTTCTAAAATTAAATTTTATTGAGTTATAAATGAAATATTTTTTATTTAATGAATATAAATTTTTTTCATGAATTATAATAATAAGTTGAATTATTTAATTAGATGGAAATAATATTATTTCCACTTGGTAAGGTAAATTAAAATAAATTGTTGATGGGTTTTCATGAAAATAGAGGAGTTGAAGAGAAATTTTTATGTAATGATATAATGTTTGTTATTCATTGACAATATTTTGGTTTCACTAAATATAATTTATATACCTTGGATATCATGAATTTTATTTTATATTATGTGAAGATAAATTATTGAGAATAGTGAGAGTTCCTGATTGGGTGACTAATAAATTAAATTACTAGATTATTTTTAATTTTATAATTTTACTGATGAATGGGTCAATCATGGTTAAAATATTAGGTTTTATTGTGTCATGAATGGATTATTATTCAAAATGATATTAGAGTAAATTGGTATAATTTTAAATTCCAGGTAACTAAATCACATAAAGAGAAGATTTCATTACATTGTGACTAAAGGGGATGGAATTAATCATTATTTAACTTTTATCATTGATGAATGTATAATTGAGAAGAAATTGAGTTTTCATATTTATTCATGGGGTTTACATTTTTTTATGGGATGATAAAAATTGAATAATGGTCGTATATACCAATAAATGAAATGGAGAATCTAGAGAAGTAGTGATGAAAATTAAGTTCACTTTTCAAAAATAACAACCCTTATAACCTAGATCTTTTGGAATGAGATATGAATTTATATATTGATAGAAGATCTTAGAGGGCTGTTACATGAAATTTGGAACCTTTAAGACTCTAAAAATGAGATATGATGATCATTGTGTAATGAAAATTCATTACACCATTAAGGAAGTTGAGAGTTGTATATTATTCCAAAAACACCAACCTTTCACTATGACTAATGGAAGATTTTTTGAACATTATTAAATAGTAGACATCAATTAGAAAAATTATATTTGTAGGCTTGTGATACACATATTAAAACCTAATATATTCCACCATTACTTATTTTTATGTGATTTTGTATTATCAAGGGGTGAAAATGATGGTTAATGAGTTCCCAAAAAATAAATATTTATGACCAAGGGACCTTATATATGATTACCTGTGTTTATGTTTTACTTTGTAGTTTAATTTGAGAGATATATAATGATTTAAGGATGAATTTGTGTGTAATGGGGTGTTATCAAATTTATCCAATAAATAATTATTTTCTAATAAACATTGATAGCCTTTTCATGGTGTGAGATGCTTAAAAATAAGAAATTAGAATATTTAAATTCTATTATATGTGGGGGGTATTTAATATACATGTGGCGGAACACGGACTAATATTTTAAAATAGGTGTATTTTTATTTGGCCATAATTGAGGGAGGATTATATAAGGAACCATTTATAATGTTGTGATAGATATAATTATATATAAGATATATCATAGATTATAAAATGTATGTATTGGATTAGAGATTCTTTTATAAGAAACTAACAAGGGGGAGAACTGAATTTAGAGGAATAAATAAAGCTATTACAACATTTAGATTTTTTATTTTTGTTTTTCAACTACTCTATCACATCTAACAGGAATAAAATAGTTGATTCTTATAAAATTATAAGGGATTACACACTTTGAGAATATTTTTGTAATAAAAGGTTATTTGTTGAATTATTTTGTACATTTTTAGTGATTTATTGGTATATGATGGTCCATGCATTTACAAGATTCATAAAACATCCCCAAATATACCTCACCCAAACCACTAAAATTTTAATAAAACCTCTAGTTATATATCCAAATTTATATGTAGTGATATCACAAACTTACACAGTAATATTATAGATTTAAATTTCAAATTTCTCTTATTTCAAATCCATAAAATATCAATTTACACTAGATACACTGGCTATAATAGCATAATTCATTAAATAATTTCCAATATTTAGCTTCTCATCTGTGAGAATTATATATAAATTTCACATGACTTATTGTATATCCACTATAATTACATGGTACATATATATTAATGGATTCTAATTAGATATGGTAGTGTGACCCAAAACAAAACCAAAACACCTCATAAATAAATATTTTTTCAATTTTTTTTAATATTACTTAAATATCATTATGATCGAAGACATAAAAATATATATTCAAACTCTATGGAAACTTTAATATGTCAAAAACATGTAAATAAATTTATTACATCATATCCCATTATGTTATTCACAAATATCACCATTCGAACACATATTATTCATAAAAACCTTATTTATATCCTGGGGTAAAGGAAACATAATAAAGGGTTATATCAATTGCACAATTAGTGTAAATAAGTTAGATACCAATTAATAGATATTTTTAGAAATAACATGAATATAAGGGTATGAGAACATTTGGTTAACATTTTAAAATCATACCAAATAATTCATAGATTATAATCATAAGTAATGGAATAAAGCATGACAGTTCAGAAGACATAAATAATATGAAAATAAAAACCCATGATCCATGGTAGAATAACATTTGAATAATATCATTTCATAAAATATGGCATAAAGTGTGTAATAATTATAGTTTTGGAAATCATATGTCAGGGGTACTCAATAAAACATTCCTCAATGGTTAAAATTTGTATAAAACCCCATGTAAATTATTTGGGATGATGATAACCTCCCATGAACCCTTGTTGCACTTGGGATAAAATATTGTATAACCATTTAGCTCATAAATCATAAACATATACATAATTGATTGTAGGGATATAATAGTCCCATCCATCACATGATCAAAATACATTCACATGTAATCAATAAGATCATGAAAACATTTATCATTTTATCATATCTTATCCACTAGATAATAAAATGTGATTAATTGATATTTCATCATCCAAATAATAAATCATCGATAGTAATAATAATTATGGTATCATAGGGTCATATCCCTTGGGAAGCATATGTATCATCAAAATATTTTGTCATAGTTGAAAAAGTATTTAAAATGATCACAAGAAAGCTTATTAAGGAAAATACAATATTATATATTGGCATAAATTATTAAAAAAATACAAAATATAAAGAATAAAATGTCATTGGGAAGAACAAAAAGACAAGTAGGGAATCAACAATGTAATTAGTGACCCTCGTGATAGGAAAATTCATTAATAAGGTATACGTTAAAACAAATATTAAGTTCACACCTTAGGAAAAGAGGTACCATGTTCAGATAATGAAAAAAAATATTATTTTCAAAAAATTATATTGAATGTATAAAATGGGTAAAAATTACATTTATAAATCATTTTGGCATAGTTCAGATATTATTGAAAACATTTTAATGAAAATATTAAAATGGTTGAATAATATTTATGATTGAATAGAAACACTTAATTGAGTTTTCATAAAAATATTCCTTTATAATATTGATAACATAGTTGGTGGAAAATGAAAGATTAAAACTTTGATAATAAAAAAATAACAAAAAAAGAGTTAAATTAATGATAAATTTGAGAGAAAATTCACATAATTTAATTTTAGAAATTTCTGTAAAACAATCCCAATAAAAATGATATTTTAAAGTAAAAAACTTATCTGGAGTTGAATTTTAATTATATATGGTCAATACTTCAATATAATAATTTTAAATTAATTATGAATCTATAAAATGACCATATTAATACTGATAGTATTATAAAACATTTACTTAACACATATTATAACCCATTTATTACAAATTCATAATTAAAATTACTACTCCAGGTGATAACTGTTTCAATTTATATTTATATTTCCATTCAGATGTCATATTACTCAATCAATGATCAGGATTCCATCAAATTCGGGATTTCTAACATGATATAAATATAATAAATATTCATTATGTTCATATTAATATCTATATGTAACATTTATATATATGAAAATGAATTATACAAATTATGGAGATGGTAGTCCTAATATACACTGGAATGATGTGATCATTATCTAATGAAATAAAAGAAAGAAAAATAAATAATATTTCACCATTAAATAATAATATTTATTTAAAAAATATCATATATTATTTTTAAAAATGTTATTATATCCATCAATTCTTTGTTGTCATGGAAAATGAATCATATAGCAATGTGGAGGCGGTAGTCCACACATTGGCATGGGGGATACGTTTAACAACATTTGATTGAAATGAGGTGGAAAATTGTTTTAAAATAATAAAAATAAACTCTATGTATATTTATGAAATATTAATAATAACTGTATAATGGATAAAATATATTGATTTTAGGGAGAAGATGAAATAAATTGGAAGTGGATATTTTAGAAAACTACTACTTCTTCAAGATACCTCCTTTAGATTACTCCTTAAGAAATTAAAATACGGAATAACTAGTATAATATGGTATCTATTTTGAAGTTAAGGATAATTGTAATGTTTTCATGTATTTGTTGGCTGATAATGGAGGCTCAAAATCTTGAATATATTATGAAGTAGGATCCCTTTTATAAGGGTGGGAGAGGACACACATTGAATTACATAAATTTTTTAAATAATATAAAATCATTTTCATGTGAATGTGGATCCAAATGGACAAGGATTTATATGTTTGAAAGGTTATTGTAAAAATATCTTTAAAATTAATCATTAGGAATGTTTATCTGGAATTTATTACGTTATCTCAATGATTAACCCCCTAGAAAAAACTAATTTATCACAAACTCTATTAATAAATTTTTATTATATCACTATTCATTATTTCTAAAAATAAAAGTAGAATCATCAAAAAAATTTAAAATGATGATTCCGAATGTTGAATCCATTTTATAAAATTCGATTTTGAAAGGTGGAAGAAATAATTTTAAAATTAGTGTGAAAAATGATATTAAAATCCATTTAAAAAAATGAATTTGTAAGTATAAAACTGAATTTAATTTCATTCAATTCCTAGTAGAAACTATAAAATTATTTCTAAAATGATTTATTCAAATTTTAATATATAAATTTGATTTAAATAATTCATAAATCATTATTTATTTTATTTATTATGATGATAACACATTTCACTCATAATAATAGATTTATGAAAAAGAACACTTTTACAATTAAATGATTTTATCTTATATCTTATTATTTATATAAATGATCTTTTGTTGATTATTCATACATTAAAAATTATTTTTTTACATTTTAATAGTGATTAATATACTAGTCCATAAATAATTTTAAAACACTTAGAAAATAATTTTTTTTCAAAAAATAGGTATTTTAGTCATGAAATGACTATAATACAAATTTAATTGTTTTTTAGACTTAATTAATCAATTTGAATTTCATAAAATTATATATATATATATATCATTATTTTCAGACTCCTATTCATATTCACTAATCCAATAACAATGTTAGAACAGTTTACTATATAAAATGTTATTCAGACTCTCGGTGGAGTGTAATGGAAGAATTCCAATATCTTGTGATTATTTAAAACTAAATACATATAAAATATTGGGGTGTTAAATTAAACACCACTTAAAATGAACATTATCCCAGAAATTTACCCACTTGATTAAATAAATGGAGATAATGATGCTTCATCATATCCTCAAGTACCTATATAGATTCCTCAATTTTTTAATTCCTCCATAATACATTAACCATATGTGTAGTCCTGTTACATAGAACTCTATCACTATAAAATAATATATCAACTAGTTTTTATCCATAGGAATGGTCATACAATAGTGGTTCAACCTCTAATTTTAGTTCATGTGAGGGATCATGCGTGTAATTTCTTAAAATCGATAGGTAGAACATATCATGAACTTGAGAGTGGAAATATAGAAGAACCAAGATTTGAAAAAGTGTCCCAATATGACCAAGAAGATAGAAAGGGATAATAAATCGAGTGTATAGTTTTACCTTAATTCTAAATCTCTTATCCTTATTCCATTAAATTTTTTTAATATGTTGACACCAAAATAAAATTATAGATCTCACTATTGATTATCATCATAACACTTCTTTTAACATTGAGATACCTTGATGCGATTTTCAATTTATCTATCTTTTTATATAATTTAATCAGTTAAATTAGGTTGTAATAGCTTTCTTTCTCTCATGTCATCATAAAAAATTCGAGTTCTGCACTTCTTTATATAGAGGGATTCAAATATATTCTTATGAATTTTAAATTGAAATAGATTGTTCTAAGGTGTTTTTATATGAATAATTTTTTGATCGAAAACATCATTGAAATATATAGATTACAGTCTTAGAATATATTTTATGGTCTGAATGGTTTTCTTTATATAAATATTTATCAATATGTAATATGAAGTCCTAAAATACAACTATGTATCTAGAGTATTATAATGACATCACCAAAATGTTTGTTATTCATTCGATCTCCACTAGATATAATAGAATGTAATAACCCACAAAACGTTAACACTTATTTAATGTATATTTTTGAAATATTATCATGTATTATTGACAATGAAAGGTATTTACATCATAAAGATATGGACTGTATCCTAAATATTATTATGGACTTTATAAGTTTTTATGAGTTTTATAATGAAATTAATGGTGATATTTTCCCATTTAAATTATAGTATATGGAATTAGATTAATATCCCCTTACAATTATGCCTTTATGAATGATTATTATGATCTATGAGCTTCATTGAATAGATCCTTCTTATGGTCTGGTACTAATTAGACACACACTTAGTTTTAGAACCCTATTATTCTACCAAAATGAATGTTGGACTCATGAACATTTCTTATCTTCATTTATTAATGTAGATCTTTCTTTTTTTTCTCTTTAATCTTCACATTGACATATGGTTGAACACTCATTTGAGAAAGACATGATTTATCCTATTTCATTAATATTTCAATGTCCATCCTTTTAAAATATAGAAATAATAGATCTTTTTTTATACTTATAATAGCTAATGTATGATGATTCATTTAACTGAAATAATTGGATAGTCTTTTCACTTTACCAGGGAGTCAATTTATTGAGTTGTGAAAATCATTGATGAAATCTAATTATCTTTTATGGTTGTAATTCAACTCATTCAGGGTGAATGTATTCATTAAAAAAAAATTATTATAATATAAGTTACACTATTCTATATAGTGATAACACATCCATATATTTAATTAAAATATTAACTCTACTAACTCTATGTCATGGGTTAGGTTATTCTTATCATGATTCATTAATTGATGAGATGCCTAATCTGCAACCATGTTATTCTTCATTAGAAAACAACTCATCCCCTTATTTAATGAATATCTATAAATCTAAATCCTTTCTCCAATGAATTTTAGTGTGTACGCTGGTTTATTGCCCATTGATATCTGTAGTTTTATGATATTTTATTCACATTCATTAGTCTACTGGAAGATGATTCATTTTTAGTTAACTTTATTAGTGTACTAGATAACCGTGTGAAAATTATTCATAGAGCATCAATAATAACCCACTAATGAAATAAAAATATGAATATCAATCAGTATAGTTGGTTAAGACCAAATTTCAATAACTTATATCTTTTATAGATCCACTAATATACCTTCTCTTGAGATTATATGACCCCGAAAAAAATTCCTTTATTTAAAATTCACAGTTGGTGAATTTCCCATAAAATGTATCCTTCATTAAACTCTTCATTATAGTACCCAATTGATCTTCATGATCTTATATTCTCTAGGAATATATATGAATATTTTTAATAAATACTACAGAACATGATCTTGGTAATCTTAAAAGAAAATATTATTTAAATCCATGATGATAATGGGGGAATTCTAAAGTCTAAATTGAATAAATATAAATGTATCATTTTCATACGTTGTATGAAAATATATTTTGGGGTTTTTTTTTCATTTTTTAACCTTAATTGATATTATCAAGAATGAAGTTCAATTCTTTAGAAGGATTGAGCTCCTAGAAATTGATTGATTAAATCAACAATTCAAGGAATATGATAATTATTCGTGATCTAGATCTTGTAAGGTCATTGAAAATCAATTCATAGTAGAATTGATCCATGTTTTATTTTTTAAAATTGAATATGTTCACCCCTTGATGATACACATGGATGAATGAATTACTTATCATGATTCTTTTATATTTTCTTCTTTCAATTACTACAAAAAAATCATGGAAATTGAATATAGATTTTTTTATATAGGTGTACCACCAGGTATGAGTTTTATAACAAGTTCAACTTAATGGTTAATACGATGACTATGAAATTATTCCAAATAATCATTCTGAAAATCTCATATAATCAACATATCTTCGATTAGGATTTTATCCCCAACCATCTAAGCTAAATACAGGCTTTCAATAGTAATCAAGGTCCATATAAAAGTTATAATTTCCATTATATGTTTATTTTTTATTCTCACACCTATATATGATCAATGGTTTGTGCAGAATATATAATGTGACATCCCTTCATTAGAAATTGATATAGGATCTATATAAATAAATATAGTCTATGACCAAAATAACATCAAATTCAACTCGAAAGAGAATCACACATATTTCTTGGAAGAACAATCCCAGAAAGATTAACTAGAGAAGATTCATAGACATGAGATGTGATCATCATGAAATTTAGAGTTTTTATTTCTAATAAAACTTATAATTATTGATATGGTACTGTGATACCCATGTAAAATTATTTAGATAAAAAAAAGTTGGTAGATCCAAAATCAAATATAGAATTAAATGTTATAATGTGGACTATAAGTTTACCTTTTCTGACGTTGTTATCTTACCCAACTTTAGAAATAGAGATCCCAAGAGATTTCACTTTATCACTATTCATAAGAAGTTACTAATGTTTATCATCATCATCAAACCTAATAGTTGAGCACTTGTTATCATAATACCCATTCTACATGCTTAGGAAACACTGATGTGTGGGTGGGGAATTATTTTGAGATTCCTTTTGACAAACAACCATAACTAAATGTTTCCCATTACTTTGGCATTCAATTTCTCAACGACCTTCCATTCTATACATAAAAACATTCATCTATATTCATCTCCCCACATTTTGAATAAAGGAAGATTCATATAATTCCATCCAATACTTTTATTATTATAATATCCTTCTAATTACATCATTATCAAATTATCAAAACCCCATGATTGGTGGATGACTCTAATATCTATTTCTACCTTGATATATCATTAAACGATTGTATCATAGATTCTAATGTATCTTATGGCTAAAATAATTCAAATAATTGTATTTAATCCACCAAAAAATTGATAAATCTTCTTTTTAGTTCAGATTGTAATTCAAGAATCACAATTCACTAGTCTATTATAATATTCCCCATAGGTACTAATATATTCAGCATCGTTCCATTTTTTTTCAAATAATATTTGAAAATTATCATATGGAGAACATGAGAAATGGACTTATGGAAATATATCCGTCTATAATCATCCAACAATATAATATGAATTTCTTCTTGTTTCCTCATGTTCTTTATAAGAGTTAATCAATGATATGATTTTCCATCCAAACAATAAATTGAAAAAATATTTTTTTCATGATCTGAGAACTAGAGTCCATAAAATATATTCTCTATGACACAGATATGTATTAAATCAGTTAGTAGATTAGTGGAATAAAAAAAGGAGTTGGTTATTTCCTCATCAATGACTCGAGATAATTTTTTCCTTACCTTTCTCATTAGAACGATTGTAATCATTCATGTATTAAGAAACACACATATACATAGATCTGATATTTATTATTTCACATATCATAAGATTCATTTTATAAGGAGTAAATTCATTAAATTATCCATCACAATCAGTGTTATCATTGTTCATTCTAGTTCCATACACTAAATTCAACAAAAAATCATTTATTGAGAAACTATAATTTTATTACGAAACTATATAATCATGAAATTAAATTATATAATGTCTAAATAAGGATATTCTATAATCAATCTATGACATATTAGTTTTATCATAGGAAATCCTTGTCCATCATCTATATAAATCATTCATAAAGGTTCATTAATAAATATTAAATTTATCTGAACATAACTATTGGGAGAGTGTCTAGACTAGTGTGCATTCTTAACACAACTCATCATGCATCATTAAAGATCAAGTTAAAACCAAATCCACCACTTTAAATGTTGTTACCCCTATCAAAATATTTTCCATAGGGATTTATTTTCTATAGAATAGATAATCCTTTATTAACCATAACTTAAGATGTCCTTATTTCATTTAGATTATCCAAAGGGCCCCAGCTAGTTTAATCGGTGGAAAATATTTCATCATCATAATCATAAACCATCCATAAAATAATAAAAATGTGATCAAAGGATAATATACCCAAGTAATTTTATCTAAAGTAATATTATGTTGTGATATATAATAAATTCCATTAAAGAATAGTGGAGTGTTTCATGAGAAAAATACTATTTTTATACTGAAATAACATATTTAAGATCTAATAACATATAAAATATTGGGTAAAAATTAATCATAAGAATGAAATTTGGTAACATTATTGGAATTTAAAAGTAATTGAGTAGTCATAATGGTGGAAAAACCCATTCATGTGGTATAAGATACAATTAATATTGCATTTAGACATTTTATTAAAAGTACCTCATTTGGAAAATAACAAGATGATTCCTTTTGATACTTTTTATAGATCATAAAACAAGGGTAAAATTGAGTTTTAATACATATTGGAGTATATTACACATATTCTTAGGAACATTTTAATGAAATTATTGACATGGAATAAAAATATTCCAAAAAATATGGGAAAACTAGTTTTCCTTAAAATCAAACTATAACACTTTATAATATATAGAGAAGGAAAAATTAAATTAAATAAAATAATATTTTGAAATAACCATTGTGTAATTTAATTAATTATAGTTTTTATAGATATATCATATTATTTCCTAATTTAATTAATCTATATAAACAATCCTGATAAAATTGAGATTGTAACATAAAACACTTACCTCAAATTTAACATACACTGTAAGTAATTTAACCTCATATATGATAAATTTTAATTTACTATACTTTTATAAAATTTTTATCATAATTATAATATAAAATTTTATTTTATTATAATTTTTTTTCACATTTACTTATAATTCATTTTTAAAATCACCATTTTAGGCAATAACTAGTTCATATTTAATGTACTTTTTGATTAGACTATTTTCATGATTGGATCTATAATAACAATATTAATACTCTATAATGTTTAATATTATATAAAGATAACATATATTCCTTATATTAATACTTAAAACTAGCCATAAATGTTATATATAAGAATGTAAATTACACAATTCCGGGAGATGTTAGTTTGTTTGTTTTCATGTGTGATGATATCAATTTTTTAAATATAATATGGAGAAAAAAAAATAAAGAATAAATCATAATTATATCATAAATATCATATATAATTATTAAATCTATGCTTATATCAATCAATGTGAGGTGGTGATGGAAAATGAATTGTATCTCTATGTGGTTGTTATAGTCTACATATCCACATGACTGATACATTCACATCCAATTTGATGGAAAGGAGGATAAGAATGGGTTTTTAATCATCATAATAACTTAGTATATTTATTAAACACGATTCATAATATTAATAATTATTAAATATGTTAATTTTAGGAATACGAATAGATAAATTGAATTTAGTTTTGTAAGATAATTGCCTCTTCTTCATGAGACCTCATTTTCAATCCACCTTAATCATTGAATGGAGATTTAGTATAAGAAAATGAACCATAAGAAGAAGGGAATTAATACAGTAAGGTTCATATGTGGTATTTTTAGATTCATAACTCACAAACTATGTTAATGTGGGATGAGAGGAGGTTCCCTTTTATAAGTGAGGGAGGGGACACATATGGAATTACATAAATTAATTAAATAATATAAGGACATTTTTTTGATTTTTGAACCAAATGGATAAGTAATAAAATTAAATAAAATATAGAGTATAAATATATTCATATATTATGAATTAGTATATTTTATACGGCATTCTTACCATTATCACTTTAACCCCTACCCCCTATCTACCGTAAACATGGATTTAAACTAACCAATGTAACACTTTTAATATTCATCATGTAAAAATATGAAGGTTATATTAATGATATTTTTAAATTATGATTCCAAATATTTAATCAATTTTATATATTTCATATTATCTGAGTAGAAAATTTTTATTTTATAATAAGTGTATAAAATGAATGGATAAAATAATTTTTAAATTTCATTTTTAATAAATAAAATAAATTTAAATTCATTAAATTCCTAGTATAAAATATTAAATGAATGTTAAAATATTTTATGGAATATATAATATAGAAATATAATTAAAACCATTTGGGAATGATTATTTTTTAAAATTATTATTATTAAAAAAACGTTATACAAAGAATAGTTTTATAAAAAATATCCCTTATATAAATAAATGATTTTATCTTAATTCATATAATTTTTAAAAATAATGTATAGATGATTACTCATAAATTAAAAATATAACTTATAAAATATAATTTTATTGGTGATTAATATATTTGTTCATATATAATTTCATAACACCTAGAAAAATAAATTTCATTGGAAAAAAATCCATTTGTAACAATCAACTGATTTTAATAAGACATTAACGACTATTTATTTGAAAATAAATGATAATTTTGAATTTTGGAAAAAAAATTGAATTTATATTTCATTATTTGGTTAATCATACCTGTTAATCCAATGGAGAGGTAATAAAGGTTTATTATATCATGGCCAGTTAGACTCAGGGTTACAAATAAAAAAAGCTATACAATATGTCAATATTATTTTAATTGAAATAATAATAAAATCATGGAGTTTTACAACCCATATATTTATTTAATACTAAATATATATTCTCTAAAACAATGCTTTTGATCCATAACACTAGAAAGTCATTTATCAATGAATTTTCACTAAAAAATTCCATTTTACAATGACCAATCATGTATATAATGAACTACTGCATCCTCTACTGCATGACTTTTTTTATAAAATCTCAATGTATCACTCTCTAAAAAATAGTACTCCACATCCAAAATAGGAAGTATTAAATTTACTTATATAAAAAAATCTGGCTACTTTCAATTGATTTTAAATGCTTTTAATAGTTTGATTAACAGAAATGATAATAAATTTATTAATCTCATAAATAAACTCATATATGGAGTATCAATAAACCTATTTAATGTTTTTTAAATAAAATATTAAATATTACCAAGATTTGGTCATAGGAAACATTGAATATAAAGAAAATTTGAAATGTACATTATATTATGCAAGGACACATAGAAGGGGTCAATTGGTTTTCAAATTTTTACCATGTTTTAACATTCTTTATATCCACCCATCTAGATACTAAAAATATATATCCATTAATAAATGTATATTATTTATTCACTATCAACAATCACCTATATATATAACAATGAAAATAAAATGATTAACTTCACAGAATATTTTTTAGATGGATTGGATCTAATGAGGAAACATACTACTTATTATTTTTATGTTATACTGAGAACGTGATTATAACTATGATATTTAAGGGATAAATAATGTTTCAAAATTATTAAAATATGGATGTTCACGTATAACCCACTTTCCTATGGCTGGTGTATTCCACTTACCAATGCTACGTCATAGTAGTGTAAATCTCCTGAAATCCCTTCAGGCCCCTGAATGAAATAATGGAATTATTTAAACTAGAACCAAAAGGGTCTGATGGTTCTTTACATAATCCTTGAATTAGATCTCCCTTATTCTGTATATCACATAGAATCACCATAGTATGATCTTTTTATTTAATTAATATTTAATGACCCAAGAATTTCAAAGAAATTTTTTTCTTAATTTTCTTTGGGATTTTACAAGAACGCAGTTTCTGACGGCGCCTAATTCCGAGCCCGATGTGCCCGGAATCATTTTCCAAAGTTTGTCTCGGGTACGTTCAGTGAACGAAAGAGCGGGAATTTCTATCTTTTGAACCGGTGCTCAGAATCAAATTCTGAGGGCACGGATGGAACCACAACACCTGTTTTTACTTAGGAACACCTATTCCGTAGTTGCGTTTTATCGAGTTTGGAAGTTAGTTTTCGGGGGTTTTTAATTAAACTGAATAAAAATATGTGTTTGCCATATTTTTTTGAAGTGGTAGTTAGAACCTCCATGGGGAGGTTAGTGGAGGCGCCCACCCGCACATAACCACCCTTGGGTGGATGTTATAAGGTGGGTCCCACATGAGTATCAAACCCCCTTAACCCCATTAACTCTTGAACTCTCCATTTATGTGGATGAAACTCTCTCACATTAAATGAGTCTCTGCACCTCCCTCTCATTAAATTTGACAACTTGAGATATTTAATTATGTGAGTTAATTTAAACTTCAAACTCTTGAAATTCATAAGCTTTGTTGTGTTAATAAAACAAGTTAATAACTTATTTTATTTGGGTTAGAGTTTAGTTGATTGGGAGCCTTTAGAGGAAAAGCATAGGAAATCCTGAGTTTCTTCTTTCTCTACGATGAAGAACACGAAGAATGTCTCTTCCACCACTGAAGCACAACGACGCCATCTTCTTCATCATTCTTCAACCGAGGCAAGGAAAGGGAAGCGACGCCCACGACATCTCCAACGACCTTCATCCGCGTCGAAGGAGAAGACGTCGCCCGTGAAGAACGTCGTCAACGACGACGTCACCTCCGAACACTCGTCCAGCAACGATGAGTACCCTTCTTCCTTTCCGACGCATGAGCGTGAGAATTGGGAGTGTGTGACAAACACGACAATCGAGGAATTGATATCCGCCTTTTTTTTGACATCATAAACGAACGACAATTACGAGGTAGGGAATTTAAATTGTGAATGTTGGTGAACCCTCGTTTACTCCCTTATTTTCTATTCTTCGTGAATATGTCCAACTGCTATCGTTTAACGAGAGGGGGCCGGTCCGCACAAACACGGCCGACCCACCTCTTTTTTCCATGTTGGATTTCTTTGTGGTTTGGTATGGGAAGCCATGGTGCCGTCGCACCACGTGGAATCATGCGACCAGGAAATGCACGGCGCCATCGCGCTGTGTCGTGAAAAACAAACAAAGGCGTGATACCGTCGCACCGCATCAGAGAAACCCAAAGACATCCGCGGACGGAGTCTGGCCACAGCGAAGGGGCGTGGTGCCAACGTGTCGCGCCGGAGGACCACGGAGATGGCGTGTTTTTTTAATTGACATGTGGATTGATGAGCGATGACATAACGGGGCCACAAAGTATTTTTGAAGCTTGCGCAGTAAAGTACGAGACCCGAGATGAACACCGGCTCAGACGGTTTTGAAAACAAACCACCAGAGCAACTCCGGTGGCCCGCAGAAACACCCGGAGGAGCGGGTCGCCGGCGCGGCGTCGCCGACGACCGAAGGCAGCGGCCAGAGCCGTCTGGAAGCCAGGCGGCGGCGGATGCGCCGCCGCCCTCAATTAACGGCGAGGGGCGGGCCACACGCACCCCCCTGCTTCCCAACTTCGGCCCGGCCATGCCGAGTCGCGGCCGGCCGGGACGGGCCGCGCCGACCGGGCCAGGCCGGGCCGGGTCCAGTTGGGTCGGATCCGGTTCTGGCCGACCCAGGGGGGGTCGGGCCGGGTCTGTCCGGGCCCAGACCCCCCGATTTCGGACCACTTTCAGTCAAATGCCCATATCTTGGGCTACAGGCCTCTGATCGACGCACCGTCAGTTACGTAGTGATCCGTGGAACGAGAAGGTCGTTTCGGTATATTACACTCAAGGTTTCGAAGAACTTTGGGTTTGGCCGGGCTGGTTTGTACACGAAAACAACCGGGCCCTCGGAGCGGAAACGCTTATATCTTGAGCTCCGGACGTCCGATTGACATGCCATTGACTTTGATGGATTCCTCTAAGTGAGACAGATCTTTTGGCTTACTCCGCTAGAGGTATGGATGTCGTCGGAGTGCCGTTGGGTTGGTTCACTCACGAAATCCAACCGGGCCCCTGGAACGAAAAAGCCAATAACTCACAGACCGAGCGTCCGATTGACGCGCCGTCTGTATCGTTGAATTCCTCTTGATGAGACAGAACTTTGGCATACTTTGCCCAAGTTTTGGATACATTTGGATAGTGTCCGGGTTGGATTGTACCTGAAATCCAACCGGGCCCCTCGATCGGGAAAGCTGATATCTTTCAGACAGGACGTCCGTTTGACGAACCATCAGCGGCATTGATAATCACGTTGAGAAACAGTCCCTATGAGTATACCCTATGAGAGTTCGGGGTACAGTTGAGATACGGTCGGGATTGGTTCGCTCACGAAACCAACCGGGCCCCTGGGACGAAAAGGCTAGTAACTCACAGACCGAGCGTCCGATTAACGGGCCGTCTGTTGCGTTGAGACCCCTATGACGAGGCTGTCCTTTGAGATACTTTTTCGTGGGAATTTGAGATACTTGGAGTATCAACCTGTAGCTTGTGGAGCGGACCCTCCTAGAGACGAGCATGCGGAGTACGGAGACCGTGTAGTCGACTGAGACCTGACGACTGCTTGACCGACTCGACTTGGATTGAGTCGACTAGCCCAGTGGACGGAGCACTACTTTGTGAGGTGTAGACCCATGGCGGACGGAGCACTACCTGTGTGACAGTACAGACCCGTGGTACTCGTCCGGAGAGTACCTCAGCAGGCTACTAGGGTGTGTGCACTACTGTGTTGGGGTGACATACCTCGGCGGGAAGCACTACTGTGTCTGGGTGGCCGACCCGAGGTACTCAACAGGAGCAGTACCTCAGCAGTATTTGGTTAGTGAGCAGTACCTCAGAGTCGTGACAGGACCACTGTACACTCTAGAGACAGGCCTCTTCAGCAGTTACGGTTTTGATAATGAAAATCCTGGTTTGAGCTGAGACTTTTGACCTTTGTGTTTACATCATGATTGAGATGGGTCACTTGATAACTTAGGTATATGTATGGGCATATACCTAGGTAGTGGTTATCCTTTGATTTCATGATCTTTGTGTTTCCTCATGATTGAGATGGGTTACTTAATAAGTTAGATATATGTATGGGCATATACCTAAGTAGAGGTTATCTGTTGAGATCTTCTTTGTGGTTATCTATGTTGGTTTTAGTGAGAACTTGAGGGTCTCGGGGTCCCTACTGAGTATCGTTATACTCACCCCTGCACAGGCTATGCCCACACCTCATTGTGTTGGTTGCAGACGACGGGCAGTGCTGACGGAGGCCGAGTGTTCGAGGACTGGATGGTACCCGGAGGTGGACTACACGACGAGTCAGTATTCGGAGGTGGACTTCACGGCGAGATGACACTCGGAGGAGGTTGACGGGTGAGAGTGTTGTGGAGGATATCTGTACCTACCCTTCAGGTAGGATCCGTGGTGGACGATCCAGGAGCTGCGCCATCTGTACCTACCCTTCAGGTAGGATTCGAGAAGGTCGACCCAGGAGCCACTTCCGTTCCTCCAGCTGTTGTCTTTTTTCTGTTGTACTTTGTTCAGTTGTAGTTGTACTTTCTTTTGGGTTTGTATTCTGGCCCATTTACCTTTCAACACTTCTCTTTGTACTTAGTGTTTTACTTCCGCTTGTACTCTGTGGTGTTTTGTTTACTTTTATAAAGGCAATGCCTTCCCAGTTATCGGGATTTACGCCTTTGGTGCTAGTCGCCAGCCCCTGGCCTATGGAAGGCGGGCTTGGGGTAGTCACGGCACGGGCCCCGAGGATGGGTCGTGACAAATTGGTATCAAAGGAGTCTGTTCTATCGCAGAACTTATAACTCTGATGTTTTATTTCTGTGAAGAAATAGTGTTAAGAGTACCGAGGGTGGTTTTTAGTTCAGGGAGTCCAGTGCTGGTGCGGGTGGCTGACGTATCCATACAGCAGGACCCTGACAACTGACTTCCAACTTTGTGCACGAAAACACTGATTGCGTGTGTTTTTTCAAAGGTTTTACCTTTAAATATCAGCTCAAACCAGGTCATCTCACCAGGTATAATCGTTTGAATGTGTCACGTTGTTTCTTTCAAGATAACTTTTCTCGGACGACCAGCTAGAGCCCAGAGGGATATGTGTGTTGACAGCCTGTCAAGCGATGAGGCTTCGGTACAGGGCCCTCTTGCAGTTGAGGCACCAGCGGAGGTACCATCGGTACTACCATACATTGGGCCACCGATGCCAGCATCCCCAGCAGTAGGCGATGCACGCCACTTGAGCGTGCTGCACGAGTTCCAGTGCCAGAGGCCACCCAGGTTCCGGGGAGAGATGGACCCGCAGGCCGCTGAGGTTTGGATGGAGGCTGTGGTGAGAGTCTTCCGGTTAGTAGGGATGCCTGCTGACTTCATGGTGATCTTTGCTGCCAGCCTTTTTCAGGCAGCAGTAGGCAGGTGGTGGAGCCACTTGTTTCAGTTTTTCGACGGGATGACCTTCGCATGGGAAGACTTCGAGACCTTCTTTAGGGTGGAGTTTGTGCCAATACCTCTACACCCCGAGCGTGTACAGGAGCTTTTGCCTTTTTCGCATGTTTTTCGATCAGTAGCCGAGTCACTTATGGGAAGTAGACAGATGATGTAGAGGTCCAGGAGGAACAGACCAGCAGTTGGACGATCTCGGGTTTTAGGACCGGTGGTGCGGGGCACCCGGGATGGGTTCAGAGCCAGGCATGCCAGAAACAGACAATGTTACTCATACGGCGGGAAGGGTCACCTGGCACGTGATTGTCTGACTCCTTGTACATTTGATCCACATGCTTTGGAGGATCCACCAAGGCAGAAGCAGTGGCGGGTGCTTGAGCAACAGCCGAGCAGTGGACAAGGCAGTAGAGCTCCGGGAGCAGGTGGACAGAAGCAGAACTAGTGGATACGTCCCTTGTACTTCTAGTTCCATGTTGTTGTTGTATTCGTGTCTTTGTACTATGAGCTAAAATAATAAAAAACACTTACCTTTGTTTGCTTTCCTGTCCATTTTTTTGGTTAATACTGAGTGGTCCCGGTTGAAACTGTTGACTTGACCCTCACTTTTGAGATTTCTACTGGAGGAGACCCAGTGAACTCACACTGATGCCGACAGTGTGACTCGACTCTTGGAGACGAGAGTGATAGATGGATATCTTAGTAGTTACTTCAAGGCCTTACGACGTCATCGATGGAATGAATGCATCATTCATGTCAGGATTGACTGTATTAGGAAATGGACGTGTTTTATCCAGGGGATGAGACTGAGTTTCTCTTTTCGGAAAAGGAGAAATTTTAGCAGCTCTTTCAAATCTTATGCAAAGAAGGTACAGATCATCCAAGAGCTGATGAAGACTGCACAATGCAGTAAGAAACAGGAATCCGACTCTAGTATTAGAGACTCGAGTGTGTTAAATGTTAAAGAAGAGGAAGCTTAAAAGAGAGATGAGTCTGTGAAGCAGCAGACGTGGAGGCAGAGCTAGGAGAGTAGTGTGAGGTGGTGTACATCTTAACATGCTACAACCACCCGCCTTAGTTATCCCCGCCAGGCTCAGGGATCTGGAGAGCAGAGGAAGAGTGCGGCTGCATGCGGTCAAGGAGTGTGACCCAATGGTTCTAAAAATGATTCAAGGGATAGTCTGTGTCCACTAATAGCTGCTGTAGTAACAGATGTCAATATGAATCATTCCTCTCTTTCACAAATCATTTCCCAGACCTAGAGTTTCCGGTAAGCCATGGACTTGACCCTCACATCTGGAGATACCTTGGGAGGAGACTCGATAATCACACTTATGCCGACAGTGTGGTTAAACCCTCAAGGTGAGTGTTTCAGTTGGAATCTCTTGGTGTCAATGTCGAGGCCTTATGACGTTAGTTTGAGTATGGAATGGGCTATAACTGTTCATACTCAAATTGATTGTTTTAGGAAAACGTCGGGAAGGGTTTTCCTTGGTCAGTGAAAAGGAAACCCCGGGTAGCATAGGATAAACTCTTTCACAGGAGGGTGAGACCGATCACTCTTGAGTCGGTCAACCTTACCCTCGTGGCAGCAGTTGTTTTGTGTTCCAGTTCTAACAGGAATTGGATACCTCTAGAGTTCGATGATGATGATCACATCCTTATACGGGTCTAACCTCGACGAGCTTTACGGAGATGTGGCCAAGGCGGCAAGTTAACTCTGAGGTTCAACAGACCTTTCTAGGTCCTCAGCTGGGTAGGCGAGGTGGTTTACCGCTTGACCCATCCACCTCAGTTGCACCAGGTGCACAACGACTTCCACGTATCTCAACTGAAGAGATACATGCTCGACCCTTCGCATATCATCGACCATGAGGAGCTGGACAATGGCGATGTGGTGTCTTTCACGGAGGTTCCAATGGGGATCGAGAATCGACAGGAGCGAATCCTATGAGGATTACCGATTCCTCGGGTGCGCTTTCTTTGGCAGTACGGAACCTGTAGGTAAGCACATAGGAGCGGAAGGGTCAGGTGCATGTTCAATACCACTTTTGTGACCGTAGTTTGTGTTGAAGCTTTATAGGGACGTAAAGCCCTGAGGTGGGAGTAATGTAAAGACCCGGAAATTTCAAGGAAATTTTTTTCTTAATTTTCTTTGGCATTTTACAAGAACACAGTTTCTGACGACACCTGATTCTGAGGCCTGGTGTGCCCGGAATCATTTTCCGAAGTTTAGCTTGGGTACGTTCAGTGAACGAACGAGCGGGAATTTCTATCTTTTGAACCGGTGCTCAGAATCAAATTCTGAGGGCACCAATGGAACTGCAACACCAGTTTTTGCTTAGGAACACCTATTCCGCAGTTGCGTTTTATCGAGTTTGGAAGTTAGTTTTCGGGGGTTTTTAATTAAACTGAATAAAAATATGTGTTTGCCATATTTTTTTGAAGTGGTAGTTAGAACCTCCAAGGGGAGGTTAGTGGAGGGGCCACCCGCACATAACCTCCCTTGGGTGGATGTTATAAGGTGGGGCCCACAAGGGTATCAAACCCCTTAACCCCCTTAACTCATGAACTCTCCATTTATGTGGATGAAACTCTATCACATTAAATGAGTCTCTCCACCTCCCTCTCATTAAATTTGACAACTTGAGATATTTAATTATGTGAGTTAATTTAAATTTAAAACTCTTGAAATTCATAAGATTTGTTGTGTTAATAAAACAATTTAAGAACTTATTTTATTTGGGTTGGAGTTTAGTTGATTGGGAGCCTTTGGAGAAAAATCTTAGGAAATCCTGAGTTTCTTCTTTCTCTGTGATGAAGAACACGAAGAACGTCTCTTCTGCCACTGAAGCACGACGACACCATCTTCTTCACCGTTCTTCAACCGAGGCAAGGAAAGGGAAGCGACACCCACAACATCTCCAACGACCTTCATCTATGTCAAAGGAGAAGACACCGCCCGCGAAGAACGTCGTCAACGACGACGTCACCTCCGAACGCTCGTCCACCAACGACGAGTACCCTTCTTCCTTTCCGACGCATGAGCATGAGAATTGGGAGTGTGTGACGAACACGACAATCGAGGAATTGATATCAGCCCTTTTTCCAAGATCATCAACGAATGTCAATTACGAGGTAGGGAATTTAAATTGTGATTATTGGTGAACCCTCGTTTACTCCCTTGTTTTTTATTCTTCGTGAATATGTCCAACTGCTATCGTTTAACGAGAGGGGGCCGGCCCGCACAAACACGGCCGACCCACCTCCTTTTTCCATGTTGGATTTATTTGTGGTTTGGTACAGGAAGGCGTGGTGCCGTCACACCATGCGGAATCAAGCGACAGGGAAATGTGTGGGGTCGTCACGCTGTGTCGTGAAAAACAAACAAAGGCGCGATACTGTCGCGCTGCGTCGGAGAAACCCGAAGACATCCGCGGACGGAGTCGGGCCACGGCGAAGGGGCGCGGCGCCAACGCGTCGCGTCGGAGAACCACGAAGATGGCACGTTTTGTTAATTGATGTGTGGATTGACGAGTGACGACATAACGGGGCCACAAAGTATTTTTGAAGCTTGCGCAGTAAAGTACGAGACCCGAGATGAACACCGGATCAGACAGTTTTGAAAACAGACCACCGGAGCAACTCCGGTGGCCCGTGGAAACACCCGGAGGCACGAGTCACCGGCGCGGCGTCGCCGGCGACTTGAGGCGGTGGCCGGAGCCGTCCGGCTGCCAGGCGGCGGTGGCGCCCGAGCGCACCGCCGGAAGAATTGGCGACGGTGGTTGCGCCGCCGCCCTCAATTAACGGCGAGGGGCGGGCCAAATGCACCCCCCCGCTTCCCGACTTCGGCTCCGCCACGCCGAGCTGCGGCTGGCCGGTCAGGCAGGGCCAGGTCCAGTCGGGTCGGATCTGGTTCGGGCTGACCCAGGGGGGGTGAGGGGGTCGGTCCGGGTCGGTCCGGGCGCAGACCCCCCGATTTCGGACCACTTTCAGTCAAATGCCCATATCCTGGGCTACGGACCTCCGATCAACGCACTATCAGTTTTGTAGCAATCCTTGGAACGAGACGGTCGTTTCGGTATATTACACTGAAGGTTTCGGAGAACTTTGGTTTTGGCCGGGTTGGTTCGTACACGAAACCAACCGGGCCCTCGGAGCGGAAACACTTATATCTTGAGCTCCGGACGTCCGATTGACGTGCCGTAGACTTTGATGGATTCCAATAAGTGAGACGGATCTTTTTGCTTACTCCGCTCGGGGTTTGGATTCCGTCAGAGTGCGGTCGGGTTGGTTCGCTCACGAAATCCAACCGGGCCCCTGGAACAAAAAAGCCAATAACTCACAGACCGGGCGTCCGATTGATGCACCGTCTTTCTCGTTGAATTCCTCTTGATGAGACTAAACTTTTGGCATATTTCCCCTGAGTTTTGGATATAGTTGGATAGTGGCTGGGTTGGATTGTACCCAAAATCCAACCGGGCCCTGGGATCGGGAATGCTGATATCTTTCAGACAGGACGTCCGTTTGACGAACCGTCAGTGGCATTGATGATCACGTTGAGAAACTGTCCCTATGAGTATACCCTATTAGAGTTCGGGGTACAGTTGAGATACGGCTAGGATTGGTTCGCTCACGAAACCAACCGGGCCCCTTGGACGAAAAGGCTAGTAACTCACAGACCGGGCGTCCGATTGACGCGCCGTCTGTTGCGTTGACACCCCTATGACGAGACGGTCCTTTGAGATACTTCATCGTGGGACTTTGAGATACTTGGAGTATCGACTTGTAGCTCGTGGAGCAGACCCTTCCAGAGACGAGCGTGCGGAGTACGGAGACCGTGTAGCCGACTGAGACCTAACGACTGCTTGACCGACTCGACTTGGAGTGAGTCGACTAGCCCACTGGACGGAGCACTACTTTGTGAGGTGCAGAACCATGGCGGATGAAGCACTACCTGTGTGACAGTGCAGACCCGCGGTACTCGTCCGGAGAGTACCTCAGCAGACTACTAGGGGGTGTGCACTACTTTGTTTGTGTGACATACCTTGGCGGGAAGCACTACTGTGTCTTGGTGGCTGACCCGCGGTACTCGACAGGAGGAGTGTCTCAGTAGTATTAGGTTAGTGAGCAGTACCTCGGAGTCATGACAGGACCACTGTACACTCCAGAGATGGGGATCTTCCGCAGTTACGGTTTCGATAATGAAAATCTTGGTTTGAGCTAAGACTTTTGACCTTTGTGTTTACCTCATGATTGATATGGGTCACTTGATAACTTAGGTATATGTATGGGCATATACCTAGGTAGTGGATATTCGTTGATTTCATGATCTTTGTGTTTCCTCATGATTGAGATGGGTTACTTGATAACTTAGATATATGTATGGGCATATACCTAAGTAGAGGTTATCTGTTGAGATCTTCTTTGTGGTTATGTATGTTGGTTTTAGTGAGACCATGAGGGTCTCGGGGTCCCTACTGAGTATATTTATACTCACCCATGCACGGGCTATGCCCGCACCTCGTTGTGTTGGTTGCAGACAACGGGCAGTGCTGACGGAGGCCGAGTGTTCGAGGACTGGACGGTACCCGGAGGTGGACTACACGATTAGTCAGTATCCGGAGGTGGACTTCACGGCGAGACGACAATCGGAGGAGGTTGATGGGCGAGAGCGTTGTGGAGGCTATCTGTACCTACCCTTCAGGTAGGATCCTTGGTGGACGATCCAGGAGCTGCACCATCTGTACCTACCCTTCAGGTAGGATCCGAGAAGGACGACCCAGAAGCCGCTTCCGTTCCTCCAGCTGTTGTCTTTTTTCTGTTGTACTTTGTTCAGTTGTAGTTGTACTTTCTTTTGGGATTGTATTCTGGCCCATTTACCTTTCAACACTTCTCTTTGTACTTAGTGTTTTACTTCTGCTTGTACTCTGTGGTGTTTTGTTTACTTTTATAAAGGCAATTCCTTCCCAGTTATCTGGATTTATGCCTTTGGTTCTAGTCGCCAGCCCCTGGCCTATGGAAGGCGGGCTTGGGGTAGTCACGACACGGGCCCCAAGGAAGGGTCGTGACATAATTAGTCATAATTCAACATAATGTAATTAGAAACCTTGCATGAAATTCATCCTTATTCATTAAGTCAATCACATTGTGGTCTTCAATCATAGTGATTCTTCGTTATCTATGAATATTGATAGATGATAAATAGAAAATGAAATCATTATTATCCCTCAAAAAAATCTTTTATGATAGAAAATATTATAGGACTCCTTATTCCTTCTTCTTTGAATCATAAATTCACATTCCTGGATGATTTCAACAACTTCTTATTAAATAAATAAGGATATTCTCTTTAGTGGTAGTGTTTAATTTTTTCTAAAAAACCTTTATAAACTAATTTTCCTTCTCATTAATTAAAAATATTAAAATGAATAATATTTTTTTATGATCCAAATGTTGAAATTGTCTATGAATTGTCAATAATAAGATATTGTTACATTTAAGTTATCCACTCGATTTATGTAGGTTTTATCTAAATTAAATAAAATTTTAACCCCTGTTAATATATTAATTTAAACAGTACATAATTATTGTGATATTTTTTAAAAAACCTTTTTGATATTCATTAAAAACTCCATGTATACATGAGTACATTAGACATACCTTTATTGAAATGTATATTTTTTTTGTGATGATAATAAAAAAATTATCACCACGAACAACAATACTGTATAGTGTAGTGATGTTTAATACATTGAAGAATATTTCCATCATATTATAATTAACCTTATGAAATTATCTCTTCAATTTCACTAACATAACAATATCTCTCCTATTTGGACTCTTATAATATCAATATATGTCATACCCAATATAGTGAGTCATGTTTCATTTTTATATTATTTATTCATCAACATATTTTCATTTGACTTGGTATGTCTTATTAATTTATACTTGTTCCAAATATTTTAAAAAATACAGAAAATTAAAAGTATTAATCTCTAATAAAAAAGTCTAACACTATTAAACTGAATTATTACTCCCATTGGAGTCTTACACAATCTCAGGTGATGTATTATACAATCTCAATAAATATCATAATGTATATATAAAATTATTATTTAATATTCAAAATAGTATTATAAAAGTATTCTAAATTTTATATATGTTATTTATAGTATTATGAAAATCATTCATGAGTATAATTAATTTATAGAGGTCTTAAGGAACCCAAACGTCTTTTTAATTTTTGAGGATTAAGTAATTTTTAAAGATCCACACATAGAAACAACTTAGATATGAATTTACTTTTTTAATTACAACAGGACTCCAAAAATATGGGATTCACCCTGAATTTTCTTTGATCCCCATGAAATCATGAATGGGATTTTAAAATAAATCCAAATTTTTTTTTGAATGATATTATTCAGCTGATATAATATTCATGATGCAGTTTTATACAAGGGTTATTTTTCAAAATTAATGACATATTTTCAACCCATTTCTATTGAATTTTAAATAAATTTTCCATATTAAACCTACACTATGATCATAATATTTTGTTGATTTTTCTCCAACCATATAATAAACTCTTTTCATAGAAATATAGATCATCACTCCAATCATCATATGTGTAGACTTCTCCCTCTAATGTAGTCATCCAAGTATTCTATGATGTTGTGGCTACTCAAAACTACTTTTCCATCATGTATATAAATTCTTAGGAGGCCCTTGATTATTGGAAGAATACCTATATCATAACCTATTTCCCAAGACATATTTAAAAATTTAGTTATTGATGAAAAAAATTATTTCTGACAAAAATACAATAACCAAACACTTTTGAGATATTCAATATCCCGCGTTAGATTTTTTATCAGTACCAATTAATACCTATATGCGAATATGTATGATTCTATGTTTTTTAATTTCTCTCTTACATACAAAAAATGAAAATGTGATAAGGTCAAGGATAAAACTATGCACTTATTTCTTACATCCATATCTTTTGAAACATAGTATTATCTATTTAGTTTTCTTTCATATATTTTCCACTTGATTATATCATTTAGGGAATGATGGGATAAAATATTCTATATAAAAGTATTTTAAATCAATTAGGTGTAGGTAAATGTTAGAAATACAAAGTGTGGAAAAGAATAATGATGGAATATGGTGTCAATGTTTTCCATAACATGTCAAAATTTGATTCAACTCCCAAGTATCTCCTTTAGGGGTTATTTTAATAGAATAAGAATGTGAATTTTTAAATGATCCCATATTCATGAAACACAACAAAAAAAGTAATGTTTCATATTGTCTCATCCCTATTAACTCAATTTATTTTCCCCTTTTATAATATATTTTATATAATCTAAATTGGGATGGGTAAAATTATTATGACACCTCATAAAAATCAAAAATATATATTTATTCAATAGAGTTATTCTAGTTGATCCTGCATTCAACTTCCCCCCATGTGATGTACTCAACATCTCTTCATCATGACATATTTTATTATTCAATTTTTTAAATAACATATTAATATATAACTATTATAGAAGTCATATATCTCCCATAATTAATCTCCTTAAATTCCTTCACATTAATAAAAATAAATAGTTTAAGGAATATTGATATTTTTTCCTGATCAGTAGTGATAGTATTATGTTTGAGACTTTCCACTCATTTGAGGTAGTGCATTCATTCCAGCATCAACATTGGAAGAAAACTCCAATCGTACTTTTGATAATTTCTTATCGTGTGTCTTCATAAGAATAATGTACATATTATTATCTTTAAAAAACCTCTAGTATATAATTTATCTAAACATCATCTAATGGGTGAATGCATATTCTAGAGCTCTCTTTATTTTTTTCAATAATTCTTTCTGTTCCGGTAGGATGGCCATACAACCCAGTATAACATTCCATTAATATATTCACCATCATCATACATTATATTTAATATTAGGGTTATCACTTTTATATAGACATTAATGAAATTCTATATCTTCTTTTAAAACAACTTGTTTCTCGAAACAACTTATGTCATCAAATTTATTGTCTTTTTTATCCATTTAAAATTGTACAAGAAAAACTAATCGATATTCCTTTTCAATATATACATATCCTAATTTATTTTAAGAAATTATTTCATTATATATTTCGAGTTAGACTTCTTGGTAATTTTCCCCAACTATTTTTATATTTCTTCCACCTAGCTTTTTTTTATTATTCATTCATTAATTAACACATTTATTAACCCTTTCGTTCTTCCTCATCTTTTTTTCATGAAAATTTTATAATCAGATATGGCGTAGAATTATCTACAAATGTAGATTTTTATTCTCTAGGGTATGACATCTTCTTAGTGAATACCCCCTAATTTAGGGATTTAAAAATATTTTTGAGTTTATATATTACACAAAAACTAAAATTTCATTTTAAAAACATCTAAATGTACCAATAATGACCTCTAAATTTCATTATTTCTTTATTGATGTAGTATATCTAGAAATTATAACTTACGAACCTAGAAGTTCTTTTTGTGGAAAAGAAATTATTTTGGTATTTTAATTTGTTGTTTCACTTCATTGATATTCTACCATCCATATTTGATGAGTTTAGAGATACATTATAATTTTAATATACAAAAATCATCCTATATTTTTACTTGAAACATTTACATTAATCATTTAATAGAATATAAACCAGTATTATTTCAAAACCTAATTAATTAGGGATTTTTTTTACTATTACCAAGAGATCTTTATTTGTTGATTTGATGTAGTTTCCATACTTATTTCCTCTAATATGAGGCATTTTGGTTCAACCATTTTTTTATATTTTTATATGGAATAATTTTTATTCTTCTATATTTAGAAAATTTTTAGCTTGTGTATTCAATAAATTTATCATTTTAACATCTAGTTCATGACACATTAAATTGATGATATTTTTGTCATCTTATAAAGTTAAAAATACATCATCTAATTGTAACATAATCTTCCAAATATATTCACTATTCTTTTTGTAACCTTCTGACACAGGATTATAACATTCTATAGTCCTCTTGGAATTGGTCTATAATTAGGCATACTTATCATAAATAATATCATTGTGGAAATATTTTAAAGCATATATCTTCTATTCAATAATATTATTAGTAATAATGTTTTCACAAGTATTTAATTGAAATTCAACATATACCAAGGATGAATTTTAATTTTAATGTGATGCATATTGTTATTTGGTTCATAAATTTGGGTGATATTTGTCTTTGACATTTTTTATTTAATGATTTCTTATTATCATTAGTCACTAATTCCAGCAAGGTTTCTTCTTTAATAAATCCCTTCATAAATCCAAAGAAATATGTGATATCCAAAATTTGATTTATCTTCAACGAACCATTACACTGTAATATAGTTTTTAAAATATTTTAATAGACTTATCATACTCATAATCCCCAAACCTTGTTATAGTTTCTTTATAATATTCATTATTAATGAATTTATTAGAAGTGAAATTATAACTTTGTTCATTATCTAGTATTGGTAGATCTTTGCTTTCTTTTGATATATTTATAAATTTCATTACCTCCATTTTATCACAGTTCGTTATGTTTTTTATTGAGACCTTAATTACTTATTTAATATGAATGGATACTATAATTTTCATCTATGGTGCCTCTAAATTTTCTTCCAATCCACACATAATGTTGGAAATTAAATAACTGGGATAAAATTTGGATCTAATCACAAGACACTTTATTAAGTTTGATACCACTATATGTTTATAATGGATTGTGAAAGGGAACTAACATGGGGAAGATTTAATATTCCCCAATCTCATTATTTTTTATATTATCTTATAATTAATTCTATATATACTGAAAAAATGTCTCATTGATGATGTATGACCCTATTTATACACATGGGATGCTATCCTCAACATGGAGTGTGGATTATAAAAGGAAAAAAACACACATAATTTTTTACAAGGTTATCCTCCAAGGAAGAAATAAACTCTTTTTGGTGCTCAAATCCTACCAATACATAGGTTATATCTTTTATATTAATGTGAATACATGTGCATTATAATTTTCAAAAAATGGTTATGCAGGTATCATTCACTTTAGTTGGGAATATATCCTTATATCCCCAATTCTTCCAGACCATAGTTTCTATCTCTTGAAAGACCTTATGAATAAAAACTATAATGATGGTGTTTATTATTCTAAAATTATAAATATCTAATGGTCCTTCATGAACTCCTCAAATCAGATCATTCTTCAACTTCTGTTTTCATAGCATCACAATAATAATATTTTTTTTGAATGAACATGTCATTGACTACTAGAATGTAATCAATAACTAAGCATGAAAATTTTACTTGGTCATAAATTCAATCCCATTTTATTAATTAATAATAGTTTCTCTTCTTTATCATTTATTTTCAATAGATTATATGCATAAATAGTTCATTTTCAACCCACTCTCAACCATATACTATAAAATAGAATTATTATCTAAATCATTGATTGATTTTGATCATCGACACATAGGTTTAACATCCTAGATGATTCCTACCACTTATAATTCAATACAGATTGATATTCTCTAAAAAAGATTTATCATATTGATTATTAAAAACTCTTAATATATTAATCTCATTCCATTTTATTCAAAAAATTTCAAGACTATTATATTTTATAATTAAAATAAAGAAACACCCCCATTAATTCTCAACAGTGAGATATTATTAATTTTTTGATCATCAACCAAATCCTCCATATTTTGTTATATTTAAATATCATTTAAATCCTAGTAAATATCTTTTTTCATTTTCTACAAGAGCCTCAATATTTTTTTATTTGAAAATACCATAAATATATTACTACCATCTAAATTAGTAAAATTTCATCTAAAAAATATTCACACCATGGTATCATTAGTGAAGTATGTGACCTCTCAATTTATCATCATGAACTGCAATATAATTTGAAAATTTTGATGTTTTTACATTAACTAATATTTCCTTGAATCATCAAATTAATAATCCAAATGTATATTCTATATTTCTATTCTGTTTAAAAATTTCGCATCCCATTGGACACTTATGATATCACCATATATCTTACATGGCAAAATGAATAACTTTTCCTTATAAAATTATTAGTTTGAAACCAATTTTTACAATGAATAAAATGCCTTCTAAAATTCATATAGTTCTATTACTTTTCCAATTCTGATAACTAAAAAGTCTTATTCTTATATAGAGAATGTCTAACACCATTAAAAATATATTTAATATCCCAACCAAAGACTTATTATCTTCAGAGTCTTATGTGATATCTAAAAATGTTGTATGCAATATTTGAAACAAGAATGAATCAATCTTAGAAATGATCTGTCATAATGTAAATATCTTTTACGATATTCAAATGATTCATATTAAAGTTCAAAAAAATTTGTCGACAACATTTAAAGTCTTAAAAATTGATTATTGGAGTCTTATAAAATAGAATGAATATTATAAAAAATAAAAATATTTTAAAAAATCTAGGTCATATGCATTTGTAAATCTCTTCTCACAGTAACATCTTTTTTATGAGTTTCAATTTCTAATTTCAAGAAAACTCCAAAACATTAGATGTTACTCAAAATGAATGTATAACCTTCGAAAAACTTTTTATTGATTCTTAAATCATTCCAAAACAACATATAAAATATATTATTCACCTAATATGATATTCATCATATAAGACACTTTTTGGGATGGCTTCACCATTTTTAAACCATCTTTTCACTCCATTAATCACATATCATGGTGTCATTTTACACATCCATACATATCCATATTCATAATCAATTTTTATTCTCTACTAATATATTAATCAATTTTCTTACACATTATGATCATTTATATAAAACTAATATGCATAGGATTCTACCTTGAATATAAATATCCAATTATTTAATATAGTAGTAAAAACAAAAATCCTAATTTATAACGTGTAAACTCATTATCAAGGGTCATTTGATTGTATGTAGCTTCCTTATAACATCCTATATCACACAATACATTATTATAGCTACAATTTGAGAGGATAACATTGTTTATTAACGAAAATTACATCCACTGTATTCTATTGGACACTTTAAAAATTAATACATATTCTAATTTACTAAGTATTATGAAAACATATTGAATATATCTAGTGACACATGTGTATTTCATATATTAACCAACTAATAAACCATTATTATTCCTACACCTGTGACTATCAATGTAATACCCCATTATTTTAGAATATATTTCTACATAAAAAAATATATGTCTGTTAATGTTTCTGGTGTATGAAAAATCAAACAAATGATAATAATTCTATATTAAATATTTATAATAAAAACATTAAAATATAATTAAATAAAATTGATAAAATTAATGTTAAAAAATAACATAATGAAATTAGTTAAATATTTTAAAAATGATGAGAAATGTTATTCTAGAAATTATTGACTGCACTAAATTGTTTATTTAAAAATGCTGTTATATATATGTTTTTTTTAGAACATAATTTCATTTATTTAGAGTAATAAACTTATAGAAATGTATTTTTTAAAAATTTATAAAATTGAATGATTATTCATACATTGATTATCAATGTTTCCAATAAGAATATAATATCACTTGAATCTTAAAATAGATATTTCTTTTTAGAAATCCTTTTTTATACTCGCAATTTACTTTAATGTTGATAAATTAAATTAATTACTATTAAGAATAATATTTATAGAAATTTTTAGATTATGTATTCAATAAAATGAATTTACATTCACATAATTGTTTTACCTGGAAATGAATTATAATAAAATCATTTTAATTTCTGAGAATACATTTTTTATTAAAATGTGATTAATATAGTTTATATGAAAATATAGTAAAAATTATGCCTCCTAAAGAATTATATATTTAATTTTTTTAAATTTTTTTAATCAAGATTATAAAAAATAATTAATAATCATAACTTAATTTTAATCCACAATGAATAAACAAGATGGTAAAAGTCATATTACCAACGTAAAAGTGTTATAACTAAAGATATTACAATGGGATGTTGGTAATAATTCGTAATCCATTATGCTAAGGGATATTAGAAATATTTCATGAACCAATATACTAGTATATGTTTTTAATAATGACTGATCCAATATACTATGTAATTTTTTTAAAAATTCTTATTCCATTACACAAATTTATTTTTATGATTCTACTAGATCTACTCTGATATGGGATGTTGGTGATTATTACTTGACCATAGTGTTTTTAGATTCTCAGAGTAACACCTATTCCATAATTTTATAATTTTCTATAATTATGTTAATGAGAAATTATTATGTTCTGACACATTTTTATTTTTTATGGAATGTGATAATGGATTAATTTTTATAACCAAGCTTCAGGATATAGATAATTTTATACCTTATCCCTTATGTTTTAATCTATGTTCTTCTGGAATGATTATCTTATGTTGTCTACATTATAATAGTCTCTTAAAATTATTCTAATTTTTTTGTTATGATGTTGGAGAGATATCATCATTTTAGACTCTTATAGATCATATGAGCTCCCCTTTCTTATATTTCCTTTTACTCATGTTATTAATAATGATTTAAATAAGATATATCCATGAAAAGTAATATGTGAGATAAATTTTGTGAGAGACATTAAAAATATTTAAATAATAAAATTTATTTTCTATGAAGTCTCAAAATACACTAAAACATTATGGTTGTCAAATATCTACTATGGTTAAAAGTAATTATGGTTCATAAAAAATGATGTAATAAGTATATATAGTTTTCTCAGGTTACACTTTTTTTATTAAAGATGGATTTAATTGTTTTTTGAGATTATGTGATAAATAATATGAGCACATAACCTTCAAAAATCGATGTTGGATAGAAAAAATACTAGATGAACATAAAGTGTAATAAGATGAAGTGATGATGTTATAATTTAGGACATAACATGATTGATTTTTTTTACACGACTTCTCAATATAATAATTATTTAACAAAAATAAACATAAACCATTTTTGTTTTAGTTATTGGATGGAACCCGAAGGAATTGTGTTAGTGATTAATGTAAATGGAAATAAAATGATTTACCCATTACTTACCAAATGTAATGGTAGTTTGAATAACTATACATGTTTAAATTCTTTTCAAAATATCTCTTATAATAAATAATAACATTAATCATGTTGATCATTTGAATACACCATGGAATGAGAAACATTCAATTGATTCATTTATGTGGAAGCATTTGTCTTATCCTTTAAGCCCATAATTAAATTATTTTTATCAATCAATCAATATGATGTAAAAGATATATTCCTTTATCTAGTGGCCTAAAAATTAGAAGGATTTTTACCACTATATCACATGGAAGGTGAGTCTAACCAATGGTTTACTCTAATTAAGAACATGATGTAAGGGGAAGAAATAAAATCCATTGAATAAGATATGTTTTAGATTATATTTATCAATAATTATTTTCCTCAACACTTTAAAATAATATAAAGAGTTTTTTTAGAGATAAAGATAACGAATATGTGAGTAATTATGAAGAAAGAATTACAATATGTGAATGTCACACTACTAGGATTAATCTTTAAATGTGAATGTAAAATAGACTATTTATTAGTTGATTAAAAAATATTTCTAAATTAACTTATCCATAAGATACAGTAGTACCTATAAATAAATCAATAAACACGTTTTGAAGGTGGAAAGAGATGATGAAAACTATCAATATTTTTATGGGTTTAGTGGTTATAAATGGTATATATAATTTCATTGAAAATAAACAATAGACAAAGTGATGGAAATATTAACAACCTAAATTTCAAAATAATGGAAAAATTCAATTTTTGAAATGTATTAAATGGATAAGATGATATTTTACATGTGGTAGTGATATCCAACGAGCATTAAATTAATAGATAAATATGAAAAGTCCATAGAAGTGGAGAAGAATGTTATAACTAATGGAATTCAATGATTTAGATGCAATGTGTATAAAAATTATGATAATTAATTCCATAATATATTGTCTGATAAGGATAATAATCTTTATAATCGTCCTATGACAAAGGATGTAGTGAAATCCTATATAATCGCATTAACTGATGTGTACCACTAAAATTAGGTGGTGAGAGGTACCCATATAATCTAATCAATAACTTCAATTTCTGTGTTGGATTATTATTGTAACAAATATTTTATATCTAAATAATTGTTTGAGGGAATTATGTCACCGTCTCAATAGTTATATATATATATATTTGTTAGTAAAAACTCAAAAGGTTGAAATGATTACATGTCATGTCTATAAATCCGCTCTGATATATTTTTGTGACAATGTGAATCCTACTAATATTGTTATTCTCTATATTGTCAAATTTTAAGTGAATTTGGGAATTTATTTTATCTCTCTATATAGATCCCATATCAATTTCCATGGAATGGATGTAGAATTTTATATTTTTTTATCAATCAGAGATCTGATATCAATGCGAGGTTGAAAATAAATATCAAGTGGAAATTACTAAAATTATATGAGTCATACTAAAAATACTTGAGAGATATTAATCTCAAATGTTTTGGGATAAAATAATAATTAAATATATACCTCATATTCAATAATATGATAATGTATATCTAGAAGAGTTTTCTAGTCCTCCCCCAATTCATGAAGTTATGATTTTAATATAACACATACATGGTGTTATGAAAATTTCAATGGATCCTTAGATAATTCCCATGGTTGAGTTATAAAAATTTATTATGAAACACTTAGAGAATTGTTTTTTGGATTTATATTCCATAGTACATCACCATGGGATGCACCAACAATTTTTATTATGAAGAATGATGGTTCAATATGTCACTGGATTAATTATTGATACAAAAAAGATTATTATTAGGAATACGTATCATCTTCATCATATTGATGGTTTAATTGATCAAGTTCATGGATATCAATACATTTAAATAAAGTAATGTTTTCTAGATATCATCAAATTTAGGGTCAAAGGTGATTACATGCCCAAAATAACCTTCTTTATGAGGTATGTAAATTACTAATTTTTAATGATTCATTTCCACTTATAAATTCTCCATGTCATCTTCTAATATTTAACATATAACATCATCAAATATTTCCTTCATCAATTTATGTTATAAATTATTGATTAAATTATTTTATATTCAAAGGTAAACTATAATAATTAATATCATTTAATGATTACAGTAATTACCTTTATAAAAGAGAAGTTGTATTTCAAATTTAGTAATTGTTAAATCTAGTTATAGAAATTATCATTCTTTGGTTATAAAATTACATGACAGTTTTGATGAATGCATCCTTTAATGGGAAATGTTATTTAAAAAAGACCCTGACCAAACATTATTATATAGAACTCGATTTTTCATTGATTGGATGGATAGAGCTAATTATTATTTATAAGTTTATCATAGATATAAATTAACCTATGAATTTTGACATGAAGATAAATCATGCTCTGTTAGACTGATGAATGTGAAGAAAAACATAAAACTAAAGATATGTTTGTTCATTTCAACCATTATCACACTATGATTTAGTGGAGAAGGGTTTTTATTTATAGTAATGAAATAATGAAGGGATTGGGATGTATTCACTTGGATAATGTAATTATAATATTGTATTCCAAATTCCAAATGATGTTTTCTTATCAAAACAACACATCCGATGATTTAGATTAAGAAGTAGGAATTTTTTATTCTTTGATTTGGCCGAATTATCATTAGGGTGAAAGGAAAGATATATTTATCGATCATAAAATATAAATCTATATATTCAATAGAAATAGTTTAATTTGTAACAAATAATGCGGTTATATTTGGTTGAATATTATGAATAGTCAATATATTACCAATGTGGGGAAGAAAAATAAAGTGGTTAATACATTAAGTTAAAAGAACCATGATATATTTTACATGATGTGGAATGGTAGTGATCACATATTTAAAAAATGACAAAAAATGGATATTAAAATTATGATAGGAGGGGATAAATCCAATATTTCTCAATTGAATGTTCGAAAAATTGTATTTATAAAAATTAAATAGGCATCAATGAAAGATTTAGAGCTATAAAATAAGGTAATAAATGTTCTAAAATTAAACTGTTATAGTGATAGAATGATAATGTATGGAATGAAATTATATTTTTTCTAAATAATATATTTAGAGAAGGATATTTCTAATTATGAACCTAAATAAACATTTTCTATTCATCCTTGAAGAAAAAAAGCTGTATATAGACCTGAGAGAGGATTTTTTGTCAGAAAATATGAAATGAGATATTTCCAAGTATATATCAGACTAATCGGTATTTTATAAATTTATGGTAAAGAAAAGAATATACATTTTTGATAGAACCATTACATATAAAATAATTGAAATGTTAAAATATATAAATGAATTTCATTATCAAACTTCAAAATACATATGAAGGCCATAAAATTATTTTCGTGATATTTGATCTCCCTTTGAATTCATTTGACTATCGTAATATTAATGAATATTTATCTCTTGATAAAACTTATTGGATATATATTATATAATTGGTATATATACAAGTAATAACAGTAAATTATATCGTATCATTATATAAGGTTTATTTCAATGTTCTTAAGATGACTTTTGTTGGTGTTGAATATGGATTCAATTATGGGTACTACATATAATAATCATAAAGATGGATAAACTAAGAGAGTCATTCAATCCATTAGGGATATCCAGATATATTGTTCTATGTATTTCAAAGGAGCTTGGGATCAACTCCTTCCACTATTATATTTTCATTACAATAATATCTATAACTAAATAATTTTGATATTTCCTTTTGATTCCCTCTATGAAGAAAAAAAAATAACTCTAACATATTAATATATTGTTGGAGAAGATATGGTATTAGGAAATAATCTAGAGGATGAAATGGGTGATAATATTAGAATATTTTTTTAGTACATCATGGTAGATCAGAGTGAAAAACATTTATACTAATAATCATCACTGAAATAAGGAGTTAGAATTTTTTGATAACGTATTATAATGAATATATCCTGGGAAAAACATTATGAGATTTGTTAAGAAGGTAATCCTAACACTAAGATATATTTGTCCCGATGATATTCATGATTGTATCAACATAGTATATTATTTCAGGCTTTTCCACCAAATATTTATCAGGAACAAGTTCTATTTCATGTATGTAAATTTATGAAGAACATATATAACCATTCAAATGTATTATACTCTATAATTCTATAACTAGAGTACCTCTATCATTTTAATATCTAATGTTTGATAATTTATATTGATGAGATACAATGAGGAAGAACAAAACCACTGAACTAGTCATTATTTTTGTGATGAAAAAGTGAATTTGACTAAACTGTTGGGGATCATTAGAAGGTAATGTGGCATTGGTATCATCATTAGTACTCATCATAGTTATAAAATAGTGGGGAAAAATTCTCATAAATCATAGTAATGTAACAACCTAAGGTGTTAAAATATCTGCATAATTAACAAATTTGATGTTTTTTATATATTATAATGCATGCAACATAGAACATAAGTGAAAAATGATTTATTAAAATTATAAAATTGACATAATTATAAGATATTAAAATTAAATTGATAAAATTTAGGAAATAAAATATTTTAATCACAATTTTAAAATAGTAGAGAAACAATATGGAATTTCTATTTTTTTATTCTTGGCTATATAGATATTTTTTGGTTACAAATATAGTGTTACTATATATATTTTATTTAAATGTTAATTTAATTTATGATGAGTATTAAAAATATTGTTTGAAAATGTATAAAAATGAATGACCATATACACATTTATTATCAAATGTTTATAAAGGACTATATGATAAATTGAAGGTGAAAATATATTTTTTTTTGCGAAAATGTTTTTTTACAATTTCTATTTTTGATAACAAATTAATTTAATCACTTATTAGGAATGAATAAACTTTTTTTATATTATATATTCAATCAAATAAATTATCATTCATCTAATGTTTGTTACAAGGAAATTAATGAGAATATTATCATTTTTTCCATAAGTATTTTTTTTCTAAAAATGGGTTTTACACGTGTTTTTAAAAGTATAATAAATTATTTATTTCATCTTTAGGAATTAGATCATATAAAATGGATTCTGTATTTTCAATTTGTATAACCAATAATAGGAAATAAGATCATATTAATTTTTTACCAGTAATGAATATTAACCATGGTAAAACTATTATCACCATGGTAAAGGAAAAAAGTATTGATGATGTGGTTAAACTAAGTGATAATGCATCAATTTGCACCAAAAGTTTTGTAAATATAATTTATTGTATGTATTTAGACATTACATTATAATATAATTTTTTTTCCTTTTGGTGATAATTTTCCTTGAAAATAACATATATTATTTTAAAACAGTTTATATTTACAAGGGTTAAAATACCCTCAATTATAAAAATAAACCTCATATTATCACAAATTCATACAGTTTTATCCATATATGTAAGAACCATATCTTTATATTATGTATTAATACTTTAAAATTATGTCATATTCTTTTTTTGGGTCCTAATATAGATGCCTACTGTGTTCCTAATGGTTTTTGGGGTGTCTGGGGGTTTTTTGATGTATGGAACCCCAGTAAGTGTAGAAAAATAGGTTTGTATAGTTAGAATAAACCATGAAACCCAACCCACATAGTATCCCTTAACTGGGAGGGGCTAGACAGAGGGGCAATCATGGAGAATGATTTTCCCTAACCATGTTCTAGGGGATGAATGCTTTTGCAGAATGTATATAGTTTTCAGCAGAGATGACTAGCATGGTTAAAACATGGTTTCCATAACGATGCAACCTAACACTGTGGGTTTCTTCATTAATTAGTTGGAGGATCATAGTTTGTTCATGATTTGGTCAACCATATGGACAAACCATGATACCCCTCTTTCTTTGGAAAATTTCAAAAATTCCTATAATGACCTTATATGTTTAATAACTTTTCTCCTTTTTTATTTCTATATTAAAGGAGGATCACACTCTCCCTTTATATGATCCCAACCCCACTTCTATAGGAATTTATCCCAAACCCTGATCAAAATCCCAAATGGATCCTCATTCATCATTTTGGATGCACATCGTTAACTACTTGATTCCATTCTAGCTAATCATCATTCTTATTTCCCTTGATGATGCTATTTAAATGCAGGCTCATATGTCATATTTTTAGGGAATTGATTCATTATTATAATTTTGTCTAATACCATCTAATATAAAGGATGATACTAGATAAGGAGAGTTTGATGAGCATAAGGTAGGTGGTCTATGACTCATTCCTCATGTCGTTCTATTTTATAAATTTCCATGGTGTGCATGAATCAATTTCATCAAGAATATCCTATTAAATACACATTCCTTCCTTATTTTCATTATAATCACATTCTAAGTTAAGTTTTATATATGTTATCCATCATTCGAGTTTGATACCTCAATTATCTCCTCCTAGAGTAGGGTGGTTCCATAAATACGCCTTTATTCATTTGACATGTTTTTCAACAACACTGTTTGTCTGTGCTATATATTGACACTATTAACAGTATGTCCTTCCATAATAAAATGATTTATGAATTGTAATGTTTATACCAAGTGTGTGATATTTTTAGTTAACTCTTCTAAGGTAAGTGTTTCAATATAACTAATGAATCTTAAATATAAATGGAATTTATACTATGTATATGAATTTGAATAAATGAATGTATTCAAATAGATTGGATGCATGTCCATATAAAAAAATTCCATTTTAATAGAAGGAAGTGGATTGATCCTAATAAATTGATTATGTAACATATGTAATAAATTTCTTCATGCCTATTTATTCATTGGTACAATAATGAAATGTCACAGCTTGAACTGAATGAATTATTTAATAGAATCAGTTATAGGTGTCTTAATTTGTTAATTATTTAATTATATGGTTCTTAATACGTACATACATTTAAATCATTTCATTAGTGGTCATAATTGAGCTTGCCTTGGACACCCTATGAAATTGCTTGAGAACTCACGGATTCCATTCCAATTCAAGGATGATGATTACCAAGTGTTACACCAACCTTGGAACTTGGTCCTTATGTACTAGTGGATGATCGAAAAGACACCGTAGGATCCCTACATTATTAATATCATAATCCTTGGATACAAATCATAGATCCAGTGCAACGTCTATGAACATGTGGCGCCATGTATCAAACCAATGGGCCCCATCACTACTATTACATTTTACCTTGAATGAGATCCTTGGACTTAGTTAGAATTACATTATTATGAAAGTCCTACGGAATTTACAATGGATTAAACTTTTACCCTTATATCTAGGAAGAAGGTTATTACTGAGTTGGCTCAACCCATGAGGTCATGAATTACATGGATATTACCAGAGATTCTCTTTATTATTACTATCATTTTAGGATGCCCTAATTATACCAGAGATCGTTTGTTATTACTATTAGTCCTTGATGTTAATTTTAGTTAAAAATCATATTACATACTATATAAACGTGAACAAAATTAATAAATGAAATAGTAACATGTTTTTTCACCACCTAAGGATTAAGCAGGTACTAGGTATTTACATTGTTATACTAAATTACATTAATATATTCATTCCTGCACACTATTTCAGTTTATATTACACAGATTGGATGTAATAGACACCATTGGGGGTGGAATACTAAGATTTGTCTCACACCCAATCTGGGTAGCCATTGGTACTTGTGAATATTACATATATGCAGGTGTTGATAATGGGACACATCCTTCCTTGGACACCCGATATTTCATTCTTACATTACAACGGAGCTTGGTAGTAGATGGCCTAGATGGATATCAGAATTCTTGGATATTTTTTAGGTTATTTTAAATTCTTTTTTTCTTAATGATACCTACAATTTTTTATACCTATTTCATATTTTTGATGCCACATGAAATACATTAGCATTAACTTTTGAGAATTATTATCATTTTACCATATTTTTTATTATTATGTATCTTTATTTTATGCCATATAATTATACCACATTGTAACACCCTGAGATTTTATGAGAATTATTCATTTTAATTTCTTTGCTGTCTTTTTTTGTATGCTTCACCAAGATTATCTTGCGCTATACACAACACCATATTAGCGTGCAGTATACGCAACACTATTCTTTGCATGTGATGAACACAATTTAAAGTTATTTCAAATAAAAGTTGTTTTACAAAACACCAAGTATTGATTTTTATCAAGGTATAACTGAACTATATGTTGAGTATGTTATACACAACACCAAAGAAATCTATCCCTACACGCAACCCTGACTTGGCTTGCATTACACACAAGAACGACCTTCCTCAATAGCGTGTATTATAAGCAATACCGAGTTTCACTAAACAACGATATATTGTTATAATATTATTACAAACTAGATGTTATGAATAGTATTAACTACATTTTTAATTTTATTACATAATAATTCATCTTACACATATTCTAGAACAAGGTATGAGAACAAAATAAAATTTTCAGGTAACATAAGTATTTTTCAAAAAATGGAGTTCTGCCACCTTTTAAAGGCGCACCCATTTTAAATATATTTTGTAACAAGTTTATATGTTCAATTATTTTAAATTAACTTCTTCTTTTGAATAAGGATATACAAATTTATGTTGGATAAAGTTTTGTTATTTTTCTGATAACATTCATATTTTGATGAATTGTAAAAACACTCTAAATTTTATTTAAAAACAACTTTTCTCATTAAGATAATTAATATGGTTAAATTATAATATTTAATGGGTTTAAAGTATAAATAGAATAAATTTTTACGATTTAATATAATTTATTTCATTATCACTAATTTTACATTGAATTCATAGGTAAAAACATTTCAATCTTTTGCAATGTTTTACATAAAAACTTGTTTTTTTGACAACATGTTTACTTTTAAATTATTTAATGCATCTTATTTTTCATCAATTTGGAAAAATGGATTACATATTTGGAATTATTAGGTCCAAATTATGTTAATAGGCTACTTTCTATATTTGGGCATTATGAATAGTAACTATGGTAAATTTTATTTACCACAATTAAAGGTAAATTAGGTAATTAAGGGTAAAACTAATATTATAAAATTACCCTAACACTTGTCCTAATATAATTGATTGATTATATTTCATCCTAAAATATACTTGGGTCTAAATGAGATAAATTAGAACCCACTTGTATATGATTAAGACCTTTATTTTATTTTATTTAAATAAAAGTGAAATATATCTCACTCAAACTTTAATAATTAAATTATTTTCAATATAAGGTTATACATAATATAAATTAGGTTATAAAAACTCATTTGAAATATAAATTTATTTTCTTTATAATGGTAATTTATTTTTAATTTTTAATAAAATATATAATTACCTTAACAGTTTATACATTAATGTTGGAGAAATTATTTATTTAGTGAAAAAAATCAATAATACAGTTTTTATTAAAATAATAATACCCATTAAAAACCCAAAACAATGAACGAAACATATTGGTCAGGTAAATGTAATTAATAATCATCCAATGGCCGAATATTGGACCATTTGGAGCCTTATAAATGCGATTATGACACTTATTTTATTTTATTTTAAATGATGTCAAAGTTGTCACCTTCATATTTTAAAAAATATAACAATTTAAATGTTTTGATTTTTAGATGATAAATTCGATTAAAAGTATTATTATGGATGATATTATATTTATCGGGATCATAGTATTTTATTTTTAATTTTTATGCAAAAAATAAATATGTTAAATAATTATATAAAAATGTTTTAGTAATTATTTTATTAAGGGAAATATCAAATAAATGGTTTTAAAAATACTAAAATAACTATTATATAAACAAATTAATATTCTCCATGAACTTTTTAGATGAATATTACATGTTATTAATCTATTAAATATTTTGTTTTGAATATATCCTGCATGTGGATTTTATTTAAATTCAAATAAATGAATATTGTCAAAGTTGACACTATTGTTATTTTGTAAACATAACATATTATTAAATTGTTTAAAATTCACTAAAATATTAAAAAATTATAAATTTAAATTTATATGGTCTAAAATTTCATAAAGTATCCAATTATGGACAATTAAAAACACATAAGTGATTATTTATAAAAATTTAAAATTTAGAATATTATTACCACAAATAAAATTAAATAGATTAAATTAGGATAAATCAAGTTGATAAGGATTAAAATAATTTATGAACAAGTCTAAATCTTATTGTTTTATGAAATTACAATCCTATATCATCTAATATTTAGATTTGAGTCATTTTTGGGGGATTTGTAAGTGGTATTTGAGTTTGTTATAAATTAATATTTTAGTGGTTTCCAAAAGTGCCTGCCTCCACTCTTATAAAAGGGCACCTCCTCCCTCTCCTCCTCACACCACATTAAGCCTTCAAGATCGGCCGACCCCTGCCCATTTGTATTCTAAACTTACATAGAAAGATACTAGAAGTCTTGTTCTTCTTTAAAGACCAACTTTAGTGCCATAAGAGAAGGTTAAGAAGAGGCGCGTCGAAGAAGAGGTAATATCATTTACTGATTCTTTCAAAATCATTTCTTCTTATACTTACTCTTCTTTTTTTGTTTCACAATAAAGTAATAACATAATTATCACTCATATACTGATATGTTATTTTAAATATTAACCAACCCTATTTCACCATCTATCCATCCTATGGACAAAGAAATCACCGCGCGTGCGTACGTACGGAATACCGTCTCCACAATGTTGTTTAATCTGTTTTTCAACCACCACCTTACATGGATGGGTATAATGGTGTAAAGAATAACTATATGTAGTAATTATTACATGATACTAATTCTGTGATATTATATCATCCACACTAATTCCATTTCATAATTATGGGAACGATATCAATGCTTGTGCGTATGTACGGATTACCGTATCCACAACGCAATGAGATTCATTCTCTAAGTTAACCATTCAAGAATTATTATAAAGTATATATAATAAACAATCATGAAATATATTAAATATTAATGATACTGTATTTATTTATATGTTATTTACTTACTTCCATTCAATTTAATAAGGAAACTAAAACAACGTTCATGCGTACGTACAACCTATCGTCTCCATGAACGGTGTGTTTCCTTCCATTTATAGATCTATTATATATATGTATATTCTGAATATATATTATATATAAATCATTTTTTACATTATGGAAGTAATTAGTCATGATATAAGTAATCATATGAATAATTTCAAGTCAAAATGTGGATGATAAATGAAACTAATTTACCCAAAACCCTACTTTAACATGGAATTGACAAATGAACGGTCAATATAATGTCGTAAGTGAATAATATATGATAACATAAATATTATTATGGTTATTTTACAAGTTAATAATATGTTTAAACCCACTATATAGGAGTCTCAGACACATACTGAAGAAATTTGACTTAAGGTAAGGGATAATTTTGCTAATCTCATTTTTATCCGATTTTTCTTATACATAAGTATTTACTGGGGTTATATTTTTCATCCATGTCCGTAAAAATGTTTATCATAAAGTGTTTAAAATTATTACATGTATGTTTAAATTCATGTTCACCTCTATTTTACTTTTACATTGTATTATGGAAGGAATCTTTCTTTTGTTTACAATATGAGGAACTTTTTGACTTTTCTGGCTAAAGTACATGGAGAATGTTTTTTTAACTTATACGGCATGAAAGGTTTTTTACAGTTTCATAACGCCTAATTTTCATAAATCTCTATTTACAATATTTCATTATTATTTTCAACAAAATAATTTTCTTTTAAAATTAAATGGAATTTCGCGAAAAGAAAATGATTTTGAAGAAGAATGGATATTTTCCTCAAGAATTCATTTCAAGTGTTCTGTAAAAACTATTTTCCATCTAAGAAGAAATTATTTAGTATGATTATGTTTCAAGTATAATGTCTCTATTATTTACATTTGTTGAATCTTCTTATAATGAAATGTTATTCATTTGTTTTATATGGATTGTGTTATGATGGGATGATGTTTATGAAACCCATTTTATTCTTTGGGTTATAATGAATGATTTATGTTTATTTTGTGGAAAAAATAAGAATTATTTCATTATGAGATGGGTAGGACCTATATCTCCCTCCAATGAATTGGGTAAAGATTTATATCTTAGAAGATAAACATGGATGAAACGACAAGTAAAATCTCGTTCAGTAATACAGGGCTGGAACGGCAAGTAAACCCAGTTTAGTAATGGACATTGTCCTCTATGATGGTCTTGGCAGTAATTCCTTGGCTACTATGGAAATCATAACATGTGCCTAATGTTTTTCCACAATTACATGTTTTTTCCCATGTTATTTATCATGATTAATGTTTCTTTATGATCTATGACTTTTGTACTGCCATTATTTATGTCATTGCCCAAGATTTTGATGTTTAGATTTTATGTTCATGTATTTACATTAAAATGTTTAGGGATTGTTTTATGCTCTCCATGTTTACAATTACTAAGAATTTGAGCTCACACCTTTTATGTCATCTTTTCCCCAGGATATAAAGAAAGGATTTAGGTAAGAAATCCAAAGGGGAAGAACTTTATGGGAGATGTTGAAGATCTTTCACAATGATTAGAAGATTATGATCCGAGTTTCCAAAGACACTAAACTAATACAGTTTTTGGGCATCTGTCATTGTCATGTGTTATGTATTTCTGAAAATTAATGTAATTTCTATGTATGTCAAGCTTTGGGTCTCTATAGTTGGTATCAGATTGAAGGTTTTGTTAACCTTTGGAAACTCGGATGTGAAAACTTTAGTGAGATCCCAGGAGATATTTCTAAGCTATGTCTAGCGATGTATCTAAGGATTATTATAACTATATGTTACAGTCCAAGAATTATGATAACTATCATGAATAACCTAGGGTGAACCTAATATATCATAGGTTAAAGAAGGTTTCGTAAGTTATACATTCTATAAGTAAATTTTTATGATTATGTAGTTCCTCATTATTTTAACTATTTCTTAAACAATGGTTTCTAGTTTTAGTTAATGGATGGAACAAGAATTAATTGGGTTATCAACAAATCCGATGGATAAATTGGTGACTATGAGTAGCGTAATTGTGTAATTCCTATAGAGAATGAGATTATGATTATGCCGAATCATACATCCCGATATATGATTAACAAGGTGAACATTACTGGTATTCCTAATTCATCAAATAAGAGGAAGATTGAATTTTATGCATGTTCTCTTGGTGAGGAGCATAGAGAAAGGAAGATTGAGATTTTGAATGAAGGGAAGAAGAACCTTGAGGGATACCTCAAATTGAGGGGATGATGTTATCTATGTGGGGGACAAGGTTCATAGAGTGACATACTGTTATGGAGTTCAATTTCTTATCTGTGAAGAACATGGGAATTACCCAACTCAATGCCCTGACCTAAGAGGTTACTTCTAAATCAAGGAAGGAACTATTCCATTCCAATCATTAAATAGGATGGATTTAATGGTTTATGTATTGGAATTAAGGAATAATGTTGTTGAGATACTTCTATGGTATATTGGAATATCTATGTATTGGTCCATTGTGGTTTTCCATAAGAATATGGTACCAGTAACCATTAAAAGTGATTGAAATATTTTTAGAAAGCATATGATATGCGGTTAATGAAGGGATAAGGAGAAAATAATGTGTTTGATATTATTAATGAGCTCACGACTAATATAAGGACAAAGTGATATCATGGTTTGAGTATATAGAAATTTTGGGATTTTGGTATGTGGAAAGAGTTAATTCTGACTGCATTCATGTTTTCACTTAGGTTATATGGTAATTCATGTTTCAAGAGAATACATTATTAAGGCATTCACATGTTTGGAATGTGACAAACAAGATATATCTTATGATATACGAGGGATAAATGATGGTATTTAAATTCTTGGTTGATGAGATTTCTAGTAATCATTGTCTTTATACTATGATATTGGATAGAAGTATTTTAGATAAGCCTAAATACTTGAAATGGATTATGTTGGACATAAGATAATATTGTTTAAGGATAGAACCTTTTTTTGATATTATTTCTGTAATGTTATAATAGTGTAGTTTTAGAAAAAGGACAACCTGCAGGACGAGTGACAACCCGTCGCATTAGACAAGGTTGCGGGAATCGAACCCACAACCAAAGTGCGATAGGCCTTTATCGCCTTTGACTGGTCTACAAGAAGTCCCTAGTTAGTAGAAACTATTTTTATTTTTTTTAATCGGTATGATAGATGAAGTATAAGTCCATTTTTGGAACCATATACGATTAATCTCACCATAAGATGTACTTATGTTTATAAATTTTCCTAACCTTATGTTTGAGACATATGGAATGACCTATCATTCTATCATATGATTTTCTAACACTTCAAGGAAGACAAATTCAACTTCATTTCATTAATAGATGAAGTAGAAATTGTTCAAGGCACAAACAATAGTGACATTGTACCAAAATCAAGTAAGTATTTATTTAAATTAAAAAATTCTTCAAAATTTGGGAAATGATATTGAAAACCAAAAATGTTGTCATAGTACCCTCATATTTGATGAGTCATATGGTACCTTATATCATCACAAATTTATGGCTTTGTGATTATTGGATTTTTCATAGCCATGTTCTCAACAACTCTTCATCCAAAAAATGATTGTTAGATTTATCTTCCATATCCATATTTTTCACCTATATTCTATTATGTGAAAATCCAGTTATAAGTTACTTTGGGTATCCATTATGTTTCTAACTTTATTTTTTAAAATGATTTTTTAGTATTCCTTTTTACGATGTGGGTTATTATGAGTGAAACTTTCAAGTAGAACACCATTTATAACCCCGAGAAATTTTGAGGGAGAAATTCATTTTAAGGGGGGTATATTGTAACACCCTGAGATTTTATGAGAATTATTTTTTTTAATTTCTTTTTTTTTGTTGTTGTAAATTTCACCATGATTAGCTTGCGCTATATGAAACACCGTATTAGCTTGCAGTATACACAATATTATTATTGGCTTGTGATGCACACAATTTCAAGTTCTTTCGAATAAAATTCATTTTACAAAACACAAAGTATAGATTTTTATCAAGGTATAACTGAACTATATTTTGAGTATGTTATATGCAACACCAATGGAAGATTTCCCTACATGCAAACCTGAATGGCCTTGCATTACACCCAAGAGCGACCTTCCTCAATATCGTGTGTTTTATGCAATACCGAGTTTCACTAAACAACAATATATTATTATAATATTATTATGAACTAGACATTATGAATAGTGTTAAATGTATTTTGAATTTTATTACATAATAATTCATCTTACACATATTCTAGAACATGGTATGAGAACAAAATAAATTACTCAGGTAAAATAAGTATTTTAAAAAAAATGGAGTTTTCCGCCTTTTGAAGGCGCATGCATTTTAAATATAATTTTTAACAAGTTTATAAGTTAAATATTACAAAATAAACTTCTTCTTGTGAATCAGGATATTACAATTTATGTTGGATAAATTTTTGTTATTTTTTTGATAACGTTCATATTTTTATGAATAGTAAAAACACGCAAAAATTTATTTAAAGAACAAATTTTTTCATGAAGATAATTTATATGTTTAAATTATAATATTTAATGGTTTTAAAGTATAAATAGAATATATTTTTACCATTTAATATAATTTATGTCATTATTAATAATTTTACATTGAATTCATAGGTAAAAACATTTCAATCTTTTGCAATGTTTTAAATAAAAACCCGTTTGTTTTCCGATAACGAGATTACTTTTAAATTAATTACATCATCTTCTGTGCCTTGAATTCGGAAAAATGGATTCCATATTTGGAATAAATAGGTCCAAATTATGTTAATATGCTAATTTCTATTTTTGGGCATTATGAATAGTAACTATGGGAAAATTTATTTACCATAGTTAAAGGTAAATTAGGCAATTAAGGGTAAAAATAATATTATAAATTACCCTAAAACTTTTATTAATATAATTGGATGATTATATTTCATCATAAAATATACTTGGGTCTAAATGATATTTATTATAACCCACTTGTATGTGATTAAGACCTTTAATTTATTTTATTTAAATGAAAGTGAATTATATCTCTCTCTAACTTTAATAATTAAATTATTTTTAATATACGATAATACAAAATATTAATTCGGTTATAAATACGAATATGAAATATAAAATTTTTTATTTATCATGGTAATTTATTTTCAATTTTTAGGAAATATATAATTACCTAAATAGATTATACATTAATGATGCAGAAATTATTTATTTAGTGAAAAAATCAAAAATATAGTTTTTATTAAACTAATAATACCCATTTAAGGCCCAAAAACCTTCCCAAAACTTATTTTTCGTGCACCGGAAATCCATAATCATCCAATTTTATAATAATTGACCATTTTTAGCCTTATAAATGTGATTATAACAGTTATATTATTTTATTTTAAATGATGTCAAATTTGTCACCTTCATAATTTAATAAATATAATAATTCAAATGTTGTGATTTGTATATGATAAATTCAAGTAAAAGTATTATTATGGAAGATATTATATTTACCTAGATCATAGTACTTTATTTTTAATTTTTATGGAACAAATAAGTATGTTAAATAATTATACAAAAATGTTGTAGTAATTATTTAATTGATGGAAATATCAAATAAATGGTTTTAAAAATATTAAACAAAATGTTATATAAACAAATTAATATTATACATGAATTTTTTAGATTAATATTACATGATAGGAATCTATTAAAATTTTTTGTTTGAATATATCCTTTTTTTGGATTTTATTTAAATTCAAATAAATGAATAGTGCCAAAATTGACAATATTGTTATTTTATAAACATAACATATTATTAAATTGTTTAAAAATCACAAAAATATTTAAAAATTATAAATTGAAATTAATATGGTCAAAAATGAAATAACGTATCCAATTATGGACAATTCACAACACATAAGTATTTATTTATAATAATTTAAAATTTAGAATATTTTTACCACAAATAAAATTAAATTGTTTAAATAATGATAAATCAAGTTGATAAGGTTTAAAATAAATTAGAAACATGTCTAAATCTTATTATTTAATTATATTACATTCCTATATCATCTAATATTCGAATTTGAGTCATTTTGGAAGGTTTTTAAGTGGGTTTTGAGTTTATTATAAATTAATATTTTTGAGGTTTCCAAAAGTGCCCCTCTCCTCTCTTATAAAAGGGCACCTCCTCCCTCTCACCCTCACTCCACTTTTAGCCTTCATGATCTGTTAAAACCTGCCCATTTCCCTTCTCCACTTCCCTAGAAACATACTAGAGGTCCTGGTATTCATCAAAGACTATCTTTAGTTCCCTAAGAGGAGGTTTAGAAGAGGCGCGTTGAAGAAGAGGTAATATCCTTTACTGATTCATTCAAATTCATTTATTCTTATACATCATATTCTTTTTTTGTTTCAAAATAAAGTAATAAAATAAGTATCACTGAAATAATGATATGTTAATATAAATATGAACCAAACCTATTTCACATACTATTCATCCTACGAAAAATGAAATCACTGCGCATGGGTACTTACGAAATACCGTCTCCACACCGTGGTGTAATATGTTTTTCCATCACCACCGTACTTGGATGGGTATAATGGTGTTAATAATAACTATATATGGTTATTATAACATGATACTAATTCTGAGATATTATATCATCCACAATAATTCTATTCAATATTTATGGGAATGATATCATCCCTCGTGTGTACGTACGGATTACCGTCTCCACGATGCGATGAGATTCATTCTCCATGTTAACCATTAAAGAATGATTATAAAGAATATATAATGAATAATCATGAAATATATGACATATTAATGATTCTGGACTTATGTATATGTTATTTACTTACTTCCATTCAATTTAATAAAGAAATGAAAACAACGTTCATGCGTACGTACGACCTACCGTCTCCATGATCGGTGTATTTCATTCCATTTATCAATCTATTATATATATGCATATTAAGAATATATATTATATATAAATCATGTTTTATATTTTGGATGCATTTAATCATGATCTATGTAATCATATGAATAATTAAAAGTCAATACACGGATGATAAATGAAACGATTTTACCCAAAACGCAACATTAACATGGAATTGACAAATGAACGGTTAATATAAAGTTGTAAGTGAATCATATATTATAACATAAATATTATTATGGTTCTATTAGAGTTAATAATATGTTTAAACCCACTATATAGGAGTCTCAGACACATACCGAAGAAATTGGATATAAGGTAATGGATAACTTTGTAAATCTCATTTTTATCTGTGATTGCTTATACGTAAGTATTTAATGGGTTATATTTTTCATCCATGACCATAAAAATATTTTTTATAAAGTGTTTAATGTTCTCCTATGTATGTTTAAAGTCTTTTTTACCCTCTTTGACTTTTAAATTATGTTATGGAAGTAATCATTCTTTAGTTTACCATATGAGGATCTTTTTGACTTTTCTAGCAAAAGTACAAGGATAATGTTTTTTTAACTTATACGACATGAACAGATTTTTACGATTTCCTAATGCCCAATTTTCAGGAAGTTTACTCTGCAAGATTTCATGATTATTTTCAAAAAAACATTTTCTTTAAAAATTGAATGGCATTTTTTGAAAAGAAAATGATTTTGAAGAAGAAAGGATATTTTCCTCATGAATTCATTTCAAGTGTTTTATCAAAACTAATTTCCATCTAAGATGACATTATTTATTATGATTATGTTTCAAGTATAATTTCTATATTATTTACATTTTTTTATTCTTCTTATGGTGAAATCATATCCATTTGTTTTATATGTATTATGTTATGATGGGATGATGTTTATGGAACCCATTTTATTCTTTGGGTTATGATGAATAATTTATGTTTAATTTGTGGCACAAGTAAAAATGATTTAATTATGAGATTGTGGGACCTATATGTCCCTCCAATGCATTGGGTAAATATTTATATATCATGAGATAAAAATGGCAGGAATGTAAAGTAAAATCCGGTTCAGTAATATAGGGCTGGAACAACAAGTAAACCCTATTCAATAATGGACTTTGTCCCCTATGATAGTCTTGGCAGCAATGCCTTGGATACTATGGAAATCATTACATGTGCTTAATGGTTTTCCAAATTTCCATGTTTTCTTCCCATGTTATTTATTGTAACATCCTGGACCCGAGTGCCACACAACGGGTGCCCCGATCCCGATTCGCCATGTGACCTCAAGCGCATTTCCCCAAATGCCAGAGGTTGCCGACTAGCAGCAAGGCCCCAGGTCTGATAGTGGGGAAACTATGGCATCATTTGTCAATGTGTAGCGTAGCGGAATAAAAAATAAAACATACAACGACAGTGAAAGAAGTAAACCATACACAAATGAAATAAACAAAAGCAATGGATATAAACAAAAATATATAGAAAATGATGCAACATGTCTCACATTTTAATAAAACAGCCAGAACATGTTATACATCAGTATAGTACAGCAAAAAGCAGAGTACAACAAAACAAAGCAAACAGCTAGCAGCGGCATCGCGAGCCTAGGCTCGGTCCCATGCCCTCCTACTCCACAACAACAATCTAGTACCTATATAGGGACTCTTGCACCTATCTACACTTACAGAAACGTAATCTATTTGGGCCGAAAAGTATGACCCAAACAGGGTGTGAGAAATATCTCTCAGTAGGCACCCACTAAAGGCCCGTGCCCAACTGCGTGTAAGCATGCATGTAGAGACCTGAAGCTTCACGTACATGGACATTACATTACTTTTGCGGAATACTTAGTACATAACAAAAATACAAACACACAAGGATCGTAATAGTTTAGTGTCTTTGGAAACTCGGAACGTAATCTTCTAATCGTGGTGAAAGATCGTCAACATCTCCCATAAAGATCGTCCTTTTTTTTATACCTAAAACCTTTCTTTATATCCTGGGGAAAAGAAAACATAAAAGGGTGAGCTCAAATGCTCAGTAAGGTTAAACAAAAGAAATATCAATCACATCATATACATAAGAACATAGCTTTTGGAAATCTTAACCTGCAAAAGAGCTCATAATATCATATCATGGGGTAAATCATAGAAGTGAAATGTAATCCCAATAATCATAACATAAAACATGAAACTTTGTGGCATACACACATAATCATAGAGAATCATTTCTTGTTAGTGAAGACTCGTTTCCAAGACTATCTTAGTTGACAAAGTCCCTTTCTGAATCGAGTAACCCTCGTTCTAGTCCTGTTTCACTGAACCGGTATAACCTACCATTCCAGCCATGTCTATCTCATGAGATATAAAATATTTACCCAATGCATTGGAGGGAGATATAGGTCCCACCCATCTCATAATGATACCATTCTTATGTGTGCCACAAAATCATAAACCATACATCATTGCATAACCCATGTAATAAAAATGGGAATCTTAAACATCATGACATCATAAAACAATTCATATATGATAAAGGAATTCATAAAAATAATTCCATCACAACATAATCAAATCAATTTAATAATAGGGATAAAAACAGAACCCTTTATTATCTTAGATGGAAAATAATTTTGATAAAACAATTGAACTTCATTCTTGTGGAAAATATCCTTTCTTCTTCAAAAACACTTTTCCTTTCTTAACATGTCATACAATTTTAAACTAAAAGAAGTTGATTAAAAATAAACTTGAAAACTTTAAAAGGAAGCTTCGTGGAAATAATGTTTTAAAAATCCATTCATTCCGTATAAGTTAAAAAAAACATTCTTCGTACTTTTGTCGGAAAAATTCAAAAAGTACCTCGTACGAAAAACGACAAAAGATTCCTTTCATATATTTTACTAAAAACTCACCAAAGGGTAAAATAGGTTTTAAACAATTTTAGGCGGATGAAAATAATATTACATATTAAGGGAACATGGATGTGGATGATAAAATACACCCCAGTAAATACCAACGTATAAGCAATCTCGGATAAAAATGAGATTGTGATATTTCCCTTACCTTAGGTCCGATTTGCTTCGTAAGTGTCCGAACCTCCAGTATAATGATTTAAATAATGTCATTGACTTATTACAGAATCATATTCATTGTTATTATATCATATATGGTTCACTTATGACTTTATATTACCCATTCCTTTGTTAATTCATGTTAAAGTAGCATTTTGGGTAAAATCGTCTCATTTGTCGTTCGTGTTTTAACTTGTAATTATTCATATTATTACATAGATAATTATTACTTAATTATAGAATATAAAACATGATTTATATATAATATATATTCAGAATATACATATATATAATGGATCGATAAATGGAATGAAATACACCGTTCATGGAGACGGTAGGCCGTACGTACGCATGAATGCTGTTTTCGTTTCCTTATTGAATTGAGTGGAATTAAGTAGATGACATACATATATATACACATAAATCCAGTAGCTTTATAATGTCATGTATTTCATTATTATTGCTTATATATACTTTATAATCATTCTTAAATGGTTAACATGGAGAATGAATCTCATCACGTCGTGGAGACGGTAGTCCGTACGTACGCACGAGCGATGATATCATTTCCATAATTATTTAATTGAATTGGATTGGATGATACAATATATCAGAATCATTATGATGTTATAATAACTATGTATAGTTATTCTTTACACCATAATACCCATCCATGTAAGGTGTTGGTGGAAAAACAGATTACACCACTGCGTTAAGACGGTATTCCGTACGTACGCACGCGCGGTGATTTCATTTTCCGTAGGATGGATAGATGGTGAAAACGGATTGTTTCATAATTATAATAACATATCAGTATATGAGTGATACTGATGTTATTACTTCATAATGATACAACCTAAGAAGAAGAAGTGGAAGAAGAAATAAAGGTGAAAGAATCGGTAACGGAAATTACCTCTTCTTTGAAGCACCTTTTTGAGACCTCCTCTTAGGGCACTAAAATTGGTCTTTGAGAAAGACCAGAACCTCTAGGATGTTTCTAGGGAAGTGGAGAAGAGAATTTTGCAGGGGTTGGCCGATCTTGAAGGCTCAATGTTGTGTGAGGAAGAGAGGGAGGAGGTGCCCTTTTATTAGGGAGGAGAGGGGCACCATTGGAATTCTTAAAAATGATAATTTATAATAAATCTAACCCCACTTAAAAACTTCCATAAATGACTCATATTAGAATATTAGATAATATAAGTTTGTAATCTCATCAACCAATAGAATTTAGACATGTTAGGAATTTATTTTAAACACTATCAACATGATTTATCCATATTTAATCAATTTAATTTTATTTGTGGTAATAACATTCTAAATTTTAAATAATTACTTATTTGTTGTGAATTGTCCATAATTGGATACTTAATAACATTTTAGATAATATAGATTTAAATTTATAATTTCTAAATATTTTTGAAATTTTTAAACTATTTTATAATATGTTATTTTTATAAAATAACAATAGTGTCAATTTGGACACTATTCATTTATTTGAATTTAAATAAAATAAATACAGAAGATATGTTCGAACTAAAAGATTTAATAGATTTATAAAATTTCATATGTATCTAGAAAATTAGTGGAGCACATTAAATAGTTCATATAATATTTATTTTATTATTTTTAAAACCATTTATTTGGTTTATCTCTTAATAAAATAAATAATACAACATTTTTGTATAATTATTTCATATACTTATTTTTTGCCTAAAAATTAAAAATAAATTCCTATGATGAAACTAAATCTATTAACTTTAACAATAATACCTTTACTCGAATTTATCATCTTAAAATCACAATATTTAAATTGTTATATTTATTAAATTATGAAGGTGACAACTTTGGCATCATTTAAAATAAAATAATATAAGTGTCATAATCGCTTTTATAAGGCTCAAAATGGTCAACTATTCGACCATTGGATGCTTATGGTTTACATTTACATGGAAAATAAGTTTTGGTTAGATTTTTTGCATTTTATGGTCACTATTTGTTTAATAAAAACTATATTCTTGATTTTTCACTAAATAAACAATTTCTGCATCACTATTGTGTCATAATTAATGATAATTATTTAATCCCTAAAAATTATAAATAAATTTATATGATGTAGATAATTTCATTATATTTCTGTAGACTGTTAATGTTCGAAGTTTCATGATGTTTATCACTAAATTAAAATTAATATACTTATAAGATTTAAGAGAGTGACATGTTGTCACTTTCTTTGGTTTTAATAATAATTAAGTTATTTTCAAGAGCCAAAGTCCATTAAATGATTCTAATCCGACCCTTAGGTGATATGGGTCGACTTTTAGTCATCCAATAGGATTTTGGCAGGTGTTAGGGTAATTTTATAATCTTATATTTACCCCTAATTACCCGATTTATCTTTAACTATGGTAAATAAAATTTACCGTAGTTACTATTCATAATGCCCAAGAATAAAAAGTGGATTATTAACATAATTTGGACCCACTGATTCCAAATATGGAATCCATTTATCCAAATTCAATACACAAAAGTTGCAGAAATTAAATTAAAATTAATCCCGTTGTCGAAAGAAAACGGGTTTTTGTTTAAAACATTACAAAAGATTGAATTTATTTAACCTACGAATTCAATGTAAAATCAAGGCTAATGACTTAAATTATATTAAATGGTAAAAATATATTCTATTTATACTTTAAAACCATTCAATATTATAATTTAACCACATAAGATATTATGATGAAAAAAGTTTTTTTTAATTAAAATATAGCGTGTTTTTACTATTCATTAAAATATGAAAGTTATCGGAAAAATATCAAAACTTTATCTAATGTAAATTTTTACATCTTGATTCAAAAGAAGAATTTTATTTTGTCAAATTGAACATATAAACATGTCAAAAACTAGATTTAATGTGGGTGCACCATCAAAAGGCGGCAAAACTGCATTTTTTGAAAAATACTTATTTTACCCGAACAATTTATTTTGTTCTTATACCATGTTCTAGAAAATGTCTAAGATGAATAATAATGTTATAAAATTCAAAATTTAGTTAATACTATTCATAACGGCTAGTTCATGACAATATTATAATAATATATCATTGTTTATTAAAACCCGGTATTGCATACAACACACACTATCGAGGAAGGTCGCGATTGCGTGTAATGAAAGCCAAGTCAGGGTTGCGTGTTGTGAAATAATCCTTCGTTGTTTCATATAAAATAATCCAACCATATTTCATTTATACATTTAATATATATATATATATATATATACTCAATGTTGTGTAGATTAACTATTATCAAAATTGTGTGTAACACGGTCCAAAAATAGTGTTGCGTATACTACAAGCTAATACGGTGTTGCGTATAGTGCAAGGTAATCTTGGTGTAGAATACAACACAAGACATTAATGAAATTAAAATAATATTTTTCATAAAATCTTGGGGTGTTACATTCTACCCCCCTTAAAATGAATTTCGCCCTCGAAATTCGTTGGGGTTATAAATGGTTTACTATTCGAAAGTTTCTTTAATAGAAACCCATATCGTAAAAAGGAATACCAAAACCATTCTTTAAAAAAAAAGTATGAAACGTAACGGTTACCCAAATAAACTAATCACTGGGTTTCCACATAGATGAAAATATGGATATGGAAGAGAAATCTAACCATCATGTTCTGATGGAGAGTGGTAGAGAACATGGCTATGGAAAAGCCAACAATCACAAATCCATAAATTTGTGACGATCTAAGGTACCATCTGATTAATCAGATATAAGAGCACTAAGACAACATTTTTGGTTTTCAAGATCGTTTCCCTAAAGTTGAATAATTTGAAATAGAATAAATACTAACTTTATTTTGATACAATCTCACTGTTGTTCGTGCCTTGAACAATTTCTACTTCATCTCTTAAATAAATGAAGTTGAATTTGTTATTCGTGAAGTGTTAGCAGATCATGTGATAGAATAACGGGTCATTCCATCTGTCTCAAACAAAAGGTTAGCAAAAGTTATATACATAAGTCGATCTATAGTGAGATTAATCATATATGGTTCCTAAAATAGACTTTATACTTCATATATCATACTGATTAATATAATAAAACTAGTTTCTACTAAATAGGGACTTCCTGTAGACCAGTGGTAGGCGATAAAGGCCAATCGCACTTCGGTTGTGGGTTCGATTCCTACGACCTTGTCCGACGCGATGGTCTGTCGCCCGTCCTGCAGGTTGTCCCTTTTTCTAAAACTATATTACTATAACATCCCATCAATAATATCAAAAAAGTTTTATCCTTAAACAGTACTAACTTATGTCTAACATAATCCATTCCAATCTTTAGGCTTATCTAAACTACTTCGGTCCAAGCTCATAGTATAAAGAAAATGATTACTTGAAATGTCACATAACAATCACGTGAATGCCATCATTTATCCCCCATATATCATAAGATATATCTTGTTGGTCAAATTAAAATATGTGAATACCTTAATCATGTATTCTCTTGAAGAATGAATATCCACTGACCCTTAGTGAAAACATGAATGCTGTTAAAAGTTAACACTTTCCACATACCAAAATCCTCAAAATTCTATATACTCAAACCATGATATCAATTAGTCCTGATATCAATCATGAGCTCATGAATAAAATCCAACATCCTATTATCATCTTATCCCTTCATTATGCACATATCATCTACATTCCAAAAATATCTGAATAACCTTTCATGGATACCAGTACCATTAATCATACACTTTCAAAACTCAAGTAAAGACAATAGCGTAACAATCCTTAGATGTCTCTTTATTCAATAGTACCATGAGATTACTTATACAACATTACACATGATAAACATGTAATCATTCCACTACATTCTTAAACCATTGACCGAGCTTCAACAATTCTTTCATCTCACATATCATTTGTAGTCTCTTCATCATCATCTACATAAATACTACCCATACAACCATACTGATTCTCTTCATGAGACTTTCCCTTAGGGCATTGGTTTGCATAATTCCCGTACATTCCACATTTAAAACATTTAACCATTCTTGATGTCGTAGCAATACCATTATCCTCATCCCTGGTGTTAACTGAACCTTTTCCTTTGCACTTACTGGCTTTGTGTCCTTCTTTTCCACACCCAAAGAATCTTCCAGTACCTTTGAAACATTCTCCTTGATGCCTCTTCCCACATGATTTACATAGGGGAAATTGAACTTTCTTTCCTCTATGATCACCATGAAACTCCATCTTTCTCTTATTAGCCGAGTCAGGAAACTTACCAAATTTTACTTTATTGATCATATTATGAGATTGCTGAATCGGCATAATAATGATGTTTGGACTTCCAAATCCCATTTCATTTGGTTGCTCATGAAGAAAATCATTCCATTGTCCATCATATCCTCCATTATCAGGAATCATCTTGTTTCCAGCCATTTTCTAAAACCCAAAAAGAATAGTGTGAGAGGAAAAAATAATAATAAAGGGGGAGTAACTTCAATATCTAACATCTTTGGTTTAATCTAATATCGTTACCATAGTTCTAGGACTATATCCTATACGTATACTTATCCTTAGGGGCATCCCTAGACATACCTTAGAAATATCTCTAGGGATCTCTCTAACGTTTTTGCATCCTAGTTTCCAAAGGTTGACTAAACCTTTCCTCTGATACCAACTGTAGAGACCTGAAGCTTCACGTACATGGACTTTACATTACTTTTGCGGAATACTTAGTACATAACAAAAATACAAACACACAAGGATCGTAATAGTTTAGTGTCTTTGGAAACTCGGAACGTAATCTTCTAATCGTGGTGAAAGATCTTCAACATCTCCCATAAGGATCTTCCTTCTTTTTATACCTAAAACCTTTCTTTATATCCTGGTGAAAAGAAAACATAAAAGGGTGAGCTCAAATGCTCAGAAAGGGTAAACAAAAGAAATATCAATCACATCATATACATAAGAACATAGCTTTTGGAAATCTTAACCTGCAAAAGAGCTCATAATATCATATCATGGGGTAAATCATAGAAGTGAAATGTAATCCCAATAATCATAACATAAAACATGAAACTTTGTGGCATACACACATAATCATAGAGAATCATTTCTTGTTAGTCAAGACTCGTTGCCAAGACTATCTTAGTGGACAAAGTCCCTTTCTGAATCGAGTAACCCTCGTTCCCGTCCTGTTTCACTGAACCGGTATAACCTACCATTCTAGCCATGTCTATCTCATGAGATATAAAATCTTTACCCAATGCATTTGAGGGAGATATAGGTCCCACCCATCTCATAATGATACCATTCTTATGTGTGCCACAAAATCATAAACCATACATCATTGCATAACCCATGTAATAAAAATGGGAATCTTAAACATCATGACATCATAAAACAATTCATATATGATAAAGGAATTCATAAAAATAATTCCATCACAACATAATCAAATCAATGTAATAATAGGGATAAAAACAGAACCCTTTATTATCTTAGATGGAAAATAATTTTGATAAAACAATTGAACTTCATTCTTGAGGAAAATATCCTTTCTCCTTCAAAAACACTTTTACTTTCTTAACATGTCATACAATTTTAAACTAAAAGAAGTTGATTAAAAATAAACTTGAAAACTTTAAAAGGAAGCTTCTTGGAAATAAATTTTTAAAAATCCATTCATGCCGTATAAGTTAAAAAAAACATTCTTCGTACTTTTGTCGAAAAAATTCAAAAAGTACCTCGTACGAAAAACGACAAAAGATTCCTTTCATATCTTTTACTAAAAACTAACCAAAGGGTAAAATAGGTTTTAAACAATTTTAAGTGGATGGAAATAATATTACATATTAAGGGAACATGGATGTGGATGATAAAATACACCCCAGTAAATACCAACGTATAAGCAATCTCGGATAAAAATGAGATTGTGATATTTCCCTTACCTTAGGTCCGATTTGCTTCGTAAGTGTCCGAACCTCCTGTATAATGATTTAAATAATGTCATTGACTTATTACAGAATCATATTCATTGTTATTATATCATATATGGTTCACTTATGACTTTATATTACCCATTCTTTTGTTAATTCATGTTAAAGTAGCGTTTTGGGTAAAATCGTCTCATTTGTCGTTCGTGTTTTAACTTGTAATTATTCATATGATTACTTAGATAATTATTACTTAATTATAGAATATAAAACATGATTTATATATAATATATATTCAGAATATAAATATATATAATGGATCGATAAATGGAAAGAAATACACCGTTCATGGGGACGGTAGGCCGTACGTACGCATGAACGCTGTTTTCGTTTCCTTATTGAATTGAGTGGAATTAAGTAGATGACATACATATATATACACATAAATACAGTAGCTTTATAATTTCATGTATTTCATTATTATTGCTTATATATTCTTTATAATCATTCTTAAATGGTTAACATGGAGAATGAATCTCATCACGTCGTGGAGACGGTAGTCCGTACGTACGCACAAGCGATGATATCATTTCCATAATTATTTAATTGAATTGGATTGGATGATACAATATATCAGAATCATTATGATGTTATAATAACTATGTATAGTTATTCTTTACACCATAATACCCATCCATGTAAGGTGTTGGTGGAAAAACAGATTACACCACGGCGTGGAGACGGTATTCCGTACGTACGCACGCGCGGTGATTTCATTTTCCGTAGGATGGATATATGGTGAATTAGGATTGTTTCATAATAATAATAAAATATCAGTATATGAGTGATACTGATGTTATTACTTCATAATTAAAAAACCTAAGAAGAAGAAGTGGAAGAAGAAATAAAGGTGAAAGAATCGGTAACGGAAATTACCTCTTCTTTGAAGCGCCTTTTTGAGACCTCCTCTTAGGGAACTAAAATTGGTCTTTGAGAAATACCAGAACCTCTAGGATGTTTCTAGGGAAGTGGAGAAGAGAATCTTTCAGGGGTTGGCCGAGCTTGAAGGCTCAATGTTGTGTGAGGAAGAGAGGGAGGAGGTGCCCTTTTATTAGGGAGGAGAGGGGCACCTTTGGAATTCTTAAAAATGATAATTTATAATAAATCTAACCCCACTTAAAAACTTCCAAAAATGACTCATATTCGAATATTAGATAAGATAAGGTTGTAATCTCATCAACCAATATAATTTAGACATGTTAGGAATTTATTTTAAACACTATCAACATGATTTATCCATATTTAATCAATTTAATTTTATTTGTGGTAATAACATTCTAAATTTTAAATAATTACTTATTTGTTGTGAATTGTCCATAATTGGATACTTAATAACATTTTGGATCATATAGATTTAAATTTATAATTTCTAAATATTTTTGAAAATTTTAAACTATTTTATAATATGTTATTTTTATAAAATAACAATAGTGTCAATTTGGACACTATTCATTTATTTGAATTTAAATAAAATAAATAGAGAAGATATGTTCGAACTAAAAGATTTAATAGATTTATAAAATGTCATATGTATCTAGAAAATTAGTGGAGCACATTAAATAGTTCATATAATATTTATTTTATTATTTTTAAAACCATTTATTTGGTTTACCTCTTAATAAAATAAATACTACAACATTTTGTATAATGATTTCATATACTTATTTGTTTCCTAAAAATTAAAAATAAATTCCTATGATGAAACTAAATCTATTAAATTTATCAATAATACTTTTACTCGAATTTATCATCTTAAAATCAAAATATTTAAATTGTTATATTTATTAAATTATGAAGGTGACAATTTTGGAATCATTTAAAATAAAATAATATAAGTGTTATAATCGCTTTTATAAGGCTCAAAATGGTCAAATATTCTACCATTGTATGCTTATGGTTTACATTTACATGGAAAATAAGTTTTGGTTAGGGTTTTGTGCATTTTATGGTCACTATTTGTCTAATAAAAACTATATTCTTGATTTTTCACTAAATAAACAATTTCTGCATCACTATTGTGTCATAATTAATGATAATTATTTAATCCCTAAAAATTATAAATAAATTTATATGATGTAGATAGATTTATTATCTTTCTGTTTACTATTCATGTTCGAAGTTTCATTAAGTTTATCACTAAATTAAAATTAATATACTTATAAGATTTAAGAGAGTGATATGTTGTCACTTTCTTTGGTTTTAATAATAATTAAGTTATTTTCAAGAGCCAAAGTCCATTAAATGATTCTAATCCGACCCTTAGGTGATATGGGTCGACTTTTAGTCATCCAATAGGATTTTGGCAGGTGTTAAGGTAATTTTATAATCTTATATTTACCCCTAATTACCCGATTTATCTTTAACTATGGTAAATAAAATTTACCGTAGTTACTATTCATAATGCCCAAGAATAAAAAGTGGATTATTAACATAATTTGGACCCACTGATTCCAAATATGGAATCCATTTATCCAAATTCAATACACAAAAGTTGCAGAAATTAAATTAAAATTTATCCCGTTGTCGAAAGAAAACGGGTTTTTGTTTAAAACATTGCAAAAGATTGAATTTATTTAACCTACGAATTCAATGTAAAATCAAGGCTAATGACTTAAATTATATTAAATGGTAAAAATATATTCTATTTATACTTTAAAACCATTCAATATTATAATTTAACCACATAAGATATTATGATGAAAAAAGTTGTTTTTAATTAAAATATAGCGTGTTTTTACTATTCATTAAAATATGAAAGTTATCGGAAAAATATCAAAACTTTATCTAATGTAAATTATTACATCTTGATTAAAAAAAAGAATTTTATTTTGTCAAATTGAACATATAAACATGTCAAAAACTAGATTTAATGTGGGTGCGCCATCAAAAGGCGGCAAAACTGCATTTTTTGAAAAATACTTATTTTACCCGAACAATTTATTTTGTTCTTATACCATGTTCTAGAAAATGTCTAAGATGAATAATAATTTTATAAAATTCAAAATTTAGTTAATCCTATTCATAACGGCTAGTTCATGAAAATATTATAATAATATATCATTGTTTATTAAAACCCGGTATTGCATACAACACACGCTATCGAGGAAGGTCGCGATTGCGTGTAATGAAAGCCAAGTCAGGGTTGCGTGTTGTGAAAGAATCCTTCGTTGTTTCGTATAAAATAATAAAACCATATTTCATTTATACATTTAATATATATATATATATACTCAGTGTTGCGTAGATTAACTATTATCAAAATTGTGTGTAACACGGTCCAAGAATAGTGTTGCGTATACTGCAAGATAATACGGTGTTGCGTATAGCGCAAGGTAATCTTGGTGTAGAATACAACACAAGACATTAATGAAATTAAAATAATATTTTTCATAAAATCTTGGGGTGTTACAATGCAACAATAGTGTGCAGTAGTAAAATGCAATAAAGTAAGCAGTACTCAAAAGTAACTAATTACCAATTATATTTCCATTTTATTATCCATTTAATTCATTTAATTTAAAATTACACCAGAGTGAATATTCTAAATAACCAGCTAATGTCCTCGTACATGTAAAACCCTACCCTCAGGTAAAGAGTATCCAACACAAGAATCTTCCCTGATGCATAAAAGAGTTTTCCCTTAGGTGTAGGTAGTGTCGCCCACAAGCACAAAGTCAGCTGCCCAGAGGCACAGAAGAAGTTGCCCTCATGCTGAAATAACTGCTGCCCACAGGCTAAATAGTGTAGTTCCCATAGGCTAATCATAACAATTCCCTCAGGCTAAACAGGTAATCGGTCCATGACCAACAAGTAAATAAGCAGTAAACAAGCAATTACTCTGAAGGCAATTCTATAATTACTATTTTAAAGGCATACCCTCGGGTATCCTAGCCAAATGGCTAAACAGTGGAACACACCCCCAGGGTGGTTCCAGATCCAAGAAACGATCCCAAAACAGCATTTTAATATCACAAATAATCACCTCCTCAATTCTAGGTGTTTATTATAGCAATGGCCTCATCCACACGACACCCCAACATGGGTTCGTGGCACAAAAACGCACAAAACACACAACAGTTTGAAAAACAAACACCAATCCACCTACCTTATATTCCAACAAATGTTATAACCGAACAAAGACTCTAGAAACACCCAAGAATGATGTAGATATGATGAAGAAAAAACTCACTTAACCTTAAATAACTCCCGTTAGCAGAATAATTGGTCAGCAAAATGCTAGGAGAAGAGAGGGATTACCGACACGGTTCCAACAAGATCGACAGAAGCGAGATCAGATTCCTGGTGCTTGATCAGCGGATCTCCCAAGGTTCTTCCTTCCTCCTAAGATCCTTCCTATGGTTCTATGCCAATCCTATGAACAGGGTTGGCTACTGCCCGTTTGAAGAGAAAAAACAAAGTACACGACGTGTACTTCCAAGTACACGGCGTGTACTCCCTTCATTTAACCGTTCCTCTGGCGGCACCGCCATACTGTTCATCTATTGACAAGATTACACAACATGTACTCCTGAGTACACGGCGTGTACTGTCGCCCAGTTGGCAGCTGCTCCCTCACCTTACTGTTTCGGCCAGCTGACTGACTACACGGCGGGTAAAGTACCACTACACAGCGTGTAGTCGGTTCCTACACCCTTCATCGTCGACATGGCTACACGCCCCATGTACCCATCCCACATGGCCAAAAGTACATGGCGTGTGGATAAAGTACACGATGTGTAGTTCCAAAATTTGGGATTTTTCCCCATTTTCCATATTTTCTCAAAACATATAAGGAAAAGGGAAAAGAAGAAGCCCATACCTCAGAACAAAGAACCGTGTTATTACAAACTTCCCCTTTATAGAAATTCTTCCCCAAATTTCCCTTCCAAGGGTGGAGAAGATATAGCCATGAACAACTCTGGCCACTAAGCACGTAAGTAAGTCTCCCACTCCCATGTTTCATCCTGCACTCGACTATGCTTCCTTAGCACCCGTATGAGAGGAACTGATCGGCCTCAGAGAACTTTCATGCTCCTGTCAACGATATGAATTGGATGCTCCTTAAAGGACACATCCATCTGAAGCTCACCCTCCTCTAGATGAAAGGTCTGAGACGGGTCTGCAAGATAGCGGTACAACTGAGACACGAGGAAGACATCGTGCATGGCTCGGTACCGCTGTGGTAACTGCAACCGATAGGCAACCAGCCCGACTCTCTGTAGATTCAAAGATGGCCCCACATACCTCGGTGAAATCTTACCCCATCTCCGGATCCGCTTGTGTCCTAGCCTCGGTGAAACATGCAAGAAAGCCAGATCCCCGACCACAAACTCCAAAGGTCGTCTACGGCGATCAACATATGACTTCTGTCGAGACTGCGTGGTATCCATCTGCTTCTGAATCAACTGGACCTGCACAGAAGTCTCCAGCACGAGACATGGTCCTAGTAAAAATGCGTCACCTACCTCTAACCAGCACAAATTTGAACGACATGGCCTACCATATAAAGCCTTGTATGGTTCCATCTCGATAGTCACCTGAAAACTATTGTTATAGGTAAACTCGACATAGGGTATATGCTTCTCCTATGAGCCCCCAAAGTCTAAGAAGCATGCGCGCAACATGTCCTCAAGCACCTGTATTGTACGCTATGACTGACCATCAGTATGAGGGATGTAAGCTGTGCTCAAGAGCACATGTGTACCCAGTGCCCTCTGAAAACTCTGCCAGAAACGAGACGTAAAACAGGCGTCCCTTTCTGAAATTATAGAACGAGGGACCCCATGAAGACGTACAATCTCTCAGATATACAACCTTCCAAGATCGTCAACCCTGAAGGTCTCCTTGATCGGAAAAAAGTGAGCTACCTTCATGAGTCTTTCCACAACAACCCACATGACATCATTTCCTCTAGGTGACCTCGGAAAACCAGTCACAAAATCCATCGCGCCATCATCCCATTTCCACTCCGGAATGGGTAACTACTGTAACAGCCCAACTGGTCTCTAGTGCTCCGCCTTCACCTGATGACATGTGGAACACCTCATAACAAAACCCACTCTCTCTCTCTTCATACCCAGCCACCAGTACTGATGCCTCAAGTCACGGTACATCTTGGTAACCTCGGGATGAACTGCCCAAGCAGAAGCATGAAACTCCCACATCACCTCCTCGCGTATATCCCATGGAACCCATACTTGTCCATGGAAATGCAGGACCTCGTCATCACATACCTTCCAACCATGAGAAGGGTCCCCACTTTCCACTGACTCCCGTAGAACTAGGCCTTCTGAATTAGATAGCTATCTCATCCGCACTCTGTCTAGGAGGGTAGATTTCACAGCTATAGAGGAAAGATAAGTCTGCCCCTGACTATTGTGCACCTCTAGATGCATCTCAGAGAACAAATCCATAAGCTGCCACTCACCACAAGCCTCCTGCACTTCCTGTATCTGAGTCTTCCTGCTCAGTGCATTAGCCACTGCATTACCTTTACCAGGTGTATAGGCAAGCTCAAAATCGAAGGACTGTAGGTACTCGACCCACATCCTCTGCCTCAGATTCAGGTCACACTGAGTAAAGATATACTTGAGTCTATTTTGGTTGGTGGAAACCACAAAATGCTCCCCCAATAGATAATGTCTCCAATAGGGAAACACATGCACAACTACAGCCAACTCGAGATCATACGTTGCGTAATTCCTCTCATGTGGCCTCAACTGCCGAGACCCATATGAAAAAACTCAATCGCCCTGCATCAACACTACTCCTAGTCAAATACCTGATGCATCACAGTAAACTATATAGATCTTCCCTTGCTCTGGGAGTATCAGGATCGGTGCTAAAGTCAACCTTCCCTTCTTGTCCTGAAAAGCTATCTTGCAAGCTTTTGACCAAACGATATTCACACCCTTCTTAGTCAAAAACATCAACGGTGCTGCTAAGTGGGAGAAGTCCTGTATAAAGCGTCTGTAGTAACCGGACAGCCCCAAGAAACTTCGTATCTCAAACACGTTCTTAGGCTGCTCCCAAGAAACTACTACTCTCACCTTCTCTAGGTCCACTGCAACTCTTACCTCTGAGATAATATAACCCAGGAAGTGAATCTAGTCCATCAAAAAGTGGCACTTTCAGAGCTTAGCATATTGTCGATGCTCTCTCAGTGTACTCAGTACGATATGAAGATGGTTGGCATGGTCATGTCAAGTGTGATAGTACACCAAGATTTCTTCCACAGATACTACCACAAAAGAATGAAGATATGGATGGAATACACGATTCATCAGATCCACAAAAACTGTTGGCACATTTGTGAGTCCGAACGACATAACAAAGTACTCGTACATACCATATTTGCTCTGAAAAGCTATAATCGGTATATCAGATGGCCTCAGGCGCAACTGATGATATCCGAATCTCATGTCAATCTTCAAGAACAATCGTTCTCCATGAATATGATCAAAAAGATCATCTATCCTCGGAAAGGGATATCAGTTCTTAACCATCAACTGGTTTAGCTTCTGATAATCCACACAATGTCTGAGGGTACCATCCACCTTCTTCGGGAAAAGGACCGGCGAACCCTAAGGAGAAGTACTGGGTCAGATAAAACCCTTTTCCTATAACTCCTCTAACTGCCTCTTGAGCTCCTGAAACTCTGGTGTAGCCATCCTATAAGGAGAAATAGACACCGGTGCTGTGCATGGAACGAGCTCAATAGAGAAATCCACCTCTCGCATAGGAGGTAGAATCAGAAAATCGTTCGAGAAGACATCCCTGAAATGATCAAAAACTGGAAGGAAATCTGTTTGAAAAGTCCCATGATCATCCAGATACAAACTCACAATATGGGCTATGACTACACCTCACCCATGATGCTTTGGTCCATCTCGACTCGCCTGAACATCCCACTCGCCCTTGTATAGAACTCTTTTCCCTCTGGTGACGTGAAATGCACCCTGCGACGATAGTAGTCTACAAAGGCTCGATAGGGAACCAACCAGTCCATCCCGAGAATGCCGCCATAGCTCGTCATCTCAAAGACATAGAGGTCCCAAAGAAAGTGACCCCCACCAACCTCACACTACTGGAAATTTGGGCTATAGCCATGGTTCTAAACCATGGCTATAGGCCCTCAAACCATGGCTATAGGTAATTGCCACGGTTCCCCGAACCATGGCTATGTTTGGCATGGCTATAGGCCTAGGCCTATAGCCATGGTTCCAAACCATGGCTTTAAATCTATTGCCACGGTTGAAACCGTGGCTATACTAAAGGCCGGAAAGAATTTATTGCCACGGTTTAAAACCGTGGCATTATGTCTATAGCCACGGTTAACAATAGTGGCAATAAACCAATAGCCACAGTTTAGAACCGTGGCTATAGGGTGTCCAAATACATAAAAAAACCCCCTGGACACCCCCTGGACACGCCCCTGGACACCCCCCAGACACCCCCGGGAAACCCCCTGGACAGACCCTGGACACCCCCTGGACACCTCCTGGACACACCCTGGATACCCCCCAGACACCTCCTGCAGACCACCCCCTGCCCTCCTCCCAACTACCTTGCAGACCTCCCCCCCCCCCCCCCCCCGCACCAGCCCCCCCTGCCCCAGCACACCCCTACCCCCTGCTGGACAGCCCTCCCCCTGCCTGGACACCCCTCCCCCCCTGATGGACACCCCTCCCCCCTGCCTGGACACCCCTCCCCCTGCTGGACACACCTTCCCTCCTGCTGGACAGCCCTCCCCCTGCTGGACAACCCTCCTCCCCGTGCTGGACAACCCCCCCTGCTGGACAGCCCCTCCCCCTACCTGGGCACCCCTCCCCCTTGCTGGACAACCCCTCCCCCTGCCTGGACACCCCTCCCCCCTGCCTGGACACCCCTCCCCCCTGCTTGTCCCCCTGCCTTTCCCCCCATGCCCCTTCCCCCTGCCCCCTACTAGTTCCCCCTACCACCCCCTACTTGCCCACTACCAGCCAGCCCCCCCTGCCCCCTCCCAGTCCCCCCTGCCACCACCTGCCAGTCCCCCTCTGCCAGTCCCCCTGCCAGTCCCCCCCTGCCCCCTGCCAGCCCCCCTGCCCCCTGCTAGTCCCCCTACCCCCTGCTAGGCCCCCTGCCCCCTGCTAGGCCCCCTGCTAGGCCCCCTGTCAGTCCCCTGCTAGTCCACCTGCCCCCTGATCTGATAACCACAACATCTTCATCACTGCCAGATTCAGGTTTAACAGGTACCAATTCAACAATTCTGACATGTTTAGAAGCATGAGATAAGACAAGAACAGACTGAACTACATCATATTTACAGACCATGTTTAGCACCCCTCCCCCTGCTGGACACCCCCCAGGACACGCCCCTGGACACGCCCCTGGACAAGCCCCTGGACACCCCCTGGACACCCCCCAGACACACCTGGGACACCCCCTGGAGACCTCCTGGACACACCCTAGACACCCCCAGACACCCCCCTAGACACCTCCTGCAGACCACCCCCTTCCCTCCTCCTAACTACCTTGCAGACCCCCCCTCCCCCCGCACCAGCCCCCCTACCCCAGCACACCCCATACCCCTACTGGACAGCCCCTCCCCCTGCTTGGACACCCCTCCCCCCTGCTGAACACCCCTCCCCCTGCCTGGACACCCCTCCCCCTGATGGACACCCCCCCTGCTGGACACCCCTCCCCCTGCTGGACATCCCCTCCCCCCTGCTGGACAGCCCCTCCCCCTGCCTTGACACCCCTCCCCCCTGCTGGACAGCCCATCCCCCTGCCTGGACACCCCCCTGCCTGGACACCCCTCCCCCCTGCTTGTCCCCCTGCCTTTCCCCCCTGCCCCATGCTAGTCCCCCCTGCCGCCCCCTGCCAGCCCCCATGCCCCCTGCCCCTGCTAGTCCCCCCCATCCCACCCCCTGCTTGCCCCCCCTGCCCCCTGCCAGCCCCCCCCCCCCTTTCCAGTCCCCCTGCCAGCCCCCCTGCCAGCCCCCCTGCCCCCTGCTAGTCCCCCTGCCCCCTTCTAGACCCCCTTCCCCCTGCTAGGCCCCCTTTTAGTCCCCTACTAGTCCCCCTGCCCCCTGATCTGATAACCACAACATCTTCAGCACTGCCAGATTCAGGTTTAACAGGTACCAATTCACCAATTCTGACATGTTTAGCAGCATGAGATAAGACAGGAACAGACTGAACTACATCAGATTTACAGACCATGTTTAGCACCCCTCCCCCTGCTGGACACCCCCCTTGCCTGGAAACCTTGATTTTATTGATGACCTTAGGGATAGTATTATCAAGTGCAACAGGCCTGAAGTTCTTAATTTCAACTTCATTTTCTTTTTTAGGAATCAAGACGGTGAAATTTGACTTCATTCCATAGGGTAATTAAACGTGAGTGAAGAAGTCCCTTACTGCACTTACAAGGTCTTCTTGTATGATATCCCAATAGGCCATGAAGAAGTGATTTATAAAACCATCTGGTCTGGGAGCACTTTCCATGTTTAAGGAAGACCGGGACTTTTTGATTTCATCGTTGTCTTGTTCTTTGACAAGGTTACAATTCTGATGATCATCAATATAGGGGAGGATGTTTCCAACCATCATTGAAGTGGTCTCCTTCCAATCATCCATATAAAGGTTACAAAAATAATAAAACAGCTCATTAGATACATCATTTGTTGAGGTATAAAGATGGACATTGATGCTAATAAAATTGTTTCCAGCCTTGATTTTCTTCTCCCTATATAGCTTATGAAAAACTTTGAGTTCTTGTCCCCTTATTTCAACCATTTTACATTCAACCGATTCCTGTTCAGTCTTTATTTCACAGTCATAAGATCATCCAATTTTGTATGGGCTTGTATTTCCTCTATGAGGGGAAATTATGATCCTAATATTGGTTCTAGGTGCTGGAATGGTGAGCCTCAGCATTCTAAATCTCAATTTCCAGCTTTGAAATGGAGTTCTTTCTCCACTCTCTAAGGAGCCTCTTAGTGTGTTTTAATTTTCCAGTAATCCTCTGTAATGGGCTGCCAAAGGGAGTTGAATTCCAAGATTCTAAGATGATTTCCCTGCATCCCGGAATGGTGACCCATCCATTGTTGAACTGAAAAGGGAGCGGAGTGACTCTTTCAATAGTCAAAAGCTCCATAATAATAGGGTTGTGATCAGAGTGATGCTTGGGAATAGTGTAGCCTAAGAGGCCCCTGGAAACACTCATGTCATCAATTTGAGTAAAGAATTTGTCAATCTTGATGGATTGACATCCATTTCAACTGTACCTACTCCAGGTGAACTCTAATCCGACAATTATGACTTCAACTAGGTTACATTGATCAATGTAGGCTAAGAATTACGCTGCTGCTATTCTGTTGAAGCTTGGCTTGGTTTTTTCTCCAGGTGTGAGGACTGTATTGAAATCACCCATAATCACCCACTTGTGAGTTTCATTCCCAGAAATTGTTACAATCTCATTCTATAAATCTCTTCTCCTGACATAAGATATTTAAGTATACACAAGATAGACTTTGACCGTGTGGCCTAGGCTGTCAAAAGTAGCATTTATACTTTGGTTTCCCTGATTACATGCATCAGTCAGAATGCATTCATGTTTGAACACCCATAAGTGATCCATATTGTCATTATGAGTGTTCTGAGAGACAATGTGGTACCCCAGAGTTCCCCATTTGAATGTCTTCCATTTCTCAAATGTCATTTTGGGTTCTGCAATCTTAATAATTGTTGGTTTATTGGCCAATATAAAATGTCGAAGGGCCTTGGCCGTAAGGGGATTCCCTGGCCCTTGAAAATTCTAGTAGAAGAGCTTCATCATTTTAGGGCCTTGCCCCTAGTTGTAGGTCCTTCATCTTGTGCCATGCTAACATAGCCTTCCACATTTTTCTTTCTACCTTTTTTCTTCTCTTCTTTTAGGTCCTCCTTTGCTTAAGGTTGATAACTACCCTGTTCAGTGGGTTGGGGTTCCTCATATTCATCATTCCAGAGCTTTCCACGTATGGGAGTGAACCTGTTTTGAGATTGCAGAGGCGCATATACTTGAGTGGTGATGATCTACTTCCTGGCTGAATTGGATGAGGGAACCTGTAAAAAGGATTCCTCCCTGTCACAACCACTAGCATGCTGAAAGGCATGATTTTTAGGTTTACCATAACTATATGAACTCTCCATGAGGCATTGCTGATTCCCCCTTGTGACCTACTACAGAAAAATCTGCAGTTTCCATCTGCTGCTTAGAATCAGTAGGTCTCCTTGGGCTATTCATAGGCTGAGTTTCCTCTACAAAGCCCTTCATACTTGCCTTTGACTACTTATTTGTATGAGTAAGATTACAGGGGACATGTGTCTCCTTCTCATTGATGGAGACTAGGCATTATTGAATGAAATTGTCCCTAACTTGTGAGTCCCTGACAGGCATCTCCTGTTCTTGGGTCTCCTTGGCTAAAGAATCTCCCACAGAGCCATCAGTGGGTGATCCCACAATATGATCTCTATGTGCCCCATATGGTTTGGATCCACTCTTTTTGATTTCATCAGGGAATTCATTAATAGAGGGAGGGTAGGAAGGTCCATCATTCCTAGAATCTCCAGGAAGGATAGTCTCCAAAATACCCGTTCTTTCCTCCAACTGAGCAGATTGCCCATCATTGATAGACACAGATTGGATTGTATGAGAATCCTACACATTCTTGGGATGGTCAGAGTGCACATCCTTGTTATGCTCAGGGTGGAAGTCACCAGAGAGATTGGCAGTCCTATCTAAAGTATCCCCCATGCCATGCACAATTATATCTGTCACAGTTCCATTTTCTAGCTTTTCCACATTAGAAGGGCCAACAGCATTGTTACCAGTTGTATTAGATGTGGGATCCATTCCTTTCTTCTTTCTACATTGGGTAGCTTCATGCCCCTTCATATTTTAGAGGGAGCGCTCTCTATCTCAGTTTCATTCAGATGTCATGTGGCCAAAAAACATGCATTTCACGCAAAACTTTGGCCTCCACTCATATTGTGTTGATAAATTGATAGTGTCATCTCTAGTTGTTAACAACACTTCCTCCACAAGAGTGTTAAAAATATCAATTTCCACCAATACCCTCACATAATGTCCATAACTTGGATTATAGGTCTGTTTGTCCATCCAAATTGGACAAGCACAAGACCCAAGAGCACCAAAAACCCCAACACACCACAAGTCTCAAGGACACCAGGGATAGTGAATAACTCGGGTGCTATCACAGCCCCAACCACCCATTAATAGGTTCAACCACATACCCATTAGGCCTATATCGTGCATATATAATTCTTAATTTTTCTCTACCCATTTTAAATTAACCATAATTTTCGATAATGAGAGATTAGTTAACTGAAATTTCAAGTACAATTTAAAGAGGAAATTCTTTTATAAATTTTACATGGAATTGTTTTTGTTTATTCCAAATAATAATCAATATAAGCGATCATGTAATTCAATTTTAACCATTCAATTCATTGAGAAGTTTTTCCATAACTGAGAATCAGTTAAATGAAATGTCAATTACAAGTTATAGAGGGAAACACCCTATAAGTTGTATTTAAATTTTATTTAGTTGAGACGTCATAGTAATCAAGGTAATTAATCACATAGAATGATTTTATCATTTTAGATGATTGGTTAAGTAAGATTCCACAAAACACTTATGCAGGAAAACACAATATAAATGGTTGTAGACACTTTAAATAACTGACTTATGTCACAATTTAGGTAATCAATCATAGGCATCATGAAAATTACTTTTGATTCCTATATTCCTTATATGATGCATGAAAACAGGAGACATGATTTCCAAATCCCATAAATCATAACCTCAAAACCATGTGTGTTACTCGAGGTGAGATCGAATCAACAGTAATAGAAATCAACATGAACATCAATCCTATCCCTAGAAACATGGACTTTCCTCATATATGGGTTGTCCAATCCCTAGAAAAGGTCTCATACCATGTCTTGAAAATATATTATCTCTTTTCTACCATTCCAAAAAAGTAAAAAAACAATTCTTTGATACCATTTGGTAATGCCCTGACCTGGAAGCCATTATACCGGTGCTCCGGGCTAGTGCGCCACATGGCCTCAGGTGCGCCTCCCCATACACCAGAGGCTTTTGATTAGTAGTTCATGTCTATGTGGATACAGTGGGGAGATTATACCCACACATTAGAGAAAGATAATAAAAAATAATGTCAATTATATACACTATCCATATAAATAAATAGTGTAATGACAACTGGTCAGTGCCGATAAATAATCCAAATAACCCATTCTATAAAAAATAAATTTTATTAAACATGTATGGAAAGTTATACATCAATAATAAACCCTATAAATTAGGACTCAAGAGACAAAATAAAAAACTAAGGAAAACCCCATACACAGTCTCGAGTCTAGGTTCGGTCCCAAACTCCCATGCCCTATCTTAGTAACCAAGCAATCAACAACATTGGGCACTTGCCCAAACCTATACATGCAATGAAATAGTGGTAGCTTCTCGAGTACCCAAGTTCCATAGCTGCCTAAGCAGGGTGGGACTACGAATTAGTAGGTCACCACCAACATTGTCTCTAAAATAACCAGTTTATATATAGGTGAATGTAAGAGTACTATAATTTACAGTTTAAATTATTACAAAATAAATGAACCATACAAAACTCTAATCTCGGGCTCCACAATGAAACCTGATGTCAGAACAACCTTTCTTAACCAGTTTTTGTGGTTCTCTAATCATGGTATACAATATGGATTAATTATTTCCAAGGTACACTACCAATGAAACCATAGTAATAATAATATGAGTGAATCCATGTGTCTCAAGCAGGAATTACCTCCCAAAAAATGTCATGGGGAATCCAAAGGGTGACCCTTGGAATTTCACTGATCCTATCTACCGGTCTAAACTCATGGAATTTTCCTTGACATTTATAAGTGTGACTTGATTGGAATCCATGGATCATGACCAAGGTATTCTACCCAAAAAGATCAAGTCTAATATAGGAATCTTGTCCGGCGACATTTAATAAGGGTTCTCTCTGCAAGAATCAATGGCATGAATCTGTGGTATTCAACAAGTAAAGATGTTACCTAATACTAAGGGGGTACCACCCCAAAGAATTAATGGTAAAAAATCTAAGTGTAATCCAATGGCTTTCTCAAGTCATTCTATATCATCGACTCTGAATGAATCAAAGGGTGTTATCACACCCCTGACATTCATTTGAGTCCCCTATTGAAATCTAGGGCTCACTCATAACATTCCACACCAATCAAGTCCATATGAAATATATGGTATTTCTCCAAGGGAATTCTTATAAAATCACCAATAAACAAAAAGAATAACATATAACTCATTCATTTAATTACTTCTTTACTTTTCAAGTAATCTCCACTTGATTCAAAACATTCAATTCATTATTTAACAAAGTTCCATTGTTACGATTCAATAATTTAATACCAAGGTCATCTCATTATCTCTTTACTCATTTACATGGAGTACATCAAGCCCATATAAAACACCTTGAATCATTAGGTTACCAAGTAGTCACCTATTTCAAATTAAATAAATTATTATCTTCAATCACAACATCTAGTGTCCTATTCATGGACCATTCTACCAATTATTTAAATTAGTCCAGTATCAACTTATAAATTCCAAATTTCATTTCAAGAGCAAAGACAAGATTAAATTCAAATCCAAGGTTTTCGATGATTGTGAAATTACATTTCATTATCATTGATATAAAACATGGTTTCATTTTCAACCATTTAAATAAGACATACCCATTTTACATTAACAAGAAAAGGCATCCAATATTCTTGCATTTCTATTCTTATAAGCTACGGAATTCCAACAAGACAAACTAAGGTGAAGTTCCAAGTATAAAACCCCATTGGAACCTTCCAATACAATAGGACTATAGCACATTTAAAAAATGTATTTAATAGAGGAAAAATCATAACAAAAACATCTAAATAATTTCAAGGTCATCACTCAGCAACCAGTGAATCCACACAATTGATGCACTTTAAAAATTTAGAAAGACTGTGGGATAAAATTTAGATATCACCTACCTTAGCCTTATAAGAGTTCACTTTCCCAATACCAAACTTCGGTTCCACCTAAAAAGGTAAAAATTGAGAAACCAAACAATATCCCTGGAAATATGGAATATTAGAAAAAATCAAAGAGTGTTCACTTGATAGCGATACAAAAGAAGGAAGTAAGAGGATTCATAGTCTTACCTCTATCTCTCTAATGCTTTAGGCAGAATAAGAAATGGACGTCGGATGAAGGAGATCCACCATGGTGGATAGAAAAAGGAAATCCCCATTGGGGTGCTTCTACCGGTTGTGAGAGTGGTTCCAATCCTGAATAAGGGTTTAAAGGGATTCCCCCATGTAAAATTATGGGGATTCCCCCATTAAAATTCTTCTAAGGAGGCCACCGACTAGATAGTGGTGTTGTAGCGACATGTTGTAGCCCCAACTTCTCTCAGACTCCTCCTGGGACACCTCCACCATGCCTCCTACACCCTAAAAACCTTTTTTAAGATAAGTTACACAAGGCTCCACAAAATTTTAACCGGTGTGTACCTTCATAAAGGTGGGAGGGCGCGGCACGGAGGGCGCAGCGAGGAGGGCGCGACAAGGAGGGAGCGGTGTAGAGGGGGCATCAGCAAGGAGGCGTCGGGGAGGAGGGCATGGCGAGGAGGCATCGGGGAGGAGGGCACGATGAGGAGGAGAGCGCGGTGAGGAGGAGGGCGTGGTGAGGAGGGCGCGGAAAGGAGGGCGCGGAGAGGAGGGTGCAACGAGTAGGGCGTGGCGGGGAGGAGGCGTCGGCATGGAGGCGTCGGGGAGGGGGAGGGCGCGGTGAGGAGGAGGAATCGCGAGGGGGAGGAGAAGGAGCCTGATGGGTTTGGGAAAAAAGGGGCTGCTGGATATAGCCACAGATTACATAATTAATCGTGCCAGTATAAAAGATATAGCCACGGACCTATAAAACCATGGATATAGGTCTGTGGATATAGCTCCTATTTCTAGTAGTGTCAAGGGGTCACTCCTTGCAATGACGCACACCAGCCGTTCTAGTCCCCAACGGAGTGTCTAGCATCATGATATTGGAATAAGAAGAAACACAGAGCCTAAGGCTTTCCACAACGGGCACAGATATGAAACTATGCATAGCACCCGTATCAAAAAGTACTGAAGATATGACAGAAGCTACTAGAATAGTACCTCTGAATATAGAAGGTCTGGGATCCTGCTCCTGCTGGGTCTATTGCACTGCATATGCCTACCCAATGCCGCAGCCCTGCGACACATCCTGGCTACCCTGAGCTATCCCGCCCTGCTGCCTCCGAGATCCTAGTGTCTAGCTACCACAACCATGACCACCATCTCTGCATGCATGCCCTGTCGTATTCTAGTTCCCCGATTGGTAAGAAGCCACTGGTCCTGCTCCTGTATGCGAAGTCTGCACAGAACCCCTCTCACTAGTCACCGGTGGAAACACCCTGCAAAAGCACTGCAGATGACCCATCTTTCCGCAAGCTCGCCACTAAACTGTGTCTCACGGGCATTGAGGTATCTTGTGCCCCTCTCTACCACACTGGTAGCACATGACCTGGCCACCTGAAACATTTTTCTGACTGGAACTGCCCCCCTGAGAAAAGTCCATCTGTCTCTTCCTCTTGCCATCAGAAATAATACCAGTAACTAGTGCTGAACCAACCTATCCCACACAACTACATTCCCGTAGGTTCCTCTCTATAATCAGCACCTGATTCACAATAGCTTGTACTAAAGGCAACCTGAAAACATTCACCAGCGCTCGGATGTCATAACGAAGACCATCCTCAAAACGCCTGGCTCTCAACATCTCATCACCCACAAGTACGGGTGCAAAACGATGAAGCTCTGTAAAACGAGAGGAATAATCCATCACCGGCATAGCGCCCTGCTACAGATTCATGAACTCTTGAGCTCTGTCTGCCCTCAGCATCACCGGGAAAAAGAAGTCATAGAAGAATTCCTCAAAATCTTCCCACGCCATGTACCTGTGATGCTCTGACTGGGTGGTAAAATCCCACAACCTTTTGGTGGAATCATGAAGCATATACGTCGCGAGCTTGACCCTCTGCCCTGGAGGTGTCTCAAGAAGCTTGAAAATAGTCTGCATCGACCCCAACCAAGACTCCGTAGCCTATGGTCCGCCATCCCTTGAAAATGTAGGCAGATGCTGCTGCTGGAAGATACCCATCAGCTTGGCCATAGATGTGGCAGCCTGCGGTGCTCCCTGAAAGGTCTGTGTGAACCGCATAATGCCCTCACGGGACTACGCCTCTGTGCCTGTGTCCGGTATAACAGCTGGTGCCGCATCTGGGTCTGCTGGAGGATCAACTGGTATCCCTTGGCCCACCATCTCTGGTGTATACTCGTTGTCGCTCTCCTGGCGAACAACGTGTGGTCATCTAGGCGAAATGACACTACAAGATAAAAAACACGCCTTAGATTCAATATTATTAAGACTAAAAGTGAAGGAACCACAAAGGGAACCAGAAGAAGATGGCATTTCATGATTTGTAAAACAAGACTACACAGCATGTACAATGACTACACAGCATGTACTTGACCTCCCTTCCCCTGCCCGGGTCCTTCTACACGGCTAAGCCACATGGCTCTCGTTGAAAAAACCTACAAGGTGTGTATAACATCTACACGGTGTGTATGGGGTTATTTTCCAACATCCCGTGTCGCTTGTGACACGGCCGACTACTCGGATTGACACTGCAGGGCATGTTACACCTGCACACGGCGTGTACACCATCTCATTTCCTAGCTACATGGCTAACTCCACACGGTCTGTCCTCAGACAAGACTACACGGAGTGTCCCACAGGTACATGACGTGTTTAAGGAGAGGTGACACCGACCCATATTGTTGGTTACACGGCCGAGTCCCCAGGTCACACTACACGGCGTGTTCATCATTGACACAGCGTGTTCAATACAGGAGTTCACCGACCTGTTCTGTTAGTTAAATGGCCAGACTCCGGGTCAACACTACACGGCGTGTACATTCGGCACACGGCGTGTTTTACCCAAGCTCCTTACTACCCCTTGTCGCCGCCCACATTTTTTGTGAAACGGGAAGAGACTACACGGCGTGTACTCAAAAAGTTTATTTTTCTTCTCGAATTGAAGAACATGCACGACGTGTATGAGGTCCTACACGGCGTGTATTCTGGGTTTTCCAGACAGTATGCCTCAGAAACTTCCCCGGAACCCAGAAAATACCGTAAAACAACACCTAAGTGCCAAATTCCGACATTGGGGGCCCATACTCCCCAAGAATCAAAGTTTGACATCTTATCTATGTTATAACTAATATACATCCAATGAGCCACCAAATTCCAGTTAATGGGGGCCCATACTCCCCAAAGACCAACGATTGGTGTTCATTCTATAAACAAGCTCAAATAAAATTACACTATCACGCAACTTGTATTTTATTAGAGCAACTATCACAACAACATGCTTTTCTCAAATATCAACTATCACAAAAACATGCAATTTCTAATGCACCTACATGGCATGGAACCTATTGATGGCATGTGACACCTAGCATGTGCCTATATGATGCATGAGACGACATACCCTCATATCATCGGGTTGCAACTAAATAGAACCCATAGATAAATTATAAATTGAACAATCAATGTGCGTCAACCCAATGGTGAAATCAAATCAATCTGTAAAATTTTCAAAATCAAAAGAATCGCAAAAATACGAGGTAGACTGGCTTTTCCCTGTACACGGGTTAGCTACGCCCAGGCACAACTTATTACCAACTACCATTCGTCCTATCCCTGACTACGACTCCAAATAGTAAGTCAAAGAAAAGAACCCCTCTGATACCACTTTGTAACATCCTGGACCCGGGTGCCACGCAACGGGTGCCCCGAGCCCGGTTCACCATGTGATATCAAGCGCATTTCCCCAAACTCCGAAGGCTACCGACTAGAAACAAGGGCCCATGTCTGATAGTGGGGAAACTATGCCCTCATTTGTAAAAGTGTAGCGCAGTGGAATACGAAATAAAACATACAACGATAGCAAAAGCAGTAAACCATACACAACGGAAATAAACAATAGCAGTGGATATAACCAACAGTATATATAAAATGATGCAACATGTCTCATGTTCTAAGAAAATAGCCAGAACATGTTATACATCAGTACCGTACAACAAAAAGCAGAGTACAACAAAACAATGCAAATAGATGGTAGTGGCATCGTGAGCCTAGGCTCGATCCCATGCCCTCATACTCCACAGCAACAGTCATATACCTATATAGGGACTCTTTCCCCTATCCACACCTGCAGAAATGTAATCTGTTTGGGCCGAAAAGCATGAACCAAACAGGGTGTGAGAAATATATCTCAGTAGGCATCCACCGAAGGCCCATGCCCAACTGCATGTAAGAATGCAACAATAGTGTGCAGTAGTAAAATACAATAAAGTAAGTAGTACTCAAAAGTAACTAATTAGCAGTTATATTGACATTTTATTATCCATTTAATTCATTTAATTTAAAATACCACCACAGTGAATATTCAAAATAACCAGCTAATTTCCTCGGACATGTAAACCCATACCCTCAGGTAAAGAGTATCCAACACAAGAATATGACCTAAGAAATAACAGAGTTTTTCCTCAGGCATCGATAGTGTCGCCCATAGGCATAGAGTCAGCTATCCATAGGCACAGAAGAAGTTGCCCTCAGGCCGAAATAACTACCGCCCACAGGCTAAATAGTGCAGTGCCCACAAGATAATCATAAGAACTCCCTCAGGATAAACAGGTAACCGGGATATGCCCAAAAAGTAAATAATCAGTAAAAAAGAAATTCATTTCAAGGAAATTCTACAATTACTACTTTAAAGGCATACCATCGGGTATCCTAGCCAAACGACTAAACAGTGGAACACACCCCCGGGGTGGTTCTGGATCCAAGCAATGATCCCAACCTGAATTTTAATATCACAAATAATAACCTACTCAATTCTAGGTGTTTATTATAGAAATTACCTTAGCCACATGACACCCCAACATGGGTTCGTGGCACAAAAACTCACAAAACACACAACAATTGGAAAAACAAACACCAAGACACCTCCCTTATACGCCAACAAACATTATACCGGAACGCTGACTCCATAAACACCCATGAACGGCATAGATCTGACGAAGAAAAAAAATTCTTAACCTTAAATAACTCCCATTAGGAGAATAATTGGTCAGCAATAGGCAAGGAGAAGAGAGGGCTTAACCACACGGTTCCAACGAGATCGACAGAAGCGAGATCAGATTCTCGGTGCTCGATCGGGGGATCTCCCAAGGTTCGGCCTTCCTCCCGAGCTCCTTCCTCTGGTTCTAAGCCAATCCTGTGAATAGGGTTGGCTACTTCCCGTTTTAAGCGTAAGAAACAAAGTACACGGTGTGTACTTCCATGTACACGGCATGTACTCCCTTCATTTAACTGTTCCTCTAGCGGAACCGCCACAATGTTCGTCCGTCGACATGATTACACGGCATGAACTCCTGAGTACACGGTGTGTATTGTCGCCCAGCTGGCAGCTGCTCAACCGCCTTACTGTTTCGGCCTGCCGACTAACTACACGGCGTGTAAAGTACCACTACACCGCGTGTAGTTGTTTCCTACACCCTTCGTCGCTGACATGGCTACACGCCCCATGTACCCATCCCACACGGCCAAAAGTACTTGACGTGTGGAAAAAGTACACGACATGTAGTACCAAAATTTGGGATTTTCCCCATTTTCCATATTTTCTCAAAACACATAATGAAAAGGGCAAAGAAGAAGCCCATACCTCAAAACTAAGAACCGGGTTCTTACATTTATAGTGATTAATGTTCCTTTATGATCTATGACTTGTGTACTTCCATGTTTTATGTCATTGCCCAAGATTTTGATGTTTATATTTTATGTTCATTTTTTACATTAAAATGTATAGGGATTCTTTTATGTTCTCCATATTTACCCTTACTAATAATTTCAGATCAACCTTTTTATGTTTTCTTTTCCCCAGGATATAATGAATGGTTTTAGGCAAGAAAACCAAAGGGGAATACCTTTATGGGAAATGTTGAAGATCTTTCACCATGATTAGAAGATTATGTTCCGAGTTTCTAAAGACACTTAACTAATACAGTCATTGGGCATCGGTTTTTTTCATGTATTAAGTATTGCGAAAAATTAATGTAATGTCTATGTAAGTCAAGATTTGGGTCTTTACAGTTGGTATCAGAGAGAAGGTTTAGTTAACCTTTGGAAACTAGGATGCGAAAACTTTAATGAGATCCCTAGAGATATCTCTATGGTATGTCTAAGGATGTCTATAAGGTTTAGTATAACTATAGGTTACAGTCCTATAATTATGTTGACAATCATGAATAAACTAGGGTGAACCTAATCTGTCCTAGGTAAGAGAAGGTGTCGTAAGTTATTCATCTATAAGTGACATTTTATGATTATGCGGTTCCTCATTATTTTAACTATTTATTACACAACGGTTTCTGGTTTTAGTTAATGGAGGGAACAAGAAGGAATTGGGTTAACATTGAATCTGATGGAAAAATTGGTGACTATGAGTAGCGTAATTGTGTAATTCCTAGAGAGAAAGATATTATGATTATGAAGAATCAGATATCGTGAGATATGATTAACAAGGTGAACTTTAGTGATATTCCTAATTCATCAAACAAGAGGAAGATGGAATTTTATGCATGTTTTCATGGTGAGGAGAATAGAGAAAGGAAGATTGATATTTCTAAATAAGGGAAGAAGAACCTTGAGGGATACCTCAAATGGAGGGGAATATTTTATCTATTTTGCTAAAAGGGTCATAGAGTGACATACTATTATGGAGTTCAATGTCTTATCTATGGAGAACATGCGCATTACCCAAATCAATTCCCTAACCTAAGAGGATACTTATAAATCAAGGAAGGACTTATTACATGCCAATCATTGAAGAGGATGGATTGAATGGTTTATATGATGGAATTAAAGAATAATGTTGTTGAGATACTTTTATGGTATATTGGAATATCTATGTATTGGTCCATTGTGGTTTTCCATAAAAATATGGTACCAGTTACCATGAAAAGTGATTGAGATATTTTTGGAAAGCAGATGATATGCGCATAATGAAGGTATGAGGAGAAAAAAATATGTTTGTTATTATTAATGTGCTCATGACTGATACAAGGACAAAGTGATATCATGGTTTGAGTATATAGAAATTTTGGGATTTTGGTATGTGGAAAGAGTTAACTTTTGACAGCATTCATGTTTTCACTAAGGTTCTATGGTAATTCATGTTTCAAGAGAATACATGATTAATGTATTCACATGTTTGAAATGTGACCAACGAGATATATATTATGATATACGGGGGATAAATGATTGTATTCACATGCCTAGTTGATGATATTTCTAGTAATTGTTGTCTTTATACTATGAGCATGGATAGAATTATTTTGGATAAGCATAAAGATTTTAAATGGATTATATTAGACAAAAGATAATATTGTTTAAATATGGAACCTTTTTTTGATATTATTTATGGAATTTTATAATAGTGTTGTTTTAGAAAAAGGACAACCTGCAGGATGGGAGACAACCCATCGCATCGGACAAGGTTGCGGGAATTGAACCCACAACCAAAGTGCGACAACACTTTATCACCTACCACTGGCCTAAATAAAGTCCCTGGTTTGTAGAAAGTTGTTTTATTTTAATAATCGGTATGATAGATTAAGTATAAGTCCATTTTTGGAACCATATATGATTAATCTCACCATAATATGGATTATGTATATAAATTTTGAAAACCTTATGTTTGAGACTGATGGAATGACCTATCATTCTATCACATGATTTGCTAACACTTCACAAGTGACAAATTCAACTTCATTTTTTTATGTGATGAAGTGGAAATTGTTCAAGGCACAAACAAAAGTGAGATTGTACCAAAATCAAGTAACTATTTATTTTAATTAAAAAATTCTTCTAAATTAGGGAAATGATCTTGAAAACCAAAAATGTTGTCCTAGTACCCTTATATCTGATGAATCATATAGTACCATAGATCCTCACAAATTTGTGGCTTTTTGATTTTTGTCTTTTTCATAGCCATGTTTTCTACCACTCTTCATCCAAACATGATGGTTAGATTTATCTTCCATATCCATATTTTTCAACAATATTTTTCTAGGTGAAAATCCAGTGATAAGTTACTTTGGGAATCCATTATGTTTCTAACGTTATTTTTTAAAATGATGTTTTAGTATTCCTTTTTTCGATGTGGGTTTCTATAAAAGAAACTTTGAAGTAGAAAACCATTTATAACCTTGACAAATTTCGTGGGAAAAATTCATTTTAAGGGGGGTAGAATGTAAAAACCCGAGATTTTATTAGAATTATTCTTTTTATTTTATTTTTTGCCTTTTTTTGTACGCTTTTCCATTATTAACTTGCACTATACGCAACTCCGTATTAGTTTGCAGTATATGCAACACTATTCTTGGCTTGTGAAGCACACAATTTGAAGTTTTTTCGAATAAAATTCATTTTACACAATAGCAAGTATAGATTTTGATCAAGGAATAACTGAACTATATTTTGATTATGTTATAAGAAACACCAAAGTATGCTTTACCTACACACAACCCTGACTTGGCTTGCATTACATGTAAGAGCGACCTTTATCAATAGCTTGTGTTGTACGCAATATCGAGTTTCACTAAACAACGATATATTATTATAATATTATTATAAACTAGTCGTTATTAATAATATTAACTAAAATTTTAATTTTATTACATAATAATTCATCGTAAACATATTCTAGAACATGGTATGAGAACAAAATAAAATTTTCAGGTAAAATAAGTATTTTTGAAAAAATGGAGTTTTACCACCTTTTGAAGGCGCACCGATTTTAAATATAAATTTTGACAAGTTTAGAAGTTCAATTTTACAAATTAAACTTCTTCTTGTGAATCGTGATATAAAAATTTACGTTGGATAAAGTTTTTTTTTTATTTTTTTGATAATGTTCATATTTTCATGAATAGTAAAAACACGAAATTTTTTATTTATAAACAAATTTTTTCATTAAGATAATTTATAAGGTTAAATTATGATATTGAATGGTTTTAAAGTATAAATACAATATATTTTTACCATTTAATATAATTTATGTTATTATCATTAATTTTACATTGAATTCATAGGTAAAAACATTTCAATCTTTTGCAATGTTTTAAATAAAAACCTGTTTTCTTCAACAAGAGGATTACTTTTAAATTAATTTCTACATCTTCTGTGTCTTGAATTTGGAAAAATGGATTCCATATTTGGAATCAGTAGGTCCAAATTATTTTAATAGGATTCTTTCAATTTTTTGGGCATTATGAATAGTAACTATGGTAAATTTTATTTACTAGAGTTAAAGGTAAATTAGGCAATTAAGGGTAAAAATAATATTATAAAATTACCCTAAAACTTGTCTTAATATAATTGGATGATTATATTTTATCCTAAAATATACTTGGGTATAAATTATATTTATTATAACCCACTTTTATGTGATTAAGACCTTTAATTTATTTTATTTAAATGAAAGTGAAATATATTTCACTCAAAATTTAATAATTAAATTTTTTTATTATATAGTTATATAGAATATAAAATCGGTTTTAAATACTCATTTTAAAGGTAATTTGTTTTTCATTATGATGGTAATTTATTTGTAATTTTTAAGAAACATATAATTACTTTAATAGCTAATACATTTATGATGCAGAAATTATTTATTTAGTTAAAAAATAAAAAACTATAGTTGTTATTAAACTAATAATAACCATTATAGGCCCAAAAACTTGACCAAAACTTATTGGTCATGTACATGTAATCCATAATAATTCAATGGTAGAATATTGGACCATTTGGATCATTATAAATGTGATTATGACACTTATATTATTTTATTTTAAATGATGTTAAAGTTGTCACCATCATAATTTAATAAATATAAAAATTTATATGTTGTGATTTTTAGATGATAAATTAGAGTAAAATTATTATTATGAAATATATTATATTTACCTAGATCATAGTATTTTAATTTTAATTTTTATTCTAAAAATATGTATGTATAATAATTATAAAAAAATGTTGTAGTAATTATTTTATTAAGGGAAATATTAAATAAATGGTTTACAAATATTAAAATAAATTTTATATAAACAAATTAATATTGTACATGAATTTTTTGGAAGAATATTAAATTTTATAAATCTATTAAATATATTTTTTCAATTATATCCTCTGTGTGGATTTTATTGAAATTCAAATAAATGAATATTGTCAAAATTGACACTATTGTTATTTTATAAACATAACATATTATTAAATTGTTTAAATATCAAAAAAATATTTAAAAATTAAAAATTGAAATTTATATGGTCGAAAATTTTATAATTTATCCAATTATGGAAAATTCAAAACACATAAGTAATTATTTATAATAATTTAAAATTTACAATATTATTATCACAAATAAAATTAAATAGATCAAATAATGATAAATCAAGTTGATAAGGTTTAAAATAAATTTCAAACATGTATAAATCTTATTGGTTGATGATATTACAACCCTATCTCATCTAATATTTCTATTTGAGTCATTTTTTGAGGTTTTATAAGTGGGGATTGAGTTTATTATAAATTAATGTTTTAGAGGTTTCCAAAAGTGCCCCTCTCTTCTCTTATAAAAGGTCACATCCTCCCTCTCCTCATCACACCACATTGAGCCTTCATGATCTCCAAAAACCTGCCCATTTCTCTTATCCACTTTCCTATCAACATTATATAACTCCTGGTCTTCTTCAAAGACCAACTTTAGGGCCATAAGAGGAGGTTTAGAAGATGCGCGTCGAAGAAGAGGTAATATCGTTTACCGATTCATTCAAATTCATTTATTCTTCTACTTCCTCTTCTTTTGTTGTTTCATAACAAATTAATAAAATCAGTATCACTAATATACTGATATGTTATTATAAATATGAACCAACCCTATTTCACCTTCTATCCATCCTACGGAAAATGAAATCACTGTGCGTGCGTACGTACGGAATACCGTCTCCACACCGTTGTGTAATCTGTTTTTTCACCACCACCTTACATGGATAGGTTTAATGGTGTAAAGAATAAATATATATGGTTATTGTAACATTATACTAATTATGAGATATTATATCATCCATAAAAATTCCATTCAATAATTATTGGAATGATATGATTGCCCGTGCGTACGTACGGATTACCGTCTCCACGACGTGATGAGATTCATTTTCCATGTTTACCATTCAAGAATGATTATAAATTATATATAATATATAATCATGAAATATATGACATATTAATGATACTTTATTTATGTATATTTTATTTACTTACTTCCATTCAATTTAATAAGGAAATGAAAACAGTGTTCATGCAGACGTACGACCTACCGTCTCTATAAACAGTGTATTTCCTTCCATTTATCGATCTATTATATATATGTATATTTTGAATATATATTTTATATAAATCATGTTTTAAATTCTGGAATTAAGTAATCATGATCTTTTTAATCATATGAATAATTTCAAGTCTAATACATGAATGATAAATGAAATGATTTTACCCAAAACGCTACTTTAACATGGAATTGACAAATGAACGGTTAATATAAAGCCATAAGTGAATCATATATGATAAAATAAATATTATTATGGTTCTGTTACAAGTTTATAATATGTTTAAACCCACTATATAGGAGTCTCAGAAACATACAGAAGAAATTGGACATAAGGTAAGTGATAATTTTTCAAATCTCATTTTTATATGAGATTGCTTATACGTAAGTATTTACCAGGGTTATATTTTTCATCCATGTCCCTAAAAATGTTTTTAAGAAAGTGTTTAATATTATTCCATGTATTTTTAAAGTCATGTTTACCCATCTTTGACTTTAACATTGTGTTATGGAAGGAATATTTCTTTTGCTTACCATACGAGGAATTTGTTGACTTTTTTAGAAAAAGTATGAGGAGAATGTTTTTTAACTTATATAGCATGAACAGATTTTTACGGGTTCATAATGCATAATATTCATGAAGCTTACTCTACAAGATTTCATGATTATTTTGAACAAAATCCATTTATTTTAAAATTGAATGATATTTTTTGAAAAGAAAATGATTTTGAAGAAGAAAGGATATTTTCCTCAAGAATTAATTTCAAGTGTTTTGTCAAAACTATTTTCCATCTAAGATGACAGTATTTAGTATGATTATGTTTCAAGTATAATGTCTCTATTATTTACATGGTTTGATTCTTCTTATGTTTAAATTATATTGGTTTGTTTTATATGGATTATTTTATGATGGGATGATGTTCATGAAACCCATTTTATTCTTTGAGTTATGATGAATGATTTATGTTTATTTTGTGGCACAAGTAAGAATGATTCCCGTATGAGATGGGTGGGACCTATATCTCCCTCCAATTAATTGGGTAACTATTTATATCTCATGAGATAAACATGGATGTAATGACATGTAAAATCCAGTTCAGTAATACAGGGATGGAATGACAAGTAAACCTAGTTCAGTAATGGACTTTGTCCAATATGATGGTCTTGGCAGCAATGCCTTGGCTAATATGGAAATAATAACATGTTCTTAATGGTTTTCCACAATTACATGTTTTGTTCCTATGTTATTTATCATTATTAATGTTCATTTATGGTCTATACCTTGTGTACTACCATGTTTTATGTCATTTCCCATGATTTTGATGTTTAGATTTTATGTTCATGTTTTTACATTCAAATGTTTAGGGATTGTTTTATGTTATCCATGTTTACACTTACTGAGAATTTGAGCTAACCCTTTTTATTTTTGGTTTTACCCAGGATAAAAAGAAAGGGTTTAGGTAAGAAAACCAAAGGGGAATATCTTTATGGGAGATGTTGAAGATCTTTCACCAAGATTAGAAGATTATGTTCTGAGTTTCCAAAGACACTAAACTGATAGAGTCTTTGGGCATCTGTTTTTTTCAGGTATTATGTATTCTGAAAAATTAATGTAATGTCTATGTACATCAAGCTTTGGGTCTCTACACACAATATCTATTTAACTATTATTATATTTATATGATATACAATATTCTAGTAATGAGGGAATAGTTTCCCCTTGTTCACACCTTAGGCTATTGCTACTAGTCTCCATCTTATTGAGTTCAGGGATATAGACTTGTGGCCATGTGGCCAACCAGGTATAGGTCATCATTGAGTGGAATCTAGGATTAGGACATCACAAAGTGGTGTCATAGGTATATTTTCTTTCTTTGATATTTGGAGGTAATAGAAAAATGATTAGGAATGCCTTGGAACATGGTTATACATAATTCTTGGTCATAACTAATCCACATTAAGGTTAAATGCTCAGTTTCCTAAAATGTAATTATTATTCTAGTTTTTCTTATTACAGGTGATAAAATTTCATAGTTGGGTGTCACACCTGCTATGTGATTGTTATTATTATTTTTAATATTGAGTATTCTATTATCCCTATCTCGATGAGATGACGACAAGAAGTATTATTACATGTATAATTATAAGAACCTATAATTCACATGCCATGTATATTCTATGCCATATAGGTTCAATTAATATCTTACATTAAATTTTTATTATTATTGATGAGTGATGTTATAGTAGATATATTGTTCCTATAATTCTCTTTTGATGCTATTGAGTGATTTCCAATTTCAATTCATGAGGTGTATGAGCCCTCATCTGTAGGAATGGGTAGTTTACCATGTCATTCCATTGTACATATCATGTTACATTCTGAAATTGAATGTAAATTGAGTTTAAATGGATGTATCATTCATGTATAAGTTGTATGGGCCTTGATTAACAGGGAATAAAAATCCATTTTTCATATTTTGATATATTTTTATCATCAAATTCACCTATACAAGTAAAAAATCTTCTTATAAAAAGATATGGATTCTATTAAATATAGAAGAAATATACTATTGACATTTACCTATTTGAACCCTTGAAATTAAAACATAAAAAATTACCAATACCTATGCTTCTATGAGGGTAGATGTCGTAGTATGCCTTGGGTAGTGAGGTCTTCTTTTTACAGTCTACGTACTCTTGTGTATCTATCTGATTCATTATTATTATAAGGCGTGTGATTTGAATTTTATGACTTATGCCACCATGAAGTCCCCATTTAATGTTACAGGAGGGTAGGGTGGGCTCCGAGCCTCTAAAAAATCCACCAAGAGTGCCACTTGATCCATTTCCTGTTATACCTGATCTGGGAACTAAAAATCATTTTTTGTGGGAGTTTTCAATATTTAGTAAAGTCCATGAAGGCTCCCCCATGTTCTACACAAACTATAGATAATTTAACACTTGAGTTTAAGCAGAATCATCTGCCAACCATCTCATGGGATGGTGTTTTAGATGCTTTTGAGACTTTAATAGAGGCCACTCTATCTACAATCAACAATCTAGTGATTACTACTATGTGGTTGTCAATATTTCCCCTATATTTTGTGTGATTATTCCATGCAGTATTCTGACGTAGTTACACAAACAAGTCATCTTCTAGGCATGATCTGCAATAATTTTCATACTGAAGTCTATGATCAATTCGTTCCTTAGACCCTGTTAGATATCTAGGCCAGAGAGTCCATAAATCTAGAACATGTTGATGTTATATTCATGGATTATTCAGCATGTTTTTATGAGTTAAAACAATTTTCACCACTTCTAGCTAGTGATCAGATTTCATGTGCTAGATTCTTTGACAATAGTATTCAGTATCCCATCCGTACATAGGTGAATAAAATTCACCGACCTACTTTCCCTAGTATTTTTAAGAAGGATCTTATCATTGAGAACAACCCAAGAGAAGGAAATAGTACCAGGTATAGAGGACCAATGTTGAGGTAGGCCAATATTTCTTCAGGTAGAAGGAAGCGTTTATTCGATTTTTTTAATTAGAGTAGTGGGAAAAAGAGTACCTATACTGGTGTTTGTGTGATATGTCATTAGTGTGGACTTCATGGGCATCTTAAGGCTCAACGTGATAGATACCATATAGAGTTTCATGCTTGAGGTCGTATGGATAACCTTTAGATATTTTGTGAGACCATTCCATCTTCTTCAAGAGGAAGATAATCCACATCATCTCTTGCTTCAATAGTGGGATATTTTACACGAAATTAGGTAGGAAGTTGGTGTATCACTAGCAGGCCTATCTGAGGAGGAGGTCTTGGAAGTGGTATCCATACTCTAGACCAGGAATTCTAGTAGATTAGTCATACTTCAGGTAGTCTAATTGTAGAACATGGTTGAGGATCAGGTAAATTACAATCATTATAACTGATAACATATGATCATAGTGTAAGACCATCTATAGTACAAGGTACTATTCTATTAGCCTCCAGTTTTGTATCTGCATTATTTTATACACATTATTCCCAATAAGTCATCTCTTTTTCTATCATGGAACATATTAGGATGTAAATTATGTACTATTGTTGTGTAATGACCCTGAATACATAGTTTGTAGTATGTTCAGAGGGATTATGCCAGTGCAGAGACTATCTCCTTCATACAGGAAGTTACACATTCTTGTGGGACCACTTTTTTCTCGATATGATAGGATTCAATCTCACTTTGGAGATGGATTTATTGGTCCTATAATACACATTTTTAGATGAAAATTGTTGTAGAGTATCATTAATGTCACTATAGGGCATCTGTTATAAAAAAATGTGAGTGTAATTCCTAGGATAATATAACTAGACCAATGCATTATAGGCTAAGTGGATTGACTTCCATGATTTCTAGTCTCTTCATGGGTGAAAAGGGAGGATACTTGGATGATTTTTCTCCATCAGTAGATCATTTCAGGGACATCTTTCCCAATGATTATTCTTTATTACCTACTGATAGAGAGGCCGATTTTATGATTTATCTCATTACAGGAGCATATCTAGATTCCATTCATCCATAATGTTGGGAAACTACTGGGCTCATTGAGATCAAGTGATAGTTGTAGGATTTATAGGCTAATGGTTTTATATGGAATATCACATCCTCTTGTGGTTCACCAATAATTTTCACCATGAATGAAGATAATAAACCCCATTTACTCATGATTATATATGGTTTTATCATATAATGATCAATAACTATTATGCACTTCCTTGAATAGATAACCTCTTTCACCAGCTCTGAGTATCTTGGCTATTTTCTATGATTGACCTCGTATTGGTCTATCATCATGTTCGAGTAAGACCCTAAAACATATATAGTATATGATTTCATAGTAGGTATCTTATGTATGTGTATCCTATTATTCCAATTTGTTCTTATAAACATTTTTACCATATTCATGGATTTTATGAATATCTTTTTTCAACCCTATGAGTATACTTTTTTCTTGGTCTTTGTGGACAAAATCTTGGTGTATGTTCACACTTGTAGAGGTCGTGCTCGACATCTTGAGATAATTTTGGATACACTAAGATGGAAAAATAATTATATAAGGCATTCTATGTGGAAATTTTGGATATAAAAAGCTCACTTATTAGGTTATATTACCTCAGAATCAGGGGTATCTTTTGACCCAAATATGTTTTGTGTTGTGGTTTCTGTGGGAAATTCAAAGAACGTGTTTACATAAAGATTTAATTAGGATGGCTGAATATTATGTGAATTTCATACGATACATTCACACATTTATTCCCCTATAAATGGTATTAAAAAGATGAATATTATTTTTATATGGTCATAAGTGTGTGAATACTACTTACAGGAGCTGATTTGAATGTTTTTTTGGCACCTGTTATGAATCTTCTAGATCTTGGATGATAATATATAGTGTTATATGGTGTATAAGGAATTTTTCATGGTTTAGTGATGTTTCAGGACGATAGATTCATTCATATGTTTCCATGTAGTTGAGGCCTCATGATAGAAACTCCCTAATACATGACCTCGAACAAGTGGTAGTTTTTCTTTCCTTACGTTGCTGGAGACACTATATGATAGGTGAGTGTATTGTGGTGTATATAGACATCAAAATCCCCAAATGTATATTTTCACATCATGAATTGAACCATAGATAGGAAATAATATTAATATATATTCATTATATAGACATAGATCTTTACAATATACACAGAATGAGAAATTTAGTTGTTGATTCGCTGATCAGAAATACTCAGGCACTTTCCATACATGAACCCAGGGATGAATTGAAATTAATGTCCATATTTTCTAGGATGTATCTATAGTTACATGATAGTGATTTGTAGTATTATCTCTTAACCTTTATAGTTACCTCTTCTCTACATGATAGGGTGAAGAGTATGCAATATTTTTATTCTGAAGGATTGGTTCTACATGAGAGTATTTTAGGAGATAACCCACCTTCAAATTTTTATGTAGAATGTCCTATGAATACATGAATTTTTCTATGATCCTAAAAATATAAGAGAGGTACAGATGGGGGAGTCCCAAATTTCTTAGTGGGATTTTTTTCTAGGTATATCCAAAATGTATCAGGATATGTGAATCATGTGTTGGTGTCCTAGGATGAAATATAAGATATCATGCTTTATTATTATATGTTCTACCTCTCTTTCGGTAAAGGAGAAGCACCAACGATCTACGATATTATTAAAGTCTATTTTAGTAATAGAATGGAAATAGAAAGATGTTTCCATGTAAATTTTATTCAACTTACATAGGTTACTTCGAGGTAGCGATAATGATTGTGTGGTCATTTACATTCTGATGAATGTATCCCACTTCATTCCCATCTAGGAGAATTTATCAGTTGAAGAACTCGTAAGACTATATCTTAGTAATATTGTATGGCTACACAAGGTCCCATATAGTATCATTTTATATAGGGATTCTCATTTCATGTCATGGTTATGGTAGGGGTTATAGAGGGATATGGGTACATATGTGATTTTGAGCACAAACTTTCACACTTAGAACCACTACTAGAAAGATGATCTTTCCCAACACTTCTATACCAACGGTTTGTACAAACCGTTGGTATAGCTACCATTTCCCAACGGTTCACCAAAACCATTGGGAAAGCCATAGATTTCCCCACCTTTCCCAATGGTTTTGATAAACCGTTGGGAAAGGGTCACTCTTTCCCAACGGTTCACCAAAACCGTTGGAAAAGAGTGTGTTTTGAACCTCTTTCCCAACGGTTCACCAAAACCGTTGGGAAAGAGTGACCTTTCCCAACGGTTCACCAAAACCATTGGGAAAGAGTGACCTTTCCCAACGGTTCACCAAAACCGTTGGGAAAGGGTGTGTTTTGAGCCTCTTTCCCAATGGTTTTGGTGAACCGTTGGGAAAGAGTGACCTTTCCCAACGGTTCACCAAAACCATTGGGAAAAACTAGCCAAAAAAAAATCTCAACCCACCCCTAACCTATCCCAATGATTTTGAAAACCGTTGGGATAGGTTCTTTAATTTTTTTCCAGACCTACTAACCGAGAACATTATATAAATCAAACTTTTAAATAATTATGATAATACATATATATATTTATGAAATTATGTTTACAAAAGTGATGTTAGCTTAGTGGTTAAGTCGTTTGATTATAAACGAGGGGTCCTGGGATCAAATCCCAGCAGATGTTTTATTTTTGGAATTTATATACCAACGGTTCCATTACCATTGGTATAGATTTCATATTACCTATACCAACGGCCTACTTGGCTACGGTTCTCCAAACTGTTGGTATAGGCTATACCAACGGTTTGGAGGCCTATACCAACGGTTCCAAACCGTTGGTAAAGGTTAGTTTTCCAGTAGTGAACGATGGTCAATATGAATTCACTGTACATGTATCATAGGGAATTCTCAGTGCTTGAATCCTTGATTTTGGATGTTATTAGGAGAATGGCACACCAATATTTGTATTTTCCTATAGTAATATCTTCTAGGAGATAATTCAAATGGATCCTTTTGGGGCCTTGTATAGTAGGTCATGTTGTTCACCCCTGTGATGGTTAGAGATAGGTGATTCAATGCTACTAGGTCCTCATCTCATGCCGAAGAATTCAAGGAGGATGAGATGATCTGGTATCATATATCTACTGCTATGTCTAGATATAAATCATATGTTTATTTCTTTCATTGACATGTATATTTTGGGGTTGAGGATCAGGCTTTCTTTTGTTCATCACTGAAGCTTGAGTATAGATGGATACATAGGTAAGAGACGTTGTTGCCTCATTTTTTATGTCCATTTGAGATCATAGAGAGAGTTAGGAAATTATCCTATCAATTGTTACTACCTCATAGATACCACTCTATTCATGAAGTATTCCATGTTTCACATAATCCCTATTATCATTCCATCATATCTCATACATTTTTTTCCCAATGAGGTTTTCTTAGATATTGATGCTTTATTTGATGAGTATCCTATTTTAGATGGTGATAGAACATTAAAGATATTCTAGGATGATCAGTCTCTTTACTATGGGTTCTATGGTACATTGTCTGTGAACAAAATAGAATTGGGAGAGGGTGGATGATATACATAACAAGTTTCCAGAGATGTTCTCAGATAGGTTTTCAACGCCCTTGGATGGGGATCTTGGGGATGAGTTCTTTTAAGGATTTAAGACTGTAAGAACCCAATTTTTATCTCAGATATAGATCCATTAAAATTTATTTTAACACCATTTTTTGAAGTAATACAAATTCTTAATGAGTTCATGTTGGTTTCAGGGGTATTACGATATTATTAATATCAAGGAACCTTTACCAATGGAGAAAAAATGGGGCCGCATGGTTAGTGGAAACCATGCGACCCAGATTGTATGGTCTCTAAAACTGATGTAGGGATATATAGAGGATAAAATAGGCCACAAAGTTTTCTTAAACAATATTCCAGGGGACACATTCCAGTGTAGAATTTCTATAGATTTTAGTAGAGGTGATTAACACGGTCGGTTCATGGTTTCCCTAACCTTGCAACCAAACGTTGTGTGCACCTCCATAAATGGTGGGAGATGCACAATTGGTTCATGGGTTGGAAAAAATGTATACAAACCATTCGACCCCTATTTATTAGGAAAATTACTAAAATTACCTTAATGGACTTATATGATTACTACCTTTAATCCTTTTCTCATTCTTGTAGAATGAAGGATTCTTGTCTCCCTTTTTGAGCTCCCAAACCATCTTCTATAGGATTTGATATGGAGATCCGATTTGATGAATGATTTGATCCCCATTCAACATGTTGTATATGTATAGCTATATACTTGATTTGTTTTTATCAATTCATCATTCTGCATTCCTCAATGAAGATATTGAGATACTTATAAATATGGCCAATTTTGGGGGTGTTGATCCATTCTTCAGATTTATTCCCATCCATGCAAAACTAAAGGATGACATTGAATATAGAGAGTAATATGCTCTTAAAAAATGTGGTCTATGACTTATCCCTCATGTATCACTATTTTATAATGATTAGTACTATGTGTGTGCTGATTTCATTAGTTATAACCAATTAAAATCTTGTGCCTCAATTTTCATCACAAGATTCGTATTCTATGTCAATTATTATATATGTTATACATCTTTGGAGGATTATACCACAATGCTCTACACATGATGTAGGGGGTCTCCATAAACATTCCTTTAGTAGTTTGACATGTTTTTATATGCCACCATTTAATCATGTTATGGTTTCACCCTATTAATGGTAACCACTTCTTTAATAAATTTATTTGGGAATTTTTATGATTATCCATTGTATGTGACAGTGTCACCTAGTCCTTCTATGCTATTTGTTTGAATATAATTAATAAACATTAAATATGAATTGAAAGTGTACTATGTATATTACTTGGAATAACTGAATGTTATTAAGTGGATTGGTTTAAAATATGTAGAAGACCTTTCCATTATAATAAAAGGTAGTGGAGTGAACCTAATGAATTTATTATGTAACATATATACAGAATGGTTGCATTCATTGTAATGATATGTCACACTAATGAAAGGAAAAAACTTGATGAAATTGACTTACTAAATGGAATGAGTAAAACATGGCCTAATTTTTTATGATTTAAATATAATAAGCCTAATTCATACATAGCTTGAAATCATTACTGGAGTGTATAGACTCAAGCTAGCCTTGGATTCCCAAAATAATTTCTTTAGCACTCATGGATGCCATTCCTATTCAAGGATGATAGTTTCCAAGAGTAAAACCCCCTTGGAACATAGTGATTATTTACCGGTGGATACCTAGAAAGACACCACAGTATCCCTCCATTACTTTGATAGGATTCCATGGATACACTCCTTGGATCCAATGTAATGTCTAAAAACACATATCTCCAGGGATACACCCATTAGGGCCAGTTATTTCTTATCACATTTTACTTCAGATGAGATCTCTAGACTCTATTATAATTAAATTATTATGAAATTACTTCGAGATTCCACTTTTATTACACTCATACCATTATTTCAAGGCTATAGGGTGTTACTGAGTTGGATATACCCCGAATTTCAAGGATTCCCTAGTTATTACCTTGGTCCCTCTTCATTATTACTATTATTATAAGATTCCATGTTTATACCATTGATGTTTTTCTATTACTATATGGTCATGATGTTAGTGATTGTTATAAGTAAAATGTCATACTATATAAAATTGAATATAATTATTAAATTAAATAGTTACTTGTTCAGTCATGATTTGAGGATGAAGAAACTACTAGATATTTATATTACTCTACCATGTTACTTCTATATATTCATGCCTACACAATGTTTCAGTTTATTTTACATGAAATGGATGTTATTGACATTGTTGGTGGTGGAATTTTGATTTTACCCCAAAACCTATGTAGGAGGCCATTGGTACAATTTAAGATTACATGTACACAAGTGTTGACAAGGGTATTTTTTCTTCTTTGGACTTCTAATATTGCATGCTTTCTATAGGATGGAGCATGGTAGCTGATGACTGAGATGAGGCTCAGGATTCTTGGATATTGCTTTGATTAATTTCCATTATTTTGTAATTTATGACTTAATTCTCTTTTTTATATGGAATTACATGGTTTTTAGATGTATAAAATATGTAGTGATTATATTTCGAGTATTATTAGGAGTTTCTCCTATTATTTATTATTCTATCTTCTTTAGTTGTTCAATATTTTTATATTGATTCTACTATTTACCTATTATCTTTTTTATCTATTGTTATATAATTTTTTAATGAGATCATAGTATCCCCATGAAAGCAAACTATACCCTCACTGATATTTGGTAGCCTCTATTATTTAGGGAGATGATCTTAGTCCATGTGGCCAACTGAGCTTGAGGCTCCTTTGAGTGGTATATGGGTATGAGACGTCATAATATGTCTCTTCCAATCTATCGACAATTATCTTACCAACTCTACTTCATATTAATTAGTTTTTTTTTCTTCCCAAAAGTCCCATCCAATGAGACTTAAAGAGTATTTCGAATGATAAATATTATCTAAAATGAGGTATATATTATTATTATAAAATTTCATATTTAGTTCCATACAAATCGACTAAAAATTATAAATAACCATCTTAAAATAGTGGAATTAGTATGTTTAATATAAATAAACGTTTTTAAATTAATGTTAAAGCTATTATAAATATCATTTTAATCTGATTGAAATTCAATGTGTTTCTCTTCTGTATATAAGGACTATTGTCTATAGGAAGAGACATGTTTCATTTTACCTCACCACCTCACATTGATGGTTATTATTATAGATTTAATGAATATATAAGATATTATTGATATATTTATGATTCTATAAAGATATATTATTATTTACCTTCATATCTTTTAATTAATTAAAAAATGAATGCATCACTGGGCCAAACGTTTGGACTACGACCTCTATGAAGTGATGTAATTAATTTTTCATCCCCACATTAAATGGAATTTTTTAAAATATAATATAATGAATAAATATGATATATATGAAATTATTAACATTCTAGATATTATAAACCTATGAATGATGATGAAGGAATATAATCACCAAACAAAAAAATATATAATAAACAAAAAATTGACACCCAGAATGTTTGTTTTAGTATTATATTATTAGTTAATGGGTGATTAAAAATTATGAATTAATAATTTCTAATAATGTACATATTAATATGGTTCTGATTAATATTAATATTAAATATAAATTTATTATTTGAATAGTATAAATCATTTATGTTGAAATTCAATCCCTAAGGTAATGTTTTATGTGACGATTTCATTTTTATATCATGATTTCTCATTATTTAATGTCCATCAATGAAAAAAAATATATTAGGTGTTTGGTAGTATAATTAAATTAAACACACAATCACCACATACACAAGATGGAAAGGCAATCCATATCCCCCAAGGGTTATCCCAACCATAAAGCCTTATTTATTCAATACATGGACTGAATTCCCAATGGGAATGAATCCCATTATGTGGCCCAAATTCCCATTCATCAAAGAAAATATTAAGTTCCCTATCTCATGAACAACAAATATTTTATTCGAGTATATTTACTTTTTTGGATTTCATGTATTATTATAACTTTCCTCTATTTGGTACCCAAAAATATTAAAAGGATTCTATTAAGAGAATCCAAACTTTTTTCTTTTATTACTTGGGAAACTCCCAAATATGTGTACATGGTTTTCTAAATTTTTATATTAAAATTTAAATATAATTAAATTTTTAGGAAGGTATTTTATATTATGTTTTATATTTTATACAATGTATTTGAACTATTAATTTCCAGTGTTTTATCTATATATTATATTTTGACTTTTTATAAAAGGGTGAAAATAATATTTTATTTTTATGCAATTTGGAATGAAATGATTTTCCCATCATTAAGTACATTATTTTTCATTATTATTAATTTAATGTTTTATTAGTTTTTTCAAATAAAATCATATTCATATTTTTCCAGGAATTATTTTTGCAAATGATTCCAAAAAAGTATATATTTTTTATTATTTATCAATGTGAATTTCAAGTGCTTTTATAAAATTATTTTTAATGTGTATAAAAATATATTATAGGATTTTATAATTTAATAGGGATATGAAATAATTATTCCATTTAATTTATTTATTTTCATGGATTTTGATGATGCATTATGAATGTTCTCATAAATTCTATTTATTTTTCCATGTTAATTGTGTGGTGAGGAAATCCTGGTTGTTAGGTTTTTATGGGACACATACTTATGGATTATCATTATAGGATGCGTAAATATATTATAATTCTTTAGTGAATTGGTTAAAAGTTTTATAATGTATGATATTACCAAAGGATTCTATAAATAATTTACGACCCAATACACTAAATGTAGTTAGTAATAATGTTGTATCCATTATACGATTTGATTCTAGTGATGTTGTCTAATTCATTATGATTTGGGATGTTGATGATGATTATTGATGAACTATGTTATGGGATTCTTGTAGAGGTTCATTATAAACATTATTATGATTTAATATTCCTATTTTTATGAAACATTTTTATGAATCTATTATGTTATGTACTTTATTATATTCACATTCCCTTATTTGCATGTTATCCTCACTTATTATCATTGAGTGACATAATATATAGAAACACATATTATTTATTTGATCTCAACCATTCTTATGTTTACAATTCCTAGGATTATGATTTAATGTTTTATGTATAATATGTCAAAGGAGTATAAAATGTGAGATGAGCTTTGTGAGAAATGTTAAATATATTATATTAAATAATTTTATTATTTATCTAGTCTCCAAAGACACTAAAACTTTACAGTTCTCAAGAATGTTTGATTAGGAAATGTATTAAATATTAAACTGAAATGATATAATAAATTTTATATTTTTGGGGTTATCTCTATTGAGGTTCGAAAAACCCACCCAAAATAAGTTTCAAACCCCAAGAAGTTGCTAAGATAATATACACCATAAGATTTTCACATCGTTATCTTAACGTATGGAAACATCTGATTGAATATATAATAAGGGAACTAATAACATGACTAGATCATGTATATGAAGAATTTTATTCCCAAGCCTTACTCTGAGGTCCTGCATAAACAAGGTGTTACATGAAACACTAACATACTAAAATGAATAATGTATTTTCATAATCATCCAAATTCCATTTATTTGAGACAACTTACTCAACAAACTCAATTACACACTAACCAAAGACATTAAATATTAAAACCATTAAAATAATTATATTCATACCAAAAAACTAGAGATCCCACATAACTTCATAGATGAAATTCACCGACCAAAAGTTCTTCCTATAAACATATATAGATTATCCATACCTTAAAATATATAGTAATTACTTTGTTTGGTAAGACAATACTTTTAAAAATTCTTCATACCAAACTAAAATAATACTATACAACCTATCTATTATTTAGTAATGGGGATGAAGGATTATCTTCTTTTCTAATTTAATATTTATAACCTTGATTCTCATCTATAAACCTACACATATTACAAGATTAGACTCCATGTTTTTTAGTATCTAGAGTAATATAAACACTTTAGAAAACCATCCATTCATGTTTATGTAATTCCTCTATGTAAAAAACAATCATAAACACATTACTTTTGATGGAGGACATAAAATTTAATTTGCATTTTAATTTGGAAGTATACTCATCATATAATTTTAATTTCTATATATATTTGATGAATAACAAAAATATATTAGGATGAAAAATATTTCTAAAAATACTAACATAAAAACATGAATAGTATATAAACTATTTTATTATTACATTTCACATTTTTATTAAATGGTTTTCTATAATTCAATATATTCAACCAAAAATTTTATTATATCCATCTACAAATGCACCTCCTTTATAGAATAAATTCAGTCAAACATGAATTTAGTGTTCACTAACTAGATTTAAGAATCATGGGAACCCAAATCACCACACATTTAATTTTTTGGCTGATATTGGAAATAATGGATTGCCAAAACAACCATCAATTTACCTTTTAAAATTTCATTTTAAAAAATTTTAGGCTTAGAGAATAATATCTAAAAAGGCTATATTATAAAATATTTTATCTAAAAGGATGATACACTATCTCCTGTTGATTATCTAATAATTCTTGTAATGAATTCGTCTTAATATAAGAAAAAAACATTTATATGATCATCCCATTATAATAAAATTATTTAAATACTAAAAATATTATATAATCCATGAATGCACTATATATTATATAAGTATGAAATTAACTTATTCACTTCATTAATTATAATTAAAAAATTTAAAAAACCATTCCCATGGTTTTAAAAATATATACTAAGTGTTACTACAATGAAAAGTAGAATTATAATGATACCAACTCACATTCATCCTTCGTAAGTTAGAATCAGCTAACCCCAAACCAAAAATTCCTAAAACAATTACTAGAAAAAAATAAAAAAATTCCTTAAAAAGTTACTAAACAAAATCATTCCATCTAGAGTCATATATAAATACCTAATAGAAATACACATTCCAAATAAACCCACTTAATTTCTTGAAATAAATCATGGCATCTCATGCCTATATTAAACCTTATATTTAGGATTGCATTACTTATACCAAACAGATTTTTCGTAATGTAATGAAAATACCCACCAACAAGAGTTTATATCGTACCATATATAAATAAAAATAAAACAATATAATATCATATAAATAAAATATATAAAATTATTATCTTCAATTTAATTTAAGTAATAGTTTAACAATATGTTATTGAATAAAAAAATTATTGATTTTGTTTTAAAAAACAAAAAAACATTTTAAAACATTTTCTAAAAAAAGGGATCCATAATCATTTCATAGAAAACACTATGTTATGTATGATGAATTTAAGATCACTTATTCCATCATGGAATAGTATTAAAAAGATAAATTAATCATCATGACAATATATTTTACAATAGTATTAGTTGTAATTGAAGAAAACAAAAAACTACAATCCCAACTCCCTAGTAACAATAATTCTTACTATAATATTGTTCATAATTCACTAGAATGTTTACCATTACATGTTATGAGAATTATTAAATCCATATTCCTAAAATAAAGATCACTAGATTGAAGAAAACATAATAAAATACTATATGTAATGCCCATATCGTGTATCCCAAACCGAGCCACAACACAATTCACCTCAGGTAAACCACCCTATAAGACGAATCATCTCCACTAGATATAAAGGTATATAATAAAATTTTTAGAGGATATACCCTTAGTATCATATAATTACTATAAAAAAAAAATTCAAACATAAATTAATATATGGGTATTCATATTGAATTATTGTGATTTTATAGACATCAAATAGACCAACCTATTATGAAACATTAAAACAATTTCATACATTGAATAAATAAAAATGTATAAACCAATATGATGACTAAAAATATGATATGAAATAATAAAAAACCATAAAAGGATAAATAACTAAAAAAATTCTGTCACGACCCGCCTTCACCAAAAGGAGGGAAGAGTCAGCGGATTTCCAGGCCCTTCCTTCTTTAAGTTGAAGGAGAGATAATGACCCCCGAAACCCGCCTTCAATAGGTCCCGGAGTGGCGACTAGCACCAAGGGTATAGAAAATTTTCGCAAATGGAAGGCATTACCCTTTTTATTATTTAGGATCGGGAGAAAGGACAAGTCGACCTCCCAAAAAGGAAAAGAAACAAGTTTATATAAATGAACCCAAATAAAGTCCCCATGCATGTTTAAACAGTTTACAACAAGGTACAAGTACAAATGAAAAAAAGAAAGCACTCAAGTACAATACTAAAAGAAAACAAAGGTACGACAACAGCGACAACTCCAACTATCCGACTAATAGGGTCCCGCGCAGCCCTGGTAGTCCTCCTGGAAACCTGAAAGTAAACGTAGGGTGAGCATACAAGTACACTCAGTAGGGAAAACCAAGACTCTCGTGCACAAGTGGGGGAACGTACTAAAGTCCCGTGAGAAAAGAGTGAACCAAACAACTAACAAGGCAAACTATCCATCCCAGGCCTCACCAAGGCTCACTCCCCAAATAACGCAAGTCAAGTAATATATACAATAAGAGAACATCGATGTTTGGGTACCCCGCGCCACTTCCCCACTGGTTATTGAGACATCCTACGCATCGGACCAATCCCGCCATTCTCACTGCAGTCCCACTGCCACACCCGCCCGCACACACCTGGGCCACCACCACACACAGTCCCACTGCCAAATCCCGCCCGCACACACCTGGGCCACAACCACACGCAGTCCCACTGCCAAATCCCGCCCGCACACACCTGGGCCTCAACTGTCACAAGTAACCATGCCTGCAAACACCTAGGCCAGAACAACCACCGCTACGCCCGAAGACACCTGGGCTAAAGGATCCACTGCCACGCCCGAAAACACCTGGGCCTCATCCCGAAGACACTTGGGAAACCACCTGCCGCACACACCTGGCCAACCACCACAACACCCTGCCCGATGGTTCTTGGGCTAATAATGGACTTCAGGCCATCACAGCCTGCCCGAAGGTACTTGGGCTATCCGGGAAAGGGAGAAGAAAAGGAGCTAATAACCAGCCACTAAGTATAGTGTTGGGAAAAACACCCTTCCCCCATAAATGGGGGTGTTCGGCACTAAGAACTCAACTTGGGTGGGGCGCGAATAAGAAACACAAAGCTACAAGTATAGATATAGGTAACAAACACTCACCCAAAACTTAGGTTTTCCTAGCCAACCTACAGAACACAATACCACATCGTCCGAGTCACAATTCACGACCCTTGCCCACAAAACCATTTGTCCCATTCTTGTTTCACGTTCAGTCAAAATGTTCAATTAATTTTAAGCACTACTGGGCAACTACCATAAGCATAACCAAGGAAAACGTCAAAGCATAGATCAACCAAAACACTCACACCCGGTTCTGAAAACAAAGGATCTCTCCCCAATTTGTGATAAAAACTCACAACCACTGAAACCATGGCAACAGGAGATCCCATCCCCCAAATTCACACAGCCACCGAGTGTATAAAAAGAACAGGGGATCCCATCCCCTCCCACATTTCCAGCAAACGGCCCGAAGGGAAAACAACCACTAACCACTACCAACACAAGTCAGGGATTTTCATATTTAAACGATTTAACACACTCCATGATTTCAAATTCCGTGTGTTCTAACCGGGAGTTATCACAGAAGGGCCGATCCTGATGATTTCAATTATTCAGCCGGATATACGTGGTTAACCAATTTCACAACAGGAGTTCACAATTTCAGCAACCCATTTAAAACATCATGAGGGGATTCAAGTGCACACACACGACCACCAACGGCCTCAATTTTCAGAAAACATAAACCAGTACAACAAAAGGGATGATCACAAGATAAAGCATAACAACGATCACAACCCCTTCCCCTTCTTCCTTTAGAACTTCGTTTATTATCTTCATTAGGGTTTGGTTCAACCAATTCCATAGGGACAAAAGTAACGCCCACCCCGCATGATACACAAAAGTGAGAGACGAGAGAAATTTCCTACTTATTGATAGATGATCGACGTTTAGGCCGGGGGCGCGGAACTTTACGGATAACGACGCGGCGGTCCCGATGCACCAGAAGAGCCACGATCGAAGAAGGGGGGAAACCACGGCCTAACCCTTAATTATAAGAGCTGGGGACGGTTGAGATGAAACAAAAAACCACGGAAGACGAGGGAGTCGTGGGTTGACCACGTGGCTTGACTCATCATTAATGGCACTGGGTGGTTTTAACCGACCCATGAATTAATGAAGCATTTAATTAAAACCTTTGTGCGATCGGTCTCACCGATCGGTCTCACCGATCGGTACCCCGCAAGGAAATCAGATTTTTGGCAAAGGAAGGGACCAAGGGGGGTCTGGGTCATCACATCAGATACCTCTTAAACGATTCTCGTCCCCGAGAATCAAAACAAACCAGAAGGAAAGAGAGGATCCGAACAACCATCTTCGAAGATACCTCTTAGGAGTGGACCCCCGCTAATTGAAAACACTCCCTGTCAAGAACCAAGCAACATACCACGCCAAACCGCCCGGTCATGTGGGTTTGGGGAGTTCCCCTCCCCCATGTCAAGATATTATTCGCTTTGGGCGGCACTGACTCGCCCGCACGGGTTTAATCGCATCCACCTTAATGCGTCCTGATTAGGGGTCGGGTTTCCCCTTCCCTTTAGCCGGGGCTTTCCACACATAACAGAGGAAAGGAACTAGCACATTTCATAGACAAAAAGGTCAAACGTTCTATCACAACAGGCACCAAAGGTTCAAAGCTCAGAACAACTCGGGGTATTGGGCACGAATCTGTGCTTCCCTCTCCCACGTGCTCTCTTCGAGGCCGCCATGTCTCCACAACACACGAACCAGGCCGACGGTTCGTCCACGGAGCACTTTCTCCTTGCGATCCTAGATTCTGACTGGCCGTTCCTCGAAGGTCGCGTCTCCTCCCACATCTAGCTCTCCCCAGTTGATGACATGAGAGTCATCATGTAAGTACTGACGAAGCTGGGAGACATGGAAGACGTCATGGACCCTCTCCAACTGAGGTGGTAGGGCCAGCTGATATGCTACCTCGCCAACTCGCCTCAGCACCTCGAAAGGTCCGATGAACCTAGGGGAGAGCTTACTCCCCTTTCCGAACCTCTGCTGCCCCCGTCGAGGGGAAACCTTCAAAAACACATGATCTCCCACCTCGAACTTCAGGGGCCTCCTCCGACGATCAGCATAAGATTTCTGCCGATCCTGAGCTGCTTTCATCCTCTCCCGCACTAGCTGGACTTTCTCCGTGGTGCCCTGCACTACTTCTGGTCCAAGAGTACCAGTCTCACCAACCTCTGCCCAGCATAAGGGTGAACGACATGGTCTTCCATACAAAGCCTCAAAAGGAGCCATGCCAATAGTAGAGTGAAAACTGTTGTTGTAGGCAAACTCTACTAAAGGCAAGTGTCGTACCCATGATCCTCCGAAATCCAGAACACATGCTCGCAGCATGTCCTCCAAGGTCTGGATAGTCCGCTCTGTCTGCCCATCAGTCTGAGGGTGAAAAGCAGTGCTAAGGCGTAGTTGGGTGCTAAAAGCATGCTGTAACCCCTTCCAGACTCGTGAGGTGAATCGAGTGTCCCGATCTGAGACGATCGTTTTCGGAACTCCATGCAAACGCACCACCTCATCCACGTACCTCTGTGCTAAGGTACTCACGGGTCCTGACTCCTTGATAGCCAAGAAGTGAGCAGATTTTGTCAATCGATCCACCACTACCCAGATAGCATCATGCCCGCCCTGAGCTCTGGGTAGTCCCGTGACGAAGTCCATCGAGACGTCGTCCCACTTCCACTCGGGAACATCTAGAGGATGCAACAGACCACCAGGAACACGGTGTTCAGCCTTCACCTGCTGACACACCAGGCATTTAGCCACGAACTCTGCCACTGCCCGTTTCACCCCGGGCCACCAAAACTGTCCCCTCAGGCCTTGGTACATTTTCGAAACACCCGGGTGTACTGCCAAGGCTGAGCTATGGAACTCACGAAGGACTTCATCACGCATCACCTCTGGAACAAACAACCTCCGATGAAAGAGCATCCGACGTCGGCTGTCCTCCGACCATCCTTCCGGGGCGTTCCCCTGATCGATACGATCCCGCAACACTTCCACCTCAAGATCTCCCCACTGAGACTCTTCCACTTGCTGCAACAAAGAGGACTGTACCGTCATCTGAAACAAACAGCCTCTAGTACCTTCCACACTTGCATCCAAGTGCAAGGCAGCCAATTCCCCCATCGCCCTCCAAGCATCAGCAGATTCCCGAACCACCTCCTGATGCGGCTTCCTGCTCAGGGCATCAGCCACAACGTTTCCCTTACCTTCAGTGTATGAGATCTCAAAGTCGTAGTCCTGGAGAAACTCGACCCACCTCCGCTGTCGCAAGTTCAAGTCACGCTGGGAGAAGATATAGCGCAAGCTTTTGTGATCGGTGAAGACCACAAAGCGCTCCCCAAAGAGGTAATGTCGCCACAGCTTTAATGCGAACACTACCGCTGCAAGCTCCAGGTCATGGGTGGCATAGTTCTGCTCATGGGGGCGTAGCTGCCTGGACCCGTAAGAGATCACCCCTTGTCGCTGCATCAATACGCACCCTAGGCCCTGTCCCGAAGCATCACAGAATACCTCATAGGCCATCCCTTCTTCTGGCAATCTCAACACTGGGGCACTAACCAGTTTTTCTTTTAGGTAGCTGAAGGACGACTCACACTGCTCGCTCCACATGAAAACCTGGTCCTTCTTGGTCAAAGCCGTCAAAGGGGCTGCTACCCGGGAGAAGTTGGGTACGAATCTCCGGTAGTAGCCCGCCAGTCCGAGGAAACTCCGAACTTCCGCCACATTCTTGGGTGCTGCCCAAGAAACAATTGCCTCAACCTTTGATGGGTCGACTGCTACTCCCTGCTCAGACACTACATGTCCGAGGAAGTGCACTTCTCGTGCCCAGAACTTGCACTTTGACAACTTCCCATAGAGCTGGTGCTGTCGGAGGACCTCCAAAACTGTCCTCAGGTGCTCTGCATGGTCCTCTTCTGACTTTGAATAGATCAGGATATCGTCGATGAACACCACCACAAACCGATCCAGGTACTCCCGAAATATGGAGTTCATAAGCCCCATGAACACGGCCGGGGCGTTCGTAACACCAAAGGGCATGACCACGAACTCGAAGTGCCCATACCTGCACCTGAACGCCGTCTTCGGGACGTCGCTATCCTTCACCCTCAGCTGGTGGTACCCAGATCGCAGGTCGATCTTCGAGAACCATCCTGCCCCCTTCAGCTGGTCGAAAAGATCATCTATCCTCGGAAGAGGCTAGCGGTTCTTGATCGTTACCTGATTCAGCCTCCTGTAATCGATGCACAACCTGAGGCCACCATCTTCCTTCTTTGCGAACAAGACTGGGGCACCCCACGGTGATGCACTTGGACGAACATAACCCCTCTTCATCAGATCGTCAATCTGTATCCGCAACTCCCGTAGCTCCGAAGGTGCCATCCGGTAAGGAGACATCGAGATTGGTCGAGAGCCGGGCTGCAGGTCTATCCCGAACTCGATGTCACGTCGAGGGGGTAGAGTCGTCACCTCCTCAGGAAAGACGTCCATAAATTCACGAACGATCTCTGGTACTTCCACCATTTCCTCATCTGTTGATTCTATCGTCAGTTCGGTCAACAAGGAGAGGAGAGGTTCCTCCCTCCTGTTTCCCTTCGGACAGCTCCGCTCACCGGTGAAAGTAACACGCTGGCCGTCCAAACCGGAGAACACCACCCTCCCTTGGAAACATTCGATGATGGCGCACACAGAAAATAGCCAGTCGATGCCTAGGATGACATCGTACGGCCGAATCTGTAGAAAAAGGAGATCCTTAACCGACTGATGTGGCCCCAACATCAGTCTACATCCCCGACAAACGAACAGCAAGTCGGTCTGACCTCCAACTGGTGTGCTCAACACCAGGGGCACTGGAAGTATCTCGGCATCTAGACCCAAGGCGCGGGCTAGACTGGGTGCAACAAAGGAGTGCGAAGCTCCGGTATCGAACAAAGCATAAGCAAGAGTGCTAAACACACTGATCGTACCTCGAACAACCTCTGGCCCTGCTGGAACTGTTGCTTCTGCGGCGTGTAATTGTCCACGCCCAGCTCTCCTGCCCCTCGGCTGTCGGCCACCTCCCCGACCACGCCCTGGTCGAGGTCCCTGGGGAGCGCCCTGAGGTCGGCCTCCCCCTCCTATGTCTGTCTGCGGAGGAGCGGGAGCTCGCTGTCCCTGCTGCTGCTGCTGGAAGGGTCTGGCTGGGAACTGCTGCTGCGGCGGACGCTGGGGATGACTGCCACTGCTGTACTGCACCCGATCGGGGCACTGACTCCGAAGATGTCCAGGGCTCCCGCAGATGAAGCACCGTGGTCCCGAGCCTGAAGGAAAAGAATGTGGGCCAGGGGATCGAAACTGAAACTGCTGCGGCCTGCTCCCTGCGGGTCGGAACCTGGAGGGTCCAGATGCCGGAGGCCTGGTGCTGACGGCCTTCCCCTACGATGGTCCCAGCTGGATCCCTTCTCGTGACAGTCCGCCTAGAGCGTGCATCCTTTCCACCACTTCGGCCTTCTTCTGAACCTCTAAGTATGTCGGAAGGGTAAAGGGGGTAACAGCATACTGGAGGGAGGGTCGGAGCGCCTCCTCCAAACGTCTTGCCCGAGACTCCTCATCGGGAAAGAGGTCCGGGGCAAAACGCAGGAGGTCCTTGAACTTGATTCCAAGTTCCCTCACAGACATGCTCCCCTGCTGGAGGGAGAGTAGCTCCTGCCTCTTCTCCGCCTTCATTGTCGAGGAGAGGAACTCCGCCCGGAACTCCCTCTCGAAGTCCGCCCAAGCAACCTCAGACTCCTTCCTACTCCCCAGGTGAAGCATCCACCACTGACGTGCCGCTCCTCGCATCTGGCTAACAGCCAGAGGAACCCAGTACTCCTTCGGGGCCCGAATCAGGCCGAAGGCTATGACTAGCTCCTCCAGCCAGCCTTCCATCTTCATGTCGGAGGTGCCGCCCTCATATTTCTCGAGGGCCTTTCGCTGAAAGGCTCGAAGAGTCTTCTGCCACTGGTCGTCCTCTTCCTCCCGATCAGCTCTCTGCCGATTGGCCAAAGTAGTCTCAGGAGTCTCGATCGCCTGTACCACACGTGGTCGCCTTCCAGGTGCCATAGCTGCAAGGTAAACAAGGAATGCCTAAGCCCAGTAGTGCAAAGAAAACCGTTCTCAAAACTTGTTAAGATTTAATTTTATTCTTAATTTCCCAAGACATCCCAGAAACACAAAAAAACAAGTCATTTATGATGCATGTACCTTTCCTAGGGTCTCTACCCTGCAATCAGTGTGGCCTCACTTGGTCGTTCGGTAGGTCCAGAGTCCTTGCATCGGATCACGGGGGGCCCTAAAATCCCGTGTCCTAGCCGGTCCTCCCTGGCCTAATTCACGCACCAAGGTCACCCAACGCTGTTGCCTTACCATCCCATGCAATCCTTACTGTGCCTAACTCCAGACTCCGTCCTATCTCTCAACCTCCCCTCTGATACCATTCTGTCACGGCCCCCCTTCACCAAAAGGAGGGAAGAGTCAGCGGATTGCCAGGCCCTTCCTTCTTTAAGTTGAAGGAGAGATAATGACCCCCGAAACCCGCCTTCAATAGGTCCCGGAGTGGCGACTAGCACCAAGGGTATAGAAAATTTTCGCAAATGGAAGGCATTACCCTTTTTATTATTTAGGATCGGGAGAAAGGACAAGTCGACCTCCCAAAAAGGAAAAGAAACAAGTTTATATAAATGAACCCAAATAAAGTCCCCATGCATGTTTAAACAGTTTACAACAAGGTACAAGTACAAAAGAAAAAAAGAAAGCTCTCAAGTACAATACCAAAAGAAAACAAAGGTACGACAACAGCGACAACTCCAACTATCCGACTAATAGGGTCCCGCACAGCCCTGGTAGTCCTCCTGGAAACCTGAAAGTAAACGTAGGGTGAGAATACAAGTACACTCAGTAGGGAAAACCAAGACTCTCGTGCACAAGTGGGGGAACGTACTAAAGTCCCGTGAGAAAAGAGTGAACCAAACAACTAACAAGGAAAACTATCCATCCCAGGCCTCACCAAGGCTCACTCCCCAAATAACGCAAGTCAAGTAATATATACAATAAGAGCACATTGATGTTTGGGTACCCCGCGCCACTTCCCCACTGGTTATTGAGACATCCTACGCATCGGACCAATCCCGCCATTCTCACCGCAGTTCCACTGCCACACCCGCCCGCACACACCTGGGCCACCACCACACGCAGTCCCACTGCCAAATCCCGCCCGCACACACCTGGGCCACAACCACACGCAGTCCCACTGCCAAATCCCGCCCGCACACACCTGGGCCTCAACTGTCACAAGTAACCATGACTGCAAACACCTAGGCCAGAACAACCACCGCTACGCCCGAAGACACCTGGGCTAAAGGATCCACTGCCACGCCCGAAAACACCTGGGCCTCATCCCGAAGACACTTGGGAAACCACCTGCCGCACACACCTGGCCAACCACCACAACACCCTGCCCGATGGTTCTTGGGCTAATAATGGACTTCAGGCCATCACAGCCTGCCCGAAGGTACTTGGGCTATCCGGGAAAGGGAGCAGAAAAGGAGATAATAACCAGCCACTAAGTATAGTGTTGGGAAAAACACCCTTCCCCCATAAATGGGGGTGTTCGGCACTAAGAGCTCAACATGGGTGGGGAGCGAATAAGAAACACAAAGCTACAAGTATAGATATAGGTAACAAACACTCACCCAAAACTTAGGTTTTCCTAGCCAACCTACAGAACACAATACCACAGCGTCCGAGTCACAATTCACGACCCTTGCCCACAAAACCATTTGTCCCATTCTTGTTTCACGTTCAGTCAAAATGTTCAATTAATTTTAAGCACTACTGGGCAACTACCATAAGCATAACCAAGGAAAACGTCAAAGCATAGATCAACCAAAACACTCACACCCGGTTCTGCCAACAGAGGATCTCTCCCCAATTTGTGATAAAAACTCACAACCACTGAAACCATGCCAACAGGAGATCCCATCCCCCAAATTCACACAGCCACCGAGAGTATAAAAAGAACAGGGGATCCCATCCCCTCCCACATTTCCAGCAAACGGCCCGAAGGGAAAACAACCACTAACCACTACCAACACAAGTCAGGGATTTTCAGATTTAAACGATTTAACACACTCCATGATTTCAAATTCCGTGTGTTCTAACCGGGAGTTATCACAGAAGGGCCGATCCTGGTGCTTTCAATTATTCAGCCGGATATACGTGGTTAACCAATTTCACAGCAGGAGTTCACAATTTCAGCAACCCATTTAAAACATCATGAGGGGATTCAAGTGCACACACACGACCACCAACGGCCTCAATTTTCAGAAAACATAAACCAGTACAACAAAAGGGATGATCACAAGATAAAGCATAACAACGATCACAACCCCTTCCCCTTCTTCCTTTAGAACTTCGTTTATTATCTTCATTAGGGTTTGGTTCAACCAATTCCATAGGGACAAAAGTAACGCCCACCCCGCATGATACACAAAAGTGAGAGACGAGAGAAATTCCCTACTTGTTGATAGATGATCGACGTTTAGGCCGGGGGCGCGGAACTTTACGGATAACGACGCGGCGGTCCCGATGCACCAGAAGAGCCACGATCGAAGAAGGGGGGAAACCACGGCCTAACCCTTAATTATAAGAGCTGGGGACGGTTGAGATGAAACACACAACCACGGAAAATGACCTTTTCCTTACTTAAGTGGGTTTAATTATAAATAAAAAAATTATTTATGTGAATGGACTTTAAAAAAATAGATCCCATATTTGGAATAATAAAAATAAAAATTATATGATATTTTCAACTTGGCCTTTGGTCATAAGTAATAGTGGAAACATTAAATATTACTTACCATTTGTAAGGTTAAAATTGTTATATGAGTGATTAAAATAAAAAATAAGGAGTAAAATTTCATAGAAACATGTCCATAACCAATTTAATATCCATATTTATAACATTATTAACTTATTATTAATTTTAATGAAATTTTGTAAAATTATTCCAAGAATATGAGCGACGTCATTATTTTTGTAATGACGAAAGACAAAATATCAACCAATTGATTTTAAATATCAATTTTGTTTTCAAATACAGACATATGTAAAAAGTGAATGGAAATTGGTGATTAATTTGAAAAAAATTAAATTATTTTCCTGAGTGGGTTTTAATACTTTTTAGTAGTTATATAATTTCATATAATGCTTACGCAACCCCAATGAAGTAAATATTTAATAAATATAGGAATAAAAAATGTCAATTAAAATATTAAAAGTAATATAAATTTAACGAATTATTGTATTTAATATATTTTTTAGATAAATATAGGTTTTTAAGCATATATTATAATTATAATTTATAATTTAACCATGTTACAGTTGTTCTCAAATTCAAATTAATAGAATATAGTCAAAATTTTCATTAATGTTATTTTATAATGAATTAGTATTAATTGAATGATTTTAAATTACTAAAATTACTATAAACTTAAAATTTATTGTTTTATGTTTTAAAATATCAATAATGGTTCAATAAAGGGACAATGTGTATTTAATAATAATTATATTGACCAATTAATAGTAAAAACATTGAAATCTTGGTAAAGAGTAAAAGCGGGTTTTGTACATTTCATGAACTTGTGTTAAAATTAATTATACAAACATATTTGATTTTTTATAAATATTATTTCATATTTTTAATCATTGTTTCCAAATTATCTAATAAGAAACATATTATTTTTATATATAGTAGATGAATCACCAGGGTAAATATATTAAAAACTAGTTACAATGGTGAAAATAAAATTGTAAATTAATGTAAACATAAAGGATGTGGAAAAAAAATTTAAAAACACTAGTTTTTTGATTTGGTTTGGATATAACATATATTTCTTTTAATAAATTAATTAAAAATATTAATCACGTGGTGTGAGAGTGACTCCCCATTATATAATAGTTTTTTTATATACAAAATTATCACTCCGCTTAAATTATAAAAGGGCTCCTCCACCCCAACTTATTCACTCCTATTTTCCCTTTAGATGAACCAAGACAGGAAATAGTACCTATAAATATACATTTTATAGAGATATTATATATACAAAAATAAAAACCCTAGGGTCCATAATAATAGATTCAAATGGGGTTGTTCTAATTGAAGGTAATTGTCTTCACTAATCTAATTCTGTTTAATTCTTATCTTACCACCTTCATTATGTTCTATTAATTCAAATATAATATCACAATAATTTAAAATGTAATGATATATTATTATGTCTATTTTATTACCTATATTTATCTACACATCCATAAAAAGAAAATGAATCTTTGGATCCTGTGTGTGACAAACTATCACCACATGAACCAATGTAATTTGTTTTCCATCACCACATCTTACAGAGTGATATACTGATGTAAATAATGTTTATATATGATATTTATTAAATTCATTTTCTTATTTATTTATAATATCACATATAATTTTTACATTTCGTTATGTGGGAAAACAATAACATTGGTCTGGTGTACGGAAGACTACCTTTCGGCGAAGCGATGCGATTCATTCTTCACGTACAGATTTCAAAGAAGATAATATGGATAATATTAGTTAAAATATATTAGAAAAATGGAATAAAAATTATTCTATAAAGGTATTACATAATCTACCTTTATTTATTTTCATCTACCTAAAAAATGGTAATAATGTTCTTGCATACATACAACCTACTGTCCCCAAGAATAATATATCTCATTTTTTACAATAAAATTAATGGATTACTATAAATATATATATAATGAATATATATGATATTAATATCTTGTTTATTAATATTTATATGATGGAACCATGATTAATGTAAAAGGAATAACAATACTAAATCAAAACAAACATGATAAGAATTGTAGTTATTTGTAAAAAAATGATGTTTTACAAGGAATTCATAATATATGGGTAATTAAAGGTAATAGGTAAATCATATATTATATGATATATATTAGTATGCTTATATAATTGATTTATAAAATACCATTAATTATTATACTTGTGGTTAAAATATGTACAATGAAATATGAGACGTAAGGTAAGGTATTTATAGTCTTTCTTTTATTTTTGGGGGACATATGTCATATTAATTATTCTTTTGTTTTTTATATTGTATATAATACCTCTATGACATGTTATAACATGATATTTTCTTAAATTATTTTTTATATCTAATTTAATGTTATTATTTATTGTGTCTTGTTATTTGAATGTATATATTATTTTAATGGTTTTTTGTCATAATTATCATTCATTCAAACATATGTTATGTTATGCACCTATATTTTTCAATGAGGTGTAAATAAATCCCCTTTTATATGTAATGTCATGAATTTATATATTTTGATGATATTTTATGTTTTATTTAATGTTATTATTACATGGGTCTTATGATTAAATGTTCGTAATGTTGTAGGTGTTTTATGATAAAATAAATTATTTTAGAAGGATTTTTATGTTTATGCTCATGATGAGGAAATATTATTATACAACTTCTATGAAACTCATTAATTTTCTTCATCTCTTGTTATTTATTGAGAATAAAAAAATTCCTTTCATTTTTCTCTCTTTATTTACACAAGATTCTAAATAAATAATAAAAACCAACTTTATTTCTCTTTTATATGGAAAACCCCCATTTATTCCTTTTCAATTTTATCTTAAAATGTTTTAATGAATGATTTCAAAATTAGATCTTTTTTAAAATACAATCATACCCATGTTGTATTTTTTTTAAATAGAAATAATGTTCACGTTGTTTTTGAAAAATTTCCCACTTGTATTTTTTCTGAAAATGTGAAAAGAATATTTTTTTTAAACATGTGTGAAATGAAAATAATTTTATAATATCAAAATCAAATAATTTTTTATTTTTTATTTTTTAAATTTTAAATTTTATTTTTATTTAAATGGATTTTGGAAAACACATCAATATTTTTCAAATGAGAAATTATATTGTCCTTGAGAAATTTGTTCAATGATTTTAATTATTTCTCTATATATTTAACTGGTAATTTTATAAGAAAAGATTTTGAAAATGTTTTATGTTTTCAAATGGAATTTTTCAATATTGTAATTATATTTTCCTAATGAAATGATTTTAATGACCTTGAAAAATTCCATTATACGATTAAAAGTTAATTTCAAAAGAAAAGGATTTTGAAATATTCTTTAGTTTTAAAAATAGTTTCCAAAAGTGAAAATTTTATTATCCTCATGAAATATTTCAAATTATATTTAAATAATCCTCTATAAATTTTCATGTTTAATTTCACAGAAATGGATTTTTATAATATTTTATGTTTTGAAAAGTATTCTTCAAAGTGGAATGTCTATATTCTCCATAAAATGCTCCAACTGAAAATTAAAAATCATTTTCCATGAAATATTAAATCCATTGATGTCAAGTTTTCCTTACTGGGGATATGATACATGGATACCTTAAATATTCTTATTCTGGATGATTTATGATTATAATGATCACTTTTTATGAAACTTTTTTCTCTTACATGTGTTACACCATGATAAAATTATTTTGAAACATTATTATTTTTTCAACTAGTAATGAAATTATTAAGTGACTAAATGATTATATAACCTGTTTATTTTCAATATTTTATAATATGGTTATTTTTTTTATGAAACACATTTCAATTCATGTGTTCTAATATGATGAATGATTTATGATTTTTTGGATCACGTATGCATGATATTCATTATGTAAAATTTGGGACCTATTTCTTCCTCTAATAGATTGAATAAAGATTTATATCTCATGAGATAAATAAAACTTTGTACACTATGATAGTCTTAAGAGTAAACCATAACTAATTTGATGGAATATTAAGTGAACCAATTCCCTTATGATAGTTATGGAAAAGATAATTTTCTAATAAGGAAATTATTTTATATACATATGTGTGTTCCAAAAAACAATATCTTATAAAAAAATTATTTTCTCTTGGATAATTTTATTTGATTCCATTCTGATTCATGTATTATGAATCTCAATTATTTATTACATGACTTAATATTATGATCTATGACATGCATGTTATGGTTTATAAAATATTATTCTAATGTTGACATACCATTATTCTCATGTTATATTTTTATCTCCCTTATTTATCCTTACTATGCATTTGAGAGTTCCTTTTCTTTTGTTTTTTTTCACACGTTCTGAATAAATTTATTATGCATGATATGTTTATAAGTGGATTTAGTAATGAATAACTTAATTGGAAATTAAATATTTCACTTATAAAACTATTATTTATGTTTTTATGATTCAAAGGACACTAAATAATTATGATTCTCATGTGTTTATCTATGAATTATAATGAATATATATTTTAAATTATGTAATATCTATTTATTAAATCTCGTGGTGCTATAGTTGTATAAAATGAATTGTTTAATTAACATTTGGAAACTATGATGAGAAACCATTAGTGATATTCCAAGGGATTTTTCCAATGATATGTATAGGGATATCCTTGTGTGTGAGTATAATGATAATTCTATGTATAGAAAAATATTCTGATATTTTAGTGAAGGATTTAACATATGGTTTCTAAAAAAATAAATCAATTTCTAGATAATATGATTAAAAGTTGTTCTATCTCAAATGTACTTACATGTAATATCACTACAAAGGCACATCAATCCTTACATGAGTGTCATATGGTATATGAAAATAATACTTACTACATACTTGGTTTAACACTCCTGAGGAATATTCTTTGAATTATCATATCGGATTTAATTAATGACCATGGATAGACTAGGTTATGATTAGTCATCATCAGGTTAAAAACAACGATTAAATATTTAGATATAATCTATGTTATTTTTCATGATTATATTGTTTTTCACTATGAATATTGTATCTCACATTATGATATTTGGTTTTAGCCAGTGGTTATAACCTGGAGGAAATGGATTAACATTCAATGTGATAGAAGATCAGATGACAAAAAACCAAATGAGATGATGACATGATTGAAATATATATTTATTATTCTAAATCATTTATATTGATATTTTATTAACAAATTGAACATTAAATTACTATATAACTATAAAAATAAGATAATGATAGTATTCATTGAGAGTTTGGGTGGTGGAACTATGTCGGAAATAAAATTAATTTTCATTTATGTAATTAATGTATAAAGAATCAATCTAATGAATGTATCAATATAATAAGAATATGTTTTATGTGTAGAGAAGAATGAAATATAATATGATATTGTAAATAAAAAATAAAAAATTTAATTAATACGTTGTAAGATAATTTTTTTTCCCCAAAGGCATCATCAATGGTTTAATTTTTTAAATACGGAATGTATGATCATTATATTGGTCGATGTCATATAGTGAAATCCCAATAAGTGTATCAGAATGGTGGAACAAATAAAGTTGTTTTTAATTATGATGTTGAGACTAAAAAAGAAATATAAGAGGAATTAGGTATAAAGTTATAAGATGATGAATCCTAGTTAATGGTTTTGGAATGAAGTTGAATGAATGAAGTGTTTATGTATTGGAATTAATGTATTATGAAATATAAAAATAATTTTCAATAAAATATTTTCAACAAGAATTTTCATTAGAAAATTAATGGTAATGATGAACTTGATAAGTAAATTTGTGAAAAAGATATATTTTATGGAAGAATCATGATTTCATGAATGATAAACATTATTAAGTCCATGATTCTATCATATTGATGTTGGGATAAAGGGATGATTGATATGGATAATGCAAATTGGAGAGTATTGATTAACATGGAACTAATTAATGATTTTATGAAAAATTTGTATATTCTATCATTAATGGAGTTTACAATATTTTTTTGTTTTAGGAATATATAAAATAATATGTTATTATATTTAAGGAATAAATAAAGAGATAATTTTTAAAATGATGCATGTTTTCATTATGGTATTATGTAATTTCAATATAAAAATATGTTTCTGAAGAATATATGATCAATATATTCATATATTTTTTATATAATATTATGGTATTATTGATGTTTATATAGGGATTAATGATGAGTGGTATTTGGAAATTAATTTACCATTTTCATAATTTTTTTATTTCTATTTTTTTCATTTTTGTAAGAGTTTTAAGGTTAAATATTCATGGAATATATTATATTGAAATTTAGATGTTTTTGGATAACTTGTGCTAACAATTTAGTATTTCATTAATAGATAGAGGCTAAAGGAATGAATTAAGAAATTTATGGTAAAACTAGTTCTCTAGGAATGAAAAATACTATATGAATATTTATTTAATAGAGTATGATATTTAGTGGAAATTTATGTATGTAAAACAAAAGATGAAAATTTTCTTATTATATAAACAAAATTTGACCCCTAGATATATGTGTTCCATTGAAATTATTTATCATATCGGGATGGTAAATTATTGATTGGAACTTACACTAAACCTCTCTCAAGGTCATTATGTGTTTACATATGGGAAAACAAAATATATGAATTAACATTGATGTTAATATTTATTATAATGAAACTAATTTCATGATAGTAAATAGTTTTCAAACTTTTTTTAACAATTAATATATTTTATATTCTTAAGAAACACCGACAGGATAATTATTTAATTAATAGAACTATAAAATCAATTGTTTTAAAAGTCTTAAAATTAATATAAATTGATTAAAATATTGTATTTCATTAAATTTGTAGATAAATAAAAAATTATATACTATAGTGAAATGGATATAATTGAAATCCACATTTTTCATGTATTTTTTAAAGTAAAATTAAATTAATTGTGTCAAAAGTGAATTTAATGTTATTCAATTATAAATAATATTTTATTACAAGAATGGAAATTACTAAAAATCCTATCATAGTCTAAGATATTGGTATATTTTTAAAAATATAAATGATGGTACATTCATGGACCAATGGTAATTTTAATTTAAATATATTGATCCCTAAATAGTAAAAACTCTATTACCATGGCGACGGGTAAACTAGGGTTTTACATGTTTGATGAGCTTGTGTTAAAATTATTATTCAACACACATATGACCATTATTTTTAAAAAGTTTATTTCATATTTACAATTAGTGGTTCAAAATTATATAACAATAATCAATTTATTTTTATTGTGAAGGGATGAATCACATAGTAAAAAATATATATAATAGATACCATGTTGAAAACTAAAATTTTAAAATAAAGTAAACCTAAAGGCTAAGGAATAACATGTATAAACATTATTTTTTGTTTGGTGGAGGTGTTAAAACTCAATATATTCTCTCCAAAACATTAATTATTAATTTTTAGGATCATGGGATGAGCGTTACTCCCCAATTTTGAATATTAATTGCCTATATAGAAAATTTTCACTCCTCTATTATAAATGGACACAACCTCCCCTCACTTATCCTCACCAATTAAGCCCTTTTTCTTGACCAAACAATTATAAAAGCCTTCCCAAACATATCTATCCATGTTATAGAGGAACAAGTTTTCCCATATATCTATCCCATGGGTCCTTAATAAATGATCCATGTGAGAGGGGTGTTTCTAAGTGATGGTAATTGTCTTCACTAAACACTTTAATTTTAATTAGTTTTTGAACACCTTCATTCAGGATCTATTAATTACTATATAATAAGACCAGCATATAACAAATACTAAGGTATTATTATGTTTATGTGAGAACCTATATCCATCACAAAATCCATCAACTAGAAATAGAATCCATCAATATTGTTTATATCGTACTACTGCCTCACAAACGGATGCAATTAGTTTTCCATCGCCACCTCTCACATATAAATATAATGATGTTTTTAATGATTATATATGATAAAAAATATATTATTTTACTTTTGGATCTGTATTATCACTTATAAATACATAAAATTCATTATATGGTAATACGATAATGTTGCTCATGTGTAAAGGGGACCATCATCTCGTAAAGTAATGTGATTTGTTCTTTACATACAAATTACAGGGAATATTATTATACTGATCCTTAATCTTGATACATAGTTATTAAATTTTTATTTTTGAATAAGCATTTCATAAATTTTTTACCCAATACAGAATTATTGGGTCTATTATCCTTGGAAACAAGGAAGAATATAAAATTCATTCCTAATATATCTTCATCATCTCTTATTTGTTTATTCATAATTAGAAACATTCTTAGACATTTTATACACAATACCATTCATCATTACATGAGGGATTTCAACATAATAAATGGGTGAGATCATATACTCAATAAGGATAAATAAGGAACATATCAATGATCTCATATGTATAACATGAAAATAAGAATATAAGAATAATATCTTAATGTTTTGGAAACTATACCCTATATAATAATGATTGAAACCCTATTTCATGGAATATATTTTCTTAGTTAATAAGACACTAATCATAATGGAATCAAATAACATTAACAATGATGACATAACATAGAAATAAATAATGGAATTGTGTTATACACATCAACAAGGAACATAATTTCTTTAGTAATAAATGGTCATTGTCAAGTCTATCATAGTAGTATAGGTTTACTCCCCTAACCATCATAGTAGTCATGGATCATGCCCAAGACTATATTAGAAGATGATGTCCATTAAATAACTGGGATCACTCTACATTATATTCCTATTTATCTCATGAGATATAAACTCTTACCCAATGAATTATAAAGATATATATGTATTATCCATCACATATTGAAAATATTACATATATATCCCACACTATCATAAGTAATTTATTATATCAGAAATCATGAAAAGAAATAGGTTTCATAAAAATTTCATCATAATGTAACCCATGGAAAGAAATGGTTTTCATAAACTTTTCATATTTAAAAATAAAACATAAACCACCCAGATAAAGAACAAATATAGTTTCATTGGATCTTTTACCTAGTAAAGAATATTTAATATCAAATTTTTTTTCTTATATGGAAAATGGTTTTGAAAGACCACTCAGAATAAATCCTAACTAAAATTACCTTTTTATTTTGAAATCAATCGTTTTTAAAAATCATCCCTCTTTTATAAGAAAAATTGTTTTCTAAAAATAATATAGTAATTATTTAAAAGAATATTCTAAGAATAAATTTTTCATGGAATAGGGAAAATAATTTCATTTCTTATTTGTAAAGAACATTAATTATATTTTTTTTCTAAAATCTCAAGATGTACACAGTCTGAAAAATGAAAAAAATATTCTATTCAAACCATAGTATAATGATTAATCAGTTTTTATAAATAGATTTAGAAAACATGGATATTGAAGAGATGTATCCTTTAATGGAGACATAAACATAAACAATCTCGAATATTGCTAGGATTGTAAAAGAAACCCTTAACATGGATTCAATTTATGTTGAAAAAATTCTAACCACATGTATAAAAAACATTAATTTTAAATTATTTGATATATGAGTAATTTAAATAATTATAATATCATATATGATCTTATTATAACATTTCCACACAACCTGTTTTCAATAATTCCTTATTAAATTCTATATTTCTAAGTGTTACCAATTTAGTTTATCATGCATATAACAATTCAGCAGTTTTGTTCCTTAAAATATTTTCTTTTGAAATCATCTATAAAATATGTAACATGATATAAATATCATATTTATTAATACATAATATTTAGAGATAGAAAAATGTAATATACTATTCATAGAGTCAGTAGGTTGTATGTGCGCATGAATGTTTTTTAATTAGGTGGAATGAAATAAATGTAAACATTAACTAACCATTATAAGGTCATTATTATATCATACATATTCATTAAATTCAACCTCATTACCATACAAGGTAAACATGAATTAAAAATGAATCATATTGCTTTGTAGAGGTGGTAGCCCACATGTACTCATGAGGGAAGTAATTGTTTATCAATGGATTGAATGATATCAAGGTAGACATGACATTAGTAATATAAAAATATAATTGAGTCATTAATATCATATATAAAAATTAAAATCATTATAATACCCATCCATTAATTATTTTAAGGAAAAATTAATTGTATCACTACATGCAGAAAATATATCATGTGTACACCTAAGATATATTTTTACATTTTTATGTTAAAGGGGATATATATTAGGGTTTATATAATAAAATTTAAGAATATTTTGGATAATTAAGTTATTATTTTATGATACATACCATATATTTATTTTAGGTAAATAATATTATAAATGAAATTGATCAGTGAAACCGATTACCTCTTCTTAGAAATGAATCTTTTGGATCTTCTCTAAAGGGTTCTAGGCTTCATCTTTTGGGAGGAACAAAAAAAATAGAATGTTTATATTGAATTTTATAATGTAAATTTGTCTATTTTTTCTAATATATATTTCTAAATGTTATGAGAATAAGTGAGGGAGGGGGTTCCCTTTTATAATTCAAGTGAGGGAATTTTTTGAATTTATCCACAATTTAAATTTTAATAAATTAATTATCCAACCAAATGACTCTAAATAACTATGTATTTTATTATAAGGAATTATATCCTTGTAATACCATAAACCAGTAGATTTTAGAAATTATTTGGAGTCATTTTAAACATTATCATTTTGATTAACCCTTATTTAACCAATTTTAATTTCTTCTATCGTAACACAGTTTCTAATATTAATGGGATTCAATTTTTTACTTATAAGGTGAAAATTGGACCATAAATGGTCACTTTATGATATTTTTTACCATATCAAAGAAATATTTTCTTATTTTTTTTAAAATTTATAAACAATTCAATAAAATATTATTTTGATAAAATGTCGTTAATGTCAATTTTGACACTATTCATTTAATTAATCTCTAAACACATTGTGAAAAAGAGAAATTTGAATAAAATTATTCAAAAGCACACTAATATTTTATACAGGTCTATAAATATATTCCACCACATTTTATTATTCGATGTATATAACATTTAATATTTATAAAATCATTTATTATATTTTTTTAATAAACAGAGACATACTGCCTCAGTGTGGAATAGGTAATTAAGGTCAATATATAAATAATAATAATTATGAATAAATATATACCAATATAATAATAATATTAAACTCAAAATAAAAACCTATATTCATTTATAACTTTTTTCCTTATGTGGATATATAATGGATATTAAAAACAAAGTGTACGATATTTGGAAACTTTGTTTCAATTAATTATTATAAATTATTTTCATGGAAATGTGTCCTTTAAAAATATAATTTTGAAAATACAGAGTTAATGGTGGAATTAATCTAATAAAACACTAATTTTAATGAATAATTAATGTCTTATAAGTTATTTTTAATCTAAAATTAATCGACTAACTCTTTAACAAGGTGATAAATGTTTCCACATCAAATTTTCATATTATAAAAATAGGAGGGGCCCATTTACCAGAAGTGAACCTCATAATGATTAATATTTAATTTATTTTCATTAATTCAATACTTATAAAATACACAAATTATTTTTATTATAATTATGAGATATGTGGAAAAATAGATCATTGAGGAAAAATATATATTTAATGACATAAATGGCTTTATTCATATTGGATGCATAGAAAAATATATTTCTATTATTTAAAAGATTTTATAGATTAAATAATACATAAAAAATATTAAAATAATTCCCCAATATTGGTTAATATAATTTATTTATATAAAAATATACTACATGTATAAAAAATATTTTAATATTGGTTTCCATAAACACAACTATACAATATTTTTGATTACCGTATCATGTATACAATTTGATATACATAATGTTTAACATACCAATATTGTTTATACATTTCTTTGCCCACTATTGAAATGGTAATTTCTTTAGATTAATTGTCATAACAATAGGACATATTATATCCTAGTCTATAATTAGAAGCTCGATATACTATTACATTAATCATAAAATATGTTCCTATGGAATAGATACATTATATTGACTAGACATAGTAAATGGTTGAATATCAGGTGATCAGATCTCATAATAAGTGATGCTTCTTCTCATAAAGTTCCCACTTGGCGATCTCTAGTAGTGAGATCATGAGGATAGAAACCCAAATAGGAAAACTATATGTTTTCAATGTCATTGGGTGTTATTATATATGATCATGTATAATGTTATCCAAACATGATATCATTTCCAATGTGTTCCGTTTGATTAGTTACTTTAATTCATGGTATAATCCATGATAATGAAATTGTGGCGAGGTTGTTTGTGTTGGGTGCTTTATTGGTGGTATGATATTGGTTGAATAGTGAGGAAAAGATTTTTCACTTCAAGGTTAAGGATGTTATATATCTCATGACATGTTGATCTAGATGTTAGTACCTTCATAAGACCATGGGCATGGAAATCAAGTGTATATCCATCTAGTACGATCTATAAATAATATATTAAAGAAATAGTCATGACATGGGTGTGCGTCAGGCTTTATGAGATATGAAAGGAAAAAAGATTATATTACATAGTACGAGTTCATCAGTTGGTTCTCTATAGTGGGAAAATTATTACCTCTTTATGTGACATACTAGTTTTCTAGATCCCACACTTGGTCTATTAATGATATTTACTACTATCGATATAAGGGCCTATAGGGTCATACATAAAATAAGATTCCGGAATCCTTCCTATTCAGTTGAATGGTTAAATAAGACAGGGTGGGCCCCACCAATTGAATTCGGGTTTTTTTGCCAAGAAGATAAGATTACTAAAGTAATAAATAAATTCATATAAATAAATATAAGAATAATTGGAAATGAATTTTTTATTAATTTTTTTTTATATGTTTTAAGTAAATACATGGATATATTATTTGAACAAATATAAGATAAAATATTGATGGATTATTTAATATTTTAGGAAATAACGAGACAAGTTAATGTCTTTGATATTATCATTTAATATATTTAATATTTTAAAAGAAGGTTATAAAAATAAGAATTGATATTTACGAATCCGTTTAGTAATGAATATATTTTTTATATAGCGTTTTAATTAGTCGGGGGTCGGACAAGCATTACTGGTAATATCTAAATAGTATATAAATAGAGGAAGAGAGTTGATTACCATAAACAATACACCCTTATAGATCTCTTCTTTTATCTCCCGCACTAAAGAGAGACTGGTCTATGATGTATGAGTTCATATTGAGCTCTATCTAAGTCATTATACGAATGGTGGTGTGGTGATCATCAGAGTATCAAATTCATCAGTGGATCTCTGCTTCAGCTCCATACAATCAACAATTGTTGCCCCAATAGTTTATTAAAGTACGTGAGGATGATCATGAAGAACACAACTTTCGATTCATCGAGAATCGATTGATGATGATAAGAAGATGACGAGAACAACTTTTAATCTAAACTATGTATTTTTATGGTTTAAAATTTGTGCTTTAAACCTTTCAGAGTGGATCCTCTGCTTATATCGTGTAGTGATTCATTGATAGTAACACTCTCATGTCGATCATAGGTTGAAAACATTTAAAATCACATTTTTGTTCTCCCATTACATTCTTGGTACCTTTCATTGGTGTTATAGGGATTTGTGAATATTATAATCCATTGATAACTTAAATTATCTAAAATTTTCATAGAAGATGTCGTTATGGACGCAACATTGCAAACAGTGAAGATTCCCACATCAGATGGCCAAACTAAAACCATTATATGTTTTAAATACATATTAAAATTATAAATTTGGGTGTTAAAATAAATTAAAAATTATATATAAACATTATATATATGTCGGTATTGCTTGATGACTTCAGAATAATTAGTTTTTTATTAATCTATTTCCGGCCAAGGTGTGGGATTCTTGAATGATTTTTTATTTCTTAAAAATTTTTTTGTCATGCAAGTATAATCCTCCACATGGTTTTATAACTATTTTATTTAAAAATATTAAAAAATTTATTTAATGGAAATGAAAACAGCTAATGGGCCACTGATTTTTCTGTTGGAATCCTAATATGGGTGGATTTTGAAGCCAAACAATGGTTAAATTTAAAATGGGGTGTGAAATAATAGGGCGTTGACTTTTAATAGATATTTTTTTATTAAAAAAAGGGGTTCCAATGGAGCCCATATAATCTATCCTTCATTGTCAGTCTACCCATTCCACTACGAACACCATGATCTGGCCACCATTAGATCGTCATCCTCCATATGCGGATCTCACATTAACCACACCTCCCATGCATCCCTAGTTTTTCAACGCCCCTTTCAGGTGACCCTATTTCCCTCCATTAGTGGTAGACACACCTACAACCACCACATACCAGTGGTGACCCACCTCAATGCCTACCGAAACAGGCCTCTAAATATGACCCGACATTCCACTACTGCCATGACGTATCCCTCTTTAGCCCTGGCTCCCATTTCACTTTTCTACGGCTTCCTGCAGCGCCACCCTGTTGCAACGGCTGAGTTCAATGGCTCCCGATCCCATGGCCACCAGTCATCATTTCATCAGAGGTCAACCCAAAATCTCAAATCAGTGCCGGAGCACCCTCGTATTCCAGATGTAGAATAATCATGGTTAGCCACTTTTGAAGACTCCCCGAATAGCTACCACGTGTAAGAACTGCCTCTCAATGCCGCAATAATGCCAGATGCTGGGTGACCCTTCCTCGTATGGCACTACTCCCAGTAATTCCTATGGTTCCTAGATGTAAAATACTTTTGGAACTATTGACAACCATCTCATGCCTCCCCTAAAATTCAGCCACCTCCTGACCCTCCAAGAGGATATGTAACACCATGTTGGTCCACATTACCCCAAAACAGGACTTGGGCTAGTCAAGGTAACTCAGAACGGGCCAAGTCGGACCGGCTTGGCCTAGAAAATGTTGGTATGAGCTTTTGATGGCCCGTTATGGGTCTATGGGGGTTCAATGTGACCCAAACTGGTCCATAATGTGGGTTTTTAGGTAACAGATTAATCAATTAATCAATAATTAATTAAATTAATAAATTTATTTATATTTCAAATTAAATTAATTAAATATTAATTTTTTATTTAAAATATTAATTTTTTAAAGGTAGATAATTTAATTTTAGTGTTGTATTAAATTATTAAATAAATTTAAATTTTGGTATTAAAATTAAATTAATTCAAGGGACCAGCCAACATGATTTTTTGAATTAAAAAATAAGAAATATTTTTTTTCAAAAAAATGTGTCCTCAGAAATAACATTAATTAATGTTAAATTCAATTCCTGAATTTACCCTAATATAATAGTTTAAATGTATAAGGGAAAAATTGCCTTTTTAATGTAATATTTTATAACCCCCAGTTCCCCTCACCTATGAGAGAGTATTGTTTTCTAATAACAGGATGAGAAAAGATGAACTTCATGCAAAGTTATGGCGAAACACCAGACAAGAACATGATGCATTGGATGAGAAGATGTCGCAACTCGAGACGCAAGAGAAGAACCTCAAGGTATTACCTCTAGGCTCTAGATTGATCCATTATTCAATAAATGGATCAACCATTAATATCGGCACATTATCATGTCATCATTTTTTTTATAGTTTATCATTTTGTGAATTTGTAGTTTATACAAAATCACAGAAAAAAAGAAACAAACATGCATAGATAAAATGACCAAATGATGTGATGGATTTTTCTACTTATTTCATTTTCAGTTTTATGTGTGATCAAATAATACAATCATTGAAGATGGAAAATTATTTCATTCATCACATATAAATAATAAAACTGTCAATGAAATAATTAGTCATAACCACCATCCATCATCAATCTTTGATCAAAACTAGGTGTTCAGGGTGCTCTCCATGACAAAGATGAGGTTCCCTTTTATTACAGTAGAGTTATTATGAGAGTGGTGGGTTTACATAACTATTGTGGTAGTTAGGATATTTTGTAGATGAGTTGACCTAATTTTGGATTCACGCATTGAGAAATCATGTTTTTAATTTAGAAGCTCGGATTTCACTAAAAAGATAAAGGTACTACATGTTAATATAGCAGGACTGTCAAACTCAAACCTTGAACCCCTTGAGTAATTGTGTTTCAAAAGATTGTAGACTACATGGGGGTGGGGGGGTTCAAGGATCATTTCACTATAATACTCAAGGGAACAATTATTACTATCATAGCATATATGTTCCTAGAATTCGATAAAATAGTTGGATACATTTAATGATTTAATATATTATTCAAAATGTATATACCAGTAATCGTGATAAAAGTTAGAATCTAATTCTTTTTTATTTATGTAGAAAATGTAAATCCATAACATAATAACTAATATGATAAATAATTGAAAAAGTAAATGTGCACTCTTAAATGCGTTTCCAGGAATATTATGGGTGCTTGCACATAGTACTATGACGTATGAATCCCAAGGTGCCCATATCCCTAAAACTTGTATGACTACCTCAAGAAGCGATGGTGTAAAAATTCCTTATAGGAGAGAAATATATAGTTCATATAATGTTTAGGTCATTATAAAATCATAAAATTATAATTCTATTTAGGATAAATAAATTTGACATCATTTATATAACATTTCATCTCATCTCTAAGAGGTCTATAAGGATAAAGTGATGTATGGTATGAATAAGGTGATGATTACAACAACATGTGTAAATTAAAAGAAGTATGATGATCATTAAATGGATTCCTTTATCCTTCTATTTTCACAAATTTACTGAAGTCTCATTTTAGGTTACAAAGATGAAAACTATTGAGTAAACACGTCATTGCCTTTTTAGGTGACGATATCCATGAAAATTGAAAATTTAAGGACACATTAAACATTAACTATCATGGTGAATAAATTTAAAGACAAGGTGAAAATACCAATCAAATGTGGGACCCCAAAATATAATTATTAATTTCTTTCAATCAGAGGGATATTAACATGAGGTTACTTGAATAACATATTGTAAAATAAAACTATGAGAGTTTATTCATAATAAACTTAATTAAAAAATAAGTTAGCTTCTTATTCATTAGATATATTGATCAATATAAAATTAATGTTTAAAACCAATTTCATGGGTATTAAATACAATATTCCTTTCATATAAGTGTATTTAAACAGTGAAACCAAGTATTTATAGAAATGTTACAACAAGTAAAATTTATTCTCCATGCAGTTGAGAAAGGGAGATTAATATTGTAGTAGTAATAAATAACTAACTTCTATATTACCAAGTGAAATATTATTATAAAACATTGATTCACTATGACCAATAAATTTATATAACGTTTCATTGGACACAAGAAGAAATTATTCCGGGTTTTGGAATGACTTTTTTTAAGGTGTCTAATACTCAACCAATAGTTTCATGATACATAAATCATATGAAATATGTGATGAATAAAAATGTAGGTAATTTTTTAACCAGTTGTGGAATGATAATTATTTCTGATGTAAGACTAAAAGTGGATGTCCATTATATTACCAGCATTTAATTTAGGCTTGTTAAGGCTAAACACGTGTTGTATTATCGACATCATTAGTTTTCACAAAGAAATGTTTTGAGATAAAGTATTGTCATAATGATTTTGAAATTAATTCTGCTAGAGAGAATGAACCCTTCCAAGACATAAATAGAGGTATATTTGCCTCAAAAGATTCCTTTATGTAATTATGGAATGGTACAGTGAATTATATGCATGTTCAAAAGAAATGAGTAGCTTTAGGCCGACATGTTAAAGAATATCTTGACCAGAAAATCATAGATCAACATAATATAGCATGGGGTAATATTTAAATGCACAATACCATATATATGACACTAAAATGATATTAATGAAGAGGATTTATTATTATGTCTTACATGTTCACTTTGATTAGAAAACTATAGAATGTAGAAATCCCTAAATGCACATTTTATACATTAGAGTCTTGTTGTATGTAGTTTCACTATTTCAAATTATATAAATGAAACATATATTTCATGATGTGATCCGAAAATACTAGAAATATCTCATTACTATATGTCAAATATAATTAAAAATGGATACCATATGAGTAATTTTATGATATAAATTTGTTATATCATAAGGATACATGTTTGGATGCAATGGTTTTATTTAGACACAAACAAACTTGCATCAGGAACAAACACATTATGTACCTGTTGTAATTATCCTAACAATTGCTTAGGATATTATAGAACTTTCTTTGTTTGAAAAGTGGATGTTGAGTGATAGACTAAATTTTTATATAAGTGTGGACATCAATTTTAAGATTGTGGGATAAAGATTTACATGGGTATTATTAATGATATAGATGAAAAAATTGTTTTCATATGAACAATTTCCACATGTTAATGTGGATCTTTAATGTTCCAGAGACGCACACATTGAAGGATGAATTTACCATGGGGATGGTTTTGTATTTAATATAGCTAGTGATCCATTTTTTTAATAATAATAAGTCATATAACTAAGAATTGTACCGAAATTATGTAGTATAGGAAATTATCTTGGATTGGAAAGACAAAAAAAATCAATAATGGATTCCATGTATCATAATTAATAGGGATATATTATTTTGAATACAACTATGGTTATTCATGTAAAATGATACATTGTTGGTACAATAGTAGTACCAATAAAGATCGATTATCAATACAAAGTTAGTATTCCTAATTCCATTAGAATTTTACATGTCATAGAATATTTCTATGATCATATAATTTAGAATTGGATGTTATGACCATATATCATTGAAGGTTTCTATATAACATAACTATTAATGGATGGTCACATCACTGAATTTTAATTATGGATGGAAGTTACTAAAATCTAGTTTTTTATTGAAGTATGAAACAAGATAATAGAGTACTCATTTGGAATGAATTATTTCCATGTGCCTACCAGAGGATAGTGGGAGCCCAATCGTTTTCCAAAAAGAATGTTTTCAGAAACAAATGTAAAATAGTTCTTGGCCGTTAAGTTATTTAAGACTAGGATGAATGTTTTTCTCAAGGGATTGACATAAAATAGAAATGTTTGTTCTTGGGAACGTGATCTGTTGAGATTGATCTAATGAGTTATTGGACGTACTCAATAATACATATAATGGCATCGTACTGAAAAATATATGTTAGAACAATTCAAGAGAAGAATTATTGCTACTATCATATAGAATAATCTCTCTAGGTTTCATTAATGGGTAATGGGATGAGATTAATTTGGTGATTTAAAATCAATATGATTATGTTGTGGGTCAATTATGTATGACCTGATATGTAAAATAACTGATATTTTCAGGATATAATTGATAATCGGAAAATATCAGTTATATCGAGAAGAACTGAAAGTGATGCAGTTCGAAAAATCTGTTTTTACTTTTGAAAGTACTAAAGATATGCACCTAGGATGTAGAGAACAATGGATACTAATGTAGAGGATCTTTTAACCATTAGATCCATGAAATCTAAAAATGCACTAAAGATAATGTGTTGAGTGAGAGGAACTTATAAAATCCAATGGAAGCTATACCTAAAAAATATAGAGTACGTTGCAGCTTTTGTAGTATCTAATAAGTAGTTATACACAACAATTTATTATCGTTATTAGAATAAAAACTATTATGTAATGTATTATCATAGTGTAAATTATGATAATATTAATGGAAAAGATGTAACATTTTGACAGTGAAAAAAGGGATATTATCATGGATACCATATTTTTAGAAGTTTAACTCAAGGAGATGAGTTAGTATATAGTAGATATGCCACGCGGCGAAATCATTGACGGCCCAACAATGATTGTAGTGACTCATGAGAAAAATTATCTTTATCATGTGAGAGATGACAAGATTGGTTATCATGTTTTCTATAGTGCACATGAGAGTGTTATAATAGTGGGTGACCTGGAGCCAACTATACAATACATTTTATTACCATATCATGTGTATGGATCGATATAAATTATTTTTAACTTAACATTATAGTGTATACTTTTCTGCATGGACTATTGAAACAGTAATGTCCATAGATTACTTATCATATTAAAAGGTTATAGAAGATATCAGTCTATAATGAGAACCTATAGATACTTTCACATTAATATTTGACAATTTCATATGGTATAGATACATAAATATATATGGAAATAGTATAATTTTAACTAGCAGGTGATGGGGGATCATAATCATCAAGACTTCTTCTCATAACGTTTTCACTAGTTGAACTCTAGTAGTGATATAATGAGTATAGACCCAGTAATAATAACAACACATGTTTTTTTTGTCATTGTATGTTTCTATCTATGAACATGTGTAATGGTCTCCAAAATTTACATCATTTCCAATGATTTCTATTTGATTGTGTACTTTGAAGGAAGGTGGAAACCTTGATAATGAAATCAGGGAAGGGTAGTTTGTGTCTGGTCCTTTATTGGTGGTATGAAATTTATTGAATGGTTATGAAATATTTTTTCACTTATAGGTTAAAAAAGATATATATCTTGGGACAAGTTGATCACGATTGTAGTACCTTTATAACTCCATGTCAACATTAGTCGAGGGTAAATAAATCCAGTAATATCAAAAAATAATAAATCATGAAAAGGGAAATGACACTAGTGTCTATCCTACAATGTGAGATATTAAGGATAAAGATATTATGTTACAAAGTTCAAGTTTTTAATTTGGTTTTTGTTGCTATAAATATCCTTATATATTTAGGGGCCATGATGGGTTTCTATATTTCCCTCTTGGTATGTGAATGGAATTCACTTCTATCGAGATAAGGTCCTAGAGGGTCACACACAATAATAGATTCAAGAATCATCCCTAATTCTTTTTTGAAAGAGTTAATATGAAATGCTGGTCCCCAACACCGGGGTTTGGGTTTTCTCTAAGGAGATAAGATTAATAAGTAATAATTAAATTCTTATTATTTATGTTATGAATAAATTGTATGGAGTTTTTTTAATTTAATGTATTTACACATTTTAAGTAAACACATGGATATATCATTGGAATGAATTTTAGTTTAAATATTTGAGGTTCATTTAATATTTTTTGAACCATGAGTCATTTTAATGGATCAGGAATTATCATGTAATATATTTATTATGTTACAAGAAGATGAAAATAATATCAAATGATATTTCTTCATCTATTTAGAAGTCACAATATTATTTATATAGTGTGTAACTTATTCTAGGGAAGGACACGCATTACTGAATAGTTTATAAACATGCTATAAATTGAGAATTATATGTGATTTCTATAGACCATTAACTCATATCACTCTCTTCATCTCTCCACTGAACTCTAGGGAGAGAGGATTTGGATGTTTGAGTTCTGATCAAGCTCCCTCTCATGCATCACAATCATGATGATGTAGTGATCATCAGAGTACCAAATGCGTCATCAAATCTACATGGTAGCACCCCAAATTCAATGATCGATGCTCATGTAGTTTCTTGAAGTACATGTGGGTTATCTAGATGAATTTTATTTCATATTCTTTAAACATCAATCACTAACTACATGCTGACGTTGAGTGTGGATTTGAATCTAAACCAGATATTTTATGGTTTTAATGTTGTGGTTAAAATAGTTCACCCGAGATATATTTCTTATTATAGGAGGTGATTCTCCGATGAAGACAACATCATGTAAATAGAAGGTGGAAAACATTTTAGAATCCCATTTTTGGGGCTTCCGCTATGTGCCCAGTAACTTTAAAAACCTTTTTTAGAGAAATAGTTTTTTTACACAATGTATTTTCATTATCATTTATAATCAATTGATAACCAATAAATTAATATTATATATATATATATCCATAATTTACTCTTAATATTGTTATTTATTTATATCCACCAATCCATCATGGAGGTAATAACATTCATTTCAAATAATAATATTTTAATAGTATATCATGGTTCATTTAAAGTTATTATTACTTGTAATAAAAACTATCAAATTAGCCAAATTATTTAAAGATACAGATTTCATAAAAATATCTTGGTATTTTATTCTACCCAACTAAAATGAATTTTAATATCTAAATTGATCACCCTAATACAAAGAGATGTGGATAATTATGTATCATCACATCATCAGGTTTCCACATAGCTTCCTTTAATTTGTGGTTTTTCCACAAAACATTGACTATATGAGGGATTATGTTTCCTAGAAATTGCTCTCTATGATCCAAAATATATAAATGGTCCTCCTTATAAGAAATATAATGCTCCTATAGTGTGATATATAATTTTAGTACCTGTAACGGAACATGTATTTAGTTCCTCTAGGGAGTTACTTAGAACCTATCGTGGAGATGAGAAAGAATTAGTGGAAGTTCCAATTAATAACTTACTATTGTGATATAATGAATAATTTCAAAAGGAATAATATAATAATTGATTATCTTCACCCTCATTTGAATTCTCATCACCCTCTATCCGAGATATATTCCTAGGAAAACCATATCACGAAATTCAATATATAGTTCTTTTTGGTGATTTTCAGTGTATCGTTCATGGTAACTATGAGCTACTCTTATGTCCTCTTGAATTTTTCTACCCTTAGATGTAATTTCATTCAATATATCATGTCCCAATATCATTTTATCTAAAACATAAATCTATCATGTTGGAGTTATACAATTCATATGATAGATCACTTCATAAGAATCCAATTGAATTCTTGAGTGAAATCTATTGTTGTAAAAAAAGTTTACCAAAGGAAGCTATTGATACCAAAAACCACATAAATCTAAAGTGAAATATCTCAACCTTCCATCTAGAGTTGTAATATTCATCTCAAACTGAAAATCTATCGAAGGATTATAGGAAGTGCTAAAACATAACTGTATTTAAAGATCCTATTAAATGATTCTTTAAATATTCAAGGTATACTGTAGATCCGAACTATGTACAATTCATAATAGAACACCATGGAATATTACAACTTTCATAATGTATAAAAATGTAAATATATCCCGAAGGAAATATTCTATATTGGAAATGAGGTGTACTAAATTAAAATGGTGGTCGACTACAAAACATATAACATTATTCCCTTTATATATTTTTGTATGTTCGATAAAAAAATCCATCAGGATGTATTTGTATTTCAAATCTGGTATAGGTAATTTTTGTAAAATCATGTTATACTTTTTTCTCTCATCCTTAACTTGATGAAAAATGAATCCACAATAAATATTTACTACAGTAACTCTCTTCATACATCCCACTAGAAACACCCCTTCAAATAACATTATATATTCATAATCCCTAGATGAATAGAGATTGAAGACTATGAACATAATCAATCATCTACTTAAAATATGGTATTTAAGGGATATATACATGGTTCATGAACCATCACAATCACGGTTGAACATAGGGACACATATCACCCTCTTTTTTCATCTCTACATATCATTCAATTTATATTGAATAATCAGTTGGATAGATGGAAGAGAAATAATTTGGAAGGATAACATTTATCACCTTCCTTAATGATTTAATGGTAAATAATTTAGAATCCCATAAATATTGGAGCTTTTTTGATCCTCATCGTAGTTAAGCAGGCTTGATCATTTCAAATCAAAGAATATGTATCCTTGTTCTCATTACCATGGTGTTAATGAATTAAGTAGTTATAATATTTTATCAGATCCAAAAAAAATCATGGGTTCATGTTCATATCTACATGAGTAATTATATTCATTTAATAGTTATAATTATTATATATGACATACTTTTTCCATTTTTATAATGGGACCATATCATTAATTCTAAAATTACCATCGCTAACTCGAAATCATATGTTACATAATTTTTCTCTTGAAATATTAAATTTTGAAAGGATTAAGCTATAACTATATCATTATACATGAGGAAACATCCCATTAGCTTATTTGATTCATCATTTTATATTGAAACCAATTATCCACTATAGGGTAGTATAAAAATATGAGCACTAACTATCCTTCTCTTGAGTTCCTTAAAACATTATTTACATTTATCTATACCAAGGAACATGGATCCCAAACAAGTTAACCTATAAGTGGATTAGATATCCATGAAAAAGTTTCCAAATGTAAAAATAATACCCTTTTAATCCATGGAAAATGTGGATCTCAGTCAAAGTATTTGGCATTGGCCAAAGATCAATAACATATTTCTTTGAAGGGTTTATTGATATTCCCCCACCTAAGATTATATAAACTAATAATGAATCATTATAAATCTAAAATCCATAGTTGATAAATCCTCCTTAATTTTTATACTTACATACTATAAAAAACATATCATTATTGAAAAAAAATATTTTTTATATTTATTTATATGAATTAAATAGTTATATTTTTTTATAAAATATTAATAATATTTTAATTCAAAATGTAAATACACTACCTAACTCTTTTCTTATATGTTTTTATTTTAAATAATTATATCTAGATTATAGAACATTAATTGGATAAAATTAAGAACATTTTTTTGATTCATCATATCAATATTTAAATTGGCTTAAATTTTTGGACTTTCCAAAAAATATTGATTTTCCACTGAATATTGAAAAATACCAATTATTCTCCAAATCATTCTTTTTTAATAAATTATGTAATTTTTCAGACTCAATATGTTTTGAATATGTTATAATAAATCCTATGTATAAATTTTTATATTTAAACCACCTAATTGAATTAAAATATTCTTTATATTTTTTTTGGTATAAGTTTGTTTCTGTGTTTAAAAATGGGTTTATCGAAAAACTATTTTTAAACATTATAATGTTTCACCATTTCCATTAATTAAAAAAATCCATAATTTTTAATATTTTAAATGAAATAAGTATAATATATATCATTATATAATAATTTAAATTCAAAAAATAATTATTATTTGTAACAATGTTAATATAGAATCGTTTTTTTCTAAAAAATAAACTTCTTAAAAACCTGTTTCCATGAAATGTCTAAAAGATTAATATTAAATTAAAATTTTCCACTCATGTGAAAAGAATTTAGAAAAATGTATTCCATATTTGGAATTAGAATAATTTATACAATATAATGTTTCCACCAAAACTATTTACTAAAATGATTATTAAAAACAATTAAAAATAATTATAATGATTAAAGTAAAAACGAGATTACTCAATGGTGAAACATTAATATTAATACTATAAATGGCAATTGGTTTTATTAATTACCTATTTGAAGGAAATATTTCTACAATATATATTTTATGATTTAGTTTGGTGAATTATAGGGGCCCAGGGACCAGAAAAAAATGTTTGTGGAATTCACTATTTTATAAAGTTAGAAGTCCTCCACTCACCTTACTTATAATAGGCCACCACCTCTCCTTTACTCTTAACAACTTCAAAAACATTTCATGGAAATTACCTTCCAAGAAAAATTCATCCTTTACCCCTCTCATCCTTGATTCCTTACATTGTGAATAAATTCAACCAAGGAAGTCAATTGGTGAAAACCAAAAGGGGATAGCAGAATAAGATGTAATGTTCATCAGTGACCATTTTTGTTTTATTTCAATCTCCACCAATTTAATTTTTCTTATATCATGATGATATGATGAAATTAGTATCTAAATTTTAAATTTTTATTTTTTATTAAGGGTATTACTTAAATCCACAATAAAATACATCAAATGGATTATGAAATTATCATTCGTGTGTACAGTACACTACTGCCATGTGAAACTAAGTCATTCATTTTTCGATTACCACCCATAACAGTTCTTTATAATGATGGATCTGAAAATGTATATGATATTAATATCATAATTATAAATTGATATAAATTATATCATATATACAATATTTATATTCCATTCTTTAGGGGATATGAAAACGTTACTCATGTTTACAGAGGACTACAGCCTCATGAAGCAATGTTATTAGTTTTTCATTAACACATTACATAGATGGAAATAGGGAAATGATAATAAATATATGTTATATAAATGAAATAGTGATGATATAATTCTCATATATATCATTTTGGTGTTATAATATTTCATTTTCATTCTTTCCTTTTCACTCACTAACAATGTTATAACTTCATTTCTGGACATGTGGACTTCCACCTCCTCAAAGTGACATGATTTCTTTTCCACCACCAATTGACAAGAATGACTAATATAAGTATATATGATTATATAATATGTTATTTATTATATTATTATTACTCTTTATTTAGTTAATGGTATATACCATATTTCCATAATGATCATTGAAAACTGGAAATGTTACTAATAGGTACGTATGCCCAACGATCTCTAAAATTATAATTATAGTACATATTTCAAAACCATCATTCATTATTTGTTTTAAGAGTTTAATTTATGTATATACTTTTAAATTATGTTATTATTATTATAATGTATATTTTTAAATGATGAACCTTTAACCACAATTTACCAACAAAATCTATATTTTTACAAACAATATTTATATTTTAAAAACATATAACTTTAACATAATTAATTTAGTAATTGTATAAAACCTGGTAATAATTAATATAAATGAAATAATAATATTGATTTTTTTTATAAATAAAGTAAATAATAAAGAAATTATTATTCCGGAATATAGATTCACACAATACAAGTTAGACTCATGGTATGTAAGATCATATCAATATCCTCTCGGTGAAGCTTATCTTGATTTTATACACCAATATTAATTTAAATGGTGTATATATAACCCCTTTTATATGTTATATCATAAACGTTTTATTACCCTATATTTTTTTAATTTTAATCTTTTATCGGTCCTATGAATCGTGTTTTTCCAATGTGATGGTGGTTTTATCCATAAAAAACAACATTTTATTGTTTTTCCATCAAACACAATTTCACTTCTATATCCATGTTTTTATAAAAATATTTTAACAATGATTTAAGTGAACATAATATTTTAAAATTATATATTATTTTTTTAGTGATTTTCAAAAGGAATATTTTCACATATTTTATACATACTGTTTTGGAAAATGAAAAAGGGGGTTATTAATTTACACAGGGAGAATGATTTTTTTATTCCATGACCATTATTTTATTTTTGGAATCCATTGAAATAATTCATGTCTCCTTCAATGAAAAAAACTTTTCACTTCATTAGGGGGGATTTTTATGTTGAAAATGTTTTATAGAAAAGAAAATGCTATTTCTATATTGAAATTATATTTTTAGATGATAAGAGTGCATTGATATCTTAATGTTATTTTGTTACAGGATTAAAATATTTTTTAAACTATTTTATAATGTAAAATAAAATAAGAAAATTTTTTATTCTTGATTTGGAACTTGAAATTATATGATACTGTAACATCCCAAGTAAGTAATGAATAATAGATATTTTTATCTATGTCTATTAATGATAAAGATAGTGTTTTAGAGGCTTAAAATGAAAATAAATACAATCTTATGCATGGAATACACTAATATTCTTAAAGGATTGTTTTAGTGCCTTTTGATGGAAAACCATTTTTGAATCTATATTTTGACAATTTTAGAAACTATGTTTGTCAAAATAAAATTATCCTTTATGATTGGGACATCAAAATTTACCTTGTGTGAATTTTTGGTAATTTTCCGACAATGTTCATTTTTAAATGAATAGTGAAAAATACTGCATTTTACATCAAAACTACTTTTTAATCTAATTTATTTATATGATTAGATTATGTTTTGAATTGGTTTTGAAGTGAAATTAGAATATATTTTTACCATTTTATCCAATGGTGGTCATTGGAATCAATTTCGATTTGAAATTAGACTTAAACTGGTGTCAATCTTTTGATACTTATTGTTTTGTAAAAACACGCTATTTGCTCTGGCAGCGGGAATTAATTATTAAATTAATTAATGTGACTTATATGATTTGAATTTTGTAAAATAGACTTCATTTTTGAATTCGTAATATCAAATATAGCTTAGAGTGAATTTTTGGTAATTTTCTGAAAAACTTCAATTTTGATGAATAGTGAAACCACTAAGTGGTAATCAAGCAAACTGTTTTTTTCAGTTAAATTAAAGTTTACCACTAATGTGTATTGAATTTTGAAAATCCGACATACATGGTTGTCATTAAGAAGTAAAATGTGGTTCAATGAGATTAAAATAATTTTTTGGTGAATAGTAACTTATTAAGTTCTTAATCGCGATTAGTGGTAATTAGGGTAGTTTAATGTATAAATAATGCTTTAATAATATAAAATGACCTAGACACATGTCCCAACCTCATTGGTTGTGTCATGGCCGACCAAGACAAGTCATGGCCTAACTTGGGGACCCCATGTATCCACTTTTGTTGGGAAATAACATAAATTACTTTTTATTAAATGTTAAAGTGAAAATGACACAAACATAATATGTTTTGCGAAAACAATTTTTAAATGGGGTTATACAAGTCCAAACTTTGATTATAAATATTCAATGGAAAGATAAAAAGATTTCCTACATCATAGTAATTTGTTTATAATTTTTAGACATTAAATAAATTTAATTATTTATGACATAATAATGATGCAGCGATGACATCATTATTTGACGATTTAAATAAAATGGAAAGATAAAATAAAATCTATGAACTACACATGTCCAAAACCAATTGGATGAATGGATTTCGATGCCTTATCACCTTATCCACGAATTCCATCAATGTGGGACCTTTTAAAACCGAAACACATTTTCAAATAATGTAATGTTTCTTTACTTTCCAAAAGTGCCCCTCCTCTCCCCTTATAAAAGGCCCCCACCTCTACCTCATTTCACACACTCTTCAAGCCATTGGCTCGGCCAACCCCTGCCCATTTGCTCTCTCCACATCCCTCTCCTCATCCTAGAGGATTCCCTTTGGGCAGAATCCTTTCAAAGGAAGCCTTTAGGCTCAAACCAAAAGAAGTTACACTTTTTAAGGTATTTCATTCTCTCATGTTCATTTGTTTTATTTTGCTTCTCCGACCCCCTAAACTCTTTTTATTTACTTCTTTTGTAACAACACCAGTATCTTCAATATACTAGGATGTTGTTATAAGATATATTTGAGCTACACTCTCACACAACTACATCAAATGGTTAAAGAACATACGGTTTCCGTGGATGGCGAAATTCTGCCTCCCGAAACGATGATTGTTCAATACTCATTTAACACCTTCAAAGGTGGCCATTATGATGTCACTATTTTTATATATGATATATTATATGTTTATGTTTTCCTTAAGCTTCTGTTTTTTTCATTTTGGGCATACCTTTATGGTTTCCATTATGGGTAAAACACGATATCTTCATTTTAGGAAGTGCGGACTACCGCCCCCTAAAAGTGATTTGATTCGTTAATACCATATGTGGGATGTGTAAAGGATAAAGTTAATGATATTATATATGTTGTTATACTGGAATTATAATATACTTTTATATCATTATGATTCCATTCCAGAAAATATGAAATAGAAATGGAAGTAGCGTTCATGCGTACGTACGGCTTACCGTCTCCATGAACGATGCATTTCATTTCATACCTCTAAATGTGATGTAATATTATAAATGAATGTATGTACTGGATATATATGACATATATGATATCTACATAATGAATGCCATTCTGGATATAATGAACTCTTGACCAAATTAACAACTTGTAAGTATAAGAAGTCAATTTTTGACTTAAGAACCAAATACCGACAAAATGAACATTATTAACTTAAATGATTACATGATGTTCATAACATGGTATACAAGGAATAATGAACTTGAAAAAGATTCATAAGCAAGTAGAAATTAACTCAAGTTTATTATTCAGGAGTTTAAAGCAACGTTCGGGTTCAAGTCGGATACGAGGGTATGGACTTCGTCTCAATCTCCTTTCGTTGAGGCATATTTTATTTTATACACAACTTTCTTTTATACGGGTGTATAAACCCCTTTGACTTTTACGTTTACTCAAAAGGAATCTTTTTTATACGAAGCGTTTACTAAACGACAAAAGGGAATGTTTTTGTCGTACGTATGCGGCGACAACGACTTCTCCGCCATCGTAACCGTTATTTGAGTTTCGGCTTCCTCTACAAGCCATACCTTTTTTTTTAAAAGAAAAATAAATACCACGTTTTACTTTGGTATTGAAAAATGGTTTTCATAATGTTTTTTTTATATCAATGTGTTGTATTGATATCTCGTGATTGAAATGTGGAAATGTTATGTTCCTTTATGCATGTTTTATGTGATATGATTATGTTATGGTTCATGGGGCATTATTATGAAGACGGGTGGTTCCGTGATAAACTAAGGGGCGGGTGAGCCCGTTATAGCTCTCCAATGCATTGGGTAACGCGAAGGAGTGAAACGTTAAGGTTTCTCCGAAGAGATTTTAGGGAATATACTGTGATGGGTATTCCAAACGTAACCAAGAGGGTTACCCCCTACGTAAGAATGTTATGAATGCCTCAAGTTACCTTTACGTATTATGATTTATATGATTTATTCATGTTTTTATGAGGTATGTTAAAGTGCCTATGTTTTATGGGTAAAGTATGATTTCATTCTTATGTATATATGAACTCATGTTTCCTTTCCATGTTTTTATAACCCATACTGAGTTTTTACGCTCATCCCAAGTTTTTGAAATGTTTTTCACAGGTCAAGGGAAAGTACATGATAAGATGATAGAGTCAAGGATGTGTCAAGAAATAATCCATGTTTTATTTTAAATGTGTTTCCATTGATGGGAATGAAGAATACTATCTTTATGTAACCACTTTGTTTATATGTGGAATGTAATGCAAGTTTTATGATCTAATTCTCTAAAACTCTAACCCGGAAAAGATCCTCAACGTGTAATCTTGTAATAACTCAAGATTAAGTAAGGTTTAAGGCTGGGGCCTTATAGTTGGTATCAAAGGTCGGTTTAGATAACTTTAGGAGTTAGAATTCTATTAAATGATTATCCAAAAATATTTTTTTCTTTTCCGAAATGATATAGCATTTAAAGATTACCATGTTGCTTCATCTAAGACATGTTTATGTTTGTTCAGAATGGTTTTCCGCAGAGGAAACAGGGAAGCAGTGCTAGGAAGGCATACAGAAGGAAATAACCTTCCGAATCAGCATCCAGAAATGGTCGGAATTGGAACTGAACAGTTTGTTGCAGTAATGGCGCAGTTGACTCAGGCGATAAATGGTGGTGGTATCCATGCACGAGATCAGCCAGATCAGCCGCAGAGGAACATGTCAGTGGTGGAACATTTCATGAGGCAACATCCACCATCATTCAGAGGATCATCTGACCCTGTGCAAGCTGAAGGGTGGATTAAAGCACTGGAGAAGATTTTTGTGATGTCATGGGGTGTTCAGACAATCAAAAGGTTAGTCTTGCTATTTACCGTTTGGAGGGTGAAGCAGATCAGTGGTGGTCTATGGTTAAAAATATCAGGGAAGCCGATGAGATTGATGCTCTTGACTGGGATGATTTCAAAGGTATGTTTCTTGAGAAGTATTTTCCTAAGGCTGTTCGACTTAGGATGGAAAAGCAATTCTTGGAATTGAGGCAAGAGGAAGACTCAGTGGCTGCCTATGAAGAAAGGTTCACTCGATTGGCAAGGTATGCTCCCAATTTTATCCGGGACCTTGATAGTAAAATCAATCGTTTTTACTCAGGATTAAAGCCAAAGTATCGAAGGGCATTAGCTTCTCGAGAGTTTAAAAGTTATGAAAAGCTTGTTCGATGTGCTGAGAAGGTGGAAATGGAGTTTGCCGATGACCAAGTGTTCTATAACAACCAGCAGAAGAAGAGACCGAGGTGGCAGGAGAAAGGTAAGAATTCTTCAAAGAAGTCTGATGGTAAGAGAACTAAGTTTCCAGTTTGTGATAAATGTGGCAAAAGGCATGCTGGGGAATGTCTTCTGAATTCTGGGAAGTGCTACCGATGTGGTAAGATGGGACATAAGGCTCGTGATTGCACTGAAAAGGATCAAGGTGAAGGTAAAAACAAATTTGATTTACAGTTAGTGAAATGTTTTAAGTGCAATGAGATGGGTCACTATGCAAACGAGTGTCCGACAAGGAGCTTGAGTGATGGGAAGCAGTTAGACTACAAGCAGAAAGGGGTGGTGAAATCCTTTGCAACTACTTCAGCGGATGTCGGGCCATCAAATGAAGTCGTATCAGGTACTTTGTTTGTTTTTTCAGACTATGCCAGTGTGTTGTTTGATTCGGGGTCTACACATTCTTTCATCTCTGAGACCTTTTCTAGTAAAATGGGAATACCATCTCAAGAAATGACTCCTGAACTTTTGGTAAAAACACCTGGGGGAAGTGTCGAGGCAAAAAGAATTTATAAGAATCTTCCTATCCTTATCTGTGGAAAGAACCTACTTGCAAACCTTATTGTTCTACCTCTAGTAGAGTTTGATGTTATCCTGGGTATGGATTGGCTCTCTATTTACCATGCTAAGATTGACTGTAGAGCTAAAGAAGTTTCTTTTCAGAAAGACTTTCAGTTTGTTTACAAGAATGAACCCTTACTTTTGATAACATATGAAGAGGCCGAGAAACTTGTAAAAGATGGAAATGAATGTTACCTTGCACACGTCGTTGAAAATAAAGGAACTATTCAGATTAATGATGTGCCAGTGGTAAATGAGTATCCTGATGTTTTTCCTGATGAGTTGCCTGGAATAATACCAGATCGGGAAGTTGAGTTTACTGTTGACTTAGTTCCTGATGCTAAGCCAATTTCAAAACCCCCTTATCGAATGGCACAAATTGAACTTTTAGAGTTGAAGGAGCAATTGCAAGATTTATTAGAGAAAGGTTTCATTAGACCTAGCACATCACCATGGGGTGCTTCTGTTTTATTTGTTAAAAAGAAAGATGGTTCTATGAGACTTTGCATTGATTATAGAGCCTTGAATAATATCACTGTTAAGAACAAATATCCTTTGCCTCATATCGATGATTTGTTTGATCAGCTCCAGGGAGCTCAGTTTTTTTCAAAGATTGACTTGAGATCGGGGTACCATCAGCTGAAGGTAAAGGAGGCAGATATTCCGAAGACCGCTTTCCGTACGAGATATGGCCATTATGAATTTGTAGTAATGCCTTTTGGGCTAACCAATGCACCTGCTGTATTCATGGACTTAATGAATAGAATTTTCCATGAGTTCTTGGATAAGTTTGTGGTTGTTTTCATTGATGATATTTTGGTGTTTTCTAAAAGTAAAGAGGAGCATGAAAAACATTTAAGGGTTATCTTGCAAACCTTAAAAGAAAAGAAATTGTATGGGAAATTCAGCAAGTGTGAGTTTTGGTTGCAACAAATTGCTTTCCTTGGTCACATTGTTTCTAAAGATGGAATAACTGTTGATCCTGCAAAAACAAAAGTTGTGGAAGAATGGCCAAGACCCACAAATGTAACCGAGATTCGTAGATTCCTTGGTTTGGCGGGCTATTACCGAAGGTTTGTTAGAAATTTTTCACGGTTATCTAGTCCAATGACTAAGCTAACTCGGAAGGGTGTTAAGTTTATCTGGACAAAAGAATGTGATGATTGTTTTCAGGAATTGAAAAGAAGATTGGTGAATGCTCCAGTTTTGGCACTACCTTCCAGGAATGGTGACTTTGTTATATACAGCGATGCTTCATTGAAAGGACTTGGTTGCGTCCTAATGCAGAATGATCAGGTAATTGCTTATGCTTCACGACAGTTGAAAACTCATGAGGTAAATTACCCTACACATGATTTGGAATTAGCTGCTGTTGTTTTTGCTTTAAAAATTTGGAGGCATCATTTGTATGGAGTAAAGTGTGAAATTTATACCGATCACAAAAGTTTAAAGTATATATTCACTCAGAAAGAGTTAAACATGAGACAAAGGAGATGGCTGGAATTAATCAAGGATTATGATTGTACAATTCATTACCATCCGGGAAAAGCAAATAAAGTGGCTGATGCTTTGAGTCGAAAAAGTAATGCTTCATTAACAATGTTGCGTTTGGAACGTGATCATTTGGTTAACGATTTGATGAAATTTGGCATAGAAGTTGTTGGTGCAGGAAGTCCTTCTGTTTTGTTTCAGGTATCAGTGAGATCTTCTCTATCAGATAGAATCAAGCAAGCACAGAAGCAAGACAGTGAGTTGCAGAAAAGGGTAGAGCTGGTTCAGAAAGGTAAGTTGCCTGAATTCAACATTGATAATGATTGCGTTTTGAGATTTGGGAAGAGATTGTGTGTGCCTTCTGATTCACAGTTGAAGAGAGAGTTGTTATGTGAAGCTCATAGTTCTCCGTTTTCAGTTCATCCGGGCAGTACTAAGATGTATAGAGATCTGCGGGAGTATTACTGGTGGGATGGAATGAAAAGAGATATTGCTGATTTTACTGTGAAGTGTTTGACTTGTCAGCAGGTTAAAGCTGAGCGGCAGTTACCGAAAGGGATGCTTCAGCCTTTACCAGTGCCAGAGTGGAAATGGGAGAATATATCCATGGACTTTGTTGTTGGATTACTGAAGACATCTCGAGGTAATAATGCAATCTGGGTTATTGTTGATCGCTTGACCAAATCTGCTCATTTCCTTGCTATACGAGATACTTTCTCTCTTGATCAACTTTCCCGTTTGTATCTTAAAGAGATAGTCAGGTTACATGGAGTTCCCCTCTCCATTGTATCAGATCGTGATCCCAGGTTTACCTCTAACTTTTGGAAAGGCCTTCAGAAGTCGTTGGGTACTGAATTAAATTTTAGTACAGCTTTTCATCCTCAATCAGATGGGCAGTCAGAACGAACAATTCAGACATTGGAGGATATGCTACGAGCTTGTTCTATGGATTATCAGGGGAGTTGGGACCAGCATCTTTCTTTGGTTGAGTTTTCATATAATAACAGTTTTCATTCCAGTATACAGATGGCACCATTTCAGGCATTATATGGGAAGCGGTGTCGAACTCCAGCTTTCTGGGATGAAGTGGGTGAAAGAAAGTTGATGGGACCAGAATTGGTAGAAGAGATGGCAGAAAAAGTTCAGCTGATTCAGAAACACATGAGAACAGCTCAGAGCAGGCAGAAGAGTTATGCGGATAACCGGAGGAAGGATCTATCTTTCGAGGTAGGTGATCATGTTTTTCTCAAGGTTTCTCCTTGGAAAAGTGTGATGAGATTTGGTAAGAAAGGAAAGTTGAGTCCAAGGTTCATTGGACCATACGAAGTTCTAGAGAGAGTTGGATTAGTTGCATACCGAGTGGCTTAACCTCCGAGTTTATCTCAGGTACACAATGTTTTTCACGTTTCGATGTTGAGAAAGTATATGCCAGATCCATCTCATGTTTTGAGTCCAGAGGTAGTTCAGCTGGAAGAAAACCTATCTTATGAGGAACAACCGGTCCAGATTCTTGACCACAGGGAGCAAGTGTTACGGAATAAGGTGATTAAGCAGGTAAAGGTTTTGTGGAAAAACCACATGATTGAAGAGGCAACATGGGAATCCGAAAATGCAATGAGGGATAAGTACCCCAATTTATTTGATAAGTAAATAAATTGCGGGGACGCAATTTTCTAAAGGGGGGAAGGATGTAACATCCCAAGTAAGTAATGAATAATAGATATTTTTATCTATGTCTATTAATGATAAAGATAGTGTTTTAGAGGCTTAAAATGAAAATAAATACAATCTTATGCATGGAATACACTAATATTCTTAAAGGATTGTTTTAGTGCCTTTTGATGGAAAACCATTTTTGAATCTATATTTTGACAATTTTAGAAACAATGTTTGTCAAAATAAAATTATCCTTTATGATTGGGACATCAAAATTTACCTTGTGTGAATTTTTGGTAATTTTCCGACAATGTTCATTTTTAAATGAATAGTGAAAAATACTGCATTTTACATCAAAACTACTTTTTAATCTAATTTATTTATATGATTAGATTATGTTTTGAATTGGTTTTGAAGTGAAATTAGAATATATTTTTACCATTTTATCCAATGGTGGTCATTGGAATCAATTTCGATTTGAAATTAGACTTAAACTGGTGTCAATCTTTTGATACTTATTGTTTTGTAAAAACACGCTATTTGCTCTGGCAGCGGGAATTAATTATTAAATTAATTAATGTGACTTATATGATTTGAATTTTGTAAAATAGACTTCATTTTTGAATTCGTAATATCAAATATAGATTAGAGTGAATTTTTGGTAATTTTCTGAAAAACTTCAATTTTGATGAATAGTGAAACCACTAAGTGGTAATCAAGCAAACTGTTTTTTTCAGTTAAATTAAAGTTTACCACTAATGTGTATTGAATTTTGAAAATCCGACATACATGGTTGTCATTAAGAAGTAAAATGTGGTTCAATGAGATTAAAATAATTTTTTGGTGAATAGTAACTTATTAAGTTCTTAATCGCGATTAGTGGTAATTAGGGTAGTTTAATGTATAAATAATGCTTTAATAATATAAAATGACCTAGACACATGTCCCAACCTCATTGGTTGTGTCATGGCCGACCAAGACAAGTCATGGCCTAACTTGGGGACCCCATGTATCCACTTTTGTTGGGAAATAACATAAATTACTTTTTATTAAATGTTAAAGTGAAAATGACACAAACATAATATGTTTTGCGAAAACAATTTTTAAATGGGGTTATACAAGTCCAAATTTTGATTATAAATATTCAATGGAAAGCTAAAAAGATTTCCTACATCATAGTAATTTGTTTATAATTTTTAGACATTAAATAAATTTAATTATTTATGACATAATAATGATGCAGCGATGACATCATTATTTGACGATTTAAATAAAATGGAAAGATAAAATAAAATCTATGAACTAAACATGTCCAAAACCAATTGGATGAATGGATTTCGATGCCTTATCACCTTATCCACGAATTCCATCAATGTGGGACCTTTTAAAACCGAAACACATTTTCAAATAATGTAATGTTTCTTTACTTTCCAAAAGTGCCCCTCCTCTCCCCTTATAAAAGGCCCCCACCTCTACCTCATTTCACACACTCTTCAAGCCATTGGCTCGGCCAACCCCTGCCCATTTGCTCTCTCCACATCCCTCTCCTCATCCTAGAGGATTCCCTTTGGGCAGAATCCTTTCAAAGGAAGCCTTTAGGCTCAAACCAAAAGAAGTTACACTTTTTAAGGTATTTCATTCTCTCATGTTCATTTGTTTTATTTTGCTTCTCCGACCCCCTAAACTCTTTTTATTTACTTCTTTTGTAACAACACCAGTATCTTCAATATACTAGGATGTTGTTATAAGATATATTTGAGCTACACTCTCACACAACTACATCAAATGGTTAAAGAACATACGGTTTCCGTGGATGGCGAAATTCTGCCTCCCGAAACGATGATTGTTCAATACTCATTTAACACCTTCAAAGGTGGCCATTATGATGTCACTATTTTTATATATGATATATTATATGTTTATGTTTTCCTTAAGCTTCTGTTTTTTTCATTTTGGGCATACCTTTATGGTTTCCATTATGGGTAAAACACGATATCTTCATTTTAGGAAGTGCGGACTACCGCCCCCTAAAAGTGATTTGATTCGTTAATACCATATGTGGGATGTGTAAAGGATAAAGTTAATGATATTATATATGTTGTTATACTGGAATTATAATATACTTTTATATCATTATGATTCCATTCCAGAAAATATGAAATAGAAATGGAAGTAGCGTTCATGCGTACGTACGGCTTACCGTCTCCATGAACGATGCATTTCATTTCTTACCTCTAAATGTGATGTAATATTATAAATGAATGTATGTACTGGATATATATGACATATATGATATCTACATAATGAATTCCATTCTGGATATAATGAACCTTTGACCAAATTAACAACTTGTAAGTATAAGAAGTCAATTTTTGACTTAAGAACCAAATACCGACAAAATGAACATTATTAACTTAAATGATTACATGATGTTCATAACATGGTATAAAAGGAATAATGAACTTGAAAAAGATTCATAAGCAAGTAGAAATTAACTCAAGTTTATTATTCAGGAGTTTAAAGAACGGTCGGGTCAAGTCGGATACGAGGTATGGGACTTCGTCTCAATCTCCTTTCGTTGAGGCATATTTTATTTTATACACAACTTTCTTTTATACGGTGTATAAACCCCTTTGACTTTTACGTTTACTCAAAAGGAATCTTTTTTATACGAAGCGTTTACTAAACGACAAAAGGGAATGTTTTTGTCGTACGTATGCGGCGACAACGACTTCTCCGCCGTCGTAACCGTTATTTGAGTTTCGGCTTCCTCTACAAGCCATACCTTTTTTTTTAAAAAGAAAAATAAATACCACGTTTTACTTTCGTATTGAAAATGGTTTTCATAATGTTTTTATTATATCAATGTGTTGTATTGATATCTCGTGATTGAAATGTGGAAATGTTATGATTCCTTTATGCATGTTTTATGTGATATGATTATGTTATGGTTCTTGGGCATTATTATGAAGACGGGTGGTTCCGTGATAAACTAAGGGCGGGTGAGCCCGTTATAGCTCTCCAATGCATTGGGTAACGCGAAGGAGTGAAACGTTAAGGTTTCTCCGAAGAGATTTTAGGGAATATACTGTGATGGGTATTCCAAACGTAACCAAGAGGGTTACCCCCTACGTAAGAATGTTATGAATGCCTCAAGTTACCTTTACGTATTATGATTTATATGATTTATTCATGTTTTTATGAGGTATGTTAAAGTGCCTATGTTTTATGGGTAAAGTATGATTTCATTCTTATGTATATATGAACTCATGTTTCCTTTCCATGTTTTTATAACCCATACTGAGTTTTTACGCTCATCCCAAGTTTTTGAAATGTTTTTCACAGGTCAAGGGAAAGGTACATGATAAGATGATAGAGTCAAGGATGTGTCAAGAAATAATCCATGTTTTATTTTAAATGTGTTTCCATTGATGGGAATGAAGAATACTATCTTTATGTAACCACTTTGTTTATATGTGGAATGTAATGCAAGTTTTATGATCTAATTCTCTAAAACTCTAAACCCGAAAAGATCCTCAACGTGTAATCTTGTAATAACTCAAGATTAAGTAAGGTTTAAGGCTGGGGCCTTATAGATACTGAGGCCTATATAGTGTTGGGTGAACCCGTTATAACATATATCATGCGGAAACCTAAATAACCCTAAGGTAGTATGTTACAGCTTATCTGATGGGGTGTCCGAGATTGCACTGGGTGATCCCATTATATCTTATATGATAGGGAAGCCATGTTCATGCTTTTTGAACCTATTATAGCATAAATTATGTGTACAATCAAATATCACACTAATTAATTGGGTAAAATTCTTTTTCCTAACATGAATACATGACTTTGTTACTAAAGGGATCTACTATGGATTTAATGAGGCTTTAGTTACTTATAATATAGGTTCAAAATTTATTTGGAATATGATGTACTAATTTATAGAGTAAGGTTTTTAATCGATTTCAATGGGTTTTATTTAATTTATTTAAGTGAAATGATTTTCTCTTTGTTCATATGAAAATTTATTATTTCATATGATTAATTAAAATTTATGATATAGGTAATAATTATTTGATTTTTCATATTTCATAGAGAAAACAATTTTACCTCTATATATCCCTTATAGTGATTTTTGTGCTCATTCCAAATTTTAAATGTTATTCACATGATTTGATGATGGGTATGAGAAAGAAATATTTTCAGTTGAAGTTTATAAAGTCCATATAAATAATTCATGCATTTGTTTAATTTTTATATATTTTAAAACATTTATTCTAATATGAAGTTCCCATTTTTTATTATATGTTTTTGAAATGATTGAGATATATCCTAATTCACTAAAACACTAACCATGAAAATATAATCAATCTCAAAAAGTAATTTCTAGACTGGAAGTTAGGATTATGTAATGTTTACAACATGGTCCTTATAGTTAGAATCAAATAAAGGGTTTTAATACAATTTTATGATAGTAAAAATTTAATAACATTAACTTAAAATATGTTACCATATTTTAATGTTAAAATGATATAGAATTTAACTATTACCATGTTTTTTTCTTAAAAAAATTCAATTCAAAGAAATTTACAAAGATGAAATAGTGAAGTTTTAGTGGGAAGGAACTATGAAAAAAATAACCTTCCCAATTAGCATCCCAAGACAGTTGGAATCTGAACAAAATAGTTCATTGCAGTGATGGATCAGTTGAAATAGGATATAAATACTGGTGGAATCCATGATGGAGGGGAGCCTAATATAACATGAAGTAACAAATGTTCCATGGAACATTTAAAAAGTAACGATCCCCAATCATTAAGTGGATTGTTAAAACTAATGGTAGCAGAAAGATGGATCAATAATCTGGAAATGGTATATGATGTCATGGGATGTTTGGAACATCAAATAACTATTATTTTCATTTATCATTATAACGGTGAATCTAATAAATATATGTATTTGGGTAATAATACTAGATTAAAACTTGATCATGATTCAATGGAATGTGAAACATTCACAATTTTTCCCTGAGTAATATTTCCCTGTGGTTGTTTATCTCTGGATAGACAACATTTCTTGTAATTAAGGAAGAAATATGAATATTTTATATCTAGTTATGGAGAAAACATCAAAATATTTTCCAAGTATGTTATAGATTTTATTTTGTAAATTAATAGTAAAATAAATATATTTTAAAAAGGATAGAAACCATTTTTATGAACTGCATTGGTCATGAAGAAATTTTAATCTTAAGAGAATATGGTTTATAGTTTTAATAATGTTTACATTGTATTTTTTGACATTTATGTTAATCAATATGTTAATATTATGGAAAGGAAAATTTTATAGTAATCATAGAATAATCTACCTAATGATTCTATAGGTAAATCCTCAAATGCTCTATGTATGACAAATAAAATTTAATGGAATGATTTATGGAATCTGAGAAGTTTTTCTAGTGTGGTGTGTCTTGTAATAGGTATCTATACTATAACAAAAAGAGTCCTAAACCAAAAAAATGAAGTAATGGATATCCATTTAATGGTAAGGTATTGTAGTTGTAATGAGTTTGGTCATTATGTTAATTCATGTACGAATATTGTTACACAGGATAGAAGTAATCATGATCTGAAATAGAAAGGTGTAGCGATGTCATTTTTTACTACTGAAATTGATGTTATAGCATCATATGAAGTGGTGATAGGTATTTTAATTTTCTTTTAGAATTATTACACTACATTTTTTGTCTCAAAATCAAAAAATTCATTATATTATGATAAATTTTAAAGTAAATTTTGACTATCACATCTTGAACATAAGATATATCTTTTGGTGAAAACTCCAAGTGGATTAATTAAACAATCCATGATTTATTTTAATCATCCTATTATTATTAGTGGGATGGACATACCAAAAAATATTGTTGAACTAGTCATACTAGATTATGCTATCATTATTGGAATTTATTTTGTTTTAGTCTATCATGTTAAGATTTATTGAATTTATAAGAATGTTTTGATCAATGATTTCATACACTAGATTTCATACCTAGATGTTGTGAAATTTATTATAGATGGAACTGAATGATTCCTAGCTCATATTTATAAAAATATTTAAACTATTATTTTTTTTATGTTCCAGTAGTAAATAAATACATGGATGTATTTAAGGATAATTTTACTAGTGGTATTCATATTCACAAGTTTGAGTTAATTATTGACTTAGTTTATTATGATAATCATATTTCTAATCCCCCTTATTGAAGGGATAAAGTTTGAATTTTATAATTAAAAAATAAATTGCATGTGTTATTTTATAATGGTCTTATACAACCTAGAACTCCACCATGGGGTGCTTTTATTTTGTTTTAAAATGTAAAAAGTGTTCAACGAGTCTTTTTTATTGATTATAGACCCTTGAATAACTTCACTAATAAGAAAATATATACTTTTCCCAATATCAATTATTATTTTTTATTCTCTCTCAGATGGTTAGGGCTTCTTAGAAGGTTAAACTGATCTCTGGGAACCATCTGTTTAAAGTGAAAGAAGATGAAATTCTAAAGACTGTATTTCAGAGTAGATATTTGAAATAGAAGTTTGGGGTTCTGTCATTTTGTTTATCCAATTTACTTTTTGTATTTATGGACCTTATGGACATAATTTCTCATAAGTTAAAAGAATGTTTTTGGATGAGATTATTGATTAGGTTTTGGTATATTTTAAAATTCAAGAGAAACCTGAAAGACACCGATGGGTTTTTTCCAAACCTAAAAAATATATGGGATATTTATTAAGTGTGAATTTTGGTTGGGAAAATTTTCTTTGATAGGAAATATTATTTTAAAAAATGGAATAAAAATTGACCCTAACAAAACTAATTTTCCTGAAGAATGGACAAGACCCACAAATATCATTGAAATTTATAATTTTGTGGGATTAGAGGTATATTTTGGATATTTATTGATTTATTTAACCATTTTTCTATCCCACTGAATATTATAACTAAAAAAAGAGTTAATATATTTTGGATAATATAATGTGATGATTGTTTCAAGGAATTGAAAAGAAGGTTGGTGAACGATTATGTTTTGGGCCTAGCTTCTTTAAATGGATAATTTTTTATCTATAATGATGCTTATTTGAAAAAAAATGGTAATTTAAAAAGGGATAATGAATATGTAATTTATTACACTTTACATAATTTTAAACCTCATGAGATAAATTACCAGACACATGGTTTAGAATAAGATGAGGTGTTTTTTTTATTTTAAAATTTTGACGAATCAGATGAATATAATATATTTTGAAATTTATACAGATCATAGATGTTAAAAATATATATAAATAATTGAACATGATATAGAAAATATTTCTAGTAATAATCGATGATCATTATTTCATATTAATTTTCATCTTGGAAAAGAAAAAAGCAAGTGATGGGTTGAGTCAAAAAATTATTCCTATATTAACCATGATACATTAAGAAGTAGACCCTTCAGTTAAAGATTTAATGATTTTTTTATATATTTTATGGATGTAGGTATGTACTCTATTTTTTTAGGATATAGTATAGTTGACCTTTTTAGAATAAATTATTTAAGATTAGAAGGGGGATTAATCCATACAAGAAATGTAAGAATACATTAAGAAAGGCATGTTACTTGATTTTAATATTGATGAAGAACATGTTTTGAGTATTTTAATTGTATTAGTTGTACCATGTGATTACAAATTGAGGAAATTTTTTTTGAGTGAAGCTCGTAGTTCATCATTCTCAATTCATCATGGACGATCTAATCCATATGGAGACCTTTAGGTGCATTACTAGAAGGGTGGAATGAAAAGAGATATTGTTAAATTTATAATGAAGTGTTTGAAATTTTGTTCGTTAATTTAGATTGAAAATTATTATAGGGGATGATTTATATTTTCTAGTGATAGAGTAGAAATAAGAGAGTATATAAATGGATTTAATGGTAGGATTTCAACAGATATCAGGAGGTAACATCATGATTGGTGTTATTGTTGAAATTTTAACTATATATTAACTTTTCATTCCTCTTTGATATAAAATTTCATTAGATAAAATTTATCAACAATAAATAAAGGAGATAGTGAGAAAAATTTTATTTCCTATCTTCATTGTATCATATAATAATCTTAGGTTCTTTTTTAATTTTTTTAAAGGACTTCAGAAGTCGTTGGGTATAGAATTAAATTCCAGTACATTATTTCATCATCAATCTGATGGATTGTCTAAGTGGATGATTAGGAATGTGGGATATATTATTTATTCCTGTTTAATATATTAACCATGAATTTGGGATCAATATAATTTTTTGGATTAGTTTTCTTATAATATCTTTTTTCAGTCCAGTATACAAATAGAACTATTTGACGCATTATTTGGAATATGGTGTTGGAAACCCACATTTTGGGAGGAAGTAAGAAAAATGTTGTTTATTGGAGTTATTTTGGTAGTGGAAATGGATAAGAACGTGTATCTCGTTCAGAAACCGTTTCGGAAAAATCAATAAAGATGGAAAGATATGCAGAAAACAAGTGGAAAGAGCTTTTATTCATTATAGGAGATAATGTATTTTTTAATGTTTTTACATATAGAAGTTATATGAGTTTTGGTAAAAAAAAGTGGAAAGCTATGTCGGCAGTTCATTTGACTATATAAAATCTGGGATAAATTTTGATCATTTTCCAAATGAATGACTTACCTCTGAATTTATCTCATTTACACAATGTCTTTCATCTTTCAATATTAATGAAATATGTTCTACATAAATCCCATGTTTTGACCCATCAATATTTATAGTCTGAAGAGAGTATATATAATGAGGAAAAGTTAGTTTAAGTTCATAAATATAAGATAAAGTGTTATATAATAATCTGATTTAACAGGATAAAGATTTATGTAAAAACCCTATGGTTAAAGAGGCAACATGGGAATTAAAAAATATTATTATAAAAAGATATCCCTACATGTTTAGTAAGTGAATAAAATTTTTAGGGTGTAATTTATAAAATAAGGCATGGATTTGAAAACCATGTTAATGACAGATTAAATCATATTCCATATTTATTTGTATGAATTTGATATTAACTCTAGTTATAAAATATTAAGAATTATTGAAAAAAAAGATATATTTAAACTAAACTATTTTCTTATATGGTTTTATTTGAAATATCAATTATAAATTTTATACTTTAAATATGATAAAAGAAAAATAGTTTCTGAATTTATAATTTCATTATTCACTTTAGGTGAGATTTTAGGGTTTTTCAGAAAATATTGATTTTTAGTGAATAGTAAAAATACCGATTATTATATAAAGTCATTTCATTTTAATAAATTACGTAATTAAAGAATTTTAATATAATATTAATAGGATTTAAAGAAAATTAATTAATACTTTTTCTTTTTAATCTACTTAATTACTTTTGAATAAAATATATATTGTTTTTTGGTATAAGGTAGTTTTTGGGTTTAAAAACTTGTTTTCCTAAAAACAATTATAAAATGAATAATTATTTAACATTTTTAATAAATTATAATAATACCTAATCTATGTCGTTTTATATTAAAATTAAGTTCCATATATAAATATATATTAAATTAATTTCATTCAATGATTATTATTAGTCATAGAGTTAATATATAATAATATTTTTATAAAAAAATTAAACATATTAAAAATTAAATGTCTCACCGCATCTATAGGGATTAATATTAAATTAAAATGAGAAAAATTTGTGAATTTTAAATTTTAATATAGATTCCATATTTTTACTCATTATAACATATAATTTCAAATAAAGACGACTTTTGTTTTACAAATTGTTATGTGAAAAAAATTAAAATTAATTATGGCCATTAAAGAAAAATGAGTTTACTTAGGGGATAAACATTGAATATATAGGGATAAAGTACCCTGAAATATATCAAGCACCATTTTCATCATAATATTTAGATCATATCCCTTATATTATAGAATTTTTTTCATTAATGGTTCCTTGTGGCATGAAAAAATGATGGTTGAATTCACTCTTTCAAAAAAGTGTCAGTGTGCCACTCACCTCACTTACAAATGGATGGACTACATCCTCACGTAATGATGTCATTATTTTTTCTGTTAACACCTCTCACAGTTGGGTATAGTGGTGGATTGAAAGACTATATATGATATTTATTACATAGTTATACCCGTTAAGTCATTATATTATTTATAACCTTTATATATTACATCCTGTAGGGGATATAATAATGTATTTTTTGTGTATATTAACTATTGCTTCAGGAAGCAATGATATTCAGTTTACAATAGAGTGTTACATGGAAGGTAATAAGCGAATATATTGATAAATAAATGTTTTATGGATGAAGTATTTATGATATTAATGAGATTTTATTGATTATTTTAGTATTTACTCAGGAGTACGTACGACATACCAACTCAATGAATGTAATGAAAATTCATATTTTATAACTATATTTCATGAATTGTTTTATAAGTATAATTTATTTATAAATTTGATAATTATATTTTTATTATAATTCGTGATATTTTTAAATGATGACCTCTTTGACCATATTCGACAAACTAAATCACTATGATACACATATGTCAAATATTATCAAATCATCTGACTTTTAATTTTTTGATAATTTAATTGTATATAACATGTGAATAAGTGAAAAAAAATTACTCATAAATTTGATAACGCATTTAATGAAATTAAATAATTAACATAATTTTATTATTAAAAAATATAAATAATGACACGAGAAGCTAGACTCATGATAATAAAATTCATGTTAATATATTTTAGTTTAGTAATATCATGATTTTATACACCTATATTCATTTATTATGTGTATATAAAGACCCTTTTACATGTTGGGTCACGAATTTAATTTTTATAATGGTACATAATGGTGTTTTATTGTTAATTTTTTCATGGGGCCTATGATTTGTGTTTTTCCCATGTATTAAGGTACATTTGATTTAAAAATCATGTTTAATGATTTTCCTTCATACTGTCATTATCTTCCTTATCAAGGTTTGATTAAAATGATTTTATGAAAGTTTTAATATAGGAATAAAATATTTATAAATTATAATTTATACATTATTATCAGTGGGTTTAAAAATTATTCCTTTTATTTTCATTATATGTACTGTTTAGGAATGCAACGAAAGGATTTCTTTATGTGTATGATGATAATGAATGTTTTACAGCCATGTCCATTATGTGATTTTTACTTACCTTTGAAAGATTTAATGTTTCCATAAATGAAAATAACTTTTCCCTTTTAGGGTTTTTTAAAATCGGTTTTCAAAGGTAAATTTTATTTTTATATAAAAACAGAATTTTAAATGAAAATGGTATTTGGATTTCCAAATATGACTTATTTATGAGTTTAATATACATTTTAAAAAATTTTATGGTGGAAAATTGCATTCATAAAAATCATTTCTATCAAAATATAGTATTTAATCATTATATGAATATATGGAATGGATAAAGTTGGGTGATCCCATTACATCATATATTTCCACGACCCGCCTTCACCAAAAGGAGGGAAGGGTTAGCAGATTGTCAGGCCCTTCCTTCTTTAAGTTGAAGGAGAGATAATGACCCCCGAGACCTGCCATCAATAGATCCCTAAGTGGCGACTAGCAACAAGGGTATAGAAATTTCTCACAAATGGAAGACATTACCCTTTTTTTATTTTATAAGATCGAGAGATAAGATAGTGAAACTCATCAACCCCAAGGTAAAAGAAAAGTAAAGCCAAAAGTAAACCATTCCCACATGCATGTTCCAAAAGTAAAGCCATAAAGTACAAAAGGGTGAGTACAAAGGTAAGTACCAAAGAATAAAAGCAACAACTGCAACTGCCCCAAAGGTCCGAGCTAGTATGGTCCTGCGTGATCCCCGAAGTCCTCCTGGAAACCTGAAAGTAGTTTTATATACGTAGGGTGAGCATACAAGTTCCCTCAATAGGGGAGACCAAAGACTCTCTCGCACCAGTGGGGGAACGTACTAAAGTCTCGTGAGAAAAAGAGTAAAGCAAACACCTAATCAAGGTAACTATCCACCCCAGGCCTCACAAAGGCACACTCCCCAAATAATGCATGTCAAGTAATATATATAATCAGAGCACATCGATGTTTGGGTACCCCGCGCCACTTTCCCACCGGTTATTGAGACATCCTACGCATCGAACCAATCCCGCCATTCTCACCACAGTCACACTGCTACACCCGCCCGCACACACCTGGGCTACAACTACCACACGCAGTCCCACTGCCGAATCCCACCCGCAAACACCTGGGCCACAACTACCACACGTAGTCCCACTGCTGAATCCCGCCCACAAACACCTGTGCCACAACCACCACATGTAACCACGCCTGCAAACACCTAGGCCAGAACAACCACCACCACGTTCGAAGACACCTGGGCTATAAAATCCACTACCATGCCCGAAGACACCTGGGCCTCATCCCGAAGACACTTGGGAAACCACCTGCCGCACACACCTAGCCAACCACCACACTACCCCGCCAGAAGGTTCTTGGGCTAAAAATGGACCTCAGGCCATCACAGCCTACCAGAAGATACTTGGGCTATCTGGGAAAGGGAGAAGAAAACGAGCTAATAACCAGCCACTAAAAATAGTGTTGGAAAAAACATCCTCCCCCATGAAATGGGGGTGTTCGGCACCAAGTTCTCAACTTGGGTGGCGCGCGAATAAAAAACACAAAACTACAAGTATAGATATAGGTAACAAGCACTCACCTAAAGCCTAGGTTTTTCTTACTAGCCCACAGAACACAACACCACTGCATCCAAGTCACAAGTCATGACTCTCGCCAACAAAACTCATTTTTCCCATTCTTGTTTCATGTTCAGTGATAAGGTTTAGTTAAGTTTAAGCACTACTGGGCAACTAGAAAGTGTAGGCACAAGTCCAGGAAAGTAAACAATCAAGCATCAACCGTAACGCCTACACCCGGTTCTCAACAACAGAGAATCCCATCCCAATTCATGATATAAACAAGTACCCACCTGGTATTAGAACTGACAACCACCGAATCCATAACAACAGAGGATCCCATCACCAATTTCACACAACCAACAAGAGTATAAGACATGGGATCCCATCCCCTCCCACATCTCCAGCAATCAGCCCGTAAAAGAAAACAAACAACTACCACCACCAACACAAGTCAGGGCTATGCCTGTATTTTCATATTTAAATGACTTAACACACTCCTTGATTTCAATTTTTGTGTGTTTTAACTGTGGTTATCATAGAAGGATTGATCCAGGGGCTTTCAATTTACTTGTCCTGATATACGTGATTAACAAATTTACTTTTCACATTAGGGGTTTACAACCACAAATAATCCATTAAAAACATCATCAGGGGTTCATTAGTGCACAAACAACGACCACCAACGACCTTGATTTTCAGAAGGCATAATTCAGCACAACTCAAGAAGATGGTCATAACATAAACAACATCAACGATCACAGCCCCCCACGTTCTTTATAAAACCCAGTTCATTATATTCATTTAGGTCTGGTTTATCCAATTCTACAAAACAGAAACACGCCCACCCCACGTGATACACAAAAGAGAGAGACGAAGGAGAAATTCCCTACTTGTTTGATCGACGATCGACGCTTAGTCCAGGCGCGGAACTTTACGGATAACGATGTGGCCCGCCCGATGCACCAGAAGCTGTCTGTGAAAAGCCACGATCGAGGAAAAGAGAAACCACGGCTAACCATTAGATTATAAGATCCGCAGACGGTTGAGATAAAAATGCTGAACCGCGTAAGGCGCGGGGGTTGTGGGTTGACATGTTCGGGTCATGCGGTTTAAACTGACTAATTAATTCATTAACCATTTAATTAACTCTTATGGGTGTTACGGGTCTTTAAAACGTGCTCAGCAGGTCAAAATAGGGTTTAAAACCCTATTTGTGCAAAAAGGAGTGCTACTGGAAATAACCTGACAAGGCCGGGTGACGCCGATCGGTCTCACCGGTCAGTCTCACCGATCGGTCGCATTGATCGGTCTCACCGATCGGTCGCACCGATCAATCTCACCAATCGGTCGCGCAGATCGGTCTCACCGATCGGTCGCCGATCGGTCTCATGAGACGCCACCCCTTTAGTACCCGGATTTTGGCAAAGGGAAGGACCAAGAGAGTCTGGGTCATCTCATTAGATACCTCTTAAATGATTCTCGTCCTTGAGAATCAAAACGAACCAAGAAAGAGAGGGTTCAAACAACCACCTCAAAATATACCTCCTAGAAGTGAACCCATGCTAACCAAAAACACTTCTCTATCAAGAACCAAGCAACATATCATGCCAAACTGTCCAGGCATGTGGGTTGGGGAGTCCCCTCCCCCCATGTCAAGATATTATCCACTTTGGGCGGCACCGAATCACCCACACGGGTTCAATCACATACACCTTAATGCGTCTTGATTAGGGGTTGGGTTCTCTCTTCCCCCATAGCCAAGGATTTTCACACACAATCAGAGGAAAGGAGACCAGTAAATTTCATAGCCAAAAGACAAAATGCTCCATCACAAAAGGTATAACAAGGAACATAACATAAAACAACTCTGGGTACTGGGTACGCATCTGTGCTTCCCTCTCCCACGTTCTCTCCTCAAGCCCACCATTTCTCCACAACATGCGAACCAAGGGAATGGTTCACCCACGAAGCACCTTCTCGTTCCGATCCCCAATCATCACTGGTTTCTCCATAAAGGTCACATTGTCCTCGATGTCCAACTCACCCCAATCAAGGACATGTGAATCGTCGTGCAGATACCGAAAAAGCTGGGACACATGAAATACATCATGTATCCTTAGTAGCGGCGGTGGTAACGCTAATTGATAAGACATTTCACCGACCCACCGCAACACTTAGAAGGGTCCGATGAACCTGGGAGAAAGCTTACTCCCCTTGTCAAACCTCCGCTACCCACGCCGAGGGGAGACCTTCAAGAACAAGTGGTCTCCAACCTGAAACTCCAAGGACCTCCTCCTGGTATCCACATATGACTTCTGACGGTCCTGGGCCACCTTCATCCTTTCCCGTATAAGCTGAACCTTCTCTGTTGTGTTCTGTACCACCTCCGGGCCAAGGATGCCTGCCTCTCCTACTTCATCCCAACACATAGGTGAACGACATGACCTCCCGTACAAGGATTCAAACGGGGCCATATCGATGGTAGAGTGGTAGCTATTATTGTAGGCGAACTCTACCAGGGGCAAGTGTCGTACCCATGATCCTCCTGAGTCCAAAACACATGCCCGTAGCATATCCTCCAAGGTCTAGATGGTGCGCTCTGTTTTTCCATCTATATGGGGATGGAAAGTAGTGCTAAGGCGTAACTGGGTGCCAAAATCATGTTGCAATCCTCGACAGACTCGCAAGGTAAACCACACATCCCTATCCGAGACTATAGACATTGGAACTCCATGCAACCGCACCACCTCATCCATGTACTTTCGTGCCAAAGAATCCACAGCACTCGACTCCCTGATTACTAGAATGTGAGCCGATTTCGTCAACCTATCCACTACCACCCAGATGGCCTCATATCCCCCTTGGACCTTGGGTAGTCCCGTGACGAAATCCATCGAGATGTTGTCCCAATTCCACACGGGGACATATTGAGACTACAGTAGGCCGCCTGGAACTCGGTGTTCAGCCTTCACTTGGTGACACAATAAGAACTTGGCCACAAACTCTGCCACTGCTCGATTCACTCCGGGCCACCGAAACTGTCCTTTTAGTCCTTGGTACATCTTGGAAACTCATGGGTGCACTTCCACGGGTGAGTTGTGGAACTCAATGAGAACCTTGTCATGCACCGCCTCCGGAACGAACAACCTTCCCAGGAAAAGAATCTGGTTCTGACCATCCTCTGTCCATCCTTCCGGAGCATTGCCCGGGTCAACCCGGTCACACATCACTTCGCACTCCGGGACTCCCCACTGAGACTCCTCCACTTGTATAAACAGAGATGACTGCACTATCATCTGATATAGGCAGCCTCTACCGCTATCCATCTTCGCATCTAGGTTTAAGGTAGCCAACTCTTCCATTACCTTCCAGGTGTCCGCCGACTCTCGGACCGCATCCTTCTGCGTCCTCCTGCTCAAGGCATCGACCACCACATTGCCCATGCCCTCAGTATAAGAGATATCAAAGGCGTAATCCTGGAGGAACTCCACCCATCTTCACTGTCGCAGGTTCAAGTCCTGCTGGGAGAAGATATAGCTAACGCTTTTATGATCCGTGAAGACCACAAAGCGTTCCCCGATCAGGTAGTGTCGCCATAACTTTAGCGCAAAAACGACCTCCGCAAGCTCCAGGTCGTGGGTGGCGTAATTATGCTCATGGGGGCGTAGCTGCCTGGACCCATAAGAGATCACCCCTTGTCACTGCATTAACACACATCCCAGACCCTGTCCTGAAGCATCACAAAACACCTCATAGGCCACCTGCTTCTTCTAATAATCTCAGCACTGGGGAACTAACCAAATTCTCCTTTAGATAGCTGAAGGCTGACTCGCACCGCTCGCTCCACAGTAAAACCTGGTATTTCTTGTTCAGGGCTGTCAAAGGGGCTGCTAGCACCAAGGGTATAGAAATAATGACCCCCGAGACCCGCCTTCAATAGATCCCATAGTGGCGACTAGCACCAAGGGTATATAAATTTCTCACAAATGGAATGCATTACCCCTTTTTTGTTTTATAAGATCAAGGGATAAGATAGTGAAACTCATCAACACCATGGTAAAAGAAAAGTAAAGCCAAAAGTAAACCATTCCCATATGCATGTTCCAAAAGTAAATCCATAAAGTACAAAAGGGTGACCACAAAGGTAATTACCAAAGAAAAAAAGCAACATCTGCAACTACCCCAAAGGTCCAGGCTAGTATGGTCCTGCGTGATCCCTGAAGTCCTCCTGGAAACCTGAAAGCAGTTTTATATACGTAGGGTGAGCATACAAGTACACTCAGTAGGGAAGACCAAAGACTCTCGTGCACAAGTGGGGGAACGTACTAAACTCCCGTGAGAAAAAGAGTAAACCAAACACCTAATCAAGGTAAACTATCCACCCCAGGCCTCACCAAGGCACATTCCCCAAATAACGCAAGTCAAGTAATATATGTAATCAGAGCACATCAATGTTTGGGTACCCCGCTCCACTTTACCACCGGTTATTGAGACATCCTATGCATCGAACCAATCCCTCCATTCTCACCGCAGTCCCACTGCTACACCCACCCGCACACACCTAGGCCACAACTACCACACGCAGTCCCACTACCGAATCCCTCCCGCAAACACCTGGGCCACAACTACCACATGCAGTCCCACTGCCAAATCCCACCTGTAAACACCTGGGCCAAAACCACCACATGTAACCATGCCTGCAAACACCTAGGCCAGAACAACCACCACCACGCCCGAAGACACCTGGGCAAGAAAATCCACTGCCACGCCCGAAGACACCTGGGCCTCATCCCAGAGACAGTTGGGAAACCACCTGCCGTACACACCTGGCCAACCACCACACTACGCCGCCTGAAGGTTCTTGGGCTAAAAATGGACCTCAGGCCACCACAACCTGCCCGAAGATACTTGGGATTTCCGGGAAAGGGAGTAGAAAAGGAGCTAATAACCAGCCACTAAAAATAGTGTTGAAAAAACACCCTCCCCCATGAAATGGGGGTGTTCAACACCAAGTGCTCAACTTGGGTGGGGCGCAAATAAGAAACACAAAACTAAAAGTATAGATATAGGTAACAAGCACTCACCCAAAGCCTAGGTTTTTCTTACCAGCCCGCAGAACACAACACCACTGCGTCCAAGTCACAAGTCACGACTCTCGCCAACAAAACCCATTTTTCCCATTCTTGTTTCAAGTTCAGTGATAAGTTTTAATTAAGTTTAAGAACTACTGGGCAACTAGCAAGCGTAGACACAAGTCCAAGAAAGTAAAATATCAAGCATCAACCATAATGCCTACACCCGGTTCTCAACAACAGAGGATCCCATCCCAATTCGTGATATAAACAAGTACCCACACAGTCTTAGAACTCACAACCACCGAATCCATACCAACAGGGGATCCCATCCCCAATTTCACACAACCACCAAGAGTATAAGACAGGGGATCCCATCCCCTCTCACATCTCCAGCAATCGGCCCGTAAAAAAACAACCAACTACGACCACCAACACAAGTTAGGGCTACGCCGGTATTTTCAGATTTAAACTACTTAACATGCTCCATGATTTAAATTTTCGTGTGCTTTAACCGGGGTTATCACAAAAGGATTGATCCTGGGGCTTTCGATTTACTTGGCCGAATATACGTGATTAACAAATTTACTTTTCACAGCAGGGGTTTACAACCACAAACAAGCCATTTAAAACATCAGTATGGGTTCATTAGTGCACAAACAACGACCACCAACGGCCTCAATTTTCAGAAGGCATAAGCCAGCACAACTCAAGAAGATGGTCATAATATAAACAACATCAACAATCACATCCCCCCACTTTCTTTATAAAACCCAGTTCATTATATTCATTTAGGTCTGGTTTATCCAATTCTACAAAATAGAAACACGTCCACCCTGCGTGATACACAAAAGAGAGAGACGAAGGAGAAATTCCCTACTTGTTTGATCGATGATTGACGCTTAGGCCGGGCGTAGAACTTTACGGATAATGATGAGGCACACCCGATGCACCAGAAGCTGTTTGTGAAAAGCCACGATCGAGGAAAAGAGAAACCATGGCTAACCCTTAATTTATAAGAGCCGCGGACGGTTGCGATAAAAATGCTGAACCGCGTAAGGCACGGGGGTCGTGGGTTGACATGTTCGGGTCGGGCAGTTTAAACTGACTAATAAATTCATTAACCATTTAATTAACTCTTATGGGTTTTATGGGTATTTAAAACACACTTAGTAGGTCAAAATAGGGTTTAAAACCCTATTTGTGCAAAAAGGAGTGCTACTGGAAATAACCTGACAAGGCCGGGTGACGCCGATCGGTCTCACGAGACGCCACCCCTTTAGGACCCAGATTTTGGAAAAGGGAAGGACCAAGAGAGTCTGGGTCATCACATATATGATGGAGTGGCCTAGAAAACAATGGGGGAACACATTACAGATTATATGATGGGGTGTACTGGATGGAACTATTAGAGCCTATTGTATATTAAAAATTGGGTGTGCCATGATTGCACACAAATTTATTGAATAATATTACTTTTTATAATAGGATATAAGGAGGGAGTTAACCAAGGGTTATCCAATTGATTTAATAGGGCTCAACTTACTTCTGATAAAGGACTAAAATAGATGATGAATGTGATTCATTAAGTAACAATTAAGGGTTTTTAATTCTTTTTTATGTGTTTTATGGATTTTATCTAACTAAAAATGGGTGTGTGTTTTCCATTTGAAAATTATTTATTTAATTTTACCAAAGAACATAGATAATAAAAGGTATATGTTATATGAGTTTTCATGTATTTGTAGGAATTAATGTTTTCCCTCTTTGTGTATCCCTAACTGAGGTTTTTGATATCATGCACTAATTTTTAACAATGATCACAATATTTACGAATTTGAAAGGGAATATAAGATGTAATATTGAAATACATAATAATATTTCATGAAAATAAATAATTCGTTAGATTAAAGTTTTAATATTATAGAAATAAATGAATTTAATAAGATGACTCTACATTATATTATATGGTTTTGTAATGTATGATACATGACCTAATTCTCTAAAACTCTAATCCAAAAAAAGTTCTAGAATAGAAAAAATGAAAATTATGAACTAAAACATAGGTTTTTTTAATGATTGATGCTGGTCCCATATACATAGGGTCTTTAAAAAAATTCTTAAATGATATGTATAGTCTTAGATTCTCTAAGAATAAATATTAATATAGTATATAAATACAATAAAAATCTGATCAAGGTACTCTATAAAGACATTAATCCTTTTATCTGTCATGATAGTGGGGGAATTAGTTAGACCAATAGGCATAACTATAAATACATAGTCCACATACCTATTATGGAATACTATCTTTGGAATATCTTCCTTATCGACCCTTAATTGATGTCCTCTAAAATGAAGATCAATCATTGAAAACAACTAATATTTAAATAGTTGATCAAAAAAATCATCAATAGAGGGTAGAAGGTAAAATTTTCATTGTGATATTATTTCGTTCTCGATAATAAATGTGTATTTTTATTAGTATATCTTTCTTATTAATTAGAAAAAATAGGCCCACCAAATGGAGACACACTTTGATGAATGGGTCCTTTTTTATTATTCTCTTGGAGTTATTTCCTTAATTCGTAGAACTCAATTAGTGTAATTTTATTTTGAGTTTTTAAAATAGGTGTAGAACTGAGTATGATTTCTATTAAAAAAAATAAATTCATGATTTTCTAAGGGACTTTGAATATCTTTCAGAAATTGATCAATAAACTCCAAAACAATAGGAATATCTTCTTGTCTTAAATCCAGTAAACATTATGAGATAAATTCTCACTTGAATTGAAATAATGAACCATTCAATGGATATAATTTTTATTAGAAGATAATTTTTATCAAAATTCTAATAGATGATATTAGGTTTATTTAGAATATTAAATACCACTTCGCTTCCTCCGTAAATGATGTGGGATTTATATAAATAGTTCTAATCCATTCCCAAAATAACATCAAATTTATCTAGAGTAAGAATTATAGGATATTTAGGAGACAATATCCCTTAAAAAGTAATTATATATAAAAATGTGGGTAGATATATAATAAAATAAGAAATTATAATTTTGGCACAAGTTATCATAATTCCCATACTCTTTACATTTAAAAAGATATAGTGTGGGGGGTGAATTCTATGGAGATTTATCTCTACATGGATAATTATCTATATTTATTCCCTCACTATAGTAATCAATTTATCTATGACCTTTATTTTATAGCCAAAATCATTTTCTAGTCCAATTCAAACAATTTCCCTGATGTTTACATTAATATTTTCATCATAGATCTTCTCTTAGGGGTTTTTAGTGTCTCTTTTAAATTCTATTTTTATTTTTTTTTCAAAACCTTGAGATTCATTGATAAAACCAATCTACATATCCACCTTGATTGTATATTGAATGATTTATTAATAGATAGTAGATAACCTAATGTATAATTCTCTTCCAAGGTTTGGTTTTAATCTACTAATTAATTGATCAACATTATATTTAAGTTGAAGGATATTTCCAGAATCATGCTTCACATGTCTTCTTAAATTGTCCTTATAATTACCACCAGATTCAGTAAACTTTTTATTTTATTCAAATAATTAATAATAATTTATAATATAAATTATATAGCGGAAGTAATTGTTGAAGATTAATTTTTTTAAATCATCCAACACTGTAGGTTTGATTTATTCTTGCTCTTTCATGTTCTTCAAATGTATCCAAAATGGATTTTATATGCCTTTAAAATGAAAAAAAAACAAATTATGTTTTTAATTTTTTAAACAGTTAAGAATAGATAATATATTTTCAATGGTACTGATTTGTTTTTCAATAACCAATGGATCACCACAGCCAAAAAATTATGGCGGATCTTAAATCATGAAGGAATTAACAAAAAATTGTAACAAAATTTTTTCATTTGTAATCATATCATGATTCATAGGTTTTTTTGGAATAGAATCAATATTTTTCATTCCAACTCCCAAAATATTTAGTTTTACAAGAGAAAATTCATTTCATTTGGAATCACATTCTAATTTAACATGATTAATTAGTGTTCTATCCATTTTCTAAGACTAAAAATAATCGATTTAACAAAAAAATCATGGTGAGTAACATATAACCATGAAAAATCATTCATACGATGTCAAAATTTTGATAACTTCTTCTATGACACACATGGTTTAACCTGGGAATGCATGATCATTACCAAAAAAATATGATTTTTTATATAAATAGACTTATCCCAAGTGTTATTAGTAATTTTTTATCATCCTTGTTTCCAAAGGCTAATTTAACCTTAAATTGATACCAAATATAGAGATCCATAATTTTCCGGTATATATTACATCTAAATAGATGAATAATTATTACATAAATTTTTGATCCAAATTATAATCATTAACATGTACTATCATTGGAAACATATAATCATTAAAAATATGTTCATTAAATATGTACACCATATCAAAATTATTTCATAATAACAAGAACCCTTTTTAGAAAATGCATACATAATACTTTTCCTCATAACCTAGGGAAAGAAAACATTTGAAATGCATGAGATCTAAATATAAGTAATGTTAAACAAGTGATATTTCAAGGATCACATAACAATAACATGATCCTAAGGTTTTAAGAACATGACCCTATAACATGAAAACTATAACCCATATATCTAATATCATAATATTAAGTAATGTAATAAATCACATTTGTTCATAGGACATGAATCATAAAGGAATAAAATAACACAAACCATAAGATCATAATATATGGACATGAAAAAGAATTTTTTAATACAAATAGGCATAAAAATAATTACCATAGCATTAAAGGATCATTTCCAATGTAATTATAGTGGAATGGCTTCACTAATTAAACTATTATACTATTCAAGGATCACCCTCAATACTATCATAATGGATAGTGTCCCTTACTAAAATAGTTTCACTCCACATTCCAGTCCCATTTATCTCATGAGATATCAATCACTAATATTTTTATTATGGGGAGATATAGGTCCTAAACATCACATAATAAAAATCATTCATTTTTATTCCAAAAGATCATAAACCATCATCATATTAGAAATCATGACAAAAAATGGGTTCTATAAACAATTTATCAAAACATAACCCCTAGAATGAAATGGATTTAAAAAAAATTTAATTTTTTCCTCCTAAACATAAATTTTATATTGAGTTATTATAGTTGGTAACATTGAAAAATATCCCTAGTAAATAATAATTAACATTAAATAATTTAATCAAAAATGGAAACTGATTTTGAATGATGACATCAAATAATTCTTTTGGAAACTAAAATTTTCATTTGGAAATCAATTATTTTTTTAAAATGTTCTCTTTAATGAAAATTAATTTCAATATTTTTTTTTCAAATTTTAAATTAATAAATTAATAAATATATTTTTATGATATTGGGATATTTCGTTCAAGAGGTATATGTAGAAAATCATTCATTTAAAATATTTGTTTAAGAAATTCAAAAAGTACCTCATTTGGAAAATGAACAAAAGATTTCTATCAAATGATGTTATAAAAAGTAAAAGATGGGTAAAAATGAAATTAATCAATAATATAGACAATGGTAAATATATTTTTAATAAAAAAATTTGAAAATAGGAATAAAAATAGAAATATTACCTAAAGGATACATAAATATAAACAATCCCATATATTGATGACATTATGAAATAAATCCTTACCTTGACTTTTCCATGATTAAAAAACATTCAGCTACTATATAATAAATTTAAACAAATTGTAACTATATAATAGAGTCCTTTTAATCCTTATAATATGATATATTTTTCATTTATAACATTTCAACATCCTTTTTTAATCATTCCTTATAAATATTGTTATTTCCATGTGTTAAATATTTCATTAGCCCTGATTATATGAGTTTAGTAGTTTGAATCCTTGTATTTTTAACTTGGTTACATCATCTATATAATATTTATCATTATATAAATATAATATTTTTTTATTATAAACATTTTTATATTCATCTATAAAATATGGTGATATAAAAATGAATTAGACTATTTATGGAGACGGTATGGCGTACTGATGCATGAAAAATATTTTTATTTTCAATGGATTGAATGATAGAATGGTAAATATGATTAAACTAAAAAATTAATTTATTATATTATTTATATTATATATATTAATCACATTCATCATCATTACCATATGTGTAAAATATAATTTGAAAAATCAATCATATCACTTTGTGTAGGTAATAGTTCACATGTACGCATGCTCGGAGTTAACGTTTATAAAAGGATTGGATGGTATAAAGTTATAAAATATATTTTTATTAAATAATAAATTTTTTGTAATTAATATCATATATAAAAATAAAACACCTAATAATACCCCTCCATGAAATATGGTGATGAAAAATGAAATTTAACTCTATGTTAATATGACAAGCTGTAGGTGCGCATTAGCTATAATATCACTTATTGTTTGATGGGAAATAATATGTATGATTATTTTCAATATACTGAGGATAATTATATTATTATTTTATGATATATAACGTTTATTTTGAGGATTTAAATACGATTAAAAAATAAATTGATCGTTTAAGGCCATTACCTCATATAATAAACAACTCATTTTGTTATGATTTAAAGGGTTCTTGGGCTATCCTTTTGGGAATATCAAAACCAATTTAATGTAGATATGGAATTCTACAAGATAAATCAGTAGTGTTTGGTTTTTGTATAGAGATAAATGTGGTGTTAATAAGTGATGGAGTAGGTTCCCTTTTATAATTGGGGTGAGGGGTAATTTTAGAATTTCACATAAATTAATGTATAATAAATTCCATCTTAATAAATATTCCATAAAATGGCCATGGTTTAAAAGACAATGTTTTATAGGGTTTCAATACCAAAAACCAATATAATTTAGTCATTTTTTCGTGACATTTTAACCCTTATTATTTTGACTAACACTTAGTTAATCAATTTCAATTTTAATTACGATAACATTATTTTTAATATTAATGGACTGTAATTTTTTTATACTGAAAAATGGACTATAAAGGGTTCATTTATGAAATTTTTAATAACACCATAACTAACTTATCTTATTTAAATATTTTTATATTTTTATAAAATTTAATAAAGTATAATTTTGATAAAATATCAGTATTGTCAATTTTGACACTATTCATTTCATTTAACATTAAAAACATCAATATAAAGGAGTAATGTGAATATATTGATTACAAACAACAATAAATTTTCATATATATATATAATTCATTTATCACATTAAATTATCAAAGTTATATCACTTTTAATATTTCTATTATCATTTATTAGTTTTTTAAATTGAGAAATATTACAACATTGTTGAATAAGAAATTTAAGTCTTTATAAAATTACTAAATATTTTAGACATATTTATATAATGAATATTATTTCCTAAATATCCAAATAAAATACTTATTTTTTAATAAAATTCTTTTTTCCTTATACAGACACATAAATTATATTAAAAATAAAGAGAGTGGCATTTTGTAACATTAATTTATTTGAATATATATAAGTTATTTTTATTGGAAGGATCAAATTAATCAGATAAATCTTGTGCCTATGGTGATAGTGGAATAATTAATTTAATATTTTAAAAATTAAAAATAATATTTATGGCATTATCACATATTTTAAATCTATATTAACCTAATTTACCCATTTGCGAGGAAATAAATTTTATCATGGTGATTATTTATAGTAACCAAAAATAAAAAGGGCCTAATTAAAAAAATAAAAATAATTATAAATATGTAATTAATTTTATCTAATTAAATACAAATAAATTATTGAAATTAATTTAATATAAGTCTTAAAAATGTGGAAAAAAAATACTTTTTTAGAAAAAACACCATTAATCATAAAATTGGATATATTCTTATTATATGCCTAGAACAATATTTAATGATTTTTTAAAATGTTTAATAAACTAAATAATATATGATTTTTTTAAATAATATAAAAATATTTTTTAATTTAAAACTAAAGATAAAAATACATTATGTGCGTAAAACTTTATTTAAAAAAAATATTTTTTCTTTAAATTGATTTATTTTTTCATTTATAATCTATTTATTACAAATGAATTAATTTGTTTCATATATTACATAACATTTTTGATAAAATATTTACTTCTATTCATATCCAAAAATCCAATGGAGAGGTGATAACTTTCATTATAGATAATTATATTTTAATAGTATATCATAGTTCATTTAAACTAGGTGTTGTGTGTAACTCAAGATATCGAATAAATAACTTTATTCAACGTGAAATATTTGATAAAAATTTCAGGGTGTTACAGTAATTAGGATAGGTTTAATGAAAATATTTCATATATGTGACATGAATATTTTTCTACAATGGTAATATATTGTTTAAATTCATTTTATTATATCTATTGCGAGATGAAAAACATTGTTCATACAAACGTATGACCTACCGTCTCCCTAAATGATGTATTAATTTTTCTATCTCTAACTTTAATGCATCTCTATAAATGTATTTATATTAAATATATAAGATATTTACATCATGTTTAACATTTTTATATGATTAAACCATGATCAATGTAAAATAAATGAAAATAAAAAATCAAAACAGAGATGAAAAATAATGGATTTTTTACCCAAAACACGATTTTAACATGGCATTACTAATAAACAGGTAAAAAAGGTTGTAAATAAATCATATATGGTATTTTAAATGTTATTATGGTTGTTTAATTGATATATAATTAACCTATTTTTATTAAATAATATGTCCAAATATGTAATATTGATGTTGAGACTTAATATAAGGGATTTCGAGCCTATATTTTATTTTAGGGAAACATATGCCATATTTACGACCAGTTTCATTTGTGCGTTGTGTACACTACCTATTACACATGTTATAACATGAATATACATAGTATAATGATACTTAATCTATCATTTAATTTTAGTGTTTAATATATCTTACGATTCAAATGTTTCTAAAGTGGTAAGAGATTTTTTCCTATATTTTCCTTATTTGAGAAATTTGTTATATTGTGAATCTATATTCTTTTAGGAGATATAAATAAACCCCCTTTGAAATGTAATATCATTAATTTATTTATTTTAATGATATTTCTAATTTCATTTAATTTTATTCTTTTGTGGGTTTTATGATTCATTACCAATGTGGTAAGGATTTTATTCTACGATCTCATCATTTCATAGAAATTTTTATTTTTATCTTTCATTTGATGAAATTTTTTGATCAATATTACATTAAACTCATGAATATTATTACAAACTAGTTATTTATTTTGAATAATTATTTTTCATTTATTTTCTTCTCATAATTTAAATATTATTCCAAAAAAATGTTTTTTGGGAAAACCAACAGTATTTCTATCATTGGTTGAAAACACCTTTTCAAAAATCTCCATATTTTCTCAAACTATATTATATAAGTATTGTATAATTATCTAATTATTTTCTGAATAAATATTGATCCATGATGAACATTAATAAAAATTTTAAATGGAATATTGATATTTTTTTCAAACAAGACCCATTTAGATTTTTCTTAAATTGTGAAAAGAATAATTTTTTTAAACATGTATTACTTGAACCAAATTTTACACTTTCATGACCAATAAATGTTTTAAATATTCCTATATTTTTTAAGGAATTATTACAATGAAAATTATTTTGATAATGCTTTAGGTTTTTAATAGTTCCTTTCAAAATGGGAATAATAATTTCCTTAGGAAGTGTTTTAATTGTTTTTAAGTGTTAATTTATATGTTTTGAAGTTTATTATTAATGATATGGACATTGAAAATGTTTTATGTTATGATTTTTTTTAAAATAACAAAAGATATTTTAATCAATGAATGTTTTAAATGATTTTTGAAACATCCTGTATATATTTCCATGTTTTTCTAAAGAAATATTTTTTGAAATATTTTTCAGTTTTAGAAACTATTTTTAGTGTGGACAGCCTATTTTTCACATGAAATGTTTTCAAATGGTTGTCATAGATTCCTTTATAAGTTTCCATGATCTTTTTCCATGAATTTTGTTTTTGTGTTATAATATTTTTCCCAAAGTGGAAAGGAAATTTTCATTGATAAATGTTCCAAGTGATATTTGAAATTTATTTTCCATTTAATTTGACATCCATGGATTTAACATATGATTTACCTTATATAGGATCTAAGGATAAAATTATTATTGTTTTAATAAAATTTTTATGTTTATAATGATAAGATGTTTATGAAACCCATTCATTTTCCATGGGTTATACCCTGATTAAATTATTGTGAAATGAACTAACTTTCAAATTTTTTAAGCTATGATTAAATGAATAAATAACTATGTATCTAATTTATTTTACACGGGTTATTATATGATGGAAAGCTTTTTAATACCATTTATTTTCATGGATTATAATACGATGAATTATTTTAGATCATGTGGCACATATATTAAGGATTTTCATTATGTGATGGATGATACTTATATACCACTCTAAAGAATTAGATGAATAATGATATCTCATGAGGTAAATAAGGCTATAATAGGGAGTAATCCTAGTTATGTAATGAACCTTTTCCAATCTAAAAGTCATGGATGTGAACCTTGTATAATATCTTTGTTAGGGAGTGAAACCAATTTTTTATGACAGTTTTACAAAATATCCTTGTCTACTTAGTAAATAAACTTATATGATTATGTGTATGCAACAAATATATGGATTATTCCAATGATATGTTTATGTGGATAATTGTTTTGACTCTATTATGATAGATGTGTTAAGAAAAAATGATTATTTATTCGGTGACAAAAATATATGATCTATGATATGCAGAGTATTAATTTTTAAGGGTTGTACTCATTTTCTCATACCCTCACGCTTTTTTTTTTGATATCTCCCTTATTTAATCATAATTATAATTTGAGCTCACCAATTTTCATAATTACATTCCCTATTATTTTATTAAATTTATTATATATGATATGTCTCACAAGGAAAATTATTATGATGAACTTAGAGGTAAATTCCATACCCTACTTATGAACTACTTCTTTATGTTTCCACATTTACCAAGATAGTAAACCTTTATAATCCCTATGAATGTATTTCTGAAATGTATTGAATATTAATCTAAAAATATGTAGTATCTATGTATGAAATTTTGGGACCCCATAGATGATGTTTTATTGATGAAATATTATTCCCTAATAAATTTTATCAATTAGTTATCATTAAATTACAATATTGTTAAAAAGGTATAGAAAAATAATTCTTAGGGAATGAGTTTATAAATAGTGTATTATAGCTCTCCATCCCCACATAACATTATATAATTTAAAGAATATTCACAATATATCTTTTATTAGAGGTGAGGATATGAAATAACCTTCTTACCATCTATTATAAACTTATATAGCATAATAATGACATAATCATGACCATCATATAGAATAATAATATCAACAGTGGATTATTACACACCGTATCCCGATTAAATCCATACAATTATAAGGGTATATCATAGAGAATCCCACAAGTTGAGATTTTATAAAATGGAAAGTGGTGAAAAATATATCTATAACTCTTAAACACTAATTTCATAGTAGTTTCACAATATACAAAAATTGTAACAAAATAGATTGGATAATAAAAAAATAATACAAGGTACACTCTTCCAATGATTTAGATTTCTATTATATTTTATCCTCAAGAGAGAATCATAAAACATGAAATGTAAGCTCAAATATAGTAATACATAACCAAACCTTTATTATACAATGTTTTTTAATCTCTGAGCTAAAAAAATGAAATAATTTCTATACCACACTTAGGCTCCAAAGACATCATAACCTAAACCAATTAGATTTTCCATCATGGGAATGAGAAATCAACTCACTTAATTTCCCATGATTTATCTCATGTACCTTCTTATTGATGATAGTTGATATTCATTATCACCACGATGAACACATAGCCTACAATTATTACTCACTACGAAAAAGGTGATAGGGTTAACTCTTGTCTCAATAGTAACCATTTCAAACCACTCCCAAAATTGTAATAATTCCATACAACATAATTCCAATTCCAAGACATTCCCTAATAATTTTTCAAAACCTCTCACTATACTAACACTTAACATAATATATTGTGTGAACCCATAATACCAAATCCATATAAGAGACCCTTTTTATACCCAAGACATAATAATAATACATTTAATCTCAAAGTATAAATCAAGAACCATAAATCTCATTCTCTCACTCATAAATTTGTGGTTCTCATAAAGTGAAACCATCATGAATCATCAACCCACTAAAACTCTCTAAATAAATAACATCTCAAAAATGATCTATTCCATATAAAGTTTATCCTATTCAAACTAATACTAACAACTCCAATTATTCCTTAAAAGGATTCTATCATGTTAAATTAAAAATGAAAAAAACTTTCTACTCAATTAAAATTCCATAGATTACAAAAATCCTATTACATTAAGACAAAAAACCATTCTTGGACCATTGTAAATTTCCCCGACCACAAATATTACTTCATGGTTGTTTCTAAATAAATAACTCAAATGGTTGGTTTGTAATGTAAACATATAATGAAGTTATTATAATATATATTTTGATTATATGATGATATTACCAATCAATCATGAAAATTTAAAATGTCTTAATTAATTCATCATAAAATGATCCCATATGTACACATTAAAAATCACTTGTCAAACAATAAATATATATTTTTAGTCCATAATAAACCACAAACCTCATTCATAGTCAAATCATAAAAAATTACAAAATTCTTCACCCCATATCTTCATGAAAATAGATATTTATATAAAAATTACATATTTAATATTTATTATTGATAATTAATCAGATGGGTGAAATATTTATCATTAATAAGTATTTTTTGTACCCTTTTACTATTGGAGTCCTATTCCATGGATGGTTCTTTAATTGGGTCATATGTGAAATATTTGGTCTTCGATAATAGGGGAGGGAGAGGTGGGGTCTATTGTAAGGTTTGTTTCTAGTTATTCAACTGAGTGTAAGTTGGTTATAATGTTTTATGACATATTAGCTAAATTAAAATTTTAAACAAAAATCTTCCATTAAACTTTTTACTTGAGGATAATTCAATGGTTACAACAACCCCTATAAACTGTATCATATACCTAGTAAAATCCCACTAAATACCAAGTTGTGTACTTTAATTTTTTAATTATAACCTCCAAAAAGATTGATAACATGGTATACCATCAATAGGAATTTAGTTTTCATTATAGTACATTGTTTCATTAACTAACCATATTTTTTATTTAGAAAATTCTTAAAAGATTTACTAAGAAAAATAAAATCTTTAAAATCACACTACAGTGATATACTAAAATCTAAAAATCAAATCAATGCCTTTATTATTAAAAATATTATCTTAAAATACCATAATTTAGAACTTAAAATAACAATAACAACATGTAGTAGGAAGGGTAATTATACTATATATAAAATAACTTTTGACCTATATAATATGAATATTTAATGAAGATAAATGAATGTAAACCACAAATGAAATGAATTCATTAAAACACAAATTTTCTAAAATAACACATTGAAAATAAAAATATATTTTAAGTGGGAATTTTATTTAGGAATGTGACATGGGAACAATAAATTATATTATTATATTTAAATTTGTTTTCAATAAAAAGTAAATTTTAATTTAAATAGAGAGGATTTTTTATATTTTTATTATTGTGGATAGAAAAAATTTCCTCTAAGATATTCACCCAGCCATTAACTTTTTATTTAATTTAGGAGGTAATAAAATGATATAACCTAAATTAGTGTTGATAAATTCACAACAAGAAGATATTTTTAGTAATAAAATAAAAAATACTACTTAGTGTTTTTTGAATTTGTTGGGGGGATAAAATAAATTTAATATATAGAGGAGGGAACTAATAAAATAAATAAATTAAATTAAATTTTAATTAAAAATTCCAGGTGAAAATATAAATATTTTGATATAAAAAAATATCTCTCTGATTCCCCAAAATAGTTGGACTAAATTTTAACGATTTTACGAGTATTTATATTTTACTTAGTTTAAAAAACACAAAAATGAAATAATTAATGAGTGTTGGGAAATGGAATAAGGGGATAAGAAATTAATTTTAAAAATTAAAAGCTATAGAGAAAGGAAAAAAGTAGATTGAATGAGAGTGAGAAAAGAACGATATATATATATGGTAGGATTAGAGAGTATAAGTGGATGTTTCATCTCATTTTATAAGATATTTTTCCACTTAAGTATCCAATTTTGGTGGGATATTTAATGTAGCTGTAGATTTGGGGGAATTAAGAGTTAATCTTGGTACATGTGTCCCTTCATATTAATAAGTTTATCGATGTCTATTATATATGAATTTTATTATTGAAAAAAGATATTGGAATTTCCTAATATTTAAATTTAAACATTTGTAACAATAAATTAACCCTACCATCAATACTAAATAACACTTGGGAGAATTCAAATTAAAACAATTGAAAAGGATTAAATTATTTACTTTATGAAATACATTTAAAATATTATGTGTTTCATAGAGTACCTTAGACATTTCCATGAAGAGTTCTAGATTATCATAGGCTTAAATCTAAAACACCAATAACTCATTCGAATAAAGTATCCAGTCCTTGAAAATTAGTTTTTTAAGGAATTTGACGTTTTTACAATCTATAATCATTTATGTTTAATATAGACTATTTAATTAAATTAATTACAAAAAGCTAGAATAAATGAATACATCTAATAATTTTTTTTGTAGATAATATTATATAACTTGTTTTTTTTACTAATTTTTCTAGATAATTATTTCATAGATGATTAATAATTAATTCAAGTATTATTTAAATAACATTATTAAAATTTAGAAAAATACAATATTTTTTGGGTATATAATATAAATATTTTGTAGAGGGAACCATTTTTGTGATGGAGAATATAAGGGTTTATCAAATTCCTCAGCCACTTAGCAAGGTAGGTTGGATTCTAAACATAAAGATGACCTATGTTTTTAAATTCTCAATCACAGTATTTGAATCATATTTCCTATTATTCGTGGCCCATACCTATAAATGTTTTTCCTATAACCATGATAATATTTAAGAATCTATTTGAAGAAGATGAAGTGAAGCACCCTAATATTTTTATATGTATTTCCTTTGAAAACAAATTGTTCTTTCGAGGTATTTTATTTAATGCATCCCAATGTTTAATGAAACTTATGATATAGTATAGAATTATAACCTAGTATATGGATAGGTGGGATTGAGTAGGATTGATTACATTATGAGAAAACTTATAATGATAAATGTTTATTAATAATCATACAAATTTAATAAAATCATTAGATGATTAAGAGACATATTTTAAACAAAAAAACATTTTTATACATGTTATTTGTCTATAATTAAAAATTGTATATTGAAAAATATTAAAATATTAATTAAATGAAATATATGGATCATTTATATGAAAAATTGAAAATATTCCAAACATTTTTTATTTAATTATTATTAATTTTTATAAAATTATTTAAAGGAAAAATTTTAATTGTTTGGAAAATTGTTTTTATTTACATAATGTATTTTAACATAATAAATTCAAAAAATAATTAATGATAAGTGGTTTTAATGAATTTTATATAATATATATTCAATAAAATATCTTAATATTCATTTTATAGATTATAAAATGAATTTAATTACAAAAAATTCAGTTCAATGCTTAAATTTGATTTTCTAATTGAAATGGATTTTCATTCCTTTTTTCATGATTATTTAAAAGGAAATTTCATACAATTATATAAAATAAATTTTAAATAATGTGTAATATATTTGAAATAAAATTATCAAAATTTTATAATGAATAAACTTTCAATTTTTGTTATAATGAATAGTAAAAATAGATGAAATAATTTACCAAAGTTATGGTAAAAGTGTATTTACTAGGTATGATAAAATAAGAAATAAATGGGAAAATTCCACATAAATATGTCAAATTATTATTATTTTATTATATTTAGATCTTATGTTGTCTTAACTATTATTCATTGGACATTGTTTTACATTTTTACAATATAAATTCATTATATTATTTAAATCATGTTTGTAATTCCATGTAGTCCTCCCCCACACTTATAAAAGGGAACGTTTGCACCCCCTTTTTTCGAATTATGAGCATTATATATCATAAAATCATGATTTAAAATCGTCCATGATTATTTCCGAAATATTCAGCAGCCTTTTTCTACTCTTAATTCAAATCCTTCAAGTATTAATGCTTAAGACAAAGGGGGTCTATCAAGTAAAATGTATAAATATTAATGGAGCTCTTTCAATTTTATTTCATCATCCATAACCTATAAAACTATTTTATCCAATTTGATATGGTATTTAAAATATCACCTATATACTAGGATTTTATTATGATGATGAATCAAATATTTTCTATTTACCATCTATCAAATGGAAATGAAAGTATCGCTTGTGAGAATGTGCAGACTACCACTTCCAAGTAATTATGTGATTTACTTTCCATCACCGAGTCATATGGATGGTTATAATGATTAAAATATTAAATATATATATATATATATGATATTTTTATATAAAAATTATCTTGGAATGATAAATTATCATCTAATTTATTTTCATCTTTCACAATATAATATAGATATATCGTTCTTGTGTGAGTAAATGCTACTATGTCCACGACTGATATATTTCATTTTCAAAATCCTCATTTATTGGATGGTTAAATAATTTTTTATAATGAATATAAAATAAAATTATGATGTTAGTATAATAATTTATCAATTATATTATTTTTATTATGTAATTTAATGTTATTACACATTCTGTCTTGTTAACATGCACTTGTTTACGTCAATTTTACTAACTATATTACTGATACTTTAATAATTATGAAATAAATGATTAATGAATGTTGAATAATAATTATATTATGTAATAATATTATATAAATATAATTATTTATTTTTTTTAGAAAATAGAAACATGATGAATGTAAATGTACCAGAACTACCAAAACATGTATAAAACAAGAAATAATCATCACCAGGAAATGTAATTTTCCTAAAAACTATTAATATATAGTTAATAATATTATATAAGTAAATCATGTAATATTTTATAAGTATGATAATTGATATGATATTTAGGTATAATAATATTAATTTTTTTAAATGATGTTAGTGGACTTACTATGAATGTCAGACTTGAGGTAAGGGTTTCATGTTGAAATATTATTTTTATCATGACTATTTATGATTAAACATACGATGAAAAAATTATATTATCTATATAAAAATACTTAAAAAAAATTATTTCTAATATAGAAATATAAATAGATTGAATTATATCTTTATTATTTTAAATTCTATATGAAATAAAAATTCTAAAAGAATGTTTTAAATGTTGACTTTATTTTTCACTCTAGTATAAATTATTTTCTCTTCTATATACATTTTTTATAAAACAATTTAAAGAATCTTTTCAGTATTCCAAAATAAAAGTGGAAACTAATTTTCAATCATTATTTAATTTTTATAAAAAATATCATCATGGAATGTTATGTTTGTTTTTCCAATAACAAAACATTTTAATTTTTATAGAATGTTTCAACGGAATCTTAGTTTTAACACACACTACATGAAAACATTTCCCACAACCACGATAAAGTAATAATTTGAGTCATACCTTAAATGATTCCATGGGTTTCTTAAAACAAATTCCTTTTTTTAGAATTTTTAGATTCTAAATATTTGATTTAAAAAAAACATATATTTTCGAAAGGAAATATTACTGTTATGTTTTGAAGAAAATATTATTATATGATGAAATAATATTATGTTACTTATGTGTCACCGGGGTTATTATAGAATGAAAAAATCCGCATTCATTATTAGGATAAGTTGTGATTGTCATGATAAAATATTGATGAAATTAGATATTTTTTCCACGAGTTAAGCTCTAAGTAAATGATAACTCTTTTTAATGATCCTATATAATCCAAATTAATTGGTTATAATTATTTAATGGGTGGTTCCATTATATACCTAAAATTAATTGGGTAATGATTAATGTTTTATTATTTATAATGGTACATGAAAGGCTATATAAAGGCTAATAGTGGGATCATGTGTAGTTGTCACAAGACCTATAGGGGTATATAAGAGTTTATACAAACCCCAAAGTAGGTAAAAATGTATTTATCTGAATCCTATAAATAGATGAACGTATTAGTTGGTATCCTTGAAAAACGATTTCTATTATTATTATTATACCCTATAGTATTCCAACCTTTTATGACATGATCTTATGCGAATTTTATTCTCATAAGGATTACGCACTTGGTCTCTATTATGATTCATGTTTTGTGAACTAATAAAAATTATTCTTGGGCTCATGATTATGATCTAATAATTTATAGGAATCATTTTAGAAAGTTATTCTCATGTTACCATACATGTATTTTCATGTTATGCATAAATATTTTAATTGATTGATATCTCCCTTCTGATTCCTTAATAATATTCTTAGCTCACCCATTATTATATATAAATTTCTTTGGGATATGAGAAATGTTTTATGTGTTATGTGTCTATGAAAGGTTCTTATTATGGATAAATTAATGAGTGGTGATGTAAAACTATTATGTACCAGCAATTTATGCATCTATGTTTACCAAGAAACTAATCCTCTATGGTTCTACCATGTAATGTTCTTATATATAATGAATATTCCTAAATTAAGATGTAATAATTATGTATGTAATTTTGGGGTCACTATATATGGTATTATATAATGGATTAGTATATTTTGAAACTATGATGAGAATATTTAGTGAGAACACATAGTATAATTATAATCATAGAAGAAAATTGATGATAAGATAAATAATGGATTGTGCATTTTCTTTAAAATACATTATGTATTAGATATCTCAACGTTGATTTATCTATAACACATATTCAAATAATTATAAAAAATATAAAAGTGCTTAATTGGGAACATACGTGATGTTCATCAAAACTAGATGTGTGGTCGTACAATTTCACATCTAGCTAGAAAATCCTTGAATATATGCATGGGATAATTCAAATTTTTATTAATATTTATTTTGGATGATTTGAATATATTATGATCATTGATTAACTAGGTTAAACCTTAGATACCATAAACGGTAAATAAGGTAACATGATGTTGACATCTTGTATATGATTTTATTAATTATATGGTTTCTAACTATGGTTATTGTTTCTAAAACTACGATTTTTTTATAGGAAACGGTTAAAATAGAAGGAACCTTATCATCAATGACCATGATGTAATGTGTAACAACTTTCCTCCTAATAAACCTATTATTATGGGATCTAAATTTGAAAATATCATTAATATAATTATATAACTTTCTCAAAACATGAATCTTGTTGAGCATATAGATGAGAAAAGAATGTAACAAAATTTTCCCGAGTTCAACATGATGAAACATATATCATTTTTTATTGTATACATTGATCAAACAATTTAAAAGTAATTGATTTGCCCCACTAAAATTATATTTTCTAATATCTAGTGTTCAGAACATGAACGTGTTATTTTGGTTGATTTCCATTTGAATGTTGAACCAAATCAATAGTGGACTCTAATCAAGAACATAAGGGAAAACGAATAAATTAAATCTATATATTTGATGAGTTTATAAGGGTTTTTAAAGATTCGATTTCATCATATTCATTGTATAGAAATAGCAAGGTAATTCCTTGATTAAAATAATAAGGATCATGAATTTATTAGTACTCACGAGGAAAAATTTACAAGACCATAATAATAGGATTTTGGAATTATTATAAAACCAAAAATAAAAAATTATCTATTATTAAGTGGAATAAAACCATGTTTTTGATAGGTGTCATCCATAAGAGACGTTAGTATTAATGAAAAATCAATCGATATTCTATTAAGGTAGAAATGAAAATCTAATTCATCCATCATTTTCATGGTTATGATAATAAATGAACGATTTAATTAAATGGAAATTATAATAATAGAAACTGTGGGGTGAATAATATGATTCTTATTTTATGAAATAAGCATCGAAAAAATAATGGAGGATATCTTCCTAAGGGTAATAGTATATGAATTATGTATAAAAATAATATTTCATGAAGATAAAATACTAAAATTATAGGAAAAAGATAGATAATTATGATAACATCATGAATGATCCACATAATACACCACCCAGAATCTTGTGTTTCAATGTCAATAACTATTTGAAATTATAACAAAATTTTCTCAAATTTGAGGTTGAATGATATTTATTAGTGTTTGTAAACTCTAAAAACCATATATGATGGGAAGTGTCATTATAACTCAATTTTTACTTTGTGGTATGGCAATATAGTGTAGAAAGGTACACATATCATCCACTATAGAACTAATAATTTATTATTTGATTATAGATCTATAAATTATTTTATATCTATATAGTTTGCAATGGGTATCATATTCCTACATCAATAATTAGATGTTTAATTGAAAAATAAAACTTTTAATAGTATTAGGGCTACATATAATATCTATAATTTTTATACATTTAATAAAATTGTATAATTTATTTATAAAAATATTATGATTCTCTCTTTTTAAAATTTTTTATTATTTTGGTCAAGGATTTTGTATATTTAAAAAGATGCAAGGTAAATTGTTGAGGAAGGGATTATACATTTGATATTCTGATCCATCATATTATCATCCATCGAATTGAGAATAAATATGAAGTTTCAATGGAAATTAAATCTATCATATTTATCATAATTCTTATTCAAATTCATTATTTATCTTAGATGGTTAAGGAGAATCATAACATCAATGATATTCCTATTATAATGTAGTTTTTTGGTGTCTTTACAAATCATTTTTGTAGTCTCCATTTGAATTGTGATGCTCAGTTTTCAATAGAACTCATACCTAATGTTGTAACTATTTCATATACTCCATATAGAATGGTATCAATTGAGTTATATTAATTGAATAATCAACTCATAGAGATTCATGATAAGGGATTCATTTAGGAATGTTTTTCACAATATGGTGAACATGTTGTTTTTGTTATGAATATAAATAAACCGTTGTGAGTCTATATTAATTATAGGGAACTTATCGAGATACTGATGAAAATATGTTTCCTATGACCCGTATTAATTATTTTTTTGATCAATTATGAGAAGATTAATAGTTTTACATGATTGATATTCTTTTTTAATACTTTTAATTTTTGATAGAATGTTGTGAAATACCTATGATAGCCTTCCATATGAGATATATACATAGTGAATTTATAGTGATTACATTTGGTCTGACTAATTCAACAATTATCTTCTTGGATATAATGAATAATGTTTATATATAACCTTGATAATTTTTTTAGTAACTATAGATGATATTTACATATATAAAAGGAGAAATTAAGAGAATATTGATCACTAGATGATGGTACTGAAGTCCCATAAGAAGGGGAATCAATATGAAAATTATAAAAAATTCAATTTTCTTCCAAGAAGGTTTTGTTTTTCTGTCATATAATCTCATGTGAGGGAATATTAGTGGACTCATTAAATATCTTGGTTATTTAATATTGGAACATACCCAACACTATAAAAGAGAAATATAGATTTCATAGATTAGATGGACATTATTAATGTCTCTGAATAATTTATCCTGAATATGTAATCCTCTCACAAATTTAACTTAGAAGGATGTCATGTTATTTTCACTGATATAAGTGAAGAAGATTTTAAGGAACTAAAAGGAATGTTGTTCAGTGAACATATGATCACATTAACCTATAGAGAATATGTGTTTCTGATTTATAGGGATGCATAAAAATAATAGGTTGGCATGTGTTCTTATAAAGAATTATATGGTGATAGAAAATTCCTCTTTTTAATTAATTGTTTAGTAGAAGAATTACTTATCCCATGACATTGAGTTAGAAATTATAATAATTTTAAAAAAGAAATGGTTGTATTAACTTTATTGATATACGTGGGACCTAAATGTTGATCATAATATTTTAATATATATATACCCATAAATATTTGAATATGTTATAGAGAAGAAGTTTGGAGTTTATTTAAGATTACGACTACTCAATACATTTCCACCACGGGAAATTGAATAGGTTGAACGATTCATTGATATGAAAAGATTGAGATATATTATCAATGATGAGGATCAGAAAATTTCCAATATATTTGTATTTTCAAGGTATTTTCTATGAAATCATGAATGAAATGGATAAATCATATCATTATAAAATTATTTCTCAAACATCTATCTATGTGAATATTAAATATGTGAAGAAGGAATATATGGAGCTTCAAAAGATGATGGAAAATGTTACAACCATCAACCAATAATGTGATGGAATGATATTGTTCCATAACCATGTATAAAAATTATCAATACCAAAGATGAAGAAGGAGCCATTTGACGATGCTTATAAATCATCATTCTCTATTAATCCTAAAATTATAATAATGTAAGAGGATCTAAAATAGTATTTATTGAATAAAAAATGAAGAGAGATATTACAGAGTATGTATCTTTATGATTGTTATGTCCTTAATTCTTGGATAATAAATACATTTCTAAGCCGTTGTTACGTCAATTGCCCATACCATAATGAAATTTGAATACCAAACCCTAGATTTCATCATTGGGCTCTAAAAATTATTTAATAGACAAAATTATATTTGGAATGCCGTATATCACAATATAAAATAAAAAAATTCATTTCTACAAGATAATATTTCTCTTAACCAGCTTTCCTAACTACAATATAATGAAGTGTTATGTTTTCATTTTGTACAATTTTATATTATATCTGATTGACATCCAAAGATTATCTTAATGTTCATGAGATATTATTTATAAGATCTAGATACATAGTAGGGTTTCAAGATGACTTGTTATCCTCATATGTATTTTTAGTCTAAGAGAACCATCAAAACCTTAGATGATATTCTAAGATTATATTATCTAGAATTCAATGGTTATTGGGATCAATAACTTCCTATAGTATAATTTTATAACTATAAAATATTTCACTCATGTATCATGATGAATCCTTATGAAAACATCCATGTAAGGAAGTGTATAACTCGAATGGGTTGGAATGAAGTTTGAGAAAGAAATCCAATGGGACCAAATATAGAAAATAAAATGGAAGGTAATCTTAGATCTATTCATTAGTATATCAAGGAAGCTCAGTGTCAACATTAGATTTATGATAATAGTCATGAATGATATCTAGAATTATAATTTGTTGAGAATGTATTATTGAAAATTTATCCATATATTTATGTTATGAGACTCATAAAAATGGGAATTTTGAGGGCTCAAAATATCAGCTTTTTTATATTCTTGTTCAGATAGAGATGGTTTCTTATAGTTTAGCACTTCAAAAAAATCTATCATAAGTTTAAAATGAGTTTGATATATTTATTTTGAGGAATTTAATACCTATTCCTTCAAATAAAATTAACTCTGTGCTTTTATCAATGGAGAATGATTATTCATATGAAGAACAATTGATAAAAATCTTTGATCATAAAGATTATGTACTATGAATAAAAGACCACTCATCTTGTAAATTTTTTTAGGATAAATCAAAATTTTGAGGATGCTATGTAAAAAAAATCGATGCGATAAAGTAGAGATATATGGATTTTTTCATTATAGTTAGTCAATCATGAGTGAGATATTTATTTTATGCTGGGTAAAATGTAACACCCTAGGATTTGTTATGTATTTTTTTATATAAAAATGATGTATTTGATAAAATTATTTACATGAAACCCCAATTCAGAATGAAATGATAATAGAATATTCCATTATAACATATCTATTGGATTATTGGGTATAAGTAAGATTTTACACAAGATAAAATATATCTATAATTTAAAAAATCTAGGTATAAGAACTCAATTTTAATAAAATCATTTAATGATTAAAAGAAAAAAAATTCAAAAATGAAATTTTTTTCTACATGATTTGTGTTACTATAGTAACAAATTATATTAAACTATATTTAAAAATAATTGTAATGAAATATATTTATAATTTATATGAATAAATTTATATCCATATATTAGTTAACTAATTTTTTAAAATTAAGTTAAAATAATTAAAAGTCCAAAAGATTTATTTTTAGAAAATTAATTTTATATATAAAAAGTGTTTCTATGTTCATAAATTAAATAAATAATTAATGATTAGTGATTTAAATAAAATAAATCTAATAAATATTACATAAATTATATTAATATTTATTTGATAGTTTTTACTAGGCATGTAATGAACATAAATATTGTTTTGTGATATAAATAACATTACTCAAAAAATAGGTTTTAAATGTATTACCCTCTATTATTTAAAAGATGATTATAACCACATATAGATATAGAATTCCAGAATATTAATTACGTATTTGAAATCATATTTTGCGAAATTTATATATTTTCTAAATAAATTTTTCTTAATAATGAGTAGAAAAATTAGTCAAAATTCATTACTAGGGTTACTATATAATTGGGTTTATAGAGGGGGTGTTAAATTAATAGATTTGTGTAATAATGATAGATAAAAATGTCAAATTATCATTGGAGGAATATATTTATAACCTATATTGTATTAAACTATAACTCTTTTATATTTGGTTCTAATTTAATAGGATGAATAATTTATACTATTTAATTATTTCTATTAATTTCATTTGTGTCATCAGTTTCACATATAAAAGGGAACCATATATCCCCCCTTATTTATTAATATTGCACCTTCTATATCAGTAAATAGTTACCCATAACATTCATTTATTCATCAAATTTATCTTATATCCCTTACTTCTTCTCCTAAGACTAATATTATAATGCATATGATCTATGAAAAAGGTGGTTTGTCAAATAATAGGTGTAATTCTTAACCAATATATTTAAATTTAATTTCTTCATCCATATCCTATAAACCTATTGTACCAAAGATAAAATTATTAATAAGGTATCCTAAATATACTAATATTTTATTATGATAATGTGACAACCATTTTCCACCTCCTTTGCATCAATTGAGAAATGATTGTATCACTCATGTAAACGTGAAGTCTGGCCCCTCCATTTAGTGATGTAATTCATTTTACATAACATCATCACATGGATGGTTGTAATGATGGAAATAATAAATATATATGATATATATGATGTAATTGTTTTTATTTAATGATATAATATTGTTTATTTTGTTTATTTTTTATCAACATAAAATTGATGTATCATCAATGTGTATATACAGACTATCATTTCCACGAGCAACATAATTTATTTCTAATATAATTATATTTGAGAAGGTCAATTAATTTTATATAATATATATATATATATATATATATTTAATTGTTATGAAATTAATACTGTTTTTTATATTTTATATTACGATTATACACTATCATGTTCATACTAATTTATTTTGTATAACTCGATCTTATTTAGGTATGTTTTACCACCGACTTGATTGATGTTTTAATGTTTATAAAATTAGTGGTTAAATAATGGCTAATAATATTGGTATTTTGAAATAATATTATAAACATAAAATTATTACCATTATTGAGATAATGGAACCATGATCAATATGCAACTACAATAACTTCTAAATCCAAACATTGATAAAAAATAAAACATTTGTCACTTGAAATAGTGATTTTAATAAATAATTGTTAATAAGTGGGAAAAAATACCTTATAATTACATAGTATATTATACTATAATTATGTATTTGGATATGGATTTTTTTATAGTAAATTATAATTTATTATATAGGAGATAATATTTGTTACAATGATAGTAAGACCGCATATAATGGTTTAACATTATAAACTAATTTTTACAAGGATTGTCTATGCATAAATTTTCATTGATGAAGTTATATGATCTATCTCTAAAAGATAAATTTTTCTTTATAATCCTATGTTAATTTCAAGATATTACATGTCTTACTTTCATTTTTATTTCTCAATATTTTAAAATTTCTAGATGAATTTATTTTAAAATCAATTTTATTTAACACTTAGGTTTAAAATATAATCTCTTCCATATCCAGGTTTCAAAAAATAATTTCTATAATGTTATTAATATTACAACAACATTGGTTAATTTCACTTTTATCAATGTTTATCATTCTATAAATTTTTTAAAAATTAAATTTATTTTCATTTTCTAAATCATGTACTTTTTACATTTTGATGATGGTGTGAATGTAATTTTTATTTTAATATGTATTTCCTAACAAATTTATCCACCATCATGAACACTTAATGATGTTAATATTACCTTATAATGTTCCACAATAATTATCAAGGAAATTATTTTCATTAATATTTTGGATATTTTTATATTTTAATACGTGATTTCAAAAGGAAAATGACATTTTTCTCATGATATTTTCATGTAATATTTTAAAGTAATTCTTTTCAATATTCACGTCCTTTTGTGCTACATATGATTCAATGGGGATAGGATCCCACAATAAAATTATTATTTTTATTTCTATAAATGGATTATGATTTCGAATATGAAATATTGATGAATCATGTTTTCTTTCAAACAGAGTAAACAACGATTAAATGATAAATGTTATCATGATCGTATATCATATAAATGAATGGATTAAAATTATGTGACATATGGGTCATTATCAAACTCCAATTAATTATGTATGGATTAAATTTTTTTGATCAGAAAGGGTATATTTGAGGCTATAACATTCCCAAAAATGGTATAAGGGTTCTTAGATTATGCCTAACAAGGGAACATGAGAGGTAATAACAAACCCCAAGCATGTACTTGGGTGGTTAGGCATAGGATAACTTGTGGTTAATGTCTCTATGAGATGAATTATCATAATATTTCTATTATAATGAGTATTCCATGCTTTATTCCACTATTTAACGACATGATCTTCTGCTAATGATATTCTCTCATGGATTATATTCTTTGATTCATTTATGAATCATGTTTTGTTAAACGCAATGATTTATTCAATGAATCATGATTATGATATAAGAATCAATGTGTATTATTTTAAAATGTTAATATCATCTACTCATACCCATATTCTGATATTATGTTACAACATTATCATTGATTGATATCTCCCATATTAATCCTCAGAGAGTAGTTGAGATCACTCTTTATCATGTTTCTATTCCTAGAATTTAAAGATAGGTTTAAAGTATGTCATGTATAATAAGGGTAGTAGTTTTGAATAACATAGAAGGGGATGATGTATATTTTTTTATGTACCGGTTGTTAATGAATCATAGTATATAAAAAATAAACCTTCATGATTATTTAATAGATTATAATTATTTGTAATTAAAAATTTTCAAATAACATGTAACACACACACACACATATATATATAATGATTGGGTCTACTAAGAATGGTAAAACAAAATTGATACCGTAAACATCACATACATTTCCAAATATTATGGTAAATTGTGTAATCAAATTATTCAATATATAGTTAAAAATATTTAAAACATGGGTTGAGATTTATAGTTCACTAATGAGTCATTAAATAGGTATATCCAAAAGAAACCAACATCCACGGGAATTTTGAAGATTATTTGTGGTAAAATCTGTCCAACTTCATGTAATTAATCATAAAATATTATTATAATGTAATTCTTATATCCATTAATATAGTTCCTGATAACATTTTTAATATATTTTTCCAAAATCTATAATCTAATTAAATTATTTTTAAGATTCATTTTTTATTTTTTATTTTTTATTAATATGAATTAATATCCTGAAATTATTCACCACACAAGTAACTCATAGTGTGAGTGAAACATGTGAATACATATTGTGAGATATGAACATAAACAAATAGGGAGTTTGGTTAATATTTTGTTGAATTAGTGGAATTAAACAATTTAATCAAGTGATTTACAATAAAATTTTCATTTCCCAGACTATCCCTAATATTAGGGTAAATTTAAGATGAAATTAGGATCTACCTTTTTATCAATTATTTGGATTCCCTTTTTATATTCATTAACATTTCAGAAGACTGGTAATTTATGATGAATAATTTACAGGCTATGAGATACGACATAATGTTTTTCTAAAGAAGATGGCCAACACAATGATTTTTTTTATATAATATATTCTAGAGAATTAGTTTCATAGAATTTTTATTATAAAATGTTGATTAAAAAATGGAATATTTTACATTATTTGACAATGTAAATCCCAAAAGAATCTAATATATTAAATATTCAATATTTGAAAAAAGGAACACTTTTGGGATTAGATGATCAGGGTGAAACCCTCTAGGTCATAGGTATTTTATAGTATAAGAAGGGATTATCATTTCGGTTTTCATAGAGGTTTTCAAGAGATAGGGGTTGAAAAATTTCTTTTTACTAACCATGCAGAAATTGTTCCATATGTTAGTTTGAGACTCTAGAGGCAGTTTTGAAGGTTCGAGCATGGTTTTTCAAACTGTGCATCTTACGAATAAAATCATTCATATTTATGCAATATTTTCCAGGGGAAAAGCATGATTTATAATGTTTTACCCATATCATGAGGCTCATATTAGGTAACATTGAACATTATTTTTCAATGTGGCAGAGGCCACACATAGTATGGACATGATTTGTTTAACCGAATGACATAACCATATAACCTAGTCAAAATAGCTAAAACCATATAATTTTATGATTTTACCTTGAGGTTTATTACATATAATCACAAAATAATCCCCATTAGCCTTGATCTAGACCTTATGTCATGACCCGTCCCCTAGGACTCGTGCCGTGACTACCCCAAGCCTACCTTCCATAGGCTAGGGGCTGACGACTACCACCGAAGAAATTCCCCCTAAAATTAGTAAGGCATTTATTTTATAACCTGTAAGCACACACATCCAAGAAAACAACATGATACAAACTTGACCGTACTATATAGTAAACAAAGTGAGTACATTATGTAAAAGGGCCAGAATACAATCCCATCTGAAAAGTACAAGAAACTGATATTACATGTAAACTGATAGGTGAAAAGCAGCTCCTGGATCATCCACCACGAATCCTACTGGAAGAGTAGGTACATATCACAAATGGCCGTCTCTGCGGTTCTCCTCATATAACGTCCACCTCCGAGCCACCTCCAGTCTTGTACTCTCCTCCTTAGTCAGAGATGTACATCATTTTCTGTAAACACAATGAGGTGCGGGCATAGCCTGTGCATGGGTGAGTATAATGATACACAGTAGGGTCCCAGAGACCCTCAAGGTCTCACAAAATCCACAAATGATAAACCGCATAGCATGTAAACAACTGTCAACCCTACTTAGGTATATGCCCATACATATACCTAAGTTATCAAGTATACCCATCTCAATCATGAGGAAACCCAAAGTCCAACTGAAAAGACCAAAGCCCAACTGTTCCACAAAGGAAGGATTACCATAAGGGAAAGTACCACCCAGGTACGCCACATAGAAAAATAAAACCAAGGTATTTCCACGAAGGAAAAGTACCACATAGGTACTGACTCAGTTCACACCAGGTATAACCTAGATATAGTATTAAAGATGATTAGATATAAATACTGAATCATTTTACTTTGTTAAGAGGCTCAGCTGCTGACCCATACATGATCACTCAGTGCTGACCCATACAGGATCGCTAGGTACTGACCCACACAGGATTGCTCGGTGTTGTCCCACCCCGGATCGCTAGTTTCTAACCCACATAGGATTTCTTGGTGCTGACCAACATAGGATTGCTAGGTGTTGACCCACACAGGATCGCTCATCATTCTTCACATCACAGCCAGCTACTAGGTTCCCATAGTATTCTCTGTTTTCTCCCGGAGGGTCTGCTCCAAAATCCACTTGTAAATACTCCAACTGTGATGAAGTCCCATGAAGAATTATCCCAAAGGACTGCCATGTCATAGGGGTCTCAACACAACAAACAGTGCATCAATCAGATGCCCTATCTATGAGTTATTAGCCTTTTAGTCTCAGGGCCCTGTGGGATTCATATTTTATCTAACCTAATTATACACCATATTTTCCCTATCTCTAGTGGGGTATACCATGGGGACCGTCTCACTCCAAGGTTTCCAATGCTGCTGACGGTTTGTGAAACTCACGTCCAGTACCAATGTTATGGCCAAATGAGCGTATAGGGTCGAAATTGGCCCGGGTCTAGTCCAACCCGATCGAACAAACCCATCCCGACCAGACATGGGTCGACCCAACCCAAATATCGAGGTTCAGCACAACCCGTTAGGCAGACCAGACCAATGGGTACGGCCCAACCCGTTAGGTCTAGCCCGGCCCACGATAGGAGGCCCGGTCCGCAGGGCGGTCCATCATGCCTCGAGGGGTCGTGGAGGGCTGCGGAGGCCGCGGAACGGCTTAGCTGCGGGGAAGCTTGGTGACAGACGACATGAGGCCATGTGGAGGCTCTGTGATAGGGAAGATCCACTGCAGACGACACTCAGCCATGGGACAGCTCGACCACTGGTCGGCTCGGCCGCATGGCGCAGTGGCCGTGGGAATGCACAGCTTTGGGACGACTTAGGCACAGACATCGCGAGGCCGCAGGGTTGTTTGGTCACGGGGCGCGGAGGCTGCGGGGTGGCTCAGCCACATGGCGGCTCGGCTGCGGACAATACAACGCCTTGGGGCGGAGGTGATGCAGGGTGGTGGTGGCTGAGGGCAGCTGCGTCTGCAGGGTGGTAGTGCCGTGGGGCGGCAGAGGCCTCGTGCGGCAGTGTTCGCGGGGTGGCGGTGCCGCGAGGTTGTAGGGGCTGTGGGAGGTAGTGTCCGCATGGAAGCACCATTACACCGTTTCTTGCATCACCACCAGTGGTGGTGCCGACTGCCGTTCTCAGCACCAACGTGGTTGGTCGCCGTCCTCCTCCATCGCGAATTACACAAAAATTCATCACAATAATTGCGGAGAGGATGACCCATGTTTGTTTTGCCCGCACTCTCTCTGTATTAGAGAGGTAGAAAGTAGCTATAAACTCTCTTTGAATTATGAAGAGTTTTCAAGAACGAAAATGGGAAGAATTTTAACAACCACCCTACAACCTTCCACAATAATTTATTCCAATCCCGCACAAGAAAACATCCACGAATCAACTTGATAGATAGTTGATCTGTGTTCTTTGTTCTAAAAGGGAGGAACATGGGAATATAATCATACTCAATTTAAACCTCTATATCGTTCATTTGTTGTTGTAGATGAGGTGGAAAGAACTGTCTTTGATTGAAGATGTCCCACATTGGAGGATGTCCTGGGGAAGAAGTCGAAGTCGTGTGTCGGCGTTCTTTGTTGGAGGAATGTTCTTCAAAGAAGATGTGTAATCCTCCGAAAATTTCTCCTCTCCAAATACCACCAAATTTCAATGTAGCCAACTTCTGATATGTGTCCCTAATTTAATTGTTGACATACTTTATGTTGGCTCCACTTAATTAATTGATGAGGTTGGAAGAAAAGTAATTAAAGGGGGTGGAACCATTAAAGTGGGGGAAGTTTAAAAGACTTCACCCCACTTAAGAGGGAGTTAAAGGGGGTTTAGCCGCAGGTGGTCCCCACCACCATAAAATATCAAGGGAGGTTTAGGATCAGTGGTCCCCACATCTATAACCTCTCATGTGAGGTTTTAATTCAGTGGCTTCTACTTGTGAAACATCCACATCAAAGATTCAAAAGAAAATAAAAATAAAATGTTACACCATTTTATTGTATTTAATTATTTCATGAATAAGTAAAAAAACAACTTCCACCCTCATCCTACTGCAATCAAGGTGAAGGTATCCTTATGAGAATACTGGAACTATGAGTCCAATGGTGCCCTCAGATTTTAATTCTGAGCACCAGTTCAAAAGTTATAAAAACCCGCTCACACGTTTAATGAACATACCCAAAAAAAGTTCTGAAATTCCTTTTGGGCACACCTGGCCTCGTAATCATGTGCCATAAATTTTTTTAGACTCTTAAAATTCACATATATTTAAACAAAATTACATGGAAATTCTAGGTCTTTATATTTCCCCACCTCATGGCTTTACGTCCCCATAAATCAAAACTCAAAATAAAGAAACATGTTGGGCTGCTGTACATGAATCTGAGTCTCCTGCTCCCTTGTGCTTTCATTGAGGTTCATGTGCTATAAAAAAATGTACACCAGAGGTATCAAACTCCCAATAAGGACCTACTCTGTTTGATTTTTAATCTCAACTGGAAACTCTGTAAAAGTCACCCCATCGTCGACGTCCATCTCTCTGTGGTCGATGAAGTGAGAAGGGTCATGCACGTGTCTTCTCAGTTGGGATACATGGAAGACATCATGATCCCGGTGCAACTGTGGTGGAAGATCCAAGCAGCATGCCACCTCAACAACTCTTCTGAGGACTTGAAAAGGTTCGATAAACCTCGGAGACTACCTATAGCCATGGCCAAATCTCTGTAAACCTCGTCAAGGTCAGACCCGTAGAAATACGTTGTCACATTCCTCGAACTCGAGAGGTCTCCATATCTTGTCCGAATATGACTTTTTCCTGCTCTGTGTAGACTTCATCTACTCTTGGATGATCTGATCCTTCTCTATGGTAGCCCATACCATCTCTGGTCCCACAAGTGCTGAATCCCTTGGGATAGTCCAACACAAAGGTGATCTTCAAGGTTGCTCATACAATGCATCAAAAGGTGTCATTCCAATAGTGGAGTGATAGATTTTGTTGTATGAAAACTCCACCAATGAAAAGTGATCCTCCCAACTATGACTGAAGTCGAGGATGCATGAACATAGCATGGACTCGAAGGTCTGAATGGTCTGTTCATTCTGACCATCTGTCGGAGGATGGAAAGCGGTGCTCAAATGAAGATGTGTCCCAAAATCCTCCTACAACCCCTTCCATATCCGGGATGTAAAATGTGTATCACAATCAGAGACAATAGTCGAGGGTAATCCATGTATCCACACAATCTCATGCACATAGAGGCATCCCAAGATCTCCACTAAACCTGCTATCTGATCGGTAGGAAGTGGGACGACTTAGTGAGTCATTCAAAAATCTCCCAAATTGAGTCATGACCCCAGGATGTATGTGGAATTCCTATCATTAAGTCCATGCATATCCCATTCCACTTACACTATGGGCCCTCCAAAGCCTGAACCAAGCCTAATGGTACCTGATGCTCCGCCTATACTTGCTAGAAAGTGAGGCACTGATAGACAAACTATGCTACTGCTTTCTTCATTCCGGACCACCAGTATTGTCGTCAGAGATCCTGGTACATCTTCACCACTCTTGGATGTACCGCTAGAGGGGATGTGTTGAACTCCGTCAGCACTTCCTCCTGAAGTGACACGAGTACCATAGTACATCCTCTAAAAAGGATGATGTGCTCCCCACCTTTAGAAAATCCATCAAGTGCCTTCCCTGTCGATATATGAGCATGTTGAGCCTCATAGTCAGCGTCCCCATGCTGTGCCTCCTTGACTCACTAAAGAATTGGGGCAGTGATTGTAAGGGACTGAAAGAATACTGCTCTATCTCAATCCACAAAGAATATCTAAAATGTGGCCAGCAGCTCTTTCACCTCACCTTGCAACTGTATACCATATATTCGGCTTAGTGCATCTACTACAACGGTCCCCTTCCTAAGAGTATAGACTATCTCGAAGTCATAATCCTAGAGGAACTCAATCCAACATCGATGTCTCGGGTTTAGGTTTTCTTGAGAAAAGATATACCTGAGACTCTTGTGATCAGAGTACACTATAAAGCGTTTTCCCATTAGATTGTGTTGCAACATCTTCAAGGTGAAGACCCCTACTGATTACTCCATGTCATGGGTAGCATAGTTATGCTCATTCTGTCTCAACTGTCGAGAACCATATGCAATCACTACTCGCTCCTGTATCAGGACACTTCTGAGCCTGGTCCCTTATTCTTCAAAGTAGATTACATGCCCTACTCCCTCCTATGGAAGCCTCAAGATTGGGGAACTATTCAGCCTCTGCCTCACTGCCATAAAACTCCGTTGGCATCCCTTCGCCCACATGAAGTGTTTCCCCTTCTTCGTCAATGCTGAAAGTGTTGCTGTAACTCCGGAGAAATCTGGCACAAATCTCCGGTACAATCTGACCAAACCCAAGAAACTTCATACCTCTGTCACACTCTTGTGTGGCCCCCAAGATAGTACTACCTCAATCTTTGATGGATCCAATGCAACTCTAGCCTCCAAGATGACATTTCCTAGAAAGTGAACCTCTCGCATCCAAAAATGGCACATGAAGAGTTTACCAGAAAACTAGTGCTCTCGAAGTGTGTCCAGTACTACCCGAAAAGGATAAGCATGACCCTCCACAGTAGTCAAGTAGATCAGAATTTCATAAATGAAGACAACTAAAAAATGACCAAGGAATGGTTGAAAGACCCTATACATGAGTCCCATGAACACTGCTGGGGCATTGGTTACACCGAATGGAATATCTAAGAACTCATAGTGGCCCTAATGACATCTGAAATCCGTCTTCTATACATCCTCATCTTATACTCTGAGCTGGTGGTAGCCTGATATGAGGTATATCATCGAGATCAACCATGCTCATTTTAACTGATGAAAGAGGTCATCTATCATTGGGAGTGGGTACTTGTTCTTCATAGTCACCTGGTTCAGGCGCCAATAGTAAACAAAAAGCCTCAAGCTTCCATTTGCGTTCTTGGAGAACAAAATTAGGGATGACCAAGGAGAAACACTGGTCCTGATGAATCCATTCCCCAGAAAGTCAGCTAGCTTTACCCGCAGCTCACGAAGCTCCACGGGAGCAATCTGATACGCTGGTGTAGATATCTGTGTCATCACGGGGTATAAGTCAATGTAAAAGTTCATCTCCATGCAAAGAGGTAGACCCAAAACATCATCAGGGAAGACATCCGCATACAGGTCCACCACTATTGGATAACTCAGAATCTCCACATCAACTGCCCTAAGGGTAATTCTAGCCAACTGATGAGTGATCAGCTGTACCCTCCTCTGAGTAAGTGCGTCATGTGATGAAAAGGCTCCCTTCTCACTGGTGAAGGTAAACCTGGTCCCATCCGTGCAGACACACCACACTATGCGCCTAATACAGTCTATCTGAGCATGGAATATAGACAACCAGTCCATACCCAAGATGACGATGTAAGGCCTTGACGCTGCTATTAAGAGATCCCAGAAAAATATCTCGCCTCCCAGAGTAAGATCACACTGCTGGCACCATTTCGTAATTGATGAATCTGCTCCCGTAGGAGTGTCTAGCCATAAGGATCGAACCAACGACTCCATCGGAATCTCCGTGCTCCGAATGAGGGCCATGGAAATAAAATAATTTCTGGAACCTGTGTATAATGTACTAAAACTAAGGTGGTGTAGACATAGATCGTACCTCATATCATCTCCGAAGCACCATGATCACAGGCCTGAGCTGGTTGGAGCTGAGCTCACCCCTATCCTCCTATTCTCGGTGGTCGGGGTGGACTACCTCGTAGGTCTAGTCCTCTTGGAAATCTATGACATATTTATGATTCCAGTTACAGAAGACTCTGCTACGTGATGACTGGTGGTGGGTCTTGCTATTGGTGACTGCTCATCAAAGAAACTCTCCACTACGAGGGATCACTCTAACACCCCCGCCTACATAGATATGCTGAGTGAAATCATCGAAGCCCTGTTCTCTTGCTTGATCCCCTGCTCAAAGGTCCGGGCCTTGAATAATGGGTCCTACACCATATATGTAGAGTAACATGAGAGGTTAGTAAACCATGCTGAGTACTGAGCCACAATCATGCTACACTACTGTAGATGAAGGAGCTCCTGTATGCATACTGCATGAAGAGTCGCTGGGACAAACTATGCTCAAAATAGGCTCTCGATGTCTACCCAGAGAAGTGTCACCCCGTCATGAACTTGGAGCATCAAGAGCCACCTTTTTCCTGCTACTTCATATAGAAGGATGGCAGAAAGGATCACCATGAGATCAGTAGGTGTCCCTACCAGTCAAAAAACTCTCACTACAGCCTTCAGGAAATCCTTAGCCGCCTCTGGGTCTGTCACTCCCCTGAACCTTGGTGGCGTCTCGAAATAGATCACGTGCAACGCATTCAAGTGGCGTGCACCCTCTGCTACTCTGGATGGTGGCATCGGTGGCCCAATGAGTTATGGAACCACTGGTTCCTCCACCGGTGCCTCTACTGGGAGAGGGCCCTAAAATGAGGGATCATCGCTCAGTGGGCAATCAGTGTGTACTACACTTGGAACCAAATTTGTCTATCTTTGTAGAGGTATCATGAAATGAAACAGGTTCCCCACAGTCAATAAATTATATCTGGTGGGATGACTCAAGAGATCACAAATAAAACACTTGAAAACACTCATACAATCAATGTTTTCGTGCACTGAGTAGGATATCAGATGTCAGGGTCCTGGTGTATGGATAAGTCATCCACCACACTAACACTAGATTGCCTAAACTAAAAACCACACTCAAAACACATAACAATATTTCTTCACATAGAAAAGATCAGAGTCCCAGTTCTTTGGTAGAACCGACTCCTCTGATACCAATTTGTCAAGACCCATCCCCTGGGGACCATTCCGTGACTACCCCAAGCCCGCCATCCAAAGGATAGGGGCTAGCGACTAGCACCGAAGGCGTTTCCCCTTAAACTGGGAAGGGATGGCCTTTATAACCTGTAAGCACACACAACCAAGCACACAACAAGATATGAACTTGAGAAAACTGTATAGTAAACAATGTGAGTATAGTAAGTAAAAGGGACTAGAATTTAAGCCTTACTGAAAAGTACATGATAATGAAAGTACAAGTAAACTGATAGCATAAAAGCAGCTCTTGGATCGTCCCCCACGAATCCAACCTGAAGGTAGGTACAGCTCACGAACAACCATCTATGCGGTTCGCCTCATCTAACGACAACCTCCAAGCCACCTCCAGTCTTGTACTCTCATCCTAGTTAAGTGTTGTCTGTCGTTTTCCCCAAACACAATGAGGTTCGAGCATAGCCCTTGCAGGGGTGAGTATAACGATACTCATTAGGGACCCCATGAACCTCAAGGTCTCAAAAAATTGACAAAGGATAAACCACACAACATGTAAAAAATTATAAACCCTACTTAGGTATATGCCCATAAATATACCTAAGTTATCACATGTACCCATCTCAATCATGAAGAAACCTAGAGTCCAACTCAAAATCCCAAATCTCAACTATTCCACAATGGAAGGATTACCACACGGGAAGGTACCACATAGGTACGCCACATAGAATAATACCACCATGGTATTTCCACAAAGGAAAAGTACCACATAGGTAATGACTCAGATCACACCAGGAATAACATAGATATGGTTGTAAAGATAATTAGATATAACTACTTAATCATCATACTCCATTAAGAGGATCTACTGCTGACTCACAAAGGATCGCTCAGTGCTGACCACATAGGATCTCTAGGTGATGACCCACATAGGATCACTCTTCATTCTTCACATTACATCCAGCAACTAGGTTCCTGCACTATGCTCGCTTGTCTCCGGGAGGATCCACTCCCCAAGAAACTGGTCGATACTCCAACCTCCACAAATTACCCCAAAGAAGTATCCCAATGGTCTACCACATCACATGGGTCTCAAAACAACAGATGGTGCATCAATCGGACGCCTGTTCTGTGACTTATTAGCTTTTGATTCCCAGGGGCCTGGTTGGATTCGTAATCAATCCATCCTAACCATACCCCATCATTATCCAAATATATATTGGGGTATACCAAGGGGACCATTTCACTCCAAGTTTTCTAGCGCCACTGGTAATTCATCAAACGGACGCCCAGTTCCAAAGTTATGGCCAAATGAGCGTATAGGGTCGAAATTGGCCCAGGTCTGGTCCGACCCGGTTGGACCAACCCTGCCTGGGTCAATCCGATTCAGGTTGACCCGACCCAAATCACTGGGTCCAGCCTAGACCATTAGGCATCCCAGCCTAATACATCCGGCCCGGCCCGTAAGGTCCGACCCGACCCTTGCTGGGCGTCCCGGACTGCTGGGTGGTACGCAGGCTGTGAGGAGCCGCGGAGAGCCGTAGAGGCCGCAGAACGGCACGACTATAGGTAGGCTTGGTCACAGATGGCTTAAGGCCGTAGGGAAACTCTGTAATGGGGCGGATCAGCTGCAGACATTGTGAGGATACAGGGCGGCTCAGTCACGGGGCGTGGAGGCCACGGGACGGTTCCGCCGCGGGGCGGCTCGGCCATGGGGTGCAGAGGCCACAGGGCGGCATGGCCGCAGACGATGCGAGGCCATGGGGCGGTTCCAGCCACTGTTCTTGTGCCCTAAATTGGTTGGTCTCCATCCTCCTCCTTCGCAATGAACACCACAAATCATCACAAGAATTACGGAGAGGATAGACTATGTTTGTTTGGCCCGCACTCTCTCTGTATTTGGGTGATAGCAAGCAGATATAAACTCTCTTTTAATTATGATGAGTTGTCAACAAAAAAAATAAATACTTTCAATCAACCACCCTAAAACCTTCCCCAATAATTTATTCCCAACCTGCAAAAGAAAACATCCGCTGATCAACTTGATAGAGAGTTGATCCACATTCTTTGTTCTAGAAGAGAATAACATGGGAATATAATCATACTCAATTTAATACCCTAACTAGTTTGTTTATTGATGTCGATGATGTAGAAATAACGGTCCTCGATTGATTTCATCCCACGTTAGAGGATGTATCGAGGAAGAATTCGATGTCATGCGTCGACATTCTTCGTTGGAGGAACATTCTTCGTGGAAGAAGTGTAATCCTCCCAGTATTTCTCCTCTCCCAATTCAACCAAATTTCAAAGTAGACAACTTATGATATGTTTCCCCAATTTAATTTTTGACATAATTTATGTTGGATTCACTTAATTAATTAATGAGGTTGGACTAAAATTAATTAAAGGGGGGTGGAACCATTAATGTGGGAGAAGTTAAAAAGGCATCCCCACACTTAAGAGGTAGTTCAAGGGGGTTTAGCCTCGGTTGGTCCCCACCACCACAACCTCTCATGGGTGGTTTTGGCTCGGTGGTCCCCAACTCTATAACCTCTCATGTGAGGTTTTAGTTCGATGGTCCCCACCTATGAAACATACACATGGGAGTTTCAAAAGAAAATAAAAATAAAATGTTACACCATTTTATTTTATTCTATTCTTTCATGAATAAGTGGAACACTAACTTCCACCCTCGACCTACTGTGTTCGAGGTGAAGGTATATATAAGTGAATACCAGTACTACGAGTTCAAAGGTTCCCTTAGATTTAAATTCTGAGCACTGGTTCAAAAGTTAGAAAAAGTCGCACGGACGTTTACAGAACGTACCCGAAAAAAAGTTCAGAAATTCATTACCGGCACACCAGGCCTCAGAATCACGCGCTATCAATTTTCACGGACTCATAAAATTCCCATATATTTCAAAGAAATTAATGTAAATTCCGGGTCTTTACACCATAAAAAATGGTCTAGAGTCTTATCCACTATAATTTTAATGGTTTTCCATAATTCTCAATAGATATCATCAAGGTATGATCTTGTTTCGATTTTGTTTTCTCACCTATTCAAAGATCCTAACATGATCTATTCAAATGTTACATTTTTTAGTCTTGGTCCTACTATTAATATTAAATTTAAGGGGTTTTATGTAGTATTTAAGATGATTCTTATAGATATGGTCTTGTGGGGACCAAAACTACTCATTTCCAATCTTCATTATTTATGTTGATTAGTTTTCCTCCATTAGTAATGTAGGTTCTTTAATAATACAGTTTAAACACATGAATTAATAGATTTTCTTGTAGAATCATTTTGTTTGTTTTTATAGAATGATTTATGTAAAATAAATGTGGAATTGATTAAAGTGATGCATTTTTTATAAGGGGGTTTGATTTTAAATAGATTTATGCACACATTGTGTATAATGACATTCCTTAAAGGTGGTTTGATTCTAAAATTGTGATTCAAGAATTGCAGCAGTAATGCCTCACTGTGAAAATTCTTTATAAAATTTTATCATGGGTTTCAAATGGTTTCAAATAGAACAACAGATTGGGAACCTTGGGTTCATCGAGAAATGCACATGTCAAAATTTTGGGTTCTACTACATGGGGTTCCATTTTTGGGATCAACAAACTATAGAATGACTCGATATCAGTTTTGTTTAGAATATTCCTATATTATTTTTATTTTATTTTATCTGAGTATGTATCTCCATAGCCTATATACCAATCTAATTCTTTTTTATTTATGATTTATTTTATTCATGATGGTTCATTCATGAGAAACCTCTCACTTGTTTGTCTTATAGTGTATCCATAGACGATTTTTCATATACATTTATTCAATCATACATTTACATACTATATCCCTAGAAAATTTGATTATAAAATGTTTTTTTTGAAAACTAAATGTTGTTTTAAAAAATATATCTTTTAGATATTATTTATAATTAGTGTTTTTATATCAATAGAAAATCTCTTCATGGTAATAAACATTATATATTTTTTGACTTCCTGCTATAAATTTTTCTCAAACAGTACTTTTTTATATTAGTAATTATAGATATGGTTTTGTAGGACATATATATAAGGATGTTTTCATGTATTTCCCTAGATTCTCATGGGTTTATTCACCATCTTAGAGACATGGATTGGTGGTGACAGATGCCCACATGGATACTAATTTCCATATTTCTAATTTTAATTATATTTATTAACCTTTTTCTTAATGATGTTTGTATCATGGATGGTTTACTTTATTCAAAACTTTTCTATTTTAGTTTATAACTTTATAGTTATTCATGAGAATTGTTTAGTTGTTTTGGTTGATCTTCACAATGTAGTGTACCTCCTCGATTGATGTTTCATATCCAACAAGGCTGGTTAACTAAAAAATGGTATCAAAGGGATTAACTATTCAAACAAGTTATGAAATATCAATGATTTGGTTAAGGTTCCTTTATATATAGGATTTAGGACCATCAAAATCATGAGATTAAGTGTAGGAGGTTGGATAACCAACATACTTTTGTGTATAAACCCATGTTACCATGGGTGGTTAGTGATTTTCTCTAAACATGTACCTTGGTGTTTGAGGTTATTTCAATAAACTAAAATTAGATATTATTTTAATGATCATATTCACAATTAAAAGTTCATCTACCATACATAAAATCTATTATTTATTTAAATAATTATTGTTTAAAGGTAGTGAAATCGATTCTTGAAGTTAAACATTAATTTTTGAAATTATTTATGTTGTTTTAATTTTGACTATTATATTCATTAGAAAATTCTTCCCAAAATAGTTATTATAAATATAGGATAGAAACCTACGAGAAAATATTTTTAGTGTAATCTTTATTATTTTGTTCATTAGTGAAAGAATTAATCATTACTATTTAGACTCTACATCATATAGGAATTTGTAACATTAGATGAGAGGTGGTTTGTGGATTGAAATACACAATGAATAATCCACCAATCATCTATTGTGAAATATTATCCCTTAAATACTAAGAGTGTATTGAGTGAATTGATTGAAACAATAATTTTCTGAAAACACATGATAATTATAAGTCGGGTTCACCATGTACATTCCTGAATGGTTAGTAATGAAATGGTGGGAATCTATCATTAAATCTATGCTAAATGAGGACCTTACATGAACTTGTTTCAATATGATCATAAATCATATAATCTATCTGGATAATTTTCTGGTGGAAAAGTCCCAATAATTGAAAACATTAAATTATGGGGATATTTTTTTAATGTATTTCACCCATTTTACTGATTTGGTACACTTCTCACCAATGATTTTCAACAATAATTACCTTTAGTCTTATAGGTTCATGATGGGTTTGAGGGAAGAAGTTTTGAAAATAATTATTTAATTGTTCCTTAAAACCATTATAGGGGTAATCAAAAATTATTTAATGGAAACTTTAGGTAGATTTTGAAATTAATTCTAATGTGGAGATTCAATATATTTATTTGTTATTGGAAGATGTTTTTTTCTGACCAGAAAAGGAAACATAGTGGTTCTTATTTTTTGGGGGCCAGTTTCAAGGGTTTTATTAGTAAAAATACTATTTTTAGCTATCAGGGATGATGGATATGTAATACCATGCCTAATTGTTTGGATGTTCTCTAAAATGTTTATCTATTTAGCGAATCTAGTCATCTCAGTAATTATTGTGAAATAATGTACCTATGAAATAAGGATAGATCCACTCTCACAATGGGTTATAAGGTTAATAATGACTCTTCCATGCAAGTTTGGTCTTAACCATATTCCACAGGGGATATTCATTTGGGAACGAAGTCCAAGGGAGAAGAGAGGGCCAGATAACCTTATACACTAGAGTATGATCTGGTGAAATCTGAAGCAGGGTTATGTATTGTTATAGGTACGATCATTATTTCATCCTCTATGGTACTATATTAGTTTGACATGGGTGATAAACATACTATTATATATTAATATTTAGTCAACTTTTTTTGGATTATATGATGATTTTTTGTTGTTCTTACTGGTTCACTCCATCCAATTAGGAATGATTTCAGAACAAGGTTTTAGATTTCCTACATGTTGGGTATTAATAACTGTCATTAATGTGTTGTGTGATTTTTTTATTATTTAGGATAACATCCTCATACTTATTATTTACATAGATAGGATTATCAATGTTATTGACTTGGTCAATTGTTACCAATATCGAGTTTAGTTTCTGTCTCCCGATGGGGTCTTGCATGCCTTCCAAGGAGAGTGAGAATCTAGATCCAATGGGGTACATTAAGTTTTTCCTTATTCTATAATGATAACATGATAGTATTAAAATGTATTTATTAATCCCATTTATCATCATTTGAGTTATGCACTTTTTACAGTAGTGGGTGTATACCCTAAAAACAGTCCTGGTGATATTTTTGTGTAACCATAACAGAGAGTGGAAACTTTCACAATTGAATTACTCCCTAGAATTATTTACATTTCTATTCCATCAGATCACTTTCTATCATTTATGTTAAGTAAACCTAATATTCTTCTTGGGGACCTTGAGGCATAGTGATTAGTTCATCCTAACACTTGAGCTTCTACTACTATGGTCCTATTTTCAAAAAAGTTAAACAGAATCCTCAGATGATATATTGACTACCAAAAGATAAATATGTTTTTTGGTAATAAAAAATATACATTTATAAGGATTTATGATACTGTTGATCATCTCAAATGGGCTTGTTCGTAATCTAAGATTGAGATTTTATTGGGTTCCACTATTCAAATGTTTGATAAGAGGATATACCTCAGATAAATTTTAGGATATGTTATTTTAATTTTGAGTTTCTAGTTATTCTATTCGATCTCACCAATTATCCTATATTTTTTATGGAAATAATGAACCATATATGTCATTGATTCATCGACACATGAATATTCATGTATGTGGATGATATTTTGTTGTACTTCATGTGAGCGGAATAATATGGGGATCAATTGTATATGATCTTTTGAATCTCAAATGAAATTTTTTGGTATAATTATTTCTCCGGGTGTGAGTTTTTAGATTTTATGATGTGATTTTTCGAAGGAATACTATATCATATAGGAGAAAATTTGTTGATCATGAAAATATTCGAGCCATACTATCATAATATCCTCCTTGAAATGTGTATAAGATTCAGATATTCATCACCTTGGATAGTTAGTATATGAGTCTTTATCATGACATATCCATGATTTCATCTTTGATGAAATCTATAATAGTGGAATTACAATTTTCAGAGTTTTTACATGGAATAGAATAATGTTTTTTTGATATAACTCTAGTTCTAATTTCCTTTTTAACAATGTTAGGGCAATTTATTATTTTTATTCCCAAGTTATGTTATTTTTGAGTGTTTTTATATATGGAATAGGTGATTGACTATGAATTCCTCCTAATACACCATCCGGATAAGAACTACCCTACGCATAAACTTGAGTTCGCATATGTTCTTCACACTCTATAAAAATTTTAAATCAATCTATTTTGGAAATATTTTGTGATATACATTACTCAAAATAGGATGAATTGTATTTTTATTCTATGAGATATGAAATTGTGACATAGATGTTGGGTAGAGTATATTCAGACTATTGATATAAATATTTCATATACTCCTTACAATGGTAAAGTGGTTGCTGATGCGTTTAATAAGAAATTATTTACTCAATCATTGAGGGAGATACTGGAGGAGTGATCTCTGGTGTGTTTTTTCACATAGATAACATTGGTTGTGGAAGTGGTTGGGGGACTAGTTTTCTTAGCCTCAGTGGAGGCTATCACATTATTGGATTAGTGTTTTTGACTGGAGCAAGTGTTAGACACCGATTTTCTATACATTAGATAAATCCAAAGTGGTTGGGAGACATCAGGTAACTAGTATTGATCTCCCATTAGTGATTTATGTTTCAATAGATGGTTGGTTGTTACTATATCTCTGAGGTAGGAGGTTTTGGAATGTGGAAAATAGTATTTTTGAATTGTAAACTAAAGGAATACCTAGAGGAATTATGATCAATGACATTAGAATTTGTGGCCAAAGATGATTTGGTTTATCACATTCATTATTTCACAAATCCTTACATGTTAGAGAATTATGGAGAAGTACGAGAGTTTTACTAAGACATTACAACCTTCTCCCATTATGATGTGAAATTTTCCTGAAATTTTTATGGACATGTTAATTGGTTTATCATGTACTCAGAGTTTTAAGGATGTGATTTGGTTGATCATTGATTAATATATAAAATATAATCATGTCCTCATGTCTAAAAAAATAATGGTGGAGTATCGTAGGGACTTATACATATGAGTGGTTATAAAAAAATTGAGTTTCCTTGTAAAATTATTTTAGATTAGGACATATGGGTTTTGATAGGTTTACAATAATAAATTAGTTCCTAGTTGAAATTATGAATTTCTTTTCATCCTCAAATGGCTGGGTAGAATGAAAAGGATATTTAGATTCTCATTAATATTCTTGGCCTAACATGATTGATTTTGTAGGTTCATAGGAAAAGAATCCGTCTTAATTTGTGTTTTCATATAATAATATTTATTATCCACCAATCAATATATCACTCTTAAAATCATTTTACTGAAATCCATGTAGATTTACATTCTACATGACAGATTCAGGTGAATGATTCTTGGTTGGATCAATTATTGTTCACGAGATTATGGAATAATTGTGGCTAATCCATAGGATGATAGTGACTATTTAGAATCACCAAAAATCATATGTGGTGTATCAACATTTTATTCTATATTTGGATGTAAGTTATTGGTGTTTTTCTAAGACTTTCACATTGTTTGTGATGTCTTTCATTGGGTATGCATGTTAAGATGTAACTGTGGTTTCCTAGTCCCTTTGAAAACATTAGATAACTTGGATACATGAAATATAAATTTGACTTTCTAACTTCATTGAAAATGATTGAAAACATGTTTCTTGATTACCAGTTGAGAATATGTCAACTAAAACCATAAAATGTTATCGTATGGGAGGACGTTTATCTAGATACTGACACAACTGTGTTTATGAAACATGTTTAGATTAGTAATCTCAAACAAGAGGTACTGCATGGCCAACCAATACCCTAATTCCTCATAATATGGATGTTCAAATGATATATCCATGATATGTGTGAGTGGGAATCATTTATTTGGTATTAGTGGTCTTATATTTTTTTCAAGTTCAAAATTATAGTCATTTTCTAGAGATATGAAGCATTTCTAATGGGGGTAATTGTTACCACATTGGGTCATTGGTTTTTTTTATTTTGAGTTTTTTATCCTTTAGGTTATTCTAGATTATTCCATGAGTTGAGAATTTGAAAACATATATTTATAGAGGAAGAAGTATACTAAAATGTTTTTGGTTCACACTTAGTACTAACTGTTTGGAATGGAATTATGAGGCTCCATAGACATTTAACTTGATTTGAACACAATTTTCCAAACCCTAAATCTTTCCAAAGAAAATCAGTGAGTGTCATGGTGATTTTCATGTGATTATTTACAACATGACTATGGTTTTTCAAAAAACAATATATCTCATTCCAGGTAATGTTGCACCTTTTCTCATAGGGACAGAGGCCTTTCATTGTTCTCACCCCATTTGTTAAACTATGTGGCCAAACTATGTTCCCCCTTAGAACCTTTAAAAAGATGGAATTTACCTCTTTAACCTAGGGTGTTTTATTTCAAAAAACCTCTTAAACCCCATCAGGATTGATGTAATTCTTCCTCAAAACTATAGAGGGTTATCACCTTTTATTATTGATGGTTTTTGTTCATTCACAAAAGATCTCTTCAAGGTTTGTTTCATATTAGATTAGGTTTTCAATCCTCTTCATAGATCCCCAATTTTTCTCCTATCCTATTTCCTCATTAGAATCCAATATGGTTTTTATTTCCATATCAATGTGGTTTGATAAGGTATTGATGGGGTTTTCTCATAGATCAAGGCAATGAGGACCCATCTACACGTTTTTGATCACTATTATCGAAGACAGTATATTTTCTACAATTCTTGTCGTAGGTGTGACTATAAAATGAGATAATTCATGAATTAAATTATATTGTTATAAATTCACTTGGTTTTTGAATGTAATTTTTTTATTTTTTATCAACGTGATTTTGATTAATGATACAATTATTTTTAATGGGGATAAACTTTACAGACATATTTTCAAATACATTGAGTTCAATGAAGTGATTTAAAGGTGGTTTTTATTATAAAATTGGTTTTTATGAATTAGATTAGAGATGATTCATTATTAAAATGTTTTATAAATTGTGAAAATGTTATTAAAATGGTGTTTCCAAACATATCACACTGGGAAACATAGGTTCATCTAGAATTGGACATGTCACCGTAGTGTGTCTTTTTTCATCGGGGGCACATGTATTGATATTGAGAGACAGCGGCATAACTTCATTAATGCGGATTACTTATCCCCACTAGCTATAGCCTAGTTTTCTGCTTTTCCATTTATACTTGGTTTTATAAATGATTGTTCATTCTTATTTGACTTCTCACATGTTTATTATATGGTGCATCGATGAATTGTTTCTCATATAATTTCATACTATCATACATGTAACTATCTTGTTCCAAGAATATGTGAATATGTAATTTTTTTATAAAAACTAAATGATGTTTTAAAATAATATACTCCGTAAAAGAATCATAAACTAGATTTTTTATGTTATAATTAATTATTTCATGTTATTAGACATTGTACAAATTATGTTTGGAAAATCCAACTATTATTTATCTGGAAATCCTTATTTTGAATATGGGATTTGTTTATATTGTTTTCAAATAAAATGAAAATATAATTATGTCATATATTTCACCACATTCATTTGGGTTTCATTACATTTTTTCTGAGACAATTGGTAGTGATATATGGTCACATAGATACTTTTTGTATTGTATTTTATGAATTTCTTGATTAACTTTATAGCTATATGTTCTAGGTATCATGGATTTTATAATTATTTTTCAAAATAATTTGTTATTTTATCCCTTAATGGTTATCCATTACACATGTTTTGTAGTTTGGGTTGATCATCACCATGTGGAGGGCCTACATTGTTTATTTCTCATATCGTCCCAGGTTGCTTCACTGTAAAGAGGGTAGACATGAGTTTATATTTTTAAATAATAAACTATATCTTGTAATAATCATTAATATGAATTATGACATATTAATAATTTAATTTTTTATGTGGGAGTACAATTCTATTGAAATTATTCATAAAATATTGTTAAAAATTAGCATAACCATGAATGAATTAGTTTCCCAACTAACAGTCTGATTAAAGAAATGATTGGATTCCATTAATTTTTGGTATACCCACATTCATACCATTATGAGTGAGTACATGTCCTAGAGAAATTATAGTACCAATAAAGAAGTGATATTTTACAAATATTCAACACAAGGGTACATGTGATATTTATTTTTGACTATAATGGGTGAATGAAAGAATGAATAAAATAGATCCAAAAAAATTGAATCATTTAAGTAAATATCTCTATAAACTTGTGAATTTAGAAAAGATTATCTTTATGAACTATTGGACTATAATATGAACATTTGATATCATAAAAGGAATTCAATTACATGTGAATGTTTTAGATGGGAATATAAACGAGTTTTCCCTTGATCGTTGGACATGACAAGGATTTTTAAATAGACATTGTAACTATATAAAAAATGATATTGTGGAGTTTTTTTGTCATAAAAAATATATATTCTAGTAATTTATTTATGTGATGTGATTTTATTATTTACTGATTTAATTTTGTGTAATTATTTCACACAAAAACAACTATTTTTATATGAGTTCGTACCATTTAAGTTTATTAATTATTCCCAAAACTTATACCACCTTATTATGCGAACATATGAATTATATATAACATGTCACTAATTGAAATATTAGAAATTGTATGACCCTATGTGTGATGGTATCAAGTATTTTTTTCTTCTAGCCATTATAACAATACTATTGCTGATTTTGAATCGAAATTAGGGATTATAGTTGGTCTCATTCATGGAAAGAAATATCCTTCTTATGAACATATATATATGATGATGAATTATATGTTATTGATTATATCGGTCTTAGATATGGGACACACATGGAGAGAAGGAAATTATATGGTAGATGATTTGGTGAGAAAAAGCAATCTGAGAGAGTGCGTTATTGTTTATTCATGCACAGGGTCCAATCCAGATGATTGTAAACTCATTATATGTGGCGATACTCTAGGCATGAACCATTTTCACCACCGGAGAGAGTGTATTTTGTTTTTATTTCAATAATATAAAATTTCAATTTTTAACATAATTTAATGAAACCAACCTACAGAAAATGATGGCATCATAGGTTGGATACACATGTCTTAAACTTGTGTAGTTTATGAAAAATAGTGTAGAAAAAATTGTGTACATACTTTATATTAATCTATATAGTAGAACACTATTAGAAGTTTTTTGGATATAAAACTCAATTATAAGAATCATTATTAACAGTGTATTAATATATATCTAATAATACCTCAGACAGCATGCATCATACATATTACTATAATGATATCTTATTCCTAATCTATTATGAATATTCATGGGGTATCCCATGAACCTTGATTTTGATCATGGACATTATAAGAGTGGGATTTTATTTTAAATAATAATATATTTGGAGATAATATATCCTTGAGACATTGCTTGTTATTCCTATAATTTATTTTCATTAAACAATCCTAATTCATGGAGGTAAACATTTCACCATTTCTGAAACACAATGATATTTCAAGAGAGAAATATCATGTTTGATAGAATATATCACACACAACACCAATAGTTGAGGATAATGTAACACTCTGAGTCCTCACAATATATTAATTTTAAATAAATTAAATCTCTTTTATATTTTACAACACATAAAATAAAGGGTTTTATAAGAATTGTGATATTATATAATAACATATACATTATTTTAGAGTGTAAAAAACATATGATTTCATAGTATGTAACTCTCTAATGTTAATATTTTCGAAGGCTTACATTGCACACAACATCCAAATTCCACACAACAAATAAATATTAATATAACATAGATGTTAAATTATAAGTATTTAATAGTATTAAGCACATTATGGAATTTATATATTATATATTCAATCTATTTTATAACATTCAACTTTCATTATTTCAATGCATTATATAAAAATAAAACCATATTAAATGCATAAAAAGCTATATTTTTCTGATGTAAAATTTTCATCCTTTTGATGGAACACTTGGTTTAAATCTACTTTTGATAATTTAATATGTTTTATTTGAAAATAAATAATTTTTGAAAGAGTAATATCAAATTTTACTATGGATGAATTTTTTTATTTTTATGGTCAGTTTCTTTTTTTGATGTATATAAAAAATAGGATTTTAATTGAAAAAAATATTATTCATTTAAATAATTACAGGTTTAATTTTTTTAATTTATATTTTTAATGTATAATTAGATAATTTTTATATCATTGAATCCAATATAGGTCATTTAAATATACATCACCAAGATATTGGATATAAAAACATTGTAAACTTTTGAACATTTTTTCTTTAAAAAATTCTTGTTTTGTCCTGTCTATGACATGAATTTTTAATTAATTTTTATAACTTCCATGAATGGAATTTTTAAAAATTGATTAATTTTTTTGAATTAAATGTTAGAAATTTTAAAATTATTCCAATTTCATTTTTTAACAATATGAATATAAACATTAGTAATTTTTGGTTCCATGGTTATGGGTAAAACATCTAATTATGGGTAAAAATAATATTATAAATATTTTAAAATGACCATAAAACTTTCCCCAATTTTATTGGATGTGTATATTTCATAGATAAGAATTATATATTAGTTATTTGACCATCTAATACTATTTTTATGATATTTGATACCTATAATATTTTATTTATGGATAACTCAATGTTTCCACACTAATGACTTTTAAAATTGTAATTTCGTTATATGGTGTTGTCCATAATATTTATTTTAATAAAAATATAAGTTTAAATTATAAAATTTTAATACTCATAATGGTAATTTCGTTTAAATTTATTGGAAATAAATTATTACCATAAATGCTTAAATAATAATGATGAAATAAGTATTTAATCAATTAAAATATCAAATAAAAATATGAAAAATATTAAATATAATGTAATTTGACCTTATTAAAGTCATCCATTGATTTTTTGGATGAACTTTACATATTAGGTAATTTATAATTTTTCTGAAGTTATCTATTGTATTGATATTCTTAATAGTGAGAATAATAAAATAGTGTAAAAATTGGCGTTAATGATTTATACAATAATAAATATATATTTAGAGGATATACTATTGATAAATATATAATATTCTTTCTAATAATTGAAATAAATATTTAAATGTCAACTGTGATTCATTTATGGTTCATTTTTTATTTTATATTAACAATATTTACCCTTGAAAAGTAAAATCCATGTTGTCACGGTAAGAGTTAAAGTGATTAAACAGGGGATAAACCCAAAATATAAGTTTAAGAATGTCACCTAAACTTGTATAATATCTTGTTATGAATGAGAATATACACTTATCACCTTAATATCAAATTTTAGTTTTCAATGGACACTTTTGATTGAAAATACCTTATATATTATTTAAATCCATGATAGTTACAATATGTCACTCTATTTATCTTTAATATATTTTTTGCATCCACATAAGGGAAAATCATGATATAAATAAAAATAATAATATATTATGATATTAATGAAATTATTTTCAATATTTAAGTTTATTTTTAATTTTTATAAATTATATGATTTCCGTAAATGCTTTTCCATTGCTAATACAAATTTTATATAATTTTTAGAAAAATAAAATAATTTATTATTAAAGCATTACTCTTGATATATTTTGGATGATTTAATGTTTATAATTAAATTTAAATATATATATCAAATATTATATATTTGGGAAATATTTATACTTTAATTACCACTTTTTATAGATATATTGGAAGTTAAATTAATTTAACAAAATCAAATTTGACAATAATGATATATTATTTACTTAATATTTTATTAAATTATTTAAAAAACAAAAAAATGATAAATAATAACAAATGTGATATCACATGGTCTAGAAGGTATTCAATTATTCACTTATAAGCTATTTTTATATCTTTGGATCTAAAATAGCCTTATTAAATTTTAATATTTTGAAGATTTCTTAATGTATCGCTCACCACATTTATAAAATAAAACCTCTAACATCACTTCCTCAAACCAATTTTTTCATTCTAGATCGAATAATCCCAACCAGTTTCTATTCCCAATATTATAATCCATGTTTGGGAGGTCATATTCTTCAAAATATATCATCCCTGTGTCCCTTGAGAAGATATCCAAAGGATGTCTGCCGAAGAAGATGTAATCATTTTTACCAACTCATCCAACTTCATTTGTTCTTCTAATTAATTTTCATGTGTTTTTTAAATGATGAATAATATCTTCTATATAAAATATATTTTGATATGTTATTATGGTTTTTGGATCACCATATTCCATATTTTTTCCATACAATTAAAAACAAAATCACAATCCGTGTGCATGTACATCATACCGTCTCCACACTCTGGTGTGATCAATTTTCCATTATCCAATTAATTTGATGGGTGTAATGATGGAAACAATGGATATATATAAATGATAATTATGAAATGATATTTATTCTTAAAATATTAATATATCATAAACATCATCATCATTTCACTTATTAAGTGAGTGTTACCGTCACACATGTGTACGCACAACCTACCATCTCCATGACGAGATGCGATTCATTTTACACATAAAAAATACAAAAATGTATCAAAAAAAATTATTAGGAAAATATGATTTTTATAATATTAATATAATTTATTTTATGTTGGATCTATATCCAATGCAAATGAGATGATAAATTAATGACAAAACTTTCATAATAAAATGAATCAATTTACACCCAAAAAAGGGTAATAACTATATATTATCAATAAATATGTGATAAAATAATATAATATGATTGTATATTTTTTCATAAATATCATCAGTTTTATTATATAAGTTAATTAAATATTCTTATAACCATTATATTAGGGGTTAATGATTTTCCTAATAAAGGAATCATATAGTGAGGGTTTTTACTTTCCCACATTTATTTCTATGAGAGATTCCTTAATCACCACTTATTTATTATTTATAGTGTGCTTCCCCTTTTTTATATCATATCATGAATCACAATATCTTTATTGTAATTAATTTTTATTTTGATAAATATTTACGTTTATAGGGTTTATTATTTAAATATTTCAATGTGGTATATGATAATTTGATTTAAAAATATTTTTGATATAAATTATTTAAAATATGATGAATAATTTGGACACCAATAAATGGGATGGTGACCATTTAATGAAATCCCCATGATGTAGTATATGTCTCTTGATATGAAATCAGTTGACAATAAGCCCTTCATAATTGTTTCTAAGAAGAATTAGAAAGGTTTTACACATAGACTTAAATTGGAAAGAGAATTGATTTTGACTGTAAGATTCTAGAGTATTTAACATGATAGTTTAGATGTCAGACATTATGAATTTCCATGATTTCAATTATTACTATCCAAATTATTTTCAAAATGAATAAATAATTGGTTTCATTTACATTAAATTTTTGTTTATTACATTTAATTTTGGTATAATTATTTAGCTAAATATTTTGATTACGATCATTGATTCATGTAAGATTTTAATATATTGTACTCTTACTAAAACATTGAGATCACCCATTTATTATGTTTTATTTTCCTCATGATTAGTGATGTTTAATATGATTTTTATGCAAAGATATTCTAGAGGTAATACAGTTATTATGAAAAACTAATTTTTTTTTATTTTCAAATGTATGTGAAAATCATGTATGTGTCAAGTTTACCAAGACTACTAAACTATTCAGTTCTTTTGGATATGATTCCATAAATCTTATGCTAATGTAATAAAATAAAGAACCAGCTCTGGGCTACTAGGTTTTGTGTCATTAGAGGTTCCATCAACAAATGTTTAGTAGAATTTTTGTGACCTAGATTTAGGAATGAAAATATTAGATAATATAACCATACGATTGAATTTGAAAGTAATTATATGTATATGATATCATCTTTTAGATTTTTTAATACCATTGATTACCTAGGATTTACTTATGGACTCTTAGATTGAGAAAATGATGTCAGGATTTAGATAATATATAAATGATTCTTCATGACTATATGACTAGGATTTCTGTTGATGATAATTTTATTTGGGTTTTAGTCAATGGTTATAATTAGAAAGGTTATTTGAGTAATGGTTATACTTATGAGGATGAAGATACTAGAAAAGATAGATTAAAGGAAAGATGTATTATAGAATAAAATGTGAAGTGTATTTAATCATTTAATATTGAAGAATAATTACTAATGTTCTTTTGTATTTCAATTGAATAATTATTTCATTGATGGTGCTCTAACTACAATAATCATGAGATTTATAATTATCTTACTGTAGTACCTATTATTTAAGTATTTGTAAGCATGAAAATTTTCATTAAGGGTTTTATATTGATAAAATATTTTGTATGTGTCAATGAGGTATACCTTATATTTTGTGTGGGATGTAACAATATCTTTATTTGGAAAATTTAGCGATTTTCCTTTTATATTTTTAGACATTGTATTTGAACATAAGTATTTTGAATGAGTCTTAAGGTAACAACTTATGGAATGGATTATTTTTAACGTTGGATCATATTATCTTGAGTGAATTTATGATTTATAAAATTAGAAAACCTATGATAATAACTTTTGTTTTGATAAATATTTAAATTATAATTGAATGTCTTGTGGATGTTATGATTCATTAAGGTTCTTCAGGACTAAAAAATTCATATTAATCTGTCATTTCCTATCATAAGAGATGAAGTGAAAACATATCAAAGAACAAACAAAGGAACCGTTTATGATTATGACATGGATAGTAATCAATTATGTTTATTTTATCATGTGCTTATCTGGCTAGTCAAGTAATCCCTTGGTAAATGGATTTTTGAACACAATCATTATCTATTTACTTTTCATTTTGATAAATTTGTGGTATTTTAGCCCATCAATAATTTAGGGATAACTGATGGTTAAATTTATAATGATCAGGTTATGTATCACTCTCAATCCGATCATAATAGTTATATATCTCTTCATTTTTTGGGTTTTTACTTCATGCTAATGTTATCCAATTCAAAGACCAAATTTTGTGTTGACCATCACATTTCTATTTAACTATTATTAAGGGTATATTTTATTAACCCTATTTATGATGTGGGATTATCACAATAGAATTTTCAAGTTTCAATCTTATATGTTTGATGTTTAATTTCAAATTGATAATAAGAATGTTATTGAAGGAGAGGAGAATGTTACTCCCTGTGATTTTATGGTATGTATCTCTTTTATGTTAATATTTTTGAAAGCTTACACTGTACACAATACCTAGACTAAACGAACAATGAAAAATTTAAAATAAATTATCCGTAAAATTGGATTTAATGAATAATATTAACAACATAAGGAAATTTAAAGAATATATATTCAATATGATTTTTAAAATTCATATTAAGTGTTTTTTAAGAATTATATAAAAATAAATCCACTTTTACATATAAAATGTTTTATTTTTCTTAAGGAATTATTTCCATTTTGATGGATCACTTGTTTTAAAAATAGATTTTCAAATTTTTATAAATTTTATTTAAAAAAATTATCTTCATTTTGAAATCAAAATATTAAAATTTAATTTATTTAAATTATTGGAAGTTTTCTGATAAGTTTATTTATTTGATGAATAGTAAAAAATACATGATATAACATGAAAATAGATTTTTCATTTATATAATTTATAGTTAAAAATTAAATTTTTTATTATTTTCTATGTATAAAAATATAAATATTATATCAATTTTTTTAATTTCGTCTATTATAATAATTCTCACATTAAAATTAGATATAAAAACTATATGATCTCTTGAACATTTTTACAATAAAAAATTTTGTTTCGTCCCATCAAACGGAATATTTTTAAATTAACTTCTAAATATAATTTGAATTTAAGATAAAAAATTAATTCCATATTTTTAATCATAAGGAATCAATTTATTAAACATTCCCCATTTAGTTTTGGACAATATGAATAATAATTTGAGAATTTTTTGTTATCACATTTAACGATAAATTAGTTAATTAATTGAAAAAATAACATTATAAATAATATAATATGAACCTAAATGTAACGCTACAACTCTAGTTACCCAGAGTCGGTGCATTATTACAGAACATTTGCATGATCACAAGAAGGATCAAGTCTCGAAAGACCGATTAGTTTAGTAGCCTTGGAAAAACTAGATACATTCATAAAATTTTACATTAAATCATATAAAAAACATCTTGTCTTCATATATGCTCATACTATCCCTGCAGTTCATTCATAAATTACTTCTTCATAATCCTGGGAAAAATAAAACATTGAAAGGGCTGAGCTCAGATGCTCAGTAAGGATAACATTATAGTATAAGCTTTCATAGATAAGCATAAACACTTATGGCTGTTTATAACTAAAACAAAAGCCTTTTAAACTTGAACTTCAGCATAAAATGTCAAAGATAAAATAAAATAATGCCATTTACTTACTCACATGGATATTCTACGAGTCTAATGATGACATGCAATATCAATAACCACTTTCATAATGATGGAATGAATAATGCCAGACTATCATAACCACATAGCCAAGGACTCGTGCCAAGACTACAAATAAGATTTTTCCAAGGCCTTGTGCCAAGACACTAGTTTGTCTCATGAGACCTACCGATGCATCGAGGAGCTATAGTGGGCTCCACCCGTCAGTTACTAAGTCCAATGCATTCTTCATATGAAAATATTGAAACATAACATAAACATTCGTATTAAAACTAACATACAAAATGTCAATAATTTAACCAAAAACCATGAATGGTATAAAAATACCACATCCAAAGTCAAACATAACTCATTAAATACAATATGGAAGATTTTATTGTATCAGATTAACCTCAATCGAGAATAATGAAGGATATTGACATTGATTAAAATAATCATCATACTATTGAGAGAAATATCCCCTTTTTTCTTAAAAACATTTAAAATTCACACTATTTGTCAAGAAGCCATTTAAAAATTGATTTTCGAAACAAAGTGTCCCATACCACTTTGAAAATTTTAAAAGGATTTTTTATTTTAAAACTTTAATGTCCATATAAATAAATCCTTAAACCCATATTTAAAACATGGACATTAATGAGAATGATTTAGAATAATCAATCTTTAAAACACTTAAAAATGTATTTTAGTTATAGTTTCTAACCAAAAGATAGACAATTGAATACAAATAATTGATGTAATAAAAACATTATAATATCATGCGAATAAAGCGATTTATGATATACTATGTCAAAGTACATTATATACACCATATAAAAGTGATTTAGTTTATAAAAACAAATAAGTATCAATAGAATGTAAATTGAGATGAATTCTATTATAAAGACCATATTCTTAGGTTAAGGATAAATCAACAACCTAATTATGTTGGAAAAATATAAATACACTTAATATTATTGGTTATTCAGTGTAACTCAATTAGAGGAAATTCACACATATTCTAGTAAAAACAACACCAATGAATTGGATATTTAACTCAACAAATGGAGATTGAGTTAACATTAAACTTATGAAGTTCAAATCGATGACATGAGAATTTATCAATGGAGTGATTTTGTGTACCAAAAGTATATCCACAGAAATGGGAGTGGAAATTATGACATAATCAAATGAATAGTGATTCTACACATAATCTTGGAGTAAAATAATCAATGAAGTATACGTAAAGCCGAATGAGTGGAAATTGAAATATCAAATTCCCTTATTTATTTGGTAACATAAAAAACATAAAACCATTAAAGAAGGATAATACAATGATGATTTAAATATACATGAATTAAAGTATATTACACAATGAATAAAAACATGGGCAGTACACACACCACATGTAATAAATAAGTGGTGAACAATGGAAATCTCACGGAATGAAAAGCGAGATAAGAAACCCCTTACTTTGAACATTCTCCTTTTTTGACGGTAGGTTAACCTCCTGTATAATGGTTAAATGATTGTTATTTAATTATAAAATAATCATATGCATTAACATGATATCATATATGATGTTTTAACATTGATTTGTTAATAATATCTTAGAATTATCGTCATTTCAGGTGTTAACGGGTTCATTTTACTTTATATTCTTTGTTATGTGAGACATATTTGTTATTAATGGGATGTATATTATTCATATCCATAATGATATCATGTCCTTGAACATTATATTTAATCATAAAATGAGAATTATACTTGAATGGATATGATAGAGAATGAATCCCATCGCGTTCGTGGAGACGATAGTCCGTACGTATACACGAGCGACAATATCATTCTTTTGATATTAAAATAATATATAATTGGATGGTATATCATATATACAGAATAATTATCATGTTATATTTATTATTTACATTAATTATACAACATTATTATACCTATCCAAATAATAATTTATTGAATAACAATTACACTATGACGTGGAGACGGTAAGCCGTACGTACGCACGTATGGTGACATGTTATTCAAAGAGTGGATAGAATACTGAATATGGTTGTACCATATTTATAATAACATCACAGTATATATAAGATACTAGAGTTATTATTTTATAATGGTAATAACAAAGAAAGATGAAGTGGGAGAAGAAAGGAACTTGAAAAAGGGTGGTGAAAACATAACCTCTTCTTCGGGTTCTTTTTTTTTGATTTGATCAAAAGGGCTCTTTAGGTTGGCTTTATGATCAAATTAAGGCCTCTAGGTTGTTGTGAGGGATGTTGAGAGAGTATTCGAGTAGGGGTTGGCCGAACCCATAGGCTTTGAAGGTGTGAAGTAATGAGAAGGAGGAGTGCCCTTTTATAAGAGGGGTGAGGGGCACCTTTGGAAAAGCTAGAAATATTAATTTATAATAAATTCATATTCGGTTTATAATGGCTCCAAAGTTGAATATTTAAAGGTTAAGGTGGGGATAGGTCGAAAACCATTCAACAAATAGAATTTAGATAGGTGTGGGTTACTATATTAACCTTATCTTTTAGTTTTAACTCTTAGTTAATTAGTTTGACATTTACCATGTCACTTTGTATTTTTATATTATATAGTTAATAAACTTACTATATACATCCAAGAGACCCCCCAAGTGGTCCATTAATGATAGAACTATCATTATATAAGTCTCTTGGACAAACCTTAGATTTTTAGTAATATAATATCAATTAATATTATAATATTTATTTTAAAAACTCTTTTATGTCAATTTTGACACTATTCCATAGTTGATTTTTGTGAAACTCATAACATAATGATTAATTAGACCAAAGTTAATTAAATCTATCATAACATGTCATATTAACCTAGACAATTATTTTAATTCATAAAAAGTCTCAAATTATATTTATCTGGGTATTTATAATATCAATTATTCTAATTTTTTACTATTATGGTAATTACTGCATCATCATTGTGTCATAAATAAATTGAATTATTTAATGTTTAAAAATTATAAATAAAATAAATTATATAGGAGATCTTATTATATTTCTAATGAATATTTAAAATCAAATCTATCTTATGTATATCCCTATATTAAAAATGTTTTAGTAAATAAACATTGATTTTAACTCTTTTAACTCTTCTTTGAATTAAATAATAATAAATTTCCTAATCTAATCCAAGTGGACCTAAATGATAATATTTTATTCCTAAGGTTGTTTTTGGTCGAGATACACTTGTCCAATAGAATTAGGACACGTGTTAGGGTAATATTAATATCATTTTGACCCTTAATTACCCTATTTACTTTTAACCGTGGTAAATAAAAGTAAAAAGTTACTATTCACCAAAAATTATTTTCATCTCATTGAACCAAATTTTACTTCTTGATATTAACCATGTCTCTCGGATTTTTGAAATTATATTCACAGAAGTGGTAAAATTAAGTTTTATGAAGAATTCAGTTTTTTTAACTACCACTTAGTAGTTTCACTATTCATCAAAAATTGATGTTTTTCAGAACTATGTCAAAATTTCACCGTAAGCTATAATTGATATTCCGAATTCAAAAATGATGTCTATTTTAAAAAATTACAAACATATATGTTGAATTAATTAATTTTATAATTAATTCCCGCTGTCACAATATATAGCGTGTTTTTAGGAAACAATATATATCAACAGATTGACAATTGTTTATGTCCAATTTCAAAGTGAAATTAATTATAATGAACACCATTGCATAAAATTGTAAACATATATTATAGTTATACTTTGAAACCACTAAATAATATAACTTATCACTATAAATTATTTTGATTAAAAAAGTTGTTTTTAAGTATTTTTCACTATTCCTAAAAATTGAAAGTTCTCAGAAAAATACCAAAAATTCATCTTAGGATAATTTCAATATTCCGAAACCAAAAACGACGTCAATTTTGAAATATAAAATATATATAATTTCAAAAAGTAGGTATTACTATTCCTAACATCTAGTTTGATTTGTTGTGGTGTGTTAGAACTCGATGTTGCGTACAACACATGCTATTGCATTATTCAGAGAGAAGCATACGGTAGAAGCATGGGGTGTTACATTCTCCCCTCCTTCAATAAATTGCGTCCTCGAAATTTTTAAAAATTGTGCTTGGGAATAAAATGGAATGTCCCACATCGGAAAAAGAGTCAATAAAACTATCACTTTAAAATAAAGAAAGAGAAGAACAACGGTCACCCGAGATAATCCATACTAGAATTCCATGTAGGAAAACAAGGATATGTATGATAAAATAAGTTTCATGTTCTGATGGAGAGGGATAGAAATCATGATCAGGAGAAAGTTAACAATAAGAAAACCACAAACTTGTGTTGGGACAAACGTTCCTTAGTCTCCCAGTAGGAAAAGTAAACGAACAAATTTTTTTTGTTTTAATTTACATTACATAAGGACGAGGAATTCATTTATGATATTGACTAAGAACATTAAGAGATATACTTACTTTTTAAGTATAGTTTCATTATTTAATTACTTTTTACCACTAACCATTTTTTTTGAACAATGAGTATTCAAGAAGACTTGGTCACTATGAAAGAGATAGAATAAACTTATATAGAAATACATGATCCAAGTTAGATAAAATATATATTTACCTTGTCTTTAGAGATTAATCAAAACCAAAATGGTTAGTATAATATTTTATGACCCCCCCAAACAGATATTCCATTAGAGAAAATAAAACTAATCTAAATTTCTAAAATTAATCCATCAATACCCCAAAGATAAATAAATATCATTCAATAATCAATTGTCCTTAAAATCCTTCAATATAATCCAATTTAATATTGAAACTCAAAACATATAAGAATGTAGTCTTCCACATTAAATTGTATCTCCAAATGACATTAATTAATCTTAAAGTCACATACTTAAAAGTAATTAACCTAATCATATCCATAAACAACCCAAATCACTATAAATCCATGATAAAAACATAGATAAAAATCCACCATTACTCCTCACATGAAATCCCATACTATTCTATTTTCCTGGGGCATATAGTGTTCACAAAAAAGCGATCAACTTCCAAAATAACATCTACCACTTAATCACCAAATCATTTTCTTATACAAAGGGTATTCATTTAATAAGACATAAGAACCCAAATCATCTTATTATTGATCAATAAAATCATTTACCTAAAAATAATTAGTCACACTATCCAGGGACTTCACGTAGTCCAGTGGTAGGTGATAAATCCCACTCACACTTTGGTTGTGGGTTCGATTCTCACAGCTTTGTCTGATGCGATGGGTTGTCACATGGTCTACGTGTTGTCCTTTTTCAAAATCTATTTTTTATAACATTACCAAAATGAGATAAATTCCTCAAAATACCATAACATAATTTAACCACAAATTTTATATCATACCTAGCATTTTCATCCCAAATTATAATAACTTATAATTCTCTCAAACCCAAATGATCATATAATACCAAATGGTTATTTATAACTATATTCACAAGTGAAAAGACAATTATTCCTCAAATACCATTCTCACATGGAAAACTGCAGGGTTAAAAATACAAGAGAAAATTATTCCAAAGTAAACCCATCAACAAGGAGCACTAATACTTTTTAAACATTTCTCCAACCATTTATTTCCACATAGATTCTTCTTTGACAAAGAAAATATCCTATAGAATAGGGCATTCACTCGGGTAATGGCCAGGTCCCCTACATTTATGCAAAATGACTATAAATAGACTCTTGGGTCCATTTTTATCTTCTTACATAGTACTCTTCATTTTGCTTCAGAAATTATTCACTTTATGTCCTTACATCCCACACGTAAAGCATTTCTTGGTCCCATTGAGACACTTTCCCGGGTGTCTCCGACCACATTTCTTGCATGATGGAAATTGAGGGTTCTTTTCTCCATGGTCTCCATTACTGGATCTCTTATAATTCATCACCTTTCTATTCTTTTTTATGTTCGGGAATTAGTTAATATATATATTGTTGATCATATTTCTGGAAAATTGATTTGGCATAAAGAAGATATCTTTTATGCCTATCAACATTCCATTTTGTTGCTCTTTTCCACCACTGTTCCCACCTTGTACATCATTCTCAAAGTCACTATGACTTCCTTGTAATCCAGCCATTGACTAAAACCAGAAATCATTTTGTGAGTAACAGTAGTCATAAAATCATTTAGAGATTAACATGTCACCATATTCTCAATTTGAAACACATTAGGATTAGCCAAGGTCATTTACTCTCATCTTATATATATAATACTTCAAATCAGTTTGTAAAGAAAATGTAAATTATCCTATGCATATCCCCCGGGAGTGTTGTAACCAAGAGTGCAGCAAGGCCCGTTGTTGTGCACCAGTTCCCGTTCGAGTCTAGCTCAAAGTGGTGTTTTCGGGTTTTACCCCTAGGTACATATGTGCCAAAGCCGCCTCTACCTGCTCGTATCCAGATAGGGATGTATTTCATGGAAAACTCACAAAATCTATACAATACCAAAATTCTATGAAGTTCTTCTATAATAATCCTCAATGTTCATCTTATTTCTACGTTCTCTAATCAGAGTTTATCTAAATCTAGCTTCCAAGATTTGTACTAAACTTCCTCTCGTACCAACTGTAACGCCCAGACTCCAGTTACCCAGAGTCAGTGCATTATTACATAACATTGGAATGATCACAAGAAGGATCAAGTCTCGAATGACCAATTAGTTTAGTATCATTGGAAACACTAGATACATTCATAAAATTTTAAATTATATTATAAAAAATCATCTTGTCTTCATATCCCCTCATACTATCCCTGCAGGTCATTCATAAACTACTTCTTCATAATCCTGGGAAAAATAAAACATTGAAAGGGGTGAACTCAGATGCTCAGTAAGGATAACATTATAGCAGAAGCTTTCATAGATAAGCATAAACACTTAAGGTTGTTTATAACTAAAACAATGGCCTTTTAAACATGAACTTCATCAATAAATGGAAAAGATAAAATAAAATAATTCCATTTACTTACTCACATGGATATTCTACTAGTCGAATGCTCACATGCAATATCAATAACCACTTTCATAATGATGGAATGCATAATTCCAGACTATCATAACCACATAGCCAAGGCCCCGTTCCAGGACTGCAAATAAGATCTTGCTAAGGCCTTGTGCCAAGACACTAGTTTATCTCATGAGACCTACCGATGCATCGAGGAGCTATAGCGGGCTACACCCGTCACTTACTATTTCCAATGCATTCCTCATATGAAAAGATTGAAACATAACATAAAAATTTGTATTAAAACTAGCATACGAAATGTCAATACTTTAACCACAAACCATGAATGGTATAAAAATAGCACATCCACAGTCAAACATAACTCATTCAATACAATATGGAAGATTGTATTGTATCAGATTAACCTCAATAGAGAATAATGAAGGATATTGACATAGATTAAAATAATCATCAAAATATTGAGAGAAATATCCCCCTTTTTCTTGAAATCATTTAAAATCCACACTATTTGTCAAAAAGCCATATAAAAATTGATTTTTGAATCAAAGTGTCCCATACCACTTTGAAACATTTAAAAGTAATTTTGATTTTAAAACTTTAATGTCCATATAAATAAATCCTTAAAAGCATTTTTAAAACATGGACATTAATGAAAAATATTGAGAATAATCAATCTTTAAAACACTTAGAAATGTATTTTAGTTATAGTTTCTAACCAAAAGAGAGACACTTGAATACAAATAATTGAGGTAATAAAAACATTATAATACCATGAGAATAAAGGGATTCATGATATACTATGTCAAAGTACATTATATATACTATATAAAAGTGATTTGTTGTATAACAACAAAGAAGTCTAAATGGAATGTAAATTGAGATGAATTCTCTTATAAAGACCATATTTTTAGGTTAAGGATAAATCAATGACATAATTATGTGTGAAACATATAAATACACTCAATATTATTGGATATTCAGTGTAAATAAATCAGGGGAAATTCCCACATATTCTAGTAAAAAAAACACCAATGAATTGGATATTTAACTCAACAAATGGAGATTGAGTTAAAATTACACTTATCAAGTTCAAATAGATGACATGAGAATTTATCAATGGAGTGATTATGTGTACCAAAAGTATATCCATATAAAGGGGAGTGGAAATTATGACATAATAAAATGAATAGTGATTCTACACATAATCTTGGAGTAAAATAATCAATGAAGTATGCGTAATGCCGAATGAGTGGAAATTGAAATTTCAAATTCCCTTATTGATTTTGTAACATACAAAAAATACAACAATGAAAGAAGGATCATACAATGATGATGTAAATATACTTGAATTAAAGTATATTACACAATGAATACAAAAATGGGCAGTACACACACCACATGTAATAAATAAGTGGTGAACAATGGAAATATCACGGAATTAAAAGTGAGATAAGAAACCCCTTACTTTGTACTTTTTACTTTTTTGACGGTAGGTTAACCTCCTATATAATGGTGAAATAATTTTAATTTAATTATAAACGAATCATATGCATTAATATGATATCATATATGATCTTTTAACATTGATTTGTTAATAATATCTCAGAATTATCGTCATTTTGGGTTTTAACGGGTTCGTTTTACTTTATATTCTTTGTTATGTGAGCCATATTTGTTTTTAATGAGATGTATATTATTTATATACAAAATAATATCAAGTCCTTAAACATTATTTTTAATCATCAACTGAGAATTATACTTGAATGGATATGATAGAGAATGAATCCCATCGCGTTCGTGGAGACGGTAGTCCATACGTACGCACGAGCGACAATATCATTCTTTTGATATTAAAATAATATATAATTCGATGGTATATCATATATAAAGAATAATTATCATGTTATATTTATTATTTACATGAATTACACATCATTATTATACCTATCCAAATAATAATTTATTGAATAACAATTACACCACGACGTGGAGACGGTAAGCCGTACGTATGCACGTATGGTGACATGTTATTCATAGGGTAGATAGAATACTGAATATGGTTGTACCATATTTATAATAACATCACAGTATATATAAGATACTGGAGTAATTATTTTATAATGGTAATAAAAAAGAAAGAAGAAGTGGGAGAAGAAAGGAACTTGAAAATGGGTGGTGAAAACATTACCTCTTCTTCGGGTTCTTCCTTTTGATTTGATCAAAAGGGCTCCTTAGGTTGGATTTCTGATCAAACTAAGGCCTATAGGTTGTTTTTAGGGAATTTGAGAGAGTATTAGGGCAGGGTTTGGCCGAACCAAAAGGCTTTGAAGGTGTGAAGTAATGAGAAGGAGGAGTTCCCTTTTATAAGAGGGGTGAGGGGAACCTTTGGAAAAGCTAGGAATATTAATTTATAATAAATTCATATTCAGTTTCTAATGGCTCCAAAGTAGATTATTTAAAGGTTAAGGTGGGGATTGATCGAAAACCATTCAACCAATTGAAGTTAGATAGGTTTTGGTTACTATATTAACCTTATCTTTTAGTTTTAACTCTTAGTTAATTAGTTTGACATTTACCATGTCACTTTGTATTTTTATATTATATAGTTAATAAACATACTATATACATCCAAGAGACCCCTAAGTGGTCCATTAATGATACAACTATCATGATATAAGTATCTTGGCCGAAAAATATATTTTTAAGAATTTAATATCAATTAATAATATAATATTTGTTTTAAAAACTCTTTTATGTCAATTTTGACACTATTCAATAGTTGATTTTTGTGAAACTCATAACAGAATGATTACTTCGACCAAAGTTAATTAAATCAATACTAACATGTAATATTTAACAATAAAATTAGTGTAATTCATAAAAAGTCTCAAATAATATTTATTTCGGTATTTATAATTTAAATTATTCTAATTTTTTATTATTATGGTAATTACTGCATCATCATTGTGTCATAATTAAATTGAATTATTTAATGTCTAAAAATTATAAATAAAATATAATTATTTTGGAAATTTTATTATATTTCTAATTAATATTTACAATCGAATTTATATTATGTATAACCCTATATTAAAAATGTTTTAGTAAATAAACTTTGATTTTAACTCTTTTAACTCTTCTTTGAATTAAATAATAATTAATGTCCTAATCTAATCCAAGTGGACCTAAATGATAATATTTTATTCTCGAGGTTGATTTTGGTCGAGATACACTTTTCCAATAGAATTAGGACATGTGTTAGGGTAATATTAATATCATTTTTACCCTTAATTACCCTATTTACTTTTAACCGTGGTAAATAAAAGTAAAAAGTTACTATTCACCAAAAATTATTTTCATCTCATTGAACCAAATTTTACTTCTTGATATTAACCGTGTCTCTCGGATTTTTAAAATTCCATTCACAGAAGTGGTAAAATTTTGTTTTATGAAGAATTCAGTTTTTTTAACTACCACTTAGAAGTTTCACTATTCATCAAAAATTGATGTTTTCCAGAACAATGCCAAAATTTCACCCTAAGCTATAATTGATATTCCGAATTCAAAAGTGATGACTATTTTACAAAATTCCAAACATATCTGTTGCATTAATTAATTTTATAATTAATTCCCGCTATCACAACAAATAGCGTGTTTTTAAGAAACAATATATATCAAAAGATTGACAATTGTTTTTGTCCAATTTCAAAGTGAAATTAATTCTAATGAACACCATTGGATGAAAATGTAAAAATATATTCTAATTATACTTTGAAACCACTCAATAATATAATTTATCACTATCAATTATTATTATTAAAAAAGTTGTTTTTATGTATTTTTCACTATTCATAAAAATTGGAAGTTCTCAGAAAAATACAAAAAATTCATCTTAGGATAATTTCGATATTCCGAAACCAAAAATGAAGTTCATTTTGAAATATAAAATATATATAATTATAAAAAGTAGGTATTACTATTCATAACGGCTAGTTTGATTTGTTGTGGTGTGTTAGAACTCGATGTTGCGCACAACACATGCTATCACATTATTCAAAGAGAAGCGTACCGTAGAAGCTTGGGGTGTTACACTAAAACATTCCAAACTTTTATATGATGACTATATTTCATCGATAAACATTAAACGATCATTTATGTAAACATTTATGGCCATTTGGATGATATTATAAAAAATATAATATTTTATTTTAAAAACAGTCAAAGTTGCCACATTCATGAAATTTATAACTATTAGATTTCTTATATGGTTTTATCTTGAAGGTATATTCAATATTAAATATTCATATTAAATATAAAATTATTATATTCAGTATAGTAATTTATTTTAATTTTTAGGAAAGAAATTATTACATAAAAGGCTTACATAGTGATGATGTAGTAATTGTAAAATTAGTGAAAATATAAAATAAATGATAAAAATATTAAATTATATATCATTTGAATAATTATTTTCATACATTAAATTTCACTAGGATTATTACATGTTATTGGGGAATTATTATTTTTCCAATTTATCTACTGTATTGATATTTTTTAAAGGTCAATGTAATAACTATTGTCAAAATTGACATTAATGATTTTTCAAAATAAATAATATTTTATTAAATGATATAAAATTACTAAAATTAAAATATTAATCCAACTAATATCCCTTATGTTAAAATTCATCCATAGTTCATTTATTATTTGTTTCACATTTTATAGAAACAATATTAACCCATAAATAGTAAAATCCATGTTCTAACAGTATGAGTTAATGTTATTAAATAAAGGATAAAAAAATATAGTGATAATAATGTGAACTAAACATGTATAAAAATTATTGTCTAAATTGGATTATATCTGTAACAACTATAGTTTTAAGAAAGAAACACTATGCTCATTAGCGTACATAATATACTACATCGAGCATAAACAGATATCTAAGTACACTTATTTAAATGTTATCATTATAAACAATCAATTGGAATGGATAAAATGAACGGTATTAACAAAATTTGGAAAATATTTTTTTAGACATGTTTATATAATGATTCATTGGTTACAAAATTTATTATAATTTGAAATAAAAACCAATTTAATATAAATGATGTGTTTTTATGAAAAAATATATAAAAGAGAATAAATGTGTATATAAAATCATATCAATCATTATGGTTTTTTATTTAATGAAAAATATATTTTCACTGTGATGTTTAAAATTTATCTTATATGTTTTCTAGATATGATATATAAACCAAATCAATTTTTCGGATAAAAGAAATGTTTTAAAAAAGAATACAGTTTTACAACCATTTGATGGATAACCCTTTTAAATCTAGTTTATGTCACTTTTATATGTTCTATTTTAAAAAAACTTCTTATTTAGAATCGTGGAATCAAAATTTACTTTTGAGAAAATATTTCTATTTTTATGATAAAATCCATATTTTAATGAATAGTGAAAAATGATGGATTTTAATTCCAAACTGACATTTCATCTAATTTGTTTATATTGATAGATTGTACATTTAATTGATTTTAAAGTTTAATTGGATTATTTCTTTAACATTCAATCCTATTTTGGTCATTGGAAGTAATTTCACATTGAATTTGTAAATAAAAATATGTCAATATTTTGATAGTTCTTACTTCTTAAAACTCGCTTTCTAGTTTGGACGATGAGAATTAATTTAAATTAATTTCATCCAATTATATATTTTAAATTTAGAAAAATAGATTACAAATTTATAATCATAAGTTCCATATTTTTTAAATAGGTACATTTTATTTTTGGACATTATGAACAATAACTTTAGTAATTATTTTTATTTAGCATTGATAAGGGGTAAATTTGGGAAATAATGGTAATAATAATATTATAATAATTTAAAACTACAAAAAAAAGTTTATAAATACTACTGGATGATACATGTATGAACATAATCATCCTTGGGTAGAATTTAGGACCCATGGTGCCACTTGAGTGTGATAATGACTTTTTATAAAATATAATTTAATGATAAGGGATATATAAGATAAACATGTATCTCATAAATAAAAATTTCTTAATTTGGTTTGAATAAATTATATCTTCAAAAATAAGTAGTAGTTAGAAATATTAAACTATTTCCTACATCATGCTATTTTATTTATATTTTATAGACATTAAATAAATTAATATTTTTATGACACAATGATGATACCGCAATTACATTATTATTGAAATACTCAAATAAATATTAGTAAAATATTAAAATAAATATTATTTGAACATTTTTATTTCATTAACGAATTTTATGTATGACTATGAAATATTATCTTTGGGTTAATTTTTTTGATGTAATCAATTTATAAAGACTTTATGAAAAATCAATTTCTAAATATTGTCAAAATGAACATAAATTATTTTTTATTACAAATAATATTTTATTAAATGATATAATAGTCTTAAAAATATTATATTCCTTCAAATGAATTATATAATGTTAAAAATTCCATTAATGGTCAAATTTTGGCTTGCTTGGAATTTTATAGTGAACTGTCGGAACCATGTATTATTAAAATACATGAAGATATGGTAACTGTTAATGTTTTTAACAGAGGGATAATGCTAAAAGATAAGGTCATGTTTCTTACCTAAAATTATCTAAAACATATTGGTTGAGAAGATTTCGACCCATACTCATATTATCCTAAATTTTTTTAACTTTTTGACTATTAGAATTCAGAAATACAATTATAATAAAATAATATTTCAAGACTTTTCTAAAGTGCCCCTCCTCCATCTTATAAAAGGACACCACCTATACCCACTTACTCACACCTATATAGACCTTTGGATCATTCAACTTATACTTAAATAATCTCCCAACATAAATCCCATCCTCCTTGAATCCTTATGTTGGGAAGAAGAAAATTCATGAAATCCTTTTGGCTAAAATCAAATGGACTTACCTGATTTAGAGGTAACATATTCTCTCAAACACCATTCATTTATTTTTCTCATCCCACAACCAAACTTATATATTTTTAATTATTTTCTAACAACACCAGTATACACAATATACTAGTATATTTTTATTCTAATGGTTCTTCCTACACTTACAAACACATCTATCTAATGGATATATAATATACTATTTCTGTGTATGGTGAACTACCGCCTCATGAAATGATGATTGTTCAATTTTCTCCAACTATCTCTCATGGTGGAAATTATTACAAAACTATATTTTTATATGATATATATTATATTTATATAGTCTCTATGATACAATAATTTTTGGTTACAATATTCTTTATGTTTTCCATAATGTGTAGATACAATAATTTCATTTGAGGAAGTGTTTACTACTACAACATGAAAGTTTTATGACTTGTTCATTCCATACATGGAACATATAAAAGATGTAATTAATGAAATTATGTAACTTATATAACATATATATTATACTGAATTATAATATACATATGTATCATTTAGTTTTTATTCCATTAATATAACAATGAAATGAAACTAGCATTCATGCTTACGTACGACATACCATCATCATAAAAAGTGCATTTCATTTCTTACATAAAAATGTTATGGAAGATTAAAAATAAACATATAATATATTTATAAGATATTTAAATCAAGAATATAATTCTAGAGATAATAGATTTATGACAACATGAACAATTTTCATCCCAAATGTTTAATTTTTAACTAAATTAAAAATCATCAAATATATATCCAATATGAACTCAAATAATTAACTAATTGTTATAGCATGGTAATAAGTGATATAAAATGAATGATAAAATTGAAAAATGTTTTTAAGAATTTAATAATTAACCTATGTTTATTATTACAAAATATAAAGAACATATGAGACAAGTAGGACTTGAGGAAAGGGAAATCCTAACTCCATCTCATTTTGTTGAGTTAAATATCCATGTCATTGGTTTTGTTTTTCCAATAATATTTGTGAATTAAATATGATTGTTTTACTCTGAATATCCATTTATGTTGTGTGTATTTATATTTTTCCTAGATTATTATTTCATTGATTTATCCTTAATCTATTTATAGGATCATTGTAAAGTATTTCGTATCAATTTACATTCCACTGAGACTCATTTGTAGTTAAGTACCAATTAACTTTTATATGGTGTAAATACTACACTTTAACATATTATATCCGGAAACTTCTTATTCTCATGATATTATATGTTTCTTATGTTATTCATTAACTTTTTTTATTCATGTATTTCTAAAGTGGTATGATACTATTTATATATAACACAGTTTTAAAAGTTTTAAAGATTTTTTCTTCAAAATTGTTCTCATTAAAGTATATGTGTAAAAATGTTTTTAAGGATTTATTTATATGTAAATTAATATATTAAAATGTTAAATATTTTAAAAGTTTCAAGGTGGTATTGGAAACTTTAATTCTAAAATCTTTTTTTAAAAAAAAATTGGATTGATTTTTTCAATATTGTAATATGATATATTAAGAATAAAAATGTTGAAATTTTATTCTCCCATTAATATAGTTTTATTTTTTATAATTATGGTATGGTTCTTGGGTTTTGATTATGTATACGAGTGGTTATGTGACAAACCGAGGGTGGGTGAGAGCTTGATAGATCTCTAATTCTTTGGGTAACGTGACAGATGTAAATGATAAGGTTTCTCCGAAAATATTTAGCAAATATACTATGGTGGGTATTCCAAATGTTCCCATGAAGGTTACTCCCCATGTAGCTGTGAAATCTACAGTGTAATTATGATATGGATTCCACAACTTTCCTTTATGTATTTTTATTTTTATGAAGTTTTGTAGGAATCTTATGATTACATGTTGTAGTCTATGTAGTTTATGGTTTAGGGGTGAAAATATTGATATTTTTAAAATGTTTGTTTTGGTTTTAAATATTCACTGACAGACTATTTTATTTATTTTATTATATTTCTTAGTGATATTTTTATTCTCATACAATGTTTCTGAAATTATTTCAACATGGTATAAGGATGGGTAAAAGAAAATAATTTGTTAAGAAAATTTTTATCATCAAAAATAAATCATGTTTTGTTTAAAGGGATTCTTTTTGTGGATAAAGCAGATATATAGTTGAAATATCAACATGTAATGACTAGGTCTATTATGTAAACATTATGGCCTAATTATATAAAAATATATACAAAAAATTCTACTCAATGTGAAATAAATTCAAATTCCTTACCTAACTCAATATTATTTAATGTTTAAGGTCGGTGCCTTATAATTGGTATTAGAAGATGATTTAGTCAACTTTGGATATTAGGATGTTTTCTTAAGAGTTAGGGATATCATCGTGGATTTATTATTTTAAGGTTGATCATAAGTTCAATGTCATATAATCCACTTTTTAGGATTTATGATATGAAATATTAAGGTGACTAATGGTATTTTTGGAGACACTCACCATTCTTGAAATTATGGGTTATTACATGTTGGGATGCAAAATCAAAGGTATAAGATAAAATTTTTGGTTAAAATGTGTAATGGTTTTTGTGATGATTTTATCTCATTTTTTGGAATGTTATAAAATTCTATTGTTTTTGGAGAAGTAAAACCAACCGACTGTGTGAAATTCTTGTTGTTTCAGATAAATTTATGGGAATCGAACCCACAAAAGAAGTGCATCTAGGATTTATTTCCAACCAGTAGCCTATGTTATTTCCGTAGTTAGTATGACTTGTTCTTTTTAGTAAAATTATTATATTGATTAAGAATAAGTTGATTTCAGGAAATTATGTTTTATCAAATGAATATCAAAATATAGGAAAAATATTTGGTGATTAAGTGATAAATGTTATTTTGGAAGATGATCGCTCATTTGGGAACACTATTTCCCTACAGAAAATAGAATAATATGGAATTTCATTTGAGAAGTAATCGTTGAATTTTATTTTGAAAGAATCTATGTATTTATTATGGACATATGGAAATTTGGGTTATTTATGGAAATGATTAAACTATTATGGAGAAAATTTGATTAGGTTAATTACTTTCGGTATGAGACATTAATATTGGATGATATTATTTGGAGATAACTGTTAAAAATTATCTTCGAAAACTACATGATCAAATATTTCATTATTTTTGGTTTCAATATTAGTTGTATTATTTTTTGAAATTTTTTAGACTTTTTTTTGTTGAATTTTGAATCTAGAACATGGGTATTACTCTTTAATTTTGGAGATTAAAAGTAGTCATTATCCTTATAAAAAATTATTATTTTTGGGTGATTATTTAATCTTCTACAAACCATTTTGGTTTTTCAAAAAGTCTAAATATGTGGGAAATATATAGTTTATCTTTTTATGTTTATGTGATTATTTGGAAGATGAATCTAGTACTTTAGGTTTGACTAAGTCATCTTGTATATTTTTCATTTAGAGAAAATATGAGTTTGTGGTCGAAATTTATTAATTGATGAAATAGTACTTGTCCATTGATTATATTTCCTTATATTTTTATTATATGTTTTAAAATAATTAACTAACATTCTAAAAGGATCTTAAAATATAAATTTTTTCCATTTAACTTTGTTACTGTGAAATCAATGACCATCTAATCCATCAAATGTTTATTGTTTTCTGGTTGTCAAAATTTTCTTGATCATGTATTCTATAACTCTCCATTAGAACTTTAATGTTTGTTTTCTCTTACATATCCATGTTTTCTTACATAGAATGTAATTTCTAAAAAATTCCAAGTAATATTTTTTATATGGAATTATTTTGATACCAAATGCTCTGATGGCACGTGATTCCGGGGCCTAGAGAGCCTGGATTGGAATTTTGAACATTTTTAAGGTACGTTTAGTAAACACACGAGCGGGTTTTTCTAACAATTGAAAGGGATCATAGAATGAAAATTTGAGGACACCGTTGAATTAAAGATGCCATGATTCATCAATAATGAACTTATCGTCCGGCAATAAAGGCCGAACGAAAAATATTATTTTCAAATTTTTTGAGATAAATAATGAAATAACACAAAAATTTATTTTATATTAATTCTCATCCATTGATCGAAAGATCACGACGCTATAGTGCAGCGATGAGGTGGAAAATGGTTTCCTTAATGAGGCACATTAATGGCCTATATCTACTATTTCAATGATTTAATAATGGAAGACTTATAGTGACACTATTTCATAAATTAAATACCCTAACGACGTGACGTTGTAGTGTAACTGGAAATCAATGACGTGATTTCATTTTTATCATCGAACGCATTAGTGGACATAGAATTAAACTTTTAGGATTCTCCGATGAAACTCTAAATAACATCCTCATCAATGATGAATGAAGGATTATGGTGAGATATCACTAACTTTGATGAACCTCAAATAATAGAGCTCTAAGTGATGACGCCGATGCCTTACACTTTTAGGGATAAAAACTATGAAATCGAAACGTCAGTGAGGTAGGGATTTCATTTCTATTTCAAATTTATTCTCCACAATTATTTTTCTAGATATGATGTACACAGATCAACCCACGAACAAGTTGATCTGTGATTTGTGCATATATGTATGAGGGTGAAATTTCTTAGGGATTTTTTATTTGGGATTCAGACCTTGCGTGAAATGATTTTACTTCCATCCCGAACCTCCCCTCACCTTGTTTTAAACCTATAATGTAGAGGGCCCCGGCTGACACGAACAAGGCATGAGCATCTCCGTTTGTGCGTTCAAGGTGTCCACATTCTCAAATTGGTGGAAATTCGATTCTGGGGCCTGAGAAGGGATGAAGGATACCCGAGAGGCCTATAGGCATAGACAGACAAGAAAACAGACCCCCAGAGAAACACTAATGGCCCACGGATGGTGCCACCGTTTTCAGTGGCCAGCGCCAACCGACCCTACAGAGGCTGCCATCCCTCGCTAGTCATGTTGGATGATAACGACGCACCCATCTACACGCCGTGGCTATAGGAGGCCATGACCAAGCAGCCACTGCAGCTGGAGACATGGTTCCAGTAGGGTACCAGATGGATATGGTCGCCCTCGTTCGGGCCACCCAGGCACTAGAAGCAGCTATCTTCGATTTCGGAAATAGGGAGTGTGTAACGCCTCGACCCTAGAATCTAAGAGCCGGGAAATTATTTTAATACATTGGCATGATTACAAAGAATCAAGTCCTGAAGGACTGATCTATTTAGTAGTATTGGAAACAAGATACATTTATAAGGTCGACACTACATCTGGAAAAGAAAAACAACACTATGTTATTCCATTACAAGCATCCAAGATTCTAAGATTATTAGTACAATTCACACTTAACTTACTTCAGATCCTAGGAAAATGAAAATTGATAAAGGGGTGAGCTCAAATGCTAAATAAGAGTATGAAATACAACGGAAGATAACATAAACATTAGGCATGGTGAATAATTGAAAACACATTTTTTTACAAATAATAAACATGAACACATTATGGCAGTAATATGAACTGACTAAATAATGAAATAATAAAACATAGTCATGGGTTTTCTACTAGTTGAATAACCAATGAAATATCAATATCTAATCTCATAATGATGGAATGCATAATGCCGGACATCACAACCACATATTCATGGCCTTGTTCCAAGACATCTAAAACGGTTTTGTCAGGGCCTTGTGCCAAGACACTAGCTTGTCTCATGAGACCTACTGATGCATCGAGGAGCTATAATGGGCTCCATCCGTCACCTACTAAGTCCAATGCATTAATCATAAGAAAATTTTGAAAAATATCATAAACATTTGTATTAAAACTATAATACGAAATATCAATACTTTATCCACAAACCATGAATGGTACAAAAATAGCACATCCACAGTCAAACATAACTCATTCAATACAATATGGAAGATTGTATTGTAAAAAATTAACCTCAATCGATAATAATGAAGGATATTGACATAGACAAAAATAATCATAAAAAACATTTGAAATTAATATCCCCCTTTTCATCAAAACATTTATAAGTCACACTATTTTTCAAGAAGCTGTATAAAAAAGGATTTTTGAATCAAAGAATCCCATACCACATTGAAACTTTTAAAAGGAATTTTAATTATAAAACATTAATTTCCATATAAATAAATCCTTAATACATTTTTTAAAACATTTACATTACTGAGAATGATTTAGATGAATATATTTTAAAACATTTAAAATGATATTTTAGTTTGAGTTCCTAACCAAATGAGAGACGCTTGAATACAAATAATTGAGGTAATGAAAACATTATAATATATTTAGAATAAAGGATTTCATTATATACAATGTCAAAGGATAGTTTATACACCACATAAAAGTGAATTGGTGCATAAAAACAAATAAGTCTCAAAAGAATTTAAATTGAGATGAAATCCCTTATAATTAAAATATCATTATGTAAAGGATAAATAAATGACATAATTATGTGTGAAAAATATAAATACACATGATATGATTGGATATTCAGTGTACATCAATCAGAGGACATTCACAAATATTCTTGTAAAAATGACACCAATGACTTGGATGTTTAACTCAATGAATGGAAATTGAGTTAAGATTACTCTTATTACACTACTGGAAAAATAACCTATACCAATGGTTTGGAACTATTACTATAGGCCTCCAAACCGTTGGTATAGACTATACCAACGGTTTGGAGAACCGAGGGGAAGTAAGCCGCTGGGATAGGTCTATACCAACGGTTTTGAAAACCTTTCGTACAGGTAATATGAAAATCTATAACAACGTTTATGGAACCATTGGTATATGTATTTCAAAAAAAACATTTGGTGGGATTTGATCGCAGGACCTATAGTTTATCATTTGACAACCTAACCACTAACCTAACATGACTTTTGTTAATATAATTTCATCAATATGTATATATATTATCATCATTATTTTAAATGTTTATTTATGTAATGTTCTCGGTAAAAAGATTGGATATACCAACAGTTTTGACAACCTTTGGTATAGGTTATGGTTTTTTCATTTGATAAGTTGGTTGATGGGCCACTTTTGCCAACGGTTTTGCCAAACGGTTGGGAAAAGTGGCCACAAATTACCATTTCTCAATGGTTTGGCCAAAGCATTGGGAGAAGTGGTACCCTTTCCCAACGGTTTAGGAAAACCATTAAGAAAAGTGAGCTCAAAGTGGGCTTTCCCAATAGTTTGGCCAAACCATTGGGAAAGGGGACCTATACCAACGGTTATTACAAACCGTTGGTATAGGAGCGTTGGGAAAGGTGAGATTTCCAATAGTGTTAGGTTCATATCAATGACTTGAGAAATTTTCATAGGGGCGATTATGTGTATAAAAATTATATCCACAAAAGGGGAGTGGAAATTACTACATAAATAATAAATAGCTATTCCATACGTAATCTTGGAGTAAAATAATAGATGAAGTATGTGTAAAGCTGAATGAGTGGATATTGAAATATGAAATTCTTTTACCAATTTGGTAACTTATCCAACATACATCCCATAAAATAAGAATCATACAATGAATCTGTAATACCCATAAAATAAATTATATTACACCAAGAATAAAATCATTGGTAGTACATATTCCACACAAAAGGAAATAGTGGCCAATATAGCATGAATCCCAAGGAAATAAAAAGTGAGATGAAAAACCCTTACTTTGTTGTAATCAATCGAGTCGTATGACCAAAAGTTAATAACCACCAAATAATCACAGAATTAAATGAAAATAAATATAATCATGATAATATATGTCAAATGGAAGTACACAATACACCACATGTAATAAATAAGTAGCGAACAATGAAAATCTCACAAGAATTAAAAGTGAGAATAGAAACCCCTTACCTCAAGTCCGACTTATCTTGTATGTTCCTTTTTCTTCCTGAATAATAAATAGATGTCAATTTCAAATTGATTAAAAAAATCATTCCTTTTATATCACTTATTACCTTTCTATAACAATTAGTTAATTATTTGAGTTCATATTGGATATTTTATCGATGTTCACAACTTGAGTAAAAAATGAACTTGTTATAATTACAATTTTCCATGTGGTCAAAAGTCTATTATCTCCAGAATGATATAAATTATTTAGATATCATATATATGTTATATATCAAGTATATATATACATATATTTATAATAGTACATAAAATTTGGAGATAAGAAATGAAATATTCCATTCATGGAGACGTTAAGTCATACGTAGGCATGAATGCTACTTTCATTTATATTTTGTATTTTAATGGAATTAAAACATGATTATACATAGGTATATTAATATTCCAGTATAATATAATATATAATATCATTAATTCCATCCTTTATATGTCCCTCATTAGGCATTAACGAGTCATATCATTTTGAGGGGGTGATAGTACGCACTTTCTCAAATTAAATTATCGTGGTTTACCCATAATGGAATCCATAAAATAATGATATAAATAGAAATTAAAGAATAATAAACAAAATTAAACATAATATATATATATCATATATAAATATAGTTCCATCTTAATGTCCACCATGAGATCCGGTAGGATATAATCGAACAATCATTGTTTCGTGAGGTGTTAGTTTTCCATCCACAGAAACAGTATGTTCTTCAACCATTAGATAGAGGTGTGTGTAAGTGTAGTTTAAATAATTCTCATAAAAACATCCTAGTATACTGAGGATACTATTAATTTTATAAAATAAAGTAATAAAAAGTCTTTATAGGGCTGGAGAAGTAAAATAAAACAAAATAATACAAAAGAATTTAAATAATGTGTTACATTTAATTTGGTTAACTTCTTTTGGTTTGAACCAAAAGGACTTCTTGAAGTTCCTTCTGTATAAGGTAAGGCTTATATGAGGAAGAGGGAGATATTTATAGATTATTTTGGAAGGTTTTGGATGAGCCAAGGGGATTGAGAGGTGTGTGGAATGAGTTAGAAGTGGTGTCCTTTTATAATGGGGAGGAGGGGCTCTTTAAGAAAGTGTGAAAATATTGTTGTATTGTATAGTGAAATAAGGTTTATATAGCTCCAAAACTAATTAAAGTCAAAGTTAAGATGACTTATTGTATAAATAAAATCATCCAATAATAATTGGACAGGTTTTGTATATTATTTTAATATTAATAATCATATTTATTTAAATAATTTATTAATGATGTAAATACTACATCATTATTTGTCATAAATAATTTAATTTATTTTGATTATAAAAATAATTAAAAAATACCATAATGTAAGAAATAATTTCAAATTTATAATGATTATTTATAGTCTAAAATATGACTCATAAAACCCCATTTAAAAATTGATATACTAAAATATATTTGTTAATGTCATTTTTGTCTTTACTTTTAGTTAATTAAAATAAATTCTCATTATCATTCTTAAGTGGCTCAATGTGGTCCCCAAATGACCCAAGGCTGAACATGGCCAGAAATAAACTAGCCAATAAGGTTAGGAGAAGTTTTAAGGTAATTTTGTATTATTATAATATTCTTTTTACCTTGAATTACTCTATTTACCTTTAACCACAGTAAATTAAAGTCAAAAGTTACTATTCACCAAAAATTATTTTCATCTTATTGAACCACATTTTACTTACTAATAACAACCATGTTTTATAGAATTTTTAAATTGAATTCACAGAAGTGGTAAAATTTCATTTAATTGAAAATTTCTGATTTTTAACAACTGTTTAGTGGTTTCACTATTCATCCAAAATTTACGTTTTTCAGAAAAATACCAAAAATTCAGCCTAATATATAGTTGTTATTAAGAATTTAAAATTGATGTCTATTTTACCAAATTAAAAACATAGAAGTTGGATTAATTAATTTAAAATTAATTCCCGTTGTCAAAACAAATAGCGTGTTTTTAAGAAACAATAACTATCAAAATATTTCCACTTGTTTATGTATAATTTCAATGTTAAATAATTTCAATCACCAACATTGGATTAAATGGTAAAAATATAATCAAATTACACTTAAAAACCAATTTAAAATATTATCTAACCATATAACTAAATTCTGTTGAAAGGCAGTTTTGAATTAAAATACATAATTTCTGACTATTCATAAAAAATGAATATTATTAGAAAAATACCAAAATTTAATTCATAGGAAATTTTTATGTCCCGATTCTAAAGAATAATTTTATTTTGTCTAAATGAATATGAAAAATGGTCAAATATTGGATTTAAAAAAGGTTCGACATTAAAATGGGGTAAAATTGAATTTTTTGGAAAAATACACTTTTATCTGAAAAATTGAATTTGTTCTTATGATATTTCTAAAAATCACATAATACACAAGTAAAAATTATATGGAGTATCTAAAATTCAAAATCCAGTTAATACTTGTAATGGCCCAGACCTCTCCGGCCCATTACTTTGTCGGAAAGAAGGTCATGAAGTGTTATGGAGGGTAGAGTGGACTTTCCCAACACTTTTCTGAATTTTGTAACTACACATTTTGTTGTGTGAGTACATTCCGTGTACCAGATTTTAGAGTATATCTCGTGTTCAAGCCGTGTCCTTGCTGCGTGAAATAAATAAGTACACACCGTGTAGCCCATCCTACACGCCGTGTAGTTTCTCCCTACGTAGGCGTTACCCTCAGACTGTGTGTTGACCAGTCAATGGCTATGTGCCGTGTTGAAGCTGTATCCTAGCCGCATGAAATAAATAAGTACACCCCGTGTAGTTTCTCCTCGCGTACGCGTTACCCTAAAACCGTGTGTTGACAAGTCAATGGTCGTGTGCTGCGTTGAATGCCATGTTGGAAGCCACGTTGCGACCGTGTGGAATGTCTTAGTACACTGCGTGAACTAGGAATTACACACCGTGTACTTTAGTTTTTCTCCCCTATAAAAGGAGGGGGCCTCTCCTCCTTTTCAGATCATTCCTCTCCTCTCCATTCCTTCGAGCAGATCCCTCCCGAGAGACTCCAAAGATCCTTTCTTCCATAACTTCTTCGTCCGAGATCTGATTTACGATCCATCAGCGGCCACGAGATCGTAACGATGAGGCGAAACTGATGAGCTTGGATCTGTTGTCTTATCTTTGTCCTTTCCTTCATAGATTCCACCTGAGGAGGTTTTTTCCGGGTTTTGACAGAAGCAACGGACGCTGACGAACGTCTTATAATGTTGATCTGGGGGGAGCGTTGTGATCCGAACCAGCTGAGGTAGGGATCTTACCTTAGTCTCTCTAATTTTTTCATCATGTGGGATGGTTGTCCTCTTGCTTTAACGAGACTTAGTTGAACCAATTTAATGAAGATAATAATTGGCTTAAAGAACGGGGATGTGACAGTTGTGATGTTTATCTTTTTTTATCCTATTGTTATGTTATGAATTGAATAGACTTATGCCTACTAAAAATCACGGTCGTTGGGGGCCTTTGCTTGCACAATTAAATGTTTCCCTATCTTCCTAGACCGTTTTTTGGGTGGAAACTTTGTGGAATACGGAAATTGGATAATCACGTAATGTTGGCTGATTAAATGAATATCTGGAACCCTTGTGTGATCAGCCCTGTTGAACAAAATGGAATAATGAACATGTGTGTGTTAGTTTGGTTACGTGGTGTGTGAGAAGGGGGGAGGGGGTGATTCCTGGGTTATTACGTATAGGTTGGGCAGTAGGGCTGTGGTAAATGATACTAATGGGGAATGATGTGGCACGAGCCTGGTTTTGTGATACGGTTGAGGAGATGTGGTATAGTGGAAGCAGGGCTACAGTAATGTGGTGTGATATTAAAAGAAAGTGTAAGGTTGCTAAATGAACTTTGGGGAACGATAATGAATTAAATGCGGGACAAATCAATGGGGATTGATTGATGATAAAAATGTTGGTTTTGTGTTACTTGTGTTCTATCTAACTTGATTTGTGGTTGGCAGGGTTTTGATCAACAAAATGCTTGATCTGGTTTGATAATTGCCTAGTATTTAAGGAACTATTGAACTAATAATGTTGAAACATGAAAGCCTAAATGGGTTTGGGATTTTTTTTGTATTCATGCTTCTTAGTAGCAGTACCGAGGCACGTGCTCAGTTTCTCTGTTTATAAGCCATAGGTTGGGATGTATGTTTGGTATACATATATGTATCAGTATGTTTGTGTTTTGTCACACCCCACCCATGTTGAGCACTTAGTTCCTAACACTCCCATTTCATGGGAGTGGGTGTTTTCCCCTTAGTTACTAGCTCCTTCATGCTCTTTCTTCCATAGGCTGTGATGGCTTGAGGCGACCATACACCAAAGAATCTTCGAGTAGGTTTCAATTGTTGTGATTTTTTCCCAAGACTCATCGCGCAGGTTTATTGTTCCCAAGAACCTTCAGGATGAGGCCCATGTGTGTTCGGGTGGGGATGTGATTGTGGTTTGTGAGGCCCAGGTGTGTGCGAGTGGGATATGTGGTTGTGAGGCCCAGGTGTGTGCGGGCAGGATATGTGGTTTGTGAGGCCCAGGTGTGTGTGGGCAGGAAGATTCTGGTAGCGTTAGGACGTTTGCCGTTAGGAAAAGCAGCAAGCTAGTGGGGGAAATGTGTGGGGTACCCAATTCTCTTATTCTTATATATTGCTACATGTTGTTGTGTTTTGGTGAGCGTGGTTGGTAAGGTTGGGTGGAAATAATTCCTTGCTAGGTTTTGGTTTCTTTTGTTGTTATTATGGGACATTAGGATGTCTCCCCACCTATGCACGAGAGCTTTGGGTTTCCCCACTATGTATACTTGTATTCTCTCCCTACGTTTACTTTCAGGTTTCCAGGAGGACTACCAGGGCCATGCAGAACCCTACTAGTCGGGACATTTGGATTTTTTGCTGTTTGTTGTACTCTTGTTTCCTTTGGTATTGTACTTTGAGATTTATTGTAATTGTACTTTGTTTCAGAATAGTTTAAACATGCATGTTGGATTGGTTTGGATTTATTTTCATTTACATGTTCATTTTTCTTTTGGTGTTTGACTCATCCTATTTCCTGATCCTAAATAATAAAAAGGGTAATGCCTCCCATATTTATGAAAACTTATACCCTTGGTGCTAGTCCCCACTCTGGGGCCGACTGGAGGCGGGACTCGGGGGGGGGGGGGGGTCATTATCCCCCATTCACCATTCCCAGCTCAGAAGGGGCATCTTTAGTGTAAGGGGGTTGTGACATAATGGTATCAGAGGTTATGGTTGAGAGATAGGATGGAGTCTGGAGTTAGAAACAGTAAGGATTTCATGGGATGGTAGGTAAAAAGTGTTAGGTGATCTTGGTGCATGATATAGGCTAGGGAAGACCGGCAAGGACACAGGATTTTAGGGCCCCCCGTGATCCGATGCAAGGACTCTAAGCCAACCAAACGACCAACTGAGACTACATTGATTGCAGGGTAGATACCCTAGGGAAGGTACATGCGTCATCATGTTTGTGTTTTTCTTGATTTGGGTGTTCTGGGAATGAAATTGAAATAAATTAATAAAATGAAACCTTGATAAATCTCCTTGTTACTTGGTCTTAGGAAATATTTGTTTACCCTATAGCTATGAAACCTGGACGTCATCCCTGGGTGACTCAGAGAGTCGAGGGCCAGCAGATTCTGGTGGTCGATCAGTTGAGGATTGACCGAGAGGAGAAAGATGATCAGTGGAAGAAGACTCTCCGTTATTTCTAGCGACAAACCCTCAGTAAGTATGAGGGTAGTACTTCGGATATAGAGACTGAGGGGTGGCTTGAAGAGTTAGAGATCTATTTTGATTTGATCTGTGCTCTGAGGGAGTACTGGGTTCTCCTAGAAATCAGTCAGTTGAGAGGTGCGGCATGTTAGTGGTGGATGCTCTACCTTAGGGAGAGTTCAGAGGCAGAGGTTCCATGGGATGACCTTGAGAAGGAGTTCTGAGAGTAATTCCTTTCTTCCATGATCATGGCAGAGAAGAGGCAGGAGTAACTCTCCCTCCAGTAAGGGATTATGTCAGTTCGAGAATTGGGGATCATGTTCAAGGGTCTCCTACGCTTTGATTTGGATATCTTTCTGGATGAGGAGTCTCGAGCAAGACGTTTGGAGGAGGGGCTTCTTCCTTTGCTCCAGTATGCTGTCACCCCCTTCACCCTTACGACATACTTGGAAGTACAAAAGAAGGAAGAGGTTGTAGAGAGGATGCACTCACAGGGAGGTGCACCATGAGAGGGGATCTAGCTGGGTTCATCGAAGGGGAAGGTAGTCTGCAGCAGGTCTCCAATGACATGACCTTCTAGATTCAGGCCAATAGGGATTAGGCCCCAGCAGTTCTAGTTCAGATCTTCGGGTTGTCGTCCCTTTTTAATGAGCCCAGTACCAAAGTGTTTCTCTTGCAGAGTTTTCGGGCACTTATAGAGTTGGTGCCCGACCCGATCTCAGTACGGTGGAGGTGGGCGGGTTCAATGCCCACCTCAGCAGCACAAGTTGCCGGTGAGGCCCTTCCAGCAGCAGTAGGACCCTGCTCCTCTGAGGGCAGACATTGCAGGAGGAGGTAGACCTCAGAGAGCTCCTTAGGGACCTTGACCAGGGTGTGGTTGGGGAGGTGGTCGACATCCGAGAGGCCAAGGAGCTGGGTGTAGACAGTTGCACGCATGAGAGTCGGTAGCTCCAGCAGGACCAGGGGTGGTGCGAGGTAAGATTTGTTTTTTCCGCACTCTCGTTTCTTCTTTTTTCGATTCGGGAGCTTCACACTCCTTTTTTGAACTCGTCCTAGCCCATGGTTTGGGTCTAGATGTAGAGAGACTTTATGTACCCCTGGTGTTGAGTTCACCAGTTGGAGGTTAGACCAGTGAATGTTGTTTTTTCCAAGGATGTGAGCTAACGTTGGGATTGGATCAATCTAGTGGGGATCTTCTTTTACAATAGATGTAGCCATATGATGTCATCCTTGGAATCAAATGGTTGTTTTCTATTAGTGCCGTTATCGACTGCTTCTGAAGAAGAGTCGTGTTCTCCGACGTGGATGGACATCGTGTAGCTTTTGTTGGCGAGAAGAGCTATCAGGTGGAAAGCCAGCATGTGAGCCTCTCCTTACCTTGTTAGGCGGGTTATTAGTGGTTTCAGCTGATATATAGATGATGGATGTTGCAGTGGTTGTTGGGGAGTTCCTAGATGTTTATTATGAGGAGGTTGTGACTCTTCCTCACCGACGTGACGTTGAGTTCTGGATAGACTTACAGCCTGGTGCCCATCTAATTTCGATGGCCCCTTATCAGATGGAACCTTCGGAGTTGCAGGAGTTGTGGGAGTTGCAGATTTAGATTGATGATCAAATGGAGAAGGGTTTTATTCAACCCAGCATGTTGCCATGGGGTGCTTTAGTTTTGTTCGTAAAGAAGGTAGATGGTGGCCTCATGCTATTCAAAGATTACCGAAGGATGAATCAGGTAACGGTCATGAACAGTTACCCCCTTCTAAGGATAGATGATATCTTCGACCAGCTGAGGGGAGCGGGTTGGTTTTATAAGATTGATCTACTATCTGGATATCATCAGCTGGGGGTAAAGGATTGTGACATCTCAAAGACATCTTTCAGGTGCAGGTATGGGTACTTCGAGTTTGTAGTGATGCCGTTTGGAGTTACGAATGCACCATCTATGTTCATGGGACTTATGAACTTTGTCTTCTGAGAGTTTCTAGACCAGTTCGTCATTTTGTTTATCGATGACATCCTGATCTACTCAAGATCCGAGGAGGAGCACGTTGAGCATCTCAAGACAGTCTTGGAAGTCCTTCGACCCCAAAAACTTTATGGGAAATTGTCAAAGTGTAAGTTCTTGATGAAAGATGTACACTTCCTTGGGCACGTGGTGTCTCAGCATGGATTTTCAGTGGACCCGTCGAAGGTTGAGGCAGTTGTTTCTTGGGTGGCACCCAAGAGCGTGGCAGAAGTTCATAGTTTTCAGGGGTTGGCAGGTTATTATCGGTGGTTTGTTTTGGACTTCTCTTGAGTTGATGCTCCATTAATAGCTTTGACTAGGAAGGACTAGGTCTTCATGTGGAGTGAGCAGTACTAGAAATCTTTCAACTACCTGAAGGATAAGTTGGTCAGTGCTCCGGTACTCAGGTTTCCAGAGGAAGGGTTGTTGTATGAGGTGTTTTGTAATGCTTCTGGCCTTGGTTTGGGGTGCGTACTGATGCAGAAGAAGAATGTCATTTGTTTTTGGTCGAGGAAGTTGCGTGCTCATGAGCGTAACTATGCCACCCATGACCTAGATCTTGTAGTAGTAGTGTTCGAACAGAAGTTGTGGCGACATTACCTCTTTGGGGGGGGGGTGCTTTGTGGTCTTCTCAGATCAGAAGATCTTACGTTATATCTTCACCCAACGTGACCAGAACTTATGGCAGCAGAGATGGGTTGAGTTTCTCCAAGACTATGACTTCAAGATCTCTTACACTAAAGGTAAGGACAACGTTGTGGCTGATGCCCTAAGCAGGAAGTCACATAAGGAAGTGGTTTGGGAATCCGATGATGCTTGGAAAGAAATGGGAGATTTGGTTTCCTAGCACTTGGATGCAAGGGTAGAGGGTGTTTGTTTCAGATGACGGTGCAATCCTCCTTGTTGCAGTATGTGGAAGAGTCTTAGTGGGGAGACTCTAAGGTAGAAGTAATGCAGGATTGTATCGATCAGGGAAACACTCTAGAAGGATGGTCAGAGGAAAGTCGATATCAGATGGTTTTTCAAGGAAGGTTGTTTGTTCCGGAGGTGATACGTGAGGGAGTTCTATGTGAGTTCCATAGCTCAGCCTTGGCAATACTTTCGGGAGTTTCAAAAATGTACCGAGGCCTGAGGGAAAAGTTTTGGTGGCCTGGGGTGAAACGGGCAGTGGCGGAGTTTGTGGCTAAGTACCTAGTGTGTCAGCAAGTAAAGGCTGAACACCGTGTTCCCAGTGGTTTGTTGCACCCTTTAGATGTCCCTGAATGGAAGTGGGATGACATCTCAAGGGATTTCGTCATAGGGCTACCCAGAGCTCAGGGTGGTTATGATGCTATCTGGGTAGTGGTGGATGGACTGATGAAATCAGATCACATCATAGAAATTAAGGAGTCGGTCCCGGTGAGTACCTTAGCACAGATGTACATAGAGGAGGTGGTGCGTTTGCATGGTGTTCCGAAGAATATCATCTAAGATCAGGATACTCGGTTTACCTCACGAGTCTGGAGGGGGTTACAACATGATTTTGGCTCCCAGCTATGCCTCAGCACTGCTTTCCACCCCCAAACCGATGGGTAGACAGAGTGAACTATCCAGAAATTGGAGGACATGCTGCGAGCATGCGTTCTGGATTTCGTAGGATCATGGGTGCGACACATGCATTTAGTAGAGTTTTGGTTCAACAACAGCTTCCACTCTACTATTAGAATGACACCGTTTGAGGAATTGTATGGAAGACTATGTCGTTCACCCATTTTCTGAGTAGAGGTTGGTGAGACAGGTGTTCTTGGGCAAGAGGTAGTACAGAGCACCGCAGAGAATGTTCAGCTTGTGTGTGAGAGGATGAAAGTGGCTCAGGACCAATAGAAGTCTTATGCGGATCGTCGGAGGAGGCCATTATAGTTTGAGGTGAGAGATCATGTGTTCTTGAATGTTTCCCCCCAACGGGGGAAGCAGAAGTTTGGGAAGGGGAGTATGCTCTCCCCTAGGTTCATTAGACCTTTCAAGGTGCTGAGTCGTGTCAGCGATGTGGCATTTCAGCTGGCCCTGCCACCTCAGTTGGAGATGGTTCATGACGTCTTCCACATATCCCATCTTTGTCGGTACTTACATGACGGCTCTCACGTTATCGTCTAGGTAGAGTTAGATATGGGAGACTATGTGACATTCGAGGAATGACCATTCAGAATCGAGGATCGTAAAGAGAAGGTGCTCCGTGGACGAACCACCGCCTTGGTTCATGTGTTGTGGAGGCATGGCGGCCGTGAGGAGAGCACTTGGGAGCGGGAGGCTCAGATGCACGCTTAGTACCCGATGTTATTCTGAATTATGTTTTTCATTGTTATTCTGAGCTTTGTTTTGATGTTATTATTTCTACTTTTTACATATGGAATGCATGGATTGTCAATTGTGAGATGTTTTGTTTCCTTGTTCTCTGGAAGTGTGTAATGTGTCCGGATGCGTTGGGAAAAAGAAATAACTGATCCTTAATCGAGATGAATTAATATGGATGCGATTGAACCCGTGCGGGTGAGTCAGTGCCACCTAAAGTAGATAATATCTCGACATGGGAGAAGGAATTCCACAAGCCATGTGTTCGGGCAGTGTGTTGGTTGTACGGTGTTGGGGGCAGTGTAAGTTGAAAAAAATCCTAATATATGGGAGTGGGAAGACACAATTATTAATCAAGACGCATTAATGCAGATGCGATCAAACCCGTGCAGGCGAGTCAGTGCCACCTAAAGCAGATAATATCTCGACATAGGAGAAATAATTCCTAACACATATGATTATGGTTGTTTGTTGGGTTCTTGTTATAACGAGAGTCCTAAGAGGTATCTTGTTGGGTTCCTTTGGGTTGGTTTATGAATTCTCGGGGACAAGAATGTTTTAAGAGGTATCTAATGTAATGGCTCGGACCTCTCTGGCCCATTCATTTGTTGAAAAGAAGGTCATGATGTGCTCTGGAGGGTAGAATGGACTTTTCACACACTTTTAAGAATTTTGTAACAACACGACGTGTAGTGTTAGTACACGCCATGTACCACCTTGCCAATTATACCCCGTGTTGAAGTCGTGTCCTTGCTGCATGATATAAATAAGTACACGTCGTGTAGCCCATCCTACGCGCCATGTAGTTTCTCCTCGCGTATGTGTTTCCCTCAAACCGTGTGTTAACTAGTCAACGGTCGTGTGCCATGTTGAAGGCGTGTCCTTTCCATGTGAAATAAATAAGTACACACCGTGTAGCCCATCTTACATTCCATGTAGTTTCTCCCCGCATACGCGTTACCCTCAAACCGTGTGTTGACCAGTCAACGGCCGTGTGCCGCGTTGAATGCCGTGTTGGAAGCCGCATGGAGACCATGTGAAATGGATTAGTACACGCCATGTACTAGGAAGTACACGCCATGTACATTAATTTTTGTCACCTATAAAAGGAGGGGGACTCTCCTTTTCAGATCATTCCTCTCCTCCCAATTCCTTTGAGCATAGCCCTCCCGAGAGACTCCAAAGATCCTTTCTTCCATAACTTATGCTTCCGAGATCTGATTTACGATCCGTCAGCGGCCACGCGATCATAACGGCAAGGCAGAACATATTAGCTTGGATATATTGTATTCCCTTTGTCCTTTCCTTCCTAGATTCCACCCGAGGATGTTTTTTCCGGGATTTGACAGAAGCGACGGACGCCAACAGACGTCTTCTGAAGTTGATCTAGGGGGAGAATTGTGATCAGAACCTGTTGAGGTTGGGATCTTACCTTTGACTCTCTAATTTGTGCATTGTGTGGGATGGGTTACCTCTTGATTTCATGATACATAGTTGAACCAGTTTAATGAAATAATAACTATCTTAAAGAATGGGGATGGGAATGTTGTTATGTTTATCTTTGTTTATCCTATTGTTATGTTGTGAATTGAATAGACTTATGCATACTGAAAATCAAGTTCATTGGGGGCCTTTGCATTCGCAATTAAATGTTTCCCTATCTTTCTAGACCATTTTGTGGGTGGAATCTTTGTGGAATATGGAAATTGGTTAATCACGTAAAGTTGGTTGATTAAATGAATATCCGGAACCCTTGTGTGATCACCCCAGTTGAACAAAATAGAATAATGAACATATGAGTGTTGGTTTCATTACATGGTGTGTGAGAAGGGGGGGGGTGAATCCTGGGTTATTACAAATAGGATGGGAAGCGGGGCTACGGTAAATGATACTAAAGGGGCAATGATGTGGCATGAGCCTGGTTTTGTGATACGGTTGTGGAGATGTGGTTATAGTGGCAGCAGAGCTGCAGTAATGGGTTGAGATATTAAAATAAAGTGGAAAGTTGATAAATTACCTATGTGGAACGATAATGAATTAAATGTGGGAACAATAAATGGGGATTGATTGATGATAAAAAGGTTGGTTTTGTGTTTCTTGTGTTCTATCTAACTTGATTTGTGGTTGGTAGGGTTTTGTTCTATGAAACTCTTGATCTGGTTTGATAATTGCCTAGTAGTAAAGGAACTATTGAAACATGAAAACCTAAATGGGGTTGGGATTGTTTGTTGATGCAGACTTCATAGTAGCAGTGCTGAGGAACATGTACAGTTTCTCTATTTAGAAGCCATAGGTTGGGCTGTGTGTTTGGTATACATATATGTATCTGTATCTTTGTGTTTTGTCGCGCCCCAACCATGTTGAAAAGTTAGTGCCAAACACTCCCATTTCATGGGAGAGGGTGTTTTCCCCTTAGTTACTAGCTCCTTCATGCTCCTTCTTCCATTGGCTATGATGGCTTGAGGCGACCTTACACCCAAGACTCTTCGGGTAGGTTTTGATTGGTGTGATTTTATCCCAAGACTCTTCGGGCTAGTTTAATATTCCCAAGAACCTCCGGGATGAGGCCCAGGTGTGTTCGGGAGGGGATGTGATTGTGGTTTGTGAGGCCCAGGTGTGTGTGGGTGGGATATTTGTTTGTGAGGCCCTGGTGTGTGCGGGTGGGATATTTGGTTTGTGAGGCCCAGGTGTGTGCAGGCAGGAAGAGTGTGGTAGCCTCAGGACGTTCTCTATTAGGAAGAGAAGCTAGCTAGTGGAGGAAAGGTGATGGGTACCCAATACTCTTTTTCTTATATATGACTAAATGTTGTTGTGTTTTGGTGAGCATGGAAGGTGAGGTTGGGTTGATATAATTCCTTACTAGGTTTTGGTTTCTTCTGTTTTTCTCAAGGGACGTTAGGATGTCTCCCCACCTGTGCACAAGATCTTTATATTTCCATACTGAGTATACTTTTATTCCCACCCTACGTTTACTTTCAGGTTTCCAACAGGACTACCAGGGCTTTGAGGGACCCTACTAGTCCGGAGAGCTGGAGTTATTGCAGTTTGGTGTACTCTTGTTTCCTTTGGTATTGTACTTTTGATCATTCTTGTACTTGTACTTTGTTTCATAATTGTTTAAATATGCACGTGGGATTGGTTTGGGTTTATATTCATTTACATATACCTTTTCTTTTGGTGTTTGACTCATCCTATTTCATGATCTTAAATAATAAAAAGGTAATGCGTCCATATTTGTGAAAACTCATACCCTTGGAGCTCGTCGCCACTCCGGGGCCTACTGGAGGCGGGACTCGGGGGCCATTATCTCCCTTTCACAACTTTCAGCTTAGAAGGGGAATCTTTGTTTGACGGGGGTCACGACAATACTATTCATAATAGCTTTTGAATGGCTAGTTTCGTAACTCATGGAGCACTTAAACATGGTATGGCATGTAGCGCAAGCTATTGAATTTAAAGAAAATAATTTGCTATGAAATCTTGGGGTGTTACATTCTCCCATCCTTCAATAAATTGTATCCTCACAACTTGAAATTGTTCTTCGAAAATAAAATGTTAAATATCGATAAATATCTTTGTGGAAAACCCATATCAGAAATTGCATTAATTAAATTTAGTTTTAATCAGAGGAAAAGGGGGACGAAAAAGTCACAACCAAATTATGATCTCGATTTAAAGAACATTGGTGGAAATTAGAGACACATAATTGGAGGAAAAAACATAAATATATATACGGAGTGATTGAGGTCATCAATCACAAACAAGTGTAAAATTGAGGGCCTCAAAGCCATTAATCTAGGATGGTTTAAAATATCATCGGTTCAACAAATCATAAAGCATTAGGATAACACTTTTTTTTGTTTTAATATCCCTTCTATAAAGTTTAATATTTAATTTATTCATAGAATAAGAAAACAAAAATATACTTGACAAGTAGAGTTTCATATTTTATCAAATTCTTACCACAAACTCATATTTTACTCCAAATGATGAGTATTAAATATGACTTAGTCACACCTAATGTGCTAGAATCCACTTATATAGAATCACAAAATACACAATGGATGAAATATATATTTCCACTCTCTTTAGCGAATAACCGAAACAAAAATGGTTAGTAAAAGATCATATGATTCACAAAAAGTATAATACTTTAGATAATGAAATACTATTCTTAATTTCAAAAATTAATCCAAAAATACCCAAAGATCAATAAATACCATTCATTAAACAATTCTCCATATAATCTATTAATATAATCCAAACGAATATTGAATCAAAAATATCAGAAGAATTTTCTTACGTAGTTTTCCACATTAAATTATATCTCCAAATAATATCAACTACTATTAAAGTCACATACTTAAAAGAAATTAACCTAATCAAAAATTCACTATGATAGGTTAAATATTTCCATAAATAACCCAAACCGCTATAAATACACAATAATAACATAGGTAAAAAAATTTACTCTTAAAATGAAATCCCATTGTATTCTATTTTCCTTTGGCATATTATTTTCCCAATAGAGAGAACATCTTCTAAAATAACATTTATCACTTAATCACCAAATCATTTTCCTATACTAAGGATATCCATTTGAAAAGACATAAGATCCCAAATCAACTTATTATTGATCAATAAAATCCTTTCACTAAAAATAATTAGTCACATCAACCATAGACTTCACGTAGTCTAGTGGTAGGCGATAAATTCTAATCACACTATGGTTGTGGGTTCGATTCCCATAGCTTATTCCGATGCGATGAGTTGTCACACGGTCTGCGTGTTGTCCTTTTTCAAAAACGATATAATTTTATTATATTCCCAAAAATGATATAGATTCCTTAAAGTAATTATAAAATAATTTCATCATAAATGTTATCTCATACCACACATTTTAATCCCAAAGATTAATAACTTGTAATTTCCTCAAACACAATGATCATATAAAACCAAATGGTTATTTATAACTATATACACAAGGGAAAAGATAATTCTTCCTCAAATACCATTTTCACTTGAAAACCTACAGGGTTACAAAAATAAGAGAAAATTATTCCAAATTAATCCCATCAACAAAGGGAAATAAATATTTTTCAAACATTTCTCCATCCATTTATTTCCACATAGCTTCTTCCTTAACCAAGAGGATATCCTATAGAATAGCATATTCACTTGGGTAATGGCCAGGTCCACTACATTTATGGAAATGACTGTAAATGGATTCTTGGGACCATTTTTATTTTCTTCCATAGTACTCCTCATTTTTACTTGACAATTAATAACTTTATGTATTTCTTTCCCACACATAAAGCATTTTTTTATTCCAATAACACCTTCCTAGGTGTCTCCATCCACATTTTCTGGATGATAGAAAATGTGCTTTCTTTTCTCCATGGTCTTCACTACTGGATCTCATATCATTTACAACTTTTATATTGTTTTTTGAGCCTGGGAGTTGGTTAATATATATATATTGTTGATCATATTTTTGGAAAATTTATTTGGCATGAACACAATATCTTTTACACCTATCAACATTCCATTTCTTTTCTCATTTCTCCCACTGTGCTCACCCAGTATAGCATCATCAATGTTACTATGAATTCCTTGGAATCCAGCCATTGACAAACACAATAAAGTATAGTGTGGGTCATAAAATCATTTAGAGAATATCATAACACTATATTTTTAATCTAAAACACTTTAGTATTAACCAAGGTTATTTAATCTCATCATATATTAAAATCCTTCAAAACGGTTTGTAAAGAAATTGTGAATTATCCTATGTATATCCCCCGGGAGTGTCATAAACAATAGTGTATAAAGGCCCATTGTCGTGTACGAGGATACCTTGGGTCAAGCCGAAAAGTTCTTTTTGGAGTTTTCACTTCTAGGTACATTTGTTCCAAAGCCTCCTCTACCTGCTCGTATCCAGATGGGGATGTATTGCTTGAAAAACACAGAAAATCTCTACATTCATGAAATTCCAAGAAGTTCTTCAAAACTAATCCTCAAAGTATATCTTAGGGAAATGTTCTCTAATAAGAGTTTATCTAAATCTAGTTTCCAAGGTTTTTACTGAACTTCCTCTGATACCAACTGTAATGCCCCGACCCCAGAATCCAGGAGCCGATGCATTATTTTAATACATTGGCATGATTACCAGGAATAAAGTCCTAATAGCCTGATTAGTTTAGTAGTCATAGAAACAAGATACATTCATATTTTCTACACTATAACTTTAAAAGAAAAACAAAACCAATTTGTTTTATTAGAAACATCAATGCTTCCTTGATTATTATTGAAAGACACTCATAACAAACTTCTTTATATCCTGGGAAAATGAAACATGAGAAAGGGGTGATCTCAAATGCTCAGAAAGAGTAAGAAATACAATGGATGATAATATAAATATTAGGCATGGTAAATAATTGAAAACATGTGACTTTACAAATTATAAACATGAACACTTTATGGAAAGAATATGATCTTGGGTAAATAATTCCATAATAAAACATCGTCATGTGTATTCTACAAGTCGAATAACCACATGAAATACCAACATCTAATCTCATAATGATGGAATGCATAATGCAGGACACCATAACCACATAGTCAAGGCCTTGTGCCAAGACTATAGATAAGATTTTGTCAAGGCCTTATTCTGAGACACTACATTTTCTCATGAGACCTACCGATGCATCGAAGAGCTATAGTGGGCTCCACCCGTCATTTACTATGTTAAATTCATTCCTCATATGAAAATTTTGAAACATAACATAATCATTCATATTAAAACTATCATACGAAATGTCAATACTTTATCCACAATCCATGAATGGTACAAAAATAGCAATTTACAGTCAAACATAATTCATTCAATACAATATGGAAGCTTTTATTGTAACAAATTAACCTCAATCAATAATAATGAAGGATATTTACATAGAAGAAAATATCCATCAAAAAAATTTGAGACAAATATCCCCCTTTTTGAAAACATTTAAAAGCAACAATATTTGTCATGAATCCGTTTAGAAATAGATTTTAGAATCAATGTGTCCTATAAAAAATCGAAATGTTTAAAATGATTTTTAATTTTAAAACATTAATGTCCATATAAATAAATCATTAAACCCATTTTTAAAACATTGACATTACTAAGAAATATTTAGAAGAATAAAATTTTAAAACATTTAAATTGATATTTTAGTTAGAGTTCCTAACCAAATTAGAGACGCTTGAATCCAAATAATTGAGGTAATAAAAACATTATAATATATTTATAATAAATTATTTCATTATATATAATGTCAAAGAATAATATATACACCATATAAAAGTGAATTGGTGCATAACAACAAAGAAGTCTCAAATGAATGTAAATTGAGATGAAATCCGTTATAAAGATAGTATCCCTAGGTAAAGGATAAATAAATGACATAATTATGTGTGAAAAATATAAATACACTCAATATGATTGGATATTCAGTTTAAATTAATCACATGACATTCACACATATTCTGGTAAAAACAACACCAATGACTTGGTTGTTTAACTCAATGGTTGGAAATAGAGTTACGATTACTCTTATCAGGTTCATATCAATGACTTGAGAAATTTTCAATGGGGAGATTATGTTTATCAAAAGTATATCCAATAAAATGGGAGTGGAAATTACTACATAAATAATAAATAGTGATTCCGCACATAGTCGTGGAGTAAAATAACCAATAAAGTATGCGTAAAACCGAATGAGTGGAAATTGAAATTCAAAATTCACATACCAATTTGGTTACTTATGAAAAAAAACAACACATAAAAGATTTATCATAAAATTAAGATGTAAATACCCATAAATTAAATTATATTAAACAAATAATACAATAATGGGCAGTACATATTCCACACAAATGGAAATAGTGGCCAATATAGCATGAATCCCATTAAAATAAATAGTGAGATGAAAAATTCTTACTTCACAGTAATCAATTGAGTTGGATGACCAAAAGTTAATAACCACCAAATGAATAATATAATTACATTATCGTAAAGATGAAATGATAATATATATCAAATGGTAGTACACATTACACCGCATGTAATATATAAGTGGCAAACAATCTCATAGAATTAAAACTGAGATACTAAACCCCTTACCTCAAGTCTGACGTGTCTTGTATGTTCCATGTTCTTACTGAATAATAATCTTAAGTTAATTTCATCTTGATTAATAAAATTATTCTTTTTATATAACTTATTAACATGCTATTATAATTAGTTAATTATTTGAGTTCATATTAGATATTTTACCGATGTTCGAAACATGAGTCAAAAATGAACTTGTTATAATTACAATTTTTTCATGTGGTCAAAATTTTATTATCTCCAAAATGATATTCATGATTTAGATATAATATATATTATATATCTAGTATATATATATATATAAATTTATAACAGTACAAAAAATTTGGAGATAAGAAATGAAATGTACCATTCATGGAGATGGTAAGCTGAATGTACGCATGAATGCTACATTCATTTCTATTTTTATATTTTAATTGAATTAAAACATGGTGATGCATAAGTATATTATAATTATAGTGTAATATCATATATAATATCATTATTTCCATCCTTTATACGTCCCAAATAAGGCATTTATGAGTCATATTATTTTGAGGGGGCGGTAGTTCGCACTTCCTCAAATGAAATTATCATGTTTTACCCATAATGGAAAAAATGAAATAATGATATAAATGAAAAATACAGAAGCATAAAGAAAACATAAACATAATATATATATAATATTTAAATACAGTTCCATCTTAATGGTCACCATGATAGGAGGTAGGAGATAATCGAACAATCATTTTTTTGTGAGGCGTTAGTTTCCCATCCACAAAAACAGTATGTTCTTCACCCATTAGATGGAGGTGTGTGTAAGTATAGTTCGAAACCTACTCCTAAAAACATCCTAGTATATTTAGGATACTTTTTTTGTAATAAAATAAATTAATAAAAAGTGGTTAGGATGTTGGAGATGTAAAATAAAACAATATAAAACAAAAGAATTTAAGAGAAAGTGTTACCTTTAATTTGGGTAACTTCCTTTGATTTGATCCAAAAGGACTTCTAGAAGTGCCTTCTGCCTAATGTAAGGCTTATGTGTGGAATAGGGGGATATTGAGAGATTATTTTGGCAGGGTTTGGATGATACAAGGGGCTTCACTATTGTGTGGAATTAGTTATAAGTGGTGTCATTTTATAAGGGGGAGGAGGGGCTCTTTAGGAAAGTGTGAAAATATTATTTTATTATATAGTGGTATTCAGTTTCGAAAGGTCCAAAAATATTTAAAGTTGAAGATATGTTGACTCATGGTTGAAATAAAATCATTAAATAAGAATTGGACAGGTTTTGTATATTAGTTTTATATTAATAATCATATTTATTTAAATCGTTTATTAATGAGATAAATACTACATCATTATTGTGTCACAAATAATTTAATTTCTTTGGTCTAAATTTTTTAGAAAAATGCTATAATATAGGAATTATTTTTATCATTCCAATGATTATTTAAAGTAAAAAAGATGAATTATATAAACCCATGTAAAAATTGATATGCTAAAAGATATTTGTTAGTGTCATTTTTGTCCTTACATTATGTTAATTAAAATGATCTATCATTATCATTCTTATGTGGCTCCATGGGGTCCCCAAATGGACCAAAGTATGAAAATGGTCAGAAATGACTCATCCAATAATGTTAGGACAAGTGTTAAGGTAATTTTGTATTATTTTAATATTTTTTTACTTTGAATTACCCGATTTACCTTTAACCGCGGTAAATAAAAGCCAAAAGTTACTATTTCCCAAAAATTATTTTCATCTTAATGAACCAAATTTTTCTTATTAATAACAAAAATATATCTGGGATTTATAAATCCAATTCACAGAAGCGGTAAAATTTCATTTAAAAGAGAAAGTCGGATTTTAAACTACTACTTAGTGGTTTCACTTTTCAACAAAAATTGATGTTTTTCAGTAAAATACCAAAATATCAGCCAAATATATATTTGATAATACAAATTAATAAATTATTTCTATTTTACCAAATTCAAAACATAGAAGTTGGATTAATTAATATAAAATTAATTCTTATTGTCAAAACAAATAGCGTGTTTTCAAGAAACAATAACTATCAAAAGATCGACACTTTTTTAAGTATAATTTCAAAGTTAAATAAATTCCAATGACCAACATTGGATTAAAGGGTAAAAATATAATCTAATTACACATCAAAAAAATTTAAAATATAATCTAACCATATAAATAAATTAGGTTAAAAGGTAGTTTTGAATTAAAATACATTATTTCTCAATATTCAAAAAAATGAATATTATTAAAAAAATACCAAAATTTCATTCAAAATAAATTTTGATGTCCCGAATATAAATAAAAAATATATTTTTTCAAAATGAATATTTAAAAGGGTAAAATATTGGATTTAAAAAGGTCACCATTAAAAGGTGTTAAAGTTGAGTTTTTTTTTGAAAAATACATTTTTTATCTTAAAAATTGAATGTGTTCTTATAATATGTCTATTAAACACATAATAAAAAAGTTAAAATTATATGGAGTATATAAAATTTAAAATCCATTTAATACTATTGATAACAGCTTGTGAACGACTTGTTTAGTAAGTCTTGGTGCGCTCGAACTCGGTGTTGCGTATAGCGCAATCTTTTGAATTTAATGAAAATAACTTACTATGGAATCTTGGGTTGTTACAAAGGGGCCATCATCCATGGGACCATTAAAGGCCGGACGCAACTGGGTACTGTGTCCCAACTGTGGGATGTACCACCGGCCCCCCCTAGAGGACTGTGCTATGTCTGGCGGGCTGTGCCCCTAGCCCAGCGAGCTGAACATGACTGGGTTGCCGGGTGACCCAGTGGGCTGGACCCTCAGCAAAATCGGGCCAGGTTCAGAGAGGCCTATTGATCCCAACCCATTGTCCAATCAAAACTAGAATGATCCCATCCGGAACCAGGTCAGGTCGAGTAAGTCTAATTAATCTGGGGAATGTGGGTCCCCCTGTCCAGGTTGGCCAGGTTAGTCTGACTAGGTTAGACCAAACCCAATCACAATCGGTCCCCAAGTTACAAAAACACTTGTGTCTTGTAAACTGAACATCTGATTGACGATCTGTTTGTGGTTTTGGGAACCTTCTAATAAGCCATATATCTGAATGATTTTTTGTGACTTTCAGGGATGTAGAGATGAAATAAATTTCTTGAGGAGCTGTTATCCCAATTGCGCTATATATGAAACCCTGTGGTTGGTTGAGACCTGATGGCTACTTGACATTGGCCCAATGGGAATATGCTCGGTGTGACCCGACAGTCCCACTGTGGAGAGAGACTCTGTGTTACCTGGAATACCCATGATACTCGACAGGTGGACTACCATAGTTTGGCCAAGGTGGGATGCAATGTTGTGTGACCCGACATGCCCATGGTGGGGAGCGACTCTATGTGGCCTTGCATACCCATGGTACTCATTCGAGATGAGAACCATAGTAGTCAAATATTAGTGGGGAGTGGCTTTTGTGTGACTAGGTAGGCCCAATTTACTCAATAGTGGAGGAGATCATGAACAACTAGAAAATTTGATGACATGAGTGATGATTCTTCTATCATTACCATAAATGTATATATAGTGGGAGTTTTCTTGTGTTTTTTGCTTCACATTGAGGATTAATGTGTGGTCTTTCATTCTAGTTTTGGGTTCCCTACTGAGTTTTGTGTTACTCAACCCTACACAGGCCCCCCATGCGTGTTGTTTCCCTTCTAGACTATCGACGCTTCAATAAAGACCTTGGTGGACAGGGACCCGGTAGAGCTGATTGAGACAGGAGCGATCGACACTTCGACAATGGACTTGGTGGCCTAGGACCAGGTGGGGCCCAGTAGGACTAGGTTGATAAGACATACTACATAAGCTTCCAGTAGCTTCACTACTCTTATGATCAGGTGGGGTTTTCCACAGATCGACATTAGAGTTCATTTTTTGTACTTTTATATTATAGTTATTTTTGTTGGTTTTTTATTCTGGACCACTTTCATTCAAGTTTACTTTGTTCTCAGTATTGTTTTAGTGTACTTTTTTTCCACCCAGTGTGTTGGGAAGTGGTTGGGTGTGTGTGTGTGTGCATACACATACTTAGGAAAATGCCTCATATCTCACTACTGGAAAATAGACATATACCCACGGTTTTCCCCAAAACCGTGGGTATAGGGGTAATATGGGAACCAATACCCATGGTTTTGGGGAAACCACGGGTATAGGTCTTTTTTAAAGATCTATTCCCACGGTTTTGGAAAACCATGTGGAAAATGATAGCTATACCCACGGTTTTTGTCAAAACCCTGGGTATATGAATATTTTTTCAAGACCTATACCCATGGTTTTGCCAAAACCGTGGGTATTGAATTTTTTATGATGACCTATACCCACTATTTTATATAAACTGTGGCTATAAATTTCCCATGTTATTATGGGAAAAACAATTCCGTGGAGCACAAAAAATATTTTGGGGGAAAATCTATCCCCATTGTTTTCCTTCCAATACCCACGGTTCAGATAAATATATTTAAGAAAATAATTATAAATTAACATATACGCTTCTTAGGTGAGTTGGTGAAGCACTGTTTATTGTTTTCTGTGGTCGTGTGATCAAAACCCGCTTATTTCATTTTTTATAATACAGTGAGAGAAATTAATATATTATAATATATACTGATATATTAATAAAAAATCTGGCTTGCTCGGTTGCTTAGGTATTGGATGTGTTAATATAGCGTTGCGGTATGAAAACCTGCTAGATTTATTTTTTCAAATAGTGACATCTATTAATATATTTAGAAAAATATCAATAGGTATACATATAAGTGAGGTTTCTTGATTGGTTGGGTGACCCGAATTTACAATGCCGATATCGTGTTTAAATCCTACTGCTGCGATTTTTGTACAAAAATAGATACCCACCATTTTCAAACCTTGGGTTTAAGGATTTGACAACTTGGCAATAGGGTATGAGTCATTGACACAGTGGAAGAAAAATCTATACCCACAGATTGGAAAACCGTCATTATAGGTCAGGGACCTATCCCGACGCCTTGGTTTCCCACAGTTCCCAAAACCATGGGTATAGCATATACCCATCGTTTTGGGGCTATACCCATGGTTTTTAACCGTGGGTATAGGTTAGTTTTCTAGTAGTATTTATAGGTTGATGACTTTGGCGCTAGTCACCAGCCCTTGGCCTTCAAGAGGTGGCCTTGGGGTGGTCATTGCATGGGTCACGTGGGTTGGGTCGTGACAAAGTGGTATCAAAGGGTGTTTGGTCCTTCCACAAAGAATGGGAGTCTATGATTTGTTTTGGGGGAATAGTGTTAGGTGTTACGAGTCCAACATTTAGATTCAGAGATTCTAGTATTGGTGTGGTGGCCAACGTATCCATACACCAGGACCATGTATTCTACTTCTCGACTCAATACATAAAAACTATGGTTTCACACGTGTCATATTGTTCTTTTGAATAAAATTTAGCTCAGTAGGTACAACTTTCTGACCATGGTACATCTTTATCTATTTCAGGATGCCTACACATGGCCACATGTTAGGATCCTGAAGCGAAGTCGTGAGGACAACCCACCTAGAGAAGAGGTGTCTATTCAGGGAACAGTGCTTGAGATGGCCCTACCAGGTGATTCACTAGTGCTACAACCACCTGGTGGTTAGCTTCTACTTTAATAGGTTCCGTGTAACACCCCAACCCCAGGTACCCAGAGTCGGTGCATTATTACATAACATTGGCATGATCACAAAATATCAAGTCTCGAAAGACCGATTAGTTTAGTAGCCTTGGAAACACTATATATATTCATAATTCTTAAATTACATCATAAAGTAAAAAAAACTAAAACACATCTTGTCTTGATATCCCCTCATACATTCTTTGTAGGTCATTCATAAAATACTTCTTCACATCCTGGGAAAAATTAAAACATTGAAAGCGGTGAGCTCAGATACTCAGTAAGGATAACAATATAGCGGAATCATTCATAAATATACATTAACATTTAAGCCAATGTATAACTAAAACAGAAGCCTTTTAAATTTGAACATCATCGTAACATGGAAAAGATAATTTGAAATAATTCCGTTTACTTTTTTACATGGATATTCTACTAGTCGAATAATCACATGCAATATCAATAACCACATTCATAATGATGGAATGAATAATGTCAGACTATCATAAAAACATAGTCAAGGCCTTGTGCCAAGACTACAAATAAGATTTTGTCAAGGCCTTATGCCAGGACACTAGTTTGTCTCATGAGACGTACCGATGCATCTAGGAGCTTTAGCAGGCTCCACCCATCACTTATTAAGTCCAATTCATACCTCATATGAACAAGTTAAAACATAAAATAAACATTCGTATAAAAACTATCATATGAAATGTAAATACATTCTCCATAAACCATTAAAGGTATAAAAATAACAAATCCACAGTGAAACATTTCACAAAACCTTAAATACAGTATGGAAGTTTTGTATCATAATACATCAACTTCAAATACGCTTAAAATCTATCAAAGGATGTTGACATAGATGAAATAAAAACCATTTGAGATAAATCTCTATTTTTTTTGAAATCATTAAAAATACACATAATTAAAAAGTTTTCTATGAAAATGTTCTTATAAGATTATACGGTAAGCTTCAACGATTCTATAATGGTGGAAAATTGCCGCACACACCGTATAAGTAAAAAAAAGACATTCTTACCTTAATTCTGTTGAAAAGGTTAAAAAGGACCTTGTTTAGAAAATGATGTAATGATTTCTTTATAAACATCTCATAAAAATTCAACAAGGGTATAAATGAATTTAACACATAGTCTGTAAAATAGTAATAATGATGTGAAATGCATTTTTAAGAAACATGTATGTGGATGATAAAGAGGTCCCAGTAGATAATCATGTATAAACAACCTCAGACAATGAAGAGATTGTAAAATAAACCCTTAACCTATACTTTTCCTTGGTTGAGGGTAGGTTAACCTCCTCTATAATGTTTAAATAATGGTTATTAAATTATACAAGAACCATATACATTAATATGATATCATATATGATATTTTAACAATGCTTTGTTAATAATATCTTAGTATTATTGTCGTTTATGGTGTTAACTTACTCGTTTTCTTTTATATGTTTTGTTACATAAGCCTTGTTTGTTATCCATAGATTTTATATCATTCATATACAGAATGATATAAATTCCTTAAAAATCATTTTTAATCATCAAATAAGAATTAGACTTGAATGGATGCGATGGAGAATGAATCTCATCGCGTTCGTGGAGACGGTAGTCCGTACGTATGCACGAGCGACAATATCATTATTTTTATATTAAAATATTATATAACTGGATGGTATATCATATATACAGAATCATTATCATGTTATATTTATTATTTACATAAATTAAACATCATTATCATACCCATCCAAATAACAAAGTTTTGAATAACAATTACACCATGACGTGGAAACGGTAAGCCGTACGTACGCACGTATGGTGACATGTCATTCAAAGGATGGGTAGAATACTGAATATGGTTGTACCATATTTATAATAACATCACAGTATATAGAAGATACTGGAGTTATTTTTTAGAATGTAAATAACAAAGAAAGAAGAAGTTGAAGAAGAAAAGAACTTGATAGAGGGTGGTGAAAACATTACCTCTTCTTCGGGTACTTCCTTTTGATTTGATAAAAAGGGATTATTAGGTTGGCTTTATGATCAATATATGGCCTCTAGGTTTATGTTAGGATAGTTTAGTGGGTATTTGGGTAGGGCTTGGCCGAGCCCAATGGCTTAGATGGTGTGAATTAAAGTGAATGGGTAGTTCCCTTTGATAAGTGGGGTGAGGGACACCTTAGGAAAAACATAAGATATTATTTTATAATAAATTAATATTTGGTTTATAATGGAAAAAAATTGATTTATTTAGAGAATAAGGTGGTTATGGGTAAAAATACACTCCTCGAATAGGTTTTAGATAGGTGTGGCGCACTTTATTAACCTTATATTTTTGTTGTAACTCTTAGTTAATTAGTTTGACATTTACCATGTCTCTTTGTATTTTTATATTATATGGTTAATAAACATACTATAAACTTCTAATAGACCCCCTAGTGGTCCATTAATGATATCTCTATCATGATATAAGTACTTCTGCAGAAGCTTGGATTTTTAGGAATAAAATATCAATTAATAATATAATATTTGTTTAAAAACACTTTTATGTCAATTTTGACACTATTGGGTATTTTGTTTTTGATAAATTCATAAAAGAATTATAACTTCGAACACAATTAATATAACCAATAATAATATGTCATATTAACCTAGAAAATTATTTTAATTCATAAAAAGTCTCAAATTACATTTATTTGCGTATTTATAATATCAATTACCATAATATTTCATTAATACAGTAACTACGACATCATCATTGTGTCATAAATAAATTAAATTATTTAAGGTCTAAAAATTATAAATAAAAAACCATTATTTAGGAAATTGTTTTATCTTTCTAATGAATATTTATAATCGAATTTATCTTATGTATGACCCTATATTAAATATGTTTTAGTTATTAAACTTTGATTTTTAACTCTTTTAACTCTTCTTTGAATTAAATAATAATAAATGTCCTAATCTAATCCAAGTGGACCTAAATGATAATATTTTATTCCTAAGGTTGTGTTTGGTCGAGATACACATGTCCAATAGAATTAGGACATGTGTTAGGGTAATATTAATATCATTTTTACCCTAAATAACCCTATTTACTTTTAACCGTGGAAATTAAAAGTAAAAAGTTACTATTCATCAAAAATTATTTTTATCTTATTGATCAAAATTTTACTCCTCTATATTAACCGTCTCTCCTGGATTTCCAAAATTCCACTCACAGAAGTGATAAAATTATGTTTTATGTGAATTTGAAAATTCCCCTAGGAGATGGGTAAAAGACGATGAAAAGTTCAATAAATTTTTTTTATATAAAATTATTATGAACTCACTCCAACGAATTACATTGAACTTATATAGGTATTATGTATATATTTTGACCAAAAATAAATTTAAATAAAATAAATAATTACATAAATAAAAATTCCATTTTAAATTATAAATTAGTGTTTTTTCACTATTCATCAAAAATTGAAAGTTTCCAAAAAAATACCAAAATTTTACCCTAGGATAATTTTGATATTAAGAATTCAATAATGAAGTATATTTTAACAAATTCAAAACATAGAAGTTTAATTTATAAATTTAAAATTAAATCCTGCTGTCTAAACCAAAAGGCCTATTTTTAAGAAATAAAAACTACCAAAAGTTTGACACTTGTTTATGTCCAATTTTAAAGTGAAATTACTTACAATGATCATCATTAGATTAAATGGTAAAAATATAATCTCTTTATACTTCCAAACCATTATAATTTATAATTTAACAATATAAATTATTTTGATTTAAAAAGTTGTTTTCAGTTAAATATAGTATTTTGCACTATTCACCCAAACATGAAAGTTATCAGAAAAACACCAAAAATTTATTGAAACTAAATTTTTTATGTATTGATTCTAAAGAAGAAGTTTATTTTGTCAAATTGTATATATAAAGTTTCAAATATTGGATTTAAAAAGGCATCACCATTAAAAGGCAGTAAAATTGGATTTTTTGAAAAATACTTCTTTTATCTGAAAAAATTGTATTTGTTCTTAAATTATGTCTAAGAAACTCATAATATGGATTCTAAAATTATAAGAATTATATAAAGTTCAAAATTTAGTTAATACTATTCATAACTGCTTTTGAATGGCTTGTTTGGTTACTTGTGGTGCGCTAGAACTCGGTGTTGCGTGTAGTGCACGTTATTGAATTACTTTAAAAAAATAACATACTATGAAATATTGGGGAGTTACATTCTTCCCTCCTTAAATAAATTGTGTCCTTGAAATTTGAAATTATTTTTTGAAAATAAATTTTTGAAAATTGAAAATATCTTTTGAAAAACCCACATTGGAAATTAGGTTAATAAAATTTAGTCTTAATAAGAGGAAAAGGGAAATGAAATGGTCACCAACAAATTATGTTCTCAATTAAGAGAACATTGGTGGAAATTAGAGACATATAAATGGAGGAAAACGTAAATATTTATAGGTACTAATTGGGGTCATCAATCACAAACAAGTGTAAAATTGAGGGCCTTAAATTCATCACTCTATGATGATTTAAAATACCATCGGTTCAACAAAACATATGGTATTAGGATAATATTTTTTTTTGTTTTAAGATACATTCACTAAAGTATAAGAATTAATTTCTTCATAGAATAATAGAAGAAGAAAAATATATACTTGACAAGTAGAGTCTCATCCTTTAACTAATTTCTACCATAAACTCATCTTTCACTCTAAAAGATAATAAACTTAAAAATAATATTCTATTTATCCTATTCATATAGGGTTTCAAAAAAATGAATTTATAATTCATTTACCATATTTTTTTTAAAAAGACTAGATTATTCAATCCAAGAAATCACTTGGTCCATTGATGGTTGATACACCCTTGTCTCCCTTCGGTTGCAGGTTCAAGTCTCAGGGCCTTGCCGGACGCGTCGGGTTGCCGCCCGACCTCCGGGTTATCCTTTTATGGAAATCCAAAAATAATCTCAAACTAGAATTATTCAAAATACTTATGTCCAAACTCACAGTCCAAAATTTATAATTAATGTAAACACAATGAAGATCCTTTTTTCTGCGTAATAACATGTGAACACCTTCATCACGTATTCTTTTAAAACACTGCAGCATCTTGAATTACCATAAAACCTTATTGATTACATTCATGATCCTGTATTCCTTAGAGAATACTGGATATACTCCTTCTATCCAAAAATGTGTAAAACTCCAACAATGATGGAATATACAAATCGTTAATCAGTTTCAAGGTAATCAAGAATATCAAATATAATTTATCCAAATCAATCATGTATTATTACAAAATCAGTACCTCAATATTAGGACCATATTACGGTTTATCTTTTCTTCAACCAAGTAATTTCAAAAAACATTAACTCGCTGTAGAGTCACTTTTCTTAGTACCATAAAATCTCTAATCCCCAATGAAATAGTACTATAGTACAATCCTTATTTATTTTCAGTACATCATTGATACAACACCTCAATGAAATAATTCCAATATAACAACATAAGAACACTAGTCATTTCTCTTCATCTGTGGTATTATCATAACTTGATTATTATCCAATAGCATCATTTGTGGCATGGTTTGATGATAGGGACATTGGTTCGTGTAGTGTACAAACTCCCTGAAAATGAAGCATTGTACATTTGAACCCTTTTTCTTACCCTTGAAGTCAGGTACTTGGGGTCCTTTTTCTTCACACTTATAACATACTCCCATTCCCTTCAAGAATTTTCCAATGTGATTTCTTCCACAGTTATCACATATGGGAAAATCCTTCTTTTACTTATTCCATTTATTTGTCATCCTCTCTACCATCATTTCCTTCTATGGCTTCTCTTCAAATACATAGGACTCCAAAAATTCTTTACTAATCTTATCAACACATGATAATATTTCTTCATATGATGATAATACTTGGGAGAGTATTTCTGTTCTAAATTCTTGCTTAAGACCATGAAATATATGATCTTTATTACTCTTTGGATCATGCGTATTGCTGTAGTTCGCATTCTTCTAGTGTACTCCATTTCTAAACAATGGGATAAACTGGATTAATTTAGGAATAGAAGTACCTAATACCAAACTTGTAAAACACTTACTATAAATTATACAGTTTAAGGATATAATCCATAATCATAAAAATATTTTCTTTTAGGAATTATATACTCATAAACCCTTCATAATGGTTAGTAAAGAAAATTCGAATTATCCTAAGCATATCCCCCAGGAGTTTCATAAGCAAGATTGCAGCAAGGCCCATTGTCGTGCACTAGTTCCCGTTCGAGTCTAGCTCAAAGCGGTGTTTTCGGTTTTTACTCCTCGGTACATCTGTGCCCGAGCCACCTCTACCTGATCGTATCCAGACAGGGATGTATTGCTCGGAACACTCACAAAATCTGTACAATATCAAAATTCTAAGAAGTTATTCTATAATTTTCCTCAAATTCTATCTTAGGGATATGTTCTCTAATCAGAGTTTATCTAAATCTAGCTTTCAAGGTTATTTCTAATATTCCTATGATACCAACTATAACACCTCGACCCCAGTTACCTAGAGTCAGAGCATTATTACATAACATTGGCATGATCACAAAAGATCATGTCTCGAAAGAACGATTAGTTTAGTAGCCTTGGAAACAAAAGATATATTCATAAGTCTTATATTACATAATAAAGTGAAAAAATAACTACAACACATCTTGTCTTCATATCCCCTCATACATTCCCTGCAGTTCATTCATAAAATACTTCTTCAAATCTTGGGAAAAATTAAAACATTGAAAGGGGTGAGCTCAGGTGCTCAGTAAAGAAAACAATATAGTGGAAACATTCATAAATAAACATAAACATTTAAGACAATGTATAACTAATTAGAAGCCTTTTAAATTTGAATATCAGCATAATATGGAAAAGATAAAATGAAATAATTCTATTTACTTATTCACATGGATATTCTACTAGTTGAATAATCACATGAAATATCAATAGCCACATACATAATGACGGAATGCATAATGCTAGACTATCATAAGAACATAGTCAATTCCTTGTTCCAGAACTACAAATAAGATTTTGTCAAGGCCTTGTTCCAAGACACTAGGTTGTCTCATGATACCTACCGATTCATCGATGAGCTATAGTGGGCTCCACCCGTCACTTATTAAGTCCAATGCATTCCTCATATGAAAAAGTTTAAACATAACATAAACATTCATATTAAAACTAGCATATGAAATGTCAATACATTCTCCATAAACCATGAATGGTATAAAAATAACACATCCACAGTCAAACATATCACAAAACCTTCAATACAATCCCTATTTATTTTCATTACATCATTGATACAACACTTCAATGAAATAATTCCAAAATACCAACATAAGAACACTAGTCATTCCTCTTCATCTGTGGTATTATCATAACATGATTATTATCCAATAGCATCATTTTCTTCATGGTGTGATGACTGAGACATTGGTTCACGTAGTGTCCAAACTCCATGAAAATGAATCATTGTACATTAGAAACCTTTTTCTTACCCTTGCAGTCATGTACTTGGTGTCCTTTTTATCCACACTTATAACATACTCTCATTCCCTTCAAGCATTTTCCAAGATGATTTTTTCCACAGTTATCACATATGGGAAAATCCATCTTTACCTTCTTCACTTTATCTATCCTTCTCTCTACCATCCTTTCCTTCTTTCGCTTATCTTCAATGCCACATGAATCTGAGAATTATTTATTTATCTTATGAATACATGATACCATTTCTTCTTATGATAATAATATGTGGGATACTAATTGTCTTCTAAATTCTTGCTTAAGACCATGAAATATATGATCTTTCTTACTCTTTGGATCATGAGTATTGTTGGAGTTCTCATTCTATCTACTGGGCGCTATTTCTAAATAATGGCCTACACTAGATTAGTTTATGAATAGAAATACATAATCCCAAACATGTCAAAAACATAACATAAACAAAACAGTTTATGGATATAATCCATAATCATAAAAATATACTCTTTAAGGAATTATTTACGCATAAACCCTTCATAATGGTTTGTAAAGAAAATGAGAATTATCCTAAGCGTATCCATCGGGAGTGTCGTAACCAAGAGTGCATCAATGCCCATTGTCATGCACCAGTTCCCGTTCGAGTCTAGATCAATGTGGTGTTTTTGGGTTTTACCCCTAGTTACATTTGTGCCAGAGTTGCCTCTACCTGCTCGTATCCAGACAGGGATGTATTGCTCAGAAAACTCACAAAATCTCTACAATATAAAAATTATAAGAAGTTATTCTATACTAGTACTCAAATTATATCTTAGGGTTATGTGCTCTAATCATAGTTTATCTTAATCTTCCTTCCATGGTTATTTTTATACTTCCTCTGATACCAACTGTAACACCCCGAACCCAGTTACCCAGAGTCGGTGAATTATTACATAACATTAGCATGATCACAAAAGATCAAGTCTCGAAATAACGATTAGTTTAGTAGCGTTGGAAACACTAGATATATTCATAAGTATTACACTACATCATAATGTGAAAAAAAAACTACAACACATCTTGCCTTCATATCCCCTCATACATTCCCTGCAGGTCATTCATAAAATACTTCTTCACATCCTGGGAAAAAATAAAACATTTAAAGGGGTGAGCACAGATGCTCAGTAATGATTACAATATAGCGGAGACATTCATAAATAAAAATAAACATTTAAGCCAATGTATAACTAAAACATAAGCCTTTTATATATAAACTTTAGCATAATATGGAAAATATAAAATGAAATAATTCAATTTACTTATTCACATGGATATTCTACTAGTTGAATAATCACATGCAATATCAATAACCACATTCATAATGATGGAATGCATAAATCTAGACTATCATGAGCACATATTCAAGGCCTTGTTCCAGGACTACAAATAGTATTTTGTCAAGGCCTTGTGCCAAAACACTAGTTTTTCTCATGAGACCTACTGATGCATCGAGGAGCTATAGCGGTCTCCACCCTTCACTGATTAAGTCCAATGCATTCCTCATATGAGCTAGTTTAAACATAACATTAACATTCATATTAAAAATATCATTTGAAGTGTCAATAAATTCTCCATAAACCGTGAATGGTATAAAAATAACACATCCACAGTCAAAAATATCACAAAACCTTCAATATAATAGGGAAGTTTTGTATCATAATACATCAACTTCAAATAAGCTTAAAATCCTTCATAAATGTTGACATTGATGAAATCAAAACTATTTGAGAGAAATATTTTTGAAATAATTTAAAAGCCACATAAATAAAACATTTACTTTTAAAATATTCTTATAATATTGTTAGGTAATCTTTGACGATTTTATAATGGCAGAAAATAACAGCACACGCCGTATAAGTTAAAAAAAGACATTCTTACCTTAATTCTGTCGAAAAGGTTAAAAAGGAACTTGTTTGGAAAACGACAGAAAGGTTTATTTATAAATATGTTATAAAAAGTCAAAAAGTGTTTAAATGAAATTAACCCATAGTCTGTAAAATATTAATAGTGATTTGAAATACATTTTTAAGAAACATGTATTTGGATGATAAAGAGGTCCCAATAGATAATCACGTATAAACAACCCCAGACAATGAAGAGATTGTGAAATAAACCCTGAACTTGTACATTTCCTTGGTTGAGGGTAGGTTAACCTCCTATATAATGGTGAAATAATTTTCATTAAATTATAAAATAATCATATACATTAATATGATATCATATATGATTTTTTAACATTGCTTTGTTAATAATATATTAGTATTATTGCTATTTCGGGTGTTAACTTACTCATTTTCTTTTATATGTTTTGTTACATAAGCCATGTTTTTTATCCATAGGTTTTATATAATTCATATAAATAATGATATCAAGTCCATAAAAATTATTTATAATCATTAAATGAGAATTAAACTTGAATGGATACGATGGAGAATGAATCTCATTGCGTTCGTGGAGATGGTAGTCCATACGTACGCACGAGCAAAAATATCATTATTTTGATATTAAAATAATATATAATTGGATGGTATATCATATATACAGATTCATTATCTTGTTATATTTATTATTTACATCAATTACACATCATTATCATACCCATCCAAATAATAATGTTTTGAATAACAATTACACCACGACGTGGAGACGGTAAGCCGTACGCACACATGTATAGTGACATGTCATTAAAGGATGGATACAATAATGAATATGGTTGTAAAATATTTATAATGACATAAAATTATATATAATATACTTGAGTTATTATTTTATAATGGAAATAAAAAATAAAGAAGAAGTTGAAGAAGAAAGGAACTTGATAGAGGGTGGTGAAAACATTACATCTTATTCGGGTTCCTTCTTTTGATTTGATCAAAAGGGAACCGTAGGATAGCATTATGATCAAAATAATGACTATATGTTGAAGGTAGGATAGTTGAGAGGGTATTTGGGCAGGTGTTGGCCGAGCCAAATGTCTTAGAAGGTGTGAATTAGAGTGAAGGGGGGCCCCTTTTATAAGAGGGGTGAGAGGCACCTTAGGAAAAACATAAAATATTATTTTATAATTATTTCATATTCGATTTATAATGGATCCAAATTAATTTATTTCTAGGATAAGGTGGGTATGGGTCAAAATCCACTCAACCAATAGGTTTTAGACAGGTTTGGGTAACTTTAATAAACATTTCTTTTAGTTTTAACTCTTAGTTAATTAGTTTGACATTTACCTTGTCTCTTTTTATTTTTATATTATATGGTTAATAAAATTACTATAAACTTCAAATAGTCCCCCAAGTAGTCCATTAAAGATACAAATATCATGATATAAGTCCTATGTCTGATGCTTAGATTTTCAGGAATATAATTTCAGTTAATAATATAATATTGTTTTTAAAAACTCTTTTATGTCAATTTTGACACTATTGGGTATTTTGTTTTTGATAAATTATTAAAAGCATTATTAATTCAAAAACAATTCATATAACCAATAATAATATGTCATATTAATCTAGAAAATTATTTTATTTCACAAAAAGTCTCAAATTACATATATTTGGGTATTTATAATATCAATTACCTTAATCATTGATTAATACAGTAATTACTGTATCATCATTGTCTCATAAATAAATTAAATTATTTAATGTCTAAAAATTATAAAGAAAATACCATTATGTAGGAATGGTTTTTAGCTTTATAATGAATATTTATAATTGAATTTATCTTAGGTATATCCCTATATTAAAAATGTTTTAGTTATTAAACATTGCTTTTAACTCTTTTAACTCTTATTTGAATTAAATAATAATAAATGTCCTAATCTAATCCATGTGGACCTAAATGATAATATTTTATTTCAAAGGTTGTTTTTGGTCGAGATACAATTGTCCAATAGATTTAGGACATGTGTTAAGGTAATATTAATTTGATTTTTACACTTAATTACCCTATTTACTTTTAACTGTGGTAAATAAAAGTAAAAAGTTACTATTCACCAAAAATTATTTTTATCTTATTGAACCACATTTTACTGCATGATATTAACCGTGTCTCTCAGATTTTCGAAATTCCACTCACAGAAGCGGTAAAATTATGTTTTATGTGAATTTCCAAATTCCCCTAGGAGATGGGTAAAAGAAGGTGAAAAGTTCAATAAAATTTTTATATATCTAAAATTATTATAAAGTGACTCCAACAAATTACATTGAAATTATATGGGTATTACGTATCTATTTTTACCTAAAATAAATTTAAATAAAATAAATAATTATTTAAATAAAAATTCGGTTTTAAATTATAACTCAGTGTTTTTTCACTATTCATCAAAAATTGAATGTTTGCAGAAAAATAAAAAAAATTTACCCTAAGATAATTTTGATATTACGAATTAAATAATGAATTATATTTGACCAAATTCAGAACATATAAGTTTCATTTAATAATTTAAAATTAAATCCTGCTGTCAAAACCAAAAGGCCTATTTTTAAGAAATAATAACCACCAAATGATTGACACTTTTTTCTGTCCAATTTCAAAGTGAAATTACTCACAATGACCATCATTGGATTAAATGGTAAAAATATAATCTATTTATACTTCCAAACCATTAAAATGTAAAATTTAACAATATAAATTATTTTGATTTAAAAAGTTGTTTTCAATTAAAATATAGTATTTATCACTATTCACCCAAATATGAAAGTTATCAGAAAAACACAAAAACATTATCAAAACTAAATTATTATGTCCAAATTATAAAGAAGAAGTTTATTTTGTAAAATTGAATATATAAAAGTTTCAAATATTGGACTTAAAAAGGCTTCTCCATTAAAAGGCAGTAAAATTGCATTTTTTTTGAAAAATACTTCTTTTATCTGAAACAAATTTATTTGTTCTTACATTATATCTAAGAAACTCATAATATGGATTCTAAAATTATAATAATTATATAAAGTTCCCAATTCAGTTAATACAATTCATAACCAATTTTGAACGGCTCATTTGGTAAGTTGTGGTGTGCTTGAGCTCGGTGTTGCGTGTAGTTCAAGTTATTGAATTAATTTGAAGAAATAACGTACTATGAAATCTCGGGGTGTTACAGTCCAGCAGAGGACGTTCATAGGATTAGTGCCCTTCATGGATTTTATATACTGAGAAATATCTTGTTCCGTGGAGATATGGATCCCCAGGTCGTTGAGTACCCATTTTAGGCTATGATGAGGGTCTTCTGCTTAGTGAGGACATTGCCTGACCGAATGGTGATCTTAGTAGTGATCCCTCTACAAGGATCAATTGGGAGATGATGGAGGTTGAAAAACTAGACGCACGATGAGGTGACCCTTACATGAGAATACATCAAGCAGCTTTTTGGGAAGGAGTTTTTTCCCACAACCTTGTGTTCGGTATAAATTCAAGAGTTGATTGACATTTAGTAGGGCATCATAACAGTCTTTCTGTAATCAGTGAGGTTCACCGAACTATCTCCCTACTCTATAGACATGGTGTGAGACCCTTTCTTCAAGTCTCAAGCCTATGATTTATGACTCAGGTGGAAGATCAAGGCATCAGTGTTGTCTCACAACATCCCTATCTAGGACATAGAACTAGAGAGAGCCCTTCTTCTAGAGAGACTCTTGGCAGAGCAGGAGACACCTGCTAGAGCTGGAAGTAAACCCCATGTGGCAGTGTCTTCATCACTATTAGACAATAGACACATGTGCCCAAGTAGGACATGTCTTTTATAGGGTGACCCAGGACTTAGGGTGGGAAATGTGGGGCTCCCATTCTCCGAGGAGCCAGAAGGGAATCGAAAAGTGCTTCGCATTTGGCGGGCATGATCACATGGCAAGAGACTGCCTGAACCACCATACAGATGAAAAAAAGATAGTTGGGGGACCACTGAGGTACATGAAAAAGCTCAAGCGAGGAGGTCCGTAGGGCGGAAGACGTGGTAGGGGAACTGGATAAGCAGCATGCGGTGGGTGACAGTTTGAGGTGATACTGCCACCAACCCCAGGTGGTGCACCCCGACCATAGGGAGCATGTGAGCAGGGGTGAGATCATATCCACGTAGTAGAGTATTATGACCACTGTGCTCCAAAGATGATCCAAGGGACGATTTGTGTATTCTCTAATCTAGCTAGTCTTCTTATAGACACAAGTGCTAGTCACTCATTCTTTTACAAAGCTACAGTTTGAAGCTATTTAATTCTGGTGGTGTTGTTGGCTTGATCCTTACAGCTAAATACTTTTAAGAAAGTCGATTCAAAGATTACCAACTATTTCTGCTAGTTTGAACATACTATAAGAGGTGAGATATTTAGTTGGGATATCTTAGTAGAGACATCAAGGACATACGATGTCATCTTGGTTATGGATTGCTTATCCACTATACATACTGAGATCAACTCTTTTAGGTATACAATGTGGTGTGTCCGTGGAGATGGGATCGATTTTTCCTTCACAAGTGAGACAAAAACCCTTGCAGTGCAGGAAAAACTCTATCGAAGGAGGCTACAGCTAATCACTCACTAGTTGGCTAGACTCACGCTTAGTGCAGTGGATGAGAGGAGTCCAAGATTCCCAATAGTGGTGGATGAGTACAAGCAAGGTTTTCCTGAGGATGTTCTGGGACTACGTCCTCTCAGGGAAGTAGACTTTTGCATCGACCTGTAACCCGAGATGACACTGACATCCACATCGGTGTATCGATTGTATCCCATGGGTCTTCGTGGGATGAGGGTAAAACTAGAGGGATTTCAAGAGAATAAGTTCATAAGTCCTAGCGTTTCACCATGGGAAGCACTAGTGCTCTTTCCCCAGAAGTCAGAAGAGAGTTTGAGGTTGTGTGTGGAATTCTGGTGCCTAAACTAGGTGATCGTGAAGAACAAGTATCCATTGATGATTATTGATGACCTCTTCAACTAGCTAAAGGGATTGAGATTTTACTCAAATATAGATCTCAAATCATCCTATCACCAGCTTCGAGTATGGGATGAGGATGAACCGAAGACAATCTTTAGGTGAAGGTATGACCACTATGAGTTCCGAGTGATTCCTTTTGGTGTGAATAATGTCCTATCAATGTTCACGGGTCTCATGAACATGATCTTCAAGCCTCATGTTGACTAGTTCATTATAGTCTTCATTAATGACATCATGGTATACTCATCATTAGAGGAGTATCATGCCACACACCTGTGAATAGTCCTGGATAAACTCAGAGAGCACAAGATTTTTGGTAAGCTCTCAAAGTGCCAGTTTTAGATTTAGGAGGTCCACTTTCTAGGGCATGTCATCTTAGAGGCTGGAGTTGTGGTAGATCTAGAGAATATAGAGGCATTGATTTATTTGGAGCTAACTAGGGGCGTGACTGAGGTGCATAGCTTCTTAGGATTGACTGGTTATTATCAGAGGTTGGTACCCGAATTTTCCAGAGTAGCATCACCCTTATCAGCCTTGAAATAGAAGGGAAAACCCTTCATGTGGATGAAAAAATGGTATATGAATTTCAAGAGCTGAGATAGATACTGACTAGTGCCCCCATCTTGAGACTACAAGAGGTGGTCATTGGGTATGTAGTTTACTGCAACACATCAGGGACCTGACTAGGTTGTGTGTTGACGCATGAGCAAGTAGTGATCGCCTACAGCTCATGCTAGTTGAGGCAGAATAAGAAGAACTATGCGAACCATGGCATGGAGTTAGCAACATTACTCTTTTCCTTGAAGATGTGACCGCACTACATGATGGTTGAGCAGTTTATAGTTTACTCCAACAATTAGGTATATATTCTTCAAGTATTACTTAAACCTGAGATAACAATGATGGATAGAGTTCCACCAATACTATGTCTTTTAGATAGTCTATACTCTTTAGAATGGGATCGCGGTGACAGACGCACAGAGTAAGAGCACCGTTTTACAGCTTCTAAGTGGGGAAATTGAGTAGTTAAACACGATGTAGATATACTTCGTGGATTGTGGCGGATCCCCTCACCATTAATCAATGACTATTAATCCCCCAATCTTACAATAAGTCAGGGAGGCATAACTGGTGGATGTTGTCTCTGAGGCCCGACATGATCAGTTATCCTCAAGATGAGCTCCTGATGAATTTTTGATAGGTGGGGAGCACTACATCATTTTTTAAGGGTGAACAGTAGTACCAATGATGTTGTGGGAGGAGTTATTGAGGGAGTTTAATACACTCCCTTTGGCGGTACATCTTGGTGTGGATAAAATTTACCAGGACCTATGATGTCAGTACTAGTGGCCAGGGATGACGAACTTGGGGGATGAGTTTGTTTCACGATGCCTCACATTTATGATAAAGAGGGTTGAGCATCAGGTTGTAGAATACATGACCTAACCACATGAGGTACCAGAGAGGAATTGGGATGGTATCTAGATGGACTTCGTGACAGGGTTACCACGTACGTCTTGAGTCCATGATTCTATTTGAGTTATCATTGAATGATTCACCAAGTTGGATCACTTCCTACCCATCTGAGAGTGGGGACTAATAGAGTGCTTGGATCTCCACTACGTCCAAGAGATAGTACGACTTTAGGGGGTGCCTTTGACAATCATCTCAAATCATTAATGGTTATTTAAATCCTGATTGTATAAGGGTTTACCGGAGTCATTCGGGATCCAGGTGTGTTTGAGCACAACATTTCATCACCAAATGGATGGTCCGACGGAGTGGACTATATAGACCATAGATGATATGCTTCGTGCTTGTGTACATGACTTTGGTCCTAGTTTGGAGGACCACCTTCCACTGGTGGAGTTTGTGTACAACAATAGCTACCACTCCACCATTAGCATGGCACTATTCGAGGCCTTGTATGGGAAACCTTACAGATCACCCATATGTTGGTCAAAACCAGGGGATTCCACACTCATGGGTCCGAAGTTGGAATGAGCTACCACCGAGAAGGTGTAAATCTTCTATAGTGGATGAGGACTACACAGAGTAGGAAAAAGTCTTATGTCAATAGGATATGGAGGCCTTGGGAATTTGTAGGGGGAGACCATATGTTTTTTAAGTCTCACCCTAATGAGGATTACCGTGATTTGGCTGGAGAGACAAGATATATATGAGGTTCATCATACCTTTCAGATCCTGAGTAGAGTTTGTGAGGTGGTATACTTCCTAGACCTTCCCCACAGATGAAACAGGTGCATGATATTTTCTTCGTGTCGCAAATGAGGAGGTACGTGCATGATAAATTTCACTTCATTGACAGGGGAGAGCTGGACATTGATGATGGGACACCATTTGCTGAGTTCCGGGTGGAGAGAGAGGATTGATCGGAGTAGGTCCTATGTGGGTGGTTGATTCCTCTAGTATGAGTTCAGTGGCAGTACATGAATCTATAGGAGAGAAAATGGGAGAAGGAGGCTAAAATTCAGGCTCAATACCCCTATCTATTTGTTTAGTTTTGGTTTTTGCTTTTCGGGACATAAATCCCAAAGGTGGAGAGAATGGAATGTCTCTGAAATTCTGTGTAATTTTTTTTATTTATATGGAATTATTCTGTGACTACGCACATTAAAGACACATGATTCCAAGACCCAGAGATCCCGGAAGTGAATTTTGAACTTCCTTTAAGGTAAGTTTAGTATATGTGTGAGAGGGTTTTTCTAACAATTTAACTGGTGCTCGGATCAAAAATATAAGGACACTGTTGAATTCAAGACACCGAGATTATCCTAGAATAGACATAACTTCAGTTGGCAGGGGATGAACAGAAAATTTTATTTTCATACTTTTGGAGAAAAATAACAAAATAACAGAAAATTATGTTTATATTCTTTCGCATCCATTGAGCATTGGATGAAGACACTGTGTTGTGAAAATAAGGTAGAAATGGGTAACCTTAATGAGGCTCACTAATGGAAAGTATGATGTAGCATAATGCCACAATAATGAAATCAAAACATTGATGTTGTTTCTAAATGAAATTGTATAACAACACGATTTCCCAGTGTAACTGAACGATGTGATGTGATTTCCTTTTTACTGTATAATGTATTGGTGGATGGAGAATTAAACATGAAGGATTCTCTGAAAAACCTCCGATGAACATCCTCCCCAGGGAAGGACGATGAATGCTGATGAGGCTTCACCAACATCAAAAAACCTCGAACAACAGTTCTGAAAGTGACAACATTGATGCCTTGACCTCTCAAGGACAAACTGTATGGAATCGAATGTGAGTGAGATAAGGGATTGATTTTTATTTCAATGTTCTTCCCCTCTCTTCTTTTTCAAGAAACGACAAACATAGATCCACAATTGAACAATTTTATCTGTGAGTCATGAATTTAAGTAGGAGGGTGACTTTTCCTGGGGATTTATTATTCGATATTTGAAACATACATGAAATGATAGAACTTCAATCCTCAATCCTGACCCTTTGATTTAAACCTCTAAGCAGATGGACCATAAAAACAGGGATCTAGAACCTCCACTCGTGCGTTCTTGAGGTCCACATTCTCGAAGTGGTGGAAATTCTTTTCCGGGGCTTGATCAGGGGTTGCAACGAACCAAGAGGCCCATAGGCAGAAACAGATCAGAAAATGGACTACCAGAGCAACTTTGGTGGCTCACAGAAGGTGTCACCATCGTCGACTACCAACACATGCCAGCCACATGAAGGGGGTGACTCCAACATGCCCTACAGTAGCAGTAGAGGTAGCCAGAACTAGATGGATGCTCTGGAGGGTGGCAGCGCAATCGTCGGTGCACCATAGTGGTAGGAGGCCATGACCAACCGGCAACCGTGATGATAGGCGCGTTTCCAGGTGAGCACCACGTGGAGAGGGTGGACCACATCCAATCCACCCAATCACTGAAAGCTATGTTCTTCAACCATGGATGGAGAAAGGACCCCACATTTGAGGGGGCCGCGAAGGCCGGATGTAGCCAGTTTCCGCGACCCAGTATAGCGGCACACCACCGATCTGCCCTCTAGCAGACTAGATTAGGGCAGGAGAGCCACACCCCCATCCCAGTGGGTCGGGCCAGTCTCGTGCCTTATGGTACAGCTATTCGGACCCACACCCAACCATCCATACCCATCCCAGTAGGCTGAACCCGCACTATTTGGGCCTGGCTGGACAAGACCGGGTCACCGAGCCACCTGGCTAGCTGAACATTCGGCAAACCGAGATGGGTCTGAAGTGGCCTATTGGGTGTGGCCCACAAGCCTAGTTGGACTAGAATTAACCTAACCTGAACTAGTTCAGGTTGATTCAGTCTAATTAAACTAGGGTATGTGGGATCCTTGAGCCAGGTTGGTTGGGTTGGTCTGACCTAGTCGGACTGGGCCCCATCGGAACTGGTCCTCTAGTAACTAAAACACATGTATCTTACAAACAATGTGCCCAATTGATGAGACATTCACAGTGATGGAATCCTCATAATGAAGAGTATCATTTAAATTTATTTGTGGTTACATTAATGTACTTAGAGATTTTACAGATGGATTAAGGAGATGGTTTTATAAACGCGCTACATACGGAACCCTGCGGTTGGATGAGACCTGAAGACTGCTTGACAACGGCCCAATGGCTAAAGAATCAATGAGACCTAGAAAAGCAATGGAATGGAGTAGCTCTTTGTAACCTAGCAGAACCATGCTACTTGATAGGAGGAGTACCTTAGTTCGGTCAAGGTGGGAAGCAGCTTTGTATGACCCGACAGGCCCACAATGGGGAGACGATCTCTGTGATCCAGTATACCAATGGTAATCATCAGGGATGAGTAAAAAAACTATCTAAAGTTAGTGGGAAGAAGCTTCTATGTGACCAAGAAGACCCACTGTACTCGATAGAGGAGAAGTTCTCTATCAGTCGAGGAATTCAATGATGCCACTGATGATTCTTCTATAACTACCCTAAATGCATACCTGGTGTGAGATATCTTATACTACATGATTTACTTTGAGGATTGGTGTGTTTTATTCCATTATTGGGGTCCCTACTAGGTTTCATGTTACTCACCATATTACGGGCCCCCCATGCATGTCATGTCCTGTGCAGACGATCGACGCTCTGATAGAGGCCTTGGTGTACTCGGACCCAGTGGAGCTAAGTGAGACAAGACCGATCGATGCTTCGATAGTGGACATGGTAGCCTAGAACTATGTGGGGCCTAGTAGGACCAGGAAGACACGACATACTAATTCGGCTTAGAGTAGCTTCACTAATCTTATGATCAAGTGGGGTTTTCCATGGATGGCCCTCAGTGATCTTTTTTTGTACTTGTTGTTTCAGTTCATTTTGTAGGGTTTGTATTCTGGGCCACTTTCTTTCATTTGTAGTTTGTACTCAGTCTTTTTTTAGAATAACTTTTTTCCCATTATAGTGTTATGGGACATGGTTGGGCGTGTGTGTGTACAAGTGCTCAAGAAAATACCTCCCACTTGTACGTTGACACCTTTGGCAAAAGTCTCCTGCCCCTATCCATGGGGATTCAGGCTTGGGGTAGTCACGACATATGCCTAGGGGGATAGGTCATGCCATGGAACCCTAGTTTGTGTTATATCAAGTGTCCTGTATACATCACTTTCTATCTTTTATAGTGGATGTTTTAATAACCCTTTTCTGGTGTGGGTTTGTAGTATAGTTATTTTGAAAATTCATACCTCAGTTACTGACCCCAAATAAAAATTGCGGGGATGTAGGTTATTATAGGAGTATAGCATGTAACATATGGAGTTTTATGAAATAAACACTATGTTCAATAGCATACATAATATGATACATCAAGCTTAAATGAACAACTAAATATTATTATTTAAATGTTACAATCATAACCTAGTCTTTGTAATGGCGGGAGTGACGAATATTTACAAAATTATAAAAATATGGTTTACAAATGTTTATATAATTGATTCATTGATTACCAAATTTGATAGAATTTGAAATATAAACCAATTGAATATAAATGATATGTTTTTATGAAAACCTATTTAAAAGAGAATAATTGTGTTTATAAAACCATATAACTCTTTATGGATTTTTATTTAATGAAAAATACATTTTCAATGTAATGTTTAAAATTAATATTATATGTTTTCTAGATATGATAGAAGAACAAAACTAGTTTTTCACAAAAAAGAAATGTTTTTAAAAAATATACATTTATACCTCCTTTTGATGGAGAAACCTTTTAAAATCAACTTTTTCCAATTTATTTGTGATATTTAATAAAATGAACTACTTATTTTGAAGTAGAATATAAATTTTTAATTTTTTTTAAAATTTTGGTATTTTTTTGATAAAATCTATATTTTAATGAATAGTAAAAAATACTGCATTATAATTCAACAATGCCTTTTAATGTAGAATAATTACATTGTTAAATTGTATTTTTAATTTATTAGAAAGTGTAATTATATTATGTTTTCTAATTTTTTCCAATTTCGGTCATCGGAAGTAATTCCACAATGAATCTGGACATAAACACGTGTCAATATTTTGATTGTTTTTATTTCTTAAAAACATGATTTCTTATTTTGATAACCTGAATACTTTTTAAATTATTTTCATCCATTTATATGTTTTGAATTTTTACAAATGGATTCCTTATTTTTAATCATAAGTTCCAAATTCTCTAAATTTTTACCTTTTATTTCAAGACAATTTGAATAGTAAATCCGGTAATTATTTTTATTTAACATGGTTAAAGGGTACTTCATGAAAATATGGGTAAAAATAATATTATAATAATGACAAACAACCATAAAACATGTGATAATTATAATTTAGGAGATATAGCCGAACAAAATAATCTTTTGGTCGAATTTAGGTCCCTATGGAGCCACTTGGCTGTGGTAATGACCTTTTATAGAATTTAATTTAATGAAAAGGGGAATATAACATAAACACGATTCGCCTGACTAAAAAAATTAATTTTAATTATATAAATGATATATTTTACTAAAAATAGTAATTAGAAAGATAAAAATATTTCATATATTGAGGTATTTTATTTATATTTTTTAAAAATTAAATAAATAAATTTATTTACGACATAATGCTGATGAAATGATTACCTTATTAATGAAATACTCAAATAAATGATATTATTAATATTAAAATAAATGTAATTTGAAATTTTTTATTCCATCCACGAATTTTATTGATTATTACCACATATGATATTTGATTTAATTCTTTTATTTTTAAGGAATCAATTTTTAAGGACTTTATCATAAATCCATTTCTAAATAGTGTCAAAATTTACATAACTATGTCTTTATAACAAATACTAATTTATTATATGAAATAATTTTCATAAATATCTAGGATTTCACCAAATAAATTATAAAATGTTAAAAATATCATTAGTTATCAACTTTTTATTCTATTTTCATTTTACAATAACTATAGAAACCATATATTTTGAAAATACATGAAAACATGGTAAGAGTTAATGTTTTTAATGAAGGGTTAAAGCTATAAGATTATGTTACATTTGGAACATAAAAATTTATAAAACCAATTGTATTAGTGGATTTAGAACCAAAATAATCTTATCCTTAATATTATTTACTTTGGGACTATTATAACTTGATATTAAATTTATAATAAAAATAATATTTCAAGTTATTCTAAAAAATCTCATCCTCCCACTTAAAAAAGGCCACCACCTATACTCATTTACTCACAGATCTCATGCCCCATTCCTTTTACAAATTATACTCAAATAATCTCTCTTAATCCTTCCCTTCATCCTCAAATCCTTACCTTGGGCAGAAAGAAATTGGAGAAATCCATTTGGCATAAATCGAAAGGAGTTACCCTATTTAGAGTTAATCTATTCCCTCAAGCACCTTTAACATATTTTCCTAATCCAACCCCCAAACCAATATTTATTATATTATTTTATAATAAAAATTGTAGCATCAATATAATAGGTTTTTTTATTCTATGGGTTTGAACTACACTTACACACACCTCAATCTAATGGATATAAAATATATTGTTTCTGTGGACGGTGAACTACTGCCTCACGAAATGATTATAGTTCAATTTTATCCTACCACCACTCATGGTGGCCTTTATAATGGAGCAATATATATATATAATATATTATTTTTAAATTTTCTCTAATATTATAAATTTTTATTTAAAATATTCCTTTATACCTTCCATAATTTGTAAATACAATAATTTCATTTGAGAAAGTGTGGACTAACGCCCCCTCAAAGTGATATGACTATTTAATGCCATACATGGAACGTATAAAGGATGGTGTTAATGAATATCTGTAACATATATAACAAATATATTATAATTTAATTATAATATACATATTTTTCATTTGTTTTTCATTCCATTAATATGGCAATGAAATTAAAGTAGTATTCATGCCTATGTACATCCTACCTTCTCCAACAATAGTGCATTTCAGTTCTTATCTCTAAATGTTATGAAAAATTATAAACACATATATACAAGATATATATGATATTTAAATCAACAAAATAATTTTTTATATAATGATCTTATGACCACATGGACAATATTCATCAAATCTATTTCTTTTTTGACTCTTTTATCGAACATCGACAAAACGTTATATATGAAAACAAATAATAAACTTATTACTATAACATGGAAATATGTGATATAAAATGAATAAAAAAATTGAAAAAAGTTATACAAAATTTATAAATTAACTTATGTTTATTATTCAGGAATATAATGAACGAACGATAAAAGTTGGACTTAAGGTCAACGAAATTGTAACTACATCTCATTTCCTTGAGTTAAATATCAATGTCATTGGTTTTTATTTTCTAAGAATATTGGTGGATGACCTTCGATTGTATTACAATGAATATCTAATTATATTGGATGTATTTATATTTTTCACACGTAATTATTTCTTTTATTTTTTTTAAACTATGGATATGATCTTTGTAAGGTATTTCGTATCAATTTTCATTCCATTGAGACATATTTGTTGTTATGAACCAACTAAAATTTACATGGTTTATATAATTCCCTTTGACATATTATATAATAAATCTACTTATCCTCATGATGTTATATGTTTTTTGATGTTATTATTTAATTTATTTTAATCAAGTATTTCTCAAGTGGTTAGGGACTCTTTAACTAAAACATTATTTTAAATGTTTTAAAGATTTATTCTTCAAAATATTTCTCATCACTGAAAACGTTTTGAATTTTTTTTAATGATTTATTTATATGGACATTAATGTATTAAAATGATAATTCCTTTAAACGTTTCAGAGTGTTATGGGACACTTGGATTAAAATAATTTCTTTTGAAATGTTTTAAATGTGTGATATTTTTAAATTAGATTGATTATGTCAATATCTTGAAATGGTATATTGTGAATAAAAATGAGGAAATTTTATTTCCACTTTAATATTGTTTTATGTTTTATGATTATGTTTTAGTTCTTGGAAATTGTCCATGTATAATGGTGGTTCTTTGATAAACTGAGTTCAGGTGAGCCCATGATAGCTCTCTAATGCATTGGGTAACGTGACAGAGGAAAATGATAAGGTTTATCTTAAGAGATTTAGGGAATATATAATAATGTGTTTTCCAAATCTATGAATTAAAGTTACTCTCTATGTTGACGTGAAATCTAAAATTTAAGTATGAATTGGATGCCCCAATTTTCTTTTATTGTTTATGATTTCATTGATGTTTTGTAGGAATATTATGATCACATGACGTAAGATAAGTAGATTATGATTAATGGTTGAAAATTATGATTTTGTGGAAATGTTATCAAGGGATTTAAAAATTCATGGACAAATATTTGTATTCATTAATTTATATTCTTTACTGGGATTTTTATGCTCTTTCCATGTTTCTAAAATGTTTTCCACAAGTTATAAGGATGGGTAAAAGAAATGAAGAAGTAATAGAACATTTTTATCAAGAAAAAGAAATAATGTTTTGTTTAAAGGGTTTCCTTTGGTGAAAAATGTAGATACTGAGTGTGACTATCAACATTTAATGTATGGGTATATTATTTAATAGTTATGGCCCAATTCAATAAAAATCTATCCATTAAACGTTACACAATATGAAATAAATTCAAAATTATGACTTAACTCATGATTATGTATCATTTAAGGTTTTAGCCTTATAAAACCCTTATCACATTAATATATAATTGGAGTTTTTTAATGGATAATTTACCATGAAGAAAACTTATATATTATTTAAATAAAATATAGTTAAATAACGTAACTATATTTTCATTTAATATCATTTATGTGTCTACATAGGAGAACCAATTAAGATATGAATGAAACTAAATTTATATTTTTATATGAATAAATGTATTTTAAATATATTAATTTATTTTCATTTTTTACAAATTATATAATTTTCATATATTCTTCTATAATTCTAATACAATATTTCTTTAATTAACAGAAAAATCAAATAATTAACTGTATAATTAATAATATTGATATATATGGTATGATTTAATGTGAATAATTACTTTTCTAGGTATATTAGTTATTTTAGAGATATTTAAAAGAATTATATTAAAATTATGACTTTTTTGATGTATTTGAATAGAAATTAATTGAATAATATCTAATATTATAATAACGATATTTTATGGAATTAATATATTATGACTTTTTTTTAAAAATATAAAAAGTTAAATTATCAGAAAGCGAATATTATATGTGATAATATGTATTACCATATTCATTTATAGGTCATTTGGATGTATTTTCCTCTATAATATCATTATTATGTTTTAATATTTTGTAGATTTCCAAAACTAACCATCCATAAATTATAAAAGGGAACATCCTCCTTCACCTCCTCACGCTAATTTGAGCCATTTATCTCAAAATATTCTGACAAATTTCTCTTCCAAAATTCATTATCCATGTTTTTGAGGTCCTAAACATGAAAACTAAATATCCTTAGATTCATTGAGAAGAGAACTAAATTATGTCCTCCGAAGAAGAGGGGAACATTTTTTCCAACTCATACAATTTTATTTCTTCTTATACTTACACATAAAATGTTGTTTCCATGATAAATTACTAACTCCAGTATCATCTATATTACTATTTCTTATTATGATTAAGATACATCAATATATCCCCTATTATCCATTATATGAAAAACAAAAACACTACATGTGCATACGTATGACATATCATCTCTGCACCATGGTGTATTATGTTATTCATCACCACATTAATTAGATGGGTATACTAGTGGAAGTAATATATATAAAAATATATTAAAATTATTACATGATATTGATTATGGGGAAATTAATATATCATAAACATCTATAACCATTCACTTTTTAAGGAAATGATACCATCGATTATGCATACGTTTGACGTACCATCACCACGATATAATGAAATTCATTTTCACTATCCCAAATCCAAGAATTGATATAAAAATGCATTTAATAATTAAATATCATATTTATATAACTTATATAATTATTTATATTTTAGATCTATATACTATGTCAAATAATTGAGACTTTAATAAGAAGGAATCCAAAGGAAAATGAAGCATTTAAAACCTAGAAAATGGGTAATGAACAAATATAATCCACTGACAGGTGATAAAATAATAATTGAAGATCATATATAATATAATAAATATAAATAATGTTTTTATATAAGTATATAAACTCCGAATAAAACCATTATATATGATGTTATATAATTTTTTACTAAAAGAATCATAATTTATGTGTTTTTTTCATCTCACTTTTATTTTGGTGAGTTATGCATTATTCACCCCTTATTTATTTTGTGTTGTGTTATTTCACTATGAAATATCATGTTATAAATACCATTATTTTCAGGGAATTCAATGTTTCGTTGAATAATTAGTTACACTTATGGGGCTTATGATTTAAATATTTCAAATTGGTATGGGACACATTGATTTGAAAATATCTTTTTAAATTGATAATTTGATATATCTGGAATGATTTGGACAGAAAAGACATAGGTTTTGGACTGGTTAAGGAAATCCCCTCAATGAATCAGTATCTCATGAAATGGAATTAGTTGGTGAAAACCCTTTGTGTTTGTTTCCATGAAGAAACAGAGGGGTTTTTACCCATATACTTTAACTATAAAGAGGATTTATCATGATTGTAACAATATAGAGAATATATATTGATAGTTTAGATATATAAAATTATGTATTTCATCCATTTTATTTATTACTATCCAGAGGATCTTCCCACTGAAAATATCTATACATTAATTTTCATTCCCTATTTAATGATTACATGGAATTGGTGCCCAGTTATATTCCATTATATATTGATTATTATCATTGATTTATGTTAGCTTACATTTTACTTTACCCATTATGAAAATTTGAGCTCATCCCTTTCTTAAGGTTTATTTTACTTGAGAATCAATGGAGGGTACTATGATTATTATTCAAGGATGTTGTATAGGGAATAAATTTATTCTAGAAGAATAAAAAATGGTGCAATATCAGTTTTCTAATAAATGATAAAATCATGTATGGGTCTAGTTAACCATGACTACCTAACTATTCAATTATCTGGGATGTGAATCCTTGTATTTTATGAAAATGTTATATAGTAAGGCACCAGCTCTATGATTTTAGCTTCTAGATATTTACATAGAGGTCATAAATATTACTAAATAAAATATGAAAATTATATGGTTTTCATATGTATAAAATATATTCCATATTTAGATATTATTTATAAATCAAATAAGAACCATTTAAAATACAAGGTTTTAATTTCTAAAAACAGTATTTTATCAAAAATTAGTATTAGCCTTTCATTGCACAAAAAAATTAATAATAATATTTACCACTTATAGAAAAAATATTTTAAAAAATAAAATGTGTTTTTGGAATCAAAATTTAAAATTTATCCTTAGGTGAATATTTTATAATTTTGTGAAAATAATAATATTTTTGATGATTAGTGAAAAATTGTTTTTATTGAAAACTCTCTTTCCATTTTAATATTATATATATATAATATTTAAAAATATTTTTAAGGTAATATTATATTAATTATATTAATATTTCTATAATTTATGGAATTTGAATCAATAAAATGGTGAATTATGTCATTTATTTTTTAAATCATTTGAATGTTTTTTTGGAAAAGAGAAATATTTATACATGCATGAGAGATCAATTTTAAATTAAATATTAGAAATTATATGATATAAATTTTATAAAATTGATTTCATATTTGGAATAAGAATAAATAATATTATATAATATGGTTAGGAAAATTATTTATCTTGATGAAAAGTGAAAATAATAAACATTTATTACCACTATTATGTTTAAAACGAGTTTACGATGGGTTTAAAATGACAAAATTAGGGTTATAATGAACTAAAGGAATGTAAAATTACTAGTTTTTTAACTTATCTCAACCAACATCACATTTTTCAATTTTTTATCAATTTTTTGAACACTTTTCCATGAAGTTGACTTATATAATAATTTATGTAAAGAAAAATAAAAAATTTCACCCACTTGATTTTTGATTTCAATAATGTGTTAACATAAAGGTAAAATAAATATGTGAATTAATATGGATTTTTAATTTTGATAATAATGAAATTAAATTCATATGGATAATTTATTTCTAAATTTTATTAATAATATAATTAAATTAAATGTCTAAGAAATTCCAACAAAATAAATAGTTAATAAATATGAAAATAAAATAAATGTTACAAAAATATTAAAAGAAAATTAAACTGAATTAATTTTTGTGTGAAATTAATTTTTTTGATAAATATATCATTTTATATTAGATTTATCATAATATATCGTAATTCCATAATATCTTTGAAATTTTTAAAATTCAATTTAAATGAATAATGTCAAAATTTACATTAATGTTATTTTATAATAATTGTAACTTCATGAAATAACTTAAAATTTAATAATAATAATTTTTTTCTAGTTTATTTTAAATGTTTACAAATATCATCTATGGTCTATTTATGGACAAATGTTTCTTTTATAATAACTATATTGGCCCTTACTATTTAAAAACATTTTTATAATGGTTAGGGGTATGGCTGTGTTTTCTAACATTATATGTCCTTGTAATGAAATTAAATTTTATCACAAATATGTTTATTATTTTATAAATTTTAAATAATAAATTTAATTAGTAGGTAAAAGTTTTCTAAAGAGTCTCATTTTTTAGTGTTAATTGTTAAAATACCTAGGTTAAAAAGACTAGTTACCATATTGAAAAACTAAAATGGTAGAAGTAAGGAAATAGAAATGTTAAGGAAAAATATTTTTAAAACATTTTTTTGTGTTATAGGTTTCAATAGACCATATAATCCATTAAAACCATTAATTATGAATTTTGGATGCACTTGGAGTGAGATTCACTTCCAATTATTGAATGGTTTTGGGTATTTTTACAAAATATCTAGTCATCCTCAGTTAGAAAAGTAAACTCCCTCACCTAACATAATCAAACCTATCAATCAGTTTGGGTCCCCCAAAACCTAGAAAAATCCCTATGCAATATCCTTTTCTCAAAATAGAGCTTCTAGTATTCCAAAAAATCCATCCCTTGAGGTATTTAAGATGATATCGAAATGGGGTTTACGTAACAGAATGTAATTATCTTCATAAGGCTTATTCTTTTTCATTCTTCTTTTTCAATGTTAAATTATTTTTATTGACACAGTAGATATAATAAAAAAATAATACATCTCACACAATGATTTTTTTAGTGTATATTATTTTTCTATCACCAATTCTATCAAATGGGAAGTTAAAATGTCAATCATGTGTCTGACGGTCTACCATCTCACAATGTAATATGAATACCTTTCCATAAAAACATATCTTGAATAGATATAATAAAAAATTTTATAAATATATAATATTAATGATATAATAATAATCCTAAGTAATAATATCAAATAAAAATTCTTACATTACATTGAGTTTTTAATTTTATAACTTCTCTTGTATTTACGATGGTCTTCCACATCGAAAAGTGATGTGGTTTGTTTTTTAGTTAACCTTAACATAGAATGTAATAAGGATATATTAAAATATTACATGTGATATATATGAAATGATATAAATTATTGAAAATTAATATATCATATACTACCTTACCTTATCATGCTTAAATGGAATGATATTATTCCACGATTGTGTACGATCTACCATATCTATGAAGCGATGTGATTCATTTTATATGTAGAATTTGAATGATTGGATCAAGGGATATATATAATTAATTATAATAATATTTATAACATAAATATAATTATAGATTTGATGGAACTATATTCTTTTTAAAACATCTATTACTTAAATGAAAAAACACAAACAATAAAACATGGTAAAAAACACCTGAAACAATGGAAATAATGAAATATTATTAACAAAACAGTTGAAACATTTTATAAGAGGATAATAAAAGGTTTAATATATATGATTTTATTTATTTAATAGAATTATACTGAACATATATTTATTATATAAGAGGTTCAAACACATACGAAGTGAGTTAAACCCGATGTAAGGGTTTGTCGTCTCACATTTACTTCTTCGAGGCATGTCCCATTTTAACCACATATTCTTTTGTGTGTTGTAAATACTTTACATTTTGATAAGTTAAATTTTTTATGTATTCATATTAATGGTATTTAGTATTTCATTTGAATATATTTCTTTCTTGGGGATTATTATATAAACACTACAAATGTAGTAAGGGTTTATTTCATAATCATATCATTATTAGAGATTGTTTATATTTAAGTCTACCTCAGAGTGATTATTATAAATTTCTATTCAAAAACTAGTAAATTTTATTTTTCTATAGTTATTAATGATATTATAAATTAATATTAACATTTTTATACTTTTTGATATGCAAAAGTATTAAAAAATGTTTTTAAGTACAATCGACATTATTTGTCTCTTTAATTAAATATTAATTTCTTCCAAAGCCATGTTTTCTATATTTGTTCTAATTAAATGTTTTAAAATTAAACAAATGATTTATTAAATTTATTTAATCCATTTAATAATTTTTTAATAAAATATTAACAGATGAATCATTATTTTATTTCCAAACAATTGTTGTTTTTATTTTCCTAAAAATATAGATGGAATAGTTGTTTCTATGTGTACAACATAGACATCAATTTTTACTATCATTACCACTTAATTTTTTAATTATTATTTTAAATGTTTATATTTTTATTATAAAATAAAAATATTTTATAAATAATATAAGATCTTTTTTATTTTAAATGTTTAATTTCATAATTCAATAGTTATTTTTCACAAGAACAATTTTAAGGATATTTTCTTGGTATTTCTACTCATCAACAACATAAAAAAATAATTGTACTAATGATACGATGGTGAAATTTTCGGTTGAGTTCATATTTTTTAAATACTAGGATGGTTTATAACCAGTTTAAAAAATGATATAAAATTTTATTACCATTCAAGATATTACCCTAGATGGTTTATGATTATGATTATTTGAATGTGGTAATTATAAACATTTATTATATTAGTTTTTCAATAATAATTTTTGTTTTTATTATGTTTACACAATTTTATATGAGTTATTAATAATACATAAATTTATTTATTGGGTACCGGTTATAGATAGCCCCGCTATATATCAAAATGTCACATGAGGAAAATCAGTTGGTTATATTAGATGTATTTTCACCCACAATTTTAAACTAACTTGTGAAAATTTTTGATAGTATGTTTGATATATTTTTAATTAAGAATTACTTCATTAAGAGATTAGATATTTATGTTAATTTTTATTACTGTAATATTTATAATATCCCTGTAAATGATCCAAGATCATGTTATTACGTATAGGGAATTATTTGACCATTAATTATTCCTAGATTATTATGCTAATTTTATTAATTAAATGGAACATGTTTTATTTATTTACCTTGTAGATTTTTGATGATTTATTTGTTCTATTAAAATTATGTAATCAAACACAAACTAGGAATTTTATCACATTCCATTCAAATTTTCCTTTAATATAATTCCAAGATGTTCAATTTCCTTGATATGTTGTGTTATTCTAAGTTAACAAATTGTGTTGTTAAAGAAAAACATTTCTTGTATATTATGATTATAAATGTATGTCAAATTCATGTCTGTATATATCTTATAATGAATAATAAAATATTAGGGTGTTAAAAATGTGATACCATGTATATATATCTAATATAATAATGTAATCATCAACTCTGAGCAACTAGGTTCATGGTCTCTAGAGTTGGGATCATAAAAAAATTATTAGAAACCTTGGGAACTAGATTTAAGAACACATTATTTTAAGAACATAACCCTACGATATACATTAATTGTAAGACTAATTGTAATATAACAACCAAATTTATTCAAGGGATTATATGGATTTACATGAAATAAATAAATTTTTGGATACTATAAGTTGATGTGGTTTCACAACATATGTATTTAAGGGTAATAACTCAAAAACATCTATGTCAGGATTGACTTGAGCATTACCTTGTACATACCAATGGTCCTTACTGTGCACCAAGTTTGACTCTCCCAATATATATTAATATGATAATTAATAGTTTTTTTAAAAACTCTTATGATGGATTGGGAATCATTTTTATGATTCAGAACCATTCCTAATGAAACGATGTTTATTATTTTGAGATTAACCATGAATAATGTTTTCAATTTTCGTCAAATAATTCAGTAGTTATGGTATTATAAATTATGATACATAATGTTAGCATATATTCTAGTATTTCCCATTTTTTATATGTGGAATATAATGGAAGAAATGAAAAATAAATTTATACTCATAATCCAATGGTTAGAAATAGTCATTTCTATTATGGTAATAATCCAATCATTCAAAATAAACAACTCTCGAAATAAATATCATCATACATGGACATTGTACCATGTGAAATCTTAGACGAGAAATAATTATCCAAGCCTTATGAATTAAAGAGGAAGAAACAAAAGAATAAGACGAAATAGAAATAAAAGGAAAAAGGGAAGAAGGGAAATAATTATTTTTTACAAGTTATAATTTTATAATGTAGCACCCCTGGTATATAAATGAATGGAATGAAAGTCTATTATCTTATTGGAGAGAAAGTTTTCTCTGACCATGAATAAAATTATATAAAAGAAACCTTTTATGTTTAGTGTTTAAATTATAAGGAAATGATGAACTATTAAAATGAATTTCCTAATCACCGAAGTAATATACCTTCAATGATATTAAGTGATCACAATCAAGATTATAATATTACTATGTCTATAGTGGAATGAATACAGTTCTTATTTCGTTGGATTCAATAATGTTGTTGTAGAATCATTTTATCAATGAAATGAATAATTAATTGTATAAGTATTGTACTGAAGTTGTTTTTTATAAGGATGTTAACATATATGTGGAGTGGCACTCACGACCAAGAAAAGTGATATAACATAAAATTGGATATTTTTTGAAAACAAATGAATGAAATAGGATATCATTTAATAGTTGTAAAATTATTAGGAAAAAATGATAAAGTTATTTTTATGGGATTGTAGTGGTATACATCAAATGGGATTGTGATAAATGTTATATTTGTTGGATTTTACTACAAGTATCAATTTATAGCATATATTAGACAAACTGTGATTTTTTTTGAATCATGCACGTTTTCTAGAGTATTTTCTGGTGATCATGGTGTTCTCATTTTTGTTATGTGACATTAAGATATAATTTATTTTTTTTAGGAATATAAGGTAATGATTATTTTGAAAATATAGTTACATACCTACTATATTTTTGGACATTGATTATGGTTAGTAATATTATTAAATGGTCTTAAGGATAAATATTTGTAGAATTGAGTTAGATGATATTTTCATGTTATTAGATAACTTGTGATAACAAATTTTTTATTGGAATATATCTAGAGATAATAGGATGGAATTTTCATTATTTTTTAGAGATAATGATATGATAAATTTTAATTTTAATTCTTAAAACATAATTACTATATGATATTAATTTCATGGAGTAAGAGTGTATGTATGAATTTATTAAATCATAACCCGAGGACGATTTTATAAGAATATTATCCTATGTTTTCTTTTATAATGATAAATTAATTCCTTATCATATGGAAAAATAACTTGAACAAATGATATCCCATTACGTTAATATATGATAAATTAAAAGGAATATTAAATTATCAAAAATTAATGTTTTTGAGGACCTTAAAATTATTTTAACCAATAAATATATTATGATGAATAATATTTATCACTCTCTAAAAATATTTTGGTGTGTGTAATCTCTCCCATGTCCATGCCTCTATTTCCACCCAATGTTCTCTAACATGGAAGCCTATTTTTTTGGACTTTATTTGTCCATTTTTCTCTTATCAAGTTTATGTTTTTATCCCTTTTATCATATGGTCTTCTAGAAAATTTATTTTCAAATGTAACACACTTTATTTCCCAAATAAAGATTAAATTGTGTGGAAAAAATTTATTTAAAGGGGTAGAATGAAACACCGCATGATTTTAAAATTTCAACAACATGTTTTGTAGAATATATGATATGAAAAACCCTGAATTTTAACGAATATAATACCCTGAGAAATTAAAATATATATCTTTTTAAATAAAAGAAATCTCTTAGATATATTGTTTTACACACAATAATGAGTTCATGGGAAACAAGATATCATATTATAACCAAGCCTTTAATTGTTGGGTATGAATATAAAAAACTTAATTATAAATATTAAATTTTTTACACATGTAAAAAATAAATTACATATTTATCTATTTATGATAAATAAAACAAGAACTATATGAAAGAGAAATAAATATTTTCATAAAAATTGAATTTTTTAAATAGAAGTTTCGACGCACTTTTCGCACAAAATTTCTAATTACTATTTCAAACATTTAGAATTTTTTAGAAAACATAAAATTCATTATGAAATATAAATGTAATAATATTATTTTATTTTATTTGTTTAGAATTTTATGGAAATATTAATTTTTTGAATTAATAGTTATTAATATTTATTTTTATTGAAAAATTCATGTTTGTTAAATTATTTATAAGGATAAAAAATATTTTAATGTGTTTATATAGAAAAAAAAGTTAAATTATATTAATATTTACATAATTTATGTTATTATAAAAATTTTCATATTGAATTATAAAATAAAAACTACTTAAATGTTTGAATAGTTTTATTTGGAAAACCAATTTTTTTACTTGTCTGAGGGATTAATTTTAAATTACATAATTCCAATTCTATGAGTTTAATTTGAGAAAAAATGCATACAATATTTTGAATATTAATAATAAATATTATATAATATTTTCAACTTAATTGTTTCTCTCCATTAATTTAAAAAATTTAAAAATTAATTACCATTGTTAATAACAAAATGAATTTATTTTGTCTCTAAAATAAAATGCAAGGGTGGAAAATTCTTATAACTAGTTCAGTTCTATTTTGTGCCCATATTAAAGACCTTATCACCTTATTCTTGTTTTTTATGTGATTTGGGGACACTATTACAAGAATATGACCTATATAATGATTTATTTAATGAACATGGAAAAATATCATCTAATTTCTTTTAAATTTAAATTATGTGTTCACATACGAAAAAAGAAGGACATGAACTAATTTGGACGGTAATTTTGAGAAAAATTAAATTAACTATATGAGGATAATTTATTTTTAATTTTTATTTATCATGTAATTATTTTAAATTCTTAGGATATGAAAAGACAATAAATATTAAATAAAAAAAATTTAATGATACAAAAATTATTAAAATTACAATAAGTTGAAATAATTATTATGTTCAATTTTTTTTATATAAATATATCATTTTATATATTTTTGAACCTAATGTATTTTAATTCCATTATTTTTGTGATATTTTATATATTCATATTAAATGAAGAATGTTAAAATTTAAAATTATTATATTTTACAATGACTGATATTTTATTGAAAGATATAATATTCCTAAAAATTATATATTATGAAAATTTATTTATAAATGTTTATAAATATCAACTATGTTCCATTAAAGATAAAATTATTCTCTAATATTTAATATATTATTACTTAAAATCCAAAAACATTTTTATCGTTGTTATGAATAAAGAGGCGTTCTTGGTCATTTCAAGTTCTTATGATAAAATAAATTTTAAAGACACATTGGATTTTTATTTCCTAAATTTTATTTAAATTTTAGAATCAATTATTCCAAATTATTTAATAATTATTTGTTTCTTTTAGGATTTACATATAAAATTACAAGACTAATAAATGAAGTTATTGTAGTGGGGTTTTTTGTAAAAGTTAGGAAACATAAAGTTATAGAACAACTTGTTTTAAAGAAGTGTTTTTTTGTGGTAGTGGTTTTTATTAATCATATAATCCCTCAAACAATTTAATTATTTATTTCTTATTCACATTGGGAGAGGGTGACTTCCCATTATCGAACAGTTTTGGTTATTTACAAAAAACCCACTTCTTGTCAATTAGAAAAGGGAACTCAATCCCCTCATGTATCCACACATCTCATTCCATATGGACTGAAAAAACAAAACTAAATTCCTTTCCAAAATTAATTATCAAAATTATATACCTTATTTTATTCCCATAATATTAAACATGTGGTCTTTAAAATGTGGTCCAATGGATAATTCTCTAACAGAATCAACGTGACTTCACTAAACTCATTATTTTATTTATTTTTTTAAAATATTAAATTATTAATTAAGAATAAAAATATAATAAAACTATTATAAACCATATAATTAGATGTTATTATGTTTATTGAATAATATTTACCCATATATTCTTCCATAAAATAGAAAGTGAAATATTCAATCCCATGTACAGTCATCTATCAGCTTACGAACTGATGAAACTCATTTTCCATCAACACTTCTCAAATTTGGATAAAATGGTACATTTAAGGTATATATAATTTATTATATATTTATACTAATGAATCTATAATATCACTTATAAATTCTCACTTTCTATTATTATTAAAATATGATATTATTGATCGTGTGCACGGAGGACTACCCCATCAAGAAGCGATGTGATTCCTTTTTTCAATTATACTATAAAGGAATGAAATAAGAATATGTTTTTGGAGTATATAATTTAAAAATGAATTGAAATAAATTATTTAATATATATATATATATATATATATATATGATATACTTCCTTACCCTTTCACCCTTTAAGGAAATGAGATCATCACTTGTTTATAAGTATGGTGTACCATCTCCAAAAAAGAGATCTTATTCATTTTCTATGTCCAATTTTCAAATATGATTATATACATTTATCTAATGAAAAAATAATATATAACAAATTAATATAATTTTGGTTATGATGGTAATATATACTTTTTATAAGAGTCATATAATTCAGGAAAAAACACGTATGAAAAAACAAGGCAATTATCACTCGAAATAATGAAAATAGTGAAATATTACTAACAGGTGGTAAAATATTTTAATAGGGAAATATATTGTATTTTATATATGTATATGTGTCTATAATATAGGTATAATTGAAATATGAATATTATAAATGAGTTTCAAACTCATTTTGAGGGAGTCAAATATGATGTAAGAGTTCTTTATCAAACTTTTACATTCATGAGACATATGCCTATTCACCACTTATTAATTAGTGTGGTGTTTATACTACCCATTGTTATATGTTATATATTTAATAAATTTATATTATGTGTATTTAAATGTAAATATGAAGTTAGTTTTTTTATGGGGATTATGATTCAAGCATTACCAAAGTTGTAAGGATTTATTTCACAATCTCATTATTTTTAGTGATTGTTTATTATTATGACTCCCTTTGTTGAATTTGTTGATATATATATCTTAATAAAAATATATATTCTTCTCATATGGTTATTCTCAAACTTCAAATTCAACAGTACCATCTCCCCACTCGCTATTACTAAAAATGAATATGGGAATTTTTTATTAAAATGTGGAATTATCCCTCTCTTCAGTCTAAAATTAGTTTCATCCAATTTTTTTTAAATGGTATATCTTTATCCAATAGATTTATTAATAAAATTTTAACCATGTATGAATTTGTATATTTTTTTTGAAATTAATTTTCTTGTCTCTTTTATAAGATTAATTATTTGTCTTTTCCAAAAAAAATATGAAAGCAATATTTGTTTCAACATGTGCGACAAGAATAAAATTTTACAACATCATGAACAATCAATGTTTTAAAAATTATTTTAAAATTTTTTATGGTTATTATATATGAATATTATTTTCAAAATATTTTGGGAACCCTTTTAAATGGTTATTTTCAAAATGAAATGTCTATTTTACTCAGGGATGTTTTATGGATATATTTATGGTACTTCAATTCATTAATGACATAAACCTATTAATGTACTTACGATCCACTGAGGATACATTGTGTTAAAATTATATATTTATATTTTTTGATGTTTTTAGACCATTTTCACTATGGATCCATAATTTTATAATCATTTATCGCTTTACAATACATGTTTTAGGATTATGTTTATTTCATTGTTATAAATAATAACATTTGGTATGTTAATTTGCCAATATGAATGTTTATGTCGATTTTGATTCATCACATTCATGTGAGGAATGCATTGAACTTATTAGGTGATAGGGGTATAGTAATTATTAGAACATCAATTAATTGATATGTCTAATTATACAAATCATTTGAAAAAAATATATAAGTTTTTACCTATAGATTTGAACTATTTTGACAGTTTTTTTAGATAACTAAAAGTTTTTGTTCCCTAATTATGAGAATAGATATAAATATTACATGTGATTATTAAATTAGTTTGAATATAAATAGAATATTTTCAAACTCAAAATATTTCTTATATGGAATTATTTGATCAATATTAATTCTGGACGTATTATTATAAAGTTATTGATTAAATTTCATGTGGTTTAATTTTTAATATTTTCTTATCATTTATGATTTATTTATTCATGTTTTTAATCATAATCATTCCCTTATTGAGTATCTATTCTCACCCATTTTTTATGTTTTATTCTCTAGGATTCCAAGATATCTATTATCATTGATATGAAGGTTTATTATAAGGTAAAAATGGGATTATCAGTGAAAATATTTTATTGTATTTAATGTTTTCAAATGTATGTGAAATTCAATTTTATATCTAGTTTACAAAGACTACTGAACTATGAACACCATCATGATTTGACACCTTATATCTTATTCTATTTTCAAAAATTAAAGATAAACATTAGGATATTAGTGTTGTGTTATTTACACATACCTCAATATGTTATCTTTATATATTCAATAATACTAAATTTTTTCATTTTGGATAGTCTATGTAATTATAAGAATCACTTCACAGATTATTTCATAGTCCACAAGTACAATATATAACCCATTATATAAATGAATATAAAAATTAAAACTAATCACAGGATAAAGAAAAACTAATATTCTCTTAGTTAATCATGACTAGTTATTTGAGTATGAATTATTGGGCCATTATAGATGGCTATAATTCCAATTTTTGGAAACCCTTATTGGTGAATGAAACATCTATATAAAAACCTAAGAAAAACTATAACATTATTGAAATATAGATTCTTTCTCTAGATTAATCATATTATATTACCAAACATTTCCTCAGTACACCTCTCTAGTCGTCAATCAATGTTGCACACATTTCTGTGAGTAGAAGACCTAATAAGAATCACCAATAACAATAAAAAAATCAAAAAAATCAGTTTTGTTGTTATCATTGTAAAAGGATCTATAAATATATTAAAAAAATATTAATTAAATCCATATTTAATTATGAAATTATTATAAATAGATAAATTCAATATGTGGTTACAATATTCCAAACTCCTAGTAATGAATTATAAATAGATAGTAGATACATATTAGAAATCTAATGTAAAATATATCAAAAATATAATTTTTATTCATATAATAATTGTACGTTCCATTTATGAATATTTAAATATATTTTTAATCTAATTAAATTTCTATAAAAGTATAAATTTTATGATTATAATGTTATTTGAATTTATTAATAATTTCAACATTTCTCTATGTGACCCAATTTGTGAGAAATTTAATACTTTTATCATTCATATTTTTAAAATAATTTAGTGTTTAATATTAATATTTTTTGATTCCTTTTTAAAAGGGATACAGTATAATAACCTATAGAGATTTTTCGATATAATAATATGGGGAAAATGGATATTTGAATATGAATAAAATTTGGATAGTTTGAATTCAACCACACGTTGTATTTAATCCATAATGTGGGATAAAGTGTTCCGAATTATATTATTTCTACGAATAACAGAAATAGTAATATAACAAAATTCACATGAATTTTTAAGTCATGATTCAATATCTATGAATGAATTTTATAGTGATAAATAAAGTGGGATATAATAAAAAGGATAGTGATCTTACACTAAGAAGACCTGGACATCTCTTTTAGAAAACATTAATATTTTCAAATTAAAAGTTGTAAATACTTGATTTTATTGATTATAATGTCTAGTAGTATTTTATGTTTGATATTTTGAGTTTCATTTTTCTATTTTATTCTTATAATCACTTTATAATTCTATGTTCCTCAGTGATCAATATATGGAGGGCTATTTGATGTAATCCTAAGATATTATTTACAACCAATACCGAAGAAAACGATTTATATTTATATGTTATATTAATCTTTAATTTTCATTTGTGTCAATTTTCTTTTTTTAAATACATGGATAAGAATGAAACGGTCTTGAATCATCATGATTCATTGAAAATATTTGAAAATGTAATGATTTATGGAAATTTTCTTCCTATAACCATTTGTTTTTATGGGTGATCTTTTGGAATGAATTATGTTATGAAAATAGATATTATAAATAATTAATATACATTTTTAAATGAGTAAAAATATAAATATAATTTTTTTGGAAAAGAGAATGAATTATACATGTGTTTTATTAAGGTTCTTGAGTAATGGAATTGAATATTTACATATGATTTTGAATAATTATTGGGTACTATATTTGTGATTTCTATAAAATTCATGGAGTTATCATATTTTAAAATCAAATAATTTTCTATTATTCAATATTATAAATCATGGTATCATGACTTATCACACATATATTTTATGTAAAAACAATTGATCAACTAGGGAAACATAAATGGTATGATCATTATTTCTATACATTCTTCCTTCGGAAAATTATTTTTTTTTAAACATTCTTCCCAATCGATAATATTAATTTTTAAAATAAATATATGAATTATAGAAATGATAAAATTCCATATTGGAAAAATCATTTTCTTCATTGGGAAAAAATTTTATTATGTTATGGAAACTATGAGAATAAAAATTAAATTTTATGTGTTTGATGATTTGGTTATCCAATATAACCGAAAATAGGAAAACATCACTTAATTAAATTTCAATTTAAGAAATTTAACTATTGTAAATAAACTATTAAAATTACATTTAATCCTTATCTATTTATTGTGCATAAATCTTCGCTCACATCGATAAGATTTCTCCATGCTCTAGTGAAACCTGACATTAATCTCTAGTCATAAAAAACAAAAAGTAATGAAATAAAAAAAGGGGAAATTGGTAATTTGGAAGATGTCTTACATTTCCTATGTAAAATTATTCACTCTTAAATCCACAAAAATAAATGATTAATCAAATTTTGGGGGAAGGAGATATAAGCGGTACCTTACTTCATGCTAGTTGAAAAAGGGAAATACCTTATTATATTTTTTAATGTCAATTGTAAAAAATTAGATATTATTAAGGTAGAGGTCAAGGAAACTAATGGAATGCCTATGGAGCACAATTAATTTCTTTATGGGCCACCATGTACAAGTAGTAGGGGAAGTGAGGCTTCCCTACTACCAACGAAACCGGACACCCAGTGTGCTTATTCAACAAAGAACCATACCCAATGACCCCAAACCATGATGAAATTTCTATTCAACAATTTTTCAACATCCCCATCATGTACAAATCCCATGTTTTAATAATTATGAATTAAAAAAATATTCTACACATATATTTTTTTATAAATTATTTTTCTGGATTTTTATTTATTGGAACTGAATGTACACAGTTCTATTGACAAGAGACAATATGAGTCATTAAAAAATATCCACTACCATTTTTTCCTCTATATGTTTCATATTACATATCAATAAAACCATACAAAATATTAAAATCAACTTCCAAATTCATAAATTTACACTTCCAATAATAACCATTGTGTTTCCACAAAACCAAAAAATGGAACTGTATATTCTATAGAATGACATAATCTGTAATTACATACACACATTGGTCAATATTTTAACACTTCCAAATATTATTATTTTTCTTTTCAATGTGCTATATTATTTGAGATAATTACCAATAAAAATCATACAATACGAAAATTATTTGAAAACACTAATAACGTTGGAATTGTAATGGAAAATAATTTTACATCTTCAACAACTATTATCTAAAACAATTTTACACTGATGAAATACCCATTCACTAGTGTTAGATCCTAAAAATTGTTTTTATTTGGTTACACTATATTTTAATCCATATCTGGATACACCTATACATATTTTGAATCAAATTATAGAAACGTAAAAACAACACATTCGAGACATTATCCATCACACAATCATTTCCCTTCATTTATCATCCCAGCATACTTCCCAAAATAATTTATATTCCCTATTCAAAAGACATAAAGTATTTTTATACTTAAAAATAATTTCTAGTAAGTTAGTGAATGTAAGGAATTATCTTACCATTATTAATTGGTTCAATATTATGGATATTTTTACTAACAAATCATATCGTACATGCTTTTATCCAAACATTAACAAGAATTCTAAAGAATAAATAATTTTTATTATCTATGTATTTCAAACAAAATATAAATAAAAATTAATCTGAAATATGGGTGTATCCACAATAAGTTGAATGTTTTATAAAAATAATAATATTATTTTTACTATTTTTCAATGATCAACTTCTTTCCCACTATTCATCATTAAATGAAAAACACTTCTCACAATCCATACTCATCCTACCCCCTATAAAACAATCCCATCATCCTCTATTTTGGATATAATATATAATGGTGATATTTTATTTTACCATATAATATCATAGATTATCCTCCATTATTATAAATTATTCTCATTAAACATACCTCATTATTAGAGAATGAATTTTCTATAAATTGATATCTGTGTTCTAGCTAGTTTTATATTGTTTACCTCCTTATAATAAGAATTATAACATTGGGTGATGCCACATGCAATCATGGATGGGAAAATCAAGCACTTTCATTTCTCACAGTTATACTCAATGATAATATATGATTCATCCTTAAATATTGGATATCATACTGATGTACTGTTTTTTAAATTTAATTATCAAGTGGTCTCACCTCATCATTATGACCTATGTCACTTGTATTATCAACATTTTATAGAATTCATTGATAATTTTACCTTATTTTGTTTTTTAATTTAATTTGATATCATTATTATATGATTTTAATATTTTTAATAATCAAGGAACCATAAGAACACAATTTTCATATATCAACAACATCACATGGATTTGATCCTCACACAAGTGAAATATCAACCCATATATTCTAACCCGTAGCTGAATATTTGAATATCCATAATTTAATTTCTCCTCAAATTACTATATGATGTATTGTTTCAAGGGATTACACTATCACAATTTCCTAGTTATATAAGAGTGTTATTTCTTATTTATATAAACTGTCCCATTCCAGATCACACCTTATTTGTGATCATTCCCTAAAGGCACATATATAATCACATGACATGGCTCTAAGATGTTATGAAATTCAATGATATTTTGACTTTTTTCATGATCATATATGAATATCTATACTACAAGAAACTGAAATGAATATCAAGGAAACTATGAAAAATTCAAACCTAGTGTAATCAATGTTCTTGGGATGTATTTCATTACGTCCTCAATAATTTTCAATATTTATTTTTATTTTACCTTAGATGTCAAATATGTAACCACTCTCTTGATATATGGAATAACAGAATTTGAAAACCTTCTTTCATCCTGGATCAAATACATTATCAATATCTATAATATTTTACCTTGTATCATCAATACACACTCATACTACCCTCATATATAACTCAAATAATTCAACCATGGGTCATGAGTTATCATTCTTAAGAATATATAACTATTCAACTAACCATATATATCTCTTGGATTATAATCACCATTCTCATAGTTCACTATATTATCATTCATTACCAAATGTATATGTGGAAATCCACATGTATATACCATTAACACAAACACATATACCTGATATTCCATTAATATTTCACTAATAATATTCACAAGCACAAACCATTTTAAAGAAACCAAATGACGGGACTACCCCGATCATGGGATATCCTCACTCATATAATATTATCATGATTTTTTTAATATTATATAATTATATATATATATATATTAGAAATTATAAGATGTTATACTCCTTATACTTGTATCAGGGGTTCTATCTATTTGGGTATCAAATTACCCTTACTATTTAATCTATGTTCTTTATTACATCCAAGTGTGTTTTAAAATGAAACCATTATTGAATGATAAGAATAAAAAAGGCAACCATATTTATGATTAGTTAATTAATTCTTCATTAAAAATTTATTAAATAAAAAACCATATATGTTTTTATTGATAATGTAATTTACTATACCCTATTATTTAGAGTCAGTTTCCTATTAAATATAAGAATCCAGTGTTCATGTGATCCCTCATTCCAGGTATTATACATGAACCCATGAACCTTTCCAAACCAATTCCATGATTGAAACAAAAATACAATATCATAAAAATTGAAATTCAAAAATAAAACAAATAAATTATATCAATAAAAATAAATTATCACAATCCCCTCTCTATTTTAATGGGAATATACAAAAACGTGTATTCTATGGGAAAATAAATATCATATACCATATTATAACCATATTTTATAATTCTATAAATAAAAAAATATTTAAAATTATAAATCAATTATAAAATATAAATTTTCAATGTCATAAAATAGTTACTTATCTGATGTTCAGTTTTAGAATGCAACATGATTCTAAGCCATCCTAGATATACTAATGAGGTCTCCAACCGGTGGTAAAAACATTATAATATAAAATAAATAGGTGATAAAGATGATATCATAAATCTAAAATAATATTAAATAACATAAAAATAAAAAAATGAATCTTATTTTAGGAAATGCAGAGTCATCGTGGATGAAACAATTATTTACATAAATGAGGTAATATAAAAATTAACTAAAAAACCAAGTTTGTAAAACTTGATTATTATTTAGGATAATTTTATTTTACACTTATACCATATTCCAACTAATTATGTTGGGAGGGATTTTTTTAATGTTATTTATAATTAATAGGTATCATAAATCTTTTTTCAAGGGTAAGTTGTTTATAAATAAATTATAAAAGGGGCCTTACCTATAAAACATATTTACAATGTTTAATAATATTTTTACCATGTTATAAATTCTTATTGTTGAAAAATTGTGATCATATTATGAATTTTATTATTTTATTATAATTTATTATTTACTATTTAAGATCATGAATAAGATAATGAACTCTAAATATAATAAAAATAAAAACAATAAAAAAACAATCAGTTGGTCTTTCAATTTTCTCCTAATGTTCCTTTATAATATGAATCATGTGTTCAACATTTTATTGACATAAATAATAGAAAAAATAGATTTATAGAATCTATATTATTGGTTTTGAAATATATATCTTGTTTATTTATAGATAATTATTTGAAACACACTATATATGTAACATCCCAAGTAAGTAATGAATAATAGATATTTTTATCTATGTCTATTAATGATAAAGATAGTGTTTTAGAGGCTTAAAATGAAAATAAATACAATCTTATGCATGGAATACACTAATATTCTTAAAGGATTGTTTTAGTGCCTTTTGATGGAAAACCATTTTTGAATCTATATTTTGACAATTTTAGAAACTATGTTTGTCAAAATAAAATTATCCTTTATGATTGGGACATCAAAATTTACCTTGTGTGAATTTTTGGTAGTTTTCCGACAATGTTCATTTTTAAATGAATAGTGAAAAATACTGCATTTTACATCAAAACTACTTTTTAATCTAATTTATTTATATGATTAGATTATGTTTTGAATTGGTTTTGAAGTGAAATTAGAATATATTTTTACCATTTTATCCAATGGTGGTCATTGGAATCAATTTCGATTTGAAATTAGACTTAAACTGGTGTCAATCTTTTGATACTTATTGTTTTGTAAAAACACGCTATTTGCTCTGGCAGCGGGAATTAATTATTAAATTAATTAATGTGACTTATATGATTTGAATTTTGTAAAATAGACTTCATTTTTGAATTCGTAATATCAAATATAGCTTAGAGTGAATTTTTGGTAATTTTCTGAAAAACTTCAATTTTGATGAATAGTGAAACCACTAAGTGGTAATCAAGCAAACTGTTTTTTTCAGTTAAATTAAAGTTTACCACTAATGTGTATTGAATTTTGAAAATCCGACATACATGGTTGTCATTAAGAAGTAAAATGTGGTTCAATGAGATTAAAATAATTTTTTGGTGAATAGTAACTTATTAAGTTCTTAATCGCGATTAGTGGTAATTAGGGTAGTTTAATGTATAAATAATGCTTTAATAATATAAAATGACCTAGACACATGTCCCAACCTCATTGGTTGTGTCATGGCCGACCAAGACAAGTCATGGCCTAACTTGGGGACCCCATGTATCCACTTTTGTTGGGAAATAACATAAATTACTTTTTATTAAATGTTAAAGTGAAAATGACACAAACATAATATGTTTTGCGAAAACAATTTTTAAATGGGGTTATACAAGTCCAAATTTTGATTATAAATATTCAATGGAAAGATAAAAAGATTTCCTACATCATAGTAATTTGTTTATAATTTTTAGACATTAAATAAATTTAATTATTTATGACATAATAATGACGCAGCGATGACATCATTATTTGACGATTTAAATAAAATGGAAAGATAAAATAAAATCTATGAACTACACATGTCCAAAACCAATTGGATGAATGGATTTCGATGCCTTATCACCTTATCCACGAATTCCATCAATGTGGGACCTTTTAAAACCGAAACACATTTTCAAATAATGTAATGTTTCTTTACTTTCCAAAAGTGCCCCTCCTCTCCCCTTATAAAAGGCCCCCACCTCTACCTCATTTCACACACTCTTCAAGCCATTGGCTCGGCCAACCCCTGCCCATTTGCTCTCTCCACATCCCTCTCCTCATCCTAGAGGATTCCCTTTGGGCAGAATCCTTTCAAAGGAAGCCTTTAGGCTCAAACCAAAAGAAGTTACACTTTTTAAGGTATTTCATTCTCTCATGTTCATTTGTTTTATTTTGCTTCTCCGACCCCCTAAACTCTTTTTATTTACTTCTTTTGTAACAACACCAGTATCTTCAATATACTAGGATGTTTTTATAAGATATATTTGAGCTACACTCTCACACAACTACATCAAATGGTTAAAGAACATACGGTTTCCGTGGATGGCGAAATTCTGCCTCCCGAAACGATGATTGTTCAATACTCATTTAACACCTTCAAAGGTGGCCATTATGATGTCACTATTTTTATATATGATATATTATATGTTTATGTTTTCCTTAAGCTTCTGTTTTTTTCATTTTGGGCATACCTTTATGGTTTCCATTATGGGTAAAACACGATATCTTCATTTTAGGAAGTGCGGACTACCGCCCCCTAAAAGTGATTTGATTCGTTAATACCATATGTGGGATGTGTAAAGGATAAAGTTAATGATATTATATATGTTGTTATACTGGAATTATAATATACTTTTATATCATTATGATTCCATTCCAGAAAATATGAAATAGAAATGGAAGTAGCGTTCATGCGTACGTACGGCTTACCGTCTCCATGAACGGTGCATTTCATTTCTTACCTCTAAATGTGATGTAATATTATAAATGAATGTATGTACTGGATATATATGACATATATGATATCTACATAATGAATACCATTCTGGATATAATGAACCTTTGACCAAATTAACAACATGTAAGTATAAGAAGTCAATTTTTGACTTAAGAACCAAATACCGACAAAATGAACATTATTAACTTAAATGATTACATGATGTTCATAACATGGTATAAAAGGAATAATGAACTTGAAAAAGATTTATAAGCAAGTAGAGATTAACTCAAGTTTATTATTCAGGAGTTTAAAGAACGGTCGGGTCAAGTCGGATACGAGGTATGGGACTTCGTCTCAATCTCCTTTCGTTGAGGCATATTTTATTTTATACACAACTTTCTTTTATACGGTGTATAAACCCCTTTGACTTTTACGTTTACTCAAAAGGAATCTTTTTTATACGAAGCGTTTACTAAACGACAAAAGGGAATATTTTTGTCATACGTATGCGGCGACAACGACTTCTCCGTCGTCGTAACCGTTATTTGAGTTTCGGCTTCCTCTACAAGCCATACCTTTTTTTTAAAAAGAAAAATAAATACCACGTTTTACTTTGGTATTGAAAATGGTTTTCATAATGTTTTTATTATATCAATGTGTTGTATTGATATCTCGTGATTGAAATGTGGAAATGTTATGTTTCCTTTATGCATGTTTTATGTGATATGATTATGTTATGGTTCTTGGGCATTATTATGAAGACGGGTGGTTCCGTGATAAACTAAGGGCGGGTGAGCCCGTTATAGCTCTCCAATGAATTGGGTAACGCGAAGGAGTGAAACGTTAAGGTTTCTCCGAAGAGATTTTAGGGAATATACTGTGATGGGTATTCCAAACGTAACCAAGAGGGTTACCCCCTACGTAAGAATGTTATGAATGCCTCAAGTTACCTTTACGTATTATGATTTATATGATTTATTCATGTTTTTATGAGGTATGTTAAAGTGCCTATGTTTTATGGGTAAAGTATGATTTCATTCTTATGTATATATGAACTCATGTTTCCTTTCCATGTTTTTATAACCCATACTGAGTTTTTACGCTCATCCCAAGTTTTTGAAATGTTTTTCACAGGTCAAGGGAAAGGTACATGATAAGATGATAGAGTCAAGGATGTGTCAAGAAATAATCCATGTTTTATTTTAAATGTGTTTCCATTGATGGGAATGAAGAATACTATCTTTATGTAACCACTTTGTTTATATGTGGAATGTAATGCAAGTTTTATGATCTAATTCTCTAAAACTCTAAACCCGAAAAGATCCTCAACGTGTAATCTTGTAATAACTCAAGATTAAGTAAGGTTTAAGGCTGGGGCCTTATAGTTGGTATCAAAGGTCGGTTTAGATAACTTTAGGAGTTAGAATTCTATTAAATGATTATCCAAAAATATTTTTTTTTCTTTTCCGAAATGATATAGCATTTAAAGATTACCATGTTGCTTCATCTAAGACATGTTTGTTCAGAATGGTTTTCCGCAGAGGAAGACTCAGTGGCTGCCTATGAAGAAAGGTTCACTCGATTGGCAAGGTATGCTCCCAATTTTATCCGGGACCTTGATAGTAAAATCAATCGTTTTTACTCAGGATTAAAGCCAAAGTATCGAAGGGCATTAGCTTCTCGAGAGTTTAAAAGTTATGAAAAGCTTGTTCGATGTGCTGAGAAGGTGGAAATGGAGTTTGCCGATGACCAAGTGTTCTATAACAACCAGCAGAAGAAGAGACCGAGGTGGCAGGAGAAAGGTAAGAATTCTTCAAAGAAGTCTGATGGTAAGAGAACTAAGTTTCCAGTTTGTGATAAATGTGGCAAAAGGCATGCTGGGGAATGTCTTCTGAATTCTGGGAAGTGCTACCGATGTGGTAAGATGGGACATAAGGCTCGTGATTACACTGAAAAGGATCAAGGTGAAGGTAAAAACAAATTTGATTTACAGTTAGTGAAATGTTTTAAGTGCAATGAGATGGGTCACTATGCAAACGAGTGTCCGACAAGGAGCTTGAGTGATGGGAAGCAGTTAGACTACAAGCAGAAAGGGGTGGTGAAATCCTTTGCAACTACTTCAGCGGATGTCGGGCCATCAAATGAAGTCGTATCAGGTACTTTGTTTGTTTTTTCAGACTATGCCAGTGTGTTGTTTGATTCGGGGTCTACACATTCTTTCATCTCTGAGACCTTTTCTAGTAAAATGGGAATACCATCTCAAGAAATGACTCCTGAACTTTTGGTAAAAACACCTGGGGGAAGTGTCGAGGCAAAAAGAATTTATAAGAATCTTCCTATCCTTATCTGTGGAAAGAACCTACTTGCAAACCTTATTGTTCTACCTCTAGTAGAGTTTGATGTTATCCTGGGTATGGATTGGCTCTCTATTTACCATGCTAAGATTGACTGTAGAGCTAAAGAAGTTTCTTTTCAGAAAGACTTTCAGTTTGTTTACAAGAATGAACCCTTACTTTTGATAACATATGAAGAGGCCGAGAAACTTGTAAAAGATGGAAATGAATGTTACCTTGCACACGTCGTTGAAAATAAAGGAACTGTTCAGATTAATGATGTGCCAGTGGTAAATGAGTATCCTGATGTTTTTCCTGATGAGTTGCCTGGAATAATACCAGATCGGGAAGTTGAGTTTACTGTTGACTTAGTTCCTGATGCTAAGCCAATTTCAAAACCCCCTTATCGAATGGCACAAATTGAACTTTTAGAGTTGAAGGAGCAATTGCAAGATTTATTAGAGAAAGGTTTCATTAGACCTAGCACATCACCATGGGGTGCTCCTGTTTTATTTGTTAAAAAGAAAGATGGTTCTATGAGACTTTGCATTGATTATAGAGCCTTGAATAATATCACTGTTAAGAACAAATATCCTTTGCCTCATATCGATGATTTGTTTGATCAGCTCCAGGGAGCTCAGTTTTTTTCAAAGATTGACTTGAGATCGGGGTACCATCAGCTGAAGGTAAAGGAGGCAGATATTCCGAAGACCGCTTTCCGTACGAGATATGGCCATTATGAATTTGTAGTAATGCCTTTTGGGCTAACCAATGCACCTGCTGTATTCATGGACTTAATGAATAGAATTTTCCATGAGTTCTTGGATAAGTTTGTGGTTGTTTTCATTGATGATATTTTGGTGTTTTCTAAAAGTAAAGAGGAGCATGAAAAACATTTAAGGGTTATCTTGCAAACCTTAAAAGAAAAGAAATTGTATGGGAAATTCAGAAAGTGTGAGTTTTGGTTGCAACAAATTGCTTTCCTTGGTCACATTGTTTCTAAAGATGGAATAACTGTTGATCCTGCAAAAACAAAAGTTGTGGAAGAATGGCCAAGACCCACAAATGTAACCGAGATTCGTAGCTTCCTTGGTTTGGCGGGCTATTACCGAAGGTTTGTTAGAAATTTTTCACGGTTATCTAGTCCAATGACTAAGCTAACTCGGAAGGGTGTTAAGTTTATCTGGACAAAAGAATGTGATGATTGTTTTCAGGAATTGAAAAGAAGATTGGTGAATGCTCCAGTTTTGGCACTACCTTCCAGGAATGGTGACTTTGTTATATACAGCGATGCTTCATTGAAAGGACTTGGTTGCGTCCTAATGCAGAATGATCAGGTAATTGCTTATGCTTCACGACAGTTGAAAACTCATGAGGTAAATTACCCTACACATGATTTGGAATTAGCTGCTGTTGTTTTTGCTTTAAAAATTTGGAGGCATCATTTGTATGGAGTAAAGTGTGAAATTTATACCGATCACAAAAGTTTAAAGTATATATTCACTCAGAAAGAGTTAAACATGAGACAAAGGAGATGGCTGGAATTAATCAAGGATTATGATTGTACAATTCATTACCATCCGGGAAAAGCAAATAAAGTGGCTGATGCTTTGAGTCGAAAAAGTAATGCTTCATTAACAATGTTGCGTTTGGAACGTGATCATTTGGTTAACGATTTGATGAAATTTGGCATAGAAGTTGTTGGTGCAGGAAGTCCTTCTGTTTTGTTTCAGGTATCAGTGAGATCTTCTCTATCAGATAGAATCAAGCAAGCACAGAAGCAAGACAGTGAGTTGCAGAAAAGGGTAGAGCTGGTTCAGAAAGGTAAGTTGCCTGAATTCAACATTGATAATGATTGCGTTTTGAGATTTGGGAAGAGATTGTGTGTGCCTTCTGATTCACAGTTGAAGAGAGAGTTGTTATGTGAAGCTCATAGTTCTCCGTTTTCAGTTCATCCGGGCAGTACTAAGATGTATAGAGATCTGCGGGAGTATTACTGGTGGGATGGAATGAAAAGAGATATTGCTGATTTTACTGTGAAGTGTTTGACTTGTCAGCAGGTTAAAGCTGAGCGGCAGTTACCGAAAGGGATGCTTCAGCCTTTACCAGTGCCAGAGTGGAAATGGGAGAATATATCCATGGACTTTGTTGTTGGATTACCGAAGACATCTCGAGGTAATAATGCAATCTGGGTTATTGTTGATCGCTTGACCAAATCTGCTCATTTCCTTGCTATACGAGATACTTTCTCTCTTGATCAACTTTCCCGTTTGTATCTTAAAGAGATAGTCAGGTTACATGGAGTTCCCCTCTCCATTGTATCAGATCGTGATCCCAGGTTTACCTCTAACTTTTGGAAAGGCCTTCAGAAGTCGTTGGGTACTGAATTAAATTTTAGTACAGCTTTTCATCCTCAATCAGATGGGCAGTCAGAACGAACAATTCAGACATTGGAGGATATGCTACGAGCTTGTTCTATGGATTATCAGGGGAGTTGGGACCAGCATCTTTCTTTGGTTGAGTTTTCATATAATAACAGTTTTCATTCCAGTATACAGATGGCACCATTTCAGGCATTATATGGGAAGCGGTGTCGAACTCCAGCTTTCTGGGATGAAGTGGGTGAAAGAAAGTTGATGGGACCAGAATTGGTAGAAGAGATGGCAGAAAAAGTTCAGCTGATTCAGAAACACATGAGAACAGCTCAGAGCAGGCAGAAGAGTTATGCGGATAACCGGAGGAAGGATCTATCTTTCGAGGTAGGTGATCATGTTTTTCTCAAGGTTTCTCCTTGGAAAAGTGTGATGAGATTTGGTAAGAAAGGAAAGTTGAGTCCAAGGTTCATTGGACCATACGAAGTTCTAGAGAGAGTTGGATCAGTTGCATACCGAGTGGCTTTACCTCCGAGTTTATCTCAGGTACACAATGTTTTTCACGTTTCGATGTTGAGAAAGTATATGCCAGATCCATCTCATGTTTTGAGTCCAGAGGTAGTTCAGCTGGAAGAAAACCTATCTTATGAGGAACAACCGGTCCAGATTCTTGACCACAGGGAGCAAGTGTTACGGAATAAGGTGATTAAGCAGGTAAAGGTTTTGTGGAAAAACCACATGATTGAAGAGGCAACATGGGAATCCGAAAATGCAATGAGGGATAAGTACCCCAATTTATTTGATAAGTAAATAAATTGCGGGGACGCAATTTTCTAAAGGGGGGAAGGATGTAACATCCCAAGTAAGTAATGAATAATAGATATTTTTATCTATGTCTATTAATGATAAAGATAGTGTTTTAGAGGCTTAAAATGAAAATAAATACAATCTTATGCATGGAATACACTAATATTCTTAAAGGATTGTTTTAGTGCCTTTTGATGGAAAACCATTTTTGAATCTATATTTTGACAATTTTAGAAACTATGTTTGTCAAAATAAAATTATCCTTTATGATTGGGACATCAAAATTTACCTTGTGTGAATTTTTGGTAATTTTCCGACAATGTTCATTTTTAAATGAATAGTGAAAAATACTGCATTTTACATCAAAACTACTTTTTAATCTAATTTATTTATATGATTAGATTATGTTTTGAATTGGTTTTGAAGTGAAATTAGAATATATTTTTACCATTTTATCCAATGGTGGTCATTGGAATCAATTTCGATTTGAAATTAGACTTAAACTGGTGTCAATCTTTTGATACTTATTGTTTTGTAAAAACACGCTATTTGCTCTGGCAGCGGGAATTAATTATTAAATTAATTAATGTGACTTATATGATTTGAATTTTGTAAAATAGACTTCATTTTTGAATTCGTAATATCAAATATAGCTTAGAGTGAATTTTTGGTAATTTTCTGAAAAACTTCAATTTTGATGAATAGTGAAACCACTAAGTGGTAATCAAGCAAACTGTTTTTTTCAGTTAAATTAAAGTTTACCACTAATGTGTATTGAATTTTGAAAATCCGACATACATGGTTGTCATTAAGAAGTAAAATGTGGTTCAATGAGATTAAAATAATTTTTTGGTGAATAGTAACTTATTAAGTTCTTAATCGCGATTAGTGGTAATTAGGGTAGTTTAATGTATAAATAATGCTTTAATAATATAAAATGACCTAGACACATGTCCCAACCTCATTGGTTGTGTCATGGCCGACCAAGACAAGTCATGGCCTAACTTGGGGACCCCATGTATCCACTTTTGTTGGGAAATAACATAAATTACTTTTTATTAAATGTTAAAGTGAAAATGACACAAACATAATATGTTTTGCGAAAACAATTTTTAAATGGGGTTATACAAGTCCAAATTTTGATTATAAATATTCAATGGAAAGCTAAAAAGATTTCCTACATCATAGTAATTTGTTTATAATTTTTAGACATTAAATAAATTTAATTATTTATGACATAATAATGACGCAGCGATGACATCATTATTTGACGATTTAAATAAAATGGAAAGATAAAATAAAATCTATGAACTACACATGTCCAAAACCAATTGGATGAATGGATTTCGATGCCTTATCACCTTATCCACGAATTCCATCAATGTGGGACCTTTTAAAACCGAAACACATTTTCAAATAATGTAATGTTTCTTTACTTTCCAAAAGTGCCCCTCCTCTCCCCTTATAAAAGGCCCCCACCTCTACCTCATTTCACACACTCTTCAAGCCATTGGCTCGGCCAACCCCTGCCCATTTGCTCTCTCCACATCCCTCTCCTCATCCTAGAGGATTCCCTTTGGGCAGAATCCTTTCAAAGGAAGCCTTTAGGCTCAAACCAAAAGAAGTTACACTTTTTAAGGTATTTCATTCTCTCATGTTCATTTGTTTTATTTTGCTTCTCCGACCCCCTAAACTCTTTTTATTTACTTCTTTTGTAACAACACCAGTATCTTCAATATACTAGGATGTTGTTATAAGATATATTTGAGCTACACTCTCACACAACTACATCAAATGGTTAAAGAACATACGGTTTCCGTGGATGGCGAAATTCTGCCTCCCGAAACGATGATTGTTCAATACTCATTTAACACCTTCAAAGGTGGCCATTATGATGTCACTATTTTTATATATGATATATTATATGTTTATGTTTTCTTTAAGCTTCTGTTTTTTTCATTTTGGGCATACCTTTATGGTTTCCATTATGGGTAAAACACGATATCTTCATTTTAGGAAGTGCGGACTACCGCCCCCTAAAAGTGATTTGATTCGTTAATACCATATGTGGGATGTGTAAAGGATAAAGTTAATGATATTATATATGTTGTTATACTGGAATTATAATATACTTTTATATCATTATGATTCCATTCCAGAAAATATGAAATAGAAATGGAAGTAGCGTTCATGCGTACGTACGGCTTACCGTCTCCATGAACGGTGCATTTCATTTCTTACCTCTAAATGTGATGTAATATTATAAATGAATGTATGTACTGGATATATATGACATATATGATATCTACATAATGAATACCATTCTGGATATAATGAACCTTTGACCAAATTAACAACATGTAAGTATAAGAAGTCAATTTTTGACTTAAGAACCAAATACCGACAAAATGAACATTATTAACTTAAATGATTACATGATGTTCATAACATGGTATAAAAGGAATAATGAACTTGAAAAAGATTTATAAGCAAGTAGAGATTAACTCAAGTTTATTATTCAGGAGTTTAAAGAACGGTCGGGTCAAGTCGGATACGAGGTATGGGACTTCGTCTCAATCTCCTTTCGTTGAGGCATATTTTATTTTATACACAACTTTCTTTTATACGGTGTATAAACCCCTTTGACTTTTACGTTTACTCAAAAGGAATCTTTTTTATACGAAGCGTTTACTAAACGACAAAAGGGAATGTTTTTGTCGTACGTATGCGGCGACAACGACTTCTCCGCCGTCGTAACCGTTATTTGAGTTTCGGCTTCCTCTACAAGCCATACCTTTTTTTTTAAAAAGAAAAATAAATACCACGTTTTACTTTGGTATTGAAAATGGTTTTCATAATGTTTTTATTATATCAATGTGTTGTATTGATATCTCGTGATTGAAATGTGGAAATGTTATGTTTCCTTTATGCATGTTTTATGTGATATGATTATGTTATGGTTCTTGGGCATTATTATGAAGACGGGTGGTTCCGTGATAAACTAAGGGCGGGTGAGCCCGTTATAGCTCTCCAATGCATTGGGTAACGCGAAGGAGTGAAACGTTAAGGTTTCTCCGAAGAGATTTTAGGGAATATACTGTGATGGGTATTCCAAACGTAACCAAGAGGGTTACCCCCTACGTAAGAATGTTATGAATGCCTCAAGTTACCTTTACGTATTATGATTTATATGATTTATTCATGTTTTTATGAGGTATGTTAAAGTGCCTATGTTTTATGGGTAAAGTATGATTTCATTCTTATGTATATATGAACTCATGTTTCCTTTCCATGTTTTTATAACCCATACTGAGTTTTTACGCTCATCCCAAGTTTTTGAAATGTTTTTCACAGGTCAAGGGAAAGGTACATGATAAGATGATAGAGTCAAGGATGTGTCAAGAAATAATCCATGTTTTATTTTAAATGTGTTTCCATTGATGGGAATGAAGAATACTATCTTTATGTAACCACTTTGTTTATATGTGGAATGTAATGCAAGTTTTATGATCTAATTCTCTAAAACTCTAAACCCGAAAAGATCCTCAACGTGTAATCTTGTAATAACTCAAGATTAAGTAAGGTTTAAGGCTGGGGCCTTATAATATATATATAAAATAGTTTAACATTATATTCTTATTTTTGACATAGTATGGCCCGGATACTGAATGAAGAATCCATAAACCATAGAATAATATCTCATAATCTGTCTTTTTTAAATGGACATTTTTTACCCTTGAAAATAACTTTAGTAATAACTACATTATGATGAAAATAGTAATCTTATTTGGCACCTCATCACCAAAACATATATAGTCAAATCCTATGGATATTTACCCTGAGAATGGAATATGTGAAATGTTTATTCTATGAAATACATAATAACACTAATTTATGTAGTTACTACCATCGATGATTTCTTATTCCACATCTTGATTCTTTTGAACCCTGATTAGTTTATACATAGCCACTTCTATCTATGACAATGTTTAAATGTGAAGTCTTCAGGCCCTGTTTTACACCCTTTACAGTAAACCTCTAATGTTACATTACATCATGACGTTGAAAATGTTCATTTCACCATCGATTATTAAATATGAACTTTTAAACATCCATGTTGTATTCACTCATTCACAATGACATGAATTTTGTGGCCCTATATGTTTTATACCTTTTCATCTGAATTATTTCTAATAAAGTTTCAACTCATTTATGAAAATGTTGAAAATATATAAAACATGAAATTAATATGGAAAAAAGAATGAATCAACATATAAAAGAATACAAAACATGATCACATTATAGAAATTATTTAAACATCACATCATATAATCATATGATTTATTTTAGTGCTCATCTTCCCTTAGAATAATTATGAATTCTATATTAACCTTATTTAAATTATATTAATTATAAATATAAATTTTTTTGTCATATTAAAGATATTAGTCATTTAATTACCAAAACATTATATTTTCACTTGTTTGAAAAAATTATTATTTTTCGTTTCCCCCTTTATCATCACCTATAAAATGAATCAAGTCATCCCCTCTTCAATTCACGATCCTTTCGAAATAACATATCATATAGTGAATTCAATGAATTTTTCCTATCCCATAACCGAGTAAAGATATATATATATATATATATACGTCAATTTATTATTTCCAAATAACTATTTATTTATATGAAATGATGAAATGGTTCTCAACATGTCAACAAGACTTTAAATTTCTTCTCAGCTACTCTATTTTACTACAAAGTGTGTGGAACACTGTTTACAAACAACATTACATATTTTTCAATATATTCAATGAAATATTTATTCTTATTTGTGGATCAACTATTCAGATAAAATAATTTAATTACATATCTAATAGTTTTTTATAGCACCTAGGATCATTTTTGAAAGTCCCAAGAGCTTGTGGTTTATTTGATATAAAGTAAACAAAATCCATATTAATGAAATGAGTAGTAAAAGTAATAATATAATGTTCTTTATTGGTAAATTCAAATCTCATAGATTTTTTATAAGTAGTTGGTAGGTATAAAGAGAAAATCATATATACTCATGAATTCATAGAACCAAAAGTACATTGATCAATAAAAATATATTTTAAAATACCAAATTGATTTAAACAGCTTACTTTGACACCACATGAAATGGCCACGTCGGATATTCATAACAACTAAGAGGGGGCTTAACATACTTTTACAAAAACACCTAATATATATCACACTCTGAGTATTTATGATATATTCTATTTAAATAAATCTTATATCTTTATATATAAGGAACACTAAGATTAAACAAACCACATCATCATTATTTTTTTTAATGTTATATATATTATATTTATATTAAATAAATGGGAATAAATATTACAGAATAAAAAATAAAAAATTTATTTTTTTCATATGTATTAATTGAATTCATTATGTTATACACTTTATAAATTAATGTAAAATAATTTGAATGTACATAATATTTTTCATGAACAAACAGTTTCTATGGGAACAATGTGTTTTTAAATTATCCAATTAAATTCATACATATTGGTGAATGATTTTACTGAAATGTTTTGATAATATATTCTATAAAATTATTTTCCATTCATTTAACATTATTTACATTTAATATAAAGAATGTAAACTCGTTTTATTATTTAAAAATTCATTTAAGTAATAATGATTTGAAATATGATTTTCATGCTTATTATAAAATTTATTTATACCAAATAATGAAATTGAATCTAGTAATATTGATTCCATATTTTGAATCATAATAGTTAGTATTATATGATATGGTTATCAGAATTTTTTGTTATAATGAATTGTAAAATTATAAAACAATTTCTATCATGATTATGGTTAAAATAGGCTTCCTTGGGGAGGTAACCAGTGAGGTATGGGTTAAAATATCACTATTTGTTTATTTTTTAAGTAAATGAAAATTTGACCAAATCCATTATTTCATGGAATATTTATTATTTTTGGGTCACTTGAATTTATTAAGACATTATTTAGTTTTAATATTTTTAAAACCTTTTTTTCTCCCTTCCTATGCTTATAAAATGATGCCACATCTCCTATGTTACATACACTCCATAAGGTGAATTGATCATATACTTTTTACTGTAATACCTTCACAACAACTATCCTCACAACTTAGTAGTTTATATTCGATTAGAATACCATACCCTCTAGTCATAATGTGTAATTCAATAAAGGTTTATGAAAAAACAATATAATTACTAACTTATTACATTCAATTTTATTTCATCTTATACATGACAAAAATCTATGGTATAAAATACAAAATAAATACTTATAAATCTTCAACATATTTAATTGTTATTATGATAATAAATCAAGAAGGAACCAACCATAAACAATCAGAAATTTGTATCTATAAACAAGAATTCATTTTCATGTATTCCCAAAGATATTTTAGGTTATCTGATTTAAAACATTTGGTCATCACTGTCACATGAAGAAATTTTACATTAAAAAGTTAACATTATAACTCAGTATTTTATTTCCAACAATATGAAACTTTTAAAATATAAATTTTTTCCTTTAGATGATATATCCTAATAAATTTCATTTTTTTATTATAGTTTTCCCTAATTGTACTTAAACCCCATTGAAAACATTTTAAAATATTGTATAAGAAAAAAGCACAGTAATGGTGATATAAAAAGAATGAATGAATGTTTTTAGTCCACCAATACACTAAAAAATTCATCCTTTTGAAAATAATTTTTGGTTTTAATATATACATTTTATTACATAATATATCTAAATCTCTAAAAAAATATTATGATAAAACATATCAACTAAAATTATAAAGGTAAAGAAATATGTAAATGTTTCTTTGAAATCTATTTAAACCCATGAAATGTTATACATTTCATCCTTAAAACGTTATACAAGAATTCTTTTAAAATAAATCTCATTAGCTTATGTTGTGATTTTTTTTGTGAAAACCCATATAATAAATGGATAATTATTATCTGTAACATGGGAAATAATTTTCATATAACTCATAAAATTATACTTAAAAATGTAATGACCTACCTTGTACGTTAGAATAATCTATTTGGAGAGTCATATCTCATTAACTCTATCCCTTTACCCAATGCATTCAAGAGCTATATTGGGATCACAAATCTTTGGATTATAAGGGGCCACCTAAAAGTGGTTTAAAATGGAACCACCCATCCATGGATTATTACAGTATAACCATTCATCATAAACAATTACAAATAACCAAAAATTAATCATAAAATATAAAATCATGCAAAAAATATTATTTTCTCCCATAAAAAAAGTTCTCATACTTAAATACATACTCCATTAATTGTTTTTTGATGTACATAGAACAAAGTGCATGTGAGTTTTTCTTTAGAAGAAATGATATTTATATTAAGGGAATTCAAACATCAAATAATAGATAAGGTGGTCAAAGAATCATTTTATATTATATCAGTAGTAATGGAAAAAAACTTTTCCCATTTTTTAAAATGTTCAATATTAAATACATATAAATAATTCATTATTAAAACCTTTATTGAAAGAAAAAATAAATAAAAATGTCTTTTATAATTATTTCATTTCAATATTAGTTCAACCGTAAATTTATTTTATCAATATATACATGAAAAAAATATTTATAAAATAAATATTTAATAAATTCCAAATGAGGTTTTAGGTTAAAGTGTCCCTTACCAGAATTCTAAATTGTAATTTATGTTATTTATATTCCTAGAAAAAAAATAAATATTAATTATTTACCTTGTTAAGAAGATTTTCCAAATATACTATTCATTTTATTATAATTTTATATTAAATTACATAATCAATTAAGATCATGTCAAATATTGATATGAATTTGGATCATATTTCAAAAGTGAATTCAAAAGGATGTCTATGGATATTTTGGACATTATTAAAACATGTAAATAATAATAATTATATAATTATAATATATAAATATATTATGCTTTTACGACAAACCATGAAATAATGTTTTGAATAATTAATTACATTAAAATCATGGAGAAGATATTTCATACGTATAAATGCATAATGTTTACCTTTTTCAAATAACAAGAGGGTAAGAAGGTAAATATCACAATAGTTGTTCATAATGAAGAATATATAAAAACTATAGTATTATCTCATTAAATATTCTTATATATAGTATCCATATGACGTGGTCCTGAAAAAAATCACATCACTTTGTGGATGTGGTAATCTACACATTTGAATGAATGATGTTTTCATTTTTTAGTGAATATAACAGTAAAAAAGTAATGATATATAAAAATTTTAGAATGAAATTTTTTTAAATAACATCATATATGTATATTAAATAAATCATTATAAGTATCTATGATAGGCGGGGATAGGAAAAAAATTACATTTGTTCATGGGGCGGTAGTCTGCTGTACTCACAAAAGATGATTTTATTTCCCATTTTATAGATGAAGAATAAAGATAAAATATAATAAAGTAACATCAAAACAATATATTATATTTAATTTTAAAATATTATAATTAAAGTAAGTATAAAAGTAAATAACACAAAATACATTAGTTGGGATTTATACCTCTTAATCGGATAACCTCTTTATGTTTAAACATAATGACTTCATAGAATGATCTTATGATCAATCCACATTCTCTAGAAGATATGGAATGATTTGAGTAATATATTTGAGAAGTTATTTTAAAAATCAAATGTATTTTTATGTTTTTATTTGTGAAGAGATGGGATATCCTTTTAAAAATGGTGGTGAGGACACATGTGGAAATTATAAGATGGATAAAATATATTAAAGTAATACTCATTAAAAATGGATGAATAACGAAAATTTTATGAATAATATCTGCCATAGAATCTAGATATTTAATTAAAATGATTTAATACAAGTTTATTTGTCATTTACACCCTTATAACTTAATTGTGTCCTTGGGAAAACTTGTTTTAATCTTAACAGTGGTTTATTATTTTATTTTTTTACTATTAATTATGACCACCTAATATGATGATATTATTAACTAATAACAATTACGATGAATAATATTTTAGAATATATTTTAAAAAATCTATTAAATATAATTGGTAGAATTTAATTTAAAATTAAACCAGCAAAACGTGATGATAAATGATTCTTTATTTTGAAAAATGTATTTTAATGTATAAAAACAGTTTTAGTCAAAATTCATGCATAAAATTCATTCGAAAGAACCATAATTGGATTATTAATATTAAAATTGAACTAATTTTTCTTTTTATGCATTTTAAAACTAATTGGGACATTTCAGATTGTTAAAAATAAAAGGAATATTTAATTAAAAATTGTGATTTTTTTAATAAATTGAAAAATAAAACTTTTCAGAAAATTCTAAAAAATATATTTGAAGATACTTTTTTCATGATGAATTCAAATATTATTTTAATTTATTGAAATTAAAATTATATAATTTCAAATTAATGATTCTAAATAAAAACATATAATTCATGAAAAACCAACGTTGTTAGAAATATATCATTTTTGTTTTTACTAAAAAATTATTGAATAATTTTATATTGAATATAACATTATAGTATGTAGTTAATAAATTTTAATAAAACATAAAAATATAAAAATTATCTAGGTTGATATATTATTCCCTATTTTGGTAATTATGACCTTGGATTATTATTCATTACTAAAACAAGTGGGGATATTTTTACTTCATAGAAGTTTCTAAATCCCTTATAGATTTTTCAACAACATAATCTTTCTAGAATATCATTACAGAGTAAATAAATTTATTCTTCATTAAATTATTTCTTTGGTAAAGAATTGGTAAAGGATATTCTTTGTTATAATTAGTTTCTTTGTGTTGATTTACTTCACATATCAAACTTAGGATGCATCCAACTCGTATTTTATTAACAAAAAAACATAAAATCCATCATGTACCTGAGATAACCATGGTGGAAATTCCACTTAGTAAACTAATGATCCAAATTTCTCATGGATTTATTAATTTCCAATAAACTAAATACATATCCTCCACATTTTTCTATAATGAAAAAACATTTCCATAATGATATTCTCACAACCCGTACTAGTGGGGCATGTGTCGTAACTCCCCAATCCTTCCTCCAATAGGATAGTGGATGGTGACTAGCACATAGTAGGAATATCAATAACATGGGAGGAATTTCCTAAGTACCTATATGCACACACACATCTCCAAGACTATAAAATGACAAAAAATAAAAACCACTAAGAACCAAATTCATTCATACGACTATATCCCTACTAGTGTATGATAGGAAAGTAATGTGCAGTAAAGTAAACTAGTCCAGAATACAAGGCCATAAAAATGAAGTCATTACCCACAAGTCCATCATGTAATAAGGGGTACTAGGACTGCGGTATGTAGTTGTAGGAACACATCAGCTTGCCTTATCTCCAAAGACAACATCTGGTCCTTGTGCCCATAGGATTACATCAAAGGGTCACTCCTCTTCACAATACATGACACAAGTGGGAAAATCCCGTTTAGGGGTGACTATAAAAATATACAATAGGACTCCCTAAATTCACAATGAAATACCTGAATAAATGTTATTGTCATCTCTACATAGTATATATCTATAGTAAAAATAATAATATCCAGATATACTCAAACCAAAACATCTAATACAGATATAAGTCTCAACTACCGCATACCAGCATGAGGGATTTAGTTCTAAGATTCCTTAAAGCACTCATCTGAGAGAACACACTCTTGAGTTCGATATCACTAATGACATTTTTCCAAGAAGTACTAATTTTTAGGAACCTTCATGAGAGAGATACAATGAGATATCAAAAGAGAATAAAATTAAATAGATGAGGATCACAACTGGGTCCCTCAGGTGATAATAACAACTCTATTTGTATTAAAACTGTTATTAGAGGATCATTTCCCATTAATGATGGTCATGTCAAAACAAAGGACTCTAACAAGTTCATGAAGTATAAATATAGGATCCTTCTCTAGGCATCTCAAGTGGGATTCCAACAACTCTATCTAAGAAGTCCTATTAAATACATCATTGTCCTATGAGTAAGAAATGATTCATATCCACCTACATGGGAGGGATAAGGGAAAAACCCCAATAAACCTATAAAATATATTGAGGAATATTGAATCAAGATATTTTGAAGGATATATATGGTTTTTAGTAGGGGCACACACCATGTTCCTTAACCTCAAGTACATTTTTTTTGTAAAATGGCCCTTGTCATTAAATATTGTGTTATGTAAAAGATGGGTACACGGTGTGTAGAATATGTCACACATTGAGTCATTCCATCCAAGGTCCACCCGTGGGCTTTGTCCGTGTTCTAGTACATGACTTCAACTAGTGTATCATTTCCCATGCACCACTACAAGGGATAGTCCATGTACTTGGTCTAGGACAAGTCGTGGGGTAGGGTATACACTGTATTGGAAACCCGTGCACTCCACACCGTGTCCATGTATCTTATGAGATACGTACCAAGAATCTATGAAGGGTATACATGCCCTGTGATAAGATCTCATGTCATGTGAAATTTGTCAATCTCCTGAAATCCTAGACACAACTCAGTTTTGGCAGACATCGTGTAACCCTAGGTTACATAACATGATAATCAGGATTTTCTATAATATCACGTTCTTTAAATGCATTCCTCAGCCAATGATCTGGATCTCAATTCTGTGATTTATTCAGCAAAAATCATAAGATAAAGGGTTTTCCAATAACCCTAAAAAATTGAGGTGTATTGGTCATTCAATCTACATGGAGAACCACATTAAACCCATCTATGAAAAAACACCCAGAGAGTGATATCTCATAAGTTACATTGATTCATCCATTAAAGTCATCGTCACACCAATGTTTGGCCTTCCTAGTGTTGGATCTTCAATTTTTGGTCGTTTTCCATGAAAATACGGTATAATGATCATTCGTTCATAAACCCATGATTAATGAATAACATACATTGAAAAAGGGGGAGATAGTTTCACATAGAACAAACCTGAGGAACGAACATCTAATGTTGTTTATTCAAGATTCGATCCATTAAATTATTAACGATAAATAATCATATCAAAAATAATAATCATCCAAATAAATTCTGAAATTAAAACCCATCCCAGAAGAACGATCGAACTGTGGATAATCCTATTTCTGGTTGGTCCGTAAACATCATTGAATCTACGAATAGGGAAATAAAATACAAATATTGCATCCTAACATTGATTTGCATTGTTTCCTGATTATGATCAGTCTTTGTGTCACTATCATTGGTGATATCCATAAATAATGACACCTGTTGATCATTGATCTATGATTCTGTCATCTTTTAGTAGAGAGGTTTCTTCTGAGTTTTCTCCAGTGCCTCTAGGGAATTTCAATGGTTATGATCCTAACCCTAGATCCATTCCTAAAGGATATCTTCAAATAAGAATCATAGTTGCCTCAACGATACAATGAAATAGAATAAATATTCAATTTATTTTATTCATTAAAATCCCTCAAAAATAATTTTCACAGTCGACCCACGTTTTCTTTTGTTAGGCCTCATCAAGGTAAATTCCATACTCTGAATGAAATTGTGCCATCAAATTTCCAATCTAGGTAACCATTTTTTATTATTCAACATTCTTAGGAATGATATGTTCTTGTTCTATTAAGTGTTTTTCTAATTTTTAATCCTTTTTTACAAGCCAACTGAGCCTTAAAAATAATTTTTTTTCTCAACTCCTAGTATCAAAAGTATTCCATACACTATTTAAAAATATAACATGAAAAAGCTGGGACATAAAATTCTCCCCAACATGGGGATTTACATTCCTGAAAATCTAAAATAACAGATACTCTAAAGATGTGGGTACAGTGCAAGAATCTGAGTCTTCCACTCCCATGTGATCTCCTGGAGATTACCATACCTCCACTAGAAACACATTAAATGAGTCTCTCACCACAAAAGATCCTCTCCAACCAATCCTTGATCTACACTAGTTACTCAACCAAAGTCTCTATATCCTTGATATCTAGCTCTCTCCAGTTGACAATGTGTGGTGGGACATGCACGTACCTCCCATACTAAGACATATGGAGGATTTAGTGTTCCCAGTCTAACTATGGGTTTAGAGATAAACAGTTCTCCCTTGTGCCAACTCAACATAATATCTGAACAGGGATGATAAATTTTGGATATAACATGTTTCCTTAAACCAATCTACATTATCCCTGTCAAGTTGAAAGTCAAATGAATACATGTTCTCCTTCATCAAACACCAAAGTCCTCTACTTCCAGTATCCATAAAAAATATGATAGCTCTGGGTAGTATTCGTCCACTCCTAGAGGATCTTTACCTTCTCTATAGTGGATCACACCACCTTTGGGCCCATAAGTGCAGACTCTCCTAGTCCAATCTAGCATAGTGGAGACCCATGGTGTAACTCAAAAAACCACTCAAATGGAACCATACCAATGGTGGAATGGTAGTTGTTGTTGTATGAGAACTCTAAAAGTGGTAGGTGACCCTCCCAACAATGTTCGAAGTATAACATGAATTCCCATAACATGACCTCTATAACCTAAATGGTCCTCTATATTTTCACATCCATCTATGGGTGAAATGCTATACTCAAGAATAACTGAGTTCCAAATGCCTCATGAAATCCCTTAAAAAATAGTGATGTAAAAGGTGCATCCTGATCAGAAAAAATGGTCGATGGAACTCCATGGTGTCTAACAATCTCTTACATGTAAAGACGTCTATGTCTATCTATAGGACTCTACTCTCAGATATATAGTAAGTGTGCCAACTTGGTGAGTTGTTTGATGATCATTGATAAGGAATCATATCCCTTAGAAACACATGGTAAAACCATCTCTAAGTACATCTATATCCCACCCCATTTATATTTTGGCACCTCAAGACCTAAGCTAAATCTAAAAGAACCTAGTTCAAATCTTTCAATTCGTGAAATGTAAGTAACCGAGAAACAATCTCTACCACTCATTTATTCATTCCTTGCCACCAAAACTGACATCAGAGGTCCTGATACATTTTCTCCACACCTGGATGTACAGTTAAATGGGATGTATGAAACTCCCTCAGAACAACCTCTGACAACACCATTGATAATAATATGCATCCTTTGAAAAGAACTATGTTCTCCCCATGTTTTGAATATCTATCAAGAGCATGCCTTATGGATATCTCTGGATAAAAGGTCTCACAACTAGTATCTCCATGTTTTGCCTACCTAACACACTATATTATTGGAGGTGTAACATCCATCGACATGAAGTAAGATGCTCAATTTCCATCAACTTATGATAGTTTTAATGATGCCAACATATCTAATTTCTTGTTTAGAAAATGAGAATTAGTTCTCCTATTGAAAGAACCTACAACCATTTTCACCTTCCCAGGATTATAGACAATATCAATGTCATATTCCTGGAGGAAATATAGAAAAATAATTTGTTTCATGTTCATATCCTTATAAGAGAAGTCATACTTGAGATAATAATGATTATATTAGACAATTAATTGCTCTTCCTTCTGGTATTGTTGCCACATCATCAATCTAAATACTTTTTCTGCCAACTCAAGATTGTGTAATGTGTAGTTCTGCACATATGGTATACAATGGTGAAAACCATATGCAATCACCACATTCATGTACATCAGGACACAACCATGTTTGGTCCTCGATTTATCACAGAACACTACGTACTCGACACCCTCCTCCGGAAATCTCAGGATCAGATTCCTAATCAAACTCTTCCTCAACTGCTGAAAAGTCAATTGGAACTTTTTTTCCACACAAAATACTTCCCCATTTGATTCAATGCTTTCATAGGTGCTGATATCCTGGAGAAAATAGGTTTGAATCTTCGATAATAGGCTATTATCCCAAGGAAGATCTTCATTTCTCTCATGCTCCTTGGTGGATCCCATTCTAACACTACACCAACCATGGCCAGGTCCATAGCCAATCCATATGCTGAGATAATATGTCCCATAATGTAGACAACCAGAATTATAGAACATGACCTTTTAGATTTTCCTATAAAGCTGGTGCCCCCTAAGTACGTCAAGAACCATCCCTAGGTTTATCATGTGCTCCAACTAACACACTCAGTATACATCGATTTAATCTATTAATACTACGATAAACCAGTCAAAATAATGCTAGACAATCTAGTTCGTGTGTCCCATGAACACTACATGGGAGTTCTTCATGCGAAAAGTCATCACCAAGTACTCAAAGTGACCGTAAAAAAATATGAAAGTCATATTCTATATATCCTCATCCCGTACTCGCATATGGTGACAACCTGATTGGAGGTCATCCTTTAAGAAATATTATACCCCTCTCAATTTATCAAAAAGGCCTTCGATTCTGTGAAGTGGATATGTAACACCCCAAGCTTCCATGGTACGCTTCACTTTGAACAATACAGTAGCGTGTGTTGTACACAACTTTGAGTTCTAACACACACCACCACCAATAAAACTAGCTGTTATGAATAGTAATACACACTTTTTTAAATTTTATAAATTTTATATTCCATAATGGAATTCATTTTTGGATTAGGAATATCGAAATTAGCTTAGGGTGAATTTTTGGTATTTTTTCTGAAAACATTATATTTTTGATGAATAGTGAAAACACTGAGTTATAGTTTAAAACCGAATTTTTATTTAAATAATTATTTATTTTAATTAAATTTATTTTAGGCCAAATTATATACATAATACCTATATAATTTCAATGTAATTCATTGAATTCAGTTTATAATAATTTTAGATATATAAAATGTTTATTGAACTTTTCATCGTATTTTACCCATCTCCTAGGAGAATGAGGAAATTCACATAAAACATAATTTTACTGCTTATGTGAGTGGAATTTTGAGAATTTGAGAGACACAGTTAATATCATGGAGTAAAATGAGTTTCAGTAAGATAAAAATAATTTTTGGTGAATAGTTAATTTTTGCTTTTATTTACCACGATTAAAAGTAAATGTGGTAATTAAAGGTAAAAATGATATTATTATTACCCTAAAACATGTCCTAATTCTATTATTTAAGTATAGTTCAATCAAAAAAACCTTAGGAATAATGTATGAAACTCTTTGGTCCACGTGGATTAGATTATGACATTTATTATTATTAAATTCAAAGAAGAGTTAAAAGAGTTAAAATTAGAGTTTAGTAACTAAAACATTTTTAATATATGGTTATACATAATATAAATTCGATTATAAAAATTAATTAGAAAGAAAAAAATATTTTTTACATAATGGTATTTTATTTATAATTTTTAGACATTAAATAATTTAATTTATTTACGACACAATGTTGATGTAGTGATTACCCAATTAATGAAATATTAAAATAATTGATATTATAAATATCTAAATAAATGTAATTTGAGACTTTTAATGAATTAAACATATTTTATAGTTTAATACGACATATTAGGGTTGGTTAGATGAACTTTTTTTAAGTAGTAATACTGTTATCAATTTAGAAAAAACAAAATACCTAATAGTGTCAAAATTGAAATAATAGAGTTTTTAAACAAATATAATATTATTAATTGATATTACATTTTTAAAAATCTAATGATCGTCCAAAGTACATATATAATGATATTTTTATCATTAATAAACCACTTGGGGTTCTCTTGGAAGTATATTATAAGTTTATTAACCATATAATATAAAAATACAAAGAGAAATGGTAAATGTAAATCTATTTAACTACGAGTTAAATCTAAGAGATAAAGTTAATATAGTGACCCAAACCTATCTAAAACCTATTGGTTGAGTGGTTTCCAACCCATCCCCACCTTATCCTTTAAATAATCTATTTTATGGCCTTTATAAACTGAAAATGGTTTTATTATAAAATAATATTCCTAACTTTTCTTAAGGTGCCCCTCAGCCTTCTTATAAAAAGTTACTCCCCCTCTCTCTAATTCACACCTTCAAAGCCATTTGTCTCAGCCAACATTTGCCCAAATAACCGTTAAACTTATATCACTTCACCCTAGAGGCCTTCCATTAGTTATAAATCCAACTTAAAGATCCCTTCTGATAAAATCAAAAGGATGAACCTGAAGAAGAGGTAAAAATTTCACCACCCTCTTTCAAGTTCTTTTCTTCTTCCACTTATTCTATATTTGTTATTTCCATTATAAAATAATAAATCCAGTATCTTCTATATAATGCAATGTCATTATAGATATGGTACATCCATATTAATTATTATGTCTATCCTCTGAATGACATGTCACCATATGTGCGTACGTACAGATTACCGTCTCCACGTCATGGTATAATTGTTATTCAATACATTATTTTTCTGATGGGTATAATAATGATTTGTAATTAATGTAAATAATAAATATAACATGATAATGACATTATATATATATGATATAAAATCCAATTATATATTATTTTAATATCAAAAGAATGATATTTTCACTCGTGCATACGTACAGATTACCGTCTCCACGAACATGATGATATTCATTCCCCATCGTATCCATTCAAGAATAATTTCCATTATATGATTAGAAATAATGTTTAAAGAGTTGATATAATTCTGGATATGAATATCACACATCCCATCCATAACAAATATAAATAACATAACAAATAATATAAAGGAAAACGAATCCGTTAACACTCGAAATGACGATAATACTAAGATATTATTAACAAAACAATGTTAAAAGATCATATATGATATCAAATTAGTGTATATGATTATTTTATAATATCATAAAAATTATTTCACCATTTTACAAGAGTTTAACCTACCCTAGGCCAAGGAAAAGTACAATTTTAGGGTTTATTTCACTATCACTTCATTATCCGAGGTTGTTTATACGTTATTATCTACTAAGACCTCTTTATTATCCACATCCATGTTTCTTAAAAATGTATTTCAAAACATTCGTACTATTTTATAGACTATGGGTTAAAGTCATTTATACCCTTGTTTGACATTTTATATATTTTTTATAATGAAATCTTTCCTTCATTTTCCAAACATGGTCCATTTAACCTTTTCGACAAAATTAAGGTAAGAATGTCTTTTTTTAACTTATACGGAAGGTGCGACTATTTTCTACCGTTATAAAATAGTTGAAGGTTCCTTTACAGGCTTATAATAATATTTTAAAAGTAAGGTTTATATTTTATAATTTTGTGACTTTTAAATGATTACAAAAAAAGAGATATTTCTCTCAAATAGTTTTTTTCTATCTATGTAAACATCCTTTGATGTATTTTAAGCTTATTTGAAGTTGATTTATAATGATACAAAACTTCCATATTATATTAATGGTTTTGTGATATTTTTTACCATGGATGTTTTATTTTTCTACCTTTCATTTTTTATGGAGATATTTTTGACATTTCGTATGCTAGTTTAATACGAATGTTAATGTTATATTTAAACCTGTTCATTTGAAGAATGTATTAGACTTAGTAATTGATGGGTGGATCCCACTATAGCTCCTCAATGAATCAGTAGGTCTCATCAGAAAAACTAGTGTCATGGCACCAGGCCTTGAAAAAATCTTATTTGTAATCATTGCATAAGGCCTTGACTATGTGGTTATGATAGTCTGACATTATGCATTCCATCATTGTGAATGTGGTTATTGATATTGCATGTGATTATTCGAATGGTAGAATATCAATATGAATAAGTAAATGGAATTATTTAATTTTATGTTTTTCATATTATGCTGAAGTTATAGTTTAAAATGCTTTTGTTTTAGTTATAAATTTGCATAAGTGTTTATTATTTATGAAAGTTTCCGCTATATTGTTATCTTTATTAAGCATTTGAGCTCACCCCTTTCTATGTTTTATTATTCCCAGGTTGTGAAGAAGTATTTTATGACTGACCTACAAGGATAGTCCTAGGGGATATGAGTGCGGACTATGGAGACTGTGTTTTTGTAGTATTCACATTATCATGTAATGTAATACTTATTAATGTATCTACTGTTTTCATGGCTACTAATATAATCTATCTTTTGAGACCTGATATTTTGTGATCATGCCAATGTTTTGTAATAATACACGGACTCTGGGTAACTGGGTTCGGGGTGTTAAAGTTGGTATCAGAGGATGTTTAGTACAAAACTTGGAAGGTAGATTTAGATAAACTCTGATTAGAGCACATAGACCAATGATGGACTTTGAGGATTATTATATAAGAACTTCCTAAAATTTTGGTATTGTAGAGATTTTGTGAGTTTTTTGAGCAATAAATCCCTGTCTGGATAGAAGTAGGTAGAGGTGGCTCTGGCACAGATACACATAGGGGTAAAACCTGAAAACACTGCTTTGAGCTAGAATCGAATGGGAACTATTGCACGACAACGGGCCTTGCTGCACTCTTGGTTATGACACTCCTAGGGGATATTCTTAGGATAATTATCATTTTCCATACAAACCATTATGAGTGGTTTATGAGTATATATTTTCTCAAGGAAAACATTTTTATGATTATGAATCATATCCATAAACTGTTCAATTTATGTTAAGTGATTTACAAGTTATGATTTATATATTGCGATTCATAAACTAATCTAGTGTATTCCATTGTTTAGAAATGGTGCCTAGTAGAAGTAATGGAAACCGTATCAATGCATGCACTCCATGTAGGGATTTCCCTCCTGCTCAAGATAATTATAGTGAAGCCGGTGATGCGACTGGTGCTGCTCAGCTAATCACCATACTGGGAAAACTCACTCAAGTTATGAATAATAACCATAACCATATGCAGCACCCTAATCCGCAGTGTGGAGGATCAATGTTAGATCTCTTCATAAAGAAACAACCACCAACATTCAGTGGGGGTACAAATCCACTATTAGCTGAGCAATGGATAAATTCCTTAGAGAAAATATTCCACGCCTTGGGCAGTAGCACAATGAAAAAATTTGTCATGGAAGTTTACTCTCTCACTGGAGATACTGATCTATGGTGGTCATTGATTCAAAACAAAATGGAAGATGATGATGTATCAAATATGGAACGGATGGAGTTTAAAGATATTTTCCTAGAGAAATACTTTCCTCAAGACCATCGAGCGGATATGGAAAGACAATTTGTGAGTCTGTGGAAAAAGGAGGATGAGAATGTTGAAAAGCATGAGTCTAACCTTACAAGGATAGAAAGGCATGCTGTAGATATATAAGTAACCCAAGACGTAATATTGATCATTTAATTGACGGGCTAAAACCATTTTTTTGTTGATCATTAGTCTCAAAATCCTTCTCATCATATGAAGATATTGTCTCGTGTGCTATCAAGACAGAAAATTAATTCTCGAAGTCTTATGACTTTAAAGAAAATAAAGGGAAGAAGAGATCTGCTGATCACTCTGGAAATGGAAATAAGGGGAATAATGTAAAAGTTTAATATCCATCCTGCAGTAAATGTGGGAAGAAACACCCCGGTAATTTCTTGAAGGTAATGGTAGTATGTTACAAGAGTGGTGAAAAAGGACACCGATCTTGCGATTTAAAGGGGTAGAAAGAAGCTACTAATGTTCAAATCTACATTTCCATGGAGATGGGACATTATGCGAATGAATTTCCTAAGCGTCAGGAGAACTTACCTTAGAAAAGGCCAAGGGATCAAGGCCAATCTTATGCTATCACTACTGCTAAGGTAGAAGCTCCGAAATATGTTGTGGTAGGTAATTTAATTGTTTCCTCAATTTTATCAAATGATTTATTTGATTTTAGATGATTGATTTGTTTAACAGCTTCCCAGTTTTCTAAGAAAATTAGATATTTCCATTTTGATTAAACAAGGGAGTTGTCAGTCAAAACTCTTAAGGGAAGTATTATTGCTACAAAGTTCTATGAATCAGTTCCCATTAGGGCATATAAATATTCTTTATCTAATGATCTCATCATCATACCCATGATTGAATTTGATTTAATACTTGGAATGAATTGGAATTCAGTCCATGATGCGATGATTTATTGTAAGAAGAAGGAGGTTACTATTTTTGATGATGATGATAAAGAACACCTTATCATTAGAGAATAATCGTAACCACCTAATTCTTATCTAGATCCACCCCAGTAGCTCAATTAAATTCAATTATGGGGGAGGTAGAGAATGAAATGATTTTGGGTGAGGAAAGGAATGTTCAAATAGAGGATGTACCTACTGTGATAGAATATGTTGACGTGTTTCTAGAAGATTTCCCTGGACATCCTCTAGAATGAGAAATTTAGTTTTCCATCGATTTAATTTCTGATTCAAGGCCTATATCGAAGGAACCTTGTAGAATGTCTACTATGGAATTATTGGAACTAAAGAAAAAACTAGAGGAATTGAGTAATAAAGGATTTATTCACCCTAGTGTTTCTCCATGGGGATCCCATGTTCTTTTTGTTAAGAAGAATGATGGATCAATGAGGTTGTGCATTGACTACAGGGAGATCAATGCTATAAAAATAAATAACAAGTATCCCCTACCTTGAATTGTTTATTTATTTGACCAACTACATGGAGCTCAATATTTTTCAATGATTGTCCTTCGATCTGGATATCTTCAGTTGTGTGTGAAAAAGGAAGACATTCTGAAAACAAAATTTCAAACCAGGTATGGGCATTAAGAGTTTACATTAATGCCTTTTGGGATGACTAATGCACCCTCTATTTTCATGGATCAAATGAACAATGTTTTCAAGGAATATCTTGTTAAAATTTTATTGATATTTATTAATGATATATTGGTATAATCCAGAATATACGAAGATCATGAAAATCACCTGCACATTATGCTGAAGACTTTGAGAAGCCATGAATTAAATGAGAAGTTTAGTAAGTATGAATTCTGGCATCAGGAGATTTTTTTCTTATCCATATTGTCTCTAAGGATGGAATCTCTATTGATCCTTCTATGAAAAGAGAAATCCATGAATGGCCTGGACCAATGTGTATAACCGAGTTACGTAGTTTTATTGGTTTAGCAGGTTATTATTGATGTTTTGTCCAGAATATTTCCTAATTAGCTAACCCAATAATGAATCTCACATGTAAACATGTTAAATTTGTTTGGAAAATAGAGTGTGAATAATGTTTTGAAGAACTAAAGTGAAAATTAGTCAATGATCTTATATTGAATCTACCATTGGGGAATGATGGGTTTATTATTTATAGTGATGCATCAAAGAAAGGACTTGGTTGCGTCCTTATGCAGAATGCTAGGGTTACTTCCTATCCACCACGAAATCTGAAAATTAATGAGAAAAACTATCCTACTCATGATCTTGAGTTAGCAGCTATAATATTTGCTTTGATGATTTGGATACACTATCTCTATGGTGAAAATTTTGAGATTTATACTGATCACAAGATTTTGAAGTATATTTTCTCACATAAATAACTCAACATGAGGGAAAGGCGATGTCTTGAACTACTCATGGATTATGATTTCATAATACACTACCACCTGGGGAAGGTAAATAAGGTGGCAGATGCATTAATCAGAATGGATCATGGAGTTTTGAACAAGATGAGAGTTGAAAGGGATCCTATTTTCATGGATCTAGTAAATATGGATATGGGAATGACCATGGAAAGTGAAACATCAATGATTTTTCAAATGGTTGCTGAAACATATTTACTAGAAAGGATAAAAATTTCCCAATCTGATGATGAGGAGTTTCAAAAGAAGATTAAAGTTTTGAATGATGAGAGATTGAGTGACATTGAGTATGAAGATTGAGTTTTGAAATTTGGGAAGAGAATTTGTGTTCCCAATATACCTGATCTAAAAAGATAATTGTTAGATGATTCTCATAGTTCTAATTTCTCTATACACCCTGGGAGAACCAAAATTTATAGAGATTTGAAGGAACATTTTTGGTTAGACAACATGAAGAGGGAGATTCCTGATTTTGTGTCAAGATGTATGGTTTTTCAACAAATAAAAGCTTGAAGGCAACAACCTGGTGGAGTCATGTAACCTCTTCCCATACCAGAGTGGAAATGAGATAATATTACAATGGACTTTGTCATGGGACTACCAAAGAATCCTAGAAAGAATGATGAAATATGGGTCATTGTTGATCGTCTTACCAAGTCAGCACATTTTCATGTTATAAGAGAAGATTTACCACTTAAACGTCTAGCAAGACTACATATTAATGATGTAGTGAGACTTCCTAGAGTACCACTATCAATTGTTTCTGATCATGATCCCAGTTTTAAATCAAGATTCTAGAAAAGTTTTTAGAATTCCCTAGATACTGAGCTTTGTTTGAGCACTGCTTACCACCCCCAAACTGATGGACAATCAGAATGGACTATTCAAACCTTAGAAGAAATGTTAAGATCATGCTCACTTGACTTTCAAGGTCAGTGAGATCAATATTTACCTCTGGTAGAATTTTCCTATAATAATAGCTTCCATTCAAGTATTCAGATGGAACTATATGAAGAATTATATGGAAAGGGATGTCGCACACCAAATTTTTGGGATGTTGTTGGTGAAAGAAAACTCATAGGCCCAGAACTTGAGGAGGAAACGATGGAATAGGTGAAGGTAATCCAAACCCACATCAAAGCAGCTCAAAGTAGGCAGAAGAGCAATGCTGACAACCAAATGAAGGATTTGGAATTTCAGGAAGGGGATCATGTTTTATTGGAGGAATCTCCATTGAAGTGAGTTATACATTTTGGTACGAAAGGTAAATTCAGTCTGAGGTACATAGGACCTTTCGAAATTCTAGAACGAATTGGGGCGGTAGCTTATTGTTTGGAAATGCTGCCAAATCTCTCCCAAGTTCACGATGTGTTCCACATATCACTATTGAGAAAATACATGCCTGACCTAAGGAATGTACTCACCTATGAAAAAGTAGAACTGAAACCTGATATATCTTATTGCGAAGATCCCTTCAGTATTCTTGATACTAGAGAACATGTTTTGAGAAACCGGATGACTCATCTGGTAAAAGTTATATGGAGAAACCATAAGATGGAAGAAAAAACGTGGGAACCTGAGGAAGTTATGATGAAGAACCACCCGAGTATTTTTATGAAGTAATATCCTATAAATTTCAAGGATGAAATTATTTTAAGGAGGGGAGAATGTAAAACCCCATGCTTCCATGGTACACTTCTCTTTGAATAACACAGTAGCGTGTGTTGTTTGCAACTTCGAGTTCTAACACACACTACAACCAATCGAACTAGCTATTATGAATAGTAATACACAATTTTTTAAATTTTATAAATATTATCTTTAAAAATGGACTTCATTTTTGGATTCGAAATATCGAAATTAGCTTAGGGTAAATTTTTGGTATTTTTCTGAAAACTTTCAATTTTTGATGAATAGTAAAAAACACTGAGTTATAGTTTAAAATCGGATTTTTATTTAAACAATTATTTATTTTACATAGATTTATTTTAGGTAAAAATATATACATAATACTTATATAACATCAATGTAATTCATTGGAGTCAGTTTATAATAATTTTTGATATATAAAAATTTTATTGAACTTTTCACCGTCTTTTACCCATCTCTTTGGAGAATTTACAAATTCACATAAAACATAATTTTACAGCTTCTGTGAGTTGAATTTTGAAAATCATTGTGAAATGGTTAATATCAAGGATTTAAATGTGGTTCAATAAGATAGTAATTATTTTTGTTGAATAGTAACTTTTTACATTTTTTTACCACGGTTAAAGGTAAATAGGGCAATTAAGGGTAAAAATGATATTAATATTACCCAAAAACATATCGTAATTCTATTGGATAATTATTATTCATCCAAAAACAACCTTAAGAATATAATATGAACCTTTTTGGTCCACTTTTATTAGATTAATACATTTATTATTATTTAATTCAATGAAAAGTTAAAAGATTTAAAATCAATGTTAAATAACTAAAACATTTTTAATATTGGAATATACATAAGATAAATTCGATTATAAATACTCATTATAAAGATAATAATATTTCATATATAATGGTATTTTATTTATAATTTTTATAAATTAAATAATTTAATTTATTTATGGAATAATGGTGATGCAGTAATTACCTAATTATTGAAATATGAAAAAAAAATTGATATTATAAATATGAAAATAAATGTAATTTGAGAGTTTTTATGAATTAAACTCATTTTCTAGGTTAATATGATATATTATGTTTGGTTAGATGATTTTTTTTAGATTTAATAATGTTGTTATAAATTTAGAAAAAACAAAATACCAAATACTGTCAAAATTGTCATAAAAGAGTTTTTAAAACAAAGATTACATTTTTAATTGATATTCTATTACTAAAAATCTATGTGTCAGTGAAAGGACTTATATAATTATAGGTGTATCATTAATTAACCCCTTAGGGTTTTCTTGGAAGTATATAGTATGTTTGTTAACCTGTAATATAAAAATACGAAGAGAAATGGTAAATGTCTATCTATTTAACTACGAGTTAAATCTAAAAGATAAAGTTAATATAGTGACCCAAACCTATCTAAAACCAATTGGATGAGTTGTTTTTGACCCATCCCCACCGTATCCTTTAATGAATCCATTTTTTATCGATTATAAACTGAAATTTATTTTAATAGAAAATAATATTTCTTTCTTTTCCTAAGGTGACCCTCACCCCTCTTATAAAAGGGCACTCCCCCTTCTCTCTAATTCACTCCTTCAAATCCACTTTTATCCACAAACCTCTGCCCATATACCCTCTAAACATTCCTAAATTTACGCTAGTGGAATTATTTTAGTCATAAATCCAACTTAAGGAGCCCTTTTGATCAAATGAAAAGGTGAACCTAAAGAAGAGGTAATAATTTCACCACCCTCTTTCATGTTCGTTTATTCTTCCACTTCTTATTTCTTTGTTATATCCATTCTAAAATAATAAATATAGTATCGTATATATACTGTGATGTTATAATATTTATGCTAAATCCATATTCATTATTTTATCTATCCTTTGAATGACATTTCACCATACATGCGTACGTACGGATTACCGTCTCAACGTCGTTGTGTAATTGTTATTCAGTACATTATTATTTGGATGGGTATAATAATGATGTGTAATTCATGTAAATAATAAATATAACATGATAATGATTCTGTATATATGATATACCATCTAATTATATATTATTTTAATATCAAAAGAATTATATTGTTGCTCGTGAGTACGTACGAATTACCGTCTCCACGAACGCGATGAGATTCATTCACCATCGTATCCATTCAAGACTAATTTTCATTAGATGATTAAAAATAATGTTTAAATACATGATATAATTCTGGATATGAATATTATAGATCCAATCCATAACAAAAATGACTACTATAACATAAAATATAAAGGAAAACAAATCTGTTAACACTCGAAACGAGGATAATACTAAGATATTATTAACAAAACAATGTTAAAAGATAATATATGATATCATATTAATGTATATGATTCATGTATAATTTAATAAAAATTATTTCACTATTATACAGGAGGTTAACCTACCCTCGACCAATGAAAAGTAAAAGGTAAAGATTTATTTCAAAATCTCTTCATTATCCGAGGTTGTTTAAACGTAATTATATACTGGGACCACTTTATAATCCACATCCATGATTCTTCAAAATGTATTTAAAAACATTATTACTATTTTATAGACTATGGGTTACAGTCATTTATACCCTTGTTTTACTTTTTATCAGATTTTTATAATGTAATCTTTCTGTTGTTTTCCAAACAATGTCCTTTTAACCTTTTCGACAAAATTAAGGTAAGAATGTATTTTTTTAACTTATATGGTGGGTGTGGCTATTTTCCACCATTATAAAATTTTCAAAGCATCCCTTACAAGATTATTAGAATATTTTCAATGTAAATTTTTTCTTTTATAATTATGTGACTTTTAAATTATATCAAAAAATGAGACATTTCTCTCAAATAGTTTTGTTTTCATCTATGTCAACATCCATTGATGGATTTTAAGCTTATTTGAAGTTGATTTATTATGATACAAAACTTCCATATTGAATTGAAGGTTTTTTGATATGTTTGACTATGGATGTGCTATTTTTATAACATTCATGGTTTATGGAGAATGTATTGACATTTCGTATGATAGTTTTAATTCGAATGTTTATGTTATGGTTAAACCTGTTCATATAAAGAATGAATTGGGCATAGTAAGTGATGGGTGGAGCCCGCTATAGCTCCTCGATGCATCAGTAGGTCTCATGAGACAGACTAGTGTTTTGGCATAAGGCCTTTAAAAAATCATATTTGTAGTCTTGGCATAAGGCCTTGACTATGTGGTTATGATAGTCTTGCATTATTAATTCCATCATTATGAAAGTGGTTATTGGTATTGCATGTGATTATTCAACTAGTAGAATATCTATGTGAATAAGTAAATGAAATTATTTCATTTTATTTTTTCCATATTATGCTGAATTTCATGCATAAAAGGATTTTTTTTGATATACATTGCCTTAAATGGTTATGCTTATTTATGAAAGTTTACACTATATTTTTATCCTTAATGAGAATCTGAGATCACCCCTTTCTATGTTTTATTTTTCCTAGGATGTGAAGAAGTATTTCAAGACTGACCTACATGGATAGTATGAGGGGATATGAGTGTGGACTATAGAGACTATTTTGTTGTAGTTTTTCACTTTATCATGTAATGTAAGACTTATGAATGTATCTAGTGTTTCCAAGGCTACTAAACTAATCGGTCTTTTGAGACATGCTCTTTTGTGATCATGAAAATGTTTTGTAATAATGCACCGACTCTGGGTAACTGGGGTCAGGCCGTTACTAGATAATTTTTCTTCAAGGTCCTCTAGTTCAACTACTGGAAGGCCGCACACAACCTATAGCTCCAAGATGCCTTTTTGGCTTCTAAACTACAGCCACCTAGGGTGAATCATTGGGTCTCACTAGGCTCATTTTCATTAAGTCCTCCAACTGTACACTCATATCATGAAGATATATATGATCTACATGAAATGTTGGTGCAAATATCTATGTCATACCAGGGGGTAAATCAATAAAATAGTCCATCTTCTGAAGGGGAGGTAATCCCGAAACATCTTGGGGAAAGTTTTCAATGTACTCCACCACTAATATTAGGAATTGTAAAACTATAAAATAAACTAAAACATGGGTTAGGCTATCCGAATTAAGGGAAATCAAATGTACCCTCCCATACATTAGTTCATCCTATACTTCCTAGGTTTTCATTTCACCGAAAAAGGAAAACCATGTTCCATTTATATGCACATAACACATCCTTCGATTAAAACAGTCTATATGCGCATGGATTATGGATAAAAAATCCATACCAAGAATGAACATGTAAGGCCTCAATGTTGACACCAATAGGTTCCAACCAAAACTCTCACCTCCAAGTGTCAAGACACACTATCCACATAGATGTGTGATCACTGAGTCTTCTCTAGTAGTTGTCTCTATGTGTAAAGGTCCAGTCAATGACTCAACAAAAATATATAGGTATCAAAAACATTATTTGGTGATAAAGGAATGACTATAATCTATGTATATTAGTACTATAGGTAAAGTAGAATACAAATATATTGTACCTCGAATAATTCCCAGAGTGCTTGGGTCATTTGTCTCGAGCACAATCATATGTCACCACCCCTATCTTGCATCTCCCTAAGCCTGGCGTGAACCACCTGGGGGTGGTGGTGGTTACATGTTCAAACATCAACCACCTTTAGCTACTCTCAAAGTTTCCTTTCCACATCTTCTGCCCTAAATATCTACCTGATCCTACCATTGTCACTATCTTAGTGGTCCATCCAATGTATCCTAGTCAGAAACACAGTGGTTTAGAAAATCTGGACTGAGATATCCCCTACCATCACATGAATATAAATCCCTCTCTATAGGCTAAATGGTCCCACCCGATGATCCCTAAACTACGTATCCTATATCATGGGACCTCCTCCAAAAATATAGCCCATGTCTGGATCACTGAGGCTAATGTTGGCTCCTAGATATCTATGTCTCAACTCCTTCTTGTAATGAGTTTTCTATCAATGATCATCGTCTATTGATACTATGGGTACCACATTATTCTCCACTGGTGGTGGTATAACTAGTGCACCACCTAGAGGTAAAATCTGGGGAACTGGTCCCTATATCACTACATCTTGCTTGAGGGGGTCATCCTCATGATCATACTGATAAATCCAATATCGTATTAATATCAGAGGAATCCTATAGAAAACATGATATACCACAATCAATTAGTATATTTGAGGAGATGAATCATGAAGTACATGAAATCATGACCCATTCCTATATGATGCATGTACCATTATTTTACCTGAAACCAATTTTCTCGTGTACTAAGTCAAACAAAAGTTATAAAAGTCAATGTGTTTGGATACGTTGGGCTCCCACAGCAGCACTAGCGTCTCTGGCCTGAAATCTGATCTCGAAACACGTAACACTATTTCCCCTAAACAATCTCACAAACTGCTGGTGATAGAGTAAACCTAACTACCTTTAATACCACTATGTAACCACTCAACCCTATGGATCCCATATCATGACTCCCCAAGCCAATCTCCAATAGGCCTGGGGGATGGTAACTTACACTGAATAGGCATATCACTAACATTGAAGGAATTGACTAGGTACCTATATGCACACACACATATCCAAGTCTACAAAATGATGAAATATAAAAACCACTAAGAACCAAATGCATGAATACCAATATATTCCAACGAGAGTACAATAGGAATGTAAAGTGTAGTAATGTAAACTGGGAATGAATACATGTCTACCAAAAAAATTTCTATAACCACAAGTGAAACCTATAAGAAGAGGTACTGGAACTGTTGTCTATGGGTGTAGGAACACCTCATCCTTCCTGATCTCACTAGGCACCATCTGGTCCTGGTCCACCTAGGACACTATCAAAAGGTCACTTGTATGAAAAAGTCTTGACACAGATGGGTGAAGCCCATACTGGGGTTAGTAAAACAATACTTAGTTGGACACCCTGAAACAACAAAGAAATACAAAATGTAAATGTAAAATTATCTCAAAAAATTATATTTCTACATCACATATAACAATATAAAGATATGCTCAAACCTAAAATTGAAGTCTATAGGTATGTGAAAACTACCTTATACAAACACTAGAGATTCGGTTTGAAGATTCTAGGAAGAAATCACTCGAGATAACAAACTCCTTTGTTTGACAGCAGTGATGAAGTAAGTCTGAGATGTACTCTTCAATGTGAACCATTATGAGAGAGATACACTAATAGAATTTAAGAGAATAACATACAACATATGAGTATAAAAACCACGTTTATGGGGTGAAAATAATAAATATATAACAATTTTCATACTAACTATATAATTGATTCTTGGTAAATTTGGTCACATAAATACCAAAGAGTCTACCTAGGGAATTAATAATGATTATATTTTCTTGCTCCGAGCCTCTCAGGGGGGGGATGCCATTACTATATACAATAAGTCCTACTGAGGGGATCATAATCCTATGAGTAAGAGATGATTCATATCTTTCTTTAGGTATGCGGTAAGGGAACATACCCTAACGAAACTTGTCCAAGATATAGAGGAATATATAATGAAGACATGTAGAAAGGGATACATGATGTGATGTAGGGTCACACCACATGATCCTTGACCCTGGGTAATTATCATGTACAATATCCCATGTCATTATATATTGTATCATGTAGAAGATGGGTATTCTTAGTGTGGAAGGAGTCACATACTTTTCCGTTCCATATGGAGTCCACCTATGTACTTCGGCCATGTTGCAGTACACTGTTTCAATATGTGTTTCTCTACCAGTGTACCTGTAAGGAGGTAGTCCACATACATGGTTCTGTCCCTATCGAGTTGTTAGGTACACTCCATGTAGGAAACTCGTGTACTCCACATTGTGTTTTTATATCTCCCAAGATATAGGTTGAGTCTCTAGGAAGGTCCTATAATCTATTTGATATGGTCGCATGCCATGTGAAATTATTATATATTTTGTAACTCTAACCATCACATAGTGTGGGCCACATGTCAAGTAACACCATGTTACATGCCATGTTCATTGGGATTTTCTAAAATCTCATGTTCTTCCCTCGATTACCTTTTATGATGATCCTGATCTTTTTAGTGTGATCCATTATCCTCAAAACTCACGATCGAGGGTTGTACTATCACTCTAACACCAAATCGAGGTGTTTTGAGCCCTCAATTGGCTCAGAAAACCACATTAAATCCATTTGATGAAACTAACCCAAGAATGAAATCATTAAAATCACTTCTATTCATTCATCCATGACACCATCAAACCTCTCCTAGGTTCTCCCTATGTTGGATATTAAATTTCAGATAATTTTACCATGAAATGAGGGCATAACAGTAATTCACTCATAACCACATGAAGAACAGAGAACACAAATAGAAAATGGGGAAGATAATTTCACATGGAACAGACCTGAGGAACAAAGCTAGAATTTTTTCCATCCTTGATCTATTCCCTTAAGAATGTTCAATAATCAAATTAAAAATAATACTCAACTGTATGAATCCGGAATTTATACCTAATACCTCAAGAATGATCGAACTGTAGATAAAAATATTCATTGGTTTCTTATCATTCATTATTGAATCTGAGAATGGATAATGAAAATTCCAATAACACATACTACATTATATCTGTATTTCTCACTGATGAATATCAATAACTTCATTTCCCTCATTGGAGGGATCCATCAAGAATGATGTTCGTCAATCAGTAATATGTGATTCTGTTGCTATTCACTTGAGAGGTTTCTTTAGGGTTCTCTCTAGAGCTTCCAAGAAATTTCCTGGGTTATGAGCATAACCATAGATCTCTACTATATGGCTTTCTTCAAAGAATAATAGTCACTACATAGATGAAACAGTAAAATAATATAAATATTCAATTTAATTTAGTCATTAAAAAAACATTAAACTACATTTCTGTACCGACCTACACTGACCGATGTTAGGCCCTTCCTAGGGTAAAGATGCTAATCTAATCACAATTCCAATCTTAGATTTCTATTTTGGGTACACATTTAGTTGTTATTCAACATTTTTCAAAATCTGAATTCACTTGCTATTAAAATATTTGATATCTTTCAAGCAATTTTTCCAGGTACACTGTGCCTCAGAATCGTACTCTGTCTCCGCACCTGGTCTCAAAATTAATCCATATAATATTTAAAAATAATACATGGAAAACTAGTTACATTATAGATAAGTTAATAAAAACATGATCACCTAATATTAATGAAAGATATTTTCTCTAGTATTTTGCATAAATTTTCAACATACTCTAATCTTTCCTCATGTTCAGTTTAATAATCTTAACCATCACAACAACTTCTTCAACCAATTCTTCTCCCAACAACATTATTTCCCCAAATTCATCCCAATAAGATATAATCCAAATCTTTTTTATATGTAATGACTCAAAATTTTCCATCACTTTAATAAAATGAATATAGTTATTATATGAAAAAATAAACTAAAATTTTATATTGATCCCAACATCTCTGAGAATCCATTGAACAAGCTCTATTAATATCTTCCAATGTTTGAATAATTATCTCCCACTGTCCATCAGATTGAGGATGAATGTATCTACTAAAATTTAATTTGGTATCCAATGTATTTTGTTTAATTTTCAAAAAATAAACATAAATAATAGATCATGTTGAAAAACAATACACAGAGGGACTCCAGGTAATCTAATTATAACATTTTTAAAATAATTAAAATGTTAATCCAAATACATATAATCAAAAAATGGGGAGAAAATGAAAATATTTAATTAATAATTATAAAATTATAGAAATATAATTCACACCTTGAAATTTATTTAGTAATCAAACAAAAAAATATATGGTTATATTCTCTCATTTATATCTTGACATTGGAAAACACATAATTATCCCCTTCATAATTTTCTTTCGGCTTTAGCCTCATTTAATGTAAAGTAATTCATATTAAAATTAGAAAATTATTTATTTATTCATTCCCCAAAAAAATGATCTGGATGGTTTATATACATGTGTATACTACATGGATGAATTGAATATGGAGAGATATTATCCACACTCAGTTGTTCCATATTCAACATGGGGTCACATGAAACACATAACCTTTTTATGAATCGAAAAAGACTTATATTTATATATTATGTTCTAGTGACTTATCTATTTTATTAGATTGTTAAATTTCCAATAACACACTATCCTACATCCAATCATGATTAAAACTATCTAACAAATACAATTATATTAGAAATAAAAATTAAAAAAATTAAATTTCTTTTATATCAATTTTCTAGGAAAAAATTCATAAAATAATTAGTCAATGAACAATGTTCCTAACGTTGCATAATTGATTTATAATTATCTTTATGACTTAATGTATTAGCTACTCCATTGTATTTAAAAAGTCGGTAATGAATTATAGATTTATAATAACTTATAAATTTAGTTAATCTCCTCTATACCACATTTAAATATTTTTGAATTAATATATACTTCTGGATTTAATGAATATTATATATTTCACACTTTACTCCATATAAAATATTTCTCTAAACATTTATAAAAACACTAAAACCCCCAATCAAATGCCATCTATAGGATAACTTTTATTCAGTTGTTTTAATTTACATGAAACCTAAGAAATTAAATAATAATTATTTATTAAATCAGAACCGAGTCCCTTCAATGCATCATCACTATAGATAAACATTTCACCATTTTTGGATTGATGGACCCAAATTGGAACATACACTAATAATATTTTTAGTTATTTTAATCATTCATTACATTACATTATATAGGTGAGACTAACTCTTTTTCATGTAAAATTTATTAGTTGGATATATAACCATTAATGTTTACAAAAAATAAAAGTTATATAATACTATTATAATTACACTATGAAAGTTAGTAATATATTTAGTTCTTGAAAATTCATCAAGTAATTAGTTTTATTAGTATCAAGAGTCATTCCATAATTATTTGTGATATGTCCTTGGAATGAAATATTTTTTAACAAAGTTTCACATTTAGGAAATTTTTGATATAACTTCTTCCTTTCAATGAATAATAAAAAAATGATCAGATTTTTTATAGGATATAAATATAATTTTTAATAAATAGAAATATCATCAATAAACACAACCACCAGATTATCCAAATATTGATAGAAAAACTATTCATATTATCCAAGAGTAAAAATTGAGAATTTGTCAACCAAAATAAAATTACCAAATTCTCATAATTACTATACCTTATATGAAATTTCATAAAAGGGATGTTTTCATTATTAAACATTTTTTTATGGCACCCATACATGAGATTATCTATTAAAATCACTAATCACTCAAGAGTTGATGAAAAATTCATCAATACAGGGCATGGATACTTTTTCTTAATAGTAATGTAATTTAAGGATCATTAATTAATGAAAAGACTCATGGAACTATATTTATTTTTAACAAATAAAATTGGATAACCCTATTATGAAGTGATAGGGAAAATAAAATCATTATAAAAAAACTCATACAACAAATTTTTAATTTATATAAGTTCTACTTAATCCACTCAACTAGGAGGTTTTTAAATTGTCTTAGCACCAAAAACTAACACAATTGTAAAATCAATATGATAGATATTTATAATACAAGGTAACACATTAAAAATTACATCTAGATGATCATTTTCTAGACTTGAATCATAAATTTAAACAATTACCTTATTTTTAACAATATGATAATGATAAGATTCATTTCAATATCTTTATAATTTTCAACATCTTGATATATTATCAATGTTATGAATTTATTATTATATAAAAATAGAACAAAATTAAAAAATATATTGTTTGGCTATGGAATATATCATAGCATGATAAAATCAATTCCAATCCATACCGAGAATAATATAAAATTATCAAATTTAAATGGAAAGAATGGTTTCAATGGAAAATATTATATATATGATAACACGAATATCTTTGTAAATTGAATTTTGCTTAAGGCCATCCCTGGGTGTTTTCATAAAAAATATTGAATTAATTGTACGAGGTTAAATATTTTTTTACTTGAAAAATAATAATTAATCAATGAATTTGTCAAACCTGAATCAAACATGACATTAGTATAAAACGAATTAACAAGTAATGCACATGTTTCCACTTTATTTGATGGGTTACTATATACTGAAGTAGTTACAAATGATATCACAAAATCTTATCTTTATTTTTATTCTAATTCAAATCATTCATGATCTTTATCAGACATGCATCTTCATAATGATCCATCATGTTAAATTTAAAATACATTTCTTCATTCTTATCATACCTAGATATACCACTACCAACATATTTTTCTTTGTAAAGAAATAATATATTCCAAAATTACCAGATTATTATGATTTCTTGGACTTCATAATAATGTCGCCATGTTTTTTTACCACAACTATTAGAAAATGAATACTATTTTTTCTTACGAAAATGATTTTCTGAATGATTCATCCTATTTTCCAAACTACATGGTATTATTTTTGAACTTTTTTGTTTTAAAATGACTAATCATTAAAAAACACCATTTTTACAATCATAGTACAACAAACAAGATTAGGAATTTTTATATTGAAACGATTTCAAATATATTCAGTATGGTGGAATTAATTCTATATAAAATCATTTAATCTTACAGTTAAGGTCTCATATACCTTTTGGATTGAACATTTCCAATTAGGTGAATGGTGATTCATATATAGCCACTGAAAATACCTCTCAATGCCTAAATTACAATAATTTTCTTCCCATCCGACGTAAGAATACATTAGGAAAATACTTATCAAGGAAAATATTCTTAAATGTATACAATTCCATGGTGTCAATATCTTCCCATTATATAGTGTTATTAACTAATGAAAAACATAGATCACATTCACCGTAAAAATGGTAAATGTTAAAATTCTATTTTTGAGGATCTATATAACCCTTATCATTTAATATCCTTTTCATCGATTTCTTCCAATCCTTATCTATCACTAATTTTTAATATCTATTGAATATTAGATGATGTTGTCTCATGAAATAACACACTATAGACATGTACCTTTGTGGTAGATATGGTTTCTATCTTACATGGATACCCCCATCATTTATAGCCTTTATAAAATAATAAATCACAATAAAAAGTGTATAGTTTCTATTAAAATCATTCCATATAGATGATTTGAATGATATTACCCTCTTCATTCCATAACTCTACATATTACATGTTTCCTAGATAGAAATCCATTCTAAACAATATTTTTTATGAATAAAAATGGAATTATTAAATTGATATATCATGAAAACCATAAATTAAAATATCTTAATGGTATTTTCTAACATTATCTCAGCCTCTAAAATATCCTAAAAATTTTATCTAATATGAATTATAAAAACCCAACCCTTAATAATAAATAATTTATATCATTGGATATTAATTCATTTTATTTCATTCCCAATGATCTTTTAATGGTTTGAGCTTTAGAGACTTCAGACATCACCAATACATAAATAAATATGACCTCACAAAGAGGTCACTATAACATAGTTTCCATTTACCAATGATAGAAAACTTTTAAAATATAACATGTTTTCTTATAGTGATATATCTTTAAAAGTTTCATCCTAACCTCATCTGTGTCTATACTAGTTCTTAAAATCCAATGAAAACTTTTGAAAACATGGGACATGAATAGAATTATAAAAAAGTAATATTAAAAGATAATTAATAAACCCCATTATTAAATGAATACTCTTAATAATTTTCCTTTTTCAATATATATATTGGGACTAACATAAATATTTTCTTATGAAATATATCAACATCTCAGGCCATATCATTTCATAAAATTTTTTATATGAATTATAATAAGAAAGAATTAAACTCATAATTGTTTACTAACTATCATGATAAAATAAAGAACCTTTATAAATTTCTACTTTAAGAAGAGTCTTAACACTCACATTAAATATAATTCCATTATATTACCTTATGATGACATAATATTTTCACGAAAACAAATAGAGAGAATATATAAATCACATAGGTATCATGGGTCATAATATTTATATCACTCAAACTGTTAATCTTAATAATGGAATGCACAACCCTATCATTATAATAATTTATTTGGAGAACAAAAACTGGTAATATATGTGCCTTTAATTAATTTATTAGGTAGCTATATCGGGATCACCAAAATGATGTTTTATGTTAATGTATCCCTTAACTCATGCCAATCTCCTCACATAATTTAATAACCTTACATAATAATAATTAATTTTTAATTAATTAAATTCTTAAGCTTTTTTTCATGTTTATTATTCCATTTATTTTCTTTATTACCATCTTATATACAATGTATTATTATATTATGTTCATGATATATGTTTTTAATATATTCGGATCATCTGTCCAAAATTAATTAGGTAGGTTGACTATAGTAAAAGAAGTCATTATTCCATAATCTAAATAATAATAATATGTATATTTTAATAATTATTATACATTAATTCAACATTTAATATAAACTATGAAATATAATTATGATAACTTAATTATGATACAATCATTTAGATGATAGGTTGTACATATCCATGAGTAATGATTTCATTTTTCAAAGATCATGATGAAGAGATGGTAAATATATTTTTTATCATTCTATAATGATGATTATATTATTAATATTATATTATATTTTTAGATAAAAATATATATAGTAACCCTAAATTGTGGGAATGAAAAATGAATCACATCTCTTTATGGATGCAGTAATCCACACAAATGCTCGAACAACATTATCATTTTCAAATTGATGAAAAGGTAAGAAAATATATGATATATTATAATTCATGAATTATAAATATTTCATGAATATAATATATATATATTAAATCCATCATTATAACAATATATGGGTGGTGGGGATGGAAATCTAATTACATCGATTCGAATGGCGGTAGTCCACCATACACGTGATCGATGGTTTCATTTCCAATCTGATGTTAGAAGGAGATAGATATAGGTTATAAAATTAACATATAAAGATAAATGTGTATGTATTATACCATTGAATTTATTTCAACATAGATAAATGATATTTTAAGGACATAGAAGATGAAATAAAACAAAAATGGGTTTTTAAAATCTATACCACATTTCATACAACATCTTTAGGTTCATACCTAAGTCTTATTAGGATTATTTTTAAATCAAGACAAGGACTCTAAAACATGAAGAGGGATATCAGGAAAGGTTTTGGGCTGGATATTGTCTGTATAATTTTTATTTATTTGTGTTGAAGAGAGTATATGTGGTGTCCTTCTATAACTGGGAGAGCAGATAAAAATGGAATTTTTAAAAATGATTTCAATATATTACTATCTCCATAAATAATAATGGATCCAAAAAGTACTATTTATTAATATTAGATGAGATATGTATAAATTTTAACCATAAAAGATAATTTATAAAATTTTCAATTCAATTTTAACTCTTTTCACTCAAATTTAATCTCGAGGTAAACATATTTAAATATTAACTGTGGAAGTATATTTAAATTTTTGTACTTTTCTTGTTGAAATACAATTCCGTTGACAATTTCACATAATATTAATTCTTTTTATTTAAAAATTTGATTCCATTTAAAAAATATAATTTTTATAAGTGTAATAATATAATTTAATCATAATCCCACAAAATATAATGCGAAATAATTTTTAGAAAAATATCTTCTCAAGTATAAAAGTGTATTTATTCTATATAAAAGTATAAAATCTATCAAATGACATAATTTGAATATTAATAAAAAAATTGAAATATTTTATCTTTGAAATTATTTTAAAGGTACACCAAACTTTATAAATTCATCATAATAAATGACAGTGCTCAATAAAAATAAGGATTTTTAACTGTTCATTGAAAAATCATACTATTCATATATTTTTGAAAACATCCTGATAATAAATTTTACAATTGATTAATTAAAAAAAGAATTTAATATTTACAAATTGAAATTTTATAAATTTAATATCAATTATTTTACTAATATTATATAATTCTTCAAAACAAAAATTCGTTTGAAGTACAACATTTTCACATTGACTGAAAAATTACATAAAATTGATATAATGAATATAAATATATAAAATATAATTAATTAATAGAAATAATACATTATTATATTATAAAAACATGGTATGATATAGAATCACCCATTTTTTACTCTTTTCCATTTAATGGGAAATAAAAGTACTACTCATACATACATTTGTATTACTTCCTCCATATATAGATATGGTTCATTTTTAATAAACACAAATCCTGGTAGGTTATTTTAACGACCCAAACATTTACTAATGAAAATTCATCTTTATTTAATTAAATGTATTATTTTGTAAAATGGGTATATAAATTGTATACACTTATTTGTTTTTATGTTTTTTGATTTTAAACTATTGTTAAGAATTGTTAACGTTTCTAATATAGTAGTTGAACAATGTTCACATGATTTGTATAAATATAGATCTTTACCAAATCCAATTTACTCAGAAAAAGGAAGTAATGAACTCATCCATTAGATTTTTTCATATGAAGCCCATTTGATAGATTTCAGAAAGGAGGTGGAATCACCAGGCTTCACTCCTGTACAATCTCAAGCTTAGATTCAACACGTTAAGCTTTAACTGAACTATCTATGGGAGAAGTGGAAGTTGATAAAGATTACCACCCGAGTGATGTTATCCGAGCCACCCCAAGAGTCTATCACTATCGTACACCTTACCCTTAGTTCATATGTGGGTGTATTAAGGGATTATGTAACAATACCCTAGCACTATTATTATGTGAATTATTTTTGTATAGAATAAATAATATACATTGATTTTATATGTATTACACTGTAAAAAGTTATTAAAGAAAAAATAGTATTTTATATAATATTCAATTAAGAAACAAATTTTTATGTATTAATGGATGGTTAAATAATATTTTAATAAAATATTATTATTAAATTACTTTTTATTCAGTATAAATGATCATATAATTTTTTTGATTAAAATTGTAATTTTTATTGTGGTTTTAAAGCTCTTTTTGTCAAAACACATGAATTTTAGAAAAATATAGGGTTTTTTCTTCGAAATAAAAATAAAAATATTTAGAAAATAATTTAGATAAAATGAATATTATTTTTGGAATCATGACATTGAAATTTTATAACGGTGAATTTTTCATAATCTTATGAGGGAGTCGAATTTTTTGGTAAAAATTAAATACCATTTAAATATATAATATGTTTTATGACATCATAATGAACCAATATTGATGTAATAAAATACTATAAATAGTATTTTCGGCCAATATATATTTTTCCTTTAAAATTATGTGATTTTATATTTTTTTGATTATTTTTATGGTGCCCTAGTGGACCCTCCAAGACTTATAAATAATTTTAAGTTTTAAAATGATTCCCTTGAGGTTGTGACTCACCTATAAATAAGAATGCCTAATATTTTATGACTGTAGGACATTTTACATATAAAATTATTTTTTACTCCATTTTTTAAAAAATCATTGTAAAAAACCATGTGTTGTTTTTTGGTTTTGATTAGTTTAATGTGTAGTGTCCAAAAGATAATTAATAAATAATTCATTCTCTTTTCGTATATAAACCCACCCAATCTACCACTTTTCTTCACTAAAAACCCTTAGAGAATGTCCCTATTTTTTCCTCCCTTCTCTAGTATCCTCCAAAGGTTCCCCAAGATCCCATGAACCTTCTCTCAAGCCACTCTCAAGCCTTTGGATCACACATCCATGTAAGGGATTTCTCCCTTTCTCATTTCTGTCCAATTGTTTTATATTGTTATACCCTTCTGTTTTCAATTAAAAATGTTGGAATAAGATTTTTCTCTTCCCCTATACTGACCTAATTATGTTTGAATGTTGATATACCCCTTTCTCTCCCATTAATGCCTCCCATGTACACCCATTACCATGTCGAAATTTCATAAAAGGATTTCTTCCTTTATCATTATGTCCAAATTTCATTATATTGTTATGACCATTTTATTTTCAATTAAAAATGATGGGTTATTATTTCTCACCTCCTTCATACAACCCTCCTTAGGTTATAGTGATGAAAGACCACATTCTCTCTTACTAAGTCTTCCAATGAACACCTGTTACCTTGTCAAAATTTTATAAGGAATTTATCTATTCTCATTTACATTCAAACAATTATTTTTAATTATGAATCTAAATTATGTTACATATGTTGGGATATTATGTTCAATGACCCCATTACTATCTATTTCATGTATAAATAGTGAGATACCACTTTATCTCTTATCAACCAATTTTACAATTTCTATTTGACGTTGTTATGCAGCTGAATTTACACCAAAATTTCCAATGCCAAATTCACTATGTAAGTGAATACCATAACCATTTATCTATCAAGGGTATTCACCATTATGAAAATTTAATTTTTTATTGAGGACTTACATTTTTTTATTCCAAATCTCTTATTCGTCTAATAAATTATGGTGCTTAATGAATCTATGTTTAGTGGTCCATGTGGCACACATATGCATGAAATGAAATGATAATAAAGGGTATGACCTGATAGCGCTCCAATGAATTGGCTGAAGATTATTATCATGATATGTCAAGTAAAATGAGGGTTTACTCATGATAATTCATGTGCAATGAGTTTATACTTATTCTCCTTGTGCTATGAGCCTTTTCTTATTCTAATATCATGTAAAATGTTGTTACCACATTTCCATGTTATGATAATCATGTTATATCATGCCTTTATGTTCATGTTTCTTTTTTTCTCCATTCATATGCTTATTTCATAACATGTACTATATTATTCTTGTTGTTCCTTGTTTACTCCATTACTAGGATTTATAGATCACCCTTTTTATAGTCATTTCCTTGGGTTATCCCATTCAAGGCTAAGTACGAGGGAATGTTGTGGTTATGTAAAAGAATTTTTCAAAAAAGATGTCGGGTTTTATGTTAATTATTGTTATTTCATGTTCTTAATTTCCCAAGAAACTAAAAATATTTATCATCAATGTAATTTTATGTGAAATTTAATGTAATAATTCATGTTTATGTGTGTCATAAATAAAATGGATGTTATAGTTTGTATCAGAGGATAGGTTTAGATATTTTCGTGATTATGATTAGAAAACATAAGTAAAAGCCTTATGGATAAGACTATGTATAATAATAACATCCCTAAATTTTGATGAGTATTGATTAAATGGATTCAATAAAATATATCTCAATCTGGATACGAGTAGGTAGAGGAGGCTTTGACACAAATTTATCTAAGGGTAAAACCTGAAAACACCGCTTTGAGCAAGACTCGAACAGGAACTGGTGCACGACAACGAGCCTTGCTACACTCATAGTTACAACACCTCTAAGGGATATGATTTGTTAAATTCATATTCATAGTATCAACCATTATTAATGGAATAAAAAAATCCAATAAATGTATATGTTGGGACGTAGATCATGGATAACAAAGATTGAAGCCTATAAATTTGTATGTTCCAGAAATAAATGTAATTTTTAAGTTATTCCATTAATACAATTTTATTCTCCTTTATGTGTAAAAATTCTTAATATAACAATCCATATTTTTTCATTTATTCCATACAATGGACAGTAATATGAGGAATATGTATAACAACCATTGCATAAGGAAATAGGATGAATTTCCCAATGATATTCCCAATCAAATGGGTTCTCATGTAGGATATTTCATGACTATCCCAAACAAGCTATCAAAAAGCACGATTAAAAATTGTAACACTGTTTAATTCCCAAGGAAATAAAGGAAGATTAAGATGACACCTCATGAATGTCCATATGATAATGTTGATAAGGGGAAGAAGACCAAATTTCCATCGTGCAATAGGTATGGAAAGTGACACCAAGGGAAATATCATAAGGGGACTAGGAGATGTTTGAAGTGTTAAAAAGAAGGGAAAAATATCCAATTTACATGAATGATTGGATAATGTTATGGATGGAATAAAATATACATCTAAGGAATCTTACATAGTTCTATGCTCTAAATGTGGAGATGTCAAATATAACCTAAGAAAATGATCTATTTCAACGACCAAGAGGCACGATGACCATCCACAATATCCATGATCAAGGGATCATGAGAAGTAGTTTGATAAAATTTCTAATGATGAATTAATTACATGTAATCACTAATTAAATATAGTGTATATATTAATGTATTTAAATGCATTCCTTATTAGTATATCTTTTATTTTTTTAATAACATTGAGTACCTAGTAGAAATGATTTTAAATCACTTCGGAAAAAAACTTCTATATGTGTTATATCACATGTTAAATTTTATGGGAATGTTCTTTTAGAAAATTTTATAAGTTGTCCATTTGAAGAAATTTGAGGAAAAAAGACAAAGTTATTAGAAATGCTTCAAGGAAATTTAATGTTCATGAGAAAAACAATTCAACACATGATATGTAGTTGGTTGTAGTAATATTTTCTTTGAAAATTTAGCGACATTACAACTTTGGAGGGAAGTATAAAATATACATGGATCACAAAATCCTCAAGTATATTTTCACATATAAATAGTTGAAAATGAGAGAATGAATATTGTTTGAGCTAATCAAAGACTATAACTACTCAATCCATTGCAACCCTAGGAAAGAGAATGTGGTGAAAAATGCTATAAGTAGGAAGGACCCAGTGATTCTATCATTGATGAGAATTTGAAAAGGAACCAATCATATTATATTTGATGAAGATGGAAATGGAAATTATAATTAATGGAATGTCATAAATCCTTTCAAAAATTATTTCTCAATACTCTCATTAGGAAAGTTTAAAGTATGCTCAAATTGATGATGTGGGAATTTAGAAGAATGTGGAAACAATAAAAAAAGAAATCCTTGGAGTTTAATAATAATGAATAAGGAATGGAGATATTTGTGTCACAAATATTTGTTCCATCAAATCTGGTATTAATGAAAGAAATTTTGGATTATTCACATAGTTAAAATTTCACCATTCACCCCAGAAACAAAAAGATGTATCGAGATCTTCAAAAGCATTATTGGTTGGATAACATGAAGAAGGATATCGTTGAGTATACATAAATTTTTTTGTATGTCAACAAGTGAATGATGAGAGGAAGAAGTCTAAGGGTGATAATGAAACCATTTCCCATACCAACAAGGAAGTGATAGAACATCACCAAGGATTTTTTCATCGGACTTCCGAAAACATCCAAAGGAAATAATGCTTTCTGGGTTGTTGTGGATCATTTTACAAAGAATACACTCTTCATTACAATTATAGATGATTTATCATTGGATCAATTGGAAGAGATATATATCAATGAAGTGGTATGGATGCATGGAGTACCACTATATATTATATCTGATCGAGATCCAAGATTCACCTCTATGTTCTTGGAGAGTCTTCAACATGTTCTGAATACCGAGCTGAACTTCCGTATGGCATATCATCCTCAAACGGATGGGTAATATTAGCTGACTATCTAAGCACTTGAGTACATGTTGAGATAATTCTCAATAGACTTTAAAAGTGGATGAGATAAATATCTTCCCCTGGTTTAGTTCTCTTACAATAACAGTTTCTACCTAGGAATCAAAATGGATCTTTATGAATCACTTTATGGGAAGTGGTGCAGAACACCCGAATGTTGGGATAAAGTTCTGGGGAAAAAACACCTAGGTCTATAAATGGATGAATAAATTGTGGAGAAGGTTAAGACCATCTAGAAATACATTAATTTTTCTCATAGTTGAAAGAAGTGGTATGCTGATAATCATCAATGAGACTTATAATTTGATGTTGGAGACATTGTATTCCACTGCATATCATCGTGGAAGAGAGTTATGAGATTTTGGAAGAAGGGAAAGAATATTCCAAGGTACATCGGCACTTTGTAGATACTTGATAACATTGGAGTAGTGGACTATCAACTAGAACTCTCACCGAACCTATCTCAAGTACATGATATTCTCCATGTATCACTCTGGAGGATGTACATACCTGACACATCACATGTACTCAATCCAGAGGTAGTACCATTGGAGAATGACATCTCATATAAAGAGATGTAGGTGAAGATATTAGATTGTTGATAAAAATTTCTACTAAATAAGACAATTACCTTCGTCAAGGTGTTATAGAGAAACCACAAGTTTAAAGAAGAAACATAGGATTCAGAGGAAGTGAAGAAGCAGAGTTACACTCATTTGTTTTAGTGTGGGAAAAGGAAATTTTTAGGGAAAATTTTTTTAGAGGGAAGAATGTAATGACCCAAAAATTTAATAAAGAAAATTCTTCTTGATCAGATTAAATGCATTATTATGTAAAATTGTTATATAAAATGTTTTTTCTTCTTTGGTTTTATGTTTTTAGATTTCAAAGGACTGTTATGAATTGTTTCCTTTGCTAATAATGAAATTTAATTGTGATCACATGATGTGTATAAATATAGGGCTATAACAAATCCAATTTACTGAGACAAAAAAAGTGATGGCCTCATCCATTAGAATTACTCCGTATGAAGCCCATTATTCAGAGCTCAGAAAGGAGTATCCATCACTTTTCTTTTCTCTTGACCAAGACCAAGTTTATCTTCAACACATTAAGCTTGAATGGAACTGCCTATGAGAGTAGTGGATGTTGATAGAGATTACCACCCAAGAAATATTATCCGAGCCACCACAAGAGTATGTCATTATGGCACACCTTACCCTTAAGTCATTTGGGGGTTTAATAAGGGTTATGTAACAAGACCCTTGAACAATGATTGTGTGCATTATATTTGTATAGAATAAACAATAAACATTTATTTGTTTATTTTTCCTCTGTTAATTGTTTTTAAATCACAAATAGTATTTTTAGTTAATATATGATTATAAAATTTATTTTTATGAATTAATGGATTATTAAATAATATTTTAATAAAATATTATTAATAAATTACTTTTTAGTAAATATAAATAATTTTATAATTCTTATTAATAGAAATTTAGTTTTTATTATGGTTTGAAAGATGTTTTTGTGAAAACCCATGAATTTTCAATAAATGAATGTTTTTATTTTAAAAGTTAGAATTGAAATATTTTAAAAAATATTTATATAAAATGAATATTATTTTTTGAATAAGGACATCGAATTTATCAAACAGTGAATTTTTCATAATCTTCTGTGATAGTCGAATGTTTGGGTAAAAATGAAATACAGTTTAAATATATAATGTGTTTTATAACTTCATAATGACCCAATATGATTCAATAAAATAATATAAAAAGAATATTTAAAATAATATGATTTTAGATTTATTTGATTAATTTTATGGTTCCTCAGTGGACCCTCCAATACTTGTAAAACATTTTAATTCTTAAAATTATTTCCTAGAGAGTGTGATTCACCTCAAAATAATTAATCCTAATATTTTAATATTATCAAAAATTGGACTTATAAAAAAATGGTTTCCACTACTTTTTGGAAAAAGCCATGGGAAAAAATCATGGTTTGGTTTGTGGTTTTGATTAGTTTAATGTGTAGGGTTCAAAAAGTAAATACTAATGAACTCTCTCACTCTTTTCCTATAAAAACCCACCCAAGATCCCACATCTCTTAACTGAAAAACATTGGAGAAAATCTCTACTCTTCCCTTCTCTCTCTGGGACGCTAACAAGGGGCCCCAATCACTCATAAAGCCTCTCTCATGCTTCTCCCAAGCATTTGGATCCCACATCCAATAAGGGATTTCTTCATTTATCATTTTTGTCAAACTTTCATTAATATTGTTCTACCTTTTTTTCCATTATAAATGTTTGGATTTAATCTTAAAACTTCCCTATAATTCCCTCATTATGTTTTATTGATACGAAACTCTTTTAACTGTCATTAATTCCCCCATGTACACCTGTTACCATGGTGAAATTTTGTAAAGGATTTCTTCCTTCCTCATTTTTTAAAAATATTATTATGTTATTTTTGCTATTTTATTTATGATAAAAACTGTTGGGGAATTATTTCTCACCTCCCCCATACTACCATACTTATTTTAATGTTATTAGAGATGTATTTATCTCTCATTATTACTTCCCATGAACTCTCGTTACCATACAAAAATTCCTTAATGAATTTCTCTCTTCTCAATTACAATCAAGAAATTATTTTATGTAGGAATGTTGTGGTCTTATAGACGAGGTTTTAAATAAAAATGTTGGGTTTTATGTTCTATGTTTTTACGTAATGTTCTTAATTTCCAATGAAAATAGGAATCTTGATCCTCATAGTTTTATTAAGTGCACATTTATGTAATAAATCATCTTTATGTGTGTAATAAAGACCAGGGTCGTTACAACTATTATGATGGATTTAATGTTTTCACATGATATTTATGAAATAATAATAAATTTTAATTATTATGTCATATCTACATTCATAAAATTCAATCTATTGGAAAATGGTAATTTATCTCATTCATAAGTGTGGACTACTACATATACAATAAAATGTGATTCATTTTTTTGAATAGATTCTAATAATGTTAGATTTATTGAATATATATGATATTTATGATATAATAATTTTTCTATAAATATTAATCATTTTCTCTTTTCTTTAATGCCATCCATCTAAATGTGAAACATCACTCATGCATACAAATAGACTACCATATATAAAAATTAATATAATTCAACATTCATAACTAGTTTATAGGAATAATTATTAAATTGTATATAATGAAAAATAATGATACATATTTCTGGATTAATATTATAGAGGTGACAATTCCATGATCATATTCTTAGTACTGATACCATTGAGCTGAAACATTCATGTAAAACATATCAGTTTTCACCTGAATGGTCATTATATCGAAGAAACTGTTAACAAATTTATAATTAATAACTATAATAGAATAAATAATATTAATCTATGTTCTAATATGGTAATTTAATATATGCATAAATATTATATATTTACTATACATGATATTTAGATGCATATTAAGAAATTTTAAACATGAGGTGTGGGGTATATGTTACAATGTCATTTAATTTTGAGGTTATCTATACTAAAATTAAAATGATAAAAATTATAAAGATCATATATGTTAAACCCCATATAATTTATTCACCTTCAGTTATTTCAGTAGTTTTCATGAGTGGGTATCATTTTCATTTATTTTGTACTTAAAATGGTAGATAATGTTTTTTAAAAGAAAACAACAATATATTTTACCTTTGTTAAATTAATATATTATTTTAGGGTAAGGATAATCAAATTTATTTGATGAATGTTATTAAATATAAATTATTTTTTTAAATCAATCATATTCAGTACCTTTTATCAGATTTAAAAATTCTATGAAGGATGTTTTTATGATTTTTTTCCAAACTAGTCAATTTTTACGTTTTATAAAAGTGTGATTGGAGTAGAGTATTTTAACTTACAAAAAATTAATAGATTTAACAACATCCATGAATGTTCATTTTAATGATTCATACATTAAAAATTTCTTGGGTTATATTCGGTAAAATTATTTTCATAACATTCTATAAATTTTCTGTTAAAATTATATCTAAAGAAAAAGAAATTTTATCATGTTCTCAATGAAAAGTTAAAATAAAAATTTTACCAGTATTTTTCATCTTTTTAAATATCCTTTAAATATATTTATGATTGAATTATGAAATTATACTATAATACCATCAAATTAACATAGATTCATGTCTTACAATGATAATGATTTAAGGAAATTCCATAAAACCAGTTTATTTCCCATGATTTAATTATGATGTGATGAAACAATTAAGAAATCAATTTATATTCTACTGGTTGTGATATAATTAAATGATGAAATGATTATGAAACTTTTTTCCATTCAAAATTTTATGATATCAATATATGATGAATTAATTATGATATTTTGGTACAGATATGTATGATTTTCATTATGAGAGGGTGGTTCTATAAAAATTTATCCGTCCAATGCATTTAGAAAATATAGATATTGTTTTATATAATAAATATTTAAAATGGGAGTGATTGTAGTTCTATAAGGGACTCCATCCACTATGATAATATTTAGAGTAAAAAATGAATATGGAAGAAAGGAAATTGGGGGATATCCCCATCCACCATAATAGCCTTGGAAGTGATCCTTCATATTTGAAATTATTTTATATTATAAATTATATTAAAAAAAGTTCATTATAATGCATGTAATATGTTATCATGGGTAAAGATGTAATATTTATGACTCTAAAAAATTACAATTTATTTGAGAAATCATTCTTATATTATTTATGATTATTTATATTTTACATATTCGGTTTTATTTTTCTATGTTTTTGTTATTTTCTCATACACTTATACTTATCTTATTCTCAGTTATTATCATTGATTGATATCTATTATGAATACCCTTAATGAATATATGATATTTTAATTTCTTATATTTCCTTTCTCTGGGTTATTAGGAAAATTTATTAACTAGGTTATGTCGAAGAATTATATTTTTTGAGACGATCCTTAGGGGATATATAGAAAATCGTTCACAAAATAAGATGATTTCATAAATATTATCTAAAGACTCTATAACATTATGGTTCTTAGTAATGAGTTGTAATGAAATATATTTAATATTAATCAAAAACAATTTAATATATATTTATTAATTTCTTGAGTCTCCCATGTTGGTGTCTAAATTTTTTTTAACATGTTATTTATAGATTAGGGTTCAAAATATTTACAGAACAACCTATGGATAATTCTATGTGTAGGATACCATCATGAAGCTTTGATAAAGTATATATTATCTGATTTAACATGAAAATGAATCCCTACCATTATATTGATTTTTTGTTGTGGTTTTGGTATTGATTTACCAAATTTTTTGAACAATAAAAGGTGTATATTGTGTATTAAGTCAATCATCACCAGTGAATTATTGATTAGGTCAAATATTTCACACATCAATTTTCACTCATTGGTGATATGATAGGGAAAATTAAAATTTTATTTTTGAATAGATATGAAGGATTTGAATAGATAATGAACATGAATGTCATTGGTCAATCCTACGGTGACATAGATTGAAAATAAGGTGTCCTAATTAAGACATCCTTAGAGTTATTTTCTTGATTATATGACTTCTCACTATATTTTTTGATTCTCATTAAATATGTTTTGGTTATAGTAAGGTACAAATGATAGAATTAGGGCATTGAGATGGTGGTATGAATTATAAAATATTGTGTAATAATATTTCAATATTTATATATGAATAATTTTATATCATGAAATGCCTTTCGCGATGTTCATTCATATCCTCAATGATTATATTTTTAGTTAGCAATAAAAACCATTAATAGTATGTTGACCAAATATCAACTTTATATCTTTTATATGATATACGTTTATGGGAATAAATTTATTGAAAATCTTGTGATTCTACCACAAGTTGATTTTTATGTGACCTTTGGAATATATTAGATTTCTTTATATATAAACCATATCAATTTACCAATAAGAGAAGTAATGTGTGATATTATGAATCAACATATGATCATATTTGGGTGAGTGGATTAATATTTACTTATAATTACTTTTTATTCTATTATATGGGTTCAACTAACATTTCTATAAATATATATATCTCAAATTGTTCATGAGAAAATAAATATCATTGATATTCTTATTTTTTTGACTTTTTGTGGTTATAACAAAAGTAAATTCATCATATTCCCCTGAATCATGAAGAATATTATGTAATATAACTCATTCCTTAGGATACACATATTTCATAGACTCAATATATAATGTCCTTGATTGAGTTATAGTAATTGAATAACTAGCTTTATAACAAAACTAATAAGGGATTCATATGCCCTATTATATCACCAAAGAGTGATCTTGTTCATTTTGTTAAGAAGAAAGATGAGTTAACGCATCATTACATGTATTATTGAGAATATAACATGATAAATTATAATAACATATATTATATATACCGTATTTATGATTTCTTTGATAAATGATGTTGATCTCAATAATTTTCCAATATTGACCTTCATTATGAATATTATCAAGTAAGTGTAAAAAACAGTATATATATATATATGGACCTATCCTCAAATAATGCATAATCATGTATATTTAAACTACGATTTACATTATTTCACTCTCTATTATATTTTTATATTATATATTCATTGAGTTAGGTTATAACTATTATAAAAAACCCTATATATCACAAAGTCTATAGAACCACTCAGTTTCCAGTTTTTTCAAAAAAAATTATAATGTATGAAATTTTTTAACCAAAAGAAATCATTATTCCTTTTAGAATGAAATATTCATTTTTCATGAATGTCCTTAAAAAGAGTCAAAAAATTTAAAAACATGGGATTAGTATAAAAATATCAGTATGTGGCATAAAATAATGAAATCCATTAGTCATATGAAAATCCTAAAAGACCCTACAATATTTACCTTCGTAACAATATTAATTGGACGTATGAAATAAATAATATCCAAACTAAAAATTCTATTTTTCTCAATAAAAAAAATTAAAACCCACAATAAGAATATGGAATCACAATTAGCCAAATTAAATGATTATATTCATAACCTATACCAAAAATATCACAAGCCTACTTAAATATACGTTATACAACTGCATGATTAACTCCCTGTATCATTAATTTGAAGACAAGGGACATTAACCATTGCATTGAATAACTATATTAGGCTCACCCACTGTATAACATTTATCGAGCTCACCACTCATGTATGATATATCATGAACACCCATCATATAAGCTGTATGAGACTCACCCATAATATAATTTAAATTATTACCACTCCTCATCATCTTTAACTCTCAAGTACTATATCATGAATAAAATTTCTCATTAATTCACCTTTTCATTAGAAACCCCTCAAAATACTCTTTTCAAAATGTATAAAAAATACTTCCATATATTGAAATACACCTTCTTCTTGAAAACATAATTTCAAAACTAAAATACCAAAAACAAATGGATGAAGAGTTTTTATTTTATGAAGACATGTAAACATATAAATAAAGAAAAATATAAAATAACAGTTTCAGAATTAGGAAATTTTATATATTTTGTATATGTTAAAATAAAACATTCAATTTCTCCATTATTGTAATGAATGTTAAAAAATTTCTTATAGAAGACATAAAAATATTCATTTTAAAAAAATTATTAAGAAGTTAAAAAGATAAATAAATTAACCATTATTATTTAATTATACATAAATAAAATAATTTTATGAATATCATCAAAAAAGGAAAATATTTTGAAAATAATTCATTTAAACATTTATAAAATGGTTTTATGCTAAAGTGTCCATTACATCGAGTCTGACGCATCATTTACAATCCTTATCATCTAGAATAATAAAATTAGGAAAATTATATATGATATTAAGATCCCTTTTCTAGTGAATTCTGTTATTATTAACCATATAATATCATTTATGACCATTTCCTATTTAGTCATTCCATCTATTATGTTTTGTTCATATATTTGGGGGGATTTTCGGTTGACAAGCGCAAAATAGATTTTAGGGGATGTAATTGGAAAAATAAATAATTATTCCATCATTTTAAGAATTTTAATAATGACATGATAATTATATTTATTAAATAAATAACATTTATTAACAACCATAAAATTCATATATAATGAATCGATCACATCACTTCATAGGGGATGCAATCCACATGTATGTACCAATGATTATATCATTTTCAAATGGATGTAATGGTAAGAAATTAAATGAAATATTATAATTGAACTTTTTTTATAATGTCATGTATATTATATATACAAATTAAATTGATAAATATTAATTTTCTTGAGTTGTTGTGACGGGAAACAAAACCCATCACTTCATGGAGGTGTTAATCCCCTCGTAAACATGAGGATTGTTTTAATTTCCAAGAGGATATAACGGGAGACGAAAAATGATTTTTTTCAAAATCATAATATTATTTATGTATAGGTAATATATTTATGCTATTATTTCATCTTAGTAAAATAAAATAGAATGGATGTGGAAGAACATAAAAACATGAAATACATCGATTAAGACTTATACATTCTCCTTGGATGACCAATTTGTCTTATACTATAAGCCTTCAATGTTTAGTATTTTTGTGAGAGAAGAAAAACTATTACCCTGGGAGTGTTGTTTGGTAGATAATTTAGTAGGTCTTGTATAAACATGAGTTTTCAAAAGGTTTTTTTTAATATAAGAGAGGTGGAGCCCTTTTATAAGTCTGAGGGGAGCACTCTAGAAAATATATAATGTAGTTAAAAAATATAAATTAATTTTTATGAAAAAAGGGTAAATAGTTTTATATATTTAGTCTAAATGATGTGTATGAGTATAAATCCAATAATATGATATAATTTTTATAAGGTTAGGTTATTTTGTTCACCCTTATCTCAACATTTTAACAACATTTAACCCTATTGATGATTATTGAGGTATTATTGTTTTTTGACTAAAGGAGTTAAAAATATTTCTATAAAATATCAAGAGACACATAAATGAATATTGGTTGATATTTTCAACCATATACCATTCATTGGGAATAATATAAAATATTTATGGTAATTAATTCATTTAATAAAATATTTTCTTATAATGAAATATCGTTAAAGTCATTTTTGAAGCTATACATTTAATTTTACATTTGAAATTTGGAGGTAAAAATTTAATTCAAATATATAAATTTAATAAATCTGTAATTTTTTTGTATTTTTCTATAAAATTATTTTAAAATTATAAAACACCAAATATATTACATTTTATGTTTTTAAAAACATAAATATGGTTTTCCAACTGAATGCACAAACACTATGTCAGTGTCGCATAAGAATTTATGATAATTATTTATTCAATAATAATAAAAAAATTCAATGATATATTGATAATTTATAAATAAAATGTCAATTTATAACTGAAAATTTCTTTTTTCCATATGAAAAAAATTTAGATATATTAAAGCAAAGGGAGTGACATGTAGTTTTTTCATTTATATAAAATTATATTACAGTCATTATCAAATGAAAGTGAAAATAAATTTAGGCTTTTTTAACCATTTATGGTAATTGTTTAAAAAAATAATACAATAAACAAAAAATATTATGGGCATTTTAGGCATTATTGTAATATATTGAAACTTAATTACACGATTTATCCAAACTTCTGGGGAAAAAATATACTACGATTACTATTCAAAAAGTATAAAAAAATTAAAAAAATAATCATCTTGATTTGAAATAAATAATCTATTTTTTATTCAGTTTCATTAATTTGTGGCAATTAATTTAAAATAAAAAAAGAAAATGCTTCATTTTTTTACAATAATACCCAAAAATATACTTATTACGAAATTGAGTATAATGATCACTCTAGTTTTATTAATTATATTTTTTATCACTAAAGGATAAATGTATTTCATTATGATCAAATAAGGCATTTAAATTACCTCATACAATAAATATAAATGACAATTTTACAGACATTAGAAATTTTTACTATTCATTAAAGAATAAATATTTTCTGGAAAAATAAAACAAATCATTATAATATAATTTTGATATAATTATTTCAAAAATGAATTTGATTTTTTAAAATTAAATGTACAATGTTTATAAATTAATTTTTTACATACAACATTATTTTATAGCTGGATCAATTTAATAAGAATAAAATGATTTCCTTTCTATGATAGGAATAACACAATACTATTATATTGAGTATAACTATATATATAAAATAATTAATGTATATTTATAAGGCTTGAAATTAATTAACTTTTAACATTTCATGGGACTTTAAATTCACCCCTCTTTGGAAATTGTTTCCTCTCAAATTCATTCATTACTTAAACAAGTGGGTATATTTTTCATTCATAGCATTTTCTGATTCCCATGTTACTTCTTAAACCATATGTCTTTCCACAAAATGATATCATGATTAATTTTTTTATTCTAAAACATATTATCTATGTCGTAATGAATTTATACTATTATTTCCTAATAATAAATTTGTTTCTTACTATTATACTATATTAGGGATCAAAAGAAGATATGTATTAATAAATTATTTTCATAACAAGAAAACATGAAATATATTATGTACATGAGATAAAATCAGAATAAATGAAATACAGTTGGACACCAATACATGTTTCTCCGTGATTTCACGTGATATAATGAACTATAGACTAATCAGCCATTATTTACCAAAACATTAAAAATATTTTCATGCAAATACTTTTAGAGAAATAATATTTCATAAACTGAATGAATGATATTTACAATAGTTATATACATAACTTTTCTACTTACGTTGATACACCCCGATATGTCTCTATATCATATTAACCTTTGAGACAAATTCTTCTAAAAATTATTCTTTTAAAAACGTCATGTATCATACTTCATCCTAACACGATGGAGTCTGAATCTACTTTATATATAAATCCTCAATAGGTGTCATGACTATAGATGAATTAAAATATTAATAATAAGAAAATTAAATTAATAAATGATGATGATGCAAACATCAATTGCAATCAAACAAAAAACCTTGAAGCATGTGTTTAATGGATTAGTTCATTTTTTTGGAAAATCAATTTTATTGAGGATGGAATTATGTATTCTAATTTAATTCAATACCATATAATTTGTAAATCACTTTATAAAAACTAGAATTAAATATGGGATCACGGTTAGATACAATGGAGAGGGAAAAACCAGGAAAAACATAAAAATCCTTTAAATTAAATCGAGAATATTTATCAAGAGACATATTATCTCAAACTAGAAATAAATGTTCATATCTAGTTGGTAAATGAATAATAAACCAAATTTTTTATTGCCTCAATATATTTTTGGAAATACAACCACAACATTCATGGACAAGTCTTCCCAGTTATACTATTTTGGTAGATGAGTCTAGAGAATCATTTTTACTAATTTTCACATTATATTAAACTATTTATAATCTAATACTTTTATTTTAAATTCACAAATACATATTTTTATTCCATATCACCTATAATAATCCTAAATATATCAAAATATCATAGTTCTTTTAGGGGGAATAAAAAATGAGGAACTATGAGCATTATTAAAGAATTTTATCTTCAATTAGGAATCACAATGCAAAAATAATCTCATTCTTAATAAGACAACATCTTATTCATTAATTATAAACACTTTAAACATATCCATTTTATCAGATTATAAATTTTAATAGAAAAAATTGTCCACCTTCAATGATTTTATAAATCCTTATCACAATTATAATGATTCTAACACCTGAAAAAAGACATCGTGAGTTCCAGCACACAATGACTATAATACAAAATTCATCAAATCTATAGCACAAGATTCATGTTGTAACACCTGAGCTTCAATTATAGTAATGAAGAAATAAATTTAAATTAAACTATAATAAAATGAACATTTAAATATTTCATGGAAGTAAAATTCTAATTTTATAGGATAAATATTGATTTTTTACTTAATGGGTAAAAATAACCGTAGAATGATTTTTTAAAATTTTCTATGGAATAAGAAATTATTAATAATTGAAAATATAAAATTTCAATATAAATTAGTTTATTTATAATAATTATTCATATGTACAACTAAAAAATTATTGGCCTCAAATTGTATAGTAAAAAATAAAATGTCATTATAGGGGGAAATAATACTTTTCTGATAATTTTTTTAAAGAATATTTTCTTTTTATTTTAATAAATTAAATAAATAGTAAATGATAAATGAATAAAATTCAATTTATATATTATATATCTAATGATATTAATTAAAATCATTAAAATTATGATAACTTTTTATATAATAAATGTAATATCATCTTATAAATGGAAAATGTATTAATTGAAAAACTGTTTATCAACATGTTTTATAGGATTATTTTTACATTAATTTTTTCACAATTATTATAGTGGAATTTAAAAAAATGTATTCAATATTTAAAATCATTATAATTAAAATTAGGTAATACGGTCAACATAATTTTGGTGACCCTGGCCCTAGTATCTCAAAACTGGTGTCTACTTCTATACATTGCCATAAGATACAAGGAATCTCATACCAAAAAACCTAATAGTTTAGCAGTATTAGTAAAGATGATATATACATAAAATTTATATTAAATTTAAAAAAATACCCAATAAAATTATTGATAATTCTTTTATTCCCATTAGTGTAACCCTACATATCAATCACAGGACACTTCCCTGTATCCAAGGTAATATTTATCAAATTTAAGGGAAGTTATTATATTCTCAGTAAGGGTTAAATTTTAGTAGAATATATAAATAAATAAGGAATAATCAATATGTAATGTTAAATAACATAAATTTATGCAATTTAATCAGTATCTAATGTGTACTGTATCAAGAATAAATGACAATGAAATAATTACTTATAACTAATCACAATATAATTAAAAAATATTCATTGATATCCTAACTAATCTGCTAATCCCATGGAACATAAATAATAGAATTCATAATTTTTTAGTTCATAATGAAGGGAAACTAAAACATTCCCTTGAGGATTCTTCCAATATATCTAATAATTTTTTGGGTTTTCCAAATACATGTAACATCTTTAAGGATTATTCCAATACATCTATATAAATGGGAAATGCCTTTTCCAAAATAATGTCTATTTTTTCTCATGAGACCTACCTATGTATCAAATGAAAATAGCAATCCATTTCATCACTTATGAATTTCAATTCATTCCTAATATGGATGTTGTGAAATAAAATAAATGTAAACATTCATATTGAAAAACTAAAATATGAAATATTAATACCTCACATGATGTATAAAATAATCCCAAAAAAATCACATTAAAATGGTCAATGGTAATGAAACTACACCTCCTCAACTAAACTAAACATATATCATCAAATGAAAAATAATTACAATAACAATACACATATTGTAATTAGATCATAATTAAAAGATGTGGATATTTCATTTATGTATATTAATAACATAAAAATATCATTAAAAATATTCTTGAGGAAAATATTTTTTCTATTTTGAAAATAACCATTTCAAAAATAAAATTTCAATTAAATTGAAAAAATATTTTGTTTCAACCAAATACCTAAAATTAAAATAAAATCATGAAAAATTAGAGTGGTAATTAAGAATGGAATTTTTGTACATATTGAGTGTGATAAAATAATTTTTCCTTATACATTTTCATTAAAATCCAAACACACATGGTTTTGAAAAAAATTAATATTTTTTTAGAAAATTATCTAAATAGTAAAAAATGTGTAAGAATTTCTAATATAAATCAAATTGAAATGGTTACAAACATTCTTGAAAACATTTTTATATATCACGGGTTCTGATGAAAATAGATTTTCAACTGAGGAGAGAAATAAATTCATATTTTATTAAAAAAAATTCTAGTTAACTATAAATACAAAAGAGTGGTAAAATGGTTTTATTACATGAAAAAATTAATGAATAATGATAGAAAATATAAAATAAATTTATTTTAAAACATAATTTTAAAATAATTCTATTATTGTAAACCTAAACAAAAATAATCCTGAATGATGAAGAGATTGTTATGTAACCCTTACAACTTATTTAAATATATCATCCTAATCCAAATGAAATAAATAACATTATATGAAACATTAACTACAACAAACATAAATTAACTAATGATATAAATTACAAAAAATCAGTATATAAACCCCACAAAATATATAAGTGGTGAATATGGATTATGTATCATGGATGTAAAAGTGAGACGAGAAACCCTTACCTTGAGTTTGACTCATCAAGTACGTTACTTATCTTATAGAATAATGAAACTATTTTAAATATTTACTTGGTTAAGAACAATTTTTGAGTTTATTATTTGTTTTCTTTCACTTATTACAATTATTTATATGATTACTTAGTCAATTGTGTTTATTTCATATGTTTTGATGATATGTCGATTATGTGATAAAAATGGTTATGGTTGGTTGAATATGGGGAAAAGAGGTTATTAAAATCCAATATATAGAATAATTAAAATTAAATAATTTTCAAATTTAAATGTAAAATTATACTTTATGTAAAACATGAATGTTTTTTAAATGAATTTCATTATGATCATGGAGATAGTAGGTTGTACAAATGCATGTGTAACATTTCTATTTTTAAATGATCATCATGTTAAGGAAATAAATAATATTGTATCATTAAAAAAACATCATAATATGATAAATACCTATGATTTATTTAAATATTAATATATTTATCACCCATGTGGTGTGGTGATTAAAAGGGAGCGACATCAATTTGTGATGGTACTTGTACATCTGTACATGAAAGACGTTGTCATTTTACAGTGAGTGAAAATGTAAGAAAAAATGATATATATGATATTTTAAAAATGATAAATATGACATAAAAACATAACTATTTCATTTATATAATATATATTCATTAAAATTATCCTTAACTTCTTCAATAATAAGCTATAGTGAACGTCTAGTCACATCACTTCATGAGGCGGTAGATCATCATACACACGAGAAACATTATTGTATCTTATATTAAATGGAATGTAAATGATATATGTGATATATTTCCACAATATGAAATCTTATGTTATAAATATCATATTTATATTATAGATACATCATCATACACAACAATGAGAGGTGTTAATCTAAAAAAGAACGACATCGGTTCACGGGGAAATTCTCCTCTAAACACACGACTGGTGAATTCATAGTCCTTTTGATGGATGTGGGGACTTTTGAAGATAATAATATTTACATAAAAATATATTAGTATATGGAAGGTACTTATGATAATTAATATTTAAGTTTCAATAATAATTTAAGAAGGTATGGAAGAAAATCAAATGAAAATTCTCATGGAAGAACATTACGTCTTCTTCAGGTTAACACCTTATTTCTTCATGAAAATCAATCCTATGATGTATTTATGAACAAAATAAAGAATTTTGGATGCGTTTATGGATATTAGGAAGTTATTTGGTATGTTCTTTTCCATTTCAAATTGGTTTTATTGTGTGAACATGATAGGAGTGTTGGTGACCTTTTATAAGTGAAGTGAGCAGCACAAATGTATTATTTTGAATGAAATGGATATACCAACGTTTTTCACAAGAGAAAAGGTAAAAAATGATTCATTATCAATAAATATAACTTTTAAGGTAAAAACATTTTCTTAAAATTTATTTTTGAAAAGAAATTTTTTCTATTTTAATCCATATCATTTTATTTTAACCCACGGTAAATCCATTTTTACCAAAATCATAGTAACTAATGTTTACATTATTTGATTTTAAATATGTTGAAAAATTAATTTTAAATTATTATTAAATTATAAAATATTGATATATAAAACAAGGAATCTATTTTTCCAATTTTGATTCACATATTGTTTTAAATTTAATTTATAATTCATCCCCTAGATGCAAGGGGAGACATTGTTTTAAAGAATCAATGTTCAAAAGTTTACAATGTTTTTAAGTCATAATTAAATATTAAAATTAATAAAATGCCCTATATTTTATTAATTATTATATTATAGAACAAATTTTACTTTAAAACCAATTAGAAATAATATTTATCATTAAAAATAATTTATTTAAAAAAGAAATTTTAAATTACAATTACGTATTTTTTAGTATTCATCAAAAAATGAATATTTTAAAACAATCATAAAATTATCATAACAAAATATATAAATATTAATATTTAAAAACTGAATAAATTTTTATCAAATAATATTTCTAAAATTAGTTAGAATTATTTTTAAATTATGTGCTCAAATTAAAAGTAAAACATCATTTAGAAAAAATACAATTTTATTTAAAAATATTTTTCTTTTAAGAGATTATTATTTTATATCAAATCAATAGAAAAACATAATATTAATAATTTACAGAGTACTATTAATAAACAATAATATAATTTCTATTTTATAATTGTATACTATATTGGGGTTCATTTATTCTCAAGGATGCATATTTTGTACGCCATTAAATAGATTATATTTAATGAATAATATATTATGCTTGGATTAAGCACAGTTTCACTTATCGCATATACGATCAAATAGACTGTTCCCATTTTATAAAATCATGGTGTTGCATTCTTCAAACCATAAATAAATTGGATCCTTTAAATTTAAATATTATCTCAATAATCAATTCATTGAAATTTGGAAATACTATAGAAAAAATCCAACATCATATTAAGGGATAATAAAATATCCTCTTAATAGGTTATAAAAGGAAGTTAAAAGGGTGAAAAAATCACATATAAGAAGGTGTAAGTGTTGGATGTCATTAGTGTAATGTGAAGATATGGACTTTCAATTAAATCTTAAAACCCATATAGAGTTATAATGGTCATTGATCTCATCAATGTGAGAGATCAGTTGAATATTATTGACCTCAAAACAATAAATACATGATGATTAAAATGGACATATGAATCTTCTGATATGAAAGTAATAGGATGATTTTTTTTCAATATCGTTTTATGAAAATTGAATAATTATTTTACTATCTATGATTATTAGGAAATAAAATTTATATGTTTCAATTTTAAAGGACAATCCGATCATTTGGTTTTCTCCGATCAATTTTCAATTCACCACTTAATCCATGAAAGGAATATCCAAAAATGATTTTTTTTTTCTAGAAATAGTAAAACTACCTTTCATTAGATGAGTGGGTCCATAACATAGTAACTATATTTTCATCATTTCTCTACTAAAACCCAAATGGTTACACTATTTTATCAAATAATCCAACATTTAAACTTAATACATTCCATAAATATTTAACCATAAAGCACATCCAAAATATATATTACCAAATATTGAATAACGGTCCCTAAATAAACACAATATTCCCCAAAGAATATGATGTAGTTCTTATTATCCACAAAAAACCATGTTGATACCATCATCATGTTTACTCTTGAAACACGGTAATAACTTGAATTTCCATAAAACCATATGGATGAAATTCATGCTTACTTATTCCTTATAAAAACATAGATTATTGGAAATATTATTCAAATCCAAAAATGAATTAAAATCTATTAATGATAAGATAAAAACATTATAAAAAAATAATTAATCAGTTACAGGTAAGTCAGTTCTATTAAATTTACTTTATTTATATCAATCATATATTTATCACAATATCCTTACCTCAAGATTAGGAAAATATTAGGGGGTTTCATTCTCTCAGTCATTTGTATTCAAAGTAGTTCAACTTACCACAGAATTATTTTTCATGGTAATTATTGTTAGTCATTACACACATTTAAATAATTTAATAACTGGTACTTTAGTAAAATACATAAAATTTTCATTATTCATATAACGATAATTTCATTTATTAAATTGATTTAAAACATATTCATTAGTTAAAAATACACTAGGATATTAGTCATTCCACTTCATCCATATTAATATCATAAGATTGTGCTTGATCTAATAGCTTATTCTTTGGTATATTACCATGATTATAATAAAATTCAATTATGTAGATCTCTATATCCTTATAGTGGATGTGTTTCATATTGGATTATTCTTTCTTTACCTTTAATTTAAACTCATGGTGGCCTTTTTCCCTATATATGATGAAAAATATTTTTTCCTTTTAAGAATGTTTTAATGTTTTTTTACTTCCACAAGTATCACATGTTGTGAAATTATTTGTTCCATTCTGCCCACTATCGATAATTTTGTTTTTTCATTATCTAAATCCCTTTTATACCATTGAATACATAATATTTAAAGAATTATTTATCTCTCTTTATATAACATGGAACTATGTCCCCATATGATGAAAATTTATGGGAGACTAGTTCGCTTTTGAGTATTTGAATGAGCCTATAAAAATGGTTAATCATTCTCATTGGAATATGAATATAGTTTACAACATTCTTTGTTAAACCAGAAATGTTTCTGAATTCATATTAACACTTTCCTCTACCTTTTTTCTTAAACTCAACAACTATTATTCCATATAAACTCGTTGCGATGAAGGAAAATATTATTCCAAAAAGTGTCCATTGAAATCCTTCCATTAAAAGTTTTCTATTTCTTTTTCATAATTATGGTTTTGAATAAATAACCCCATTGATCTGTATCTACTAATAAATGATAAAATGATATGAAAACATTCACCATTTTACAACTCCTAGAGAGAGAAATTTCATCTCTATGGAACTTATCCATTACTCAGCTAAATATAGAATTTTCATCCCTATAATGATGGGGGTTTGTAATTCATGAAGAGAACAATCATTTTTATAATTCATGGTGGAATAGTGAGATACTATATATGGGAAATATTAGTACTCATATCTTGAGTCGTATTCCCAAATTTGGTTTTAATTTGACCAGTTCCATCTATAGCTCCAACTCTAGATTCAATATCGTTCCCAAGAGGTAAATCCTTAGGTATAGTATGTGCATTTATACAGTTCTTATTTCTTCCATTAAGAACCACTTACAAAAAAGGGATATACACTAGATTAGACCATAAAATTAGAAAAACTAATATATCATCCACAATCTACTAAAACACATAACATAAATAGAATAAATAATGTATATATAATCTCATTATCACAAACATTATTTCCATTAAGATATCATTGTTTTAAACTCCTTTATAATGGTCTATAAATAAAATCGGTTTTATCTAAGGAATTTAAATTGGGAGTTTTATACCATGTATAAATTAAGGTTAGTTTTTATTAAACATGTGACGATCAGGTCATGCATGATGAACCATTTTTAGAGTTATTACCCCAATGGTCATCTTTTATACCACCACATCCTCCTATATTATTTATACATTGATGTGTAGATAAGAAAAAAAAACAAAAATGTATTTTATACAAAAACATGACAATGTTATTATATAAAAATCATGGTATTAATTCATATTTTTATGTTCCCTAATATATATTTCCTTAAATCTAGTTCAACATTTTTCTATTAAACTTTTAATGAGACCAATTATAGTGACCCCAACACCGATAACCATGATGTGGTGTATTCACTATTACATTAGAATAATATTTAAGTAAATAATGATATATATGAAATTTATGACATTATATTTATTCTTAATGATTAGTAAATAATCTAATTATCTAAGCTTTCACTCACTAAGAAAATGATAATGTCCCATATACAAACATACGACATATCATGTCTCCAAAGTGAAATGATTCACTTTCGATGTTCAATATTCAAAAATAATTAAAAAATGTATATGATGACAAAATAAAATTTTTATAACATAGATATAATTATATAGATAATGGGAAAATATACTATCCATATGAACTAGAACATTTATGATATAAAATACATGTGAAAAAGAATCTTTTAACAACCGAAATAATGGGAATAATGAAATATTATTTAAAAATTGTGATAATATGTTGTAAATAAATCATATATGACGTTATAAATATGAATATAATTCTTGAATAAATAAATAACATGTTTTTAAAAATTATATATGATGTCAACGTATGTTAAACAAATTTGATCTTCAGGCAAGGGAATTTAATCTAAATTTCAGCTACATTGGCACATATTTCATATGAATAATTTTTTTTATTTTATGTTGTATACAATTCCCCATTTATAGGATTAACATGAATAAATATATATTCATATTGATTAATTTTTTTAATTTATGTATATCAATTCAATAGGTTACAATTTAAACTTGATGAAAAATGTAAGGATTTATTTTACCATCTCACTTATTTGGGACATCCTTAATATTTGTTGAAGGAATATTATAAGATATCTTAATATAAATATATATATTTCATTATACTATGGATATTTAAATATCTTCTATATTTTATTAAGAATTTTCAGCTGTTTTCAATTTAATAAAAAAAATAATTTCTAAAAGAAAAACTGATTTTATTTTTCTTTTAATCGGATACATTTTTCATTTACTTAAAAATGTATCAATTTTTTTAAAATGTAATTTTATTTAATGAAAATATTTATTAACTATATTTTATGTAATCCTTTAAATTTAAAAATTTAAAAAATAAATATTTATAATGTATTTTGAATGAGTCTTTTTAGACTATCTTTAAAAAAATTAATAAGGAATATTTTTTAATCCATATTATATTATCAAACATTCCCTCCACCATAATTTATTCTTTTTATTTAACGTAATCTAAATAATTTTAGAGTATTTTCAAAGAAAACTCCTAAATGAATAACTATGTCATTATTTATCTTCATTTTCATTATTTCCCCAATAGATTTTTTTAAAACCTATATTTATAATGAATCTATTGATATCTACAATATCTTAATAGTTTTCTATTTGTTAACATTCTCATCAAATATTCAATTTATTTTTATCATTGGAAATTAAATTTACCATGAATATACCTATTATCTATATCATTAATAGGATTATTTCAAAAAAATTATAATATTTTTATATATTTTGTTTCATTATGAATGAAATTTGTTTGATTGGGGAAAATAACAATACAAAATTATTTATTTCTTAATATACATATTTATTGGAAATTAATACTGTTTACGAATGGAATTGAACATTTTATATTTCATTAAATTCTTGGAAATTCAGTAACAGTTGTGGTATGGTTATAGATAGCCCCTCGATGAATAAACACGTATAATGGGAGAATTTGGTTTAAAAAAATAATTTATTTAGGGTTCATATACACATATTTTTAAACTGTCGTGGTTCATGGTCTTGATGGTATTAATATCATGGTGTCTTGGAAAATGATGTCTAATACTAATCATTTCCATAACTGAGATATCATTTATCATTATCCCAGATATAAATGCATTAATATTATTCCAAGATAAATTTTTGTCACATGTTATTGATTAAATGACATGTGTTTTCAGATATTTACCCTAAATATTATCTATTCATTATTTATTCAAGATAACTTCAATTTTATATTACCCATATAGTGCATTGTTTCTCACCCTAACGTTTTCCATTCATCCTTGATATAAATAATAATTCATTTATAATGTTTAAGGATTTCACATATTTTCCATTATAATTTATATTAAATTCCCTATGTAAAATGGGATTCTTGTATGTATCTATCTACCCAAGAATACTATATTAATCTCTCCATTAGGGTTATAAATATTATAATTATGAAAATATAACAATGTAACTACTTCCATTGGCTTACTGGAGTAGGGTTTGTTATAAATTATCTTAATATAACATATCAAATGAATCATTATCATTCATAATCAAAGAAAAATATATTATTTTTTCATTACTAAGATGGTAATGAATTATATACCCATTATTAGTTATAATTTCTAGCCATAACATCTATTTTATATTGAAATATTTCATGGTGTGTATATAATTTATATTTTTTTTATCAATATATAATTGAGGGCTAACTCCATAAAAATAATTCCTGTAAATATTTAATTCAAAAAATATATGCACTTGTTATAGATCATTCCAAATAATTTAAATTAGGAGGTTTAATTAATGTAAACAATAAGAAATTACATAATAATTTCATATCCAAACAAAACCAATTACCTTCGATAAAGGATCATTGTAAATGAAAAATACACCATTAAACTAGAGCAGTCAACAATGTTCTTACTATTACCTAGATACAATCATCAAACACTTTTTTGTAGATAAATTTAAAAACTATTCCAGTTAAATTAGTCAGTGGGAAGAGAACTAAGAAATTATTTTAAGAAACAAATTAGAGTAACCTATTAATACGGAAAAATTATGAACCTATATGACATTTTTATGTGTTAACCAATTTTCAGCAACATTAGTTTTTGTAGGTTCAGTAGTTATACCACATATAGAAACAATATTCCCAATGAATGAAATTTTCTATAACAAAAATACACATGAATACAATATTATAATTAAAAAAATTTCTTTTAGGGTTTTGTAGATAATACATAGGCGTTTTTAGAGACACTCATGACTTTTAGAGTATACAAACATATCATCAACAAACACAACCACCAAAATATCTATTTTTTTAAAACACTATCCTTAATATCATTAAATATATATTTTAATTTATAAATCTAAAAGGGAATGTCATAAAACTCAAAATTCCCATAACTATTCTAAATTATGATCTTCCAAATATCTTCCACATTAACCATAAATAAATGCTACCATCATCTAAGACCTATATTTGAAAAATACATCTCTCCTAATATTTTCCCAAAAAAGTATCAATATAATAAAAATTATAGTTATTTTTAATGGGGAATTTATTTAAAGATATATAGTTAATGAAATGACTCATTAAGCTATCAATATTTTTTGCAAATAAAATATGACCACCCAATTGTGAAATTATTAGATGAGAGAAACATTTTTCTAGAAACTTTTGAAATATCGGTTTTAATTCAACAATTCAAACAAGATCCAGTCGATAAAGGGTTTTTAAAAATTTCATATATTCACAACCTATGTAAATATTAAAATCAGGCACATTAATATGAATAATAGTAGGATAATTTTTTCTAAATATATCCATATATTCACTAACTATAGGAACATCACTAATTTAAAATGCTTCATTAATTTCAACAACATTAGTTATATGACATTCACTTCCATGACTAATCATTTTCATTACTAAAACATATGTTATCAATTGTATAAAATCATTTAATATAAAATAATTACTTTTGAAATATATCATATAATGAAAACAATGCATGATAATCCATTCAAAAAATAATATCAAACTCTCATATGGGAAGTTTGACATTAGTTTTATATAATACCATCCCACTAATGGAAAAATTAACATTCTACAATTCTTGGTACCCTTAATATATCACGATAGTGTTTTCAAAAAATGTTTCATTTTTTTCATGAGATTATAATACCATTTTATATTGTAATTATTCAAAAAATTTCAAATGGGAAATTATGATGTCATACATGAAATTAATATAATATGAATAAATATTTATCAAACCTATAAACAAGTCATTAGATAAACCAACATCAATCATAGAAGTATAAAATGATTGTATGACTCCTTTTTTGTTTCGATCATGATAGTTTTTACCCTATATAACTAGCATAAAAAATATATTGACATAATTCCCCAATGAATTTTAATTAGAACATATCACCTTTATAAATATTTACATTACCCCATTGTTTTTTTCAGTACTCTCTTTATATCCATGAGAACTTTTGCCACAAATTCCACTTTGGTAAACCTATCTAGATCATGTCATAAATTCCTTGAAATGGTTTTTACCAAAATTGGATGTTGTTTGTGTGTTACCATGTGAGTTCATAGTTGAATTATTCCACTTTTATATACACCATGATAAATTATTAGTTTTGAAAACTAAAATAATACATGTGTGAAAATAAATATTCTTAGCTTTATAAGAACACTGATAAATTTTTTTATATCTTTTAAATTCCCATTAGTTTAATAATCATCATAAACATGGTTTCAATCCTGATTAAAATATCTTAATTTTATTATGAATTTATATTATGAAATTCAGTACGTACATGTAAAATCATGTACACTATTCTTCATATGATTCTACTTAATCAACCTATTCCCTAAATTACAAGAAATGTTTTTATGTCAAATGTTTAACATCCTTGGAAAATATTTCTCTTAGAAAATATGCTTAAATGTATCCCATTCAATGTAATCAAAATCATATATCCCTTATATTCTTAACCAAATACCATTATTGACCAACTCCACAATAATAATGATAAATTTAAAAAGTTACCATCTGATGATATGAACAACTGATGACAAAAAATATATTTTTTATAGCACAGATTCATACTTTGGATACTGCTAGATTGAAGGTTCCAAAAAAATCTAGAGGGTTTTATTTAATATAATGATAAAATTTAAACATTTTCTTATATGGAAAATATAGATTCTTTCTAACATGTATTATAACTCTATTAATAGCCTGTTCGAATTGAGAAATCATTGTTACCAACATCCAAGTTCTAATTGCAACCATTAATGGCCTATAATTTGGATTGATATTATCTTCTTGATAACATCGTAATTTTTTTATTATTTCCTCTATGAAAAATCATTCTGAATAGATATATATTAAATGATGAAAAATGGTCTTCTTTAACTTCGATATCATTTCACATTAATCATAAATTATAATCACTAATGTAACATCCTAGGTAAACAAAGAATATGACATTTTCATATTTATTAATATTTGTGAATAAAATATTAATATTACATTAAAGGGGATGCAATGTTCGATGGCGTACCCAAAACGCAACAACAAGTTTCTTTGTAATCATATATTGCACACTAATAATATAATAATATTATTTTAAGTGGCAGTTGATGACTAGAAATTATAATGGAGGGAATGCACAGAACTAACTAAAAAATGATTATATATATATTTCAAATATTTTTACTTTTATCCAATAAATTTTAGAGGCTTAAAATGCAAATGAATCCAATTTTAAGCTTAAATATTCTAATATTCTTTAAAAGGTCGATTAACTGCATTTTGATAGCGAACCCTTTCTAAATCCACCTTTTGAAAATATTATATGTTATATTTGACAAAATAAAATCCTTATTAAGAATCAAGAGACCAAAATTTACTCTGCGTAAATTTTTTTTATTTTCCGATAAAGTTCATTTTTTTAATGAATAATGAAAATGCTATATTTTAATTCAAAACCTCCTTTTAGTCTAATTTATTAATATGGTCAGATTATCTTTCAATTGGTTTTAAAGTGTAATTAAAATATATTTTTACCACTAAATACATTGGTGGTGATTTGAATTAATTTCACTATGAAATTGGACATAAACATTTGTCAATCTTTTAATAGATATTGTTTCTTAAAAACACGCTATTTGTTTTGCCAGCGGGAATTGATTATAAAATTAATTAACGCAACTTCAATGTTTTTAATTTCGTAAAATTGATATCATTTTTTAATTTTTAATATCAAATAATTCTTAGGGTGAATTTTTGGTATTTTTCTGACAAATGTTCATTTTCAATGAATAATGAAAAATACTGCATTTTAATTCAAAACGGCATTTTCATCCACTTTATTTATATAGATATATTGTCATTTTAGTTGGTTTTAATTTTTAATTTATTTATTTTTTTATAATTTAATACAACTATGGTCATTTGATGTAATTTTAGTTTAAATTGGACATAAAAACCAATCAATCTTTTGATAGATTTTACTTCTTAAAAACCCGTCTTTGTGTTTGACAAGGGGAATTATTTTAAATTAATTACTAAAATTTATTTGTTTGTAATATGATAAAATGGATTCCATATTTGGAATCAGAAGGTCCAAATTATGTAATTATGAATCTTTTGTTTTTGACATTATGAAGAGTAATGACGGTAATCATCTTTAATTATCATGTTTAATTAGTAATCGACTAGTTAAGGGTAATAAAATAATATCATAAAAATATAAGATGACCCCAAAATGTATCCTAATTCTATTTTTGGTGTCATGGCCAACCATGGAATTCCTTTTCCCAACCTTGGGACCCCATGGAATCACTTTAGTGAGATAGTGACCTTTTATCATTTTTTAAAAAAATGAAAATATAACAAAAGTATGTAACACCTAAGTAAAAAAATTTTAATTTTGTCTAAATAAATGATCTATTAGACTATATATAGTCATTGGGAAATATAAAAATATTTCCTATATCATGGTATTTTTTTATAATGTTTAGAAATTAAATAAATAAATTTATTAATGACACCATGAAGATGTAGTGATTACCTCATTAACGAACGATTTAAATAAAATGAAAAGACAAGTTAATATATAAGACATAAACATGTATAAAACCTATTTTATTTGTGGATTTCGAACCCTTACCACCTTATACTTGAAACATATCATTATGGGTCCTTTAAAATATGAAACTCATTTTATAATAAAGTTACTTTCCAAGACATTCTAAAAGTGACCCTCCTCCCTCTTATAAAAGGCCCCCCACCTCTACCCCCTTACCCACACCTCTCAATCCCTTGGATCATCAAACCTCTACACTTATTGTATCTCCACATACCTCTATTACTCTTAGAATCCTTAATTTGGTATGAAGTCTTTCCAAGGAAGCCTTTGGGATCAAATCAGAAAATAGTTACCCGATTTAAAGGTAATATCTTATCTTATGTTCTTTTGTTTTATTTTTCTTCTCTAACCTTCTAAACTCATTTTATTCCTTCCTTTTGTAACAAAACCTGTATCTTTAATATAATAGGATATTTTTATTTGATGTATTCGAACTACACTTACACACACCTCCATCTAATGGTTAAAGAACACACTATTTCTGTGGGTGGCGAATTACTGCCTCACGAAACGATGATTGTTCAGTATTCTTTTAACACCTCTCATGGCGGCCATTAAGATGTCCCTATATTTATATATAATATATATTATTTTTATGTTTTCTTTATTCTAATGTATTTTTAGTTTATTCCATACCTTTAGGGTTTCCATAATGGGCAAACACGATAATTTCATTTTAGGAAGTGTGGACTACAGCCCCCTCAAAGTGATTTGAATCGTTAATGCCAAATGTGGGTTATATAAAGGATGGAGTTAATTATATTATATATGATATTATACTTTATTTATAATGTACCTATGTATAATTATGTTTTCAATCCATTAAATTATGAAATAGAAATGAAATTATCATTCAGGCGTACGTACGGCTTACCGTCTCCATGAACGGTACATTTCATTTATTATCTAAAAATGATTTGTACTATTATAAGTATATATATATAATGGATATATATGATATATATTTCATCTAAATTCTGAATATAGTTCTGGAATTATAATATATATTTCTCTAATTTAGTTTTAATTCCATTAATATGATAAAGAAATGAAAGTAGCGTTCTTGTGTATGTACGACCTACCGTCTCCATGAACGGTGCATTTCATTTTTTATCTCAAAATGTTATGGAATAGTATAAATTAATATATAATATATATATATTATATTTAAATCATTTATAAAATCCAGGATATGGTGTACTTATAACTACATGGACAATTCTTTTCAAGCACGTTTATTTTTTACTCATTTACCGAACATCGACAAAAACGTCTGAGATGAACTCACATAATTAACTAATTTTTATAACATTATAATATGTGATATGAATTGAATAATAAAAATTAAAGGAGTGCATTTAGAAATTATAAATTGACCAATGTTTTATTATTCATGAATATAAAGCAAAGAACAAGACAAGTCAGACTTGAGGTAAGGGATCCTACCTCTCTCTTTCTTTTTAAGTGCTCTCTTTTATATCACTTCATTTAGTCTCATGTTTCTTATGTTGGGGGATGTAATTTTATATTCTTATACCTATAAATTTTATTTTCATATTATGCAAGACCCTATTTTATCTCATCAATAAAATTTTGTAAGTTTTATTTCGCGCTATTAGGCTGCCGAATTTTCGTAAGGGATTTCTTATCTCACTTTTAATTCCGTTATATTTCCATTGGTCGCCACTTATTTATGGAATGTGGTGTTTTTTGTACTGAAGATTGATATATATTATCATGATTATATTAATATTAATGGTATTATGTAATTAATTTTGTGGTTATTATCTGTTGGTCATACGACTCAATTGATTACAACAAGGTAAGGGGTTTTTATCTCACTATTTGTTCTCGTGAGATTCATGTTACATTTTACACTATTTCCTTTTGTGTGGTGTATGTAATACACATTATTGAATTATTTGTGTAATATAATTTAATTTAAGGGTATTTACATCTTCATTGTATGACCCATATTTTATGGGGTGTACGTTTCGAAAGTTACCCATATCGGTAAGGGAACCTTTCACCCTCCTCTTTTTAAAAGACTTCTTTTTGTTAGGTATTTTAATTTACATCTTCTTATGATGGGATATTTTCTTACATATCCTTATTTCGTTAAATTTTATGTCCATGTGATGATATACAATTTTCTATCTCTCATCTTCTGAACTTTGATGTGACGTCGTTAGGCTGTCAAATTTCCGTAATGAAACTTCTTAACCCAAATTCAATTAATTGGCTTAAACCTCTACTTCATGATTATGTCATACTATGAATATGTGTGGATGAAATTTGATTGTTTTACACTTAATATCCACTTATATTGGGTGTATTTATATTTTTCACACCTAATTATGTAATTTATTTATCCATAATCTAAGGATACCATCTTTTTACAGGTCTTCATCTCAATCTCCGTTCATTGAGGCATATTTTGACTTCTACATGTCTTAATTTTATATGGTGTAAAAAACCCTTTTGACTTATCATTTCACTCAAAGGGAATATTTTTTGTATAAACCGTTTTAATAAATGACAAAAAGGAACGTTTATTTTTTTAACGTAAGCGGTGAGAATGACCTTTTCCGTCACCGTGAGTATTATTTGATCTATGGCTTCCTTAACAAGCCGTAATGTTTTAAAAAGGAAAATAAATACCATACAATATTTTATTATATTTTGGTATTGAAAATGGTTTTTAATAATGGATTTTCAATATCTTAAAATTTTATATTGTTATTTCAATGTGGTAATTTTATCTTTCCTTTATTCTTTTGTTATGTGTTATGATTATGTTATGGTTCATGGCCATTATTACGTATAGGGGTGGTTCCATGATAATCCTACTTCTAGTGAGCCCGAGATAGCTCTCCAATGCATTGGGTAACGTGAAGGAGGTAAACATGAATGCTTCTCCGAAGAGATTTAGGGAATATATTGTGATGGGTATTCCAAATGTGACTATCTATGTAGCTATAATAGAAACAATGTAAGTATGTTATGTATTCTTTAAGTTACATTTATGAATTGTGATTAATATGTGTTATTCATAAATATAATGATTTCAAAAGGTTTTTTATGATTTAAAATAATGTTTTCATTGATTTTTATTTATTGGCGGGTTAATGTTTCTTTTAATTATGTTATAACCCTTACTGAGATTTTTATGCTCATCCCATGTTTTTGAAATTTTTTCCACAGGTTATAAGGAAGGGTAAGAGAAAGGAAGTATTCAAGAATATTTATATCAAGAAAAGAACTCTTATTTTATTTAATGATTTTTTGATTGTTGTGAAAAATCGGTTATAGTAGTATTATCTACATTGTAATCTTCTGAGAAGTAATAGTTATGACCTAATTATCTAAAACTCTAAACCTGATAAGATCCTCAATGTGAAAACATCATTTAATTCAAGATTACGTAATGTTTTAAGGTCGGGTCCTTATAGTTGGTATTAGAGGGCGGTTTAGATAAATTTAGAATTTAGGGTATTCTTTAATCATAAGTGATATTACCATAATGGTTAGGATTTCCGAAAGGGTCATAGTTTTAGATAAAGTGAATAAGTTTAAGAAAACATAAATATTTATATATTAGTATTATATGATGATTCTAAGGATATACTTACACTGACCTTTTTGGTTTAGTAAATTGATGGATCTAGTAGGCACCAAAGTGACAACGGGTTTGAAGGAAACTGTGGTGGTTCTCTGATTAAGAGACGGGATGAAATGGGAGATTCATTGAGATATCTCATGGTTATTCTAAACCAACTATCAGGAGGCACGATTAACCACTTGATCCTTGGTGAGTTCTCTAATGCATCATGTATGAGATGACCAACTCGATGTGAAAGTTCAGGTAATAATTATAAAGGTAACCATTAGGGTTTATATGATCCTTAATTTTGAGGGAATTATGGGTTACTATATGTTATGATGGAATTTGAAAGGCATGAGATAAACCTGTGGTAAAATTATGTTATGGTTTTTTTGATGATTTTATCTATTTCTGGGTAAATTTTTAAGAATTATGTAGTTTTGGAGAAAGGACAACACACAGACCGTGTGACAACCCTTCGAGTCAGATAAAGCTATGGGAATCGAACCCACAACCAAAGTGCGACTGGCATTTATCACCTACCACTGGACTACATAAAGTCCCTGGGTAGTATGACAAATTATTTTTAGTTATATAATTTTATGAATCAAGAATAAGATTACTTTGGGTTATCTAGGAAATTATTGACCTATCATGGAGGATATATGATTAGGTTTATTACTTTTCAATATGATACTTTAAGAGAAACTGATGTTTTTTGGAGATAAATGTTAATATTTACCTTGAATGACTATGTGATTAAATCCTTCAACAATTTGGTTTCCATATTCCATATTATTTTAGTTTACTTTGATGAATTTTATGGACAAATTTTTTATCTAATGGTCTTCGTTGAAATGTGGGTTTTGTTGGAAAAATTTAAGAGATTAAGAATAGATTTTCTTTTTATAAAGGATTATCCTTTTTGGGTATTATCTGATCTCGTACTAACAATTTTTTGTTTTGGATTTGGTCTAAAGACCTGAGAAATATATATTTCTCTTTTATGGATTAGGTGATTCTCTAGAAGTTGATTATATCTCTCTTAATGTGAACAAGTCATCCAAAATACTCATCTTTTGGAGAAAAAAACGAGTTTGTGTAAAAAATCTAGTAAGAGATGAATGTCTAGACATTAAGTATGTTTCCTTGTGATTTAGTTATTATCATAAATAAATTACTCAATGAAAAGTAACTTAAAACTAAAATTATGTCTGTTAACTTTTCCTAATGGGGAATCAAATACCGTTTAACCTGTCACAAGTTTGTAATTTTCTTGAGGTTATGTTTCTCCTAATCATGTTTTCTATCAATCTCCATCAAAACATGACCCTTTGTTTTCTCTTCCACATCCATGTTTTATTACATAGAACCCTTGTATGGGTTGACTAGGGTGACCATTGTACTTCTCTTTCATTATTTTAAATTTATATTTTTTGGGACTCTTATTCCGTTGTGGGACTTTCAATGAAGTTTCCGAGCCCAATTTTAAAATTGTGAGGACGCAATTCTAAAAAGTGGGGAAGGATGTAACATCCCAGGTAAATAAAGAATATGAAATTTTCATTTTTATTAATATTTGTGAATAAAATATCAATATTACTTTAAAGGGGATGCTATGTTCGATGGCGTAACCAACACGCAATAACGAGTTTCTTTCAAATCTTACGTTTCACACTAAGAGTATAATAATATTATTTTAAATGGTAGTTGACGCCTAGCCATTATAATGGAGGGAATGAAAAGAAGTAACTAAAAAATGATTATTTATATTTTTCAAATATTTTTACTTTTATCCAATAAATATTAGAGGCTTAAAATGCGAATAAATCCAATTTTATGCGTAAATATTCTAATATTCTTTAAAAGGTCGATTAACCGCCTTTTGAAGGAAAAAACCTTTTTAAATCCACATTTTGAAAATTTTATATGTTATATTTGAAAAAATAAAATCCTTCTTTATAATCAAGACATCAATTTTTACTTTGTGTAATTTTTTTATTTTTCCGATAAAGTTCAGTTTTTTTAATGAATAGTGAAAATGCTATATTTTAATTCAAAACCTCCTTTTAGTATAATTTATTTATATGGTCCGATTATCTTTTAATTGGTTTTAAAGTGTAATTAAAATATATTATTACCATTTAGTCCATTGGTGGTCATTTAAATTAATTTCACTTTGAAATTGGACATAAACAAGTGTCAATCTTTTAATAGATATTGATTCTTAAAACATGCTATTTGTTTTGACAGCCAGAATTGATTATAAAATTAATTAATTCAACTTATATGTTTTTAATTTGGTAAAATTGATACAATTTTTTAATATGTAATATCAAATAATTCTTAGGGTGAAATTTTGGTATTTTTCTGACAAATGATCATTTTCAATGAATAATGAAAAATACTGCATTTTAATTCAAAACTGCATTTTCATCCAATTTATTTATATAGATATATTGTCATTTTAATTGGTTTAAAATTTTAATTTATTTATGTTTTTAAAATTCCATACAATGATGGTCATCAGATCTAATTTCACTTTTAAATTTGATGTAAAAACCAATCAATCTTTTGATAGATTTTGCTTCTTAAAACCCCATCTTTGATTTTGACATCGAGAATTACTCTAAATTAATTACTGCAATTTCTGTGTTAGGAATTTGGTAAAACTGATTCTATATTCGTAATCATAAGGTTCAAAATTTGTAATTAAGACTCTTTTGTTTTTGGACATTATGAATAGTAACGACGGTAATCATCTTTAATTATCGTGTTTAATTAGTTATCGTGTAGTTAATGGTAATAAAATAATATCATAAAAATATAATATGACCCTAACATGTGTCATAATTCAATTTTTCGTGTCATTTCCGACCATGGGATGCCTTTTTCCAACCTTGGGACCCAATGGAATCACTTTAGTGAGATAATGACCTTTTATCATATTTTTTAAAGAAAGGAAAATATAACAAAAGTATGTAACACCTAAGTAAAACAATTTTAATTTTGTCTACATAAATTTTCTCTTAGATTATAAATAATCATTGGAAATATAAAAATATTTCCTACACCATGGTATTTCTTTTATAATTATTAGACATTATATAAATAAATTTATTTATGACACCATGATGATGTAGTGATTACCTCATTAACGAAAGATTTAAATAAAATGAAAGATAAGGGAAAATCTAAGAATAAAACTTGTCTAAAACCTACTGGATGGGTGAATTTAGAGACCTTATCACCTTATCCTCAAAATATTTCATTATGGGACCTTTAAAATACGAAACTCATTTCATAATAAAGTATCTTTCCAAGACTTTCAAAAAGTGACCCTCCTCCCTCTTATAAAAGGCCCCCACCTCTTCCCCCTTACCCACATCTCTCAAGCCCTTGACTTGTCCAACATCTGCTCATATTGTCTCTCCACATCCCTCTTTTTCTCCTAGAAGCCTCACTTTGGGATGATTTCTTTCCAAGGAATCCTTTGGGCTCAAATAAAAAAGAGTTACCTGATTTAAAGGTAATGTCTTCTCTTTTGTTCTTTTGATTTATTTTGATTCTCCAACACCCTAATATCTTTTTACTCCTTTCTATTGTAACAAAAAAGTATCTTCAATATACTAGGATGTTTTTATGAGACTTATTATAGCTACACTTACACACACCTCCATCTAATGGTTAATGAACATACTGTTTCTGTGGGTGTAGAATACTGCCTCACGAAATGATGATTGTTCAATCTTCTTTTAACACCTATCATGGTGGCCATTATGATGTCACTTTATTTATATATTATTTATGTATTATTTTAAATTTTTCTTTATGATTATTTATTTTCCATTTATTCCATTCCTTTATGGTTTCCATAATGGGTAAACGCGATAATTTCATTTTAGGAAGTGCGGACTACCCCCCCCCCCCTCAAAGTGATTTGAATCGTTAATGCCATATGTGGGTTGTATAAAAAATGAATTTAATGATATTATATATGATATTATACTGTAATTATAATATACTTATGTATCATTAGGTTTTCATTCCATTAAAGTATGAAATAGAAATGAAAGTAGCGTTCATGCGTACGTATGGTTTACCGTCTCTATGAACGGTACATTTCATTTCTTATCTAAAAATGTTATGTAATATTATAAGTATATATATATAATGAATATATATGATATATATTAAATCTAAATGATGAATATAATTCTATAATTTTAATATATATTTCTCTCATTTATTTTTAATTCCATTAATATGACAAAGAAATGAAAGTAGCGTTCATTCGTACGTACGACCTACCGTCTCAATGAACTGTGCATTTCATTTTTTATCTCCAAATGTTATGGAATAGTATAAAATTAATATATAAAGGATATATATTATATTTAGATCATTAATAATATTCTGGAGATGGTTTACTTATAACTAAATGTATAATTATTTTCAAACAAGTTCATTTTTGACTCATGTACCGAACATTGACAAAAACGTCTGAGATGAACTCACATAATTAATTAACTATTATAATATTATTATATGCGATATTAATTTAATAATAATATTAAAATTATGTACTTAAGAAATTATAAATTGACCAAAGTTTATTGTTCAGGAATATAAAGCAACAAATAAGACAGGTCAGACTTGAGGTAAGGGATCCTACTTCTCTCATTCTTTTTAAGTAATCTCTTTCATGTCACTTCTGTTAAGATCCTCTTTCTTATGTTGGGGGATGTTATTTTATATTCCTATTACTGTAATTATATTTTTAATATGATGCAATTCCATATTTAATCTCATAAATCCATTTTTTGTATGTTTTATTTGGCGCTGTCAGGCTGCCGAATTTTCGTAAGGGATTTCTTATCTCACTTTTAATTCCATGAGATTTCCATTGGTCACCACTTATTTATAGAATGTGGTGTATTGTGTACTGCAAATTGATATAAATTATCATGATTCTATTTATATTCATGGGGTTCTATAATTAATTTGGTGGTTTTTATCTTTTGGTCACACGACTCAATTGATTACAACGAGTTAAGGGGTTTTTATCTCACTATTTTTACCCGTGAGATTCATGCTACATTTTCCACTATTTCCTTTTGGATGGTGTATGTACTTCCAATGATTGAATTATTTGTGTAATATACTTTAATTTATGGTTATTTACATCTTCATGGTATGACTCTTATTTCATGGGGTGTATGTTTCAAAATTTACCCAAATCAGTAAGGGAACCTTTGACCCTTCTCTTTTTAAAAGACTTATTTTTGTTAGGTCTTTTAATTCACATCTTCTTATGTTGGGATATGTTATTATATATCCTTATTTCTTTAAATGCTATGTCCAATTGATGATATACGCTATTTATCTCTCTTCTTCTGAACTTTAATGTGACGCCATTAGGCTGTCGAATTTCTGTAAGGAAACTTCTTATCCCAATTTCAATTATTTGGGCTAAACCTCTACTTCATGATTATGTCGTACTATGAATATGTGTGTATGACCTCTAATTTTTTTACACATAATATACACTTATAATGGTTTTATTTGTATTTTTAACACCTAATTATGTAATTGATTTATCCTTAATCTAAGGATACCATCTTTGTATGGGACTTCCTCTAAATCTCCTTTCATTGAGGCATCTTTTGATATCTACACGGCTTTATTTTATACGGTGTACAAAACCCTTTTGACTTTTCATTTCATTCAGAGGGAATATTTTCTGTACAAAGCATTTTACTAAATGAAAAAAAGGAATGTTTCATTTTTTAATATAAGCGGTGACAACGACCTTTTCTGCCACCGCGAGGGACATTTGATCTATGGATTCCTTAACAAGCCGTAATGTTTTAAAAAGGAAAATAAATACCATACAATCTTTTATTGTATTTTGGTACTGAAATTGGGTTTTGAGAATGTATTTTCAATATATTATAAATTTATATTGTTATTGCAATGTGGGAATTTTATCTTTCCTTTATGCTTTAGTAATGTGTTATGATTATGTTATGGTTCTTGGCGATTGTTACGTATACAGGTGGTTCCATGATAAACCTAGGGTGGGTGAGCCCGAGATATCTCTCCAATGCATTGGGTAACGTGAAGGAGGTAAACATGAATGTTTCTCCGAAGAGATTTAGGGAATATACTGTGATGAGTATTCCAAATGTGACTCCCTATGTAGCTATGATAGCTACAATGTAAGTATGTTATGTATGCCTTATGTTACATTTATGAATTGTGATTACTATGTGTTATTCATAAATATTAATATTCCAAAAGGTTTGTTATGACTGAATATTATATTTTCATTGATATTTATTTATTAGCGGGTTAATATTTTCTTTCAATATGTTATAACCCTTACTGATCTTTTTATGCAAATCCCATGTTTTTGAAATGTTTTTCACAGGTTATAAGGAAGGGTAAGAGAAAGGAAGTATTCAATAATATTTATATCAAGAAAAGAACTCTTATTATATTTAATGATTTTTTTATTATTGTGAAAAATGGGTTATAGTAGTTGTGTCTACATTTTAATCTTCTGAGATGTAATATTTATGTCCTAGTTCTCTAAAACGCTAAACATGAAAAGATCCTCATTGTGAAACATTCATTTAATTCAAGATTAAATAATGTTTTAAGGCTGTGTCCTTATAACTTAAGGGTATTCTAATAAAATTATCCTAGCTTCTATTGTAATCTAATAATTTTTTCAAAAACCAATAATAAGGATCTAACCTTTATCATTACATAACATAGAATTTACACACATAAATTTACCATCCTGTATTCTAGAATATCATTTATGCTTATAAATTTATATATTTTGGTCATAACACATACATAACAATCCCTTATAGTAAAAAGTGGACACATACTCTCAGTATATTTCCCCCCCACAATATAAAATTTAAATTATAGAACACATTTTTTTATCATCAAAATTAATCATGACTTTAATATTCACTTCTTCGTTGTTCATACAAATCCTTAATGTGGTGATAAAAATTTAAATTATGGGATGAGAAAAAAAAGATTAGTAATTGACATCAACGTATGAAATATATTAGTCTAATGAAAAACATAATAACCTTTAAAATGTTAAACATTACAAAAATATTTGTTGAGAATATGAAATAAATCATATCCAAATGATAAAATATTTTTCACAGAAAAACATTTTAAACTAATAATACGAAAATAAAATCCATTTTAGGAAACATATATTTTTATATTCAAAATATATAAAAACATAATTGGATCCCATTTAAATCAATAGGAGAAACCACCCCAGTTAACTACTTCATTAATTCATTTGTTTAGAAAGAATATTAGACAATTCATATTAGATTTATATTGGGCTCATCCATTTTATAAGATATATCATTATAACCCATAATATATTTTGTTTCCGGACCTCATGTCATATAATCTATATTAGGCTCACCTATCATATATGCGGTAGTAGGGTCACTCATCATCATCTATATTGATCAAGTTCCATATCATTAAAAAAAACTTTCTTTATTTTTTCATCATAAAAACCAAGGAAAACTTATTTGAAGCCCTAAGAAAATCACATTTGAATATCATAATACACATAACATTGAAAAACCCATTTTCTAAACTAATATATCCAAAAAATGGGATAAGAGATTGTTCTTTGAAGAAAACATGGAATCATGTAAGGGAATATAAATATACATAATCATTTTTTATGGTGGGGGGATCCATGGATTATGTATATGTTAAAACAGAACATTCTATTTTCTATTTTTTAAAAAAATCAAAACATTCAATAAATAATAAATAAAAATGATAATTTTAAATTCCCTATTATGAATTAAAAATAGGAATAAAAATCCTTTATATTTCATTTCTACATCCGTAACACAATTTTATGAATTAGGAAATTATAGAAAATGGTTTGGAAATAGGAATATTTTAAACATTTAATATTAGGATTGAAGTTAAAGTGTCAGTTACCTTATGTCTATAGCATCATGTAAATTTTTTACCATAATAAAAAATACACTAATATAAATTATTTAATTTTCTAATAACCTTTTATGTTTTTAATCAATTAATATTATCAATTTTATATTATTTATGATAGTAATTTTTATTTACATCATCATTTGTGTTTACATAAGATGCTTTTGGTGATTTTCTGTCCATAAACCCAAAAAAACATTGATAGAATGGACATGGAAAAAGTTATCATAATCACATCATCTCTATAATTAAAATAATTAAATAATCATAGTTTTTATAAATTAAATACTATTTTATAGACATTTATTAAATGAATATAAGAGATACAAATCACATCATTTCGTAGAGGTGGTAATCCATACATACGCATGAAATACATTTTCATTTTCCAAAGAATTGATTGATAATAAATTATATCACATATTACCTCCCCAAAATTATTATAATTTCAGGAATATCATATATATTGATTAAATCCATCATTTCATGTATCCATGACTAGAGGAGATTGAAAACAAAACACATCGATTTGTGGTGGTGGTAATTCACATGCCTATACGGGCGATATTTTCATTTCCCATAGAATGGGAAGGGATAAGATAAATGGTTGTACCAAATTAATTATAAGATATTTTTATATGGGATATACTATTGAAATGAATCATATATATTTAAATAATATTTTAATGAGTCATAAAAATAAAAATAATTGATGTAGATCTATTAGGACTTGTACATTATCATTGGAAACCTCTCTGGTTTACTAATTATTCATTCAATGTACGGTATTTTGGGGAGACTGGTATATTTAGGACATGTTTTTTTGTTGTTTTGGAGATATTTGGGATGTATTTTAGGAATTATACTACACAAAATGTGTGAGGGAGATAGGGGAAGAGGTACCTTTTTATATTTGAGGGGAGGGGAACTATTGGAATTAAATAATGATTGAAAAATTATATAAATTATATTTCATTGAAAAATTATAAAAAATGAACAAATTAAAAATATATAAATATTATGAGACTAGACAATCTCATATAATAATATGTTGAGAAGTTTTGTTTATGTTTTCATATCTCTTTATTTTAACCCAATGTTTATCTTTTTATGATTGGCATGGTATGATCATTTTTTACACTAAACAAGTATGAAATTATTCTAAAAATGAAAATTTTACCCATTAATTTCCATGTTTGATATTATAATCCACAACATATTTATTTTGTTGGATATAATAATTTTATTAATCTTAAATCATTCAATAAAATATTATGGGGTATAAAATATCATTAATGTCATTTTTAGAACAAAAATAAATAAATTTGACTTTATTATTATAAAAAAGGAATTGAAATATAAATCATTCAAACATCAATTTTGTATTATATTTATGTATAAAAGAATGGGACACAATAATTCAAACAAGGGATATTAATTTTTATAGATTTTAATATCATTTTCATTTTTCCAACTACTTGCACAAGCCTTTTGTCTATACTACATTTGAATTAAAGTTAATTATTTCGTCATTAAAATTTATAAATAATTATGTATGGTCAAAAACCATTTACATTTAAAATTTTCATTTATAACTCAAAATAACAACTTTTTTATCCCTATGGTAAAAATTTATAGATATTAATACAAAGATATTTTACTTTTATTATTATTCATTATTTAAGATTATATTAATGTCGTTATCGAAGGAATGTGGTAATAAATTACCAAAAATTCAATACTTTTACTTTCACAGTATAAAAAACAAATCCCTTAATATAAATTTAATTTTTATAGTGATTATTATTCATTATCAAATAATAATCATTCTTATGTAATTTATTTACAGTTACTGATTTGAAACATTTTTATTATAGTTAATATTCATGATGAAAAATATAATATGGAGATATTTAAAAAAATAGGACCTCATGGTTCAAAATATTCAATAAAATTTTCATAATTCAATTTCTAGAACAGGTAGAAATTAATTTAAGGTAAAAAGACAAAAGATAATGAAAAATATTGTTTACAAAAAATGTGTTCTTTATCACACAAATGAACGTACACCAAAATCATGTATAATTATGATTAATATTTAATTAATTTGAAAATTTATAATTAAAATGGGATTATGTGACATTAATAGTAAATATTAATATTAAATTATTTTATATAATGAAATTAAAGGGCTGTTTTAAAAAAATTACTATTCACTGAAAAATGAAGCTTCCGAGAAAAATATCAAGATTTCACCGTAATAAAAATTTGGTACTCTTATTTAAAAAATGGAATATTTTTTAACTAATGTTCTAAAGTTTATATATTTAGGTTTTATATATAAAATTACAATACATGGAGGCGTGTGTAATAAGAATAAAATTTTTTCCTTTAGCATAGAGAAATTACATAATATTCTTATAATGAATATAACTATATAAAATCTAATTATTGAATGTTAATAAGGATTTATATAGATTTAATATTATCATTATCTGGTTCGTTACATTATATACTAGTCTCCCTTCAATATATGGTGTGATCATTATTAATTTATATTTTTTCCATTTAAAATTACCAATGCCTATGTTATCATCATGGATCTAATGAAAAATACATTAGATATTACATTGATCATTTATTAGTTGCCTAAATTAATGATATTATTGTATATTCAAAGGGTAAAGTAGATCCTAAAGAATAAATTTTTACTCTTCTTAATCCCATATTCAAATATATATTGTTTTTGTTAAATTTACCTTGGGTGATTTTTTGTTACACGGAGACTCATTCTTAGGTCATATAATCAGATTGGAGGGTATATCAGTGGGTAATTCAATGGAATAATTTGTTAAGAAATAGCACAAACCAAAAATGATAACTGAGATATAAAATTTTCTTTTATTTATTGGATTATACCAATACATTATGAGACACTAATCATAAATTTCTAATATAGGAACCATGTTGAATTAGAAGGGAACCAAGTTCATTTGAACAAAAGTGTGTGAAGAAAATTTCAAGTGGGTAAAAATAAGGTTGGTCAGTGTACATATACATACAGTAACCATAATTTGAGAATGGTTTTTTAACATAGAGATGCTTCAAATAATGGAATAGAATCCATCGCCATGTTTAATAATTTTGTGATATCTCATGCCTCTCAACAATTGAAAATTCATGCATAAAATTAAGCAAATCATGATTTGAACATGGTATCAGAATTTTTGTAAGGAAAATATGGGGTAAATATCATTATGGTAGAATATGGGATATTTTTTTTATATAGAATATTTAAATATATATTTTCAAAAAAATAGTTGAATTTTAACCTATGTAGATGGTTTTGATTGATTAATGATTATGAATTATCCATACAATAACACCCTTGGGAGGTGAACAAGGTGACTAGTTCTCTGATTTCAAAATCCCATGCTATATTGTTCATGATTAGAAATGAAATAGATCATATATTTATAGTTATTTAATATTTGGTTCTTCAAATCACAAGGAAAAGAGACATATCGAATCTTTCTTAGATGAATGTTCAATAATAAATCCCATTGAGGATTTAATATGCATAGATGGAGGTTGTGTAACATCATAAGAAGGTTTGAAATTCTCAACATATAAACTATGATTGTTATTTAATGAAAACATTCATGAGAAATTTTTCTCTCCCATCAATTATATACATGAGAAATGAGTATTGGATGAAGCTCAATGTTTGAAAATCACTATTTATATAGGATGTACATTGACGTATATATATATCTGAAAGAGTATTTCTAGATGGCTAAAAAGAAAATGGATATTGAATTTTTTTTTTCTTGATGATTTCTATGACAGTATTTTTAGATAGAGAGACAAAATTCTATGGGTTTGATACAATAATTAAGCATAGTAAAATGGAAATAAAAAATTATTACTATGGATTTCAACAGTAGAATCACCAGAAAATCTAAAGGGTATCATTCTATATGGGTTGTAGTAAATCTCTTTAAAAATTTATATATTTTAATTTCCATGAGGTATGACTTCTCCCTTCATCTGATTTCTTTAATATACCTTACAGAAGTGTTATAGATTCATGTAATATCACATTCGATTTTTTATGATCCTAATTTGAGGTTTACCTATAATTTCATGAGAATACATCAAAATTATTTGAATACAGAATTAAAATTTAGGACTGTAAATCATCCTCAAATGTTTTTTCAATCTATGTGGACCATTAAATCCATAGAGTATATACTAAAATATTATTATATGTTTATAAAAGGTTCATTCTATCAACACCTTCTACTCGTATAATGTTATTAAAATATTAACATTTACTTGAGTGTCAAAACAGATCCTTATGATACACTATTTTGATAGAAGTGAATAACACCAAAATTAATGTATTATATTGGAGAAAACATAAATATAGACATTCTCTAGCCATGGAAATACAAGAGAACATTATAGATATTTAGAAACATATTAGAAAATTTCATTGTCTATACAAAAGTTATACAACAAATCATCATTATGAATCGAATATTGAAGTAGATCAGAATATATTCCAATGAATTTTACATGGAATAATGTTAATAAATTTGGATAAATAGGAACACAAAGCCGCATATGTATCATTCTATTCAAATTTATTGATCATATTGGGACATTTTTTATCACTTGGAACTTTAACTGAGTCTCCCTTCGGTTCACAATACGTTCCATGTGTATCTATTAATTAATTACATACATTATACATCACATGAACTGAGATATTATTTCATCCCCTAATAAGCATACCTCTCTTATAAAGAACCAAAAGTATAAATTCTTATTTAATAATAAAATGTTATTGAAATAATACTACATAGTTGGTAAATATTTTCATAAAACCCATAAATTTGATTATATTATGTGGGATTCCAAAAATGTGATAAGGAAAAAATATAGTCATTTGTTTTTATTGGAGTGATATGATTTTAATTGTGAAATTAGTATAATAGGGGTACAATATAACCCCCTTATAGTTTATGATACATTTCCCTTAAATAAATTCAATATCTTACTTTATAGGTAACACTATGTTTAAACGAATCATGATAAAAAATAATTATTTAATGTGGATATTATATTCTAGTATATGGGTTGGAGGGTATTAATAGAAAAAAATATATTAAGAAAAAATATTATTCCCTTTTGTATGAAACTAATTCATTAGTTATTAATTTAATATAAATTAAAATAAAAACAATTGATAGTTTGAAGAGTTTTTTTAGAAAATTTATTTTCATGCACATAATGTGTCTTTATATTAATAAATTAAATTAATCTCCATTGGTATAAAATTTTTGTAAATTTTTTATATTATAAAAATATTCAAATGTATTAAAATTCGTCTAATATTTTTTACATGGAATGGAATGAAGGAAATATCAATTTTATGCTTAAAATGCATTTTTTATAAAACCTTTTTCATTGAATTTTGTGTTATTTTTTAAAAATTATTATTTTCTATCATAACCCATTTCCCGGGGCCTGTACCGTAACTACCCTAAGCCCACCTTTTATAAGCCATTGGTTGACGACTAGCACAGGAATGGCTATCCCAAAAACAAGAAAGAATTTCCGTTAAAGTAGTGCAAACACACAATCTAATAACACAAAACGATGCAACCACAAAATAAAAATGCAGTAGTTAAGGTGTGTACTAAAAGTAAAGGGGCTGGAATACAAACCCAACTAAAAAGTACAACTACAACTGAATAATAGAAAACAACTCCTGGAATCATCCACTAAGGATCCTACCCAGAGGGTAGGTTTACCTTGTCTCCACTTCTCTCCACATCATCCAATATCTACCATGTACCGCCTGGCCCTGGCTCCCTCAAGTATTAGCCAAGATGCCCATCATCAGAAAAAGACACAACAAGGTTCGGGCGAAGCCCGTGTAGGGCTGAGTATAAAAATATCTAGTAGGTACCCCAAGACCCCCAAAAGTCTCCTAGAATTCCACAAAGTAAAACTAAAAAGCATGACCTCAATCAGAAATTTCAAATAAATATACACAACTCTATCATAGTATAATTGAAGTATATAAGTACATATGATTAGTTACGAATCTAGATCATCCTTTTCTAACAAGAGGCATTACTGCTGACCATATCGAGCCTGACACACATAGGATGGGTACGTAATAACCACTGCAAGACCCACACAGGATCCGACCCCCCCCCCCCTCGGAGTTGATAGGTACTAACCACTGCTAACCCACATATGATCTAACCCATATAGGATTGGTATGTGTTGACACACACAGGATTACTGAGCATTGAACCACACATGATCTAACCCACATAGAATCTTTATGTGCTGACCCACACAGGATCACTAAGCACTGACCCACATAGGTTCTGACCCATACATGATCGGTATGTCACTTATCCATGATGGGTCACTCTAAGGATGATCCTCGTCATATTGTGAAATATTGATCCACACAGGTTCTCTAGGTGCTTATCCACACAGGATCTCTCGGTACTAACCTCTGTATAATATTTCTCTAACCTCCGCCACATTGGTAGCCACTGGATTCCCGCTCATAGAACGCTTGATTATGGGAAAGCCATTTCTCAAGCCATCAGTCATATTTCAACTCGCACGAAGTCCCACTAAGATGTAACCCGATGATCTATCACATCATAAGGGTCTCAATGCAATAGCTGACACGTTAACTGGACATTCGGTGTGTATGTAATGGACATTTTAATGCAGAGGGCCCGATTGGATTCAAAGTAGATCCAACCTGACTGTACTCCAAAATTGTCTAAAACACACATTAAGTATCTCAAAAGGACTATCCCACTCCAAGGATCCCAAAGCCTAAGATAGTTGGCCAAATGAATGTTTGGTCCATCAAATGAACGTCCGGTTCGCAAGATATGACCCTTTAAGAATTTCAGGGTCTGGGAGGGGTCCAAGAATAGTCCAAACTGGTCAGAACCTTTCTAGTCTGACCCAAACAGATCTAGGTTTGGTCCTGCATGGCCCAAACCAGCCTTGGCTGGCCCTGTTGGGTGGTGCCACTGTGGGTTCTTCCTGTTGTGACACAGACTGGCCCGACCCACCAGCAAGCGCGATCCACGCGGGGTCGCGCATTCTTCTACACCCGAACGACTCAAAAGAGATGTTCGGTTTATTTAAGGGAATTTCGAGGTGGTGTTTCCTTGTCACCCATGATACATACATGAGTCGGGTCCCTTTCCAGGTCTCCAGAGCATTAAAGTTGTGACTTCTTTTTTAGCGACGCGCGACGGCGCACCGACTCCACCTCTACGGTCGGCCGCCTGTCGGAACACCATAGCGCTAGTCTACCACTATGTCCAGTGGTTGCCGGTCACTTCCCTCATCCGTTAACATCAGTCCCCGGAGCTGCTAGGCTGGTTCCACCCTGACACTTTTTACCCTTGCCACTGGGTGAGCTCCAGTGGTGCGTTCTTCCTTCCGGATGTGCCTACGGTCCTCTAGGGATTCCATTGTTGTTGTGTGACTCGTGGATTAAAGGTTCTATCATGTTGAAATACCAGCCTATGAGGAACACAATGAAAATAAAGCAGTGGATGGTCCGGGACATGTTTGTTTGGCTCACATCTTCCACCTTAGTATTATAACAAGTAGATATTTATTCAATTCATATTTAATTACCAAAACCCATTACTATACCCTAAATCAAACTCCCACAAATTCAATAATGAGGAGAAGAAACATGAGAATTTATTTAATTAAATGAAAACCCCTACCTCATAAATCGTCAGAGGTATCATAGTCGTTTGTGGAAGGAGAGTCCCTGTTAGAGTGAGGTCATCGACATTTGTTGATCCCAGATCATCGTCGCCTAATCTTCCATCCTCAGTCAGTGGAAGACGTCACATCTCATTGATGGAGGTTTCATTCTTGGTGAATCTGTTTCAAAAATCCACCATGAGCCTCACTTAAATAGAAGGGGAAATGGTGATTAACACACTGAGATATTAAAGGGTTTATTTTATGAATGAACCTCTTCATTACATAATAGTGAAGTTACAAATAAAAGAGATTCAAGGAATTAATTTGATGGAAATTTCACCGGCCCCCACCACCACTACTCATCCTCTAGAGAAAAAAGAAATAAAATAACATATTTAGTTATTTTTTTTCTAAAGTCCAATATTTAACATTTTTCTCTCAACTGATTGCAGTTGATGTGAAGCTTCCCTTATGGAAATCATGGCACTATAGATTCAACAGTGCCCTCATATTTTTAATCTGAGCCCTGGTACGAATGATAGAAAGTGCAACCCATGCATTTACTGAACGTACCTTAAAAAGTTTTATAAATTCATTCAGGGAACACCGAGACTCAGAATCATGTGCCATCAATTTTCCCAGATTTGTAATAATCTAAAATAATTTTAAAAAAAATTATGAAATTTTCTAGTCTTTACATTTTCCACACCTTAGTCATTTTTTTCCCGGAATGCTACAACAAAACTAGGGGAACAAATGGGGGTACTGAACACGAATTTGAGCCTCCTACTCCCATGATCTCTCCTAGAGATTCCTGTAAGGCCAACGAACTCGCACCAAATAAATCGAATGCCCACAAAGGTCCAACATTTTTCGATCCTCTATCTCCACCAGGAACTTCGCAAATGTCTCCTCATCATCAATTTCCAGCTCGCCTGAGTCGATAATGTGTGATGGATCATTCATGTATCTCCTCAGTTACGACATGTGGAATATAATATACACCCAGTGCATCTGTAGGTGAAGAGCTCAATGGTATTCCACCATGACTACTCTGATGAGGATATCGAAAGGTTCGATGAACCTTAAAGATCACTTGTCGCCCGGGCCAAACCTCTATAATCCTCATCAGAGTGAGACCAGTAAGAAGAAATGGCCTCCCTCCTCAAACTCTAAGGATCTCCATCTCCTATTGGAATAAGAATTATTCTATCTCCGTTTAGTCTTCATCTACTCCTGGATGATCTGCACCTTCCCTGTGGTAGTATGTACCAACTCTGGACCCATAATTGTAGACTCGCATGGGTCTACCCAACAAAGAGGTGATATGAAAGGTCACCCGTACAAATCCACAAATGGCATCATGCTGATGGTGGAGTGATAACTACTATTCAATAGAAACTCCAGCAGGGGAAGGTGGTCCTCCCATCTGCGGCTGAAATCGAGGAGATAGGCACGGATCATGTCCTCGAGTCTCTGTATGGTCTGCTCCGTCTAACCATTTGTTTGAGGGTGAAAGGTGATGCTTAATCATAGCTGTGTTCTGAACGCCTTCTGCAATCCCTTCCACGAGAAAGATGTAAAACGTGTGTCACAATATTGAACGATCATCGATGGAACTCCATGACGTCACACAATTTCTTGCATGTAGAGGTGTCCTAAGCTCTCTATTGACCCCAGCTCTTAGATTGGTAAGAAGTGGGCCAACTTGGTAAGTCATTCAATGATAACCCAGAATGAATTTCAGCCCCTTGATGTAAATGGTTTCCCTGTCAAAATTTCCCTGGGGATACCACCCCACTTCCACTCTGTTACCTCAAGTGGCTGAGCTATGTTCGCTGGTACCCAATTCTCGATCATTAATTTCTGACAAGTGAGGCATCGTGAAATAAACTCTGCCACTTCCTTTTTCATCCATGGCCACCAGTACTAATGCCAAAGTTCCTAGCACATCCTCTCCACATCATGATGTACTTCCAAAGGTGATGTGTGGAACTCTTTCAACAACTCCTCTGGAGTCATCACCGGTACCATAGAGCTTCCCTTAAAGAGAACTATGTGCTCTTCAACTTCAAAAAATATCTCAAAATCATGTATTGCAGATATCTGAGCATGTCGAGCCTCGCATTCAATGTCCCCAAACTATTCCTCCCGAACTCGCTGATGAAGTAGTGGAGTGAAAGTCAGTGATTGGAGGTAAGCATCTCCATCCCGATCCACAAAGGATATCTGAAACATAGCTAGCTTCTATATCACCTCAATCAGAAACTGTAGGCAAGACCTGCTACTGAGTACTTTTGCTACTATGTTCCCCTTCACAGGAGTATATACTATCTCAATGTCATATTCCTTGATGAACTCTATCCAATGCTGGTATCTCAGGTTCTGGTCCTTATATAAGAAGATATACCTCATAATCTTATGATCAGATTAAATAGTAAATCGTTCTCCCATCATGTAGTGTCACCACATCTTTTGTGAAAAGACCACTACTTCTAACTCCAAGTTATAGGTAGCGTAGTTCTACTCAGGCTACCTAAACTTCCATGAGCCTTAGGTGATCACCGCTTGCTCCTTCATTAGGACACAACCCAATCTGATCCCTAATGTGTCATAGTAAAACACGTACCCAATGCCAACTTTTGGTATCCTCAATATGGGATCACTCGTCAGTCTCTTCCTAAGCTCCTAAAAACTCCAATGGCAGTTTTCCACCCACAAGAAATGCATCCCCTTATTCATCAAGGTTGAAAAAGGGTGCTGCTACCATAGAGAAGTCAGATAACAATATCCAATATTACCCAGCCAATCCCAAGAAACTCCACACTTCTGTCACACTCCCTGGTGGTTAATAAGAAAGAACTGCCTTTATCTTTTCTAGATCCACAATAACTAATTCCTTTGAGATAACATGACCTAGGGCGTGGACTTCCCATATCAAGAACTAGCACTTCGAAATCTTGACATAAATCTAGTGCTCACAGAGTGTATCTAGAACTATCTGAAATTGTGTGGCATGCTCCTCCTCTGGTGTCAAGTGTACCAAGATGACATTGATGAATACCACCATAAAGAGATCACAATATGGATGAAATATCCTATTCAAGAGTCCCATGAACACTTCCAGAGTAATGGTAATTCAAAAAGGAATCACCAAGAACTCATAATGGGCATACTGACATCTGAAGGCTATCTTCGGTACATCCTTGTCCCATACTCTGAGCTGATGGTAGCCTCATCTGAGGTCTATCTTCGAAAACCAAGGTGCTCACTTCAGCTGGTTGAAGAGATCATCGATTCTCAAGAGTGGATACTTGTTCTTCACGATCACCTGGTTTGGGCACTGATAGTACACACAATGCCTCAAGCTCGCATCTACCTTCTTGGTGAACAAGATTGGGAATTCCCATGGAAAAACACTGGTTCTTATGAACCCCTTTCCTAGCAAATCCTCCAACTGTACCCGTAACTCTCAATGCTCCATGGGAGCCATCCGATATGTTTGTATAGATATTGGTGATTTCCCAGGGTATAGGTCGATGTAAAATTCTACCTCTATACATGGAGGCAGTCAATGAAAATCATCAGGAAAGGCATCATCATAGTGCTCCACCACAACAGGATAACATAGACCCTTCATGTCAATTTCTCATGAGGGTGAGGCTAGACAATTGACGAGTAATCGGCTGCACCCTCCTTCGAGATAGTCCATCCTATGCTGAAAATGTTTCCATCTCACCGGGGAAGGTAAACCTAATCCCATCCTTGTGGACACACCGCACATTGCTCATAAGAAAGTATATTTGAGCATGAAATGTGGATCTCCAGTCCATATCCAAGATGACATTGTAAGGCCTCAATAGTACTACTAGGACACCCCAGCCGAAGCTCTCACCTCTTAGAGTGAGAACAAACTTCTGGAACCAGTGTGTAATCATCGAATCTTTTCCCATAGGAGTCTATAATCGCAAGGATATTGCCAAAAGGTCCATTGGAATCTCCGAGCTCTAAACTAGTGTCATGGAAATGAAAGAGAGACTGGAAGCTGTGTCTATAAGAACTACAACTAGGGTGGAATAGAGATAGATCGTACCTCTAATCATCTCTGGATTGTCCTGGGAATGGGCCTCAACTACCTGAAGTAGTGCTCACCCCTTTCCACCTACTTTCTATGGTCGATGTAGACCTCTTGGTGGTGGTGGCGGTAGAACCTCAAATCGCCGACCATAACCTGTTGCATGGCCTGCCCCTCTACCTTGTCTGCCACCATGCGGACCTCCTCGCTCAAATATCTGCCTTTCAGTGGAAGTTCATTGACCTTCCACTAATCATTGGTATGACGGGTCAGGAAATCACGAAATATGTGGCCCTTCCTGTTGCATGTGAAGAACACTCTCCCTTCCAACTGACATTCTCTGCCTCGGGATCTCTGAACCTCCGACCCTACATCTTGGGGTCATCCATCGATGGGTTGGCCTGTATGGACCTCAACATCATCTATCTACTGCCTTCAAAAGATGACTCATCTACCTATGGTTTAGTGATGTCTCTCACCATTGATTCCTTCTCACCAATGATGCTCTCCACCAATAGTGTTCTCTTGAGCACTCCATCCTGCGTTGGGATATTCAGTGATATTGTTGATGGTCTGATCTCTCGTCAGAGACCCAGATAAAAGGTCTGAGCCCTAAAGAATGGGTATCTACCATTTCGTTTGAGTAGCATGAGAGGTTAGTGAATCCTGCCGAGTACTAGGCTACTATCAGGCTGCCTTGCTATAAGTGCAGTAGATCCTAAATACGTAGAGAGAATAGAGTGGATTGAACTTACTCTGCCCTAAAAAGGCTCTCAATGTCCATCCAGGTGAGGGTCACCTCATCATGTGTCTAAAGCATCAGGCTCCACCATCTCCCTTTTGTGAACTGGAAAATGCTAGAAGCTAGGATAACCATCTTCTCTACTGGTGTCTCATCCAAGAGAATAACTCTAGCCACAACCTCCTGCCATTACTTAGCTACCTGAGGATCTGTCTCACCTTGAATCCTTGGAGCCCATTGCTTCTAGAACTTATGCACCATGCTCAGTCAGCTCACACCATCCGCTAGTAGGTCTAGTGGAAACTACTACCCTCCGCATGGTGGTGGTGCTCATACTCCACCCGATGGTTCCAACAATGTAAGAAGGCCATGCACCGAAGGCTCGTCACTTTGTTGGCCTTTATCATGTACTCTCTCAGGAATCCTGGATGGCTGTCTACACGACGACATCCTAAAGAGAAAAAGGTACGCCATGATCAATAAGTTCTATCTAGTGAGCTGACTCAATATAGATCAAAGTAAAAACATTTCCTAAACACACACAATCAGTGTTTTTATGCACCGAGTAAGAAATCCAAATTCAGGGTCCTGGTGTAAGGATACGCCGTCTGCCACTCCAACAATGGACTCTCCAAACTGAAAACCATATTGAAAACACATAACACCATTTCACCATTAAAATGATTAGATTCGTAGTTCGTCGGTAGGAAAAACTTCTCTTATACCTCTTCGTCATGACTTGTCCTCCAGGGCCCTTGATGTGACTACCCCAAGCCAGCCTTCCATAAGCTTGGGGTTGGTGACTAGCACTGGAAAGGCATATATATATAACAGGAAGACATTTTCATTATTCCTGTATAAATACACAATACACAACACAACAAGATGCAACCACAAAATAAAAATGTAGTAGTAAATTAGTGTAATGAATGTAAAGGGGAAAGAATACAAGCCTAATTGAATGGTACAACTACAACTGAAAAACAAAAAATTGTTCATGGAATCATCCACCAAGGATCCTACCTAATGTGTAGTTACAAATCGTCTCCACTACTCTCCACGTCATCCAATATTCTCTGTGTAACGCCTGGTCCTTGCTCCCTCAAGTCTCAGCCAAGATGCTCATCATCTGCACAAGACACAATAAGGTGTGGGGGAAGCTCGTTCTTGGGAGAGTACAACAATAAAAAGTATGGACACCAAGACCACTGATGTCTCTCAGAATTCCACAATGGAAAACTAAAAAGAATGATCTCAATCACAAAGCACAAAGAAAAACACATAGCTCAAACTGGGTATTAGTGAAGTATAGAAGTACCTATGGTTAATCGTGAATCTAGATTATCTTATTATATCAAGAGGCAATGATTCTGACCATACAGTTTCTAACCCACATAGGATCGGTTTGTACTAACCACAAAAATACCCACATAGGATCTGACCTTCCTGGAGTGGATAGGTACTAACCCCCACGGACCCACACAGGATATGGACCACATAAGATTGGTATGTGCTGACCCACACATGATCGTTGAGTGTTGAAACGCACAAGATATGACCCACATAGGATCAGTATGCGCTGAATGACATAGGATCGCTTAGCACAGACCCACACAGGATCAGACCCAGAGAGGATTAGTATGTCCCAGATCAATGATGGGCCGCTCTAAGGATGGTCATTGTATTTTCGTGCACTACCGATCCACATAGGATAACTAGGTGTTCATCCACACATGATTGCTCAGTAATAAACTCCGTATGACCTATCTCCAAACTCCGCCTCACTGTCAGCCACTTGATTCCTGATCATAGATTGCTTGATTCTAAGAGAAATTCTCCCTAAGACATTAGTAATATTTCAACCAGAAAACACTCCCATGAATAAGTAACCAGATGATTTGTCATTTCATAAGGGTCTCAATGCAATAGAAGGCGCATCAACCAGATGCCTAGTCTGAAAGTTATTAACATTTTAGTGTCGAGGGCTTGGTTGGATTCAGAGTTGATCCAACTCAGTTGTACGCCAACATTCTCCAAAACTCTCAGGGAGTATCTCAAAAGGACTATCTCACTCCAAGGATCCAAACGACGTAGATGGTTCATCAAATGTAGGTCTGGTTCTCAAGATATGTCCATTTATGCGTTTCTAGAAAAGATAGGGGTCGAGATCTGGTCCGACCTAGCCTGGGCTGATCCTACCTGGTTTAGTGTGACCCGCCCCATTCTGGTTCCAGCCCAACCCAGAAGGGATGGGATGCGGTGGCCCGGCCCACTGGATCGCACGACCTATGCTGGGTCGTGCAGTTTTCTACACCTGAATGGCTCAAAAGAGTAGTTCGGTTTATTTAAATTCAGGGTCAGGAGGTGCCACATTTTCACCTATGGGACGTGAAGGAGACGGGTCCCTTGCCAGCTCGTCGTGGTTTTGAAGATGCAACTTACTTTAGTGCGGAACATGATGGTGCACCACCTCCACCACTGTGGCTGGCCAATGCCAGCCACCTATCCGACCACCGCGGTGCTGCTCTATCACCATGGCGGGCAGTTACTGGCTGCCACCCGCGTCCGCCAGCATCGGTCACCGCTGCCGCTGCAGCATTTCCAGGCTTACGCTTCTTCTACGGGCCACTAGGTGAGCACCGGTGGTCTTTTATTCCTTTCGGATGTTCCTATGGTCCTCTCAGGATACCACCGTCATTACAGTCCTCTCTGTTTCAAGGTTTCGTCAAGTTGCAACAACCCACCTTTGAAGAACGCAATAAAAAACACGTGGCAGAGGGTCAGATCATTGTTCGTTTAGCTCGCTCCCTCCATGTTATCATTATAACAAGCAGGAGATTAATCAATTCATCGTTCATAAATAAAACCCATTCAAATCCCTCACATTTACCACTTGAAAATCCATGAATGATGAGATGAAACGTGGGAATTTCATGAATTAAATGACAACCCCTGCTTCATGAACTGTCAGAGGTAACGCGGTCATTGGTGGAAGGAGAGTCCCCATCGGAGTGAGGTCATTGGAATTTGTCGATCCAAGATCATTGTCGCCCATGCTTCCATCCTCCGTAGGTGGAAGAAATCACATCACTTTGCCAGAGGTTCCTTTCTTGGGGAAACCATGTAAAAACACCACCTCGAGCCTCACATAAATAGAGGCGGAAAAGGTGAGTAATGAACTAAAAAATTAATGAGGATCATTTAATGAAAGAACCTGTTAATTCCCCAATGGTGCGGTTACAAATAAAGGAGTGTCAAGCCAATAATTGTCTTGACAAGTCACTGGTCCCCACCACCACCACTCATCCACTAGAGCAAAAGTAATAAAATAACTTATTAATATTTTTTAAGTCCCAAACTTATCATTTTCTCTTGACCTACTATGTTTGATGTAAAACTTCCCTTAAATGAATCTTGGTGCTACGTATTCAATAGTGTCGTCGTATTTTTAATCTGTGCACCAGTTCAAAAGATAGAAAATTCTACCTGAACATTTACTGATATTTCCTTAAAAAAAGTTTAGAAATTTTTTTCGATCACACCGGGCCTCGAAATCACACAACGTAAATATTTTCAGACTCATAATAATAACGAATAATTTAAAAAAATTAAATTAAATTTTCAAGTCATTACATTTTCCAATTATATAAATTTACTATTGGAAAATTTATTCATTATTATTCATTTTTCATTTTAACTTATGTAATAATGTTAAATTAATATTTTTTCAAAATGAATAGAAAAAATTAACTAAATTTTATATCCTAGTTAAGGATAAAATGAGCTTACTTGGGGTTTAGCTAAAATAAAAGGTTTTATATATATATATATATAAATTACTTAATTTATTTAGTTTATGGTATTTTGATCATATCCGACATATATTCGAATCATTTTATTTTTGGATCCACATTACAGGTGTATGAAATTACTATATTTTATTATTTTGATGAATTCCAAGTTTGTGGTCACCCTCTCTAAAAAACTACACTGCCTATCATATATTCCAGAAAATACAATTATTCTTCAATATAATAAAACACCTTTAAAACTATAATCATAACATATTTCCATGTGTTTAAAAGGATCCTTTTGATCAGAATAATATCCTTTCAAGTATTAAGATGTAATCTAATGGAGTTTTATCAACAAGTAGTTATAACTCTTAACCATGTACTTTCATTTTTTATTTCCTTTTATACCAACTATAAATCTGTTTTATCCATTATAAAATAATTATTTATGTATCTGATATATAAGTAATTATTATTAGGATGATGGATAAATTCTTTTATACATCCTTTCCATCAAATGATAAATAATGATATCACTCATGCATACATATGAACTATAGGAACCCTCAGTTTTTATACATTAACATTAGATTACATTTGCGGAATACTTAAAACATTAAACAAACAGATTCCCAAAGACCTTATTAGTATACTGATTTTATAAAAATGTGAATATAAAAAATTCTATATAAGTGAGCTACATCATCTCCCACTAGGTTCTTCTTGAATAACACCCTTCATAGACACATCAAACATAACAAATATATTAATAACCTATAGAAGGAAACATAAAATGTGTGAGATTAGATTCTCAGTACATGAACATATGGATATGATAATGAGATAATAAGATTATATGATTATACCCTTTATATCAAAGATCATGAACTTGACTAATTGTATAAATCATGGGATCTCGTAAGACATGAATCTTAATGAAATAAAAACATAATCCATGAAACCATGTCATGGGAATAAGTCATGGAATTGTGGAACATATAGACATGTGATAAAAATATATATATGTCAAGACTCAATGTTATAACAAATCAAGGAACATCCTAAGAACTATACCCACTAGGAGGGGAACACAACTATCCCTACTCGCAGTCCTTTCTTTATAAGGGATCAGATTTCCCCAACTTCTCAATTGGATTGGGTTAACTCATCTTCCCATATCGGATCAGGTTTACCCATATTCCATAATCATGGTGACTACACATATCATGCAGAACCCACCATCATCCCTAGGCATAGTCCATCCCTTGTAAGGGATTGGGTTTCCTCGTCTTCTCTTTTTTGATCAATTCCCTCAAGTTGATTCACAACATTATCTCATGAGATATAAATATTTACCCAATGCATTGAAGGGAGAAAGAGCTCTTACCCATATCATACTAAAATAATTCAAACATATTCTTCAATATAATAAAATTTTCATCATTTCATGATCCATAAAAATAGATGGGTTTTATAAACATCCTATCACTATCCCATGAAATTAAAGGGCCGTCATAGACAATAAATTATATCATAACCAATGGATTGATATTAGTTTCATAATAATGTCATCAAAGCCTAACCCATGAAATTAAGTGGGTTTTTCAAGAATAAAGAATATTTAAGAGGGATGGGTTTCATAAATATCATAAAACATAAACTATTCAGTGAAAGGAAATGAAGAGAACCTCTGAATCACTTCCTTGAAGGGTACTAGTAACAACAATGAATGTCTTCATAGATGGAAAATAATTTTGAAATATCGTTTAAAAATATGTCTTTAATGTAATACACATTCTTATTTGAAAAATATTATTCAAAACATAAAACCCATTGAAACCCATTATCATCAAAAGAAACATGAAAACCTACAAAGAAGGCTTTGAAAACATTTTGGAAACCTTTTTCATTAAAAACATCTAATGAGTGCTTGAAAACGTTTTGGAAAATATTTTACTTGAAAAAAACATTAAAATATTTTAAATGAATCTTGAAATCAATAAATGTTTTTTTGGAATTATTTTTCCTTGATAACGATCTTAAAAGATCATATTTGAAAACATTTTTGAAAACATTGTTCTTGAAGTTCATGTCACATGTCTCAATGAATGAAAATAGAGACAAAACTACATTTCTGATATGGTAACTATAGAAACAGAAACCTTGGGATAGAGAGATCATAAAGTGGATATGTAAATACCCATAAAATAAATTATATCAATCACGTAATATATTCAGGGGAAGTATTATCACTGCATTAAAGGGATGAGTGGTGAATAATGCAAAATTCTTACATGAATAAATGTGAGACTAAAAATCTTCATTCTGTGGGTATTCAATCTCCTAGAACTCATTAAAATATCCTTTATAATAAAAATTATTTTATTATATAGAACAATATTATTATATCTAATTCCATATATTATTTTATTTTTAGTTTATATTAACGAATCATTTACAATTCCATGTTATCGTTTCATTTTGGGTAATATCTTCTTTATTCTTCTCATGTGTCTTAATTTGTTATGAAATCAAACCTTATTGTTATATCATGACATACAAACTGTACAACATGATAGAAATTTAAATTATATTCAGTCTATGTGTCATATAATAATCTATAGTGTATTTATAAAATATAATACACCGTTAATGGAGACGGTAGGCCGTACGTACATATTAATGTCATTTTTGTTTGATTATTATATTAAATGAAAGATAAAAAATGACATATATGTGTATATATATCATTATTTATGGTATTATGATTATATAATATATATAATATGATTTCAATAAACCCATCATCAATACATTTCATGTAGTGTGTGAACGAATCACATCGCTTTGAGTTGGTGGTAGTCTACACTTCATCAAACTAAATTATCATATTTACCCCAAATTTAATGTATAATGATATCATTATAATAGTATTAAATAATCATAATTACATAATAAATACAATATATAACATATATAAACATATTTTCCTTCATAATTCACCATGTGAGGTGGTAAAGGGAAAAAGGAACAATCATCTTTTCTTGAGGCGGTAGTTCTCCATACATGTAAATAATATGATTATTACCCATTAGATGGAAGTGTCTGTAAGTTTAGATTAAAACCCCAGAAGAAACTAGTCATAGTATATTGAGGATACAATTTTTTATAAGAATTTAATAAGGGGATTTGAGAGGTTCGATAAATAAAATAAAATACTAGAGCTTGGGGGAAGGGTGATACCTCTTAATTGGGTAAATCCTTTAAGTTTAAACAAATGGGATTCCTTGGAAGTATTTCTGACCAAATGGAGGATTCCAGGAGTAAGATATGGTCTCTGGGATGTGTATTCGGTAGAAATTGTCCAAACATAAGTAGTTTGGCAGGTGTAGAGAATAGGGAGAGGTGGTGGCCTTTTATAGGGATCTCAAAGGAAACACTTGGTATTTTTGAAAACAAGTTAGGTGAATCAATGTTATTAGAAAACAAAGGTAATAAAAAACCACCCTAAAACAATAATAGAAGGAGTACATATGAAATATGGCCAAAAAAGGGTTTTGGAAAAGTTGATAGGTCCTCTGCGTCCTTATGATTAATGTTTATTCGTATATAAAGATAAATGTTTTCCATCATCACTATAATTAATTTTAACTAAATTCATTAATACTTTTTTTTAAAATTACTCTTACCATATAAGACATTATAAATAATGTTGAATCTTAATATGGATCCCATTTCTTAAAATTACATATATATAAGTTGTAGAAATTAATTTAAATTTATTCCTGCTAATGGGAGAACACTACATGTTTTTAAAATAAGACGCCCCACTGTTTGTTATGTTTTTATACCCATTTTCCACATGATACTTATAATAATGACATAATAGGACTAATTTATAAAAATATGATCTATTTAAACTTTTAAATTAATTTAAAATATAATTTATACTTATAAATATATTTTATGACAACACATTTTTCAATTAAAATTCATTATTTTTTACTATTCATCCAAAGATGACGTTTCTCAAAAAATTCCCAAAAAATAAATATAATCAAAATTATAAATTCTAAATAAAAAATATACGTTTATATCAAAAAAATAAATTTTAAAATGTTTCAAAAAATAATTTTTTTTCCTAGAAGATAATGCAAAAAAGTTCATTTGAAAAAATATTATTTTTAAATATATAATGACATTATAAGAAAGTATATCCTTCATTATAAATAAGTATTATTTATAATTAAACATTATAAAAATATTTGAAAATCAATTATTACAATTCATATTATTATATTTAATGTCAATGTTGTAATTATTTTATTTTTATAATTATAACAAACAATATTTCATCGCACCTCATTATTGCATGTAACATATGACACATCGAAATTTTGTGAAATGTAAACCAAGTTAGTTCCATGTGAAAGGAATTTTTGAATTATTTTAATGAAATATATCAATAGAAATTTTATTTATTCTAGAAAAATAGAGTACCAAAAACTCATGGTGTTTCATTATACCCCCTTAAAAATATTTAACCCTGGAAATTCCTCATTTGGGTAAAAATAAATTAGGATACTTCTGCTTCATCATATACTCAAGTACCAACATCTCTTTCTATAACTGGTTATTTCTTCGCAAATATTTAAACATTTTAACTGTCCTATTTTCCAGTATTGTCTCTAATCATTCTAGAATATTACCTTGTTGGTATTTATAAAAAAGATCATACTCCAGTGGTATGACCATTTAGTTCAGTACATGTGAAGGATCATGTATATACTTCCTCAGGAAGCATACATAGTACACATCATGGGATTATGAGAGATTTAGAGGATGTTCCAAGAGATTTTCTACCATCCTAATTTGATCTAGAGTCCCAAAGTTATAGATATACCTTGAGATCAGTTTCACTTTCTATCCAAACCACATAACCTTCTTACAAAGAGGGATTCATAGAAACACTCTTAAACCAACATTAAATTCTAGATCATGCCATTGGTTATAAGCATAAATTTTATGTTGATATTGAGATGAATTGATATGCTTTTTAGTGGTTCTAACCTTATCCACCACTTCATCAACGATCTCATGACCCAATAGATTTCATTCTCCAACCACATCCATTCACATTGAGGCTCTACATTTCTTCCCATATTAGACTTCATAAGGTTCTATATGAATGATTTAGTGAATGAAATTGTTGTATGAAAACTCAACTATAGTAAGGTGATGATCCCAACCAACATTAAAATCTAGAGAACATGATCTCAATATATCCGTTGGGGTTTTAATTTTTATTTCATACTGACCATTTGTCTTAGGATGATAAGAATTGATGAAACAAAATTCTATATAATGTGCTTGTAGAATTCTTTTCTAGAACATAAAGGTAAAACTCAGATCCTGATCTATTATAATAGAATTTGTTAATCTATGTAGGCCTGCAACTTTTTTAATGTATATCCTGGAAATTTGACGCATAGTGGATAATTCACTAATAGGGATGAGGTGTGCTGACTTTGTACGGTGATCAACTATCACCCATATAAAATTTAATTGTTTAGTGCTTTTGGAATGTCTAATGATATAATCCATAGTGACAGTCTCACATTTAAATTTTGGTATAGGTAATAGATACAAAATCACCTTTGACTTTTTTATTCATCCTTAACTGGCCTGCATACCAAGCAGTAAGATAAAAACTCTTTAATATCTCTCTTAATGCCATCCCACCAGAAGTATTCATTCAAGTACTTATACAATTTAGTAATTTTAGGATGAATAGAGAATGAAGACCTATGAGGTTCCTCTAACAAAACCATCTTTAAATCTATTATGAAGGTAAAACATACATAGTTCCTGAAAATTATCATTACATCTTGTTCAAAGTTAAACATATGAACATTTCTAACTTTCATTTCTACATATATATCTTTCTTATGTGCCTCCTCAATATTTACATGGATAAAGAGTTTAACATTCATTTTATAATGAAAAGATTTTTTCCATTCCCTTACGATTTCAATCTCCATCAATTAAAAATTTAGAAATATTATATATGTTTTTATCCTCATCATGGATATTCTAGAATGGTCGTTTCCACTCAAGGAAACATCCACCATGTTCGCATTCCCATTGTTGTAATGTGTTGAGAATTCATAATCCTTTATCAACTCTAAATACTTTCTCTATAACAAGTTCAATGCCTTGGGACTGAATGTATATTTCAGAACATAATGAACTATATATATATATCACACTATTCTCCATAAAGATAAAACCTTCCTATCTTTAATGAAAAATGACCATGCTGTCTACAAATCATGAGTCAAGAATTTTTTTCACGAATATTCCACTATCGATACATATAATAAATTACCCTATTATTCTTCATAAGAAAACATCCCAATACCTTCTTCTAATTATCACTATAGAATACAAACCCTTTTATACTATAAGGTACTATAAGCATAGGTGCTCTGACTAACCTTTGTTTCAATTCCATGAAATTTTCCTCACATTCATCTATCCATAGGAACATGGAACCCTTATGAGTAAACTTATTCATAGGTTTAGATAGTCATGAGAAATTCTCCTCAAACCATTGATAATATCCTTATAAACCAATAATCTTTCGGATTTGAGATGATGTGGTTGGTCTAGGACAACATTCAATAGCCTCCGTATTTGGTGGATCTACTTATATACCATCTCTTAAGATTATGTGACCCAAAAATGAAACATTTTGCATAAAAAATTTACTAAATTTCAATTTTTAATATCATTTATACTTCCATATGGTCATTAGTACAACACTGATGTGATATTCATGATCCTATACTTTTTAATAGATAAGAATGTGATCTATAATGACTTAAAAAAAGTAGAAGTGATCTAAAATGAATCTATTAATCAAATAAATTAAGATAGAATGGGAATTAGTAATACCAAATAGAATAAATATATATTGATATATTTAATTCCTTGTAAAAAATTTCTTCATGTGAATATATTCCTTCCTGACCCTCAATTGATGATATCCCAAACAAATGTAAATCTTGGAAATGAAGTGAGATCCGTCCAGTTGATCACAAAAGTCATCAATATGGGGAAGATGATACTTGTCCTTGATTGTGATCTTGTTCAACACCCAATTATAAATTTATAGTTTCATTGATCTATATTTAATTTTTCAAAAAAAAGAACAGGTGCCCCTCAAGGTGACATACACGGGATAATGAATCTATTATCATGTTTTTCTTTGAGGTGCCTCTTTAATTACCGCAACAAAATTGGGTCCATTATATATGGATTCATTGAAATTGGTGTTGAACCAGGTATGAGTTATATTGAAAACTATACTTGATATTTTTTTCTAGGAAAATATTCTAGAAAAACATCCACAGGTTTTTGAAAAATATGCATATCATCAATGTGGATTCTCTCCATCCATTTAAGATAAAAAACCCTTAAGAAAGGGAATTAACACCCATACACTAGATGCAATCTCTGAAGGATTTTTATACTTATCATTGCATTTATTTACAATCATATGGGGGTTTGAAATAACAATACTAACTTCACTTGATCGATAATTGATGGGGTATTTCAGCATATAAACCCAATCCATTTTTAAGATGACATAATTTTAACAAAAGAAAAAATGACAATACTTTCGGGGAGCACATTCCTAAAATCATCAATCAGAGTGGAATAATATACTTGGGAATAAATCTTCTTACCATTAAGGGGTTTCAAAACTATTTCAATATATGTATTTTGGAGATATATCAACAACCATAAAAAACATATATTGATACAAAATAGTTGGTAGATCCAGAATCAAATAAGACATTTTAAATTCTATAGTGGATGGTAAAATTACCTTTCATCATGTCGTTATCGCACCCCTCATCTGAAATAGTGGCCACATGAGATTTCCCTTTATATCATGGTTTAATAAGAATATGACATTGATCATCATTATCAAACCATGGTTTTGGGAACTGGTTTGAATAATTTCTATTATCCATACACTTGATACACTTTAGTGTGGGACGTACAATATGTGTGTATTTTCTAGCAATTAAATCATTTTACAACTTCTTCCCTCCATTACAGCAACAAATTTCCTGATAAACATCCCTTTCACAAATAAAACACTAATTAGAACCCATATGGAAATTAACTCCTTGACTACTTCAACACTTAAATCATAAATGAAGTATCATATTCTTCAATTCATGTTTTTTAGATTTTTGATTTAATACCATCTTCAATTTATTGTTAAAACCCTAAAATTGATATATATCTTAAACATCCATTTTAACATTGACTTAACAGTGTAGAATTTATTCATAGCTACATATGTCTCGTATGGATAATTCACTTAATAATATTGTATTTAATCCTCTAAAGAAAATATCATCTTTATATTTGGGTTGGATGATAATTCTATAAGTGTACCTAATATGCCTTTTGATATTACCCTCATTGGTACCAATAGAATCATCATCATCTTATAAATTTTAGGGTCTCCATTTCCATATTCATATGAAGAACATGGGGGAAGTACGTATTGATGAATATGTTCTTGAACTGATCACAATCCATTGATTCATTTTCATATCGATTCCTTATATTCATGATCAGAGCCCAACAACGGTCTATTTCACCTTCTAACCAATAAATAGTAAGAATTACATTATCATGATCTGAACACTAGAGAATGGGTATTTACTTCTCCGTAGTACAGATCCAAAGTTCAGAAAAGGTGGTTCAGAAGTTCCACTGATAGAAGGTGGATGTTACCTCATTAGGGACTCAATAGATCATTGTTCCATCCATTGTTATTTTGGATGCGTATCATGATTCCTAGATTGAGAAAGATGTGTGAGAATAGAAAAGAGGTTTTTAATTCCCACCTACATAGTATTCAGATTCTCAGAAGAACAATCATTGTATGGCCCATAAAAATCACCATTAACATGGTTCCTTTAGGTTTCTGCTATTTACTAAAACAAAAGAACATAGATTATGAAAAATTTATCATAGTGGGGAAACAAATAATGACAAAGAAACACATATATGATGTTGAAATTAAGAAACCATACTTAATATATGATATTATAATATTATCATTGGATATTTATAACCAATTTCAATTTTTATCATTCAGGATTGTTCATGAAGTGTTCATGATTTGCCAAAGAATATCCCCAGAGAATGTCAAACTAGTTGTCTTGTAAGGACCCTTTTTGGGTACCAGATTACCCTGAGTCAGGCCCATAACATCATTTCATAGTTGTTTCTCCTAGTTACATATATACCACTACCACATCCACTTGTAGTATCCAGAGAGATATTCATATTAGGAAACTAGTAACTCTATAATTTACGAATATTCCGTGACAATTTCCTATACTTTTCCTTATCATTAAACTTATACCAAGACATTTCCATAGGTTTGTCCATATGTTTTTCAAATCTGAGCTTCTAAGGGAAAAAAAGACCTTTTCTATGATACGAACTATAAAAACCATCTATTTTCATATATTGACATTACATTAGTTTTGCAGAATAAGAAATATATTAACGAAAGTAAATTCTAAAGACCATATTTTTCTAGTGCCTTTAGAAACTTGATAGCATAGACTATGGTATATAAGTGAGATATATTATCTACCACTAGGTTATTCTGGAATAGAACCCTTCTTAGACCCATCAAACGAAATAAATATCTCTATAAAATGGTAATAGAAAGATAAAAAGGGTTGACCTCAGATGATATGTCAGGGTAAATAAGGGAGACATTAAGCATAAACATGAGTATAGGGGCCTAAGAACATGATCATATCATTATAATATCACACCATGCATATCGAAGATCATGAAAATGAATAATTTCATAAATATTGGAAGCTCATAAGTCACGATTCATAATGAAATAACATATCATAAGCTATGAATTATTTTAATAGGAATATGACATGGAATTGTGGAATACATAGACATGTAATATTATTCCCAATAACTCAAGAATCATTTCTTGAAAATATAAATGTAGTTCATGGGAACCAAAAATATTGGCCGGGACACACCACTATGCCTAGTGTCACAACCCGTCCTCGGGGCCCGTGCTGTGATTATCCCAAGTCCAACTTCCATATGCCAGAGGCTGGCGACTAACACCAAAGGCGAATCCCTGATAAAAAGGGAAGGAATTTCATTTTTACCTGTAATACACACACAATATTAACACAAGTAGTAGAGGCAACAACTACTAAAATAGATAAATATGGTGTCCGGAAAGTAATTGGGCCAGTATGCAAACCCAACTGATCAACAAGTACAAGTACAAGTAAAAAGGGAAAACAGCTCCTGGATCATCCACTGGGGAATCCTACCTGAAGGGTAGGTACAGAACTCGAACAACTCATCCATGCGGCCTGTATAGTCCAGCTCCGAGTAGCCTCCTTCAATCGCCCTCTACCTCGATCACTGCTATTCGTCGTCTGCAAAGAACACAACAAGGTGCGGGCGAAGCCCGTGTAGGGGTGAGTATAAAAATACTCAGTAGGGGACCCCAACTATAACATCCCAGGTAAATAAAGAATAACACATTTTCATATTTATTAATATTTGAGAATTAAATATTAATTTTACCTTAATGGGGTTGCTATGTTCGATAGTGTACCCGATACGCAACAAAGAGTTTCTTTGAAATCGTACGTTGCACACTAGTAATAAAATAATATTATTTTAAATGTTAGTTAACACGTAGTCGTTGTACTGGCAGGAATGGATAGAAATAACTAAAATATGATTATATATGTTTTTTAAATGTTTTTACATTTACCTAATAAAGGATAAAGGCTTAAAATACGAAAAGAATTCAATTTTAGGCTTATATACTCTAATTTTCACAAAAGGTCCACTTATCAACATTTGATGGCGAACCGTCATTAAATATATTTTTGGTCACTCAAATACATTCTATTGGACCAAATAAAACTCTTCTTTAGAATCGGGACATCAAATATTACTTTGTGTAATTTTTTTGGTATTTTTCCGATAAAGTTCATTTTTTAATGAATAGTGTAAAATGTTGTATTTTAATTCAAAAACTCTTTTTAATATAATTTATTAAGATGATTAGATTATCTTTTGAATTGGTTTTAATGTGAAATTAGAATATATTTTTACCATTTAATCCAATGGTGGTCATTGTAATCAATTTCACTTTGAAATTGGACTTAAACTGGTGTCAATCTTTTGATAGTTGTTGTTCAATAAAAACACGCTATATGTTTTGACAGTGGGAATTAATTATTAAATTAATTAATGAAACTTATATGTTTTGAATTTTTTAAAATGGACTTCATTTTTGAATTCGGAATATCAAATATATCTTAGGGTGATGTTTTGGTTTTTTCTGAAAAACTTCAATTTTTGATGAATAGTGAAACCGCAAAGTGGTGGTTACAAAATTTGATTTTTCGTTTAAATGGTACTTTACCACTTCTGTGTTTTGAATCTAAAAAATCCAATTTAAATGATTTTCATTATTATATAAAATGTGGTTCAATGGGATTAAAATATATTTTGGTGAATAGTAACTTTTATGTTTTATTAATCACGATTAAAGGTAATTAGTGTAATTTAAGGTAAAAATGATATTATAATCAAATGAAAATATCGTGAAACTTTTCCTAACCCAATTGTATGAGTTATGTCCGACCAATACAACCCATGGGTCTATTTTTGGTACCCCATGGAGCCACATGTGTATGATAATGACATTTATGCCTTTTATTTAAAGTTAAAGTAAAAATGACACAAACATGAAATGTTTTACTTAACCAATTTTTACATGGGGTTACACAAGTCATATATCTTACTGTAAATATTCATTAGAAAGACAAAAATATTTCCTACATCATGATATTTTTTTTATAATTTTTAGACATTAAATAAAATAAATTATTTATGACACCATGATGATGCAACGATTACCTCATTATTTAATGATTTAAATAAAATGGAAAGATAATGTAAAATCTAAGACCTAAACATGTACAAAACCTATTGGATGGGTATATTTCGAACCCTTATCACCTTAAAATCGAAAAAAATTAATTTGGGACCATTAATAACCGAAAAGCATTCTAAAATAAAATAACATTTGCTTACTTTCCAAGAGTGCCCCTCCTCTCCTCTTATAAAAGGCCCCCACCTCTACCACCTTACCCACCCCTCTCAAGCCTTTGGTTCAGACATTCTCTGATCTTTTTGTCTATCCACATCCCTCTATTACTCCTTGAAGCCTCACTTTGGGCAGAAGTCTTCCCAAGAAAGCCTTTGAGCTCAAACCAAAGGTAGTTACCCGATTATAAGGTAATGTCTTCACTTGAGTCCTTTTGTTTTATTTTGCTTCTCCAACCACCTAAACTCTTTTTATTCATTTCTTTTATAACAAATACAGTATCATACATATACTAGGATGTTGTTATAAGGAGGATTAGAGCTACACTTACACACACCTACGTCTAATGGTTAAAGAACATACTGTTTCCGTGGATGGCGAATTTCTGCCTCACGAAACGATGATTGTTCGATATTCTTCTAACACCTTCAAAGGTGGCCATTAAGATGTCACTATATTTATATATGATATATAATATGTTTATGTTTTCATCAAAAGTCTTTATTTTTTATTTTGGGCATATCTTTATGGTTTCCATTATGGGTAAATGCGATATCTTCATTTAAGGAAGTGCAGACTACCGCCCCCTCAAAGTGATTTGATTCATTAATGCCATATGTGAGATGTATAAAGGATGGATTTAAAGTTATTATATATGATGTTATACTGGAATTATAATATACCTCTATATCATTATTATTTCTTTCCATTAAATTATGATATAGAAATGAATGTAGCGTTCATGCGTACGTACGGCTTACCGTCTCCATGAATGGTGCATTTCATTTCTTATCCCCAAATGTAATGTACTATTATAAGTACATGTATATAATCGATATATATGATGAATTATACATATAAATGATGAATATAATTCTGTAATTAAAATATACATACCTCTCATTTAATTTCAATTCCATTAATATGACAAAGAAATGAAAGTAGCGTTCATGCGTACGTACGGCTTACCGTCTCCATGAACGGTGCATTTCATTTCATACCTCTAAATGATTATGTAATATTATAAATACATGTATATGATGGATATATATGATATATATGATATCCAAATCAGGAATTTCATTCTGGATATAAAGAACCTTTGACCACACGAACAACATGTAATTATAAGAAGTCCACTTTCGACTTAAGAACCAAATATCGACAAAACAAACATTATTAACTTAAATGGTTACATAATGTTTATTCCATGGAAATAAGTAATATAAAAGGAATAATGAACTTGAAAATGGTTCTTAATCAAATAGAAATAAACTCAACTTTATTATTCAGGACATTAAAGAACGGTCGGGTCAATTCGGACCCGAGGTATGGGACTTTGTCTCAATCTACTTTCATTGAGGTATATTTTGTTTTATACACAACTTTCTTTTGTACAGTTTATAAAACCCTTTGAATTTTACTTTTATCAAAAAGGAATATTTTTCTACGAAGCATTTTACTAAATGACAAAAAGGAATTTTTCTTTTAACATACGCGGTGATAACGACCTTTTCCGTCGTCGTGAGTATTATTTGGTCTTTGGATTTCTCAACAAGCTATGATGTTTTTTTTAAATGAAATAAAGACCATATACTCTTTTATGTATTTTGGATTTGAAAATGGTTTTTATAATGGATTTGTTATGTCAATATATTTTAGTGATATATTGTGATCAAAGTGTGGAAATGTTTTCTTTCCATTATATTTATTTTATGTCTTATGATTTTATTATGGTACTTGGATATTTAACGGGTGGTTACGTGATAAACCATATGACGGGTGGTGACGTGAATACCAGGACAGTTGGTTACGTTATAAACTCCAATGCATTGGGTATGGATGTCGGCCTTATGGCTATTCCATTAAGTATGTATGGAAGTTGGCCGAATGGCTATTCCATTAAGTGATATGTGTGGAAGTCGACCGTATGGTTATTCCACTTAAGTATGTTTATGTCCCAAGTTACCTTTATATGTTATGTGTTCTTTATATGGGTTTTATGGTAATATTTTGGTTACAAAAGGGTAAGTAATGATCTTTTATTCAGTGAAGAGTTTTTACTACTTCATAAAGGTGAAAAGTATTACTTTGATAAAGTATACATGGTTTACTTTTTGTTTTGATAAACTAACAGTTTTCATTCTTTGTGTATCCCTTACTGAGCTTTTTATGCTCACCCCAAGTTTCTTTGAAATGTTTTTCATAGGACTTAATGTGGAATAGGGTCATGGATGGGATCAAGGGAATGGCATGCTATATAAAACATGGAACTAGACATGTTTCTTTTTAAGAGTTTTTTTCTATAGAAACTTAGTAGAAGTGTCTACTTTGTAATTTTTTGAGATGTAATAGTTATGTTCTAATTATCTAAAACTCTAAACATAAAAAGATCCTCAATGTGAATTATTCATTTAATTCAATATTAAGTAAGGTTTAAGGCTGGGGCCTTATAGTTGGTATCAGAGGTTGGTTTAGACAAGTTTAGGAGTTAGAAAATTGTTAAATTATAAATTAATTTATTGTATGATTGAAATGATACAGCATATAAAGACTACCATGTTGCATCTTCTAAGATATTTCTGTGTTAAGAATGGGTTTTCATAGAGGAAACAGAACAAATTTTCTAGCAAGGCATACAGAGGGAAATGACCTTTCAAATTAGTATCCTGATATGGTCAGAATCAGAACTAAACAGTTTGTTGCAGTGAGGGCTCAGTTGACTCAGGTGAAAAATGTTGGTAGTTTTCATTGATGATATTTTTTTGCTTTATAAAAGTAAAGAGGAGCATGAAAGTAATTTATGGATTATCTTGCAAACCTTAAAAGAAAAGAATCTATATGGAAAATTCAGAAAGTGTGAGTTTTGGTTACAACAAATTTCATTCTTGGGGCACATTGTTTCAAAAGATGGCATAACTGTTGATCCTGCTAAAACAAAAGTTGTTGAAGAATGGACAAGACCCACAACCAAGATCCGTAGTTTCCTTGGTTTGGCAGGTTACTACCGAAGGTTTGTTGAAAATTTTTCACGGTTATCTAGTCCAATGACTAAGCTAACTCGTAAGGGTGTTAAGTTCATCTGGACGAAAAAATGTGATGATTTTTTTCAGGAGTTGAAAAGAAGATTGGTGAATGCTCCAATTTTGGGACTTCCTTCCAGGAATGGTGAGTTTTTTATATACAGTTATGCTTCGTTGAAGGGACTTGGATGTGTCCTTATGCAGAATGATCAGGTAATTTCTTATGCTTCACGTCAGTTGAAAACTCATGAGGTAAATTACCCTACACAAGATTTGGAATTAGCTGCTGTTGTTTTTGCTTTAAAAATTTGGAGGCATCATTTTTATGGAGTAATTTGTGAAATATATACTAATCACAAAAGTTTAAAGTATATATTCACTCAGAATGAATTGAACATGAGATAGAGGAGATGGCTGGAATTAATCAAGGATTATGATTGTACAATTCATTACCATCCAGGAAGAGCCAATAATGTTGTTGATGCTTTGAGGCGAAAAAGTAATGCTTCATTAACGATGTTGCTTTTGTAACTTGATCCTTTGGTTTTTGATTTCATGAACATTGGCATAGAAGTTGTTGGTGCAGGAAGTTCTTCTGTTTTGTTTCAGGTATTAGTGAGAACATCCCTATCAGACAGAATTAAGCAAGCATAGAGGGAAGACAGTGAGTTACATAAAAAGGTAGAGCTGGTTTAGAAGGGTAAGTTGCCTGAATTCAACATTGATAGTGATTGTGTTTTGAGGTTTGGGAAGAGATTATGTGTTCCTTGTGATTCATAGTTGAATAATGAGTTGTTATGTGAGGCTCATAGTTCCCCTTTTTCAGTTCATCCTGGTAGTACCAAGATGTGCAGAGATCTGCAGGAGTATTACTGGTGGGATGGAATGAAAAGGGATATTGTTTATTTTACTGTGAAGTGTTTGACTTGTCAGCAGGTTAAAGTAGAGTGGCAGTTACCGAAAGGGATGCTTCAGCCTCTACCAGTTCCAGAGTGGAAATGGGAGAATATATCCATGGACTTTGTTGTGGGATTACCGAAGACATCTCAAGGTAATAATGCAATCTATGTTATTGTTGATCTCTTGAGTAAATCTTCTCATTTCCTTGCCATACGAGATACTTTTTCCCTAGATCAAATTTCCCATTTGTATCTTAAAGAGATAGTCAGGTTACATGGAGTTCCTCTCTCTATTGTATTTGACAGTGATCCCTGGTTTACTTCTAACTTTTGGAAAGGCCTTCAGAAGTTGTTGGGTACTGAATTAAATTTTAGTACATCTTTTCATCCTCAATATGATGGGCAGTCAGAAGGAAAAATTCAGACCATGGAGGATATGCTACGAGCTTGTTCGACGGATTATCAGGGAAGTTGGGACCAACATCTTTTTTGGTTGAATTTTCATATAATAAAAGTTTTCATTCCAGTATACAGATAGCACCATTTGAGGCATTATATGGGAAGCGTTGTCGAACTCCAGCATTTTGGGATGAAGTGGGTGAAAGGAAGCTGATGGGACCAGAATTGGTAGAAGAGATGGCAGAAAAAGTTCAGTTGATTCAGAAACACATGAGAACAGCTCAGAGCAGGCAGAAGAGTTATGCAGATAATCAGAGGAAGGATCTATCTTTCGAGGTAGGTGATCATGTTTTTCTCAAAGTTTCTCCATGGAAAAGTGTGATGAGATTTGGTAAGAAAGGAAATCTGAGTCCAAGGTTCATTGGACCATATGAAATTTTGGAGAGAGTTGGATCAGTTGCATACAGAGTGGAATTATCTCCTAGTTTATCTCAGGTACATAATGTTTATCATGTTTTGATGCTGAGAATGTATATGCTAGATCCATCTCATGTTTTGAGTCCAGAGGTAGTTCAGTTGGAAGAGAGCCTATCTTAGGAGGAACAACCGGTCCAGATTCTTGACCACAGAGAGCAGGTGTTACGGAATAAGGTGATTCATCAGGTAAAGGTTTTTTGGAAAAACCATATGATTGAAGAGGCAACATGGGAATCTGAAAATTCTATGAGGGATAATTACCCCCACTTATTTTGATAAGTGAATAAAATTGCGAGGACGCAATTCCCAAAAGGGGGGAAGGATGTAGCATCCCAGGTAAATAATGAATAATACATTTTCATATTTATTAATATTTGAGAATTAAATATTAATTTTACCTTAAAGGGGTTTTTATGTTCGATAGCGTACCTGATACACAACAAAGAGTTTCTTTGAAATCGTACGTTGCACACTAGTAATAAAATAATATTATTTTAAATGTTAGTTAACACGTAGTCGTTGTACTGGCGGGAATGGATAGAAATAACTAAAATATGATTATATATGTTTTTTCAATGTTTTAACATTTATCTAATAAAGGATAAAGGCTTAAAATTCGGAAAGAATTCAATTTTAGGCTTATATACTCTAATTTTCACGAAAGGTCCACGTATCAACATTTGATGGCGAACCGTCATTAAATATAGTTTTGGTCCCTCTTATAAATTCTATTGGACCAAATAAAACTCTTCTTTAGAATCGGGACATCAAATATTACTTTGTATAATTTTTTTAATTTTTCCGATAAAGTTCATTTTTTAATGAATAGTGTAAAATGTTGTATTTTAATTCAGAACCACTTTTTAATATAATTTATTAAGATGATTAGATTATCTTTTGAATTGGTTTTAAAGTGAAATCAGAATATATTTTTACCATTTAATCCAATGGTGGTCATTGGAATCAATTTCACTTTGAAATTGGACTTAAATTGGGGTCAATCTTTTGATACTTATTGTTTCATAAAAACACGCTATTTGTTTTGACAGTGGGAATTAATTATTAAATTAATTAATGAAACTTATATTTTTTGAATTTTTTAAAAAGGACTTCATTTTTTAATTCGGAATATCAAATATTGCTTAGGGTGATGTTTTGGTTTGTTTGTGAAAAACTTCAATTTTTGATGAATAGTGAAACCACAAAGTGGTGGTTACAAAATTTGATTTTTTGTTTAAATGGGACTTTACCACTTATGTGTTTTGAATCTCAGAAATCCAATTTAAATGATTTTCATTATTAAGTAAAATGTGGTTCAATGGGATTAAAATAAATTTTGGTGAATAGTAACTTTTATGTTTTATTAATCATGATTAAAGGTAATTAGTGTAATTTAAGGTAAAAAAGATATTATAATAAAATGAAAATATCTTGACACTTGTCCTAACCCTATTGGATGAGTTATGGCTGACCAATATAACCCATTGGTCCATTTTTGGTACCCCATGGAGCCACTTGGGTATGATAATGACATTTATGCCTTTTATTTAAAGTTAAAGTAAAAATGACACAAACATGATATGTTTTACTAAACCAAATTTTTACATGGGGTTATACAAGTCATATTTCTTAATATAAATATTCATTAGAAAGATAACAGGAGTTACTACATCATGATAGTTTTTTATAGTTTTTAGACATTAAATAAATAAAATTATTTATGACACCATGATGAGGCAGCGATTACCTCATTATTTAACGATTTAAATAAAATGGAACGATAATGTAAAATCTAAGACCTACACATGTCCAAAACCTATTGGATGGGTAGATTTCGAACCCTTATCACCTTATACTCGAAACACATCAATGTGGGACCATTAATAACCGAAACACATTCTGAAATAAAATAACATTTCCTTACTTTCCAAGAGTGCCCCTCCTCTCCTCTTATAAAAGGCCCCCACCTCTACCCCCTTACCCACACCTCTCAAGCATTTGGTTCGTCCAGGATCTGATCATTTTGTCTCTCCAAATCCCTCTATTACTCCTTGAAGCCTCACCTTGGGCAGAAGGCTTCCCAAGGAAACCTTTGATCTCAAACTAAAGGGAGTTACGTGATTATAAGGTAATGTCTTCACTTGAGTCCTTTTGTTTTATTTTGCTTCTCCAACCCCCTAAACTCTTTTTATTCATTTCTTTTGTAACAACTCCAGTATCTTCCATATACTAGGATGTTTGTATAAGGAGGATTCGAGCTACACTTACGCACACCTACGTCTAATGGTTAAAGAACATACTGTTTCCGTGCATGGCGAATTTCTGCCTCACGAAACCATGATTGTTAGATATTATTCTAACACCTTAAAAGGTGGCCATTAAGATGTCACTATATTTATATATGATATATTATATGTTTATGTTTTCCCTAATCTTCTGTATTTTTCATTTTGGGCATACCTTTATGGTTTCCATTATGGGTAAATGCGATATCTTCATTTAAGGAAGTGCGGACTACCGCCCCCTCAAAGTGATTTGATTCGTTAATGCCATATGTGGGATGTATAAAGGATGGATTTAAAGTTATTATATATGATGTTATACTGGAATTATTATATAACTCTATATAATTTTTATTTCTTTCCATTAAATTATGAGACAGAAATGAAAGTAGCGTTCATGCGTACGTACGGCTTACCGTCTCCATGAACAGTGCATTTAATTTCTTATCCCCAAATGTAATGTACTATTATAAGTACATGTATATAATCGATATATATGATGAATGATACATCTAAATGATGAATATAATTCTGGAATTAAAATATACATACCACTCATTTAGTTTTAATTCTATTAATATGACAATGAAATGAAAGTAGCGTTCATGCGTACGTACGGCTTACCGTCTCCATTAACGGTGCATTTCATTTCATACCTCTAAATGATTATGTAATATTATAAATATCTGTATATGCTAGATATATATGATATATATGATATCCAAATTAGGAATGTCCTTCTGGATATAAATAACCTTTGACCACACGAACAACATGTAATTGTAAGAAGTCCACTTTCGACTTAAGAACCAAATATCGACAAAACAAACATTATTAACATAAATGGTTACATAATGTTTATAACATGGAAATAAGTTATATAAAAGGAATAATGAACTTGAAATAGGTTTTTATGAATATATAAATTAACTCAAGTTTATTATTCTGGACATTAAAGAACGGTCGAGTCAAGTCGGACCCGAGGTAAGGGACTTCGTCTAAATCTCCTTTCATTTAGGCATATTTTGTTTTATACACAACTTTCTTTTGTAAGGTGTATAAAACCATTTGAATTTTACTTTTATATAAATGGAATCTATTTCTACGAAGCATTTTACTAAAAAACAAAAAGGAATGTTTCTTTTAACGTACACGGTGACAACGACCTTTTCCGCCGCCGCGAGTATTATTTGGTATTTGGATTCCTCAACAATCTGTGATGTTTTTTAAATGAAAAAATTACCATATACTCTTTTTTGTATTTTGGTATTGAAAATGGTTTTTATAATGGATTTTTTATGTCAATATATTTGTGTGATTATTTGTGATCAAAGTGTGGAAATGTTTTCTTTCCATTATATTTGATTTATGTCTTATGATTTTATTATGGTCATGGACATTTAATGGGTGGTTACGTGATAAAACATATGACGGGTGGTGCCGTGAATACCAAGATGGGTGGTTACATTATAACCTCCAATGCATTGGGTATGGAAGTCGGCTGTATGGATATTCCATTAAGTATGTATGGAAGTTGGCCGAATGGCTATTCCATTAAGTGATTTGTGTGGAAGTGGACCGTATGGTTATTCCACATAAGTGTTTTTATGTATCAAGTTACCTTTATATGTTATGTGTTCTTTATATGGGTTTTATGGTAATCTTTTGGTTACAAAAGGATAAGTAATGATCTTTTATTCAATGAAGAGTTTTTACTACTTCTTAAAGGTGAAAAGTATTACTCTGATAAAGTATACATGGTTTACTTTTTGTTTTGATAAATTAACAGTTTTTATTCTTTGTGTATCCCTTACATAGCTTTTTATGCTCACCCCAAGTTTCTTTGAAATGTTTTTCACAGGACTTAATGTGGAATAGTGTCAAGGATGGGATCAAGGTAATGTCATGCTATATAAAACATGGAACTAGACATGTTTCTTTTTAAGAGTTTTTTTATTCTATGGAAACTTAGTAGAAGTATCTACTTTGTAATCTTTTGAGATGTAATAGTTATGTTCTAATTCTCTAAAACTCTAAACCTGAAAAGATCCTCAATGTGAATTATTCATTTAATTAAATATTAAGTAAGGTTTAAGGCTGAGGCCTTATACCGACACCCCCAATGGTCTCCCAGAATCCACAAAGGATAAACCACAGTAGAAATATATAATCACAAAGTATCATCCAACCCTACTTAGCTATATTCCCATACATATACCTTTGTTTCCAGTCACAATCTGACTCCATCTCTCGATCCCAAACACAACCCAGTCCAAAAAGGAAGTAAAGTCCATCACCATGATGATAATGGTTGAAATAAATGACTCATCTCACAAAGGTATACATCTTTTGTTGAGTGATAGAGATGATCAGATGTAGTCACTGATTAATCTAAGCTGTCGTACCCACACAGGATATAGGACCATCTTAGCTACTGGACCCACATAGGATACATGACCAGCTGTTATGTCGGACCCACACATGATACAGGAACAGAAGTCAAAACTGTCGGACCCACAGAGGATCCCAATACAGTAGTAATTTTAGTCGAACCCATGTAGGATTCCGGTACATTATTTATCACTGTCGAACCCTTATAGGATTCTAGTACACTAGTCATCATATCAAGCTCCAGGGTTCCCGCACACAGCACGCTCGATTCCAGGAGGGTCCTCTCCTCGATTCAAGTGTTGATAAATCAACTATCATGAAGTCCTGAGTTGATGTATCAGGAAGTTACATCTCATAAAAAGGAATCCAACACGATAGATGACACGACAATCGGACGCCCGATCTGAGAGTTAATGCCATTTCCGTTATAGGGGCCCGGTTGGATTTACAATCGATCCAAACCCAGCCATTTTCCAAATTTGTTGAAAAATCACTTAGAGTATTGTAAAAGGTCCGCCTCATTGAAGGTGTCCCAGTTCCACAGACGGCGCGTTGATCGGACACACAGTCTAGGAGATATTCATATTTAAGCGAAGTCAGGCGCGGCCCGTCAAGCTCAATGGGCTGGTGGGTTGGCCCAACCTTGTTCGGCGGGTCCGACCCAGCCGGGGGGTCAGCCTGACCCAGTAGGGTGTGGCCCATATGAAGACCCGGCCCGTGCTATGGATCGATCTGGTTCTCCTGGCGAAGCCACCTCCTTCACTGCCCGGCCAATTCGGTGTGGCGCACGCGGCCTGCGTTACGGGCCGTGGTTCTCCTCATGCATCCCCTGGGGGAGCTACGGTTCTCTAACCTGGCCGGAAGGCAGCCGACCAGTTTTCCTAGCTGAGGGGCTCGTGGATGCGGGCCGCATCTCCTCTGCACGGCGCCTACCGGCACCACAGTTTTCCATCCCGGTCGGTAGGCGGCCAACCAGTTTCTCCAGAAGGGCCGCCCATGGACATGGGCCACAATCTCCATCCACGCGGCGCCTGCGGGCACCGCGGTCTTCCAAGGAGCTGTCTGGTCGGCCGACCGGTCGTCCCGCTATCTAGCTCCACGGCTGTTGGCTCAGCCGACTACCTCCACACATCCACCAAGGTGCGACGGCGTCGCGATCCTACTGCCCTCTGTGCAGCATGACGACACCAGGTTTCTTCATCTGCCGCTACCCTCCCCACCGCGGTTCCTCTTCCATCCATCGCAGTTTCTCTCCAGCATGGTGCAACGGCACCGCGCCCTTTCGGCTCTACCTCCGACGTCAACAAAATGAGACTCAATGAAGGGACGTTGTGCCATGTTTGTTCAACCGGTTCCCTCCATGTTAGGTGATATCAGTTGGCCACCGTTGATGAACAATGATATAATTCATACGTAGAAATAATTTAAATTCCCCCTACCTCGTATTTGTCATTTTATGATGACAAGTCGTGAAAGACGAACGTCGAGGAAGACGGATGTCGTTCCATCAACGTCAGAGGAGGTAGAACTCGGTGAAGTCGAGTCGAGTTGACACTCTCCGTGTACTCCAAAGACAGTGATGATTCCCTTCCTTCCTCTAGGCGAGGAAGGAAGAACATGATCCTAGTTGTTCTTCGGAGATTAGAGGCATTCATCATTGGAATAGAATGACGTTCTTCCAAGAGTTCTCCAATGAATTTTAATCCAAAATAATATAGATAGTTCTGTATTTTTTTACAGCACAACAACTCAAGAGTTGTCTTTCATTATTTGTGACAATAGATAGATTAAATGCGGATAGATGGATTCAAAATTCAAACAAGGTAGGTAGAGAGTTTTAACATTAAATTCGGAGAGTTAGATGTTTAAGAGACTCTCCACAATTAAATGTGAGTTACTTGGGGGTTAAAGGAGGTTCAAGGGGAGTTGAGCAGTTTGATGATCTTGTGGGCCCCACCACATAATATCCACCCATGGGATGCTATGTGGTGGTGGGCCCCACCTCCAACTTCCCTTTGGAGAAATTAACCACCACCTAAATAAAAATTATTTCACAGATAATTTTTGTTTAATTTAATATGAACCCCCAATAATTAACTTCTATCCTCGATAAAACGCAACTGTAGTGAAGGTCTCCTTAAGCAAATACTAGCACTGCGAGTTCATCGGTGTCTTCAGATTTCAATTCTGAGCACCGGTTCAAAAGATATAAAATCCCGCACGTAGGTTTACTAAACATACCCGAACAAAACTTGAGAAATTGATTCCGGGCACACTGGGCCTCAGAATTAAGCGCCGTCAGAAATTGAAAACTCCTAAAATTCCTATGTATTTATGAAAATCTTTTCCATGGAATTTCCGTTTCTTTACACCCAGTCACATTCATTTCCATATGAGGGATCCAGTTTCACCATCTTCCCATAGTGGATCTGGTTCCACCATATTCCCATAGTGGAAAGTGTTTCCCCATATTCTATCTTCGTAGTGACTACACATATTGGGCGGGACACACCACCATCCCCAGTCACTATCCTTCAATTTTAAGGTATTGGTTTTCCCTATCTTCCCATAGTAGATCAAGCCCATCGACATGATTCACATTATTATCTCATGAGATAATAATAATTACAAAATAAATTAGATGGAGGTATATGGGCCATATACTCATAATAAAATCATCCATACATTTTACATAGGATAGTAAGACATTCATCATATCCTAGCCCATAAAAAGATATAGGTTTTATAATCATACTATCAAAATCTTATGAAATGAAATGTGTTTCATAAATATGTAATTATATCACAACCTAGGGAAATATATAAGTTTCATAATCATTCCATTAATACAAAACATGTGAAAAGAAGCATATTTCACAATAATAAAACCCAAGGAACAATAATGGGTATCATAAAAATCATATAATATATAACATTTAGAGAATAAATATAAGTGGAACCATTAAATCTTATCCTAGAAGGGAATGAGTAACAAGAACACATTTCATGTTATATGAAAAATACTTTTGAAATATCTTCTAAAACAATTCTTGATGGAAATATAATTTATTCATTGAAAAAATGGTTTTAAAACATAAAACCCTCTGAAAAATTAATTTCTTGAAAATAAACATGAGAACTTATAATGAAATCTTTGAAAACATTTTGGAATCGTTTTTATTCGAAAATATATAGTAAGAGATTAAAAACATTTTGAAATTAATTTTCCTTGAAAATAAATTCAAAACATTTTAAGGAATATTGAAAATATAAAAAAATTAAATCATATTTTCTTTGAAAATGATCTTACAAGATCATTTTGAAAACATTTTCTTCATTTTCATGTTATGTGTCTCGAAGAAGGAAAATTGAGACGAAACTACTTTATTGATATGGAAACATATGAAACATAATTTCCATGAAGGATAGATCTTAAAATGGATAAAAATATATTAATTTAAATATGGATAGAAACATAGAATATATTCAGGGTATGTTTAATAACACACAAAAGATGTGAGTTGTGAGTAAGGTGTAAATCTCACTTGAATAAAAGTAAAACAAGAACACCCGCCACATTGGGTCTTGAATATCATCATACCCATTCAAACCTCATGTATAAAAAATATATGTTTGTTATAATGAACCTTATTCTTATACTTAATACCATTAATATTTTGGTTAGGAAGTTATATTAACCACTTGTTAATAATTATATGTTAAGGTTTCACTTTGGGTAATATCCGCTTTATTCTTCACATGTGTCATAATTTGATATATATTTGGTAAATAAAATTATATAATGATTTAAAAATTTAAACCATGATATAAATATCAATTATATTTTTTATGTATCTATTATAATATTACATAAAATATATTAGTATAAAATGGAATACATCGTTCATAGAGACTGTAGGTCATACATATACATGAATATCATTTCCGTTTTATCGTCATATTAAATAATGAAAATGAAATATATATATATATATATAAATGTTTCTATATCATTATTAATGTAGAAATATTTTATTTTATATATAATATAACTTCAATAAACCCCACCTTAATATATTCTATGTAGTTTGTGAATGAATCACATCACTTTGATGGGGTGTTAGTCCACACTTCCTCAAACTAAATTATCATATTTACATAAAATTGAATTTATAATTTTATGTGTGGTAAAATGATTAATGAAGAATGAAGATATTATAATTATAATACATAACATATAGATATATTTCATCATAATATCCACAATTAGAGGTGCTAAAGAAAAAATGAACAATCATTATTTTGTGTGGCGGTAGATTGTTGTACACATAATCAATATATCTATTACCCATTAGATTGATTTTTGTGAAAGTGTAGGTAAAAAATTATCATAAAAATAATTATATTGAAAATAATGGTGTTTTTTATATTAATATAATTAGTGGGTATGAGAGGTGGGAAAAAAATAAAATAATGGAACTTGGGGGGTGGGTGTTACCTCTTATTCGGATAAATCCTTTTACTTTTGATCTAAGTGATTCATCAGATAGATTTAGGTCCAAAGGGAGGGTTAAATGAAACATTTAGTTTTTCTAAGAAGTATATTTGATATATATTATGTGAACTTAAGTGGATTGAAGGGTTTTGAGGAGGGGGATATGTGATAGTCTTTTATATGGAAGGGAAAGGATACACTTAGAATTTTTGAAAAAAAGTTAGGTATAACCATTTTTTAACATAAGAAATGTCAAAAATAAAAATAAAAAATGGATGGTTTTTGGCCTAAATATTCCCATCAATTTTGTGTTGAAAAATATTCTACCATATTTTGTCCATTATATTTTAGGTTTATTCCCTTGTTAATATTAGTTTTACGTTAATCACTACAATTAATTTTAACTTCATTCACTAATATTTATGGTAAAAAATAAGTTGGAATTATTATAAACTATAAAAAATGATGATTGAAAATATAGAACCGATTTATCCAAATTTTTTATAGATAAGTGGTATAAATTCATTTAATATTAATCACGTTGATGGGATGACATTTTCTTGTATTTATTATAAAAACATTCAAATATTTTCAATGTTGTTATTCCTAATTTGTAATTGAAATTTATTCTAATGACTTAAATTGGATTAATTGATAAAAAAATTATCAAATTAAACATTGAAATAAATTTAAAATATAATTTAATAATATAAATAAATTATATGAAAAGGATGTTTTAAATTAAAATTCAATACTTTTAACTAATCATCCAAAAATGATGTTTCTCAGAAAAATAAAAAAATTTATCCTTAAGATATGTTAGACATTATAAATTCAAAAATTATTATTATTTTATAAAATAAAATTTGTGACATTGTCTAAAATTAATTTTATTCTTCTTCACAAAAGGACATAAAAAATAAGTTCATTTGGGAAAATTATATTTTTAAATATATAATGACATTACGGAAAATTATATCTTTCTCTATCAATTTATTTAAAATATACAATTATAAAAAACATTGGAAAATTATTTATTAATATTCAAATTACTATGTTTGATGGTTAGGTTATAAATATCCCATTTAAATAATTATAAATAAATTTTCTTGTAGAAACATAGTGGTGAGTGTAACATATTCCAAGGTGATGTTTCCTACAACAAACACTACATAGGTTTTGTGTGAATAGAATTTATTACTTATTTAAAATTTACATATCAATTAATATTTAATTTATTCAAGAAGAAAAAATAATAAAAAAGTCTAGCTGTTACATGGACTACCACCTTCACGTAACGATATGTTTAATTTTCATCATTATAATTCATTGTAGGTTATATTGATAGTTTATATTATTATTTGTGATATTAGTTGAATATTTATTACAAAATAATTTAAATATATTAAATAACTTTTTAACATTTCATCCATTAGAAGTTGATAATGTCACTCTTGCGTATGTGCGGACTACCATATCCATAAAGCGATGTGATTCATTTTTCACTTCTGTTTCACATGGATGGTAATAATGTCAAATTTAATTTATATATATGATATATATGATATAAATTTTATTATAGATAGCGAATTATTATTTTCATTTATTTGGTTATAATCATTGGAATGTTGAAACATCAATCGTGTGTATGTACGGATTTTCATCACTATGATGTGACACATTTCAATTTTTTTCCACTATATAAAAATAATTAAAAATTACTATATGATGAATATAAATTATAATTATGTAATGATTAATATTGTAGATGAGATTATTCCTTGACCACTATTATTGTACTTTAACTATTGAACTTAATCATGAATTGATAACATACCAATTTATATATGAATGTTCATTTTATTAATAAATTGTTCATAAAAATAATAATTAGAAATTTTAATGTTATGATACGTAGTAAAATATTTATAAATATTACAATAAAATATATTTATTATTACTGTATATATATTATATAGGATATTTTAATGTGTATGAAGAAATATAGAAAACAAGGTATGGGTTTTATGTTATGTTCTATATTTGTTTGGGATTTTATCTTCTAAATCTACTATTTATGTAATGATAGGGATATTTTCCATTAAAATGATTATATTTTTGTATAATATAGTAATTTATGTATTATTGGTTTACTAATAACATTTATTGTATTTTTTAATTCAAAATATTGAGAATGTGTTTTCAATGAACATCAAATACTATTTCCCCTTTGGATGTTGAACTTTTTCTTCCATGTTCACACTCATAAATTTGTTTTGTGAATAATCTTAAATATAATTGAAGTGTTTTAAAAATATAATTTCCTATACAATTGAATTTATTTATAATGGTTAAATAGTGATATTTTAAATAAATTTTTTGATGAACAATTTATTTTTTTCTTTTTCCAATGGCATGAACGGGTTGTTTTCTTTTAATGTATACAACATGAGCAGGTTTTTACAAAATCCTTAAAATTACTTTTTCTAAGAATGAATTATTATATTTCTTATTTATATTATAAAAAAAACATTTTCTCAAAATTCTTAGAATTTTTATTTTTATTATTATCAAAAAAATCATATTTTTTATTTTCTTCAAGGATATCTTAAAAAGATATTTTAATGGTATTTTCCTTCCATTTCATAATCATTGATGGTTTGTTATTATTTACTTGGGGTATGATCATATGGTACCAAAAAATTTCATTCTTGGGATAAATTATGATGATATTAATTTATGTATTATTCTATGGAACTCGTTTCATTCCCACTGGTTAATTGCGTTTTGATGAATTCATTATGAAACATTTTTCTTTTCCATGAGTAATACTATAATGAAATGATAACTTTTATTTGAATCCCATTAACTTTTCACATGTTATTATATGACTATAAGATTATTTTTAGGATCTTTTTTATACATATGTTTTATTTTAATTTAGATATGGGGGTGAAGAATTATTTATCCCTCTAATGCATTGGAAAAAATATGGATATATAATGAGATAAAAAATTATGGAATTGGGTATGAAACTTGTTTAGTATGGGGATTTGTCCTCTATGATAGTCTTAGGAGTAAACCTTAAGTATTGAAATTATGGAAAGTGGAGTGATCCCAATCCATTATGATATCCTTTCAATTTATGATTTATCATGAATGATCTGGATTCATCCATTTGTTAGACACCCAATCCAGTATATGATAGGGCATAAAGGGAATACTTGATCCCCATGGGATGGAATCTAGTAATTTTGAATCACAGGAACAAACAAATTAATGTTTTCATCGAATATTTAGACTGAATGTGACCCCAAAAATCTAAAAAAAATATGAAATGCACTATCTAAATGATATACATACAATCCAAACCAAAAAATATCAGAAATAAAAACTAACAAAAAAAATAATGAAAGTAGTAAATATAATGAGAAAAAAATACCTACCTCCTACCCAAGTCCCCCTATCTAATAAAAGTTCCCAAAATTGACTATCCTCAACCAGCATAGTATAACTACACCTTGACCTCTAACCAATTATTAAAATACAAATTAAAAAAATTAGTTGATTTAAATGGAAATATGTTGGGAAATATATGAATGGAAAAGATAGTGCTTTAAAATCATGTAAAATGAATAATTGGATGAATCCAGTAAAATAAAGAGTAAACTCTAAGAAATTAATTCTCTAATTAATGTCTAAAATATAAATATTATATTTTAATAAAAAATGTTAATGATATAGGTGTGAGAAAAATGTTATGTAGGCATGTTAGGTATCCACTTTGCAAGCAAAAATATTTAGATAGATACTAGATTTTACCCAAGGTGGAAAAAAATTACCAAAATAGGTTTTCAATTACTCAAATAGAATCAAATATAATTAATATTTATAAAATTTCATTTTCCTCTAATAAAAGGAAAAATCACACTAAATTTGTTTTGGGAACTACCCCATTTTACCAAAATTGATAAATAGATAATTTCTTTTTAATCATTTTTAACACATTATATTCAAATACAATTAATGGTTATAGTTTCTAAGAAAGAAATCATGGAATAAATATGATGGTATGATCAATGAAACAATATTAAATTATTTCTAAAAAAATATATAGTATTTAATAAGGGGATGATCTAAAACATCAACTGAGGATAAACTAGATGTACGTAGTAGGGAATCTTCCTCCAGCCCATCGATTTGATACAAAGTCTATGAAAAACATGAATACAGTTAATTTGTATCACTCATGGCATACCCCACCTATAATTTCGCAAACATGGGGATCTATTCTGTCTTATCAGGACTATATAGAAACAATATATTGACTCCTAAAATGATGTATAGGATCTCATGATATATGAAAATTAGAAGAAAATGATGCACAAAGAAATATTCCACCATGAACATGATTCAATATAATGCACCAATCATTCTAATACCACCTCCCAAAACTATCTGTTAAAAAACCCTCATAAATTAGTGGGATTCAATGGAAGTGTAAACTTTTGAGAAAACAATTCAAAAGTACCAACCGGGACATTACCATTGAATTTTAGAAAATATTTATTGAAAAAAATACATCATTCAAACAAAAATTATTAATTCATGGAAATCATCCAACTGTGTTTTAAAGGTGAAAATCATGATTTAATATTTTATTTTTGAAATTACATAAACATGTAATTTGAAAAAAAATCATTATTTTAAAATTTAAATATATTAGGATAAAATGTCACTATTAAATAATATATATATACTCACACACATATATATATTATATATTTCAATCAGTCATTATTTCACAAATGAATTTTTATATACATAAGTCTATATATATACATACAGTTACATGTATGTCCAACCATTCAACCAGTCTCAAAAATATTTCCAAGTCTCAAAAATTTAAATGAAAAATATCTTAGAAATAATCCCTTAATTCAGTTATTTTAAAAAATAAATTACAAATATTAATAAAAAGGATAATCTAAATTTAAAAATAATGTTGCAAGAAATTTTTTACAAAACTACCTACAATATATACAGGGACCATTCAGGATTTTATCATGAATATTCATGAGAAGTGAGAGGAAAATCATTCAATTTTGAATGGAAATCATTTGAACTATGATTTTAGTGTAAAAAATTAGGGAATACATTATTATATTAATTTATATTGACGAAAAGATATTAAAACCCAGATAAAATATAGATGTAATATCTAATGCCTTTAATGTAATGGATATTACATAATAAATAATGTTCCATATGTAGGAATTTTCATATTTTTATGGAGGAAACCAAATCATGGAAAATTATACCTCTATGAACCCAAAAAACAAAAATAATATCATAACTAACCAACCAGTAGTAACAGACGTTCATCCAATCCAATAATCATGATGTGGTAAGGGAAAATCACAGGAATAAGGAATAATAGTGTATGCGGTGAAAATAACTAGGAGAGATGATAATAAATTTCCTTGAAATCATTGGGAAAATATTACAGGGAGGATTTTTTCAAAGGGAGGATGCCATTTTTTAGGCGGTGGATTTGTCCAGGGGTGCTATATTTGATAATATGAGAGGTTGAAAGAGGAGGCCTCAATCATGGGGGTTCTATGTGAGGGGGTCCTTAGAGGGGAGGGGAGCTCATGTGGATGGTGGTCATTTAAGGGAGGAGTGTAGCCATGTGAGGAGAAGGGGGATCAACCACGATGGAGGGTAATGATGCTCAATTAATAGGGGTGGAAAATGGAAATAAAGTGATTTTAATAAAAAAAGGGAAAACCTCATGGTTTTTTTTGCATGGTATTCCAAACCCAATAGAAACCATGTTTTAGTTAATGAACATCCATGAAATTGACATATAGTAACTACTATGAGTCTAAAATGTCAAAATAAAAATTTTATAACAATTCTTAATGAAAATATCCTTATGCTGAACCAATTTCCCAGTTTCTACAAGGTTTCAGAAACTATGAAGGCTGACCGTGCACCCCATTAAAGGCTTTAATAATTGAAATTTTCCTACCAAAACTTCTAGATAATATCAATGTCCCAAAATAATATAAAATAATATTAAATTAATTAACATATAAAACATAGAGTTTGATAATTCTCCCCACCATAAAGCATTATGCAGGTAAAAAACCATTAAATCCATTTAATAATACAAGAATACACAAAATAAAATGATTTAAAAAAATTGATCACATCCACAAGAAAAACCTTAAAACTCGAATAAAATCCCAACCAACAAGGAGGGATACAAGCCTTGACAATCATTGAGACCTATCAGGTCCTTCCCACCATTTATAATTCTTCTAATATTTTCCTTCAACACACACACACTCTATATGATATAATATACTCATAAAAATCACTTCTAATGAACACCCAAAGGAATAAAAAACATTTTATAAAACATATACACTTGATGGTGGAGAATCAAGCGGAATTACTAATATAAGAAAAAACACATTCTATAGTACCATGTCACCAAACTCAAATGGTAAAAGTATGACCTCAATTATAGAACACCATCTCATATACAACCAAGAAAGAATCAACACCCCTACATTATTAACTACCTAAATACTATGTTTTCATGTTACCCATGACCATAAGAAAAATAAAAACTATCCTATCCCTCAAAAACATCCCCAAAATAGAAACTGTAAAGACCCAGAAATTCCGTGGAAATTTTTTTCTTAAATAAACATGAATTTTTACGGGTCCACAGTTTCTGACGGCATATGATTCTGAGGCCCGGTCTACCCAGAATAATTTTTTGATGTTTTGTTCAGCTACATTCAGTAGACGTACGAGCGGGATATTATATCTTTTGAACCGGTTCTCAGAATTGAAATCTGAGGACACCGATGAACTCACACACCGTTATTCGATATGGAGACCTTTACTGCAGTTGCATTTTATACAGGTTGGAACATATTTTTGAGGGTTTTCTAATTTAAATAAATAAAAATATGATTCATTGATTTTTATGTGGGTGGTGGTTAAATCCACCAAAGGGAAGTTGGAGGTGGGGCCCAACCCCCACGTAACCTCCCATGAGAGGATATTGTTTCGTGGGGCCTAGATGAAAGGCAAACCCTTCAACTCCCCCTTGAAACTCTTGAAACCCCCATTGATGTGGGTTAAACCCTCAACTCTCCACCTCCCACTTTCTCTCATTAATTTTTCAACACCATTAATTAATTAATTGATCTCCATGAATAAATAATTAATTCGAGTGTTTGAATTTTGAAAACACTATGCCAACATTAAAAAAGTGAAGTTATTATTTTATTTGGGGTTGGAATAATCGTTGTAGTGAATGGGAGTATTAGCGAAGACCTGGAGAAATAGGAAGAGATTTCTTCTAATGAGGAATGCCGTCTCCACCAAGGAACGATGATGCCTCTCCTTCTTTTCCAATCGAGGAATGCAAGGGAAGACGCTGCCCTCGAAGAATGGTGCCAACGACAACGACTCTCCCTCAGACGTTGACAGATCGATGTCCGTCTTCCGTGACACCATCTTCTGCTAATTCGACAACGTTATTCAATCATGGTAGGGGGTTTTGTTCAATTTAAAATGAATAAAATTAAATCCTTGATTCTTCGATATTTACTTTGGTTTGATGGTGGAAAATTGATATCACCCAACACGGAGGGTATGGGCCGAACAAACTCAGCCCGACGATCCTCTGCTGAATCTAATTTATTGACATCGGAGGTGGAGCTGAAAGGGCGCCATGCTGTCGCACTGCACTGGAGAAGAACCTTGAAGTCGGTGGGGACGCGGTGCCGTCGCGCCGCATAAAGAGCAGTAGGACCGCGTTGCCGTTGCGCAACGGGGGAGGTGCGGAGGTGACTGGCTAAACCAGCAGCTATGGAGCCGTTCCACTAGATGACCGACCAGCCCACTAGAAGACCGTCGAGAATGTAGGCTCCATGTGGAGGGAGACCGCGACCCACAACCACGAGCCGCTCGGCTGGAGGAACCCCCCAACCTACTGTAGGCTGGGCTGAAGGAACATGGCGCCTGTAGGCGCCACGCAGAGAAGAATGCGGCCCGTTGTGTGGGCCGCTCTACTGGGCAAACCAGTCGGCCGCCTTCTGAAAGGGCTGGGAGAACAAGACGCCACTTGGTGCCATGTGGGGAGAACCATTGGACGCTATGCGGGATTCTCGTGCCGGACACAACCGGACGGCTACGACCGGTCGGGCAGAGGAGGGGCAGCGCCGCCGGGCGAACCAAACTGGCACGCATCATGCACAGGGTCCGCAGGTGGGCCACTCTCCACAGGGCCTGGACGACCCCCAACCAGGTCGGACACACCGGTCCGGGTCCAAGGGGGGGCCTCACTCTGCTGGGCTAGGTCAACCCCCAGCCAGGTCGGACCCTCCGAACCTGGTCGGGCGGACCCGCCAGCCCACTGAGCTTGACGGGCTGGACCCATCTTCGCTGAAACATGAATATCTCCTAGACCGCGAGTTCGATCGACACACCGTCTACTGCACTTGGACCCTCACGACGAGGAGGTAATTTTTTATACTATATTTGAGTTTTGGATAACTTTGGAAAATGGCCAGGTTTGGAATGATCGTAAATCCAATCGGGCCTCTTAAACATAAATGCTAATATCTCTTAGACCGGGCGTCCGATTGACGAGACGTATGTCACATTGGGTTCTTTAGGATGAGATGGAACCATGAGATGCATCAACTCAGGACATCATTGTAGTTGACGTATCTTCACTTGGATGGAGGAGCGGACCCTCCCAGAATCGAGTGTGCTGTGTGCGGGAACCCTAGAGCAGACAACGACGACTACTATACCAGAATCCTATGTGGGTGCGATAGTGACGACTACTGTACCAGAATCCTACGTGGGTTCTACAATGATCACTACTGAACTGGAATCCTCCGTGGGTTCAACAACGATGACTAATGTACCAGAATCCTATGTGGGTTCGATAGTTCTAACTTCTATTCCTGTATCCTGTGTGGGTCCGACATAGTAGCTGGTCCTATATCATGTGTGGGTCTGACAGCTTAGCTAATCCTGTTTCCTGTGTGGGTTCGAAAACTTCGATGAATCAGTGACTACATCTGAACATCTCTATCGCTATATGAAAGATGCATACATGTGTGAGCTAAGTCTTGTCTTTCAATCATTATCATCGATGTGATGGATTTTACTTCCTTTGGGGACTGGGTTGTGAATGGGCTCGAGAGTTGGAGTTGGGCTGTGACTGGTAACTTAGGTTTATGTATGGGCATATACCTATGTAAGGTTGGTTGATACTTCGTGATTGTATGTTTCTACTGTGGTTTATTCATTGTGGATTCTGTGAGAACTTCGGGGGTCTCGGGGTTCCCTACACAGTATCGTTATACTCACCCCTACACGGGCTATGCCCACACATCGTTGTGTTGGTTTCAGATGACAGACAGCACTAATCGAGGTAGAGGGTTGTAGAGCTGGACGGTACCCAGAGGTGGACCACTGGGTGAGACGTACTCGGAGTGGACGGATAGACCTGGGGTGCTGAAGAGGCCATCTGTACCCACCCTTCAGGTGGGATTCGTGGAGGATGACTCAATAGTTTTTTTTACCTTTATGCAGTTGTAGTAGCTTTATAGTTGTTGTACTTTTCTGTTGGGCTTGTATTTTTGGCCCCTTCCCTTTCAGAACTTATGTTTGTATAATTTTTTACTTAGTGTTTTCTTTCAGTTTCCAACTCTACTCCTTGTGTTCAGGCTTTATGTGTGTGTTATAGGTTAAAAGGATGTTCCTTCCCTTTTTATAGGATTTACGCCTTTGGTTCTAGTCGCCATCCCCTGGCCTATGGAAGGCGGGCTTGGGGTTGTCACGGCACGAGCACCGAGGACGGGTCGTGAAAAATTGGTCTCAGAGCAGTCGGTTCATCTGCAAAACTTAGACTCTGATTCTTCTAACAGCAATAGTTTCAAGTGCTTTGGATGTGGTTATTAGTTTGGGAGAAACCGTTATTGGTGTGGCGGCATACGTATCCATACACTAGGACTCTAACTTCTGATTTCCGACTCAGTGCACAAAAACACTGATTGCCTATGTGTTTCTTTTGAAAAGTTTTCTTTGTTATTAATTTTTATTAGCTCACCAGGTATATTGTTTTAACCATGACACACTTGTTTCTTGTTAGTATGGCCCCACGAAGGCATCCAGTTAGGGTTTTGAGTTACGTACGAGATGGTAGCCCAGTAAGAAACGAGGCCTCGGTGCAGAGCCCCATCACAGCAGAGGTACCAGCAGTACCACTACTCACTGGGCCACCAATACCACCAGCTCCAGTAGGAGAGAGTGCACACTACCTGAGTGAATTTCAGGAGTTCTAGCACCAGAGGCCTCCCAGGTTCCAGGGAAAGATGGACCCACATGCAGATGAGGATTGGATAGTGGATGTTGTGAGAGTTTTCAGATTGGTAGGGACACCAGCCGACCTCATGGTGATCCTTACCACAAGTCTCCTACATGCAGCAGCAGGAAGATGGTGGAGCATGATGCTCCAGGTGCATAACGAGGCATCATTACTCTGAATAGACATCGAGATTCACTTTCACTCAGAGATTGTTCCAGCCGCCCTTCGTGTGGTGCAGATTCAGGAGTTACTTCATCTGCAGCAGAGAAACATGACAATAGATCAGTACTCAGTGAGGTTCACCAACCTCTCATTATACTCCACAGATATGGTACAGGACCCATTCTTCAGGGCCTGGACCTTTCAGAAGGGCCTCATGCATGAGATCAGAGCTTCGACAATTCCCCTCAGCATTTCGACACAGGCAGGGGTGCTGGAGTGAGCCCTTTTAGTGGATAGTTTTCTCTCTGATCCATCACTAGTGGTGAGACCCACCACAAGGAAACATTTAGCATAGTCTTCTACAACCGGAAGTAGACAGATGATGAAGAGTTCCAAGTGCACCTGGCCATTTGGTGGGAGACCCTAGGATACAGGTTCCGTTGTGTGGGGCACACAAGACAGAGCCAGCAATATGAGACTGCCTGACCTGATGTGCAGATGAGTAGCGGAAAATAGAGGGACCTCCCAGGAAGAGGCACAGGTTCGACCGTGGTGTTCTACAGGGAGAAGGAAGGCGTGTGAGAGGATCTGGCTGAGTAGTGGGTGGTGGATGACGTTTTGAGGCTCTACCACCACCACCACCACTAGGAGGTCCAGCCCGACCAAAGAGAGCTGGTAGACAGAGGTGGGCTCAGCTCCAGGTAGTCAAGGCCTACGACCATGATGCTCTTGAAAGGTTTGAGGTACTATCTATGTCTACTCCACCCTTGCTGCAGTACTTATAGACATAGGTGCGAGTCATTCTTTTATTTCCACTACCCTAGGTCGGAGCTCGGAGATTCCAATAGAGCCGTTGGCTTGAAACTTATGGCTAGAGACTCCTACTGGAGTAGAGTCGATGATTACACACTGGTTCCAACTGTGTTAGATTACTCTAGGAGGCGAGAGCTTCGACGGGGATCTTCTTATAGTGGCGTCAAGGCCTTATGACGTCATCGTGGGTATGAACTAGTTATCCACAGTTCATGCTCAGATTGATTGTATAAGAAGCAATGTGTGGTGTATACGCATGGATGGGACTAGGTTCACCTTCATCAGTGAGAAGGTAGCCTTTGAAGCACAGGATGGACTTACGCAGATGAGGGGGTAGCCGATCACACATCAGTGGGATAGTCTCATCCTCAGAGCGGTTGATGTGCAGAGTCTGAGTTTTTCATGTTGGGCTGCATCAGTACGTGGATGTTTTTCTGACGATGTTCCAAGACTACCTCTTCATAGAGAGGTATGCTTCTACATTGAACTGTACCCTGGGACAACACCAATATCCACTCCGGCATATCAGATGGCTCCCACCATGCTTCGTGAGTTGCAGGTACAGCTGGAGGAATTATAGGGGAAGGGATTTATCGGACACAGTGATTCACCCAGTGCTTCTCCGATTTTGGTCACCAAGAAGGAGAAAGGTATATTTCGATTGTGTGTCGACTACCATATCCTAAATCAGGTGATCGTGAAGAACAAGTACTCACTCACGAGTATTGACAACCTCTTTGATCATCTCAATGGAGCACGATGGTTCTCGAAAATAGACCTCGGGTTAGGCTATCACCAGCTATGAGTCTGAGATAAGAATGTGTAGAAGATGGCCTCCAATGTCAGTATGGCCACTGGGAGTTCTTGGTTATGCGTTTCAGCATAAAAAACACACCAGCAATGATCATGAGTCTCATGAACATGATATTCCAGCCTTACCTCGATCGTTTTGTCATAGTCTTCATCGATGACATACGGATTTACTCGAATACTAAGGAGGAGCACACCTACCATTTTGGGTAGTGCTGGATACACTCCAAGAGAACCATCTTGATGGTATGATCTTGAAGTGCTAGTTCTGGATTCAAGTGGCTCACTTTGTGGGATACGTCATCTTGGAGGCTGGAGTTGTAGTGGATCCAGCAAAGATCGAGGCAGTACTTTCTTGGGATCCCTCGAGGAGTGTGATAGAGGTTCAGAGTTTTTTGGTACTGGCTATGTACTATCAGAGATTTGTGCTTGACTTCTCTAGAGTTGCTGCACCACATTCAGCATTGTTGAAGAAAGAGAAACCCTTCGTGTGGTCAAAGAGATGTCAGTAGAGCTTTCAAGAGGTGAGGCAGAGGTTGACCAATGCACCCATCTTGAAGATATCAAAGGAGGGTGTAGGTACGTAGTTTACTACAATGCGTCAGGGGCTGGACTCGTGTGTGTCCTGATGCAGAAGCAATTAGTGATCGTGTATGGTTCACGACAGTTGAGGCAGCATGTGTAAAACTAAACTACCCATGACCTGGTGTTAGCAGCAATGGTATTTGCCTTGAATATGTGGCGACACTATCTAATGGGCGAGTGTTTTACAATCTAATCTGACCACTAGAGTCTCAGGTACATCTTCTCAGAGAAGGACCTGAACCTAAGATAGTGGCAATGGCTTGAGTTCCTCCAGGACTATGAATTCGAGTTATTCTATACTCTTGGGAAGGGGAATGTTGTAGAAGATGCTCTTAGTAGGAGGTCAGGAATTCCACTGCTAGGATAGGCGACAGAGCAGCTAGCTATGTTGCAGATATCCTTTGTGGATAGAGATTGAGTTGCCTTTCTGCAGCCACTCACATTCCCTCCTCCACTCCTTTAGCGAGTTAGGGAGGCACAGTGTGGGTACATTGGCTATGAGACACGATGTGCTCAGATATCCTCAGGGTAAGCACTTGATTAATTTTCCATAGGTGAGGAGCACATCATCCTCTTCAGATGACATACCATAGTACCACTTACACTAAAGGAGGTGTTGTTGAGGGAGTTCCTCACATCCCCTCTAGCATTGCATCCATCAGTGGCGAAGATGTATTAGGACCTCAGACGACAGCACTGGTGGCCGGGTTTGATAAAGGCAGTAACCGAGTTTTTCTCGTGATGCCTCACTTGTCAGCAAGTGAAGGTAGAGCACCAGGTACCAACAGGCTTGGTATAGCCCTGAGAGGTCCCGGAGTGGATGTGGGATAGGTTATCCTTGGATTTCATGGTGGGACTTCCACGTACATCCAAAGTACATGACTCTATATGGGTGATCATTGACCGACTCACCAAGTCATCCCACTTCCTACCGATCAGAGAGTCGGGTTCGTTAGAGAGCTTGGGATGCCTCTACATGCATGAGATTGTGTTTTTACATGGATTACCTTCTTCTATTTCCTCTGAACATGATGCACTCTTTACTTCCTATCTTTGTAAGGGGTTACAGGAGGCTTTTGGGATGCATCCTCAATTGAGCTCCACCTTCCATCCTCAGACGGATGGCCAAACCAAGCAGACCATCCAAACACTCGAGGACATGATCCGTGCATTTTTCCTTGACTTTGGTTGTAGTCAAGAGGATCACATACCCTTGGTGGAGTTTGTGTACAATAATAGATACCCCTCCACCATCAGGATGGAACCTTACGAGGCACTGTACGACTGACCTTGCAGATCGCCTCTATGCTGGACTGACCCAGGGGAGTCAGCACTTGTAGGACCAGATATGGTTCAAGATATGACGTATAAGGTGTAGATAATCTAGGAGTGGATGGAGACTACACAGAAGAGACAGAAGTCCTATGCTGATAGAAGACAGAGACCATTAGAGTTTAAGGATGGCGGCCACGTCTTCTTATGGGTCTCACCTCGACATGGTCTATGCAGATTTGGCTGAGACAGCAAGTTATCTCCTGGATTCATCATACCATTCCAGGTCCTTAGCAGTGTAGACGAGGTAGCTTACTACCGAGACCTTCCAACTTGGTTGCATCTAGTGCACGAAATCTTCCACATTTCTTAGCTGAGGAGATACATGCACGAACCATCCCACTTCATCGACTATGGGGAGATGGACATCGATGACAGGGCGAAATTCACAGAGGTCCTAGTGGAGATCGAGGATCGACAAGAGCGGGTCCTATGAGGATGGTCAATTCATCCGGTGGTGTGAATTATCTTGCAGCAAGGGAACATCTAGGAGAGAACATGGGAGCAAGAGGCTCAGATTCATGTTCGATACCCCCATTCGTTCCCTTAGTGTGTGTTGTAGCCTACGGGGACGTAAATCCCGGAGTAGGGTAGAATGTAAAGACCCCGAAATTCCATGGATTTTTTTTTCATAAATACACATGATCTTTTACGTATCCGCAGTTTCTTACATCACCTGATTCCGAGGCACGGTGTGACCTGAATAATTTTCTGATTTTTTGTTCGGGTACGTTCAGTGGATGTACGATCAGGATTTTATATCTTTTAAACTGGTGCTCGGAATTGAATATCGAGGACACCAATGAACTCAAAACACCGATATTCCCTTAAGGAGGCCTTTACCACAGTTTCATTTTATACAGGTTGGATGTTATTTTTGGGTGTTTTCTAATTTAAATAAATAAAAATATGATTCACATATTTTTATGTGGGTGGTGGTTAAATCCACCAAAGGGAAGTTGGATGTGGGGTCCACCCCCCACATAACCTCCCATGATATGATATTGTGTGGTGGGGCCCAAAAGAACACAAACCCTTCAACTCCCACTTAAAACTCTTGAATACCCCCCCGCCCCCATTGATGTGGGTTAAACCCTCAACTTTCCACCTCCCACTTTCTGTCATTAATTTTCCAACACCATTAATTAGTTAATTGTGCTCCAAAATTAAAAAATTAATTTGAGTGTTTGAGTTTTTAAAACATTATACCAAATTTTAATAAGTGAATATATTCTTTTATTTGGGGGTGCCATAATCGTTGGAGACCTTGGGAGTATTAGTGGAGCCTTGGAGAAATAGGGAGAGCTTTCTTCCAATGAAGAACACCGTCTCCACAGAAGAACGATGACGTGTCTCCTTCCATTCCAATCGGGGAATGCAAGAGAAGACACCTACTACGATGAACGTTGCCAATGACAACGACTCTCCCTCCAATGATGAAGAAACGATGTCCGTCTTCTGCAACACCGTCTTCCTTGACTTCGACAATGTTCTTGAATCAAGTTAGGGGGTATTGATTATTTTTAAATGAATAAATTATATCCTTGATTCTTCAATTTTTTACTTTGGTTTGACGGTGGAAAATTGATATCACCTAAAGCGGAGGGCGCGGGCCGAATAAACACGGCCTGATGACCCTCCGTTGAATCTCATTAGGTTGACATCGGAGGTGAACCTGAAAGGGTGCAGTGTCGTCGCACCGTGTTGAAGAAGAACTATGACGACAGAGGTGGCGCGGTGTCGTCACACCACGTAGAGAGAAACAGGACCGCAACACTGTCGTACCGCGGTAGAGGTGCGTAGGCGACCGGCTAAACCGACCGCCGTGGAGCCGGTACGTGGGACGACCGACCGGCCAATCCGACTGCCCCCCTAGAAGACCGCGGCGCCTGTAGGCACCGCGTGGAGGGGGACTGCGGCCCGCGACCGCGGGCCGCTCAGCTAGACGAACCGGTCGGCCACCTGCCGGCTGGGATGAAGGATCTCGGCATCCGTAGGCACCGAGGGGAAAAGACCGCGGCCCACTATGCGGGCCGTTCTGCTGGGTGAATCTGCCGGCCTCCTACCTGCCAAAAGCCTACTGGCCGGGCTGGGAGACCACGGCGCTGCTGGGCACCGCGTGGGGAGAACCACAGCGTGTTCTTCAGGCCGCTCATGCCAAACAGAACCAGGGTTACATGTCGTTCCAACCATGCAGTATTGAAATAGATTTACCTTCCATTCCATACTTGTTTATATCATGAGATATAAATCATTACCCAATTAATTGAAGGGAGATATAGGTCCCACCAATCTCATAATAAAACCATTATTACATGTTCCATGAAAACATAAATCAGTCATTAAAGCATAACCCATGAAATAAAATGGGATTCTTAAAAATAATTTAATCACATCCTAATAAATATAAGATAAATGGACATAAAAAATTTATTCCATCATAAAATCAATACAATCAAAGTAATAATAGGGATACAAACATAACCAAATATTATATTTTATGGAAAATAACATTGATAAAACAAATAAACTTAATTCGAGAGGAAAATATCCTTTCGTCTTCAAAAATGTTTTTTATCTCAAAATTTCATGAAATTTTATAAGAAAAGTATTTAATTGAAAATAAACTTGAGATATTAAAAATGAAGCTTTATTAAAGTAGTGAATTATGAAAGCATAAAAATATGTTCATGTTGTATAAGTTAAAAATACATTCTACTTGTACTTCTGTCGAAAAAGTCAAAAAGTATCTTCTATGGTAAAAAATTAATGATTCCTTCCATACCATGAAGAAAACGAAAAAACTAGGTAAAAATTACATTATAAATACATAGAATAATAGTAGTCATTATATGAATTTTTTAGGAAACATGGATGTGTATGATAAATATATCGCCAGTAAATACTTGTGTATAAGTGTCACGACCCGCCCTCGGGGTCCGTGCCTTGACTACCCCAAGCCCGCCTTCCATAGGCCAGGGGTTGGCGACTAGCACCAAGGCGTAAATCCCGGTAAAAGGGAAGGCATTGCCTTTGTAAAGTAAACAAACACCACAGAGTAAGAAAGCGGAAAGTAAACACTAAGCAAAAGCAGAGTACAACTGATAGTGCGGAAAAGTAAATGGGCCAGTATACAAAACAAACTGAAAGTAAAGTGCAACTCGAAAGGAAAAATAGCAACTGAAAAGTAAAAGCCGCTACACCGAGCTGTCCACTGGAAATCCCACCTGAAGGGTGGGTACAGATAGATCCACTGCTCCACGGGTTCCGCCGTCCGCTCCGAGCATGTCCTGCCCAGTGGTCCACCTCCAGGTACCGTCATGCTCTGCAAGCCTCAGTTAAGATCAACTCTGTCCGTCGTCTGCAACCAACACAACGTAGTGCGGGCAAAGCCCGTGCAGGGGTGAGTATAAGCTACACAGTAGCGACCCCGAGACCCCTGAAGGTCTCTCAAATCCACAAAGGATAAACCACGAAGAACGGTACAATCACGAAGTAACAACCGACACTGCTTAGGTATATGCCCATACACATACCTAAGTCATCAATTTCAAATACGCTCCAAACTCCGAGCCCAAGTACAAATTAGTCCACACAGGAAAGTAAACGTATTCCACACAGGAAAGAAAAACGTAATCCACACAGGATAGCACAAAACAATACACATAGGAAAGCAACAGGATTCAGCTCACACAGGTATACTTCTTCAAAAGACGATAAAGATGATCTCTGATCCATCTAAGTCGTCAGACCCACGAAGGATCGATAGGTAACTAACCCTCGCAAAATACCCACACAGGATCGGGCCCACATAGGACCTGTAGGCGCTGGTTCACACAGGACCGCTGAGCGCAAAGACCCACATAGGATCGGACCCACACAGGATCGGGCCCACATAGGACCTGTAGCACTGATCCACGTAGGATCGCTGAGTGCTGTAGTCGTCGTCGTCGAATCCACACAGTATCTCTATACTGTCGTCATCGCAGTCACAGTAGCAGTAGCAGCAGTAGTAGTAGCAGTCATAGTCGCAGCCAGCACTAGGGTTCCCGCACATAGCAAGCTCGTTCGGAGGGTCCGCTCCACGAGCCGAGAGGCTGATACATCAACTGTCACAAAGTCCAGAGTTGATGTATCCAAAAGTTCTGTATCGTCAACAGGAACTCAACGAAACAGACGGCACGTCGATCGGACGCCCGGTCTGAGAGTTATTTGCATTTTCGTCCCCGGGGCCCGGTTGGTTTCTAAGGCAAAACCAACCCTACCGTACTCCACCTGCGTCCAAACCTTGGGCGGAGTATGCCAAAAGATCCGTCTCACTAAGAGGAACACAACAAAGCTGACGTCACGTCAATCGGACGTCCGTAGCTCAAGATATGAGCGTTTCCGCTCCGAAGACCCGGTTGGTTTCGTGTACGAACCAACCTGGCCGAACTCAAAGTATTTCGAAACCCTGAGTGTAATATACCGAAACGACCGTCTCGATCCAAGGATCGCGTTGCCCAGAGGGTTCGTCATTCGGAGGTCCGTGGCTCATGTTATGGCCAAAAGACCGAATTTGTCTCGAAAACGGGGGGTCCAGGTCCGGGCCGACCCGGCCCGGCCGGCGGTGGACCGGCGCGGTCCGGCGCGGCCCGGCCTGCGACGGCGCGGCCTGGCGCCGCTGGGGTCACGCGCGGGGGCTAAGCCCCCGCTTCCAGCATGTGGCGGCGCGGCTTTTAGCCGCGCCATTATGGAGAACCGACCCCCCCTCGTGGGGGGGGCCTGCTTGAGGAAACCGGGGGGCCGCCTGCCCCCCTCAAAGAAACCGCCCCCCCTCATAAATGGGGGGGGGGGGTTTAGAGAGTTGACCGGGGGTATTTATTCCCCTAGTCTTTGACCTTCCGGCCGGCCCCCTGGCCCGCCGGTTTTTCTCCAATGGGACCAGCAAGCCAGTCCCCTTCCGGTTTCCGACGCCGGCGGCCCGGCGTGCCGCCGGTCTTCCCGTCTCGCCGCGGCCCGGAACCGGCCGCGATGTTCGTCTTCCGGCGCGGTGCGACGGCACCGCGCCCCTCCGCCGCGCCTTCTATTCCCTTCGACACGGCGCGACGGCGTCGCGTTCTTGATGATCCTTCCATGGCGCGGCGCGACGGCGCTGCGCAATATAATCGTGCGATTATCCGCGTGGTGCGACGGCACCACGCCATCTTGTTTCCACCCGCAAGATAAATCAACAAGAACAAAGGAGGGGGTTCGGCCGTGTTCATGCGGTCCGGCCCCTCACGTTAAATGATAACACAATTTAAATATCCTCACGTTAGTCATACTAGAACCACGAACAAGAATAAATAAATAAACAAATAACAACAACCCCTACCTTGGGTTCAAGTTTGAAGATCGTCAACGACCTGCGGAAGACAACGTCGCGGAGGTCGGGCGTCGCGGTAGTCGTTCGTCAAATCTGATGACGAAGAGGTATGTCCGAAGAGGTACGTCGTTGGTGAATCTTCCTATGCTGACGAAGGAAGTCCGAGGAGGAATCGGCATTCCCTTTTGTTGACACGGAAGATGAAAATGAGAGGAGCGGCGTTCTTCATCGGAGCTTGAGCGTTCTTCGTCAAAGCTTGGGCGTTTTCGTCAAAGTTTGAAGAAGAAGGAGAAGAACCCAAAAGCTCTCAAGATGGCTAAAACAATTCTAACCAAATAAAATAAGATAGAGTCTTGTTTTATTCACAAACTTAACAAAATGAATTTCAAAGGTTTGAAATTCAAATAAGATAACTCCGAAATTAAATAACAATTTGTCATGTCATTTAAAGAGGGGTTAAAGGGAGTTTGAGGGAAGATGGAAGGTTTAGGTTCTTGTGGGTCCCACCACACTTAATCCTCTCAAGGGAGGTTAAGTGGGTGTGGGTCCCACCCCTAACTTCCATTGAGAGAAGTTAACCAACAAAAGTAAAATAAAAAGTGTTCAACATTTTTATTCAACTTTTTATAATTCTCCCAAAAACTAACTTTCGTTCCGCGATAAACGCAACTTCAGAAAAGGTCTCCTTAAGCGAATATCGGTGCTGCGAGTTCATCGGTGCCCTCAGATTTCGATTCCGAGCACCGGATCAAAAGTTAGAAATTCCCGCTCGTTCGTTCACTGAACGTACCCGAGCCAAACTTCGGAAATTGATTCCGAGCACTCCGGGCCTCGGAATCAGGTGCCGTCAGAAACCGCGCTCTTCTAAATTCCAAAGAAAATTAAGAAAAAATTTCCCTTGAATTTTACGGGTCTTTACATTACTCCCACCTCAGGGCTTTACGTCCCCATAAAGATACATCAAAAACTAGGGAAACAAATGAGGGTACTGAGCACGCATCTGAGCCTCCCGCTCCCATGTGCTCTCCTGGAGATTCCCGTGCTGCCATCTGATGCGCACAAGAGGAATCGATCGCCCACGTAGGACCCGCTCCTGTCGATCCTCTATCTCTACCGGGACCTCCGTAAAAGTTGCCCCATCATCAACGTCAAGCTCCCCATGGTCAATGATTTGTGTTGGGTCGTGCACGTATCTCCTCAGCTGAGACACGTGGAAGACGTCGTGCACCCGGTGCAACTGAGGTGGTAGAGCCAGGCGATAAGCCACCTCGCCAATCCTACTGAGGATCTGGAAGGGTCCGATGAAGCACAGATATAACTTGCCGCCTCGGCCAAATCTCCGAATACCACGTCGAGGTGAGACCCGCAAGAAGACGTGGTCGCCATCCTCGAACTCCAGTGGCCTTCGCCTCCTGTCAGCATATGACTTCTGCCGGCTCTGAGCTGTCCTCATCCGCTCCTGGATGACCTGGACCTTCTCTATCGTGGCCTGGACCATCTCCGGTCCCACAAGTGCTGACTCCCCAGGGTCTGTCCAACACAAAGGAGATCTACAAGGTCGGCCGTACAATGCCTCATACGGTGCCATCCCAATGGTGGAGTGGTAGCTGTTGTTGTACGCAAACTCCACCAAGGGTAGGTGATCCTCCCAGCTACGACCAAAGTCGAGGACACATGCGCGGAGCATGTCCTCGAGAGTCTGAATGGTCCTCTCCGTCTGACCATCCGTCTGAGGGTGAAAGGCTGTGCGCAGATGTAGCTGTGTCCCGAACGCCTCCTGTAACCCCTTCCAAAGCCGGGAAGTAATGCGAGCATCTCGATCGGAGATGATAGATGATGGCACACCGTGGAGCCGCACAATCTCTTGAATGTAGAGACGTCCCAAGCTCTCCACTGAGCCCTGCTCTCTGATGGGTAAGAAGTGTGCCGACTTGGTGAGTCTGTCAACAATCACCCAGATGGAGTCGTGACCTCTGGAAGTGCGTGGAAGTCCAGTCACGAAGTCCATAGATATTCCATCCCACTACCACTCTGGAACCTCCAAGGGCTGTACCAAGCCTGCTGGTACCTGATGCTCTGCCTTCACCTGCTGACAGGTGAGGCATCGAGAAACGAACTCTGCCACTGCCTTCTTCATGCCCGGCCACCAGTGCTGTCGTCTGAGGTCCTGGTACATCTTCACCACTCCAGGATGTACCACCAAAGGAGAAGTGTGAAACTCTCTCATCACTTCCTCTCGCAAAGTGACTGGTACCATGGTACGTCCTCTAAGAAGGATGTCGTGCTCTGCTCCAAGGGAGAAACCATCAGGTGCCTGTCCCGAGGATATCTGAGCACGCCGTGTCTCACAGTCAGCGTCCTCACGCTGTGCCTCTCTGACCCGCTGTAGTAGTGGAGGGGTGACTGTGAGAGACTGGAGGAAGACTGATCCATCTCTATCCATGAAGGATATCTGTAAAGAGGCTAGCTGCTCTGTCTCCTCCTCAAGTAGCTGAATGCCCGTCCTCCTGCTGAGGGCATCGGCTACTATGTTCCCCTTCCCAGGAGTATAGACTATCTCAAAGTCATAGTCCTAGAGGAACTCGAGCCATCGCCGCTGTCTCAGGTTTAGGTCCTTCTGCGAGAAGATATACCTGAGACTCTGATGATCGGAAAAGACTGCAAAGCGCTCGCCCATCAGATAGTGTCGCCATGTCTTCAGAGTGAAGACCACTGCTGCTAACTCTAGGTCATGGGTAGCGTAGTTCTTCTCATGCGACCCCAACTGACGTGATCCATAGGCGATCACTACCCGCTCCTGCATCAGAACACATCCCAGTCCGGTCCCTGATGCATCACAGTAGACTACGTACCCTACTACCTCCTCAGGAAACCTCAAGATAGGTGCGTTAGTGAATCTCTGTCTCAGCTCCTGGAAGCTCTGCTGACATCTGTCTGACCACAGGATGGGTTTTCCCTTCTTCGTCAAAGCTGTGAGTGGTGCCACAACTCTAGAGAAGTCAGGCACGAATCTCCGATAGTATCCAGCTAGTCCCAAGAAACTCTGAACCTCAGTCACGCTCCTGGGTGGCTCCCATGCTAACACAGCCTCGATCTTCGCAGGATCCACTGCAACTCCCGCCTCAGAGATAACGTGTCCCAAGAAGTGGACCTCACGTATCCAGAACTGGCACTTCGAGAGCTTACCATAAAGCTGGTGCTCTCGTAGTGTGTCTAGTATAACTCGCAAGTGATAGGAGTGCTCCTCCTCAGTCGTAGAGTAAATCAGAATGTCGTCGATGAAGACCACGACAAACTGATCGAGGTATGGCTGAAAGATCCTGTTCATGAGAGCCATGAACACTACTGGAGCATTGGTTACACCGAAAGGCAAAACGAAGAACTCATAGTGGCCATAACGACATCTGAAGGCGTCTTCTGCATATCCTTGTCTCTGGCTCTGAGCTGATGATAGCCTAACCTGAGGTCTATCTTCAAGAAGCACCGTGCTCCCTTGAGCTGATCAAAGAGGTCATCAATCCTCGGTAGCGGATACTTGTTCCTCACTGTCACCTGGTTCAGGTGACGATAGTCAACACAAAGCCGCAGGCTTCCGTCCGCCTTTTTGGTGAACAATATCGGGGAAGCCCAAGGTGAAACACTGGGTCGGATGAACCCCTTTCCCTGCAAGTCCTCCAACTGTACCCGTAGCTCTCGAAGCTCGGTTAGGGCCATCCGATATGCTGGAGTGGATATTGGGGCTTTCCCGGGGTACAAGTTAATATAAAAGTCTACCTCTCTACGAGGAGGTAGCCCTGGAACGTCGTCGGGAAAAACGTCCGCAAACTGATCCACCACTACAGGAAAACCAGGACTCCGCATGTCAACTGCTCCGCGGATGAGGCTAGCTAACTGATGAGTAATGGGTTGTCCTCTCCTCCGCGGAAGTCCATCCTGTGCTGCTAAGGCTCCCTTCTCGCCGGTGAAGGTGAACCTACTCCCGTCGTTGCGTACACATCGCACCTTGCGCCTAAAACAGTCAATCTGCGCATAGACCGTAGATAGCCAATCCATGCCCAAGATGACATCGTAAGGCCTCGACGCTGCTACAAGAAGATCCCAGCTGAAGCTCTCACCTCCTAGAGTAAGCTCACACTGCCGGCACCAGTGCGTAATCGTCGAGTCTGCTCCCGTAGGAGTCTCTAGCCGTAAGGAACGAGCCAATGGCTCTGTCGGAATCTCCGAGCTCCGAACAAGGGCAGCAGCTATGAAAGAGTGACTCGATCCTGTGTCTATAAGAACTGCAGCAAGGGTGGAATAGACATAGATAGTACCTCGAATCATCTCAGGTGCGCCGTGGTCGTAGGCCTCTGCTGCCTGGAGCTGTGACTGTCTCTGCCCGCTAGGTCCCTGTGGTCGGGGTGGACCTCCTGGTGGTGGTGGTGGCAGAGCCTCAAAGCGTCGTCCACCACCTGCTGCTCGACCATCTCCACTTCCTCGTCCACCTCCTCCCTGCGGACCGCCACGGTCGACCCTCTGCCTCTGCCTCGGTGGTCCCTCAACTGTCTGCTGCTCCTCGGCACGGCGGGTCGGGCAGTCACGAGCCATGTGGCCCTGCCCGCCGCACGAGTAGCAATGTCTGCCTCTCGAAAGACTGGCTCCTCGCTGTGTGCCCCGCACTGCTGAGCCAGTGCCCTAAGGTCGTTTGCCCGAAGGTCTGGTCTGTCTGGACCCCTGAGTCATCCATCGATTGCCTGCTGCAGATGACTCTGCCACGTGCCGCCCTACGGTGGGTCGCTGCGCTGGTGTAGACTCAGCAAGGAAGCTCTCAATCAGAAGGGCCCGCTCCAGTACTCCTGTCTGAGTCGGTATGCTGAGGGAGATTAGTGATGCCCTGATCTCGTGTCTCAAAGCCTGCTCGAAGGTCCGGGCCCGGAAGAATGGGTCCCGTACCATGTCGGTCGAGTAGCGTGAGAGATCAATAAATCTCGCCCAGTACTGAGCGACCGTCATGCTGCCCTGCCGCCGCTAAAGAAGCTCCTGGATACGCACCGCACGGAGGGTGGCTAGGACGAACTCTGAGCGGAAGAGGCCCTCAATGTCCGTCCAAAGTAGAGATGCCTCATCGTGCACCTGGAGCATCAAGCTCCACCATCGTCCTGCTGCTGCGTGTAGTAGGCTCGCAGCGAGGATCACCATGAGGTCTGCTGGTGTCCTCACTAGCCTAAACACACGTACCACTGCCTCCAGCTAGTCCTCGGCTACCTGGGGATCCGTCTCCCCGTGAAACCTGGGCGGTCGATGGCGTTGAAACTCATGCAGTGCGCTGAGGCGACGTGCATCGTCAGCGGCTGGCGCTGGAAGCATCGGGGGCTCGGCGGGTAGAGCTACCGCCGGTGCCACTGCTGACAAAGGGCCCTGCACCGAAGCCTCGTCCCTCGGTGGGCTGTCGTCACACTCGACTCTCAGAACCCCAGCTGGCTGCCGTCGTGGGGCCATCCTGAAAAGGAAACAGGTGCGCCACAGTCAGAACAGTATACCTGGTGAGCTGATATAAGTAATCACAAAGAAAACTTTGAAACACACATGCAATCAATGTTTTCGTGCATTAAGTCGGAAATCAGAAGTCAGGGTCCTGGTGTATGGATACGTCGGCCGCCGCACCAACACTGGACTCCCTGGACTGATAACCACACTCAATACGATAAATATTATTGCTTCACCTAGAAAAGATCATAGTTCGCGGTAGAACCGAACTCCTCTGATACGAATTTGTCAAGACCCGCCCTCGGGGTCCGTGCCGTGACTACCCCAAGCCCGCCTTCCATAGGCCAGGGGTTGGCAACTAGCACCAAGGCGTAAATCCCGGTAAAAGGGAAGGCATTGCCTTTGTAAAGTAAACAAACACCACAGAGTAAGCAAGCGGAAAGTAAACACTAAGCAAAAGCAGAGTACAACTGATAGTGTGGAAAAGTAAATGGGCCAGTATACAAAACCAAACTGAAAGTAAAGTACAAATCGAAAGGGAAAACAGCAACTGAAAAGTAAAAGCCGCTACACCGAGCTGTCCACTGGAAATCCCACATTAAGGGTGGGTACAGATAGCTCCACTGCTCCACGGGTTCCGCCGTCCGCTCCGAGCACGTCCCGCCCAGTGGTCCACCTCTAGGTGCCGTCCTGCTCTGCAAGCCTCAGCTAAGATCAACGTTGTCCATCGTCTGCAACCAACACAACGTAGTGCGGGAAAAGCCCGTGCAGGGGTGAGTATAAGCTACACAGTAGGGACCCCGAGACCCCTGAAGGTCTCTAAAATCCACAAAGGATAAACCACGATGAAAGGTAAAATCACGAAGTAACAACCGACACTGCTTAGGTATATGCCCATACATATACCTAAGTCATCAATTTCAAATACGCTCCAACCTCCGAGCCCAAGTACAACTCAGTCCACACAGGAAAGTAAACGCATTCCACACAGGAAAGCAAAACGTAATCCACACAGGATAGCACAACACAATCCACACAGGAAAGCAACAGGATTCAGCTCACACATGTATACTTCTTCAAAAGACGATAAAGATGATCTCTGATCCATCTAAGTCGTCAGACCCACGAAGGATCAATAGGTAACTAACCCCCGCAAAATACCCACACAGGATCGGGCCCACATATGACCTGTAGGCGCTGGTTCACACAGGACCGCTGAGCGCAAAGACCCACACAGGATCGGACCCACACAGGATCGGGCCCACATAGGACCTGTAGCACTGATCCACGTAAGATCGCTGAGTGCTGTAGTCGTCGTCGTCGAATCCACACAGGATCTCTGTACTGTCGTCGTCGCAGTCACAGTAGTAGTAGCAGCAGTAGTAGTAGCAGCAGTAGTAGTAGCAGTCACAGTCGCAGCCAGCACTAGGGTTCCCGCACATAGCAATCTCGTTCGGAGGGTCCGCTCCACGAGCTGAGAGGCTGATACATAAACTGTCACAAAGTCCAGATTTGATGTATCCAAAAGCTCCATATCGTCAACAGGATCTCAACGCAACAGACGACGCGTCGATCGGACGCCCGGTCTGAGAGTTATTGGCATTTTCGTCCCCGGGGCCCGGTTGGTTTCTAAGGCAAAACCAACCCAACCGTACTCCACCGGCTTCCAAACCTCGGGCAGAGTATGCCAAAAGATCCGTCTCACTAAGAGGAACACAACAAAGCTGACGGCACGTCAATCGGACGTCTGTAGCTCAAGATATGAGTGTTTCCGCTCTGAAGACCCGGTTGGTTTCGTGTACGAACCAACCCGGCCGAACTCAAAGTATTCCGAAACCCTGAGTGTAATATACCAAAACGACCGTCTCGATCCAAGAATCACGTTACCGTAGACGGTTCGTCATTCGGAGGTCTGTGGATAAAGTTATGGCCAAACGACCAAATTTGTCTCGAAAACGGGGGGTCCGGGTCCGGGCCGACCCGGCCCGACCCCCCCTGGGTCGACCCGACTCGGCCCGGCCGACAGCGGAAAGGCGCGGCGGCACGGTCCGGCGCGGCGGCGCGGTCCAGCGCGGTCCGGCGCGGCGGCGCGGCCCGGCCGACGAGGGCGCGGCCTGGCGCCGCTGGGGTCACGCGCGGGGGCTAAGCCCCCGCTTCCAGCATGTGGCGGCGCGGCTTTTAGCCGCTCCTTTATGGAGAACCGGCCCCCCCTCGTGGGGGGACTGCTTGAGGAAACCGGGGGGCCGTCTGCCCCCCTCAAAGAAACCCCCCCCCCCTCATAAATGGGGGGGGTTTAGAGAGTTGACCGGGGGAATTTATTCCCCTGGTCTTTGACCTTCCGGCCGGCCCCCTGGGCGGCCGGTTTTTCTCCAACGGGACCGGCAAGCCGATCCCCTTCCGGTTTCCGACGCCGGCGGCCCGGCGTGCCGCCGGTCTTCCCGTCTCGCCGCGGCCCGGAACCGGCCGCGGTGTTCGTCTTCCGGCGCGGTGCGACGGCACCGCGCCGCTCCGCCGCACCTTCGATTCCCTTCGACGCGGCGCGACGGTGTCGCGTTCTTGAAGATCCTTCCACGGCGCGGCGCGACGGCGCCGCGCAATATAATCGTGCGATTATCCGCGTGGTGTGACGGAACCATGCCATCTTGTTTCCACCCGCAAGATAAATCAACAAGAACAAAGGAGGGGGTTCGGCCGTGTTCATGCGGTCTGGCCCCCTCATGTTAAATGATAACACAATTTAAATATCCTCACGCTAGTCATGCTTGAACCACGAACAAGAATAAATAAATAAACAAATAACAACAACCCCTACCTTGGGTTCAAGTTCGAAGATCGTCAACGACCTGCGGAAGACAACGTCGCGGAGGTCGGGCGTCGCGGTAGTCGTTCATCAAATCCGATGACGAAGAGGTACGTCCGAAGAGGTACGTCGTTGGCGAATCTTCGTATGCCGACAAAGGAAGTCCGAGGAGGAAGCGCCGTTCCCTTTCGTTGACACGGAAGACGAAAATGAGAGGAGCGGCATTCTTCGTCGGAGCTTGAGCGTTCTTCGTCAAAGCTTGGGTGTTCTTCGTCAAAGTTTGAAGAAGAAGGAGAAGAACCCAAAAGCTCTCAAGATGGCTAAAACAATTCTAACCAAATAAAATCTGATAGAGTCTTATTTTATTCACAAACTTAACAAAATGAATTTCAATGGTTTGAAATTTAAATAAGATAACTCCAAAATTAAATAACAATTTTTCATGTCATTTAAAGAGGGGTTAAAGGGAGTTTGAGAGAAGATGGAAGGTTTAGGTTCGTGTGGGTCCCACCACACTTAATCCTCTCAAGGGAGGTTAAGTGGGTGTGGGTCCCACCCCTAACTTCCTTTGAGAGAAGTTAACCAACAAAAGTAAAATAAAAAGTGTTCCACATTTTTATTCAACTTTTTATAATTCTCCCAAAAACTAACTTTCGTTCCGTGATAAACGCAACTTCGGAAAAGGTCTCCTTAAGTGAATATCGGCGCTGCGAGTTCATCGGTGCCCTCGGATTTTGATTCCGAGCACCGGATCAAAAGTTAGGAATTCCCGCTCGTTCGTTCACTGAACGTACCTGAGCCAAACTTCGGAAATTGATTCCGGGCACTCCGGGCCTCGGAATCAGGTGCCGTCAGAAATCGCGCTCTTGTAAAATTCGAAAGAAAATTAAGAAAAAATTTTCCTTGAATTTTACGGGTCTTTATAATAAGCAATCTTGGATAAAACTGAGATTGAAAAATTATCCATTAACTGAAGTCAAATTTCATTCATATGTGTCTAAAAATCTTCTATAAAATGTTTAAACATATTATTAACTTTTAAAATAACCATAATAATATTTATTATGTCATATATTATTTACTTATGACATTATATTACCCATTCATTTTTCAATTCCATGTTAAAGAAACATTCTTGGTAATTATATTTTTATTTATCATACGTGTTTGGAATGGTTATTATTTATATTATTACTTAGATAATTATTTACTTACATCCATAATTTAAAAAATGATTTATACCATAAATAATTGATATATAAATGAAATGGAATACACCTTTAATGGAATCGATAGGCCGTACATATGCATGAACATTATTTTAGTTTCCTTCTCGAGTTGAATGGAAGTATGTAAATAAAACACACACACACACACACATATATATATATATATACCAAAATCTAGTAGAATTACTATATTATATATTTCATTATTATTTATTACATATACTTTATAATCATTCTATAATGGTTAACAAAGAGAATTAATCTCATCGCATTGTAAAGACGGTAGGACGTACGTACCCACGAGAGACAGTATCATTCTTTTGATGGTAAAATGGTATGTAATTTGATGATTAATTAATTATACAGAGTCATTTAGAATTTTAAATTAAATATTTAAATCCATTATAATCATCATTATATCCATTTTAATAATGTAATTTTTAATAATAAATTACACCATGACGTGGAGACAGTGAGACACACATACACGTTCATGGTGATATTTTTATTCATAGGATGGATAAAATGAGATATAAGGTAATCCCATAATTATAATAAAATATCAATATGTTTGATATTCAGGAGTTATTATTTTATTATGGAAACAATATTATAAGATGAAGTAGTATAAGAAAATAATTTTGATGGAAGTGATAAAACAATTACCACTTTTTCAGGTATCTCTTTTTGGTATGCACAAAAGGAACCCTTAAGATTGCTTTCTACACAAAGGCTGGCCTATAGGATGAAGCTAGTGAAGTTGGGAAGTTACTTGGGTAGGGTTTTTCTGAGCCAAAGGGATTTCAATGTGTGACTTATGTGGGTAGATGTGTTTTCCTTTTATAACAGGGGGGAGGGGAACTTTAGGTTATATTGAAATATTATTTTATTATAAATTGAATTTCAGTTTCAAATTGTTCCAATGTTATTTAATTCAAATATAAAATGTTGGCGGGTTACAAAAATCTCAAACAATATGTTTTATACATGTTTAAGTCTCAAATATGACCTTATCTTTTAGCTTCAACCCTTATTTTACTAATTTACCTTTTAACATGTCTTTTTTATATTCATAATATATGGTTAACAGTTACTATAAAATGACAATATAACCTAAAGTGATTCAATAAGGACATTTCAACAATATATAAGTCATTTTTCTGGATATTATATTTCAAGGACTATTATATCATTTAATAAATTAGTATTTGTTTTAAAAACACAGTTATATCAATTTTAATAATATTCATCTCATGCATTTTAAGAAATCTATATAAAAATGATTCTTTCAAAAAAAAATTCATTAATTAATATATAACAAGTTATAATAATCCATAAAATCCGTGGATGGCATAAAAAGTATAAAAATAAATTTATTTTAATATTTATAATCTCATTTATTTAAATCATTCATTAATAAGGTAATCACTACATCTTTATTGTTTCACAAATAAATTTATTTCTTTCATGTATAAATATTAAAAATAAAAAACCATGATATAGGAAATAATTTTATCATTAAAATTAATATTTATAGTTTATTTTATATTTTTTATAACCTCATATTAAATTTTTTTATTAAGAAGATTCAAGTTTATGTCATATTTTTCTTTACATTATGTTCATTCTTAAAAAATGTAATTTTCACATCCATGTGGTTCCATGGGGTCCCAAATAGAACAAAATGTTGCTCATGGCCATAAATTTAATGTCTCGGACCCGGGTGCCACGCAACGGGTTCCCCGAGCCTGGTTCACCACAAGACCTCAAGTGCGTTTCCCCAAACGGCAGAGACTACCGACTAGCAGCGAGGGCCTAGGTTTGATAGTGGGGAAACTATGCCCTCTTTTGTCAAAGTGTAGCATAGTGGAAGTTAAATAAAACATACAACGACAGCGGAAGAAGTAAACCATACACAACTAAAATAAACTACAACAATGGATATAACCAACAGTATATAAATGATGATGCTACATGTTTCAAGTTCTAAGATCAAGTTCTTAGAAAACAGCCAGAACATGTTATACATCAATATAGCACAACGAAATACGGAGTACAACAAAACAAGAAAAATAGCTGGCATCGATATCGCGAGCCTAGGCTCGGTCTCATGCCCTCCTACTCCTTAGCAACAGTCATGTACCTGTATAGGGACTCTTTCCCCTATCTAGACCTGTAGAAACGTAATCTGTTTGGGCCGAAATGTGTCGCCCAAACAGGGTGTGAGAGATATATCTCAGTAGGCACGCACCAAAGGCTCGTGCCCAACTGCATGTAAGCATGCAACAACAGTGTGCAATAAATTAAGCAGTACTAAAAAGTAACTAACTTAACAATTAAATTTCCATTTTATTATTCATTTAATTTATTTAATTTAGTATCATTATTGTGCCCAACAGCACCAAGCCCTCAGGCCAACCGGAATGGTGCCCTCAAGCTAAAATAGTAAACCATGCCCTCTAGATTTCCCTCAGGCTATACAGAATCTCACCCTCAGGAAATGCCCTCAGGCATATCAGAATCTCACCCTCAGGCATACGAAGTGTCTCCCTCAGGCACATAAGTCAAGCCCTCAGGAACGAAAGGTTTCCCTCAGGCGAAATAGAACGTCACCCAGAGGCTAAAACAGTCATGCCCTCAGGCTAATCACAATAACTCCCTTAGGATAAACAGGTAACCGGTCCATGCCCAACATGTAAAAAGTAGTAAACATGCAATTCCTCTCAAAGAAATTCTACAGTTACTACTTTAAAGGCATACCCTCGGGTATCCTGACAAAACGACTAAACAGTGAAACACAGCCCTGGGGTGGTTCTGGTTCCAAGCAACGATCCAAACAGCATTTTATTATCACAATTTAATCACCTATGCAATTCTATGAATTAAATATAGCAACGGCCTCAGCCACACGACACCCCAACATGGGTTCGTGGCACAAAAACGCACGACAGTTGGAAAATAAACACAAAGCCACCTACCTTATACGCCAATGAACGTTATACCCAAAAACCTACTCTAGAAACGCCCAAGAATGGCGTAGATATGACGAAGAACAAAACCCGAACAAACGTAAATAACTCCTGTTAGGAGAATAATTGGTCAGAACCATACCGGGGGAGGAGAGGGCTTACCCGTGCAGTTCCAACGGGATCGTCCGAGGCGAAAACCAATTCCAGACGAACCCCTAGTGGATCTTTAAAGGTTCAACCTCCTCATTTGGCTCCAAATTGGCTCAAGTGTCTTCTCTAACAAAAAAGGAGGCTACTACTTGTTTTAAGCCAAAAAAACAAATTACACGGCGTGTACTTCAGAGTACACAGCGTGTACTTCTTTCATTTTACTGTTCCTCTAGAGGCACCGCCACACTGTTCATCCGTCGACATGAGTACACGACATGTACTCCCAAGTACACGGCGTGTACTGTCACCAAGATGGCGGCTGCTCCACCGCCTTACTATTTAGGCCTACGGACTGACTACAAGGCGTGTAAGGTACCACTACACGGCGTGTAGTTGATTCCCACACACTTCATCGCTGACAAGGCTACACGCCCCGTGTACCTTTCCCACATGGATAAAAGTACACAACATGGGGAAAAGTATACAGCGTTTAGTTCCAAAATTTTGGATTTTTCCCCATTTTCCATATTTTCTCAAAAACACTCAAGGAAAAAGAAAAAGAAGAAGGTCATACCTCAAAACTAAGAACGAAGTTCTTACAAACTTTCCCCTTTATAGAAATTCATCCCTGAATTGCCCTTCCAAGGGTAGAGAAGATAAAGATCAGAATAGCTATGGCCACTGAGCACGTACACCAGCCTCCTGCTCACAGGACTCGTCCTGCACTCAGCCATGTTTCCATAATACACGTACGAGTGGAACTGGCCGGCCTCAGAGAACCTACGTGCTCCTGTCCACGATACGGATTATATGCTCCTCAAAGGACGTATTATACTAAATCTCAATATCCTCTGGCTGAAAGGTGTGAGACAGGTCTGAATGGTAGCGATTCAACTGAAACACGTGGAAGACATCATGCATTACTTGGTACCGCTGCGGTAACTGCAACCGATAGGCAACCAACCCGACTCTCTCCAGAATCTCAAATGGTCCCACATACCTCGGTGAAATCTTACCCATTATCCTGATCCACTTGTGTCCCAGCCTTGGCGAAACATGCCAGAAAACCTGATCCCGGACCACGAACTCCAAAGGTCATCTGCGGCGAACAACATAAGACTTCTGACAAGACTGCGCGGTAGCCATCCGCTTCCGAATCAACTGGACCTGCTCAGATTTTTCCTGCACGAGCTATGGCCCCAGTAAAGCTGCCTCACCTGCCTCTAACCAGTACAAAGGTGATTGACATGGCCTACCATATAAAGCCTTGTATGGTGCCATCTTAATAGTTGCCTGAAAACTATTGTTATAAGAAAACTACACTAATGGTATATGCTTCTCCCAAGATCCCCCAAAATCTAGGACGCATGCGCGCAACATGTCCTCTACCACCTGTATTGTACGCTCTGACTGGCCATCTGTCTGAGGGTGGTATATTGTGCTCAGAAGCACCTGAGTACCCAGTTCCCTATGAAAACTCTACTAGAAACCAGATGTAAAGCGGGCGTCCCTATCAGAAATGATAGAATGAGGGACCCCATGAAGAGGCACAATCTCTCGGATATACAGCCTTCCGAGCTCGTCAACACCAAGGGTCCTCTTGATCGGAAAAAAGTGAGCTACCTTTGTGAGTCTATCCAAAACAACCCACACGACGTCATTTCCCCGAGGTGACCTTGGCAATCCCGTCATGAAATCCACCGCGACATCATCCCATTTCCACTCTGGAATTGGCAACTGCTGTAACAGTCCGGCTGGCCTCTGGTGCTCTGCCTTCACCTGCTGACAGGTGGAACACCTCGTAACAAAACCAGCTATCTCTCTATTCATACCCAGCCACCAGTATTCATGCCTCAAGTCACGGTACATCTTGGTAGCCCCGGGACGAACTGCCCAAGCTGAAGCATGAAACTCCCGCATCAGCTCCTCACGTATATCCCCTGGAACCCATACACGTCCATGGAAACGCAAAACCTCATCATGGCCTATCATCCAACTGGGAGGAGGGTTCCCACTTGCCACTGGCTCCCATAGAACTAGGCCTTCTAAATCCGATAGTTGTCTCATCCTCACTCTGTCCCGGAGGGTAGACGTCACAACTAAAGAGGAAAGATAAGTCAACCCCTAAATGTCGTGCACCTCCAGATGCATCTCATAGAACAAAGCCATGAGCTCCCACTCACCACTGGACTCCTGTAATGCCTATATCTGAGTCTTTCTACTCAGTGCATTAGCTACTGCATTACCTTTACTAGGGGTATAGGCAAGTTCAAAATCGAAGGACTCTAGGTACTCAACCCACCTTCTCTGCCTCAGATTCAGGTCACTCTGAGTAAAGATATACCTGAGGATTTTGTGGTTGGTGAAAATAACAAAATTTTCTCCCAACAGATAATGTCTCAAATAGTGCAACCCATGCACAACTGAAGCCAACTCGAGATCATGCGTCGGGTAATTTTTCTCATGTGGCCTCAACTACCGAGACCCATACGCAACAACTCAGTCTCCCTACATCAAATCGGCTCCCAGGCCAATCCCTGATGCATCACAGTAAACTGTATATCTCTTCCCCTGCTCTGGGAGTATCAGGATCAGTGATGATGTCAACCTTCCCTTCATGTCATGAAAAGCTGTCTCGCAAGCTTCTGACCAAAAAAAAATCAAACCCTTCTTATTCAGACCTCTCAACAGTGCTGCTAAGTGGGAGAAGTCATGTGTGAGGCTTCTGTAGTAACCAGCCAGCCCTAAGAAACTCAGTATCTCAAACATGTTCTAAGGCTTATCCAAAGAATCTACTGCTCTCACCTTCTCTAGGTCTACTGCAACTCCTGCCTCTGAGATGATATGACCCAGGAAGTGAATCTGATCCATCCAAAAGTGGCAATTAGAGAGCTTAGAATATAGCCGATGCTCTCTCAGTGTACTCAATACGATCTCAAGATGGGTGGCATGGTTGTGTCGAGTGTGAGAGTAGACCAAGATGTCTTCCATGAATACCACCACAAAATAATCAAGTTACGGATGGAACACACGATTCATCAGAGAAATGAAAACTGCTGGTGCGTTCGTGAGTCCGAATGGCATAACCAAGTACTCGTACAGACCATATCTGCTCCGAAAAGCTGTAAGCGGAATATCTGATGGTCTCACGCGTAGCTGATGATAACAAGATCTCAAGTCAATCTTCAAGAAGACTCGTGATCCACAAAGCTAATCAAACAAATCATCTATCCTCGGCAAGGGATATCGGTTCATAACCGTCAACTAGTTCAACTTCCGATAATCCACGCAATGTCTGAGGGTACCATATGCATTCTTCGCAAAAAGGACTGAAGAACCCCAAGGAGAAGTACTGGGTTAGATAAAGCCCTTTTCTTATTACTCCAATAACTTCCACTTGAGCTCCTGAAACTCAGGTGTGGCCATTCTATAAGGAGGAATGGACACCGGTGCTTCTCCTAGAACAAGCTCGATAGAGAAATCCACCTCTCGCTCTGGAGGTAAACTTGAAAAGTTGTCCGGTAATACATCTCTGAAATAATCAACAACTAGAGGGAAATCCGTCTGACAAGTCCCCTGATCATCTAGATATAAGCTCGCTATCTGGGCTATGACTCTACCTCGCCAATGATGCTCGGGTCCATCTTGACTCGCCTGAACATCCCATTTTCCCTTGTATAGAAACTCTCTGCCCTCTGGTGTCGTGAAACTCACCCTGCGATGATTGCAGTCTACAAAGGCTCGAGAGGGAACCAACCAGTCCATCCCAAGAATGACATCATAGCTCATCATCTCCAAGACATAGAGGTCCCAAAGGAAGTGACACCCTCCAACCTCAAGGGGGCACTCCTTGCACTGACGCACACCAGCCTTCCTAGTCCCCAATGGAGTGTCTAGCGTCATGATATAAAAATATGAAGAAACACAGAGCCCAAGCCTCTCCACAATGGGCACAGATATGAAACTATGTGTAGCACCCATATCTAAAAGCATTGAAGTCAAGATAGAAGCTACTAGAATAGTACCTCTGACTATAGAAGGTCAGAGATCCTGCTCCTGCTGGGTTTGTTGCACTGCATATGCCTACCCAGTGTCGCGGCCCTGTGACATAACCTGGATACTCTGATCTGTCCCGCCCTGCTACCTCTGCGATCCTAGTGTCTGGCTACCATGGCCATGACCACCATCTTGGCCTGCACGCCCTGACGTATTCCAGTTCCTCGACTGGTAAGAAGCCACTTGTCCTGCTCCCGCATGCGGAGTCTGCACAGAACCCCTCTCACTAGCCCCTGGTAGAAACACCCTATAAAATTACTGCAGATGACCCATCTTTCCACAAGCTCAGCACTCCACTGGGTCTCGTGGACACTGCGGCCTCTTGTGCACCTCTTATACATACTAGTAGCACCTGATCGGGCCACTTGATGAAGCTGCCTGGCTGGTACTGCCACCCTGAGATAAGTCCATTTTTCTCTTCCTCTTGCTAGTAGAAATAGTACCAGTAACTGGTGTTGAACCACCCTGGCCCACACCGCTAGATTCACGCAGGTTCCTCTCAGAAATCAGTGCCTGTTCTACAATCGCGTGTACATTAGGAAACCTGAAAACATTTACCAGTGCTCCGATGTCATAACCAAGACCATCCTCAAAACGTCTAGCTCTCAACGTCTCATCACCAACCAGCACAGGGGAGAAATGCTGAAGCTCTATAAAACGAGCAGAATAGTCCATCACCGACATGGCGCCCTATTGCAGATTCATAAACACTCGAGCTCTATCTTCCCTCAGCGTCTCGGGAAAGAAGAAATCATAAAAGACTTCCTTAAAATCTTCCCATGACATGTTTTTGTGATGCTCTGACTGGGTGGTAACATCCCACCACCTCTTGGCGGAATCATGCAGCATATAAGTCACAAGCTTGACCCTCTGCCCTGAAGGCATCTCCAGATTCTCGAAAATAGTCTGCATCGATCCTAGCCAAGACTTCGCAGCCTGTGGTACACCATCCACTGAAAACGTAGGCGAATGCTACTGCTGAAAGATACGTGTCAGCTCAGCCATAGATGTGGCAGCCTGCGGTGTTCCCTGAATGGTCTGCATGAACCGTATAAAGCCTTCACGGAACTGCGCCTCCACGCCTATGTCTGGTATAACAGCTGGCGCCTCATCTGGATCTGCTGGAGGATCAACTGGTGGCCCATGGACCACCATCTCCGGAGTATAATCATCACTGCTCTCCTGGCGAACAACTCGTGGTCGTCTAGGCGGCATGACACTACAAGGTCAAAATCATGGCCCAGATTCAAGATTATTAAGACTAAAACAAAAGAACCACAAAGGAACAAGAGGAAGAAGGCATTTAAAAATTTTCAAAACAAGACTACACGGCGTGTACACTGACAACACGGCATGTACTTGGCTTCTCTTCCCCTTCCCAGGTCTTTACACATGGCTATGCCACACGACTTCCGTCTAACAAAACTACACGACATGTATAATATCTACACGGTGTGTACTGTGTTATTTTTTAATGGCCCATGTCGTCTGTGACACGACCGACTACTCGGCTTGACACTACATGGCATGTTACACCCGCACATGGTGTGTAAACTACCCCGTTTCCCAGCCACATGACTAACTCCACACGGTCTATCCTCAGACAAGACTACACGACGTGTCCCACAGGTACATGGCGTGTTCAGGGAGAGGTGACACTGGACCGTGTTGTTAGTTACACGGTCGAGTCCCCAAGGCACACTACATGGCATGTATATAATTGACACGGTGTGTTATGTCAAGGAGTTCACCAACCCGTGTTGTTAGTTACACGGCCGGACTCCGGGTCACACCACACAGTGTGTCCATTCGGGACACGGTGTGTTTTACCCAAGCCTTTCCCTACCCCGTGTCGCCGCCCACACGGTTTGTGAAACAGGAAGAGACTACACGGTGTGTACTCAGGGAACATGACGTGTACTCAAAAAGTTTATTTTTCTTCCTGAACAGAAGAGCATACACGGTGTGTATAAAAATACTACATGGCGTGTATACTGGGTTTTCGGATAGTATGCCTCAGAAACTTCCCCGGAACCCAGAAAATACTGAAAAACAACAGCTAAGTGTCAAATTCTGACCTATGGGGGGCCATACTCACCAAGAATCAAAGTTCAACATATTATATGTGTTATAACCAATAAACAGTAAATGATCCACTAAATTTCAGTCAATGGGGGCCCATACTCCCCAAAAACCAAAGTTTGGCGTCCATTCTATAAACAATATCAAACAAGAAAATACCCTATCAAATATCAGGTATTTTATCAGAGTAACTATCACAATTGCATGCTTCTCTAGCACAACAACTATCACAACAACGTTCAATTTCTAATGCACCTACATGGCATGGAACTATGCATGACATGTGCTATCTAGCATGTGCCTATATGATGCATGAGACGACATACCCTCATATCATTGGGTTGAAACTCAATAAAACCCATAGATAAAATATAAACTGCACAATCTCAAAGCGCGTCACCCAACGGTGAAAACATATCAACTGTAAAATATTCAAAATCAAAAGAATTGTAAAATATGAGGTAGATTGGCTTTTCCCTGTCCACGAGTTAGCTACACCCGGGTACACCTTATTACCAACTGTCGTTCAATCCTATCCCTTACTACGGCTCCAAATAGTAAGTCAAGGAAAAGAAACGCCCTCTGATACCACTTTGTAACATCCCGGACCTAGGTGCCACGCAACGGGTGCCCCGAGCCCGGTTCGCCACAAGTCCTCAAGTGCATTTCCCCATACACAAAAGGTTGCCGACTAGCAGCGAGGGCCCAGGTCTGATAGTGGGGAAACTATGCCCTCATTTGTAAATGTGTAGAGTAGTGTAATTTAGATAAAACATACAACAACAGTGGAAGAAGTAGACCATACACAACGGAAATAAACTACAGTAATGGATATAACCAACAGTATATAAATGATGATGCTACATGTTTCACGTTCTAAGATCAAGTTCTAAGAAAACACCCAGAACATGTTATACATCAATACAGTACAATACAATACGGAGTACAACAAAACAAGCAAAACATCTGGCAGTGGCATCACGAGCCTAGGCTCGGTCCCATGCCCTCCTACTCCTCAGCAACATTCAAGTACCTGTATAGGGACTCTTGCCCCTATCTACACCTGCAAAAACATAATTTGTTTGGGCCGAAAAGTGTGTCCCAAACAGGGTGTGAGAGATATATCTCAGTAGGCACCCACCAAATGTATGTGCCCAACTGCGTGTAATCATGCAACAATAGTGTGCAATAAAGTAAGCAGTACTAAAAATTAACTAACTTAACAATTAAATTGCCATTTTATTATTCATTTAATTTATTTAATTTAGTAAAATTCTTGTGCTCAACAGCACCAAGCCTTTAGGCCAACCAGAACTGGGCCCTCAGGAAAAAATAGTAAACCACGCCCTAACGCTTGCCCTCAGGCTATACATAATCTCACCCTCAGGCATTCCCCTCAGGAGTATCCGAATCTCACCCTTAGGTATACGATGTGTCACCCTCAGGCACAGAAGTCAAGCCCTCAAGCATGAATGTTTGCCCTCAGGTGAAATAGAATGCCACCCGCAGGCTAAAACAGTCACGCCCTCAGGCTAATCACAACAATTCCCTCAGGCTAAACAGGTAACCGGGACATGTCCGACATGTAAAAATCAGTAAACAAGCAATTCCTCTCAACGCAATTCTACGGTTACTACTTTAAAAACATTCCTCGGGTATCCTGGACAAACGGCTAAACAATGCAACACACCCCTGGGGTGGTTATGGATCCAAGAAACGATCCCAACCAGCATTTTATTATCACAATTTAATCACCTATGCAATTATAGGCATTAAATATTACAATGTCCTCAGCCACATGACACCCCAACATGGGTTCGTGGCACAAAAATGCCCGAAAACACACGACAGTTGGAAAATAAACACAAATACACCTACCTTATACACCAACGAACATTATACCCGAACGCTGACTCCAGAAATGCCCAAGAATGGCATAGATCTGATGATGAAAAAAACCTGAACAAATGTAAATAACTCCTGTTAGGAGAAGAAATGGTCAGAACCATACTAGGAGGGGAGATGGATTACTGTGCGGTTCCAACGGGATTGCCTGAGGCCGAAACCAATTCTAGCCGAACCCATGGTGGATCTTCAAAGTTCCAGCCTCCCCCTTTGGCTCCAAATCGGCTCAAGTGTCTCCTCTGCCAAATGAGGAGGCTACTGCATGTTTGAACCCGAAAAAACAAATTACACAGCATATACTTCTGAGTACACTGTGTGTAGTTCTTTCATTTAACTATTCCTCTGGTGGCACCGCCACACTGTTCATCCATCGACATGAGTACACGGAATGTACTCCCAAGTACACGGTGTGTACAGTCACCCAGCTGGAGTTTACTCCTCCTCCTTACTGTTTAGGCATGCCGACTGACTACACAGCGTCGAAGGTACCACTACACGGCATGCAGTCGGTTCGTACACCCTTGGTTGCCGACAAGGATACACGCCCCGTGTACCCATCCCACACGGCCAAAAGTACATGGTGTGTGGAAAAGTACACGGCGTGTAGTTCCAAAATTTAAGATTTTTTCCCCATCTTCCATATTTTCTCAAAAACACTCAAGGAAAAGGAAAAAGAAGAAGCCCGTACCTCAAAACTAAGAATTGGGTTCTTTCAATAAATATCACATCAAATTGGATTAATAGATGTGTTATTGTAGTTCAGTATTATTATAATATTATTTCATATCCTTATTTACCAGATTTACCCTTTAACCAATGCAATTAAAATAATTACTAATGTTACTATTCATAAAGGACAAAAATAAATTGTAATTACTTAAAAAATTTAATACTTTTGAATCAAGATATGGAATCCATTTTTCCAAATTAAAATCACAGAAGATTTAGTTGTTAAGTTAAATTTAATTCTCATTTTCAAAACAGAAAATCAGGGTTTTAAGAAGTAATAACTATCAAAAGATTGACATGTATTTGTGTCCAATTTAAAAGTGAAATTACTTATAATTACCGTCATTGGATTAAATGATTAAAATATAATCCAATAAAAATTTAAACATAAAAAAATTATAATTTAACTATATAATTAAATTAGATGAAATTGTTGTTGTGAATTAAAATGAAGTATTTTTAACTATTAATTAAAATAATAATATTATAAGAAAAAATCAAAAAAAAAAAAAATTAAATTTTTATCTCTCGATTACAAAGAAAATATTTAACTGGAAAAAAATAATATATAAATTTATTAAAAATTGGATTTAAAATGGGTGTTCCATCAAAAGGCTGCAAAACATCAATTTTTTGAAAAAGTACTTCTTTTATTCTAAAAAATTGATTTTGTTCTTATATCATGTTCTCGAAAATATACAGGATGAATATTAATGTTATATAAAATTAAAAATTTGGTTAAAAATATTCATACAGGATAGTTTATATCACATTAAATAAATTTTTTTAATAGTATATCGTTGTTTAGTTAAACTAAGTATTTCATACAATGCACGCTATCGAGGAAGGTCATTCTACCATGTAACAGAAGCCATGTTAGTGTTGCATGTAGTCAAAACATACATTGGTGTTGGGTATAATATAATTAAAAAATTTTCTTTTATATATCGAAAAAATTTATACTCAATGTTGCCTAAAATGAATTCTATCAAAAGAATATGAAATATTGTGTAGCACAAGCTAAGAATAGAGTCGTGTATACTACTTACTAATACGGTGTTGCTTAGCGTGCAAGATAATCTTGGTATAGTTTACAATAGAAGACATCAAGAAAATTTAAAAGAATCCATATCATAAAATATAGTGGTGTTTCAAAAAATTTGACTCACTTACTTCCATCCAACATATAAGTGATTAGCATGGCCAACTATAAAGTGCCTTATATGGGTTGATTTGAATAGTTGTAGTATATTCATTTTTATAAGTGAACTCCACTAGAACTAGATACATCTCCTATAATCAACCATAGTCTAGGACACACACCCAAAAAAAATCCTCGATCACCTCTATAGAATGTATGACTTCCAATCCATTATTTGTTTGAATTTTATACTCATTGAAACCTTTGTACCATGTACATACTTCAAGACCTCCTAGAAGCACATAGTTAAATATGAGTCATAGTATGAAATAAAACATGGTGGAACCGCATACCAAAAGAATATCTCCCAAGTGATCCATTGTGGAATTTTTCCATGTAGTCACGAAATGAACTACATATGTCATATGGTCTAATATCACCCAAATAGATTCATTATCCTGAGGATTCCTAAATATAACCGCCACAAAGAAATTAGTAATGTCACCCCACATCAATTTCAAAATGTGAAATAGCTGCAGTAAAACACATGGTCATTGATTCTCATCATTCACATATTGAAAGGTGTAACATCATGTCACAAACCTAAGTATCCCTTTTTTCATGCCCAACCACCAATATTATTTGCATAGTTCGTATTAATGTTTGGTGAATCCAAAATGAACCACCCATATCAGGGATTGGAATTCACATATCAGCTCCCCCCAACTGATTTTGGGACCAAAACTAGAATCCCAACATAATTAATACCTTCCTCATCTATATTTCAATAAGATGTTGACTCCCCTCATTCATGGCTTTCTCTGGAGCCCAAATAATATGAATCATCGTACTACCTCTCCCTAATTCCACTCAAAATTGTAGCCTCCAGTGAAAAAGATATGATATTTAACTGCACCTGACCCTCTTGTACAACAACACGAATCCAATCCAGAAAATTCATCATCTTCCTATCAAAAACTATATTCTTAAACATCCCACGTCTATGTTTTCCTACTTAGAGTGTCAGCAAAACTGTTTCTATTCCAGATCATCTATGATAGTTCAAAATAAAATGGCAACATATTATTCACACACTTCCACTGCCATAGATTCAAATATCACTACTAAAAGGTATACATTAATTCTTCTGATCCATATAAATAGTAATATTTTCTACCAACTGATAATGTTGAAAATAATGTACACCATAAACCACAACAGCTAACTTGAGGTCATGAATAGGGTAATTTTGTAAGTGAGGACATAACTGGTGAGACCAATACACCACAACTCGATATCCATGTATCAATTCATCTCCAAGAATGATCATATATGCATCAAAAGAAACTACACTCCTCCCCTATCTTATATAAGTACAATCTTTGTGATGTTTTAAATAACTTCTTCAACTCCACTTGATCATTCTCACATGATCCTGACCATTAAACATTATCCCTTTATTGGTAAATCTCCAAAGAGATGATGTTAATACAGAAACGTCCTTGTCGAGTCCCTGATAATATCCCCCTAATATTATAAAGATAGGGATATCAATAAAATTACATGGATTCTCCCAAGATAAAACTATCTGAACATTCACTGGGTCCACTAGCGCACCTTCCTCTAAGATGATGTGATCAAAGAAATTTATGTAATATATATATATATATATATGATAGGTAGGTAACTTGGTTTATATTCGATGATTTCTCAATGTACACAGTTTGATATCAAGATATTAGGCATGATCATCATGAGTCTTAGATTAAAAAAAATATTTCAAATAAAAACCACTTCCAAAAACTGATTTAGATTTAGTGGTAAGATTCTGTTCATCATGGCCATCAACGTTGCTGGTGCATTTTTCATATTGAATGACATTACAATGAACTCTTATAAGCCATACATATATGTAATACAAATACTTGGAATACTAGGGGGATGGAGTATCTATTTGGGATACACTGATCATATTCTAATATCGGAGAAGGCACTATCTCCCCTCAACTGGTCAAATTGATCATCAATACCTGGAAGTTGATACCGGTTTTTCATATACATCTAGATCAATGTCATGTAATTATAATATAAGTGCAAGATCATTTCAAACATCTTTGTAAACAAAACTAGAGAACCCCATGAAGACATACCATGTTGATGACTCATTTATCCATCAACTATATTATTTGAATCATAATCTATTGATTCTATGTTTGTGTAATTCTATTTGGTGGAATAGAAAATGGATCCCCCCCACATGTGCTAAATTGTAAATTCAACACCTATATTAGGTGTAAAACCTGATAAGTCTCCCTGATTGAAATCCATGATCCTATAAGCTATGGGGGGAAATATATCCCAATTTACACCCCCATCATCCCATAATAGACTAGAAACCTGGACAATAAACTCCACCCATTGGTGATGAAGTAGCCCTATACAACCCACCTTGATGTCTCACTCTCCAAGGTGAATTTAATTTTCAACCTTAGGATACGTAAAATTAAATCTCATTCGATAAAAATCATTGTGAGATCAATATTCTACAAGATTTTCCCTACCCATAATTTGTTAATATCCAGAAATATCAAGCATGTAAGGATCCCAACTAAAATGATACTCTCCAAACTTGATAGATCACTACTTTCACAAACATATCCCTCTAGTTTATAAATTCAAAAGTGCATAGAAATTCATTACCCCACTCACAAACTCCACCATCAGGACAAAACCATTAAAAATTTATTTATATATAAATTAAAGAGAAACACAAGTATCAAATAATTAAATATCTATCATAGAAGCTAATAGGAAAGTACCTATTACTTTTAATGGACCAACCTCGCTACCACCAGTGTAGTTTTAAATTCATGAAATTGTCTTACCATCATTCCTTGTGATACGGTATACATCCCTTTTCTAAACCAATCTTCTAATACGAGCACTCATTCCTAGATATACCACATCCACTGCCTCTACCACCATGGATTGTAGAAATCCATCTGCAAGACTAGTACGATGTAGAAGATCCACATCACACACATAGGTTATGACTATCTCCTATATAAATACACATATTTCATGGGTTCTTATTGAACCTATATTGATGTGTAATTTGGAATCAAGATAATCATTGTATCGGTGGATGGGGCACTATCTATAAAAGTTACCTAGCCTACCACAATGGCGGCAAGTCATAAAAGTAAGGACATGAGTAACTGATCCTTCCCACTGGACACTATTCTTTCATCTAATCTAGCCGACATTCATATAATTCCCCTTCCAAAAATAAGATGTTTTACAACTTGAAAATCCTGTAGATACCAAATTTCTTCTACCAAAATCCTTATTTATGTTTCCCTTATAAATGACATCTTGATTCATGACTTCTACAAAACGTATTCATCCCAAAGATGTTATCCTATGACATAATATAACATTCAATTACATCCTGAAATCTCTTTTCAGTACTTGGCTCATATCCATAAAATCTTGGATCATATGGATATATGTATATAATGAGATCATCATATTCCATCATGGACATATTTTTCCAATTCACACACATAATCTCACATGTTTTCTCCTACAAGAGCATCTATTTAATGAACCCTACCCCATTAGCCCAAAGCTGGATCCTTACTTTATAACATGGGTATGATTACAAGGAATACAATCCTGATGGACCTATTGGTTTTGTATATTTGGAAACCAAATTACATAGATCAACATTACATTATAAATTTAAATGGGAAAACAACATAGAGACTCCATTTATAACTCCCAAGAACTCTTATATTAACCCTAAAAGTTATTCTTACTGGACCTCTCAAAATCCTAGAGAAAAGAGACAAATGAAATGTGTGATCTATGATTATCAGAATAAGTAATAAATACTGTGAATATTTTACATAATCAATAAGGCATGATGAATAAAAAATAACACAATTCATTAAAACATAATCTTGAGCATAATATGGCTAGAATAAAAATACGAATTAATAATGCCATATAAACGATCACACGAAACGTCACCGTAGATATTGTATTAGTTGAATAACAACAAGATTTATCAATTAGTAATATCATAATAAGGGAATTCATATTTTGGACATCATAAAACTATCATCAAGTCCTCATCCATGACTTCTAAATAAAAATAGTTAAGGCCCCAGTAATAATCCTTTTTATTTTTTTCTCCTGGGACCAACAGATGCATTGTAAAGATATAGAAAGCACAATATATTAAATATCAAGTCCATTGAATTCATCATTTATCAAATAAGATGATATCATAAAATAAATGTGTCCCATACCACTCTAATTTATCATATATTAATTTACTCTAATAAATTCATTGAGAAATTGTTGAGTAAAAAAATCATTAAACATTCCAAAGTGTCCCATACCAACATGAAAGATTTTAATAAAAATACAGATTATCATTAAAATAAACATAGAATATCATGATAATAATAGATTTCATGATCTAATATATCAATGGGAATTATATATACCACACACATGGAAATAGTGTTGAATAAGGAAAATTTCTCATAGAAGTAAAAGTGGGATGTTAAAAATCCATTTTTTACTTTGGAAAGAAAATTTCTTATGGAAACTCATTTGAATTTGAAATAAAATCATATTTCAAACATTTATATACCATTAAAAAATGTAAGGATATTTAAATTATATTTCAGGCATAAATTATGTCCCATTAAAGTGAAATCATGTAGAAAGTGTTTTTATGAAACTTTGAAATGAAACATTTTAGTACAAATTAAGGAAATATAAATGAAATATTAAATTAGAAAGGAATATTTGTTTTAATAAAACCATAAATGAACAAAGATATTTTTTCATGAAAAAATTTATGATTTTAAAAACATTATTAGGGCCTTAATCATATTATATAGTGCACTTGAAAATGGGTACGAATTCAGGAAGTTCCCTTAAATCAGGATTTCTTATTGAGAAGAATTGAGAACAAAACCATGTTAAAACATTATTATCCAATAAAAGAAAGATTAAATTACACATATATATGATTTAAGAACATATATTTATAAATTTGGATAATTATATAAAAATAATTGAGAATTACATCACTGTATAGAGAAACAAAGCATGATCTCAATGGCAACGAAGGTTCGGGAAGAAAACCCTTGCAAATATCATATCATTAAAGTGAGGATAAATAAATGAAATAATTTTGTGATAAAAATATATAAAAAAATATAAGTGGATTTAATTTATATATCTATCATATTTTATTCACACATATTCTTGGAAGAACATTATTGATGACATATATGATTAACATAATTAATTGAAATTTTATTTATGATTTCCCTTACATTGAGTTTGAATTCATTAAACATTGATGCTACCTCATGTATAATGGTTTGAATACTGTTATTAATTCATTAAATAACAAAAATCATGTTCATAATACAATACATAATCTTCTTATAACATTTTCCATAATTTATTAAAAATATTTTTTATTTCCATTATTTCTTGTGCACTATTTTAATTTTTTCCAAGGTTGGTTTATTATGGTCATAATTTTAAAAAGAAATATTAATAGAGAATTGATAATATATATTTTTATATATTTAAGACATTTTAAAAAATTAATTTTGAATTTAATCATTCTGTGATTTAGGTAAAAGGGGAAAAAAATCATCATCGAGAATGGCGTTGAATATATGCACTACAAATAAGGATTTTGTTTATTAGAAATAAAAGGAGATGATGATATATTTTATTATCATTATAAGATGAAACAAAATTATAGAATATATATTATATTATATGCTTTATGAATCATAAGATAATAGTTAGGGGCAAGGTAGAATAGGGAAAGAATTTGAAATGGAAGAAGAATGAATATTACCTCTTGAAAAGTTCTCTTTGAAGGCCACCATAAAGCTCTTAGAAGGGTGCTTATTATGAGACCTGAAGAAATATAATGTTTTATGGGATAAGGAGTATGGAATTTTTAAGTGTTTATCTATGCAGTAAGTCTTATGGTGATGAAAAGTTTAGATAGAGGGATCCTCTTTTTACAATTGAGGTGAAGGTTAACATAGGAAATGTTCAAATTATTAATATATAATATACTTATTATAGGGTTTCATTCTTACAAAATGATTAAAAATAAATGGATATCCAATTTTAAATGAATTAATATCATTTTTTCCATTTTATGGATTTTTTGTTGTTTTTTAAATAATTTAATTAAATATGTTATTCACAAGAAAATAATTTTTTTGATTTAAATAATATTTAAAATCACGACATTAAGAACATCAGAAAAAAGTTTAAAAATATAATAATATTTTTAATTTTATTATATAAACATTATAATTAAGTATATAAAACATTAATAGACTAAAAATTATAATATTTTATATTATTTTACAATTTTTAAAATCATTAATTTGATTTAATGATTAATTAAATATTTAATAACTCATAATTGTTCAAGCCATTAGTGTAATTATTTATTACCTAAAAACTAAAAGTAAATTTATATGAGAAATATAAATCTATTATATTTCCAAAAACTATTATTATTTTAAAAGAAACTACTATATGACCTCATATTAAAATACTACACTAATTGAACATTATTGTGTGAACAAGTTGTCTTTATTTTTAAAAAAACAATACAAATTGACTAATGTTATCCATATAGTTCCAAAATAACCCCATATTAGAATAAAAAATATTTATTGTATGAACCATACACATCCTTGTAAATTTATAGATTTTTTGATCAATTAAATATTTTTATAAATTTAATGAAAACAAATTCTTAACGTTTTCTTCTGCTTGAAAAAGCATTGCATCAACATTGCCTAAGCATTAATGTTATTTATTTAACATATCAAAATATAAAAATTAATAAATTAATTAGGCTAAAAATAAAATTCTTTATTATTTCATTATATATATTCACTCATATATATTCCAAGAAAACTTCTTTAAATTTTAATTTTGACTTTTCATGCCATGTACAAACCTTACACATGCATTTCGATATAGAAAATATTATATGACAATAAAATTATAAATTATCAAAAAAAAATTTATTATACTTAATAATTAATAACAAGGTCATGAATATAATTTTTAGCTCTTAATTATTATTTTTAAGGAACCAAATGGGATTTGTTAGCGTGACACATATACTACAGCTGTAACGCCCCGGACCCGGGTGCCACACAACGGGTTCCTCGAGCCCGGTTCACCACGTGACCTCAAGCACGTTTCTAAAAATACTAGAGGCTGTCGACTAGCAGTGAGGGCCTAGGTGTGATAGTGGGGAAACTATGCCCTCATTTGTCAAAGTGTAGCGCTATGGAATACAAAATAAACATACAGAAACAACGGAAGAAGTAAACTATAAACAACTGAGATAAACAACTACAGTAGATATAACCAACCAGATATATAGATATGATTCAACATGCCTCAAATTCTAAGAAAATAGCCAGAACATGTTATACATTATTACAGTGCAACAAAACTCAGAGTAAAAAAAACAAAGCAAAACGACTGGTCGCGGCATTGTGAGCCTGGTCTCGGTCCCACACCCTCTTACTCCTCAGCAATAGTCAAGTACATGTATAGGGACAATTGCCCCTATCCACACCTGCAGCAAGGTAATCTGTTTGGGCAGAAAAGCATATCCCGAACAGGGTGTGAGAAATATATCTTAGTAGTCACCCACTAAAGGCCCGTGCCCAAGTACGTGTAAAAAATGCAACAATAGGGTGCAGTAGTAAAATGCAATTAAAGTAAGAAGTACCAAAAGTAACTAACTTAACCAATTATATTTCCATTTTAATATCCATTAATCATTTAATTTAAAATATCACCACAGTGAATATTCTATGTAAATAGCTAGTGTCCTCAGACACCTAAACCCCTACCCCCAGGTAATGAGTATCCAACACAAGAATCTTCCCTCAGGGATTACAGATTTTTCCCTCAGTCATAGGTAGTGTCTCCCAGAGGCATAGAATCAGGTGCCCACAAGCACGGAAGAAGTTGCCCTCAGGCCAAAATCACTTCTAGCCTCATGCTAAATAGTGCAGTGCCTACATGCTAATCACAATAATGCCCTTAGGAAAAATTGGTAACCGGGCCATGCCCAACATGAAAATATACAGTAAATAAGAAATTACTCTCAAGGAAAATCTACAATTACTACTGTCAAGGCATACCCTAAAATAACTCCAATTAGAGAAATAATTGGAAAGAACTGATTAAGAAGGGTGGAGATCTTACCCGTGCGGTTCCAACGAGATTTTCCAAGGTGGAAACGGATTCCGAACATGTGCTCGACAGATCTCCGAAGCTTTGGACATCCCCTCCCGCTCCTTCTTCCTATTCTAAGCCTTCTATGTCAACAGGGGAGGCTACTACCCTTTTTATTCGAAAAAACAAAGTACACGGCATGTACTTCCAAGTACACGGTGTGTACATCCTTCATTTAACTGTTTCTCTGGCGGCACTGCCACTCTGTTCATCCGTCGACATGCTTACACGACATGTACTTCCGACTACACGGTGTGTACTATCGCCCAGCTGGCGGCTACTCCACCACCTTACTATTTTTACCTACCAACTGACTCCACTGCGTGTAAAGGACCCCTAAATGGCGTGTAGTCGGTTCCTACACCCTTCATCGCTGGCATGGCCACACGCCCTGTGTACTCATTCCACACGGCCAGAAGTACACGGCGTGTGGAAAAGTACACGACGTGTACTTCCAAAATTTAGGATTTTTCTACATTATCCAAATTTCCACAGAAACACTTAAGGAAAAGGGAAAGGAAGAAGCTCGACCTCAAAACGAAGAACCAGGTTCTTATAGCAGCGACAATGATAATGGTTGTTTTATATATTTAATGAAATATATAATTTATATGTTCCCAATTATTTAAATTGAAAATTTATATTATAATATAAATATTTTTTATTCCAAAAGTTTAATAAATTCTTCATCTCTTAACTTTGTTTGAAAAAAACCATATTTTCTTGAAAACTATATTTTTTTAACAACTAAGTAAAAAATCATCTTCATAAAAAAATTCCAAAAAATAGTCCTAACAATTTTTCGATTTGTAGAATTAATGAATGAAATCTATTTTATGAAACTAGTTTTCTATAAATGTTAAATTTACTGTTTAACTAATATTATCATTTACATGTAAAATATGAATTTTAAAAATTATAATCGATTTTAAGACCCATTGAAAAATTAACTATAGTCTCATAATTTTATCTTATAATAACCAAACATAAATGTATAAATAAAAATTTATGTTTCATTAAAATAATAATACATTATTAATAATTTATAAAATATTTATTTAATTATACTATGATATAATTATATCATACTTTCATTTATAATTTTCGATAATTTTATAAATATCTTCATGGGGGATGTTACTATTAATTTGATCGCTTTACTATTAATAAGGGTCATATTACTATTCAAAATTGTATCATTATTGTTAAATGGTTTAATTTATAGTTAAAAAAATTAAGTTGATCCTATAATACACTAAATATCATACTAAAAGCAACAATGTATGTTTGTTATTAGAAATTTAAACTATAGAAGTGGAAAAATTATGATTCACAGTAAAGTTATAACTATTTTGTTTAAATAATTATGATAATAATGTTTTTTATATATAGTTGGTGTTTTGTGCATTACATTCTATATTATATTTATTTATAAATACATGTGTTTTTTCATTATCCCTTCAATCAATAAAATTGTCCCTTACAATTTTAAATTTTTCTTTTAAAATAAAAAAAGGTTGATACTTGAAAATAAATTTGTGGAAATCCCAAAAAAAAAGAACAAAGATAATGTTTTTCATGATGCCTTCTATCATGTTGAGTAATTATTTCCCACTATAATAATGTACATAAATATGATTAATTGATACGTTTTTATAAATAAAATCTTATCCTTCATTTGTGCCATTAACTATCCATATCTCATTTCATGGAACAATCTGCATCATAAGGAAAAATAATCTCTAAAACCATATGAAATGATAAAATTAAAACATTTAATTAATTATTAACTTTTTTGAAATATTATTATCCATCACATTAGAAATAAATTTTCTGAATTTCCTTAATTAACATATTAAACATCAAAAAGTGCCTCTTAATCACCACATACAAACATGTGAGTACATTCACCCTGTGTTCTCTGGAAGCATTATAATAAAATTAATTACCAATAAACCATATTTAATACCTAAATTATTATTTATTAATTATTTAAAATATAGTTATTTGGATATATTCTTTATGTCCAAAATGTTCTTAACTCTACCATATTTTCTGCAATACATTATTTAGATACAATATTGTATGTGATATCCAATATACATTATCTAAAATCAAAATTCTAGTATTAGGAACATATTAAGGGTTACCTTTCCCAAAAACAAATATTTAAAAAAAAGATTAACTTACTACAGAGTCACTTTTCATTAATACCATTCATCATAAGACCTAAAATCCTTAATGAAATAGTATTGCAATACATTCCTTATATATTCCATAATTCATATAACCAGTACATCGTTGATAAAATATTCAATTACCATTATTCATGAATCTGAATATAAGCACATTAATCATTCCTCTTTGTTTGTGTTAGTAGTGTAATCATAAGCATGATCCATTTTTATCTTTTGGTGTATATTCATCTGACACATGGAACAATGATTTGTGTAGTGTCTAATATCATTATAGTTGATGCTCAATAAATTGGAAAACATTTTCTTATCCTTGAAATCATATGAATGGTTTCCTTTCACTCTATAATTTTAGAAAACTTATATATTTTTTTGTGAATATAAAATGGTTTTTCCATACACAAGTTCCACATGCGGGAAAATAGTTATTTCCCTTTTATCATTTATCTATCATCCAAAATGACATTTTTATTTTCAAAACACATGTAAGGGGGAAAGTGAGAAACCTAACAACAAGAAAATTCAATCACCAAAACATACAACATTTTTGTTTAAAAAAATATTGAGTCGAAAGGAATCATTATCCCTAAATAGTATCCCAGAAATAGAATTTACCTGGGAGTCTGGATCATCCTTCATGATGTCTTTGTACTATATTGCCATGATTTCCCAAGATTTAATGTATTCCTATTTGTTGATATTTCCCATATTTAAGCCTCTCTTCAATGTATGGTTGTGTATATCAATCCATTTACCTTTCCCATTTGTAGTTTCCATATGAAGTAATACTCCTATCATTTGTTTGATCACTTCTTTTGATGCTTTAATATCCAGAACATGCTCCAACATTTCATCATCCGAGTGAAAAGTGGTCTATGTGATGCAACACCGATGCTATCTGACAATGTGGGTCAGCATGGATGCCCGCCTCATGCTGCTACCTCGAAGGAAGTGCAGCCTCCACCAGACGTACCTCCTCATACTTAAGAAGCCCCTCCCCTAGCTGGTCCTTACTCAGCTCTTCTACTTCCCCTTGATAAGGTGTGGCCTCAAACACAAGTGGGGGTCATCACCCACATAGGTAGACAACTCCTGATCTCCCCCTACCTGAGATCCATACTCCTTAGAGGTGGAAACCCCCACTAGCTTTTCAACTCCTTCACACACCTTGGAATGATGTTTGACTTTGTTAGAGGACCTCATCCCATGAGGGATTTGTGAGTTATATTATTCTTTCCTCATATTCTCATGATACCTTAAAAATCCATAATACATTGAAAACTTTTTATAATTCTTTTTTGGGAATGATACTATCTTCTTATATGATGATAATTTTTTAAGGACTCATTCCCTCAGAAATATTATCTTAAACCCATCAAATAAATGATCATTCTTACTCTTTGTATTATGTATATTTATGTGGTTCCCATTTCTTCTAGTATGTGCTATTTCTAAATAATTTAATACAAAAGATTAGATCATAACATTATGAAACCAAATTTTTAATCCCAATACTATTGAAATAAATAACATACATTGAAAACTTTATGCATATCGAATATCATAATCATCAACATGGTTTTACTGAGGGCATGTTTAAATTAATATCCTTCATAATGATTTGTAATATGAATTAGAAATATCCCAATAATATCGCCTCAAGTTCATTCAAACCAGATGCATAGTAAGGTTATTTTGCCATGTACCCAGTTACCCAAAGTCAGCCCTGGGAGACCATGGTGGAGCTGTTACTCATAGATACATTTTTACTAAAAATACATCCATTTGTAGTATCCATACATGTATGTATTTCAAAGAAGACACACATAATCCCCATCTTACCATAATTCTAGGATGTTATTATAACTTTATACAAACATTCTATATTAGTGTTACAATATCAAATATATGTTTTCTAAATTGAGTTTCCAAGGTTGCCGGTAAACATTATCTGATACCAACTATAAAGACCCTATCCTAGAATCCCGAATCTAGTTCATTTATTAAATTGGTATGATTATAGGCACTCACATACCAAATGAAAAATATATTTAGAAATTTTTAAAACCTGATTATATACATGAACTTTAATTTTATATTCAAGGGAATAAAAAACATAGAAAATCTATTAATAACAGCCAAGAACTCCTTGATTAACCTAGAAAGTAATTTATAATATAAATCGTAGAATCCTGGGAAAATGTAACATACGAAATTAATGTCATTAGATTCATAGTAAGTGTAATAAATAGAAAGGATGATATAATATAAAAAAGAAGGTATTATGAATAAATAATGACACATTCTATTCAAACATAATAAAGATCATAATATAGTAGGAATAAAATTGGAATAAATAATTCCATATAAATAATCACATAAAATATCACCATAGATATTATACTAGTCATATAATAACTATATATCATAATTAAGAAATTTATATGAAAGAATAATAGAAATTTTATAAAGGCCTCATCCCATAATTATGAAAATAAATGGTTAAAACCTTATCCAAAATTCATTTTTGTTTTGTCTTATGAGACCTATCAATCAATCGAGGGGATATAGAGGGACCCAAACATTACATAAAAAATCCAATAAATTATTTCTATGTAAAAAAAAATATATTCAAATAAAATTTTCCCATACCACATTGAAGTATCATAGATGAAATTACTATAATAAAAACATTGGGAAATTCTTGAGGAAAATAATCATTAAACATCCCAAAGTGTCCCATACAAACATGAAAAATTTAAATCATAATCTATTATAATGTTAAATTAATTTAGTAATATGAATATAATATTATAATTTAGGATATAATTTATCAAAAGGTATTATATACACCACACCGAAGGATATATTTGTGAACAAGGAATATATCTCATAAAAAAGTGAGACATTAAAACACTTTTTGTACTTTGGAAATAAGAGCTCTTTGGAAAATCAATTAAATTTGTCATAAAATCATATTGTAAAAATGTATATCCTATAAATGAAAATTTATGTACATTAAAATTATATTTGATGCCTAAAATATGTCACACTGAAGTGAAAACATGAAAAAAGTTTTTTTATGAAATATTAGAAATAAAACATATCAGTGTAGTTTAAGAAAAATATTAAAGAGATTTTAAATTGTAAAGGAATGTTTGTTTTCATAAAATAATAATTAACAAATATAATTTTTCATGATAAAGGTTTTGATTTATGAAAAATTATTGTCGCTTAAAAAATATTATATAGTGCACTTGAAAATGTGTAAGAATTCTAGAAGTTCCTTTTAATCAGGATTGCTCATCCGGACAAATTGAGAAGGAAACCATGTAAAAAAATTATTATACAATCAATTAATGATGATATTGTCTAGATATATGATTAAAAAACATATATTTATAAATTTTAATAATTATATTCAATGAATTTAGAATTACACTAGTGTATAGAGAAAGGAAGCATTACTCGAATAGAGAAGGATGTTCTTGAAGAAAACCCATACAATGATAGAACCATTTAAGGGATGATAAATCAATGAAATAATAATGTGTGAAAAATATTAATTCACAAAATTTATTTGTATATAACTTATAGAAAAATAAGTTGTCATTCATAAATATTCTTGAAAAAACATAAAAAATGACATTGTTGTTTAACTTAATAAATTGAATTTGAGTTAAGATGAACCATACCTCGGGTTCTACTTCCTTAAAATTTGTTCAAACCTCCTTTATAATGAATTTTATAGTTTTATTAGTGTATTATAAAACTAAACTCAAGTTTATAATACCATAAATTATATTCTTATAACATTTCTACAATTTTATGAACAATATTTTTTATTTTCATTGTTTCAGGTGCATTCTATTCCTTGTTTCCAAGGATAGTTTATTATGATCATTCTTGTAAAAAGATATAATATTATATAAGTTATAAATTAAAAATATGTAGGTCATTTTAAACAATTTCATATATAGTTATTCATTCCCTGATTTCGGTAAAATGGAAATGAAAAAAATCATCACCCATAATGTGGTTGAAGTGATGCACCACCGATGAAGATTTCATAAGTTATGAATCAAAGGATAAGATAAGAGATTTTATGATGGTTTTGTGTTAAAAAAATTTCAAATTATAGTTTATATATTATACTAGAGTTTACATGAATCATTGGATAAGTGGTAGGGATAAGGTATAAGAGAGAAAGAATTTGAAAGAGAAAAAGAAGGAATCATACCTCTTAAAAATTTTAATTTAAAGACCTGCTTAAGGATCTTGTAAGTGGCTAGTTTGTGAGTCCTGAACAACTAAAATGGGGTAATGGATGTGGATGAGAGGATTTTGTATAATTTAGTCGAGAAATATTGATTAAGGTGACATAATGTCATGAAAAAGGGAGCATCCTTTTATAATTGAGGTGAAGGGTAATATATGAATTACTCAAATTATAAAAATATAATAAAATTTTTATGGGGTTTAACAAATCGAAAAGGCCAAAAATTTAAATTATATCACCTTATTTAAGGAATATTATCATATTTTGACTTATTCATGATTTTTTTATTTTTAAATAATTTAAGAAAATATTTTACTCATGGGAATTTTTTTTCAATTTACAACCTATTCAAAATCATGAAATTATAGATATAAAAAAAGTTTCCAATTAAAATTAAATTTTTTATACCATAATATACATATTATAAGTACCAATTAAAATCATTAATTGAATAAAAAATTGAAAATATATTTATTTTACTATTTTTAATATAATTAATTTGATTTATTCATTAATTTAAAATTTACTGCATCCTAATTGATCATGCCATTAATTTTAATATTTATTACAAAATTTAATAATTAAATACTATGAAAAAGATAATTGTATGATATTTCCAAATAATATAATTTTTTTAAAAACACTTCTCGAAAAACTCATATTAAACTACAATACTAAATGAAAATTATATCATTAATAAGTTGTTTTTCTTTTTACTAAAATAATACATAGTGGATAATGTGATCCATGTTTGTTCAAAATGTCCCCAATTCTAATCAAGAAGAAGAAATAGAAGAAGAATAAACATCTAGGTAAATTTATATTGTTTATGAATCGATTAAGTATACATTTAAATTTAATTATATTAATTTATTTATTTTCTATTCCTCTTGCACATGCATTGCATCATCATTGAATAAACATTAACGTTATTTATTTAATATAAAAAAATTAAAAAAAATAATAATAATAAATTAATTAGCTTCAAAATAAAATTATATTTCAGATCATTATATATATTCACTCATATATATGTCATGAAAACTTATTAAATTTTTTATTCTCTATTTTCTTTCCATGCAAAAGAATTGCACAAGCATTTGGAGAGGGTATATATTATATAACTAAATAATTAGATATTATCATCCAAAAGATCCAGTATAGATAATAATTAATAAAAAAGTTTTGAATATAATTTTTACCACTTAATTATTATTTTGAAAGAAACAAATTTTCCTATTCTAGCCTGATGCATGCACTACATCGACAATGACAATAGTTATTTTATACATATCATGAAAATATATTTTAGTTGTTATAAATTATTTATATTCAAAATTTATATGAAAATTTATTTATTTATTTATTTTCTAAATTTAACAAATTATATATCCGAAAAATATCTTGATGATGTCACAAAAAATACCATATTTTCTTAAAAAATATTTTTTTTTTCTATTCACTAAAAATTCATGTATTTTATAAAATTTCCACAATTCAATCCTAACCATTTTCAAACATGTAGAATTATAAAATCGAAAATATTTTATTAAAATAATTTTTTAAATATAAGAAATTAAATCATTAATTAAAATCATCATTTACATCAAAAATGAAAATTTGAAAATTATAACAGATTATATGACACTTTGAAAAATTTACATAGGTCTTAGAAAATTATCTTATAATCATAAGAGATAAAAATATATATTTACGATTCTATTTATGAAAATTATTTTTCTTTTAAATCAGCTTAATAATTATAAAATATTGAATAATATTATATATTTTATAAAAATACCAATTTTTAATTAATTATTTATAAAACATTTATTTACATATAGAATGGTATAATTATTCATACATTCATTTATAATCTTGAAAAATTTTATTTATACTTTCATGGGTGAGGTTACTATTTATTTGTCCATTTTACTATTCATAAATATCATATAACTATTCATACGAGTAACGTTACTATTCAAAAGGGTCAAGTTACTATTCAACAAAAAATTATGCCTATCCTATTAGACACTATGTATCTTACTGATCACAACCATTTTTTTTGTTTTTTGGAATTAAAACAGCATAATTTGTAAATTATGTTGAATATCTTGGTTATAACTATCTTGTTTAAAAATTATGACAACCGTTTTTTGTTTCATAGAGACATAGTTTTGTGTGCATTACATTATAGATTATATTTATTTGTTAATTAATGGGGTTTTATAGTCTAAGGGGAAAACTTTCTCTGTGAAATTATTTTGAAAGTCATTCAAATCCATATTCTCCAATGGTCCATACTCAGTCTAGATGTCCCAAATAATCATTTCATAACCACAAAACATGGAAGCAACCACTTTAAGTCTCTTCTCAGTAGGATTCTCCAAGTGATCATGTATAGTCTAGAAAAACTCAATACATAAATCAATGACCTTAGGTCTAGCCTCTCCAATAAATGGCATAGGTTGTTGTAGATGAAAATACAATTTCAGGTAAAAAATAATCATCACATCCCACCATGGGTATCCTTTTATAAATTTCATGAACTGAGAAAGGTTATCATATAATTTCTATCTGACATCCTCACCGGAAATTATTGGTTCCTCAGGATCCACTGATGGAGCATCACATCCATCCATGATCTCAGGTTTTCCTTTCAAAAATTCATCATTAGGGAAGAGTAGCTGTAGAATTCAAAATATTCATCTTAAAAAAATAATACAACTTTATCAAATTTAACAATAAGGTTTTAGAAAAGCAATCACAAGTCATTCCCCTAAACCCTTCCACATTGTCAAAACAATGACACTATCCCTGCCATTATTCTTTAGACATCTAGGTCATTATTGAAAAGGTTAAAAATATTATCATTAATCAAATTTAACATTATTAACCCATTTAACAAACTTTTTCATCAATTTACAATTCAAAATTTATATCAGACACATATTTCATTAAAGAAATCCATGCAATTAAACAAACATCAATTAAAGCAACTTACCCAAAAATCTCTGATTCTCATGCATGCCTAAAACAAAGCATTTCAGAATAATTTATGAGTGTCTAGAAAAATTCATTCATTCTAAACTATCATTCCAGACTACAACACAATTCATATATCAACAAAAAATCAGAGAATCTATAACATCATACAATTAGTTAATCACTCAGGTTGAAGTATCCTTTAACTATAACCATACACATCAATAATAAAAATCCCACCTAGGGTACCTGGATTTTACTCTTATATATGGGTTAGATACTACCATCAATGAGATATTAACTATGGCATGACTCATCCAATTCTCATGTCCACCTTTCACACATAGTAATAAAAAATAACCAAAAGTAAACACAATTGATACCACATTGTGGCATCCCGACCCGAGGGCCACAAACTGATGCCCCAATCTAGCCAGTTACATGACCTCAATCATGACACCACATATTCCATAGGCTACCGACTAACATATAGGCTATGAAATAAAACATGGATAAAATATAACGACCTTATCAAAGTAGTACAACAACAAAAATAAATAAGAATAAAAAGTGATATAACAAATAACAAAACCAAACTATCATTAGATGACAATTAAAATGAGAATAGAATATCGAAAAATAAATATGTACATAGATCATGAATAATAAATGTTATAAAATCAATTGAAAAACTGAAAATAATGACACTGAAAAATCCCAAAAATAAGTCTTGACACCATGTCTAGTTCTCTCATCCATTATCCTTCCCATCTCACCCATTCTATGTAGGATTGTTTCCCTTATCTAGCCATGTATACATGATATTTATTCAGGTACTGATCATGCAGCCTGGGATGGGTGTGAATAAAACCCAGTAGTCCAACAGCAATGGTGTCTAAAAAATTATATAGTCTATAAATGTGTAGGAATTTGTATAGAAAATAAAATACTGCCTATAAAGTAACAATTTTTACATATAATAAATTATTCAATATTCAACCAGAAAAATCTCTGTGTTCCGGAGTACACCCAAACCCTCAATAACTGTTCCATCCCATTTTGGAGTCTAAACTAATCCCAAGGGATATCTCATATTATTATACCATGGTTATCATTTATCATATTACATCAACTCACATTATGACCAAATAGGAACCAGAGTCTAATACCAAAAATTTGGGCCTAGAACACCATGTCTAGAACCCCGTGTGTATTTGAAGCATCAGTATATTCCCCACATCCCATTTATCACAATGCTATTTCAAATCATCATGCAATGTACCATACATGTATATCAATCAATTAAATATTGGATTTTGAATCATTAATCTGGGCCCAAGACATGAATATCACAATATCATAGGTATCAGAATTTGATAAACATCAATGTTAAGGAAAAATTAATATTTTTTCCAAAAATTAAAATAATGGGGAACTAATTTAACTTTAATTATTTCTTGTTTTATCACTAAAAAACATTTAATAATATTACCAATACACCATTAAACCATTTATAAACATTTAACCATATAACTCATTAACTATTTAGGTTAATCCAACAATCTAATATTCATCCTTCTCAATCAATTCATAAAAAAATAATTTATTAATTAAATAACCTCAATATCCCTTTGATTCGACAAACAAAAAATTCATTTAATTATTTAACTAACTAAATAAACCAATTAAACCAAATTCAATCTCCCTAATTAAACCCAAATAATTATCACATGGAATTTCAGTCAAATAAATTAAATAATAAAGTAATTTTCACCACCATGGAAATAGAGAATTTTAAAATTAAATGTGGGTAATTAAATTATGAATATGGGATTTCAAATTAATTCCACATACCTCGATATTAATGAAGAATTATCATCAAAATAAATTATTAATTGATGAGAAATGATCATGATTATGAAGAAGAACGATATATAGATCTGAAACGTAAATCCCAGATCAAAATAATCATGATAAAATAACCCTAGATATAAACTCGTTACTAATAGAGGAAAAAAATCCCCTTTTATCCAAAATGTGATATGAGAGAGGGAGAAATCCACACAAGATATTAATCTATTACCATAAGAGGTGAATATTATTTAATCTAGGCTTTGATTCATCAAGAATGGAATTCTTGAGCCATAATAATTCATTTATAAGCCTCTAAAATGAGTAGAATCATTTAGGGTTTTTTTGTTATATTTCGGGTGAAGTTGAGGGGTTTAATAATTTTTAATCTAATTTTTGGGGGTTTAAAATTATTTTTTTCATGGTTTACTAGACATGATGCTGGTATTCCCTAAATATGTTCCTAACTATGAAACTTATCCTAGGGAATTTCATGGTATCTACTATAAGAGCGCATAGTTTGAGAAATCATGCACCTGACATGTATATCCCCTCTGTTTGGATTCATAAAGTGTTTTGGCCATGGCACATGGTATGGGGACACTGTATTCCAAAAATGCAATTCCACTTATAGTGAAAAAATTATATAATATTACACATAAACTCCCCAAGGTAAATCCAAAATAATATATAAACAAAACAAGAAAATTAATTCCTATAAATGATAGAGTTTCATATCCAAAAGGGTTTTGGATCTTACAGGTTTGTTTATGGGATATGTTCTATATTATTTCTTATTGTAATGGACCTGAGAATCCGCCATGGATCGTGATACTACTAGATTAGATAATTAAATGTGACTAGGAACCATCTATGGGACTAACACTATTGTATCACCTAGGATTAACTCATACGGATTAGTGATAATGAGTACCGATTATTGACCAACTAGGATCAACACTTAGGGATTAGATTACATTCTTCAAATATTGGGATAAATTTAGATATATATAATGATTTCACATTTACCTATTCTCTAATATATATGTTTATCACGATTTTGGTAGGCATGGTTGTATAATATGTTTAGTGACACTCCAACCCTAGATGAATGAGGTTTGGGTCAATCCCATTATTCATTGTCAAACCTGAAGATAAAAGGGGGTTCTTTCATATATTATTATAAAACCAATGTATATAATATTACAACCACATCATATATTAAAACATTTTTAAAGGTTGTGTATTGACTACATTGGTGGTGCCCTATATACTTATACTGACACCCTTATTGAATGTCCATGGAACATGGGTCTAGTAGAAAGAGCCTATGAAAAATGGAGAGGTGAACCTGAGGTCTATTGGAGACTCCTCATATATTGGGTACTTCCCAATGGTAAAAAAATGGAAATAGGAAACATTAGTAGGAAAAAACCTAATAAGTTACTCTATAATAACATAGAAAAAAACAATTTTATATATTAAAAATAAATTAATATGTTGTTTTACCTATTTTAATGAAATATCTAGTCCATAGGTATTACATCAATAGTATATTGATGAAATAAGAGGTAATTATATCACCTATAGGTGTTATAATAGTTTCAAAAGGAATGAATTCTTATCCTAATAACACTTACTCTTCTTGACATCTAAAACTGTACACTGCTTAAAAGGATTTCAATTAAATATGTTGTATATAAGTTTCTGATAAAATTTTCAAAATAGAAGTTTAATGACCAATACAATGAGGTAAATATTTTTATATTTATTTTCCTTTCTCAACTCAATATCTTCAAGTGTGTCTCTTTTTTCCTTTCATCTCATAGATATATTTAGAACAACAGTTTCGATGATCCCATTATGTACTTATTTTCCACCTTTTTCATCCACTAAACTTCATCTAATGTTTTTTAATATTTTCAAATTAAATAATAGATGAAATCCAATTAAATATTATATTTTGTTATCATAAATTTCATAATAATTTCCATATTATGAGTACGATTATCCCTTTACACTTATTCAAGAAACAATTTTTATAAAACATTCCCCATAATCTTTTTCATTTTTTCATGAAATGTAGTCTTCACTCTTCCATATAATCTTTGAGTTTCTTACTGCTTTTATTACTGAAATATTAATCAAATGTTTAGAAAAATAATATTCCCATGTTTCTTGATATGAATAATAAATCCACTATGTTATAATTTCATTTTAATTAAGATATATATCTTCATAATACAATTATTTTAGATCTCTATCAATATCAAATAATAATGATCTTTTAATTTCGGTGTGAAACACTCTATAATTTAATTATTACAAAAATCATGAACAATAACTTATTGGAATCATCTATGGCATAAAAAACACATTATTTAGGCTGAGACACTTTCCAAATAGTAAAGGATATTCACACATTTAAGTCATAAAAAGTATAGAAAAAGGTATATAGTTACTGATAGAGTCCTAAAAAAGGAATGTTTTATGAAATCCCATTAATGCCTTTTTAAAACAAACATTGTCTCATCAAATTAGATTATGTATTATGGATACAGAAAAATTATTGTGGAATCCACAATTAATTATGATTTCTACCAAAATAATTATAAAATTTAAAATCATTATGATATATAACTAAAATTCATATAAAATCCTCAAAATCATTTATATGAATCACCGATATTTCATAAATGAACCATAATAATTCCTTATGAAGTATAGATAACCCTTATATTATCTACCATTCGTTAAAAAAATATTAATATGTCAATATAATGACTTCTGTGCATTTCTAATATTTATGCATGAATCGTTTTTTAGAATTCAAAACACTTTGATAGGCTTAAGCACCTAGGGAAACTTATTTCCTTTGAAAAATTAATGTCATCACAATTTCATATTTGATAATTTAATTAATAAAAATACTAAGAAATGTATATACGTTACTAGTTTCCTAAATTTTAGAATTCAGAAAATTGAGGAAAAATACCAATTGAAATAATTCTAACAGTAACGTTTTTTGTTGAAACATCCGCGATTAGGATTTTTCTTGCAATTCCACCACATACCCATTTTTCAATTATTTATACCCTTACATTTATACTTTCCCAATACTACTCTTCATTCCATTTGAAAATATTGTTCGAATGACATATTCTCTATTTTGATTTTTTTCACATCTGTTCATTCTTCCATATTTCATGGAGAATTAATTTAAAGGTTATCTCTAAGACAACATTTTTCATTGATCATTATAAGAGACATGATATAGAAGTTAATACAAAATATTATATATATATAATATTCAAATAAATTCTACATAATATTTTATCACTACCCAAATATATTAACTCCTCCTTCCAAATAAAATTCCTATAATATTGAAAGCATAATTAAATAATACAAAAAAAATAAAAATAATTAAATGTAGTTGATAGTGTTTAATGTTTCAAACATTTTAAGGAGGAAGTAAGTATGAACATCATTGTTCATCATTTCCCTCTCTAATGCTCGTTTTTATAATGTCTTAATCTTAATATCTTTGATAATTCACATTTTATTATTAGAATTATTTTAATATTTATTACATGATGATACAAAAAATCATAAAATATCATGTGGTCTAGTCTATTATGGTAATTACATACATCTGATAATTACATAAAATATAAATATAATGAAATTATTTAGAACTCTATAACATGAAATAAATTTCAATTGATCATGTAATACTACATTAGATGACCCTGGGACATACATAAGAATGGTGCGATCAATAAATAACAAAAAAGTAATAATCAAACTACAACTTATATTGAATTTGTACATTGGAGTTAAAACGCCTAAAATTATGACATAGTAATATGAGAATCATATTCATATAAACTAGAATTATATAAGATGATGTAATGAAGGAATTATGGGAGTGTGGGAAAAACATAAAACCTAAAATGATAATCATAATTAAAGAATAAACTCAAAGGATTCATAATAGAGTGTTCTTATGGTAACGAAATGTACACTGTACATTGTATCTTATAAGACAAAAACGTCACTCAGTGCATTGGATGGAAACATAATTAATGTCCCACCAATCACATTCATATTATGTGCATGCGTTTAGGTGACACATATATAATACAACCTTAGAAATTTATTCACAAAAAATAATCCAGTGATTAAGGAGTGAGGGTTACACAAAAATAATTACCTAAATAATTAAGGAACCATACATCTAGGTGAATACCCATGTGTATATATTGGGATATATATTCACAACAAAAAAGTATTTTCATGGAATATAATGGGATAATTTTTACCTCACAATGGTTGTACATAATGGATGATAAAAGGGTTTAATAAGAGTGAAAGTTCGTATATAATTACTTTGGACACATAAGGATATAAAAGGGATGTGTAAAAGATCATTATATCAAAAAACATTATAAACCAAAATTAGTAGTACAATGAGTTTACTTCAATAAAAAATAAAATGATTGAATCTCATACCTTCAGAGGCTCCATATATAATAAATAGAGGAGCTTATTAAGAACATGTTAATATAATTAGAGTAATCTAGAGTGGGTGATGGAGATAAAGATCAAGCCGAATGGGAGATGATAAAATATGGACTCGAGGTTGGATGGGTTTTTATCAAAAATCAGATGGAAATACTTTATTAATTTCTCAAGAAAGATTATTTACTCTAAAAAATATTATAATCAAAACTAAAAACCATCACACTATATAATTTCATTATTTATACCAAAGTAGATTGTTTTTTTGTATTTTATTAGTTTGTTATCCTATCTCACTAAAATTATTTTACATTTTATATTGAATGGAGTCATGTTCATGAAGTCTTTTTTTAAATCATTAATAAATAATATATATTTTTTGGATTAATTATTAGGTTTTAAAATTAGTCAAATAGCATAAAGAAACATTATATTAATGTGAATATGTATTTTTATTCATTTACCCATTTTATTGTATTTATTACATCACTTTTGGACTCTTCCATAGTGATATATGAAGGAGAACCTTGTTTCTTATCTCAAACTCTAGGTCTCATCTATGACTGTCTGTAAAATATTTAAAAAATTTTTCAAGGATTTCATATAAATATGAAAAGTTTAAACCTTTTTTACATCATGGATATGTTAAGGTCTCACTATATTCTTCTCCCCAGTGTCAACCTAATATTTTTTGTGTACGACACCTCTCCATATACAAATCTATAAAAGGAATCTTTTTAATTCTAGAATGGATACTATTGTTATATGAGATATCCACAAGGATAATTTTATACCAAAATCAATGTAAATCCATTTAAAATGTTGTTAACATATATTCTATAGTTTTTATACTTATATATGAATTACTATCCATCTAGGGTTGACAATATATTCTAAAATGTACCTTGATATATAACTCTTATTCAAGGTCTCTCCAGAACAATGAGGTAATCGTCGAATCTAAATATTATATAATGGATAATTGTAATCTATTTATTATTACCACTTTTCTTATATATATCATACTGAGTTGGTCATGAGAAAAATATTCCCTAATTGAAATGAAATTCATTGAATCTGTATGATGATCGCCAACCACAAAATGGAATTATTTCCATTATATTTCCCAGGGAGTAATAATAAACATCTATTGTAATATTTCATAATTTACAAATAGTTTTTAGAAAAGTTGAAATCATACGAGAACTCATAGGTCATTCAGAATTTACTTTTGAAAAAACCAAGAATCATGATAAAAATTATTCAATCTATCTCTTCAAGTTTTCCCACCAATTGTTTTTCTTCAGATCTCTTTACATCAAAGTAATTCTTTAAATAATAATTAAGTATGAGTAATATGCATAATTCAAGGGATCCCTATTTATCTATGCTTTTTATGGGACACATATCCTAGTTCCATATCATAAAGAAAAATATTTTGAAAAGTTGATCTTTATAATATTATTTTCCTTCGTATATAGCTCTTTAATATCTTTTTTTGGCCTCCTTGGTTTTCTCAAGAATGTTTGGTTGATAATTTATTATATCAATGTTTGATGAAGTTCCTTCTATGATTATCATTCCCATTATATATATTTCCAATAAGTATGGATCCCTTTCAAAACATCATCAGGGATAGGGATATATGATCCTTTAAAGTCAAATCATCTTCTACATTGTTCTCTTTCCAATGATAGAAACAGATTGAGCAATAATAATTTTTGATAAGATATAACAACCTCTACTGGAATGAATTTACATTTTTTCCATATATACATAATGATTTTATGATCCATTTGTATATCAAACTTTTCCCCATATAGAAGGTGTCATCAAATATTTAATACAAATTATACTATAGTAAATTTTAGAACATGTGTTCTGTAGTTATCATGGACTATTAATGGGTGGGAGGGGTATTATTTTAATTTTTTATTTTTTCTTGAGTATAAAACCTATGAATTTTTTGGATGAATCTTTAAAGATCTCAAATCATTCCACACTGGTGGGTAATGTGGTCATAAACATAGTGATGGACCTCTTCATTTTCTCTTTAAATCTCTCCCCATATTCATTACACCATAGAAACTACATTCCATTCTATGTTTTCTTTGATAGTGGGATTGAAGACCCTGAAATGTTTTTCATAAAAAAATGATAGAACCTTGATAATATAAAGAAACCATATATCATTGTCACATATTGTTTCCTAAGACATAATCAATTTCACCTTCTTTTATAAGATATAAAGATATACCATTTATAGTGAAAAAATTCCACATGAATTATAAATTCTCCATTTGAAACTAAAATTATATGTACATTTTAGACATCATTTTCTTTCATGAGGTCTTTTGTAAAAAATTAAAATGATCGCCACATTATCCCTTTCATTTAGAATATATATGAATATTCATTATATATTCTATCGAAAAATTATTTTAGTAATCCCTAATGAAACTATTCATCATGTCTATGATGATAGATGGAGAATTAGTGAGACCAAATTTAACCACAATGAACTTGTAGATTATTTACCATATATGAAAATATTTCTTGGGGATATCCTTCTTCGGTACCATTACATGATAATTTATTTTGTAGATACCCACAGTGGAGATGTTATAGGATCTACATGAACTATTAAACAAGTCATCAATATTTGGAAGAGTATACATGTTCATTATTGCAATCATTTTGACATATAGATAATCAATATAGAGGCTCCCCATCGTTAGTGGTGGGGTGGTAGGGGTTTGGGGGGTGAGGGAGAGGTCGTGGGGTCAAGTCCTCGGGCTTAAAATTTCATGTAATTTTCTTCCTTGCATGTGTGCCGCTTTCGCAGTTGTGCCTAATTTTTTAAAAAAATGATAATAAATATAGTGGCATATTGACCTATAAATATACTTTATTAAAATGGTTGTCACACCTCATGCATATGTACATCAGAGTATAAACCATTTATCAAGATCCTTTAATAGTTTCTTCTTTAACTATTAAAGTTCATCAAAATTCATTATTTTTTGATGCAATTGATATTAGAAAATAAATTGGTATAATTTAGATATAAGAAAATTCTTCTCATATAGGAGGAACACAATGAAATTTTTGGGAAACCCAACCATGTATTCTCTTTAAGGGTAATTTCATCAAGGATAATGTTTTTATGAAAAATAAAAACATTATTACATGTTAATTCACTATTTAATACAAAAAAATCACCTTGTACAACCCAGAAGAGTGAGAGGGATTGTGTATTTGGGATATTTGGAATATAAAATAACCACATAAAACTGGGTTACAATGACTTTATTGAATTTTTCCATTCCATGTACATAAATTTTCACTGCTCCTCCAAAAATGCACATGATAACCTGGGGAAGTACATAAGAAAGGGTTGATATATAAATATTTGCACGGGAATAATGAAAGAATTCAATATTGTAATGCAATAAATGTTATCCAAGAGGTATAAAAATGTGAAAAAATAGGTTATAATCATAGTCACAAAAAATGAGGAATTATATAACTTGATGAGATAAATGAAACATAACAATGTGGTAATAACATTAAAAATAGTATTATAAGAATAAGTCACGGTTAAACCCCAAGAAGATACAACATAGTGTACATAGGATAGCCTCTCATGAACCATAAATTTCATATCATGAGATAAAAACAATACACAATGAATTGGATCACTATCTCTGAACACACATAATAATCATGTATTGTACATCAATAAGTGTGACACATATCTCATTAAACATAAGAATGTATTTCATCTATATTATCCCCAATATTTTGGAGTTTGAGTTACATATGTGGGTTTACTGACTAAAATATTTATAAGTTATTATATGTGAAATTGGTTGTGTGGAAATGGCCACATGAATTCTTTTCTTAATCGTTTGGCATGAAAAATAGGAGTGAAATTTTGGTACCATAACTGTTGTACATAGTGAATAATAAAATCCCCTATTGAGAGAAAAAGGGTTCTATCATCATGTTAATATCAAAAAAGTATGATGTATTTGTAAAATCATATCCTAAAATTAGGTATTTGAATTCAAAAGGTATAAAATAAAGAAGGCACTTGAATACATAGGGAAGGAGAGGATCAATTAACTATTTAGGGTGTTTCTAGAAAGCTTGAGAGGAGGTAATTGAGTCCATGGGGTAACCTTAGGAGGGATTTATATAGGTAAATGAATAATGAATATGTTTTACACAGTATTTTAGTGAAGATAAATAGGATAATAGTCATTATTATATTGGAATATTTTGAGGTGTTCATAATTGTTTCCTAAAATTTGGTTTTGGACTCTGTACAATAAAGTAATCAAAATTAAATCCATATCAATGCTTTTGAATATAATTTATACCAAATATGATTTGTTTTTATTATTTTATATATAAAAGAACCAAAGATATTTATATATTAATCTTGGTGTTGTGGAAGTGAGGCATGCAAAAAAATGAATTTAAATCATAAATATATAATATATGTTTTTAAATAAATCATAAAGTCAATATAAAATATAAAAAAAATCTAAAAACACAATATTTTAAATTTTAAATATATATTTCTTCATGAATACCTTGTATGGACTATATTACGCTAATTTTGGTTCATTATGTTGTTTTAATACATACAATATAATTATACCATATTTAATTTTTACACGAAAATTCAGTTATCTCCAAAAATAATGAGAAAAATATATTTTCATAATGTTGACAAGATGAATAAAATAATAAAATTGATTTTTAAAAAATAGATCCCTAAATATCAAAATTCATTTTTTTTAATCTAGTTTTAAATTTATTAAAAAATACATGATTCTTTTATAGTAATATTTTTATTACCCGTAAAAAAAATTATGACTTAAAAAAATTAAATTATTAACTAAACATATTAAATATAATTTAATAACATTATTTTATTAAAATATAATTTATTTTGAATATTCATATATTATTCAAAATTAATGTCTTATTGGAAATTGTTATTTTCCTAAAATAAAATTCATGCTTTTTAGCAGGGAATCTTAATTTTTACCCAACATGTTCTTTTATGATGTAATATAAATATGGAATAAATATAGTCATTTATTCATATAAAATAAAATATAATTATTTTCTTTTTTAGGGATGAGATTCATATCCATTTATAAAACTAGATAACACCCTATGGGTAATCAGTGGGATAGTGAGATTTTCATGGGGTGGTTCATGGAACATGGTTTGGGTAGTGATATTGAGGGGATTGAATATATAAAGTAAGTGGTTTCAGTCATGATTTAGTTATTAAATAATGAAATATTCATGGTGATGGAAAAATACAAGATATTTATATCACCCTCTTATACTCTGACAAATGGGATTTATAGGGTACGACTATACTGGTCAAGGCGTTCACTTTTATTGTCTGGGTCAATTGGATTTTTCATAACCCATAATATATACTAATCATATGTTCCTTGATATATGATTATATTCTAAATATGTAGGATTATTAATGGACTTTTAAATATCACAGGATATAATATTCCGAAACAGCTAAAGGAGTGATTTTTTTTCTATAAATCATTACATAATAATTAATTTTATTGAATAATAAATGGAATTGTATTTATAAATGATAAGGTAGTTACATTATTCTCCGTTTAAAAATGTCACACTAAATATTTTCATTTCATAAACTAATATAGATTAGGTAACTTCTATTTCATCACACTTCTACTTCCCATGTCACTTGACCAGAATTGTGGCTGCTCCCCAACAGATTTAGTAGATCAGTTTTCCTGTTTTGTTTAATTCTGTATCTATAATCCAAGATCATCAACAACTACTCGTCATATGAATTATTATTTTTTAATGGAAAAACATTTGGATTTTCTATAATTTAGGGTTATGGAATGTACTTTTTCAATAGGGATTCGTGGAACAGAACATGCACATGAGATAGGTTAGTTGGGACTGATATTCAATAGGCCATCATTCTGATGTGATCAAGGATCTAAAAGGGGAAATTGATACATGAACTCAGATTTACCTTTTTCCCAAACCACATAAATTTCATCCATGGAGATATATGAAGGAACATATAATCACAAACCTTAAAATCCATATATCATTGATGATTTCCTTCATTTATTTTGTATAAAATTTGTGAATATTTAATTTGATTTTGAATGATTTTTATATATACTCAGAAATTCAGTATATATATTTTTAATTATATGGAATTATTATGAGAATGATAATTTCAACAGAATGTGATTTCGAGGACCAGATTCCACAAAATGGAGTTTTGAACATTCTTATGGTACATTCAATAAATGTGTGAGCGAGGTTTTTTATCTTTTGAAACGGTGCTCAAATTGATAATCTAAGGGTATAGTTGAAGTCAAAGCGATAATATTTTCTTTAGAAAAGCATAACATCAACCATCAAGGTTTGTACAGAGTAGTTAATTTTTTTAATTTTTGGAATAAAAAACACATTGAGTTATTTTATTCTTTTCAACAACCATTAAGCGATAGTTAGCAAAACCACAACATAATGAAGAAATTAAAAGAGGGTCATTTAATTACTCATTTATTTTGTTGTGCAACTGCAACACTCATTCAATTAATTATTCATTAATTAAGATTCATTCCTAAACCTTATTAGTGAAAATAATGTCAATATTGTTGATTTTTTTATTCAACCCATTGGTGAACAATTAAATGATAGTGGGAGAATCCTCTTACCTAATGCTGATGACATCAACCTTAAACAATGAATGGAGAAAAAATGGAGGCTATTGGAGGAACTGATACAGAGGTCGATGAGCGGCATCTAATGTCAAATAACAAAGAACACGTAATTACTTTCTTCGCCCTTAATGGATTCCACCGAATCCAGGTAGGGGATTTAATTGCTCGATATGTTTAATAATTCATCTTATCTTGTTCTTGAAAAATACAGTGAACATAGTTCAACCGACCAACATGTTCATCTACCACTCATTCGTTCATGTGGGCGGTTGGTGTAGGGTCTTGATTTCAGGATTTTTAATATTTTATATGATTATTTTTTCACCACCTTGCTAAAACGTTTACATGGAGGGCATGGGCCACTCCGAACAAGGACTGCACCCTCTGCCACTCTTGGATATTGTGCGTGATTTATGGGGGACTGAGCAACAAAGTGGAGAGGAAAATCCAATGGTCGTGTAGTGATTGCAGAAACCTGAGAGGCTCATTGGTGCAGACTAGAAAGAAAAAGGACCACCAGAGCATCTCCAGTGGAATACGGATGAAGCCACCGACACGACCCCACTAGCCCGGCGGTGCCGGCTGGCCCATGCCAGTTGGGTGGATAAGGTGGTGGCAAGGTGACGTGGCCCTGTGCTATGATAGGTTGAGGATGCAGTGCTGACACGTCGGATAGAGAAGAGTAGTCGGGTGGTTATGACAATTTACGGAGATGTGGTGGTGCCCCGCTGGCGTTTCTAGTAGGGGGAACTGGACAGCCCACCTCCGGTCTAGTGCAACTAGCCCTCACCATGTGGGCCGGGTTCTAGTGGCGGGTTGGATGGGCCAGACGGGCCGGACACCACCCGCTGGGCTGGATCTATTTCATTTGGGCTGAACACGTGCCAATTAGGATAGAACCTTGTCATACGGTCTGGACCCCTAGGCCTAATAGGACATCCAGGTCGGACCCCTACTAGACCCAGGCCCGACCAGCCTTGTTTCACTAAAACTAATGTAACATGCATACTGGACGTCCAATTGGCGTGTCATCTACGACGTGAGGACCCTTGTGGAAAGGTGTTCCTTTTGAGATAATTAATTTGAGTTTTGGAAAAAGTTCATGTACTATTGTGTTGGATCGATCTTGAATCCAAACAGGCGATATTTATCTTTTTGCAGATATCTTATAGATCGGGAATCCAATTGAAGAGCCGCCTTTCATGCTGGAACCCCTACAAAAATATTTTACATTGTGTTACATCTATGTGAGACTTAGTGGAAGTAGATATATGTCCAATAGGTTGAGAACCAGACCCTTCAGAAATCAACCTTTCTAAGTGAGGGAATTCAGTGTGTCGTTGTGATGTGATGAAAGAATAACAATTTTCTCCGGGTCATCACATAGAGATCCTATGTGGGTCCATAGTTATCGATCCCCTATAAGTATAAAATTAACAATCCTCTATCATTCTCCACATAGTGATCCTCAGTGGGTCAGCATGTATCAATCCTCCGAGGGTTAGTACATAACAATCCTCCATGGGTGAGAACCTAGAGATCCTATCTGGGTCCGCACTTAGCTATCCTCTGTGGGTCAGCACCTAGAGATCCTCTATGGGTCAGCACCTAGAGACCTTGTGCAGTCCAGCAGCAAAATAATCTTGATAGAATAAGATGATCCAGCCTTTTGAAAAATAATCATTATTCCTATTCTTTATGCTGTATACCTTGTGCGAGCTTTATTTTACATTGCTCCCTGTGATAGAGATCATGCATTTTGGTTTTTCCTTTGGGAATTATGAGAGAACTTAGAGGTTATCAGGGTCCCTACTGAGTGTTTTTATACTCACCCCATCACGGGATTTTCCTGTACCTTGTTGTGTCCTGTGGAGATGACAGACAGCTTGACTGAGACACTGGAGAGCCAAGGCAAGACAGTACACAGAGGTGATTTATTGATTTGGTTAGCCGCAGTGACAAGTTATACCTAACCATTAGGTAGGATCCTTGGAGGATGATGTCTGTACCCTGTTATTTTTTCTTTTTGTTGTTCTACTCTTTCATTTAAGCTTTTATACTGGCCTCATTTTACTTACAGTACTTTTACTCTAATTGGTGGTTCTTAGCAGTGGTTGTACTACTTATTTTCTATCATGTTGTACTCATATATAGTATGCCTTGTCTGTGTGTGTACTGGGTGAAATTAAATTCCATAAAATATTGAGTTTTTCCTTTTTGAGGCTAGTCACCAGCCCCTGACCTATAAGAGGTGTTCATGGCATGGGCCTCAGGGGACGGGTCAGGACAAAGTGGTATAAGAGGTTGTGGGTTCTACCAGAAGAACTAAGACTATATACTTTTCAACTGGGAAGTATTGTTAACTATTTTGAGTTTTTCCTTCATTTATGAAATTCCTGTGTTGGTGTGATGGATAACCTATCCATACACCACGAGCCTGAACTCTATTTTCCAACTCGATACAGGAAAACATTAGTTGAATGTGTCTTGAAAATGTTTTTATTTTGATCTCTTTTGAGTCATCTCAACAGGTATAACTTATTGACTGTGAAAATAACTGTTTCTTTACAGGATTCCTTTACATATAATGATAGCTAGGATTGTTGTGAGAGATAATGATGAGGGCACACTGACATATGAGGAGTCAGTGCAAGGCCCTCTTATAGAGATAACTCCTTCTAGTGGTGTACCAGTTGCACCACCACCTGTAGGGAAGCCGTTTCCACCAGCCCTACTAGAAGACATCACATGCCGACTGAGCACATTGAATAAGTTCAAAATATATCGACCTTCATTTATTCGAGGAGAGATAGATCTGCTTGCTACAAAGGACTTGATGGAGGTTGTGGCACAAGTTTTCTTCTTGGTTCAGACACCATTAGACCAGATGTTGATCCAAGCTACTAGTCTCTTTTTGGGTATAATAGGGAAATGGTGAAACCTAATTCTATAATCACATGAGGATATGATTTTTTCTTGGTTGTACTCTGAGAGAATCTTCAGTGTGGAGTTATTACCAGTGCCACTAAGCTCAGTGCGTATTTTGGAGATATTGCACTTAGAGTTGGGTAGCCTGATAGTGGCCATGTACTTGATGAGATTCACTAACCCATCTTTCCATTCCACTGAAATGGAATGAGAATCATTTTTAGGGCCCAAAAATTTGATCATGGCCTTTTATAAGAGATCATAGATTTGAAGATTTTTCTCATCATTCTAAAGGAGGATGGAGTGGAAGAGTGAGAACTACCGGTGGAGAGTTTCCTTATCGAGTAGGAACCAACAGTGAGATCCACCACCGGGAGAGAGGATTCCAATTCATCTGCAACAATCAGTAGACAGATGATGCAGAGGACCATGTGTGCCAATCCTTCTGAAGGACGACCCCATGATATAGGGTCAGAGGTGCAGAGCACGCAAGGAAAAGGAGATAAATAGAGGATCAGAACATGCTACTCATGTAGCCGGTAGGGTCCCATGGCATGGGAATGACTGACCCACCATACTGAACATCATAATATGATCATGGGAACACCGAGATAGTGATAGAGATTAAAGCGAGGAGGTCTAGTGGGCAAAAGATGTGGCGGAGGATCACTTCATGCAGGAGGCGATGGGTGATGGTTTGAGGTACTACCTCCACCACCCCCAAGTGGTACAGACGGACCTCGGGGAGCTTGTGGACAGGGACAACCTCGGCTTCAGGTAGTGGAGGCCTCTAAAGATGATGCTCTAGATATGATTTGAGGTATGATCTGTGTCTACTCCACCTTAGCTGTAGTTCTTATAGACATAGGTTCTAGTCACTCTTTCATTACCACGACTTCTGTTCATAGCTCGGAGATTCTGGTAGAGATGTTGTCTTGATCCTTACTATTAGAGACTCTTATGGGATATTTTTTGATAATTAAACACATGTTCTGGTAGTGTGATCTTACTCTAGGAGGTGATAGCTTCAGCTGAGAACTCCTAGTAGCATCGTAGAGGCCTTTCACCGTCATCTTGTGTATGGACTGGTTATGCAGAATCCATGTACAGATCAACTGTTTTAGGTATAAAGCGTGGTGTGTTTGGGATGATGGGACCAGGTTTTACTTCACTAGAGAGAAGGGAAACTTAGTATCATATGATGGACATTCTCATAGAGGGGTATAATTGATCACTCATCAGTTTGCTAGACTCACCCTCGGTGTTGTGAATGAGAGGAGTCTGAGCTATCCTGTAGTGGCGGACTAGTGCAGATGTATTTCATGAAGATGTTATAGTACATCCACCATGTAGAGAGGTAGACTTCTACATAGACCTATACCACTGGGATGACACTGATATCTACACTAGCATATCGGATGGCTCCCGCAGAGCTTCGTGAGTCATGGTTATAGTTGGAGGACATCCAGATGAAGGGGTTCACAAGGCCTTGTGTTTCTCAATGGGCATCCCCAATTTTTTTCACCAAGAAGGAATACAAGGGTTTGAGGCTTTTCATGGACTATTGGAACATGAACCAACTGACCGTGATGAAAATGTATCCACAATGAGGACTGATAATCTCTTTGACTAGCTGAAGGAAGGATGATGGTTTTCCAAGATAGACCTTGGATCAGGTTATCATAAGCTCAAGGTATGAGATGAGGATGTACCTAAATCTATCTTAAGATTATTGTATGGACACTATGAGTTCTTGGTGATTCTTTTTGGCATGTCCAATACCACATCAGGGTTCATGGGCCTCATGAACAGGATCATACATCCTTACCTTGATCGCTTCATGGAGGTTTTGATTGAAGATATATTGTTGTACTTGGCGTCAGAGGAAGAGAATGCAACACATTTGCAGATAGTTCAGGATACACTCCGAGAGAACTATCTATTAAGTATGCTCTTGATGTTCCATTTATAGATATGGGAGGTCCACTTTTTGGGACATGTCGTCTCAGAGGCTGGAGTTGTAGTGGATTCGGTGAATATAGAGGTAGTGCATGCTAGGAGCCACCTTGGAGCATGAATAAGTTGAAGAGTTTCCTGGGGTTGGATGGGTACTGCTATAGATTTGTACCCGACTTTTCTAGAGTAGCAGCGCCCTTGTCAGTTTTGACAAAGAAGGGTATGCTCTTAGTATTGATAGAGAGATTCCAGTAGAGTTTCAATGATTTGAGGCGGAGACTGATGAGTTCCCCAATATTGAGTCTACCAGATGAGGGTTTTGGGTATGTAGACTACTAAGACACTTCATGGACCATATTGAGATGTTTCCTGATATAGGAGCGAGCAGTGATTGATTATAACTCATGACAGCTCAGACAGCATGAGAAAAGCTATGAAACCCATGACTTGGAGTTAAAAAAATGGTCTTTGCATTGAAGATGCGGCGTCACTACTTGATGGGTGAACTATTTACTATACTCTCCAATAAAAATAGTCTTTGGTATATCATCTCACAAAAGGAACTTAACATGAGAGTGCGGCGATGGATGGAGTTCCTTCAAGACTCTGACATGGAGATAGTCTACACTCATGGGATTGGGAATGTAGTCGCAGATGCACTTAGAAGAAGGTCAGGTCTATAGCTACTGAGTGAGGTGACCTAGCAACTAGCCATGTTACATATATCAATAGTGGATAGTTATGTAGTAGAATACCTCTAGTCTATAACTATAACTCTCCCACTCCTTTAGTGATTTGGGGAGACACAACTCGGAGATGGTGAATGTGAGGCCCGACGGGCCCAAATATCCTCAGGATAGACTCATGATAGATTTTCGATAGTTGGGGAGCATGTCATCCTTTTTAGAGGATGCACCATGGTACGAGTGACGTTTTAGGAGGAGGTGTTGAGGGAGTTACACATATCCACAATGGAGGTACATCTTGGAGGGGAAAAGATATACAAGGACATTTGATGTCATTACTAGTGATGAAGGATGAAGAAAAAAGTGGAAGAGTTCATTTCAAGATGCCTCACTTGTTAGCATGGGAAGGCCGAGCGTCAGGTTACAACTGGCTTAGCACATGCCCTAGAGTTTCCAGAATGGATGTGGGATGGTATATACATAGACTTCATGACTCGGTTACCATGTACGTCTAGGGGCCACAAATCTATCTTGGTGATCATTGATCGACTCACCATGTCGGCCCATTTTCAACCCATCAGAGAGCAGGGATCGTTAGTGGCCTTATAGTGCCTCTACGTCTAGGAGATAGTATGGATTCATAGAGTACCATTGATGATCATTTCAGACTGTGACACTTGTTTTAAATCTATGTTGTTGAAGGGATTACCAGAGGTGTTCGGAAATCTACTATGCTTGAGATCTTCCTTTCTCCCTCAGACAAATGGTCAGATGAAGAGGACCATATAGACACATAAGGACATGATTTGTGCTTAGATTCTTGATTTTGGTCTTAGTTGGGAGGACAACATTCCACTAGTGGAGTTCACATATAATAATATCTAACACTCCACCATCAGCATGGAACCATTTCAGGCCTTGTATGAGCGACCATGAAGATCCCCTCTATGTTGGATAGACCTAGGGGTTAACACTTTTGGGTCCAGAGTTGCTACAAGCTACCACTAAGATGGTACAGATCATTCAGGGGTGGATGAATACTACACAGAGAAGGAAGAAGTATTATGCTGCTAGGATACTAATACCATTGGAATTCAAAATGGGAGACCATGAATTTCTACGGGTCTCACCCTGATGAGTATTAAAGAGATTTGGGTGGGGTGGCATGCTACCTCCATGGATTAGGAGACAGTTCCAGATTCCTAGTAGAGTTGGATAGGTGGTGTACCACCTTTCTCTTCCCCCTCAGATGCAAGGAGTGCACATCGTTTTCCACATATTGAAGATGAGAAGATATGTTCATGATCCATCGCATGTCATCAAATGGGGATAGATGGAAGTTGATGATGGGGTGAATTTTAAAAAGTTTTCGGTGGAGATAGAGGATCGAAAGAAGTGGGTCCTTCGTGGACATTTGATCCCTCTTGTGCGTGATCAGTGGAAGTAAGAGAACCTCCAAGAGAGCACATGAGATCAAGAGGCTCAGATTCATGCCCTATACCCCAATTTGTTTTCTTAGTTTTGTTTTGGATTTAGAGGATGTAAATACCTAATGTGGTAAAGACCCATAAATTCCATATTTTTTTAATTATATGGATTTTTTTACGAGACTACGAAATTTGAAGGAACTTGATTTGAAGGCCAAAAGAGTCTAGAATAGAGATTCACACTTTTTATCAGGTACATTTATTAAATGTATGAGTTGGTTTTTCTATCATTTCAACTACTGCTCAGATTGAAAATCGGAGGGTACCATGGAATTCATAGTGCTGTGATTCGATTAAGAGAATCATAACCTCATCCAGAAAGGGTTGGACTGAAAAGATAAATTTTATACTTTTCTAAAAAATAATAAAACAACTCTTTGAGTTATTTTATTATTTTATTTAACTGTTGAGGAACAGTTTTCCAAATAGAAGCATAACAATGATAATTGAATGATGATAATTTAGTGATTTGTTTATTTTGCTGTGAAACCGCAACACCCATTCAATTAATGGTACATTTATGAAGGTTCATCAATAATCCATATTAATGACCACAATGTCAAGATCATTTCTTCTTATTATTAAACCCATTGAAAAATGAATAAATGATAACGAGCTAAACCACTGATGTAACATCAGAGACATTACCCTTCAAAGAATAATGGACAACAAAAGAGAGTCATTGGAGGTACCAATCCAAAGATGGATGAGCGGTGATGAATATCGAATGATAACGAACATGAAATTCCTTCCTTCATCTGCAATATATTCCACCAAATCAAGGTAAGGGATTTAATTTCTCTAAGTGATTAATGATTCCGCTTATCCCATTCATAAAAAATATAGTGAATGCAGATCAACTGACAATCAGTTTGATCCATTACTCATTTGTTCATGCGGGTGGTTGTTACGAGGTCTTGATTTTGGGATTTTTCATATTCTAAATGATGATTGTTATCAACCCTTGATAAAATGGTGACTGGATGGGCGTGGGCCAATCTAAATAAGGCACATACCCTCTTCCACTATTGGATATCGTTTTGTCTTCATGGTAGACCATGCAATGAGGCCGCAAGGAAAATCCAAGGGGCTTACAGAGATTGCAGAGACCCGAGAGGCACGTAGGTGAAAATATGAAAGAATACAGACCAATAGATCATCACCAGTTTCCCGCAGAAATATCCACCAGAGTAGTATCAAAGATGTGGAATCTCCAATGATCGAAAGTTGTATAATTAGTGGCCGGCCTGACCCTGCCAAAAGAATAAGTTTGTGCCTGCAGGCGTTGTGACAGGTAGAGGATGAAGTGCCGACACGCTGCATGGAGAGGAGAGGCCCACTTGGGCCACTCAAATGGGCCAAAAAGGAAGGGTCGTGCCAACCATTTAGGTAGATGGGGAGGTGCCTCATTGGCGCTGCCAGTTGGGAGAACCGGATGGCCCGCATCCATTCAAGCCCAACCAGCCCACACCGTGTGGGCCGGGTTCACCAGGCAGGCTGAACCGGTACCATCTAGGAAAGACCTATGCCATCCGGGCCAGACCCAATCCATCCAGGCTAATCACGTGCCATCCAGACCATACCTACGGGCCTAACGGGCGGACCGGGGTGGAATCATAACAGACCTAGACCAGATCGACCACGTTTCACTAAAATTGACGTAACATGCAGACCGGGCGTCCGATGTACATATTGTCTTTGGTGAGAGGACCTATGGGACATGGATGTCCTTTTGAAATACTCCACTTGTGTTTTGGAAGAAGTTAGAGTATGGATGGGTTGGTTCGGACATGAATTCAATTGTTCCCTATTTACCTTTTTTCCTATATCTTATATATGCGGTGTTCAATTGACATGCCATCTTTCACGTTAGAACCCTTATGACATAACGATCCTTTTGGTTACTTCTATGTGGGACATAGTGGTGGTTGAGATATGACCAGAAGCTTGATGAGTAGAACCTCCAGAAATCAAGCATGCTAAGTGAGGGAATTTAGTGGCAGGGTCTGATGTGATTAAGTAATAGTCATCCTCTATTGGTCAGAACTTAGTGATCCTCTATGGGTCAGCACTTAACAAATCTCTATGTGTCGGAACATAGTGATCCTTTGTTGGTCAGTACATAGAGATATTTTTTGGGTCAGAATGGGGTGATCCTCTATGGGTTATAAACTAGTGATCCTCTGTGGGTCAGCACAACGTTATCCTCTATGGGTCAGAAGCCAGTGATCCTATGCAGGCCAGTAAATAGTGACCCAATGCGGTCCTATTGAAAAATCGTCTCGACAAAATAAGATGGTCTAACCTTTTGAAAAATCATCTTTATTCCTATTCATTAAGTTAAATACATGGTTTGAGCTATCTTTTACTTTGTTCCCTATTATTAAGATCATCCTTTATGATTTTTCCTTTTGATATTCCGAGAGACCTTCAGAGGTTTCGAGATCCCTACTTAGTATTGTTATACTCCCCCTACACGGGGTTTTAATACATCTTGTTGTGTCTTGTTATGATGATAGATATCTTGACTGAGACCCAGGAGAGCCAGTGCTAGATGGTATATGAAGGTGACTGATTGACGTGGTGAGCTGTAGTGATGAGATGTATCTACACTTCCATTAGGATCCTAGGAGGATAATCTCTAGATCTTGTTTTTTTTTCGTTTTTTCTATACAACACTATGAGTTGGGATTATATATTAGTACCTTTTTACATAAAATACATTCATTTACTCATAGTAGTTGTTCATAGTGGTTGTTGTACTAATTTATTTTCATCATGTTTTAATTGTATGCAATGTGCCCAATATTTGTGTGAATTGGTTTAAAGGAAATACCTTCCCTTTTCGGGTTTGCCTTTCTGGTGCTAGTCACCAGCCCTTGACATATGGAAGGCGGGCACGAGGTTTTCATGACACAATCCATGGGGGACAGATCCTAATAGTTTTAAACATATCTTTCATCCCATTGATACGACCATGTCGCACCAACATTCTCCCTCCAAATTCATTATAGCATGTCATATTATGAAAACTCTTCCCATACAGAACCTCATAAGGTTACATTTGACTGATCAAATGGAATCTTTTTTCGTATGACAACTCTTCTATGATAATGTGTTTATCCCAACATCAATGGAAATTTATGGAACATGATCTCAGTATATATTCTAGAGTTTTAGTAGTTCTTTTAGACATACCATCCATATAATAGTGATAATTAGGGCTAAAGATCAATTTTATATTCAATGGTTGTTAATGGGACAAAAACATGGTGTTAAACTTGGAACATGATAATAAATGAAAAATATTTTCCATCCATATAGTCTTATGACTTCTCATAAAAATATCATAATATGTTTTTAATGAGAGAAATTTTTCATTGATGTAAATGAAATGCACTAATTTTTTATGGTGATTGAAAACCAAAAAAAAGTTGTTGTTTCCATTACTTGTCATGGGGAGTCCTAAAAAAATCTATCATTATTTTTTATAATTTCAATATAGGTATGCTGAATTGTTCCATCCCACACTAATACATATTTTATTTAGACATTATTTTCCAGTATTATATGCATCGAGATATAGATATTTAAATATCTCTCATCATGTTATCCCCATAAAATATAACGTTAAATATTTATATATATTATGGATTACTAGATGAATAAACTAGTTTTACCTATGAAAAACATCTATAAGTAATTTATTCAGTTTTATAATTGATGGGAAACATATCCTGATTCCGGATCTTATAACTCCATTATCAGAGATGTTGATAGTTGAATATATTCTACCCCCTAATGTAGAAACCTATCATCTTTATGAGTCAGCTTTATCAATAAGAAATGGATGGTTGATCATCTATTTGAGGAATCTATGATGAATATATTTTTATTATTCCCATATCCATCCTTCGTAAATCCACGAGTATTGGATCCCTTGAAATCTTTTCCATAAATAGAGTTGTGGGGTCCTTTCTACATAGAGAGTATACCAATTTGTTTTATTCACATGGATGGTAATGGATTTAAATTTTGTATTACATGATCAGATGATACGACCTCTACCAGTGCATACTAAGATCATTTTGTGTGAATATATACTAGAAGCTTTTATGGTGTGTGTATATATATATCACATATATCCCATTATGGATAATTCCACAAAATCATTAATGTATAGATCACCTCTTTCAATTGAATCTTTTGATATGGGTAGTTCATCTCATGGATATTTAGTTGGATGGTGGCATAAACTATCACATTTTAATTTTTCATGAGTATAAATCCCAAGACCTTTTTAGCTGCATCACAACTAATAAAAAAGTTTCCCCATTAGTGGGTAATGTGACTATAGGTGTGGTGAATAACATCTTATGTAGGTCTAAAATACATTCAATATTCTAAAAATGTGAATTTTTACCATTTTACCATTTTTAGCGACATGAAAAAATTGAAAGGTTTCTCAAAAATCAATGATAATAGACAAATATTCTGTAATGCCCCGACCCTAGTAGCCCGGAGCCAGTGCATTATTTTAATGCATTGGAATGATTATAATGAATCCAATCCCGAAGTACTGAGAATATTATAATGTTTGGAAATCCAAATACATACATAATTTCATCATTAATACTTGAAATGAAATACAAAATATATTATTTATTTGGAACATCCACCACTCAAATATTTTCCTTGTAGGTCAATCATAAAAAACATCTTCACATCCTGAGAAAATGAAAAATATAAAAGGGGTGAGCTAGAATGCTCTGTAACGGTAAGATATATAGTAGAAGATAACATAAAAATAAACAATAGCTTGGTGAATAATTAAAAGCACATGCCTCTACAAATAATAAATACAAACCCAATAAGGAAGGAATATTAACTGAGTAAATAATGCCATAAAAAATGTATCCATGGGTATTCTACTGGTCAAATAACCACATGAACTTCAATTACTAGCTTCATAATGATTGAAATTCATATTTCAGAAATTATAAAATATACCATCAAGGCCTTGTCCAATAAGTCTAAAAATAATTAAGGCCTCTGCCAAACCATAAATATTTATTTTTTCTAGGCCTTTTACCAAGACCATAGTTTGTCTCATGAGACCTATTGATTCCCCGAGGGTCTATAGCTGGCCCCACCCAACACATACTAATTCCAATGAATTTACTATATGAATATGGATAAAGATAAATAACATATACATTTATATTGAAACTAACATATGAAATGTAAATAAATTTTCCCGAACAATAAACATATTCACTAACAATTCAGAGTAAATTAGTGAATGGTATTAATATAAAACATCCGCAGTCAAAATAATCATAAAACATTAAATTAAATATGGTAGATGATATCATAAGAGATAAATCTCAATGAATTATAATATTCAATAATTATTTGTACATATAAAAGATACTTTTAAATGATACAATTGAAACTTTATTGAGGAAAGAATTCTTATACATTTCAATGTGTCCCATACCACCTTGAAATATTCAAATCGTAATCCCCTAGAATATCATGATAATAAGGAAACTTGTGATATGATATACCAAAGGGAAGTATTTACACCACAAGAAAGGAATAATTAGTGATAAATGTTTATATCTCATAAAAGTTAAAGTGAGATGTGAAAAATTCATTTTACATTGGAAAAAAGAGATCTTCTAGAAAAACATTTATATTTTTCATAAACCAAGTTCTAAAAATTTATAACCAATAAGAGATAATATAAGGACATATATATTACATTTGAGTTAAAAGTGACATACCAATGAATTGAAATCATGTAAAAAGTTTTTTTTAATAGGATTTACAATTAAAACAATTTAGTGCGGTTTAAGAAAGTCATTAAAGATATTTTAATGCCCAAAGGCATGCCTGGTTTCATAAAACTATAAATGAACCAAAATATATTTTCCATTTTAAAATTTTTGACTTTAGAAATATAAATATTTCATAAAAAATATTATATGGTGAACTTCAAAATAGGCAAGGGTCTGAGAAGTTCAATTAATTTAGCTTTTATTGCAGAATGAATTTTTAAAAGATATTTTTAAAATATATAACTCCCCATAAATGAAAGTAGGATTATGATTGGTACAAATATATAAGACATTAACATATAATTTATGAGGAGTACATAATAATAAAAACTATATCACTGAGGTGAGTAGAGAATATGATCAACATGAATGGAAATGGTGGTTTGGGTAGAAAATACTCATAACTTTGTAATCAATTCAATCGTAAGCACAAAAATTAATAATCATAAGACGATAAATTGAATATCATGAAAATAAATTGAGTAATGATATGAAACATCAAATAGAAGTATACAGACATCATACATATGTAATAGTAGTGAATACGAAATATCTCACAAAAATGGAAGTGAGACGAAGAAACCCTTACCTTAATTCTGATGGTGTTCTTCACATTGTCTTAGTGTCCTGGATACCCTAATTAAATTCATTAATTAATATTTCAAAAACCTTAAATACATATAATTGATTTAAAATAACGTTATTAAGTTCATTAGAGGCATGTTTGATGTGTTAAAGGTTCAATTTCATTTTTCGGGTCTGTTTGATTCATGATCGGTATACTTATATACATGAATAGAGAATAATGTCAAATGGGGTATTTTTTATAGAATTGATGTTATATTTTTTTATTAACCATCCATAAGGTTACATGGTTGTAAATATAATTTGGTTACTTGGAGTGAAGATGAATCATTAGATAAATTATTTATGGATAACCATTTCAGTTAATTGGCAGTTTATGAACACCAAGTACTCATTTTGCTTTATAAATAAAAACCTATTGTAAGAAAAAGATTACATAACGATAAATGATACTTAATAAAAATTTTATATTATATTTAAACAAATATAATTGTTTTATTAAAATAATTTAAAATTGTAATAGAAATTGAAATCCCGTCATCCTTGAATGTGGTAAATTATCACATCTCGGATGATGTTTTCATTTTTTTGTATAAAATAATGGGAAAGGAGAGATAATGAAGAATTATTAATTTATCATGAAAAATATGAAGTACAAGTAAGATTATAGATTCATAAAATCATTTGGATGAAATTAGGTGAGTAAATAAAATTTAAATAAAGGAACTCAAAATAAAAGAAAAGTTGAGAAATCACTTACGAAAATTCCACAGCATAATTGCGTCGTAAAAAATTTCCTAAAATATTTTGATTATAGAAAATAGTATCTCATAATTATTATATAATATAGACAGAAATGGGCATATGTAATTACATATCCCAACATAATCCAATTTAAATGGTAATAAAATAACATAATAAGAGTTCTTGAAAAATAGAGAGATTTTGAGATGAAAAGTTTGCAGCATAAAAGCTATGCAACCTGGTTTTAGAAAAAATTAAAAAGAGAGAGGATAGGGGGAACCCATTAAAAAATACTCATAAAATATTATATTGAAAAAATAATATTGAAATAAAAACATGGTATGAATAATTGAAATATATACCACATAAAAGAGAACTTGAATGGAAGGAAATGAAAAGAGGTGTTTACCTCTTGAAGTACTCTTCCTTGAGAGCCTCTTTAAGGGAGATATTTTTGTATTTTGGAAATCCCAAGAGATAATGGGTGTACAGAGTGACTAAGGAAGGGTATTTTGTAATATCATAGATAATGAATTAATCTTTAGAGGGTTGATGTGAAGATGAAGTGAGGGGGGTTTATAGTGGTAGAGAATAGAGAATTTTGAATATTTTATTCCATATTTTATGAATTCTCATCATGACAACCAATAGTGTTGTTTCATTTGACCCCTAATAGAAATAAGTTTATTTGAGTTATAACCTAGTGGTCTTACATCATCCTCATATTACTTATGACCCATTAAACCATGTATTTAGTATTAATCGTAAATTATCGTATTTTAATATTCACCGAAAATTCCAATAGTTTAGAAAAATCTGAAAACATCACCCTAAAATTTTTTTAACGTGTATAATTCAAAAAGGAATTCCATTTTTTTAGTATAATTTTCTAAATATTTTTAATTTAATTTGTAGATAAAATCATAATTTATTCCCAAAAAACATCAATAAAGCTATAACCTATTTTATAACACCTAAAAATTTATCAAGGTCACATAAAATTATTTTATAACCATAAAACAATAATATAAAAAATTTATGATTACATTTTATGAATATACCTTTACATTTAAAATTATTAAAATAATCATAAAATTTCAATTAATATATTTATGACATACAAAAATAAAAAAATTTATACTATGATCATTTTTTCACTTTTAGGATGTCTAAATTGTATTTATACATTCATGTATGAAGTTTCTAATTTTTTTTCCAATTTACTATTTATTTATTTTAATTACTATTCATATGGGTATGTTACTATACATAAGGGTGTGTTACTATTCAAAAAAATTATGTTTATCTTATTAAACTCTAAATATATTACTAAAAGAAAATGTGTATATCAATATATCAAAATTCCAAACCCCGAGAAAGAAAAATTATTTTTATATTGCTAGGTTATAACAAAGTGGTTTTTTTAGGTAATCCGTGTTTCATGCATTCTATATTAAATTTATTTGAAAATTCGTGGGGTGTTCCACTATCCACTCCTTTCAAAACATTTATCCTCAAAATTTTAAATTGAACTTCAAATGTTAATGGTTGATACATGAAAATTCCATTATGGGAAACCCACATCAAGAATATTTTTAAAATAAGATATTAATTAGAGGAAAGGTAAATGAAATGGTTACATCAAAACAATACATTCTAATTAAAAAATAATGTAATTTAAGAATAATCAAACCATTATGTAGTAACATTAAATGCCAAATCCACAAACAATGATCAACACCAGCCATTTCGTAAATGGTTTAAAAATTTAGAAATATAATGATTCAACATATCATAATGAAGTACTACAAATATCTAAGATGAAATTATCATTTACCCTTTTTCAACAAAATGTAACTCTAAAATTCACATTCCAATCATGTGAATAACATCATCATGTATTCTCTTGAAATATTTTAATAACTTCAATTTCGAAAAAACCACACTGGAAACATGCATTATTCTGTATTCCTTAATTATGATACTTGTTATAGGATATATTCCATAATTCCAAATGAGGTGTAAAATCCATAGATGATAACATTGACTAATTCTCGAAAAGTAAACAATCACTTCCAAGGTAGTCAGTACTTATCTGAAACAACCATTTCTTCATCATTATCTCACCATTAGATATATATCAAGGATTATCTTTACATAAATCTTGATTTTTCTTATAAATTTTATTTTTCTACTGAATCACTTTTCTTTTTTACCATTCATCATATGACCTAAATACTTAATGAAATAGTTCTACAACACAATCCATTTAAATCTCATAACTCTTACAAAAAGTAAATTACTGAAAAATTATTCAAATAAAATGATTCTTGATAAAGGATATTAATAATTATACTTCATATAATATAGCATCATAACATGTTAATTATCAAAAATAATCATTTTTTATATATTACTTTGATGCTTGGGATAATAATCTATATAGTGACCCATATCTTTGTAGTTGAAGCATTAAATATAAGAAAATGTTTCCATTATCTTATAATTATGTGAATTGGAGCCTTTTTCTCAACAATTGAAACAAAAACTCATTTTCATCTCAGACATACACCACAATGCTTCCTTCCACAATTATCACATGTTGATAAATAGATATTTCCTTTATTCCCTTTATCTATGTTTTTCCATGCCATCAACTTCTTCATTTTCTTCTCATCAAATACATAGGACTCAGAGAAGTCTTTACATACCTTATCAACACATGATATTATTTCCTCATATAATGAGGATACTTGGGAGAAAATATTTCATTGAAATTATGGTTTAAGACCATTATATATATTATCCTTCATACTCTTCACACCTTGTGCGTTGGAGAAGTTCTCATTCCTTCTACTAGGAACCATTTCCAATCAATTATATATTATATATTATCTCATAAAACTATAAACACTCTATATCGCTAAATTTTTTATATAAAACACATCATAAATCCTTGAACCATATACATTGGTTAAATTGGTGGAATAAATCCTTCATAATTTTTGTCATAAGATTTTTATTTTTTCAAATCATATCACCTAGGAGTGTCAAAACAAGAGTGAAACAAGGCCCAATGTCATGCACCTCTTCCCATTCGAGTCTAGATCAAACTAGTCTTTCCATGTTTTACCCCTACATACATCTGTTCTAGAGCCACCTCTACTTGTTCGTATCCAGATAAGGATATATTTTAATGATAAACCACATATTCTATTCCTTACCAAAATTCTAGGACATCCATGTATTATTATACCCAAAGTCTATCTTAGGGTGTTGTTCACTAATCTACCTTTTCTATATGTAGTTTCCATGTTTTCTACTAAACATCCTTTTATACCAATTCTAACGCCCTGACCCCAGTAGCCTGGAGTCAGTGCATTATTTTTATACATTTTCATGATTATAAGAAATCAAATACCAATGTTCCAAGTAGTTTAGTGGTTTTAAAAATCCATATACATACATAAGATCAACATTACAACTTGAAAATAAATAAAACATATACGTTTTATTGGGAACATCCACCACTCTATGATTATCCTGGTAGTTCAATCCTAAAAAAGAATTTTGAGGTCCTATGAAAATGAAACATAAGAATGGGGTGAGCTCAGATGCATATTAAGGGTAAGAAATATAGTAGAAGATATCATTAACATCAAAAATAGTCCTGATGAGTATTTGAAAAAACATTCCTCTACAAATAATAAACATGAACACATTAAGGTAGGAATATTAGATAAGTAAATAATTCCATAATAAAACATAACTGTGGGTATTATTCTAGTTGAATAACCACATGAACATTCAATTACTTACTTCATAATATAGAAATGAATATGATGGAAATTATAAATTATACCATCAAGGACTTGACCAAGACGTCTAAAAATGATTAAGGCCTCAGCCAAAACCATAAATATTAATTTTTTCAAGGCCTCATGCCATGACCATAGTTTATCTAAAAAGATCTACTGATGCACTGAGGGGCTATATCAATCCCCACATGACACTTAATAAGTCTAATACATTCGTCATATTAACAAGGATAAAAAAACATATACATTTATATTGAAACTAACATATGAAATATAAATAACCTTTCCTGAAAAATAATCATAAACACAAACCATTCAGAGTAAATTGGTGAATGGTTTTAAAATAGCACATCAACATTCATTCTAATCATAATACCTTAAATTAAATATGGTAGATGATATCATAATATATAAATTTCACTGAAGTACAAGATTCAATAAGGATATCTACATAAGATAATTTTTAATGATACCATTGAAAATTTCTTAAGGAAATAAACCTTAAACATTAAAATGTTTTCCATGGCACCATGAAATATAAAAAACATATTCCCTTAAAATGACTTATGAATAAGGAGACTCTTGATATGATATTCCAAAAGTATGTAAATACACCACAGTCAGGGAATAAGTAGTGAATAAGGAGTATATCTCATAAAAAATATAGTTATATTTGAAAAATCCATTTTATTTGGGAAAGATGTGTTCTTTTGGAAAATCATTTGTATTTTTCATAAACTTAGTTTTAAAAATTTATATCCCAGAAAAGAATGGGTAAGTACGTTGATATTACATTTTAGGCAAAAGTTATGTACCACTGATGTGAAACCATATAAAAAGTGTTTTTAAAGAAGATTTAGAATAAAAACCTTTTAGTGCGTTTTATGAAATTCATCAAAGAGATTTTAAAGAGAAAAGGAATGTTTGCTTCCATAAAACCATAAATGAACCAAAATAACTTTTTCATTGTAAAATGTATGAATTTAGATAAATAAATTTCTCTCATAACAGATTATAGGTTGAACATCAAAATAGGTAAGAATCTGATAATTTCCTTGAATCGAGCTTGTATTTTGGGAAATTTTTTTGAAAGATCCTTTTGAAATAAATAATTACTCATAAATGAAAATAGAATTATTATTGGTACAAATATATTGAAGAATGATAAAAAAAATATAAGTGTATTATATAATAATTAAAAGAATATCATTGACTTGAGTAGAGAATAAGAGCAACCCAAATGAAAATGGCGGTTCATGTAGAAAATACTTGTAACTTTGTAATCAATTGAATCATATGGCACAAAATTAATAAAAATCAAATGATAAATATAATATCATTAAAATAATTGGAATCATGATATGAAACATCATATGAAAGTATAAATACATCATATATAAGTAATATATGTGAATACAGAATATCTCACAAAAGTAGAAGTGATATGAAGAAACCCTTACCTTATGTCTGATGGTGTTCTTCACACGGTCTTAGTGTATTTGATAACCAAATTAAATTCATTAATTAATATTTACATAAAATAGTAAATTTTTTATTGATTTATATAGTCTTATTAATTTCATTCATGGCATTTTTATGGGTTATGTTGTTCAATTTCATTGTTCAGGTCTGTTTATTTCTTGATCGGTTCACTTATATATATGAATTTAAAATCATTTAAAATGATGGTTTTTGTCCAAAATTGAAGTTATATTTTATTTATAAGAATACATAAGATTAAAGTTTTGTAAATTTCAATTTTTTACATGGATTGAATATGAATCATTATAAAAATTGTTAAATGATAACTGTTTGGGTTGATTGGTGGTTTTTGAACACTAAAAATGAATTTGGCTTTATAAATCCAAACCACATTTACAATAAGATTCTAGAATGATAAATCATAAATAATACATACATTATAGACTTGTTAGAAAATAAAAATGGTTTTATAACATTAATTTAATAAAGAAATATATAATTAAAATCCCACTATCCATGAATGTGGTAAATTAGCACATCTCGAATAGTGTTTTAATTTTTTGTATAGAAGAATAGGAAATCAGAGATGATGATGAATTATTACTTTATAATTAGAAAATTATAGTAAATGTAATATAATGGATTCATCACATCATTTTTATGAAATGAGGTGATGAAATAAAAGGAAAATAAAGCAACTCAATGTAATATAAAAGTTGAGAAATCCCTTATGAAAATTCTCTAGCCTAACGACGTTGCATAAACTTTTATAAAATATTTTGATGATAGAAAAATGGAATCTCATCATTATTATATAATATTTATATTATGGGGTATATTTATTTCAAAATACCAACATAATCTAGTTAAAAGGAAAAGATAATAACATAATATGATTGCTTGAAAAAGTGATAGATTTTGAGATGAAAATTCGGCAGCATAATGACTATGCAACATAGTTTTAGAAAACATTAAAAGGAGAGGGAACGTGGGGAACCAATTTATAAAAGACTCATAAAATAGTATATGGACATAACAATATGGAAATATGAACATGGCATTAAATCATGAAATACATACCATATAAAAGAGAACTCGAATGGAGAAAAATGAAAAGAGGTGTTTACCTCTTCAAATAAACATCTTTGAGAGCCTCTTTAAGGAAGAGGTTTTTTGTATTTTGGCAAGACAAAGAGATATTTGATGTGTCTAGTTAATAAGGAAGGGTTTTTTGGTAGATCATATAAATCTCATAATTCATGATAGGAATGAAGGTAAGAGGATATAATGGGGGTTTTATAGTGGAGAAGAGGAGTGAATTTTAATATTTCATTCATTATTTTATTAATTCCCTCAAGACAACCAATACTTTTGTTTCATGTGACCCATAAGAAGAATAATTTAATGTGAGTATGAAACTAGTGGTCTTACATAATTCTTACATCACATATGACTCAATAAATCATGTTTTTAGCATTTATTGTAAATTATCGTAAATTACTATTCAGCCAAAATTCATGTATTTTAGAAAAATCAAAAAAAAAGATAACCCTAAACATTTTTTCACATGTATAATTAATAAAAGAATTCCAATTTTTTAATATAATTTATTAAATATTTTTATTTTTATTTTTTAAATAAAATCATAATTTCTTCTAAAAAAATCAATAATACTATAACACGTTTTATAACACCTTGAAAAATTAATCAAGGTCCCATAAAATTATCTTATAACCATAAGAACATAAAATAACAATTTATGATTAAAATTTATGAAATTAAATTTTTATTTTAAATTATTAAATAAATAATAAAATTATAACTAAAATATTAATGACATACAAAATACCAATACTTATACTATGATCATATTTTCTATTTTACGATGTCTAAAATTTATTTATACATTCATAGAAAAAGATTATATTTTTTAGTCAATTAAATATTCATTACTATTAATTAACATTACTACGGGTATGTTACTTTTCATAATGGTATGTTACTATTTACCAAAATTTAATTTTGTCTTATAAAACTCTAAATATCCTACTGAACAGAACTGTGTATGTCATTTTTTCGAAATTCAAAGACAGAGGTGGAAAAATAATGTTTAATTGGCTATGATATAATAAAGTGGAGTTTGGTTGTGACTCATTGTTTCATTAATTATATATTAAATATATTTTTAAATTCATGGGGTGTTACGTATTCCATGGAAACTACAAATTTTCATCCTAGATGATCGCCTAGTTCGCCCTTCAGTAATGTTCATTCCTGATGGATCCACATGCATCCTTTTGCTGGTGATTAATTTCCATAGTAATGATACTTGGTCCAATAAGAACTAACATTTACATTACTTTTCAAATATATTTTTCTTCTGTAAGGTCCTTGATATATTAATAAAATTCCCCTTTTACTCATCCAAAAATTTTGAGTAGATAAGAATGCCATCAATAAAGACTATCACATATATTTTTGGTAATTTATAAATACTCTATATACCATCTACATAAAGATTTATCGATATTTCAAGAGTCTAACCACTATGAACTCATAGTCCCTATACTATGTATAGAATGTAGCATTTTGGATATCATATATCTACACAGTTACCAGATAATATTCTGAACAAATATTTGTCATTGAAAATATTGTGTTCTATGTTGATGATATCATATATCATAAATATGAATAAGAAGATAGTTCTTTTTTATCATGATCTGATTGATTACGTTATATAAAATTACGAGTTGTTTTGACTTACTAATCTTCTTGAGAAAGAGGATTAATACACCCCACGGTGAATCACTCATGTATAAAAACATTTATCTAGAGTTTCTTATAGTTTTTTCTCATGATAGTTGGGTTTATAAAGGTTCATACTATACAGAGTCTTTGATATAGGAAAGGATCAATGTTTTGGATTGATTTAAAATTCCTCCTCTCTGCTAAGAATAACAATATACAATTATTTGGGAAACACATTAGTGTATTCCCCAATAATGGGTATGTCTTCAGGGAAGACATTTTCATTAACTTCAAACATTTGAGAGTGATATTACTGTTCATAGGGAAATAATATCCATTCCTGTGACAATGGTAGCAAAAAAGATTCAACCTCCTTCTTGTACATGTATATAATTAGAGGGTGATTCATGATACAAATAGTTATTTCCTTCTCTTGGAAATTTTTGTTGGATATATATATGGAAACCCAGTTTATGCCGAAAACAACATCGAACCACTCTGAAAAATGTTTGACAAGGTCATATAGAATTTTTAGCCGACATATATTGATAGTGAAAGACTTATACTCATGGGAAGAAATAATTCTGCAATTTTCATTCTTCACAGACATCTCCACTTCTATGATTTGTAGTGGGGTTTGAATTTTTTTTAATAAACATATGAGATATGAATGAATTGGTATATCATGAAAAAATTACTTTATATATTCATGAATTAATACCTTTTGTACTTATCCCAACAACATTTTTGGGATCAACCTCTATAGTTTGGATGGTATATGTTAACCTATTCTCCCTTGAAGGTTTTCGTCTTTGATTGTATTTGGAAACCTATGTCATATGGAAGTGGATCACATAGTGTCCCAGTTCCTTGATGTAGTAACATAGGACAATATTAAGGGGGAATAATATAACATTAATCTCTTCCATCACATTTTTTGTGGGTTTCTCCCGTTAGAAATCACTAGCTAGGTTACCTTCCCTTCTTCACATAAAGCATTTCCTTATCCCCTTTAGAATTTTTTTTGGGTTATTATTCATACACTTTTGATTAGTGGGATGTGGGAATTTCATTTCACCATTATATTTTTGAATCACATTACTATAATTAAAATCCTTTTTATTCTTATTATCCTAGTGAGATACTTGAGATTAATTGATCTCTATTTATAAATTTAGGGATCATTATCTATTTTATTCACAACTTTCAAAGGCTTAAATCTCTAAGTCATTTCACAAACCTAGATTTAGTCAAATAATAATGTGGCCATATTTATATTTTAAGGTAATAAAAATCATGAGGTATATCATTCATGTCTTATGATATTTACCTTGTACGCCCCAAAACATTTTCTTTCCATTTATTATTCTAAGGAAGCCCCTCCCTGGTTTTTATTATAATGTATGACGAAAGAATTTATTGAAAAATATATTCCAAAATTTCCTCAACTCTATTTCACAAATATCCACCTAGAGATACCTATTCTAGAACAATATCCACCGTTGATAATCTTATCATTACTCATGAAAAACAAGTAGTATGAAATTATATTTATTATATAATTGAAGGACAGATAAAAAAATTTCGATGTAGTTGGTCCACTGTTTTTCAATTGGGGGATTGTAATAACCACTAAATTTTAGAGGAATTTATTCCCTGATGTTCTAAACTGAAGCACTATATCTATGAGAACTAAAATGTCATACTGGTTGTCTATCACATTAATTCGTGACTTTTTATGTAATTTTTGTGAATATAAAAACGAAAATATTGACTGACCTAGTTTATTTGGGAGATTATGTACATTATATAACATCATAAATATAAGATAAAATGACTTTATTGAATGATTTCTTAACATGATCATAAATTTTCAGTTCTCATCTAAAAAATTAGATAGCCTAGGGATGTATATAAGAAATGGGTGATCTATAATGAATTGTAAGGTAATAAAAAATCATGGAAAAGGATAACTCAATTAATGTGAACCAATGGGAATAAAAAAATAATATAAGAGGGGATAATAATAGTCATGAACAATGAGTCATAGTATAACATGATAGCTAAAGTCAACATGGGAATGTGGAAACAACATAAAACAAGGAATAATAAGCATAAGTCAAGATTAACCAAAATTTCATCATAACATAGTTTTTTTAGGAAAACCATCAATCCAACATACATGAACTCATGATGTCAATGCAATACACAATGTATTAGAGTGTGATATAGGTGTTCCTATCATAATAATATCATATACATGAATTAGTGTTCCATATAAATCCTATAACACAAGAATGAAATTCATATGTTAAATCCATATGTTTTAGGAGTGTGGGTTACATAAATGGGATTACCCATATATATATATATATGTACGTATTGATTAATAACCATTAGTGGAAATTGTCTTGGGAATCTACTTCATAATCACTTGGCATGAAAACCCGAAATGAAATTTTCACAACATAATGATAGTACTAAAATAATCATAAGATATTTTAATTAAATATAAAGGGATGTCATAGAATATGGTCCTAAAAAGGGTAGTATGAGGGATATGCAAAATCATATCACAAAATTAGGAATTGAAAATAATATGTAATAAAATAAATATTGTTCATGAATAGAGAGGAGGGAATCCATTACTTTTTGAGGGTGTTTCCAAAATCATGGTAGGAGCATTCTAAGAGATTTTTGGAACCATGGGAGATATTTAGTGAGGTAACTAAAGAGTAATTACAACATCAATGGATTCATGTTGAATATTAAAGACTCTTGTGTTGTTATAAATATGAAATGGGATGTGGTTACATAATTATTTTTTAAAGACAGGTTACGAACTCTATAAAATAATTTAACAAAAATCACAAACTATGCCATAGTTTTTCCAAATTTTTTCTACAAAATAGAAATTGAATTTATTATCTTATTAGGATAAGAACTGAAATCATTAAATTATTACCCTTAGTGTTGTGGATGTGAGTAATTTTCATAATTAATTGATTTTAAAACCTTATTATATATTAAGGGTTTTGTAGGATCCATAAATGCATTAAAAATGAATAAAATAACATCATAGTAAAATTATTTTAAAGGGTAATCATATATTTTTTTCACAGATACATTTTATGGAATATTATATATAAAATTTTCATCATAATACATACTATATATTTATATCATGTTTCATTTTTACTGGACATTTCGATTGTCTTTAAAAATTATAAAAATTTTATCATTGGATATTTTTTACACAATGAATTTGAAAGAATATATATATTATATAAATAAATATATAAATAGTATAATTTATATTTTTAAATAAAAATATGTTATAACTAAAAATACTAGGTTTTTTAAAAATAAAATTATTGTAAACATTATAACTATTACGTCAGTCTTTAAAAAACTATATTATTATCTAATAAAAATAAATTTTATTTAGTATTAATTAGTTTTTGGAAATATTATTTATTTTGAAAAAGAAGGATTTATTTAAAATGAATGATACATTTAGATTCTTATTTACCTGAAATTACAATTCACGTTATGTCATATGGAAAAAATTGAGAAAAAATTATTCAAAAATTTATAATGTAAAATAAATAAGGAATAAATATAATTATTATTTAAGAGAAAATAATATATAAATATTCATGATGTTTGGGTCATGATACATAACACTTTATTATATCGTAAATTTCGGTAAGAGAAAAGTGTACGACTATGATATTTTATTCGGGTGGTTTAGGTAATAAGGTTTGTATTGTGATCTCAATGAACATGTACTTATCCCATTAAATTTTTCACTCATGATTTTGTAGTTAAATCTCTACTCAGACATGATCAATGTAAAATAATTGAGTTTATATCTCCCTAGGACTTTAAGATAAATGTTCTTCATAGCGTACAATTATATTTGTCGAGGTGATCACTTACTTTGTTTGTTTCCATTGGATTTTTAAAAACATTAATATATACTAATCAAAAGATAAATTTTCAACAACAATATAATCGATGGTTAAGATGATTAATTCTATTTTATATCTTATAGGACATCATATTCTCTAAAAAACCATATATTTTCATGTGTTTTATATAACTAAATTGCCTAATAAGGCATTGAATTTAGAAGAAAATTGAATTTTATATCAATGTTTGGGTCATTAAAAATTTCTTTAGATTCAATAATTTGAACATTAATTACATTCATATAATGAAATAATATCCCTTCTAGTGATAATGACTCCAAAAAAGATTTATCCACCTCCTTAAAAATATCTAGAATCATAGGTTTATTCATGATACTAATGCTGATTTCCTTCTTTAAAAAATTTATGCTTTATCTAATTAATGAAATCCAATACAAACTTAAGATAATGCAAAATTAAACTAAATAGAGTATCTTATAGATTTTAGTGAGATTACGTAAATATTAATAGGGTAATAATTATATTCATGTGAAGAAATAAGTGTCCCATTTTTCCTTTTCATTTACAACATGTCTTATATATCTTGAGGTGGAATTTTAATTTTTCTTCAAAACATGTTTGATGTGAATGAATTAATAGAAATATAATTAACTAGTATGTTTTTATAATTTAATGAATAAATATAATGAATATAACCACATTGTTTTCACAATCCAACTCAACCATTAGGAGGGAATATGCTCACCATTATATTCTAGGCCATGGTTGTTGTTGTATATAGTTATCTTCAAAAACCCTTGGTTTAGTTTTTTTTTTAACACTATCCTTGATCCTTGAAATTGAAACAACAATAAATGTGATAAATAATCACTAAGAAATTCATTTATTCCATCACAATGTTTAGGTGCTTTCCTTATCATTATTTAATGAGGTTCTATTCCTTCCCACACCAAATTAATTCACTATCCCCTTCAGAAAATTTCAAAATTCATTCTTCCAAAAAATTTCACAAGATTTATTTTTTAATTTATTACTAACATGAGATTTCTCAATGGATTTACCAATATTAAAATCTATTCAACACTTCTTATCTCTAGATTCAGTAGATCATTGAGATTAACTGATCCCTTTTTCGACTATGAGAACTTATAGAATAAATTACATATATATTTAAATGTCATTAATTTATTATTACATTCACATATTTTGTAACTATCTCACATAGTGTGAAACATTATTTTGGTGCAAATAAATAATTTGGGGGCATATCACAAATTTTTTGTTATGTTTTAAACATTCATACCAATGGATTCTTTATGATTTAACTTTTTTACAATGAGAACCCTTCACATTTTATTTTTAAGAGTGAATGGAAAACATATATTGAAAAAAATCCTGAAATTATTTATACTCTATCGATCAAAATTCTTCATCGGACATTATATTATTGATCAATGTACACCATTGATCAGCTTATATCTCCATGAAATATACTTTTAGCCTGAACTTTTTCTCATATAATTTATTGATGGAGAATAAAATTTCTAGGTTTTTTATCCATTATAACATTATTAATAGTTGAATAGATTAACTAATGTTTGGTGGAAATTTTAAAATAATGGTCTACATTAAGAAAACAACATCCTTATGGTAATTTGGTTTCACCCTAATTCACATCTTCATTCCATACATGAGTTATTTGAGTAATTTGATTAATGAATTTATCTTAACCTTGTCCCATTGGTGTGTGAATCCCATTTGGGCCATTATCATATTTCTCATCACAATGATTGTTGACTCAGTTCATCCTATTTGCATCTATTGACTAAAAAAATATAATATTATGGATGAGGATTTTCAAAATATTAAAACATTAATGGGAAACCATGAACATTGAATGGATAACTCATAAATATCTTATATTATAAAAAAATTGATTTTATAGATTTCTATCTTTGTTATTAAAGGTTTTTCTACTAAAAATAATATTCATACTAATTTTTTATCCCTTTATAATAGTTCATAATGATATTATAGATTTATAAATGAATATATCATAGGATTGTCAATATAGGTGTGTAGTAAAGAATCCTTTTCATGTAATAATGGCTAGCCTTATTAACACCCAATGTTCCCTTTTCATAGTTACTACAACTCAGTAGAATTGTTCTAGATTCCTATCCACTTTTAGTCTTTAGATAAGTATTTACTTTCTTGGAATCTATTGAATCCGCTTTTACAAAAAATTATGGATGTTCTCTTATTTTTAGTCTTATATCTATCATTTTTACATAGGGTTTTTAATCCTAAACCTTAATAAAAATCATACCTTGATTTCTTAAAAAAATGAAGACCCATATATTTTTTTAATACATTATTTCATGATTTATTACATTATAATGGTAACGACGTAGTCTTTTTATGTGGTAACTGCTACATAAATAAATTAATTTTATATTATATTATATAATTATTACACAAAAAACACTCAAATAGTATCCAAAATCATATTACTTATTTTTAATAAAGAATATTAAATTAGTCAACTAAAATAATAATAAAAATTTGAAACAATATAATTGAAAAAATAAAGAATAATCATGATGATGATGTAAAATATGGAACTCCACATTTCGCAAGAATCATCACCCCTATGTGTAACAATATATAAATAAATAAAAATATTCATACTACAATAAACAAATAAAAAATAAAAATATAACATTTGGAGGAATGTTATAGAATATTGAGTGAATGAATCATGTTTTGGAGGTAATGTATCCATTGCAATGGTAATTTGACTTTTATAATAGTTACCTTACCATTAAGATTATTGATTAGACTATTTGGAATAATATACTATCTGTTTGAATAGTAATTTAGCTTAAAAACAGTAAATTATGATATAAAAATATTTAACAAGAGTATAATATGTAAATATAAATTTTATAATTTTTTAAAAAATATAATTAATAAATTCATTTGAAATATTGGAATAATTTTATTAATATGTATTTTAATGTAATTCTTAAAAATAGAAAAAATTTATATTAACATTATAATTATGAAATTTTTTAAATATTTTTAATAAAATTAATATATTTCTTTATATAAGTATTTTGATTTTTTCGAATATTTATTTTAGGTGCTTTTTGAAAATTTATCTGTTTTCAAAACAATAGTAAAAATATACTTTTTTAGGGAACCAGTATAACATAAATTATATCATCCATAATAAAATAATGACTTAATCATTTATAGAACATACATTTTGGAAAAACATTATATTTAACTTCATAAATGAGTCATTAATTTATAATATAATTGATTTTTGTTCTTAAAAATAATTTTCCAAAACCTATTGCCCAAATGAATCCCTTAAAATAATAATTTCATATCGTCACTACTAGAAAAGGGGGAATTGGAGCCCCCCAGACTCGGGCGACCGCCATTGGCGGTCGCTATTGCTCACCATTAGCGACCGCCAATGGCGGTCGCTAAGCTGCCTAAAAAATTCCGGGGGGTTTCTGCCCCCCCCCCCCCCCCCCCCCGCGCCCTCTCCCTCGATCTCCCTCGCCCTAACCCTCCCTCGCCGCCCTCCCTCGCGCCGCCCTCCCCTCCCCCGCCGCCCGGCCTCCCCCGCCGCCCGGCCTCCCCCGCCGCCCGGCCTCCCCCGCCGCCCGGCCTCCCCCGCCGCCCGGCCTCCCCCGCCGCCCGGCCTCCCCCCGCCGCCCGGCCTCCCCCGCCGCCTGCCCTCCCCTGCCGCCCGGCCTCCCCCGCCGCCTGCCATCCGCCCTCCGGCCGCCACCCTCCGCCCTCGGGCCTCCGGCCGCCGCCCTCCGGCCTCCGGCCGCCGCCCTCCGGCCTCTCGGCCCTCCCCCCCCCCCCACCCCGGACGGCACCCGCACCCCGGACAGCCCCCGGCGCGCACTCCGGACCGCCCCCCGCACCCCGGAAGCCTCCCCGCACCTCGGACAGCACCCCCCCGCGCACTCCGGACCGCCCCCCGCACCCCGGACGCCTCCCCGCACCCCGGACAGCCCCCCCTGCACTCGGACACCCCCCTCCAAACCCGGACAGCCCCCCCGCACCCCGGACAGCCCCCCCCCCCCCCCCCCCCCCCGCACTCGGACACCCCCCCTCCGAACCCGGACAGCCCCCCCGCACCCCGGACAGGCCCCCTGCACCCCGGACACCCCACCCCGCACCCCCGACAGCCCCCATGCACCCCAGACAGCCCCCCCCTCCCCCGCACCCCGGACACCCCCGCACCCCGAACAAACACCCCTGCCCGCACCCCTGACAGGCCCCCGACACCCCGAACACCCCTCCCCGCACCTCGGACAGCCCCCCCCCCCCCCCCCCCCCGACCCCGGACACCCCCCCCCCCCTCGCTGCCCGTCCCCCGTCCCCTCACCGCCTCCTCTCCTCTAGCTCCCCGCCGCCGCCGCCGCCCGTCCCCTCCCTTGCCGCACCGCCTTTGGCTCCGGCTCCCCTTCGCTGCCTCCTCTCCCTCGCAGCACCGCCTTCGGCTCCCCTCCCTTTCAGGCTTGTAGCTCAATCAGGTAACATGAGCTTTCAGTTACATTATTATTTTATCAATGGTTCATAAACAAATGGTTAATATTTATTTTGAATATAGTTGATTTGAAAAATGTAAATGTAATAAGTATTGTGTAAATGTTTGTTATACAGATATTATTATGGATAAGAGTTGGATTGATCTTCCAAATCGAACGTCTAGAGAATATTTCAATGGCATTATGCAGTTTATTGACTTCACGAGAGGATTTGAAAGTGACTATATTAGTTGTCCATGTAGAAAATGTGCTAACAGATATCAATTCACACGAGATACTGTGAGGGAGAACCTTTTCTTTAATGGATTTCTGAAAAATTATAAGAGTTGGACTCGTCATGGAGAAGAATATGTTCGTTGTCAAAATACAGATGCAGCTCAGATGGATGTTGATGCAAGGATGACTGATCCAATGCATGAAATGCTTACTGAAATGGTACGTGGGTTTGATCCTGAAGGCATTGACATCCAGAATCTTGAGACCGGTGAGATAAATCTTCGCTCTGGTGCAGATCGTGATTCGAGGAGGTTTTATGAAGTACTTGATGATGCGAAAACAGAATTATATCCTGGATGTACTTCTTACAATAAACTGTCATTCATCGTGGAGTTGTTGCATTTGAAGACTTTGAACAATTGGTCAGACACATCATTCGACATGCTTTTGGTTTTATTGAAAAAAGTTCTTCCTGTCGACGCTAAGATTCCTGAGTCGTATTACTATGCTCGTAAGTTGACAGAGAACTTAGGTTTTACATATGAGACTATAGATGCATGTGCAAACAACTGTATGTTGTTTAGAAATGAAACTGCTCATTTGGATATCTGTACGGTTTGTGGCGCTTACAGGTGGAAAGAGAACAGGGGAAATAAGACTCATCAAAGTCAGATTGCGATACAGGGGAAACCGATTGCCGTAAAGCAAATGCGTTACTTTCCCCTTAAACCGAGGTTGAAAAGATTTTTTATGTCATCTAAAGTTTCTAATTTAATGAGATGGCATGCAGAAAGAGTTCATGAAAGTGACATGTTAACCCACCCGGCAGACTCTCATGCATGGAAGGATATTGATAAGAGACATCCCGACTTTGCTAAAGATGTTCGTAATGTCCGATTGGGATTGGCAGCAGATGGTTTCAATCCATTCAAGTCTATGGTTGGTGCAACTCATAGCACATGGCCCGTGGTGTTGGTTCCATATAATCTTCCTCTGTGGCTTTGTATGAAGCAACAATTTATATTACTTTCCACTCTTATTGATGGACCTAAAAGTCCGAGGGATAAGATTGATGTTTACCTTCAGCCATTGATTGATGAGTTGAATGAATTTTGGGGCGATGGTGTGATGACTTATGACTGCGAAACGAATGAAATGTTCAAACTGCATGCAGCTTTATTGTGGACAATCAATGACTTCCCAGCTTATGTAAATTTATCAGGCTGGAGTACGAAAGGGGAATTTGCTTGCCCTTGTTGCAATAAAAGTAAAAAATCTGTATGGCTTAAACATTCCAAAAAATGGGCATACATGGGTCATAGGCGTTTTCTCCCTCCCCAGCACAGGTTCAGAAAGGACAGAGTGGCATTTTATGGTTCTAGAGAGTTCAGCCCAGCACCAAAGATCATGACAGGAGTCGAAATGTTATCGCAGATTGAGGAAGAAAACATCCGCATGGTATATGAAATTCAGGATTTGGTGGCTCCTCCAGTACGTAATATTCGTGCTGCGGGTAGGCAGCGCAGTCACAATTGGAAAAAGAAAAGTATTTTTTATAGTCTTCCGTATTGGAAAACTAACATGTTGAGGCATAATTTGAATGTCATGCACATTGAAAAAAATGTTTGTGATAACATATTGTGGACCATTTTAGGTGTCAGTGGAAAGTCAAAGGACCATGTTAATGCACGCCGTGATTTGGAAGAAATGGGTTTAAGGAAACAGTTGCATTTACAGTTAGCTGAGGGAAACAAGGAATATATGCCTGCTGCACAGTATTCGATGACTACAGAGGAGAAAGAGACATTTCTTTCCATTTTGAAGATGGTCAAGGTGCCTGATGGTTACTCTTCTAATATTTCAAAGTGTGTGAATCTGACGAGCAAGAAATTGCAAGGGTTAAAAAGTCATGACAATCACATATTACTTCAGCAGTTGATTCCAATCGCAATTTGTGATTGTTTATCCCCAAATGTTGTTCAGCCCTTGATTGAGATGAGTAATTTTTTTAGACAGCTTTGTTTAAGAAATCAACGAATGAGTGATTTAAAAAGTTTTCAGGACCGAATTGTACTTACGCTTTGTCACTTTGAGAAACTTTTCCCCCCTCATTTTTCGATGTTATGGTCCACTTAACAGTGCACCTAACTGATGAAGTAATTGCTGCTGGTCCAGTGCAATTCAGGTGGATGTATCCTATTGAACGGTATTTGAGTACATTGAAAAGATTTGTACGCAACAGAGCTTGTCCAGAGGCATCAATAGCCAATGGTTATTTGATGGACGAGTGTACTACCTTTTGTGCAGAATATCTTACGGATGTTGAAACAAAATTAGATAAGCCCTATCGGATTCATGATGGTCCAGTTGGAGAAGGAACCACATTTGATATGGACAACATCGAGTGGATACAAGCACATCGATATATCTTGTTCAATACTCCATCAGTTGCACCATTAATGCAGTAAGTATCTTATCAATGTGCTTGTATAACTTTTACATGTTTTCTTTGCATAAGTTGATCTTTTAAACATCGCGTAATCATTTGCAGGAAACACATTAATGAGATAAAAGAAGAGATGCATCGTGCGACTGAGTTGCAAATTCAACAATCTCATTATGCGGCATTTCATGATTGGTTCAAGGATTATGTATGTATAAATTGATTTTCATTATGAGTGAAGTATTAAACTAATTATTTCTGCATATATCAGTATTGATTTTTATAAATTATGTAGGTTCGTAAGCTGAGGGAGTTAGGGGACCCCACGTTACCTGAAGTATTTATCCAACTGGCTGAGGGTCCATCTATAACCGCTCGTCGTTATAAAGCTATTGATGCTAATGGTTTTCGATTTCGCATTAAATATGTTGACGACAAATGAGCAACACAAAACAGTGGAATCGGTTGTCCCTTTGTCGATTCTGGTTATTACTATGGTCAATTGATAGACATCATTGAAGTTGTATACACACACGGTTTGAAGTAAATATTGTTAAAGTGTAATTGGGTTGATCCAGTGCGTGGATGTAAAGTCGATCAATATCAGTTTTCATTGGTGAATTTTAACTACATGTTATACAGAAATAATGAACGAGTTGAGAATGAACCTTTCATCTTGACATCACAAGCGGAACAAGTATTCTTCGTTACTTTGCCTTCGGATCCAAGTTGGCAAGTTGTTGTCAAAATGTCTCGGCGAGGAGTGTTCTTATTTGAAGAAGATGAACCCGAGACTGTTCCGTTTGTTTACCAACAACTTGATCAACATACCGTAGTTCAACGTGAAGAAGATATTTATTGGGTCAGAGCGGCTGTTGAAGGAGAAACGGTCGATTTGCATGCTTAATGAAAGGTATAATTGTTTTCCCGCTATTCAGTAGAATGTCCTAGGATATCACAAATTATCTAATCATTTTATAAATCCTTATAAGTTTTAATCCTCACTTTTGTAAGTTAATTCAGTCATAAATATTTAGGTTGATTAACTTTCTGATTTTTTAAAATTCATTCACAACTAATTATTCAATCCATTTTTTGTTTGATTAACAGTTGTACAAGTTTGATTTATTAAGAACAATCCAATTTATCTTTTAAACACTTTGGACTCATTACTGATATTTTGTATGATTGCAGACATGTCAGGGGAAGAGGCAGAAAATCCACATCATCCATCTGAGGCATCTACGTCTCAGGGTCGAGGTATGTTTGACAGTCATTATCTATATTATTTATGTAATTAACATATATATATATATATATATAACATTTGTCAATTTATATATAAAATTGTTTTCAACAGGATCAGACTCGGCTGCTTCTTCCTCTCGCAGGAGATGCCCTGGTCGTGGCATATTAGCATGGAATTCCGACACGACGATAGATGTTTCATTTGATGAGGTATTTCATCCCATGGGACCGAATGCCCCGGTATTTATTCGTCAGCTGGGTCATATCATACGTGACCCACATCGATTTCCATTGACCACGCGTGATTGGGCTTCTATCCCTCAGGACACATTAGATCGTCTATGGAGGGAGGTTCAGGTAAGAAAATAATTTTACTTTATTTTCTATTTATAAATAATACTAATATGTTTGATTATTTTCATTATAGCAAAATTTGAAAGTATGCCCTGAAGAGTTTCGGCCCGTGTGTATGAGCAAATGCCGTAAGCTGTGGAAAGATTATAAAGGCAAAGTGAAGAGGGACCACTGGGTACCAAATGTGGGTGCCCCTGACATTTTGGAAAAAGTCCCGAGAGGTGTCCTCCCGGCTCAGTGGCGTGACTTGGTTGCATATTGGTCTACTGAGGGTGTTGCGGTTTGTATATTAATTATTTTGCTGTATATATATTTTCAAGAATATGTGATTTGTTTGAAATTTGAATGAATTGAATGTAGGAGGTGTCAACACGCCATTCGGAGAATCGAGCGTTGCAGGGACCAGCTCACAGGCTCGGGACTCGTCACGTGTCTCAGATCCGACATGAGGTATATATTATTCACTTTTTAATTTATTAATTAATATGGTTTTGTGTTTATATTCTTTTAATATACAGTTGCGAGGGCAAGGTGCAGCAACTGATAAAATGTCGGTGTGGATAAGGACTCGTGATCGCAATGATCCAGAGGTTGCAGCATTGATAGTAAGTGTCTGTACTTACCAATAATTACATAAATCTTTATATTAACATATATATATTTATATATATTTAAATATTTCACAGGATCAATTTGAAGCTGAGTTAGAACATCTGCCAGAGGACCAGCGACAGCTTCCCATGCGACGGGATGAGATCTTTCATCGCATTATTGGTCGGGACGGGCATGGCTATAGTTTGACCTATGGAGCAGGGATTCCTCGTTCTGTAGTGTCACGCGCTGCGGTTGTCGGTCCTGCTGTTGCTCATATGACACAGCAGATGTCAGATTTTGAGGCACGGCTGCGCGCTTCCGAGGAGACAAATGCGCAATTGACAGCTGAGGTTAGAGCACTGCGGGAATATGTGCGTCGAGCTGATGGTACAGGGGATCATACGACGCAGGTATATACTGTATTTATTTATTTAATTTAAATTATTTTTGTTATTAAAATATTTATAATGTTTATTTGTTGTAGGCACCTGGCCCACCAGAAGGAGGTAACAGTGATGGCAACGCGTGACGCACCATATATTCACGAGATATGTTTTTTGTTTTTACTGGTAGGGTTGACATTGATGTACTGTATTTATTCATTTAAGTAATGCATTATTACCATCCATGGTGGTATTTTAAATATTTTATACACATATAGAGTTTTTGATCAGATAATCTTGAATGATTCTACATTTGAAAAAGTCGAACTAATTCCAACAGATCAATAAATCTGATATTATAGATTATGTATTATCCAATATATTTTTTATAAATTTTTGTATGGTATCGATAAAAGAAATATGTATTAATTAGATGTTATCACTTTTATTTTTCACTTTTGTAATCAATAGGATGACCTTTGCACCCCCGGAGAGCCCCCCGCACCGCCGTACAGCCCCCCGCACCCCCGTACAGCCACCCCCGCACCCCCGTACGGCCCCCCGCACCCCCGTACGGCCCCCCGCACCCCCGTACAGCCCCCCCGCACCCCCGTACAGCCCCCCGCACCCCCGTACAACCCCCCGAACCCCCGTACTGCCCCCCGCCACCCCCGTATAGCCCCCCCGCACCCCCGTACAGCCCCCCGCACCCCCGTACAGCCCCCCCGCACCACAGTACAACCCCCCGCACCCCCGTACTGCCCCCGCCACCCCCGTACAAGCCCCCGCCACCCCCATACAGCCCCCCGCACCCCCGTACAGCCCCCCCCCCCCCCCCCCCCCCCCGCACCCCCGTACAGCCCCCTGAATCCCCGTACAGCCCCCTGCCACCCCCGTACAGCCCCCCGCACCCCCGTACACCCCCCCCCCCCCCCCCCGCACCCCCGTACAGCCCCCCGAGCCCCCCTACAGCCCCCTGAACCCCCGTACAGCCCCCCGCCACCCCCGTACAGCCCCCCGCACCCCCGTACAGCCCCCCGCCACCCCCCGTACAGCCCCCCCGCACCCCCGTACAACCCCCCCCCCCCCCCCCCCGAACCCCCGTACAGCCCCCCGCACCCCCGGAGAGCCCCCCGCACCCCCGTACAACCCCCCGCACCCCCGTACAACCCCCCGCACCCCCGTACAACCCCCCGCACCCCCGCACCCCCGTACTGCCCCCCGCACCCCCGTACATCCCCCCGAACGACCTGAAACCGCACGGGAACGATAGGAATATTATTCCTGAGATGCAGGAGGAGGCCGCACGTCCATCGGACGTGCGGTGCGCGCGGCACGCCCGATTGTGTCGTTTTCAGCAGCGCGGCGCGCGCTGAAATGGCGCGTTGGGGGGTAAAAACCACCCGAACGACCTCCGAATGCCACGAAACCGTACGACAACATCCGGGGCGTCAATTGTGAAATGGTCGGCTAGACGGCACCTCATTCGGAGGTGCCGTGTGACCGCGGCGGCCGGAAACGCGTTTCCGGCGCCGTTAAACACCAAAACGGCGTGCGGCGGTCCGATTCGGAGCAAACGTGCTCCAAACGACCTGAAACCGCACGGGAACGGTAGGAATATTATTCCTGAGATGCAGGAGGAGGCCGCACGACCATCGGACGTGCGGTGCGCGCGGTACGCCCGATTGTGTCGTTTTCAGCAGCGCGGCGCGCGCTGAAATGGCGCGTTGGGGGGTCAAAACCACCCGAACGACCTCCGAATGCCACGAAACCGTACGACAACATCCGGGGCGTCAATTGTGAAATGGTCGGCCAGACGGCACCTCATTCGGAGGTGCCGTGTGACCGCGGCGGCCGGAAACGCGTTTCCGGCGCCGTTAAACACCAAAACGGCGTGCGGCGGTCCGATTCGGAGCAAACGTGCTCCGAACGACCTGAAACCGCACGGGAACGATAGGAATATTATTCCTGAGATGTAGGAGGAGGCCGCACGTCCATCGGACGTGCGGTGCGCGCGGCACGCCCGATTGTGTCGTTTTCAGCAGCGCGGCGCGCGCTGAAATGGCGCGTTGGGGGGTCAAAACCACCCGAACGGCCTCCGAATGCCACGAAACCGTACGACAACATCCGGGGCGTCAATTTTGAAATGGTCGGCCAGACGGAACCTCATTCGGAGGTTCCGTGTGACCGCGGCGGCCGGAAACGCGTTTCCGGCGCCGTTAAACACCAAAACGGCGTGCGGCGGTCCGATTCGGAGAAAACGTGCTCCGAACGACCTGAAACCGCACGGGAACGATATGAATATTATTCCTGAGATGCAGGAGGAGGCCGCACGACCATCGGACGTGCGGTGCACGCGGCACGCCCGATTGTGTCGTTTTCAGCAGCGCGGCACGCGCAGAAATGGCGCGTTGGGGGGTCAAAACCACCCGAACGATCTCCGAATGCCACGAAACCGTACAACAACATCCGGGGCGTCAATTGTGAAATGGTCGGCCAGACGGAACCTCATTCGGAGGTGTCGTGTGACCGCGGCGGCCGGAAACGCGTTTCCGGCGCCGTTAAACACCAAAACGGCGTGCGGCGGTCCGATTCGGAGCAAACGTGCTCCGAACGACCTGAAACCGCACGGGAACGATAGAAATATTATTCCTGAGATGCAGGAGAAGGCCGCATGACCATCGGACGTGCGGTGCGCGCGGCACGCCCGATTGTGTCGTTTTCAGCAGCGCGGCGCGCGCTGAAATGTCGCGTTGGGGGGTCAAAACCACCCGAATGACCTCCGAATGCCACGAAACCGTACGAAAACATCCGGGGCGTCAATTGTGAAATGGTCGGCCAGACGGCACCTCATTCGGAGGTGCCGTGTGACCACGGCGGCCGGAAACGCGTTTCCGGCGCCGTTAAACACCAAAACGGCGTGCGACGGTCCGATTCGGAGAAAACGTGCTCCGAACGACCTGAAACCGCACGGGAACGATAGGAATATTATTCCTGAGATGCAGGAGGAGGCCGCACGTCCATCGGACGTGCGGTGCGCGCGGCACGTCCGATTGTGTCGTTTTCAGCAGCGCGGCGCGCGCTGAAATGGCGCTTTGGGGGGTCAAAACCACCCGAACGACCTCCGAATGCCACGAAACCGTACGACAACATCCGTGGCGTCAATTGTGAAATGGTCGGCCAGACGGAACCTCATTCGGAGGTGCCGTATGACCGCGGCGGCCGGAAACGCGTTTCCGGCGCCGTTAAACACCAAAACGGCGTGCGGCGGTCCGATTCGGAGCAAACGTGCTCCGAACGACCTGAAACCGCACGAGAACGATAGGAATATTATTCCTGAGATGCAGGAGGAGGCCGCACGTCCATCGGACGTGCGGTGCGCGCGGCACACCCGATTGTGTCGTTTTCAGCAGCGCGTTGGGGGGTCAAAACCACCCGAACGACCTCCGAATGCCACGAAACCGTACGACAACATCCGGGGCGTCAATTGTGAAATGGTCGGCCAGACGGCACCTCATTCGGAGGTGCCGTGTGACCGCGGCGGCCGGAAACGCGTTTCCGGCGCCGTTAAACACCAAAACGTCGTGCGGCGGTCCGATTCGGAGCAAACGTGCTCCGAACGACCTGAAACCGCACGGGAACGATAGAAATATTATTCCTGAGATGCAGGAGGAGGCCGCACGACCATCGGACGTGCGGTGCGCGCGGCACGCCCGATTGTGTCGTTTTCAGCAGCGCGGCGCGCGCTGAAATGGCGCGTTGGGGGTCAAAACCACCCGAACGACCTCCGAATGCCACTAAACCGTACGACAACATCCGGGGCGTCAATTGTGAAATGGTCGGCCAGACGACACCTCATTCGGAGGTGCCGTGTGACCGCGGCGGCCGGAAACGCGTTTCCGGCGCCGTTAAACACCAAAACGGCGTGCGGCGGTCCGATTCGGAGAAAACGTTCTCCGAACGACCTGAAACCGCACGGGAACGATAGGAATATTATTCCTGAGATGCAGGAGGAGGCCGCACGACCATCGGACGTGCGGTGCGCGCGGCACGCCCGATTGTGTCGTTTTCAGCAGCGCGGCGCGCGCTGAAATGGCGCGTTGGGGGGTCAAAACCACCCGAACGACCTCCGAATGCCACGAAACCGTACAACAACATCCGGGACGTCAATTGTGAAATGCTCGGCCAGACGGAACCTCATTCGGAGGTGCCGTGTGACCGCGGCGGCCGGAAACGCGTTTCCGGCGCCGTTAAACACCAAAACGGCGTGCGGCCGTCCGATTCAAAGCAAACGCACTCCGAACGACCTGAAACCGCACGGGAACGATAGAAATATTATTACTGAGATGCAGGAGGAGGCCGCACAACCATCGGACGTGCGGTGCGCGCGGCACGCCCGATTGTGTCGTTTTCAGCAGCGCGGCGCGCGCTGAAATGGCGCGTTGGGGGGTCAAAACCACCCGAACGACTTCCGAGTGCCACGAAACCGTACGACAACATCCGGGGCGTCAATTGTGAAATGGTCGGCCAGACGGCACCTCATTCGGAGGTGCCGTGTGACCGCGGCGGCCGGAAACGCGTTTCCGGCGCCGTTAAACACCAAAACGGCGTGCGGCGGTCCGATTCGGAGCAAACGTGCTCCGAACGACCTGAAACCGCACGGGAACGATAGGAATATTATTTCTGAGATGCAGGAGGAGGCCGCACTTCCATCGGACGTGCGGTGCGCGCGGCACGTCTGATTGTGTCGTTTTCAGCAGCGCGGCGCGCGCTGAAATGGCGCGTTGGGGGGTCAAAACCACCCGAACGACCTCCGAATGCTACGAAACCGTACGACAAGATCCGGGGCGTCAATTGTGAAATGGTCGGCCAGACGGCACCTCATTCGGAGGTGCCGTGTGACCGCGGCGGCCGGAAACGCGTTTCCGGCGCCGTTAAACACCAAAACGTCGTGCGGCGGTCCGATTCGGAGCAAACGTGCTCCGAACGACCTGAAACCGCACGGGAACGATAGAAATATTATTCCTGAGATGCAGGAGGAGGCCGCACGACCATCGGACGTGCGGTGCGCGCGGCACGCCCGATTGTGTCGTTTTCAGCAGCGCGGCGCGCGCTGAAATGGCGCGTTGGGGGTCAAAACCACCAGAACGACCTCCGAATGCCACGAAACCGTACGACAACATCCGGGGCGTCAATTGTGAAATGGTCGGCCAGACGGCACCTCATTCGGAGGTGCCGTGTGACCGCGGCGGCCGGAAACGCGTTTCCGGCGCCGTTAAACACCAAAACGGCGTGCGGCGGTCCGATTCGGAGCAAACGTGCTCCGAACGACCTGAAACCGCACGGGAACGATAGGAATATTATTCCTGAGATGTAGGAGGAGGCCGCACGTCCATCGGACGTGCGGTGCGCGCGGCACGCCCGATTGTGTCGTTTTCAGCAGCGTGGCGCGCGCTGAAATGGCGCGTTGGGGGGTCAAAACCACCCGAACGGCCTCCGAATGCCACGAAACCGTACAACAACATCCGGGACGTCAATTGTGAAATGCTCGGCCAGACGGAACCTCATTCAGAGGTGCCGTGTGACCGCGGCGGCCGGAAACGCGTTTCCGGCGCCGTTAAACACCAAAACGGCGTGCGGCCGTCCGATTCAAAGCAAACGTGCTCCGAACGACCTGAAACCGCACGGGAACGATAGAAATATTATTTCTGAGATGCAGGAGGAGGCCGCACAACCATCGGACGTGCGGTGCGCGCGGCACGACCGATTGTGTCGTTTTCAGCAGCGCGGCGCGCGCTGAAATGGCGCGTTGGGGGGTCAAAACCACCCGAACGACTTCCGAATGCCACGAAACCGTACGACAACATCCGGGGCGTCAATTGTCAAATGGTCGGCCAGACGGCACCTCATTCGGAGGTGCCGTGAGACCGCGGCGGCCGGAAACGCGTTTCCGGCGCCGTTAAACACCAAAACGGCGTGCGGCGGTCCGATTCGGAGCAAACGTGCTCCGAACGACCTGAAACCGCACGGGAACGATAGGAATATTATTTCTGAGATGCAAGAGGAGGCCGCACGTCCATCGGACGTGCGGTGCGCGCGGCACGTCTGATTGTGTCGTTTTCAGCAGCGCGGCGCGCGCTGAAATGGCGCGTTGGGGGGTCAAAACCACCCGAACGACCTCCGAATGCCACGAAACCGTACGAAAACATCCGTGGCATCAATTGTAAAATGGTCGGACAGACGGCACCTCATTCGGAGGTGCCGTGTGACCGTGGCGGCCAAAAACGCGTTTCCGGCGCCGTTAAACACCAAAACGGCGTGCGGCGGTCCGATTCGGAGCAAACTTGCTCCGAACGACCTGAAACCGCACGAGAACGATAGAAATATTATTCCTGAGATGCAGGAGGAGGCCGCACATCCATCGGACGTGCGGTGCGCGCGGCACGCCCGATTGTGTCGTTTTCAGCAGCGCGGCGCGCGCTGAAATGGCGCGTTGGGGGGTCAAAACCACCCGAATGACCTCCGAATGCCACGAAACCGTACGACAACATCCGGGGCGTCAATTGTGAAATGGTCGGCCAGACGGCACCTCATTCGGAGGTGCCGTGTGACCGCGGCGGCCGGAAACGCGTTTCCGGCGCCGTTAAACACCAAAACGTCGTGCGGCGGTCCGATTCAGAGCAAACGTGCTCCGAACGACCTGAAACCGCACGGGAACGATAGGAATATTATTCCTGAGATGCAGGAGGAGGCCGCACGACCATCGGACGTGCGGTGCGCGCGGCACGCCCGATTGTGTCGTTTTCAGCAGCGCAGCGCGCGCTGAAATGGCGCGTTGGGGGGTCAAAACCACCCGAACGACCTCCGAATGCCACGAAACCGTACGAAAACATCCGGGGCGTCAATTGTGAAATGGTCGGCCAGACGGCACCTCATTCGGAGGTGCCGTGTGACCGCGGCGGCCGGAAACGCGTTTCCGGCGCCGTTAAACACCAAAACGGCGTGCGGCGGTCCGATTCAGAGCAAACGTGCTCCGAACGACCTGAAACCGCACGGGAACGATAGGAATATTATTCCTGAGATGCAGGAGGAGGCCGCACGTCCATCGGACGTGCGGTGCGCGCGGCACGCCCGATTGTGTCGTTTTCAGCAGCGCGGCGCGCGCTGAAATGGCACGTTGGGGGGTCAAAACCACCCGAACGACCTCCGAATGCCACGAAACCGTACGACAACATCCGGGGCGTCAATTGTGAAATGGTCGGCCAGACGGCACCTCATTCGGAGGTGCCGTGTGACCGCGGCGGCCGGAAACGCGTTTCCGGCGCCGTTAAACACCAAAACGGCGTGCGGCGGTCCGATTCGGAGCAAACGTGCTCCGAACGACCTGAAACCGCACGGGAACGAAAGGAATATTAATTCTGAGATGCAGGAGGAGGCCGCACGACCATCGAACGTGCGGTGCGCGCGGCACGCCCGATTGTGTCGTTTTCAGCAGCGCGACGCGCGCTGAAATGGCGCGTTGGGGGGTCAAAACCACCCGAACGACCTCCGAATGCCACGAAACCGTACAACAACATCCGGGGCGTCAATTGTGAAATGCGCGGCCAGACGGCACCTCATTCGGAGGTGCCGTGTGACCGCGGCGGCCGGAAACGAGTTTCCGGCGCCGTTAAACACCAAAACGGCGTGCGGCGGTCCGATTCGGAGCAAACGTGCTCCGAACGACCTGAAACCGCACGGGAACGATAGGAATATTATTCTTGAGATGCAGGAGGAGGCCGTACGATCATCGGACGTGCGGTGCGTGCGGCACGTCCGATTGTGTCGTTTTCAGCAGCGCGGCGCGCGCTGAAATGGTGCGTTGGGGGGTCAAAACCACCCTAACAACCTCCGAATGCCACGAAACCGTACGAAAACATCCGGGGCGTCAATTGTGAAATGGTCGGCCAGACGACACCTCATTCGGAGGTGCCGTGTGACCGCGGCGGCCGGAAACGCGTTTCCGGCGCCGTTAAACACCAAAACGGCGTGCGGCGGTCCGATTCGGAGCAAACGTGCTCCGAACGACCTGAAACCGCACGGGAACGATAGGAATATTATTCCTGAGATGCAAAAGGAGGCCGCACGACCATCGGACGTGCGGTGCGCGCGGCACGCCCGATTGTGTCGTTTTCAGCAGCGCGGCGCGCGCTGAAATGGCGCGTTGGGGGGTCAAAACCACCCGAACGACCTCCGAATGCCATGAAACCGTAAGACAACATCCGGGGCGTCAATTGTGAAATGGTCGGCCAGACGGCACCTCATTCAGAGGTGCCGTGTGACCGCGGCGGCCGGAAACGCGTTTCCGGCGCCGTTAAACACCAAAACGGCGTGCGGCGGTCCGATTCGGAGCAAACGTGCTCCGAACGACCTGAAATGAGATTATTTCTTGAATCGAAGTTTTTAAATTATTATAGCACAATGATTTGATATTATATATATATTAAATATATATTAAATATATATTCAAACATTTAAAATATATTATATATATATATATATTTAAAATATTGTATTTAATAGTATATATATATTATAGCACAATGATTTGATATTATATATATATTAAATATATATTAAAACATTTAAAATATATTATATATATATATATATATATTTATATATATATTTAATTCAATAAAAAAAAATTTAAAAATATTTTTTTTAGAATAGCGACCGCCATAGGCGGTCGCTAAAGGCCTCTAGCGACGAGGCAACAGCGACCGCTAGAGCCCTTTAGCGACCGCCATTGGCGGTCGCTAATGGCCTTATATATAGTAGTGCGTTTTCCACTTTCCATTTTAATAAACTAATTAATTTATAATGATATATGTTTTTCAAGTCCTAAAAACATATATTATATTTTCATATGATTTATATTTTAAAATATTCACTATTACATGTTTTACTATTAATATAGAATTTTATTTAGTATTTTATTATTAGAAAATCCATCTCCTTAAGTGTAAATAAACCCTCTTCCTCCACATAGAAAACCACTCCTCCAGAACAACATACAACCAAAAATGTCCCAAAATAATATCCCTTAGTCCCATATAATCCTTATTAACATAATATAGTAAACTAAATCCATTCATCATTAATTTATATTGTCATACAAGAGAATCCACACTAATGAATGAGTATGTTTTGTTTACAAAATCATTACACATTTTATCCTTATTCACTATATTTTCCCAGTTTATTTAAAAATAAAATATTATAGGATATAATTACTAATAATATTAAAAATATATTAATGATTTTAAAATTAATTAATTATTATATTTTTGGATGTATTTATATTTTACACCACTTTTTCATCATATTATGGAAATGTTTCTATTAATAGTCAGTTAACCGAAAATGATGGAGTTTCCAACTAATTTACATTTTACCAGCCTAATGATGATTAAAATAAATTATTTAATATATATATATATACGTAAAAAATACACTTACATAATTATTATGGAATTAATTACACATTTTTATAAATGTGTTTCAATATAATAATGAAATCAAAGAAAAAAATAAATTTTTATAGAAAATATGATATCCAAATTAATTACCTTCAAATAAAAAGTTTAAGAAATTTAAAAAATGATTTTAATTTAAATGTGGTGGTAAAAAATAAAATAATTTACTTTTAGATCAATTTCAAAAAATAAAATATTATTATTATTTAGAAGGATTAAAAAAGAACAAATAATGATGTATTTAAGGAAAAATGGATTCTTGAACTTTAATCTCTTTCATTTGGATATCCAAAATACACATAATTTTTGATACATGAACTCCTATAATGTTCCATAAAAATAAATCCATTATTATTATTTTTTCTTTCTGTGATATACATATTTCCCCCAAATTTATAATCCAAATAGGATTATTTTCCAAAAAATACATTCAATTACCAAACACATTTTTACACATCTTAAGTTGTTTCATTATCACACAAGAATGATGATGAATATGGAAAATGTGTTTCAATTTTCTAATTTTTTAACCCCATTTTTATTCATGAAATCATGATATATGAAATCATAATAAAACCATTTCCATTCAAATTGGTATTTCAACAATATTATTATTATATGTTATATATATGTCATACATGATAATGTAAATATTATGATGTGAAGGCTATTACAATAATTGTATGGACCATAAATGAATTGTGTAATATGATTTATCTCACAAAATTCTATTTTATATTAGTGAAATGATTATATATTTTCTCACAATGTTGATGTTATGATTTATGGACATATGTTATGTGTGAACATGGTGTTAAATTCTTTCACAACTATGTATGGTTTTTACCACTTTGACATGATGTTTCATATTTACGCACAAAAAAATTCTATGAATATTTCAAAGATTTTCTTTAGGATTTTGATTATGATCGTATTCACTATCATATAATGATTATTATTATTCTCACCCATGTTCTATTTACTCATGTCTCTTATTTCAAAAATTATATTCATCCACTTACTAGGAATGTAACTTACCCATTCTATGTTGTTTATTTTTAGATGGATAAATGTTCTGATAATAATGAGAGATATTATATGTCGATAAATAATATTGAATTTAATATGTTTTGTGACATAATATTAATATGTGATGTATGATCCTAATTTTTCCATGATACTAATCCTTTTTCTCTTTAATGTTATAACTAGTATGTTGTTTATATTTAAAATTAATTAATAGTTAGGTAAGAAAGAGTATGGTAACTATATTTGGTATAAAAGGTGTGTTTAATTGTGTTTGGGCAGTAGGACTATGAAACAACAGTGGAATCTCTTTTGAAAAGATTAATTATATTTAAACATCAATGAAGTTTGATTTTTGAAAAATAAAAAAATAGGGAACCTAAACGATATGCCTTAATAAATATAATTATTTATATATTAATGATTTATTGGCTTAAGTATCGTTAAAAATATTTATATTTTACAATATAGTTGGATCATGGAGAACCTAGTCCAACAACCCTTGAGAGGGACAATTCATTAATTATGAAAATAAAATCACCAAGGCCATGAAATGCAGAGTTCAAAAATTAATTGAAATTCTTACCGAGATGTATTTGGATGTGAAAAATAACCTGAAACAAGTAGAATAACCTCTTTTAAAAAAGAAAGAGAAACAAGATTTCCAATCCTTTATTTAAATATTCCCACCAACATGTAGTAGATATTTAGATCCACTTGTCACAGAATAGTGGTTGTAAACAATTGAGAATACCTCTTTTGTAATCCACTATTTGGAGAATGTGATGGTGCCTCTATTTTTCTATTGATTAGATGGAGAAGCCAATGGATTTTGGGTGTTGAAAATGAACAGCATGCCTAATGATAAAATTGATGAGATTTAGTGGAAAGACAATATGAAAATATTTCATAACAAGTATTCTCCTCAACTATTTGAGAGAATATGGAGAAATAACTCAATGAGCTAAACAAAAATTAATTTTAATCTATCATGGATTATGAGTAAAAAATCATATGTCTTATAGAATATTAATTTGTTTATTTTTTCATTAATGATAGAATAATATATTGATTCTTTAGTAGTGTAAAATCTCCTCTATTGAAAGGCTTTAGAAAACATAAACTTTTATTGTTATGAATAAGTTTTTTGATGTGACCACAAAAAAGATATGGTGTTTTGAAATTGGACCTTTTTATATTGGGATAATAATTAAACAATTAATTTTCATGATTCTGGGTCAAATTAAATTGGAGGAAAGATGATCCAACCATCCATATATCAAAAGTTAAGAATAATAATTATGGGAATTAACATAGTGTAACGAGGAAATTATTGAAGTGTTGGATGGAAAGCCACCAATACCCTAAATAACAAACAGATATGATGAAAAAGGGAATCATTATTGATAAATGGAAGGATTTCAAATTGAGCACACATGGTTCATTACATAACCTATATGGACAAAGGGATCAATTCAAGACATTTCACTAAACAAATTGTCCTTGATGGTAATCATTATAAACAATAACCAAATCCAAATGAGAATAGGAATGATTATTCCATCACAACTAGTCAAATGGGGTGTGAAAACAAATTCATACAAGGTAAATGTCATATTCAATAAATATGGTAATTTGTTTGACTCAATATATACACATTACAATATATCATGAATTTTTTTAAGATCATTTGAAATGAATCATTAATACCTTTAAGTGTAGATATTTTTAAAAACACATAGTAGTTCTATCATTCCATCCCATGTGTCCGAAACTTCTCATGTAAGAATATATAGTAATATTTTTCCATGGAATCACATAATCGTTCAATTTTTTAAAATTCATACTATAATGGGAATGGATTGGTTCTCATTGTATGTAGTTAAAATTAAATACTAAGGAAATGATATTTATTTACATATTCAAAAAAGTCCCATTCTCCAATAAAAATGTTCATAAGATCATTAATCACCTTTGGAAAATATATCAAAATTTTGGGTATTACTACCATGGGAAGAACCATACTATACATAAATTTATGAGTCAAAAATTCATATCAACCTAGAAGAAAATCCCATTTTGAGGGGATAATGTAATGTTTTTCATGGTGAGATACCTAAAATTTCACCATATCATGAGGTATAGTTATCAAAATATTTATTATACCTAGAACCACATATTTCTCAAAAATAAACCTATATGATGGCCTAGATCTCACAATCTTTTTAAAGAAGTAGTTATAAGAGAATTTGGGGAAAGGGTTTATATGGACTATTCAACACCATGGGGTAAAATAGTTCCATTTTAAAAGAAATGAATGGATTAGTGTGGCTATGGATTGATTATAGGGATCTCAACAATATCAACTTTTAGAACATGTATCACTTTCCAAGGATTGATGACTTGAACTACCAACATTTAGGATACCAGTAATTATCAATGGTTGATCATCATTCTAGATATCATCAGTTGAAGTTTATGGAGGAAAATAATTAGAATAAATCATTTCATATAATTTATATGAACAATGATTTTATAGTGATTACCTATAGACTTTCTAATTCTATTTCAATCTTCCATAATCTAATGAATAGTGTCATTAGAGACTACCTCAATAATATTTTTGGTGATTATCATAAATATTCTTATTTGTTATTATAGAAAGAAAGAAATTGTTGATCTTAAAAAAATTTGTGACATTAGGGAAGTATAAAATGTGTGATATTTTTATTAATTGTTACTTTTTCATGCATAAAGTCACATTCTTGGGGAACATAATCATATTTGAAGGAAATTATATGGACCCTTCAAAGAAATAATAATATAAGGATGAAGACCTATCAACTACTTTTTTTTGAAATCCTTATATGTATTTCCTTAATATTATACTATCAATGTTTTATGATAAATTTATCATGATTTTATATTGCTGACTAATTCATGACCTAATGGGATAAATTATTTATAGATAAACAAATGTGAGAAATTCATGATGGAACTCAAGAAAATTCCAGTCAATACAACCATACTCAAACTACCATCAATGGGAGACGGTTTTGTGATATACATAATGGTTTTAAAGAAAGAATTTGGTTGTTTACTAATAAAAAATGAAAAATTGATATCATATGCCTAATGATATTTTAATATCATGGAGAATAACTACCAAATTCATGATTTGGTGTTAGCATTTATGATATTCATGTAGAGGATTTGGAAGCACTACCTCTATAATTATTAGTTTGAATTATATAAAAATCATAATAGTATAACATATATATTAAAATTGAATGTGATCGACAAGCATCAAAGACGATGCTTATAGAAATCATGGACTCTAATTTCTTTATCCATAGCCATCCAAGAAAGGAGAATAAGGTTGATGATGCACTTAGTAGAAAAGAACTTAATATATTATCTTTAATGAATATTGAGGAATACATATATTGAAGGATATTTAATGGATAGATCTGAAAATCATAGTGGCATGGAATACATTACATAATTCCCAAATTATTAAACATCCATACATGCGGGAGGAGATCCTAGAGGCAGATAGTGGTGATATACTACTTTAAATGAATGAAAAATATGTTACGGAATGGAATAACAATGAATTATATATTTATTATCATATTGTTATTATGTTTTCAAATATTAATTTTCTGAATTCATCAATTGATAAAAATATGGATATATTTGATATTTCAAAAAGATCATCATTCTCTATTATTCCTAAAAGTACCATGATGTAATGTGATCTTAGAGAGATCTTATGGCCAGAAAACATGAAAAAGGAGACTGTGGAGTATATCACAAGGTTCTTAGCATGGTTAAAAGTGAAAGAAAATAAATATATATCGAATAAGATTATTAAACCATTCCATATATCCAGATATAAATTGGAGAACATTATCATGGTCTATTTCATTGGTTTACTAAAAATATCATATTAATAAATGAAATAAGTGTTGTGGTATATTTACTCAGCATGAATACCGATTTCATCTCTATTCATTAACATTTATTTCATCAAATAACATTCCATGATATAGTTAAAAAAGAGGAGAGTAAACTTGAGGAACCAAATTTGATCATTTATTATCATTATACAAGGTTTATATCTACTGTTTGGAGATGTCTACAACATTCTATGAGTACTAAAATGAATTTTAGTATACCTTGTCACACCCAAACTAATGTCCAATCTAAATGGACCATGTTAATAACCTTCTCAATAGAATTTTTACGAGAATAGAATCAATATCCCCTATCAGATTAGTTTTAATACAATAACAACGTCCATTCTAGTATTAAAAGTGATCCATATGAATATATTTATAGGAAGAAATGTAAAACTCCATATTATTGGGATGAAGTTGGCGAACGAGAGCTACATGGAACATACATTATTCCTGATATAGTTGAAAATGTTAAATCTATCCAAGAACATAAAAAATATTATCAATATTGATGATGGGTTATGTTGAAAACGAATGAATGAACACAAATATTAACAGCAGAGAAAAAGTTATACTTTATATATCACCACGGAAGACATTTATGTTGTTTAGAAATAAGAGGATTCTTATCGTAAGGTATGTTTTCCCCTTTGATATCCTTGATTATATAAGAGATGTGGAATATCAACATGAGCATCCACTAAATATTGATTATGTTCATGAGGTGTTCCACATATCTATCTTGATAAGGTAATTAAAAAACCATCCAATATAATGAATCTTGGTGGGGGTAAAAGCTATGGTATTTTTGAATGGTTCCTGGTAAACATAATGTGTCTTATGAAAATACAAAAAAATGTATTGAGTGATACAAAAGATGAGTGAGTTATCATATGAGAAGAATATGGTGAAGATATTTGACCCTATTGAAAAATTACTATGAAAAAAGACAACTTATAAATACCATATAATTTTAATCATATTAATACATGATTTAATTCATCATTAACAATCAAATACAAACTACAGATCAAAAATCTAGTGTATTTGGAAGACTGGGAATATAAATAAAAAACATGAATCTAATGTAATTATTAATCTATTTAATCTAAAAAAGTATCTCCTAATATCCCAAGATATCTTTCATCAAAAAAGGATATCCTAAGGAATACATGAATAAATGGATGAGAGAAAAAGACCAGTAAGGGAATAAACATTGGAATGAGTCATAACAGTTGCGTTAGAAGGCATAACCTGGTGGCATCAAAAGGAATTGAACAAGAATAATCATATATAATAATAACATGTGAAACATGTAATCATGTAACCATGGAATCATATGAATTTAGTAGAAACATACAATATGACATGAACATTAATCAATGATTACTCAAAAGACTATATCACATGGTGGACAATGTACCATAATAGAATTGGTTTACACCATAATCCCATACATGACATTTCATGAGGCTAAAAAATCTCAATGAGCTGAATCTTATTTTGCTCCACCCAAGATAACATATTCATTCACATGTGTTCTACATAAATCATCAATCATAGGTAATAAACATAAGGTATACACATGGAAAGAAATGGGTATCATAATAATGTCATTAAGCATAAAAAATGGGTGTATAAAAAATGTGTATAAGAAATAATGGATTTAAATCAAAATTCAACATTAACAATGAAAAATAGTCATATATAGTGATAAATTATGTCCAATAGAATACAATGAATAAAAAAATTGCTTATGAATATTTAGAAATGAACCACATTATCATTGATTATGGAAAAATATTAAAGCTAATTTAATGTGGAAAAAGTAATAATTTATGTATATAACTAAAAATGTTGTAAGTTTGTTTTTTATAATGAAATTAATATCAATTGGAAAATAAAACAGGCATATGATAGATTTTGGTTATTTACATCAAAATGGGAATGAAATTGGGTTGTTACCATTAATAGGTCTTCCTTATTGGGAGGTATTGAGAAGGAATTATTTTGAGAAATGTATATACTCATCAAAGAAATAACAATTAATATGTGTATATATGTTTATAACCAAAAAAATGAATTAAGGATGATTAAATTTGAACAATTAAGAATTAAATTTTGGTTAAATAGAGATAAATCATAATGTTAGGAATAAAATGGAGGTTTTTGAGAGATCTCATGGCTTATATATGAAAGTGTTCTGCACATGCACATAGTTTCATGGATAATAAAATTAGATACAATAATTAATTAATTCAGGACATATTCAACAAATATTTTATTTATTAATACTTAATTATGTTAATTTATAATCATATAGATGAGTTATATTGTTTAATTTTGATGTTATGAGAGCATTTGTTTCATGGTTTTTTGGACGGTTCCCTTGAGTATAATTATGAGAGATCATATAAAGACCATGAAAAAATCAGAACTGGAATAATATGATATTAATATACCTCAAAAAGTATAAATAGTTACAAATATTATTTTCATTTAGGATATGAGTAATTATTCATTATAAGAAATGTAAATGATAAACATTATATTTATTTTGGTAGCATTTAGATCATCATGAACTAGTTTTTGTTACTATTCTATATAATGAATAAATAATTTCACTAGGAAATTGAAAAATGAAATAAAATACATTTCTAAAATTATTTTAACAATTAAAATGGTTTTATAACCATCAATTAAATATGTATTGGAAAACAAAACAACATCATCCATGAAGGCAGTGAATCAACACATCACAAACAATGTTTTAATTTTTAGAATTAATAGAGAAGATAAGAAATTTGATGATGGACATTTCATTAACAAAATAAAATTATTGTTTATTTATGATAATTTAGTCATCGTGTCACATTGGATTGGGTATTTTGGAGGAGAAGAATAAATTTAAAGATAATGAGGTAGGATTTTACCTCTTCAATATCATCTCCCTGAGATCCTCCTTTTGGAATATGCTTTTTTTTGTGATACCAGAAAAACAATGACACATAGATTGTGTTTGGGAGACTAACTTGGAATAATTTATACATGATTAATGGATTTGAAGGTGTGAGGAGACGAAGTTGTTATTGCTGTAATTTATAGTGTGATGAGAGATATATTTTTGATTATTTTATTCATTTATTTTCATTATATCCCTACAATATCAACATTATTGATTCCCAAGAATAATTATATTAATGTTTTTATGGTAATTTAATCCAACAGTTGATTACCTCATCTATAAATCATTCATTTTTCAATAATTCATGTATTTTTTAAATACCATAAATTAAGGTATTTAACTATTCACAAAAAATTAAACTATTTTAGAAGAATCCGAAATATTCACCATAAATTTTTTTTTCAATGTGTGGATTTTAAAAATGGACTCTTTTTTATGAAAATAATTTTATAAATTTGTGAAATTTAATCATTAAATAGATTCATTATTTATTCAAAATATATCGAATTTAATATTATTACATATTTTATGACACATTGAAAAATTAATTAATGGATCATAAAATTATCTTCTAATTATAATTCTAAAAAATATTAATTTATTAATTTATTTTGAAAAAATAAATTATATATTAAATGAATATATTAATTATAAAACTTAAATAGGCATTTATTTTTCACAAAAATACCAATAGTTAATTTATCATTTTTGAAATATTATTTTACATATAACATGATATAAATATTTCATATTTTAATTTATAATATTGATAAATTTTATTTCTACAATATTATTTTTAATGAATATTTTATTATTAACATTATGTTTTATTTCTTATTTTATTTCAGTAGTGTAGTCATTTTAGAGGATCGAGGAGATCCAAATTTTCCTATTATACTACCTTATTTTCTATTTATTATCCCACTATAATTTTTTTAATTTTTAGTGGACTATATATTGATAAATGAATTGTTATCCATTTATGAGAATTAATTTTTGTTGGGTTCTCTATGTGATATATGTGATTTATATTGCATGGAATAATTATAAGAAGGGAAAATTTTCATTAACAAAATTCATAGTCATTACATTCATCCCCCATAGGAAATTTATCCCTTGAAATATAATTTCACATAATAAAGTGAAAATAGTATAGGGTAATCATCCTTCAACAATTCCTCTAGATTCCATGATTCTTCTTCATACATATGGTTCTTCTATCATACTTTGACCAGGTGATTAGTCTAATTTAATTGAATAGTATCTATATGGACCATGATATTCACCTTTAATTCCTCAATGGATAGATCATTTTCAAATGGTTCCACCACTAAATTTAAAACTTCTTATGTATTTGGTATATACATAATCAACTAGTATACAAGTAATAAATCATTTAATTAAGACATGGTTGGTTGATGTTATAGCTGATAGGCCATATCCCCAACACAATTAAGAATATAAAAGGTGTCGTTGTAACTAGGGAATATATTCTATTTACATTCCAATATCACGGTCCTCTTACATGGAGATATTTGGAGGAACAGCATTTCTTTCACTACAAACATCAGGTCCTATAAAGTATTTTCTATAATGATCTTCTTTCAACTTTGGGTTGCATTGATTAGTTGTTGAATGGTGTTCACCTTTTGTACTATTTATTCAACCATTTTAGGTCCTAGCATCTTATGTTCACTAACATCATTCCATAATCCCAGTTCTATGAATATTTCCTAATGAAATATTTCATAAGGAGTCATTTGTAGGATTGAGAGGTAACTATTGTTGTAATATTACTCGATCAGAGGTAGATGATTCTCTATTCCTCACATGAATTCAATACAACAGGCTGTAGAAAAGTAATCAAGTGTTTTAATAGTTCTGATTAATTGTCCATCTAGTCAAGTATGATTAGTCGTACTGAAGTTCAAATTAGGTTTTAGATAATATATGAGATATTTCTAAAACTTGGATGTAAATATTAGATCCGTATGGAATACAATTTGTAGTGGTAGTCTATGATGAATTACTAATTTTATGATGTATATCTATTCATTTTTATTGAGTGATATGGCCTATAAAAATGTCATAATGTGACAGTCTTTGTTAGATGATCTAAAATGACCCATATAGAATTATGTCATCGGTATTTCTTTGGAAGCATAATGAAAAAGTCAATAGTGATAGTCTTACCATGTCTTCCAACATATTCAAACTATATGGTTAATATAGATACTATAATATGCCAAATGAACCTAAAGTGGTTCATTAATAACATGGTCAACTTTGTAAAAGTCATATTTCTAAATCTTAGATTAATAGAACTATTATATCATTTAATAAAATAATATTTGTTTTAAAAACATGTTTTTGCCAATTTTTATACTATTCATATCATGACTTATTAAAAATACATAACAACAAGATTCATTCGAAAAAAATTAAATAATTCAAATATAACAAGGCATAATCCTCCATAAAATTCATGGATCTCATAAAAAGTTTCAAAATTAAATTATTTTAATATTTATAACCTCATTTATTTAAATAATTCATTACTAAGGTAATCACTAAATAATAATTGTTTCGTAAATAAATTTATTTATTTTATGTCTAAAAATTATAAATAAAATATCATGATGTAAATAAAAAATTTATATTTCTAATGAATACTTATAGTGGAATCTATCTTATATATAACCTCAAATTAAAATTGTTTAATTAAATAGATACAACTTTATGTCATATTTCTCATTACATTAAATTAATTATTATAAAATGTCATTTTCACATCCATTTTGTTCTATAGGGTCCCAAAATCGACCCATGAATTCCAATGGTCAGAAATATCTCAAAAAATAGGATTAGGACATGTTTTAGGGTAGTTTATTATTATTATAATATTATTTGTTTAACCTTATTTACCAGATTTACCCTTTAACAATGATAAATAAAATATTTACTAATGTTACAATTATTAATTTCTAAAAATAAAAGGTATCTATTTAAACAATTTGACCCATATAATTCCAAATATGGAATCATTTTTCCAAATTCAAAATATTGAAGTTACAATAATTTATTTAATATTAATGCATGTTGTCAAATCCAAAAAGAAGGTTTTTAATAAGTAATAACTATCAAAAAATTGACATGTGTCTTCGTCCAATTTTAAACTGGATTTAATTTAAATGAAAAAATTGGATTAAATTATAAATATATAATCTAATTAGACAATAAATCCAATTAAAAATATAATCTAACCATATAAATAAATTAGATGAAAAGGTAGTTTTGAATTAAAATGCATTATATTACAGTATTCATTAAAATGTTAATTTTATCAGAAAAATACCATAAATTAAACATAATTATATTTTAATATTCATTTTCCAATGAAGATGATTATTTTTTCAAATATAATATATTAAATTGCTAAAAATTATTTTTAAAATGGGTGTACTAGCAAAAGGCATCAAACATCATTTTTTGAAAAAGCTCTTATTTTATATGAAAAAATTGATTTTGTTCTTATATCATGTTATATAAATTATATAAGATGAATTTTAAGGCTATATAAAATTATAAATTTGGTTAATACTATTCATAACTTTTATCCTATATCTAATTAAATAATAATATTTTAACAATATATTATCGTTTAGTGAAACATAGTATTGTGTACAATGCAATCTATTGAGGAAGATCGATGTTGTGTCTGACGCAAGCCAAGTTAGTGATGCGTATAGTGAAAAATTATTTTTGTGTTGTCTATAACATAATCCAAACATAGTTATTTTATACATTTAACAAAATCTATACTAAATGTTTCATGACATAAATTCTATTAAAAGAACTTGAAATTGTGTGGAATAGAAGCCAATAATAGTGTTGCGTATACTAAAATCTATAAGGGTGTTGTGTATAAGGAAATCTAATATAGGGTTTCGTACAACAGAATACATCAAGGAAATTAAAAAGGAATCTAGCTCAAAAAATCTATGGGTGTTATATTATACCCCCTTAAAATGAATTTCTCCCTCAAAATTTGTCTCGGTTATAAATGGTTTACTACATGAAAAATTAAATCATGGAAAACCAATCAAAAAAAGGGATTCTCTAACTAAATTTTAAAAAAGAAAGGTAGAAACATAACGGTTACACAATGCAACTCATCACTGGGTTTCCACATAAGAGAACATAGGTGGGAAGTGAAATGATGGATATAGAAGACAGATTTAACCACCATGTTCTAATTGATAGTGATAGCGAATAAGAATAGGATAATGTTAAGTACCCGAAAAAAAATCTACAATAATTTAAGGGACCATCTGATTAATAGAATAAGAAGATACTAGGATAAAATTGTGGGATTCTATATCCTTTTCCTAAATCTGATTTTTTTTGCGTGAGGTGAAATACTTACATGATTTCAATACAATCTCTCCTTTCATCATTACATGAACAATATCAACTTCATATATAATTGAAATAAATGAAGTAGAATTTTTCATTCACGAAGTGTTAGCATATTATGCGATAGAATGATAGTTTATTCCATCTGTCTCAACGAAAAGGTTAAAAGAGGTTATCAAATATACATAAGTCCATATATGGTGATATTAATCATATATTGTTCCAAAAAAGCCCTTAAATTTCAGCTATCATTCTAATTAAATAAAATAAAACTAATTTATACTAATTAAGGACTTCTTGTAGGCCAGTGGTAGGTGATAAAGGCATATCGCTCTTCGGTTTTGAGTTTGATTCCCGCATCCTTGTTTGACCCAATAGGTTGTCACATATCCTATGGGTTGTCTGTTTTCTAAAACTATACTGTTTTAAAATTCCAAAAATAATATTAAATTTTTTATCCTTAACCAGTACTATCTAATGTCCAAGTTATTATATTCCAACCATTATGCTTATCCAAAATACTTTTTTCTAAACTCACAATAAAAAAATAATACAAATTACCAGAAAGGTCATATAACAAGAATGCGAATACAATCATTTATCCCCCATATATCATAATATATATCTTATTTGTCACATTCCAAATATTTTAATGACCTCATCATGCATTCTCTTGTTTAATGTTAATAGCTTAAATTATAATATATCTTTATTGGATATATAAAATTTTCCTTATTCAATAACATATTGGATATATTCCTTATGTCCAAAAAAATTGTTTACATAATCCATGAAATCATTACCATTTTTTCGACAACTATATAGTTAGTTCTGAAGAAAATAACGTCATCCAATTTACTTATTCAAATACAATATATATTTATCCAAACATAATTATCTTAACATAAGGGTCATATTAAGGTTTATATTTCCCATAATAATGCATTCTCTATGTATATCACCTTACCCATAAATCTCTTTTCTATCTCCTTGGAACTATTCATAATATACTTCGCAATCCTTATACAGAATACACTTATATATTTCATAATCAATGATTTCTAAAACATATACACCTCAATCATACTTCTTTATTCATGAACCATTACTCATGATCCTGCATCTTCATAGTTCTTAAAATATGAATGATGACTTTTCATTTCACAACCTCAAGCTTCTTAGGTTTAATGTAAAAAGTACTCGAAGAACTTCACATACCTTTCACATATCATTTATAATCACTATATCCTTAGTATTATGATCAATAATCGTACCATTTCTATGATTATACTCATGATATTTCCATTTAGTAAATCAACCTTCTTAATTCCCATAATTTAGACATCTAAAAAAGTCATCGGTGAACAATGTTTTATGTGGTTCTGGCTATTTACCATGATCTGAAAACCAAGTGTGAAAAATACCTATCAAGTAATAGAAAACCATAAGTATCGTAAATTACTTATGATATTTAAATCTATTATATATTATGTTTAACCCTAAGTTATTAATGATTATCCCAAAAAACCTAGGTTGGTAACCTATACTTTACTTATTTTTATGACATCTCAAGACATATTCTTAGAAATATCTCCAGGGTTCTCACTAATGTTTTCGCATCCTAGTTTCTAAAGGAGGACTAAACCTATACATAGATATCAACTTTATATACACATTATTTATGTACATGGAAAATATATTTTTTTGGAGAGTTATTACTACATGACAAATCAATACAATCAAAGACCGTATTAGTTTTGTGTCTTTTGAAACATGGAACATAACCTTCTAACTTGTTGAAAAATCTTCTATATCTCTCATAAATATCTCCACCTTTTATTTTCCTATAAAAAACATTTCATCATATCTTGGGGAGAAGAAACATAAAAGGGTGAGCTCAAATTCTCATTTAGGGTAATCATTGAGAACATATAATAAACTATAAAAATTAGAATGTAAAAACAAGAACATAAAGTCTAAATATCAAAATCACGAGTCATGAAATAAATCTTGGTAGTATTAAAGGCATAAATCATAAATTAACATGAACATGATAACCTAGAATTTACATAAAACATGCAATTATGGCAATAAAATAAGCATATAATATGATTTCCATCATAGCCATGGCATTTCTTCCAGGAACATTATGGTGGAGAATGTCCTTTACTGAACTGGGTTTCCATGTCGTTCTAGCCATGCATTATTGATACAGATTTACATCCCATTATAGACATGTTTATATCATGATATATTAATCATTACCCAATTCATTCGATGGAGATATAGGTTCTACCCATCTCACAATAAAATCATTCATACATGTTCCATGAAAACAAAAATCAGTCATCATAGCATAACCCATGAAATAAAATGGGATTCATAAAAATCATTTAATCATAACATAATACATATAGGATAAATGGACTTCATAAAAATAATTACATCATAAAATCAATACAATATATGTAATAATATGGATATAAACATAACCCTATGTCGTATTAGATGGAAAATAATTTTTATAAAACACATAAACTTAATTCCAGAGGAAAATATCCTTTCTTCTTCAAAAATGTTTTGTTTTCTCAAAATGTCATGAAATTTTTGAAGAAAAGAATTAAATTTAAAATAAACTTGAAATATTATAAATTTATCTTTATTTAAGTAGTGTGTTATGAAAGCGTAAAAATTTGTTCATGTTGTATAATTTAAAAATACATTCTACTCGTACTTCTGTCGAAAAAGTCAAAAAGTATCTCGTATAGTAAAAAATTAATGATTTTTTCCATACCAAGAAGAAAAAGTAAAAACTAGGTAATAATTACATTAAACATAAATTTAATAATAGTAATCATTTAATTATTTTTTTAGAAAACATGGACGTGGATAATAAATATATCCCCGGTAGATACTTATATATAAACAATCATGGATAAAACTGAGATTGAAAAATTATCCCTTACCTTAGGTAAGATTTCTTCCATATGTGTATACAACTCCTCTATAGAATGTTTAAATATATTATTAACTTTTAACACAACCATAATAATATTTATGATTTCATATATTATTTACTTATGAAATTATATTACCTGTTCATTTGTCAATTCCATGTTAAAGCAACATTTTTTGTAATAAAATTTTTATTTAACATACTTGTTTGGAATGGTTATTATTTATATTATTACATAGATAATGATTTACATAACTCCATAATGTAAAACATGATTTATACCAAATATAATTGATATATAAATGAAATGAAATACACCATCAATTGAAAAGGTATGTAGTACGTATGCATGAATACTATTTTTTTTCCTTCTTGAGTTGAATATAAGTATGTAAATGAAACCCACATATATATATTCATAAATACAGTATAATTATTATATAATATATTCAATTATTATTTATTACATATAATTTATAATCATTCTAGAATGGTTAACAAGGAGAATGAATCTTATCGCGTTGCGGAGATGATTGGACATATGTACGCACGAGCGACAATATCATTATTTTCATGGTTATGTGGTATGTAATTTGATTATATATTAATTATAAAGATTCATTTATAATGTTATATTTATTATTTAAATCCATTATAATCATCATTATTCCAAATTTAATATGGTAATTTTGAATAATAAATTTCACAATGTCGTGGAGATGGTAAGCCTACGTACACATGCATGGTGATATTCTTATTCATAGGATGGATAAAAGGAGTTATAAGGTAATCCCATAATTATAATAACATATCAATATGTTTGGTATTCTGGAGTTATTATTTTAGTATGGAAACAACATTAGATGAGGCAGTAGTAGAAGAAAAGAATTTTGAAGGAAGTGATAAAACAATTACCACTTTTTTGAGTATCTCTTTTTAGTATGAACAAAAGGACCCATTAAGATTTATTTCTACCCAAAGGGTGGCTTCTAAGATGAAGAGAGTGAAGTTGGGAAGATATTTGGGAAGGGTTTTCCTAAGACAAAGGGATTTTAATGTGTAACTTATGTGGGTAGATTTGGTGGCATTTTATAAGAGGGGGGAGGGGAATTTTAGGATTATGTTGAAATATTGTTTTATTATAAATTGATTTTCAATTTTAAATTGTCCCAATGTTAATTAATTAAAATATAATATTTTTTTGGGTCAGAAAACTCTTACCCAATATGTTTTATACATGTTTTGTTCTCAAATTTGACCTTATCTTTTAGATTCACCCCTTAGTAAAATAATTTAACTTTAAACATATCTTCTCGTATATTCATAATATAGGGTTAATAGTTACTATAAAATTATGATCGAACTTGAAGTGGTTCAATAAAGAAATATCAACATTATCTAAGTCATTTCTCTGAATATTATTTTTCTAGGACTATTATATCACTTAATAAATTAGTATTTGTTTTAAAATCTCAGTTATGTCAATCATTATACTATTCATCTCATACATCTTTAGAAATCAATAAAAACATGATAATTTCAGAAAAAATTCATTAATTAATATATAACAAGTCATAATAAGACATAAAATTCGTGGATGGGTTAAAAATTATAAAAATAAATTTATTTTAATATTTATAATCTCATTTATTTAAATCATTCATTAAAAAGGTAATCACTAAATCATTATTGTTTCATAAATAAATTTATTTTTTCATGTCTAAAAATTAAAAATAAAATAACATGATGTAGAAAATAATTTTATCTTTAAAACTAATATTTATAGTTTAATTTATTTTTTGTATGATCTCATATTAAATTTTTTTATTATGAAGATACATGTTTATGTCATATTTCTCGTTACTTTATATTAATTCTAAAAAAATGTCATTTTCACGTTCATGTGGTTCCATGGGGTCCCAAAGACGAAAAAATGATTCCCATGGCCAGAAATATCACCTAAATTGGATTAATAGACGTGTTATTGTAGTTTAATATTATTATAATATTATTTCTTACCCTTATTTACCCAGTTTACCCTTAAGCATGGTAATTAAAATAATTACTAATGTTACAATTCATAAAGGACAAAATTAAATGGTGATTATTTACAAAATTTAATCCTTTTAATTCATGTTATGGAATCCATTTTTTTAAATTCAAATCACAGAATATTCAGTTGTTAAGATAAATTTATTTCCCGTTTTCAAAACCAAAATTTTGGGTTTTAAGAAGTAATAACAATCAAAAGAATGACATGTATTTATGTCAAATTTAAAATTAAAATTACTTCTAATTACCAACATTGGATTAAATGATTAAAATATAATCCAATTACACTTTAAACATACAAAAAATATAATATAACTATATAATTAAATTAGATGAAATGATAGTTGTGAATTAAAATGTAGTATTTTTAATAATTTATTAAAATAAGAATTTTATCAGAAAAAAAAAATTAAAAATAGGTAAATTTTTATGCCATGATTACAAAGAATTTTTTTAGGCCAAACATATTATATAAATTTATCAGAACTGGATTTAAAATGTGTGTACCATCAAAAGGCTGCAAAACATCAATTTTTTTTAAAAGAACATCTTTTATCTGAAAAATCGATTTTGTTCTTATATCATGTTCTCCAAAATATATAGGATAAATATTAATGTTATATAAAATTAATAATTTGGTTAATACTATTCATACATGATAGTTTATATCCCATTAAATGAAAATATTTTTACAGTATATCGTTGTTTAGTTAAAATCAGTATTGCATACACTGCACGATATCAAGGGAGGTCGATCTGTCTTTTAACCCAAGCCATGTAAGTGTTGTGTGTAGTGAAAACATACTTTGGTGTTGGGTATAATATAATTCCAAATTGTTCTTTGATATATCGAAAAAATATATAGTCAACGTTACCTAAAATGAATTCTATAAAAAGAAGATGAAATTTTGTGTAACACAAGACAAGAATAGTGTTGTGTATACTACAAGAAAATACGGTGTTGCGTAACATGCCAGATAATCTTCGTATAGTGTAAAATAGAAGACATCAAAAAATTTAAAAGAATCTATATCATAAAATCTCGGGGTGTTACAAAAAATTTGACTCACTTTCTTCCATCCAACATACATGTGATTAGCATGTCCAACCACAAAGTGCCTTATATGGGTTGATTTGAATTGTTTTAAGATAATTATTGTTATAAGTGAAATATAATGGAACTATATACATATATCATGACCAAAAAATGTCTAGGACACACCCCCAAAAAATATCCTCAATCACCTTTATATAATTTATGAATTCCAATACATTTTTTGTTTGAATTTTCATCTCATTAAAACCATTCTATCATGTACATACATAAAGACCTCCTAGAAGTACACGATTAAACATGAGTCATAGTATGATATAAAACTTTGTGGCACCCCATAAAAATAGACTATCTCCCAAGTGATCCATTGTGGAATTCTCCCATATAGTCATGAAATGAACTACCAATGTCATATGTTCCAATATAACCCAAATAGATTCATTATTCTAAGGAGTCCTCAATATAACCACCACATTGAACTTAGTAATGTCACCCCACTTCCATTACAAAATGTGAAACAGTTGTAAAAAAACACATGGTCATTGATTCTCATCCTTCACATATTGACAGGTGTAACATCATGTCCCAAACGTGAGTATCTCTTTTTTCATGCGCAACCAAAAATATTATTAGCTTAGTTATTGTTAATGTTTTTACAATACCAAATGAACCACCCATATCGGGGCTTGAAATGCACATATCAGCTCTCCCCAACTGATTTTGGGACCAAAACTAGACTCCTAACATAATTAATCCTTTCTTCATTTATTGTCCAATAAGAATTTGAATCCCCCCTTCAAGGATTTCTCTCAAGTCCAAATAATCTGAATCCTCATACCACCTCTCCCTAATTAAACTCAAAAGTGTATCCTATAGTCAAAAAGATATGATATTTATCTGCACCTGATCCTCTTGTACAACAACAAGAATCCAATCCAGAAAATTCATCATCTTCAAATTAAAACTTTATGCCTAAACATCCCAAGTTTGTGTTTTCCTACTTAGAGTGTCAGAAACACTGTTTCTATTCCAGATCATATATGATAGTTCAATATAAAATGACAACATATAATCTACACACTTCCATTTACATAGATTCAAATATCACTACTAAAAGATATACTTTAATTCTTCTGATCCATATAAATATTAATCGTTTCTACCAACTGATAATGTTGACAACAATGTACACCATAAACCACAACATCTAACTTGAGGTCATGAATAGGGTAATTCTATTCTTGAGGACATTACTAGTGTGGATAATACACCACAACTCGATATCCATGTATCAATTCATCTCCCCGAATGATCATAGAGTCATTAAAAAAATTATACTCCTCCCATATCTCTTATAAGTTCAATCTTGGTGATGTTGTAAAGAAATTATTCAATGCCTCTTGATCATTCTAACATGATCCCAACCATTAAACATTACCCATTTATTGGTCAATCTCTAAATATATGCTACTAATAGAGAAACATCCTGGTCGAGTCTCTGATAGTATCCCAATAATATTATAATGATATGGATATCAATAAAATTACTGTGATTCTCCCAAGATACAACTATCTGAACATTCACTTGGTCCACTAACAAACCTTCCTCTAAAATGATGTGACCTAAGAAATTTAACTAATCAATCTATATAAGATAGGTAGGTTTCTTGGTTTATATTCGACGATTTCTCAATGTGCAGTGTTTGATGTCAATATATTAGGCATGATCATCATTAGTCTTGGATTACAAAAAATATTTCAAACAAAAAATACTACCAAAAACTGATTTAGCTATAGTGGTAAGATTCTATTCATCAAGGCCATCAACGTTGTTGGTGCATTTTTCATCTTGAATGGAATTACAATGAACTCTTATAGGCCATACATATATCTAACAGAAATCATAGGAATACCCAGAGGATAGAATATCTATTTCGGATACCCTAATCATATTCTAATAATGGAGAAGACACTATCTCCCGTCAACTGTTCAAATAGATAATCGATTCATGGATATGGATACTAGTGTTTCATAGTCATCCAGTTCAATGTCATGTAATTACAGTATATGTAGAAGATCATATCAAACATCTTTGTAAACAAAACTGGAGAACCCCATTTTAGACGTTCCATGTTGATGAATCACATATCCATCAACTATACTATTTGAATCATATTCTCTTGATTCTATGTTCGTGTAATTCTATTTGGTGGAATAGAAAATGGATCCCCCACATATGTGCTAAAATGTAAATTCCCCATCTATATTAGGTGTAAACCCTGATAATTCCCCCTGAATGAAATCAAAGATCCTATGCACTATGAGTAGAAATACATCCTATCTTACACCCTCATTATCCCATAATAGACTACAAACCTGGGAAGTAAACTCCACCTGTTGATGTTGAAGTAGCCCTATACGACCCACCATGATATCTCACTCTCCAAGGTGAATATAATTTTCAACCTTAGGATATGTAAAATTAAATCTCATTCGATAAAAATCACTATGAGATAAATATTCTACTGGCTTGTCCATACACATAATTTGGTAAAAGCATGAAATTTCAAGCATGTAATGATCCCAACTAAAATGATACTCTGTAACCTTGATAGATCACTAATTGCACAAACATATCCCTATTGTTTATACATTCAAAAGTGTATAGAAATTCATAACCCCTATCATGAACTCCACCATCAAGATCAAACCATTCAAAATTTAGTTATGTATAAAATAATGATAAACACAAGTATCAAATAATTAAATAACTACAATAGAAGCTAACAGAACAATACCTATTACATTCAATGGAACAAACTTGCTACCACTAGTGTTGCTTGAACTTCAAGAAATTGTCTTACTGTCATTCCTTGTGATACGGTATAAATCCCTTTTCTAAACCACTATACTAATGCGGGCACTCTTTCTAAGATATACCACATCCACTACCTCTACCACCATGGATAGTAAAACTCCAACTAAAAGACTAGTACGGTGTAGAAGATCCACATCACATAATTAGGTTTTGTCTATCTCATCTATAAATACACATATTTCATTTCTTCCTATAGATCCTCTATTGAGGTCTCATTTGGAATCAAAATCAACATTGTATCGGTGGATGGGGAACTATCTATAAAATTTTTCTAGCCAATGCACTGGCGATAAGTCAAAAAAGTAAGGAATGGTGTAACTGATCCTTCCCACTAGACACTATTCATTCAACTACTCTAGCCAACATTCTTATAATGACCCTTCCAACAATCGGAGGTTTTACCACTTGACCATCCTATAGATACCAAATTACTTCAACCAAAAGCCTCATTCAGGATTCCCTTCGAAATGAGGTCTTGATTCACCACTGCTGCAAAACCTCTTCAACCGAAAGACGTTAACCTTGGACATAATATAACTTTCAAGTCCATCCTGAAACCTCTTTTCAGTACTAGCCTCATATCCATACAATGTTGGATCAGAGGGATATATGTATATAATGAGTCCTTCATAGTCCGTCATGGAAATATCACCCTAATTCACCCACATAAACTAACGTGTTTTCTTCTACAAGAACATCTATTTAATGAACCCTACCCCATTAGCCCAGATCTAGAGACTTACTTTATAACATGGGTATTATTACAAGGAATAACATCCTAATGGACCAGTCAATTTTGTAGTTTTTGTATCCAAATAACATAACTGAACATTACATTACATATTTAAAGGTAAAACAATATAGAGACTCCATTTATAACTCCCATGAACACTTATATTAACCCTACAAGTCATTATTACTGGACATCTCAAAATCCTAGAGAAAAGAGAAATATGAAATGTGTGATATAAGACTATAAGAACGAGTATGAAATACTGTGGAATATTTTACATAAATAATAAGGCATGATGAATAAAAAATAACACATTCCATTAGAACATAATATTGATCATAATATGGCTTGAATAAAAATATGAATAAATAATGCCATATAAATGATCACATGAAACATCACCATGGTTATTCAATTAGTTGAATAATGACACGATTTATCAATTATTAAAATCATAATGAGTAAATTCATATTTTTGAAATCATAAACCTATCATCAAGGCCTTATCCAAGACTTCTGAATAAAAATGGTTAAGGCCTTCGTAATAATCCATCACATTTGTTCTCATGGGACCTACTGATGCATCGTAAAGTTATAGAAAGCCCCACTCATTACATATTATGTCCAATGAATTCATAATTTTTCAAATAAGATGATATCATAAAATAAATGTGTCCCATACCACATTGATTTATCATAAATTAAAATATAATAATAATTTCATTGAGAAATTATTGTGTAAAATAATCATTAAACATTCCAATGTGTCCCATGCCACCGTGAAATATTATAATAAGAATCCAGATTAGAATTCAACGAAACATCAAATATCATGATAATAATATATTTTATAATCTAATATATCAATGGGAAGTATATATACCACGCACAAGGAAATAGTGTTAAACAATGAAAATTTCTCATAGAATTAAAAGTGTGATGTTAAAAACCCATTTTTTTCTTTGGAAAGAAATACTCTTATGGAAACTAATTTGAATTTGTAATTAAATCATATTTTAAACATTTATATACCATTAAATAAAATGGAAGGATATTTAAATTATATTTCTCGCATAAATGATTTCCCACTAAAGTGAAATCGTATAAAAAGAGTTTTTATGATACTTTTGAAAAAAAAACATTTTAGTACAGATTAAGGGAATATTAATGAAATATTAAAATAGAAAGGCATATATGTTTTAATAAAACCTTAAATGAACCAATATAATTTTCCACGATAAAATTTATGATTTTAGAAATATAATTATGGCCTTAAACATATTATATAGTGCACTTGAAAATGGGTATGAATTCAAGAAGTTCCCTTTAACAAGGATTTCTTAACGAGAAGAATTGAGAATGAAAACATGTAAAACCATTGTTATCCAATAAACGAATGATTAAATGACACTCATATATGATTTCAGAACATATATTTATAACATTGGATAATTATATAATAATAATGGAGAATTACATCGTTGTATAGAGAAACAAAGCATGATCTGAATGACAATGAAGGATTTGGAAAAAAACTCATGAAAATATCATGTCATTAGAGTGAGGATAAATAAATGATATAATTATATGAGAAATATATATATAAAAATAATATAAGTGGATATAATTTATATATCTATCATAGTATATTCACACATATTATTTGAAAAACATTATTGATGACATATATGTTTAACATAATTAATGGAAATTTTAGTTATGATTTCTCTTACCTCGAGTTTGAATTCATTAAAATTTGATCAAACCTCATGTATAATTGTTTGAATAGTGTTATTAATTCATTAAATAACAAAAATCTTTTTTATAATACCGTATATAATCTTCTTATAACATTTTCCATAATTTATTAAAAATATGTTTTTATTTCCATTGTTTCAGGTGTGTTATTTTCATTTTTTCCAAGGTCAGTTTATTATGGTCATCCTTTCGAAAATTAATAATAATAGAGAAGTGATAATAAATATTTATATATTTATGTTATTTTAACAAATTAAATTTGAATTTAATATTTCGTTGATTTATGTAAAAGGGAAACAAAAAATCATCGTCTACAAAGGCATTTAATATATGCACTACAAATGATGATTTTGTTTATTAGAAACAAAAGAAGATGATGATATATTTTATCATAATTAAAACATGAAACAAAATTATTGAATATATATTATATTATATGTTTCATGAATCGTAATATAAGAGGTAGGGGAAAAGTAGAATAGGGAAAGAATTTGGAATGGATGAAGAAGTAATATTACCTCTTAAAAATTTCTCTTTGAAGACCACCTTAAGGCTCTTAGAAGGGGACTTGTTATGAGACCTGAAAAATATATTGTTTTATGGGATGAGGTTTATGGACTTTTTAAGTGTTTAGATAAGAATTAAAGCTTATGGTGATGAAACGTTTAGAAGGAGGGATCCTCTTTTTACAATTGAGGTGAAGGTTAACATAGAAAATTGATAAATTATTAATATATAATAAACTTATTATATGGTATCATTATGAAAAAATGTTTAAAATAAATCGATTTCCAATTTTATAATAAATAATATCTTTTTTCCATTTTATGGATATTGTTTTGTTTTATAAATAATTTAATTAAATATTTTATTCACATGAAAATAATTTTTATTGATTTATAAAATTTCTAACATTAGGACATTAAGAACATCAAAAAAAGATTAAAATAATAATAATATTTTTAATTTTATTATATAAATTTTATAATTACCTATATAAAACATTAATAGACTGAAAAATATAATATTTTATTTTATTTTACAGTTTCTAAAAACATTAATTTGATTTAATAATTAATTAAATATTTTATACATCATTATTGTTCAAGAATTAGTGTAATTATTTATTACTTAAAAACAAAAAATTAAATTTATATGAGAAAGATAATTCTATTAAATTTCCAAAAACAATTATTATTTTAAATGATACTACTAGAAGACTTCGTAATAAAATTCTACAGTAATTGAACATTATTGGGTGAACAAGTTGTCTTTCTTTTTTAAAAAATAATAAAAACTGACAAATTTGATCCATTTAGTTCCAAAATATCCCCATTATATAATAAAAAAGATTTATTTTATGAAACATACACAAAAATGTAAATTTATACATTTTTTAATCAATTACGTATTTTTATAAATTTAATGAGAACAAATTATTTACTTTTTCTTCCGATTGCAAAAGCATTGCATCTGCATTGCATAAGCATTAATTCTATTTATTTAACATATAAAAATTAATAAATTAATTAGTTTCAAAATAAAATTATATATTATTTCATTATATATATTCAATCATATATATTCCAAGAAAACAGCTTTAATTTTTAATTTTGACTTTTCATGCCATGTGAAAACATTACACATGCATTTCGATATGGAAAATATTATATGACTATAAAATTATAAATTATTAGCTAAAAAAATTTATTATACTTAATAATTAATAAAAAGGTCATTAAACTAATTTTTTTCCCTTAATTATTATTTTTTTAGAACCAAATTGGCTTTGTTAGCGTGACACATGCACTGCGGCGACAATGATAATGGTTGTTTTATATATTTAATGAAATATATAATTTATATGTTACGAATTATTTCAATTGAAAATTTATACTATAATGTAAATATTTATTTATTCTATAATTTTAATAAATCTTATATTTATTGACGTTGTTAGAAAAAACACCCTATTTTCTTAAAAACTGTATTTTTTTATAATTACGTAAAAAATCATCTTCTTCAAAGAATTCCCAGAAAAATAATCCTAACTATTTTTCTATGTGTAGAATTAAAAAATGAACTCTATTTTATGAAAATAATTTTCCTTATATGTTAAATTTAATCTTTAATTAAAATTATTATTTACATGTAAGAAACGAATTTTAAAATTTTAATCGATTTTAAGAACCTTTGTTAAATTTACTATGGTCTCATAAAGTTATCTTATAATAACAAGACATAAAAATATAAATAATAATTTATGTTTTATTAAAATACTAATAAACTATTAATAATTTATAAAACATTTATTTAATTACACTATGATATAATTATGTCATAATTTCATTTATAAGTTTCCAAAATATTATAAATACTTTCACTGGTAAAGTTACTATTAATTTAATCAGTTTACTATTCATAAGGGTCATACTACTATTCAAAATGGTAACATTAATATTCAAATGGTTCAATTTACTATTAAAAAAATTAATTTGGTCTTATAATACTCTAAATATCATACTAATTGCAACCATGTATATTTTTATTAGAAATTAAAACCATAAAAGTGGAAAAATTATGATTCACAGCTAGGTTATAATTATCCTATTTAAATAATCATGATAACAATGTTTTTTTCATATATACATGGTGTTTTGTGCATTAAATTTTATATTATATTTATTTATAAATACATGAGGTTTTTCATTATCCCTTCATTCAATAAATTTTTCCCTCGCAATTTTAAATTTCACTTCGAAAAAGAAAAAAAATGTTGATGCTTGAAAATAAATTTATAGAAAACCACCAACAAAAAACAAAGAATGAAGATAATGTTTTTCAAGATCCCTTCTATCATGTTGGGTAATTATTTCCCTCTATAATAATTTAAATAAATATTAGTACTCGATATGTTTCTATAAATAAAATCGTATCCTTCAATTGTTCCATTAATTATTGATATCTTATTTCATGGCACAATCTACAACATAAGGAGAAATAATCTCTAAAACCATATAAAATGATCAAATTAAAACATTTAATTAATTATTAACTTATCTGAAATATCATTATCCATCACATTAGAAATATTTTTTCTGAATTTCCTTAATGAACTTATTAAATAATATGAAGTGCCTCTTAATCACCACATTCAAACATGTGAGTACATTCTCCTTGTGTTCTCTTGAAGCATTGTAATAAAATTAAGTACCATTAATATAAGGCCCCAGCCTTAAACCTTACTTAATATTGAGTTATTAGAAGATTACACATTGAGGATCTTTTCGGGTTTAGAGTTTTAGAGAATTAGATCATAAAACTTGCATTACATACCACATATAAACAAAGTGGTTACATAAAGATAGTATTCTTCATTCCCATAAATGGAAACACATTTAAAATAAAACATGGATTATTTCTTGACACTTCCTTGACACTATCATCATATCATGTACCTTTCCTTTGACCTGTGAAAAACATTTCAAAAAAACTTGGGATGAGCATAAAAAGCTCAGTATGGGTTATAAAAACATGGAAAGGAAACATGAGTTCATACATAAGAATGAAATCATACTTTTCCCATAAAACATAGGCACTTTAACATACCTCATAAAATCATGAATAAATCATAGAAATCATAAGACATAAAGGTAACTTGAGGCATTCATAACATTCTTACATAGGGAGTAACCCTCTTGGTTACGTTTGGAATACCCATCACATTATATTCCCTAAAATCTCTTCGGAGAAACCTTAACGTTTCACTCCTTCGCGTTACCCAATGCATTGGAGAGATATATCGGGCTCACCCGCCCTTAGTTTATCACGGAACCACCTGTCATCATAATAATGCTCATGAACCATAACATAATCGTATCACATAAAACATGCATAAAGGAAACATAACATTTCCACATTTCAATCAAAAGATATCAATACAACACAAAAACATTGTGAAAACCATTTTCAATACCAAAATAAAAGAAAAGTAAAACATGGTATTTATTTTTCTTTTAAAAAGAAGGTATGGCTTGTAGAGGAAGCCGAAACTCAAATAACGGTGACGACGGCGAAGAAGTCGTTGTCGCCGCATAAGTACGACAAAAACATTCCCTTTTGTCATTTAGTAAATGCTTCGTATAAAAAATATTCCTTTTGAATAAACATAAAATTCAAAGGGGTTTATACACCGTATAAAAGAAAGTTGTGTATAAAATAAAATATGCCTCAATGAAATGAGATTGAGACGAAGTCCCATACCTCGGGTCCGACTTGACTCGATCGTTCTTTAACGTCCTGAATAATAAACATGAGTTAATTTATACTTTATTAAGAACCTTTTTAAAGTTCATTATTTCTTTAATATCACTTATTTCCATGTTATAAACATTATGTAACCATTTAAGTTAATAATGTTTGTTTTGTCAATATTTGGTTCTTAAGTCGAAAGTGGACTTCTTACAATTACATGTTGTTCGTGTGGTCAAAGGTTCATTATATCCAGAATGAAATTCCCGATTTGGATATAATATGTATCATTTATATCCAGAATATACATGTATTTATAATATTACATAATCATTTAGAGGTAAGAAATGAAATGCACCGTTCATGGAGACGGTAAGCCGTACGTACGCATGAACGCTACTTCCATTTCTATTTCGTATTTCTGGAATGGAATCATAATTATATAAGAGTATATTATCATTTCAGTATAACATCATATATAATAACTTTAAATCCATCCTTTACATGTCCCACATATGGCATTAACGAATCACATCACTTTGAGGGGGCGGTAGTCCGCACTTCCTTAAATGAAGATATCATGTTTACCCATAATGGAAACCATAAAGGTATGCCCAAAATGAAAAATACAGAAGCTTAAAGAAAAAATAAACATATTATATATCATATATAAAAATAGTGACATCATAATGGCCACCTTTGAAGGTGTTAAATGAGTATTGAACAATCATCGTTTCGGGAGGCAGAATTTCACCATCCACGGAAACCGTATGTTCTTTAACCATTTGATGTAGTTGTGTGAGAGTGTAGCTCGAATAAATCTTATAACAAAATCCTAGTATATTTAATATACTGGTGTTGTTACAAAAGAAGTAAATAAAAAGAGTTTAGAGGATTGGAGAAGAAAAATAATACAAATGAACAAGAGAGAATGAATTACCTTTAAAAGTGTAACTCCCTTTTGATTTGAGCCTAAAGGCTTCCTTTGAAAAGATTATGCCCAAAGGGAATCCTCTAGGATTAGGAGAGGGATGTGGAGAGAGTAATTGGGCAGGGGTTGGCCTAGACAAAGGCTTGAGGAGTGTGTGAAATGAGGTAGAGGTGGGGGCCTTTTATAAGAGGAGAGGAGAGGCACTTTTGGAAAGTAAAGAAATATTACTTTATTTGAAAATGTGTTTCGGTTTTAAAAGGTCCCACATTGATAGAATTCGTGGCTAAGCTGATAAGGGTTCGAAATCCACTCATCCAATTGGTTTTGGACATGTGTAGTTCATAGATGTTACATTATCTTTCCATTTTATTTAAATCGTAAAATAATGATATCATCGCTGCATCATTATTATGTCATAAATAATTTAATTTATTTAATGTCTAAAAATTATAAACAAAATACTATGATGTGTGAAATCTTTTTATCTTTCCAATGACTATTTATAATCAAAAATCTGATCTTTATAACCCAATGTAAAAATTGTTTTCGTAAAACATATTATGTTTGTGTCATTTTTACTTTTACATTAAATAAAAAGTTCTTTATGTCATTTCCCAACCAAAGTGTCTCCATGGGGTCCCCAAGTTGACCCATGGCTTTTCTTGGTCGGCCATGATAGAACCAATAAGGTTGGGACATGTGTCTAGGTCATTTCATATTATTAAAGCATTATTTATACCTTAAACTACCCTAATTACCACTAATCGCGATTAAGAACTTAATAAGTTACTATTCACCAAAAAATTATTATAATCTCAATGAACCACATTTTACTTCTTAATGACAACCATGTATGTCGGATTTTTGAAATTCAAAACACAATGATGGCAAAATTTCATTTAAACGGAAAATCAGTCTTTATAAGTACCACTTAGTGGTTTCACTATTCATCAAAAATTGAAGTTTTTGAGAAAATTACCAAAAATTCACCGTAAGCTATATTTGATATTACGAATTCAAAAATGAAGTCTATTTTACAAATTTCAAAACATATAAGTCACATTAATTAATTTAATAATTAATTCCTGCTGTCAGAGCAAATAGCGTGTTTTTTTGAAACAATAAGTATCAAAAGATTGACACTAGTTTAAGTCCAATTTCAAAGTGAAATTGATTCCAATGACCACTATTGGATTTAATGGTAAAAATATTTTATAATTTCACTTCAAAACCAATTCAAAAGATAATCTAATCATATAAATAAATTAGATTAAAAATAGGTTTTGAATTAAAATACAACATTTTACACTATTCATAAAAAAATTAACTTTATCCGAAAGGTACCAAAAATTTACACAAAGTAAATTTTGATGTCCCAATTCTAAAGAAGAGTTATATTTGGTCCAATAGAATTTATAAGATCGATCAAAACTATATTTAATGACGGTTCTCCATCAAAAGGTGATAAGTGGGCCTTTCGTGAAAATTAGGGTATAAATGCCTAAAATTGAACTCTTTCCGTATTTTAAGCCTTTATCTTTTATTGGGTAAATGTAAAAACATTTAAAAACATATATAATCATATTTTAGTAATTTCTATCCATTCCCGCCAGTACAACGGCTACTTGTTAACTAACATTTAAAATAATATTATTTTATTACTTATGTGCAACGTAAGTTTTCAAAGAAACTCATCGTTGCGTATCGAGTACGCTATCGAACGTAGAAACCCCTTTTAATTAAAATTAATATTTAATTCGTAAATATTAATAAATATGAAAATTATTTATTCTTTAATTACCTAGGATGTTACATCCTTCCCCCCTTTTGGGAATTGCGTCCTTGCAATTTTATTCACTTATCAAAATAAGTGGGGGTATTTATCCCTCATAGCATTTTCAGATTCCCACGTTGCCTCTTCAATCACATGGTTTTTCCACAAAACCTTTACCTGATGAATCACCTTATTTCGTAACACCTGCTCCCTGTGGTCAAGAATCTAGACTGGTTGTTCTTTATAAGATAGGTTCTCTTCCAGCTAAACTACCTCTGGACTCAAAACATGAGATGGATCTAGCATATACTTCCTCAACATTGAAACATGAAAAACATTGTGTACCTGAGACAAACTCGGAGGTAAAGCCACTCGGTAAGCAACTGATCCAACTCATTCCAGAATTTCGTGTGGTCAAACGAACCTTGGACTCAACTTTCCTTTCTTACCAAATCTCATCACACTTTTCCAAGGAGAAACCTTGAAAAAAACATGATCACCTACCTAGAAAGATATATCCTTCCTCCAGTTACCCGCATAACTCTTCTGCCTTCTCTGAGCTGTTCTCATGTGCTTCTAAATCAAATGAACTTTTTCTGCCATCTCTTCTACCAATTCTGGTCCCATCAGCTTCCTTTCACCCACTTTATCCCAAAATGCTAGAGTTCGACACCGCTTCCCATATAATGCCTCAAATGGTGCCATCTGTATACTGAAATGAAAACTGTTATTATAAGAAAACTCAACCAAATAATGATGTTGGTCCCAACTTCCCTGATAATCCATCGAACAAGCTCATAGCATATACTCCAAGGTCTGAATTGTTCTTTATGACTGCCCATCTGATTGAGGATGAAAAGCTATACTAAAATTTAATTCAGTACCCAACGACTTCTGAAGGCCTTTCCAAAAGTTAGATGTGAACCAGGGATCACTATCAGATACAATGGATAGAGGAAATCCATGTAACCTGACTATCTCTTTAAGATACAGACGGGAAAGTTGATCAAGAGAGAAAGTATCTCGTATAGCAAGGAAATGATTAGACTTGGTCAAGCGATCAACAATAACCCAGATTGCATTATTACCTCGAGATGTCTTCGGTAATCCCACAACAATGTCCATGGATATATTCTCCAATTTCCACTCTGGCACTGGTAAAGGCTGAAGCATCACTTTTGGTAACTTCAGCTCTGCTTTAACCTGTTGACATGTCAAACACTTCACAGTAAAATCAGCAATATCTCTTTTCATTCCATCCCACCAGTAATACTCCCGCAGATCTCTGTACATCTCAGTACTGCCAGGATGAACTGAAAATGGGGAACTATGAGCCTCACATAACGACTCATTCATCAACTGTGAATCACAAGGCACACATAACCTCTTCCCAAACCTCAAAACACAATCATTATCAATGTTGAATTCAGGCAACTTACCTTTCTGAACCAGCTCTACCTTTTTCTGCAACTCACTGTCTTGCTTCTGTGCTTGCTTGATTCTATCTGATAGAGATGATCTCACTAATACCTGAAACAAAAAAGAAGGACTTCCTACACCAACAACTTCTATGCCAAAGTTCATCAAATCCTTAACCAAAGGATCACGTTCCAGACGCAACTTTGTTAATGAAGCATTACTTTTTCGACTCAAAGCATCAGCCACTTTATTTGCTTTTCCCGGATGGTAATGAATTGTACAATCATAATCCTTGATTAATTCTATCCATCTCCTTTGTCTCATGTTTAATTCTTTATGAGTGAATATATACTTTAATCTTTTGTGATCGGTATATATTTCACACTTTACTCCATACAAATGGTGCCTCCAAATTTTTAGAGCAAAAACAACAGCAGCTAATTCCAAATCATGTGTAGGGTAATTTACCTCATGAGTTTTCAACTGTCGTGAAGCATAAGCAATTATCTGATCATTCTACATTAGGACGCAACCATGTCCCTTCAATGAAGCATCACTGTATATCACAAACTCACCATTCCTGGAAGGTAGTGCCATAACTGGAGCATTCACCAATCTTCTTTTCAATTCCTAAAAACAATCATCACATTCTTTTGTCCAGATAAACATAACACCCTTCCGAGTTATCTTAGTCATTGGACTAGATAAACGTGAAAAATTTCTAACAAACCTTCGGTAATAGCCCGCCAAACCATGGAAGCTACGAATCTCGATTACATTTGTGGGTCTTGGCCATTCCTCCAAAACTTTTGTTTTTGCAGGATCAACAGTTATTCCATCTTTAGAACCAATGTGACCAAGGAAAGAAATTTGTTGCAACCAAAACTCACACTTGCTGAATTTCCCATACAGTTTCTTTTCTTTTAAGGTTTTCAAGATAACCCTTAAATGTCTTTCATGATCCTCTTTACTTTTAGAAAACACCAAAATATCATCAATGAAAACCACCACAAACTTATCCAAGAACTCATGGAAAATTCTATTCATTAAGTCCATGAATACAGCAGGTGCATTGGTGAGCCCAAAAGGCATTACTACAAATTCATAATGGCCATATCTTGTTTGGAACGCGGTCTTCGGAATATCTTCCTCCTTTACCTTCAGCTGATGGTACCCCGATCTCAGGTCAATCATTGAAAAAAACTATGCTCCCTGGAGCTGATAAAACTTCATTTGATGGCCCGACATCTGCTGAAGTAGTTGCAAAGGATTTCACCACCCCTTTCTGCTTGCAGTCTAATTGCTTCCCATCACTCAAGCTCTTTGTCGGACACTCATTTTCATAGTGACCCATCTCATTGCACTTATAACATTTCACTAACTGTAAATCAAATTTGGTCTTACCTTCACCTTGATCCTTTTCAGTGCAATCACGAGCCTTATGTCCCATCTTACCACATCGGTAGCACTTTCCAGAATTCAGAAGACATTCCCCAGCATGCCTTTTGCCAAATTTATCACAAACTGGAAACATAGTTTTCTTACCATCAGAATTTTTTGAAGAATTCTTACCTTTCTCTTGCCACCTCGGTCGCTTCTTCTGCTGGTTGTTATAGTACACTTGGTCATTGGCAAACTCCATTTCCACCTTCTCAGCACATCGAACAAGCTTTTCAAAACTTTTAAACTCACGAGAAGCTAATGCCCTTCGATATATTGGCTTTAATCCTGAGTAAAAACGATTGGTTTTACTATCAAGGTCTCAGATAAAATTTGGAGCATACCTTGCCAAACGAGTGAACCTTTCTTCATAGGCAGCCACTGAGTCTTCTTCTTGCCTCAATTCCAAGAATTTTTTTTCCATCCTAAGTCGAACATCCTTAGGAAAATACTTCTCAAGAAACATACCTTTGAATTCATCCCAGTGAAAAGCATCACTCTCATCAACGTCCCTGATATTTTTAACCATCGACCACCACTGATCTGCCTCACCCTCCAAACCGTAAATAGAAAGACTAACCTTTTGATTATCTGAACACCCCATGACATTGAAAATCTTCTCCAGTGCTTTAATCCACCCTTCAGCTAGCACAAGGTCAGATGATCCTCTGAATGATGGGGGATGTTGCCTCATGAAATGTTCCACCACTGACATGTTCCTCTACGGTTGATCTGGCTGATCTCGTGCATGGATACCACCACCATTTATCGCTTCAGTCAACTGCGCCATTACTGCAACATACTGTTCAGTTCCAATTCCGACCATTTCTGGATGCTGATTCGGAAGGTTATTTCCTTCTGTATACCTTCCTAGCACTTCTTCCCTGTTTCCTCTGCGGAAAACCATTCTGAACAAACATGTCTTAGATGAAGCAACATGGTAATCTTCAAATGCTATATCATTTCAATGAATTTTTTTTGGATAATCATTTAATAGAATTATAACTACTAAAGTTATCTAAACCGACCTTTGATACCAACTATAAGGCCCCAGCCTTAAACCTTACTTAATCTTGAGTTATTACAAGAATACACATTGAGGATCTTTTCGGGTTTAGAGTTTTAGAGAATTAGATCATAAAACTTGCATTACATTCCACATATAAACAAAGTGGTTACATAAAGATAGTATTCTTCATTCCCATCAATGGAAACACATTTAAAATAAAACATGGATTATTTCTTGACACTTCCGTGACACTATCATCATATCATGTACCTTTCCCTTGACCTGTGAAAAACATTTCAAAAAAACTTGGGATGAGCATAAAAAGCTCAGTATGGGTTATAAAAACATGGAAAGGAAACATGAGTTCATACATAAGAATGAAATCATACTTTACCCATAAAACATAGGCACTTTAACATACCTCATAAAATCATGAATAAATCATAGAAATCATAAGACATAAAGGTAACTTAAGGCATTCATAACATTCTTACGTAGGGAGTAACCCTCTTGGTTACGTTTGGAATACCCATCACAGTATATTCCCTAAAATCTCTTCGGAGAAACCATAACGTTTCACTCCTTCACGTTACCCAATGCATTGGAGAGCTATATCGGGCTCACCCACCCTTAGTTTATCACGGAACCACCCGTCTTCATAATAATGCCCAAGAACCATAACATAATGTATCACATAAAACATGCATAAAGGAAACATAACATTTCCACATTTCAATCACAAGATATCAATACAACACAAAAACATTGTGAAAACCATTTTCAATACCAAAATAAAAGATAAGTAAAACATGGTATTTATTTTGTCTTTTAAAAAGAAGGTATGGCTTGTAGAGGAAGCCGAAACTCAAATAACGGTCACGACGGCGGAGAAGTCGTTGTCGCCGCATAAGTACGACAAAAACATTCCCTTTTGTCATTTAGTAAACGCTTCATATAAAAAAGATTCCTTTTGAATAAATGTAAAAGTCAAAGGGGTTTATACACCGTATAAAAGAAAGTTGTGTATAAAATAAAATATGCCTCAAGGAAAGGAGATTGAGATGAAGTCCCATACCTCGGGTCTGACTTGACTCGATCGTTATTTAACATCCTGAATAATAAACTTGAGTTAGATTATACTTGATTAAGAACCTTTTTAAAGTTCATTATTCCTTTTATATCACTTATTTCCATGTTATAAACATTATGTAACCATTTAAGTTAATAATGTTTGTTTTGTCAATATTTGGTTCTTAAGTCGAAAGTGGTCTTCTTACAATTACATGTTGTTCATGTGGTCAATGGTTCATTATATCCAAAATGAAATTCCCGATTTGGATATAATATGTATCATTTATATCCAGAATATACATGTATTTATAATATTACATAATCATTTAGAGGTAAGAAATGAAATGCACCGTTCATGGAGATGGTAAGCCGTACGTACGCATGAACGCTACTTCCATTTCTATTTCGTATTTCTGGAATGGAATCATAAATATATATGGGTATATTATAAATCCAGTATAAAATCATATATAATAACTTTAAATACATCCTTTACACGTCCCACATATGGCATTAACGAATAACATCACTTTGAGGGGGCGGTAGTCCGCACTTCCTTAAATGAAGATATCATGTTTACCCATAATGGAAACCATAAAGGTATGCCCAAAATGGAAAATACATAAGCTTAAAGAAAAAATAATCATATTATATATCATATATAAAAATAGTGACATCGTAATGGCCACCTTTGAAGATGTTAAATGAGTATTGAACAATCATCGTTTCGGGAGGCATAATTTCACCATCCACGGAAACCGTATGTTCATTAACCATTTGATGTAGTTGTGTGAGAGTGTAGCTAGAATAAATCTTATAACAAAATCCTAGTATATTGATGATGCTGGTGTTGTTACAAAAGAAGTAAATAAAAAGAGTTAAAGGGTTGGAGAATCAAAATAATACAAATGAACAAGAGAGAATGAATTACCTTTAAAAGTGTAACTCCCTTTTGATTTGAGCCTAAAGGCTTCCTTTGAAAGGATTATTCCCAAAGGGAATCCTCTAGGATGAGGAGAGGGATGTAGAGAGTGTAATTGGGCAGGGGTTGGCCGAGCCAAAGGCTTGAGGAGTGTGTGAAATGAGGTAGAGGTGAGGGCCTTTTATAAGAGGAGAGGAGGGGCACTTTTGGAAAGTAAAGAAATATTACTTTATTTGAAAATGTGTTTCGGTTTTAAAAGGTCCCATATTTATAGAATTCTTGGATAAGGTGATAAGGGTTCGAAATTCACTGATGCAATTGGTTTTGGACATGTGTAGTTCATAGATGTTACATTATCTTTCCATTTTATTTAAATCGTCAAATAATGATGTCATCACTTAATCATTATTATGTCATAAATAATTTAATTTATTTCACGTCTAAAAATTATAAAAAAATACTATGATGTAGGAAATCTTTTTATGTTTCCAATGACTATTTATAATCAAAAATCTGATCTTTATAACCCCATGTAAAAATTGTTTTTGTAAAACATTTTATGTTTGTGTCATTTTTACTTTTACATTAAATAAAAAGTTATTTATGTCATTTCCCAACCAAAGTGTCTCCATGGGGTCCACAAGTTGACCCATGGCTTGTCTTGGTCGTCCATGACACAACCAATAAGGTTGGGACATGTTTCTAGGTCATTGCATATTATTAAATCATTATTTATACCTTAAACTACCCTAATTACCACTAATCGCGATTAAGAACTTAATAAGTTACTATTCACCAAAAACTTATTATAATCTCACTGAACCACATTTTACTTCTTAAGGACAACCATGTATGTCGGATTTTTGAATTTCAAAACACAATGATGGCAAAATTTCATTTAAACGGAAAATCAGTCTTTATAAGTACCACTTAGTGGTTTCACTATTCATCAAAAATTGATGTTTTTCAGAAAATTAACAAAAATTCAACGTATGCTATATTTCATATTACGAATTCAAAAATGAAGTCTATTTTACAAAATTCAAAACATATAAGTCACATTAATTAATTTAATAATTAATTCCCGCTGTCAGAGCAAATAGCGTGTTTTTATGAAACAATAAGTATCAAAAGATTGACACTAGTTTAAGTCCAATTTCAAAGTGAAATTGATTCCAATGACCACTATTGGATTTAATGGTAAAAATATTTTATAATTTCACTTTAAAACCAATTCAAAAGATAATCTAATCATAGAAATAAATTAGATTAAAAAGAGGTTTTGAATTAAAATACAACATTTTACACTATTCATAAAAAAAATAAACTTTATCAGAAAGGTACCAAAAATTTACACAAAGTAAATATTGATGTCCCGATTTTAAAGAAGAGTTATATTTGGTCCAATATAATTTACAAGATCGATCAAAACTATATTTAATGACGGTTCTCCGTCAAAAGGTGATAAGTGGACCTTTCGTGAAAATTAGGGTATAAATGCCTAAAATTGAACTCTTTCCGTATTTTAAGCCTTTATCTTTTATTGGGTAAATGTAAAAACATTTAAAAACATATATAATAATATATTAGTTATTTCTATCCATTCCCGCCAGTACAACGGCTACTTGTTAACTAACATTTATGATAATATTATTTTATTACTTGTGTGCAACGTAAGTTTTCAAAGAAACTCATCATTGCGTATCGAGTACGCTATCGAACGTAGAAACCCCTTTTAATTAAAATTAATATTTAATTAGTAAATATTAATAAATATGAAAATTCTGTATTCTTTAATTACCTAGGATGTTACAATTAAACCATATTGAATACCTCAATTCTTATTTATTAATAATTTTAAATATAGTTATTTTGATATATTATTTATTTCCAAAATGTTCTTAACTCTACCATTTTGTCAACAATCCATTATCTAGATACAATATTGTAAGTGCTTCCCAAAATAAATTATCTGAAATTGAAATATCTTTATTAGGAACATATTAAGTATTACCTTTCCAAAAAACAAATATTTTTACAAAATATTAACTTACTACCAAGTCACTTTTCATTAGTACCATTCATCATAAGTCCTAAAATCCTTAATGAAATAGTACTGCAAAACATTCCATATATAATCCATAATTAATATAACCTGTACATCATTGATAAATTATTAAATAAACATAATTCATGAATCTGAATATAATAACATTAATCATTAATATTTGTTTTTATTAGTATTGTAATCATAAGCATGATCCATTTTCATCTTTTGTTGTATATTCCTCTGACACATAGAACAATGATTTGTGTAGTGTCTAATATCCTTATAGTTAATGCTCTATAAATTGGAAAACATTTTCTTCTTTTAGAAAACATATGAATGGTTTCCTCTCACTGTATAATTTTAGAAAACTTCTATTCCTTTTAAGAATATAAATTGGGGTTTCCTTACACAAGTTTCACATGTGGGAAAATACGTGATTCCCTTATTTCATTTATCTATCCCCCAAAATGACATTTTTATTTTCAGAACATTTATAAGGGGGAAAGTGAGAACCCTAACAACAAGAACATTTAATCACCAAAACAGACAACATTTTTGTTTAAAAAAATATTGGGTCGAATAGAATCATTATCCTTAAACATTATCCCGAGAATATAATTTACCTAGGAGTCTGGATCATCCTTTATGATGTCTACATACTGTCTTGCAATGATTTCCCAAGATATAATTTATTCTTCTATGTTGATCTTTCCCATATTGAAGCCTCTCTCAAAAATAAGGTTTTCTATATCAATCTATTTACCTTTCCCCTTTGTAGTTTCCATAAGAAGTAAACTTCCAATCACGTCCTTTAATAATTTAATATCCAGACCATGATCCAACATTTCATCATCCGAGTGAAAAATTTGTCCATATGATGCAACACTGATGCTATCTGATATTGTGGGTTTGTATGGATGCCTGCCTCACACTACTTCTTCATAGGATGTGCAACCTCCACCTGATGTACCTCCTCATACTTAAGAAGTCCCTCGCCAAGCTAGTCCTTCATCAGCTCTTCTGCTTCCCCTTGAGGTGGTGTGGGATAAACCCTAGGTGGGGGTCATCACCCACATAGGTAGACAACTCCTGATCTCCCCTACCTGATATGCATACTCCTTAAAGGTGGAAACCCCCACTATCTTTTCAACTCTCTTTCACACCTTTGAATGATTTTTGACTTCACTAGACAACCTTGTCACATGAGGGATTCGTAAGTTAGATTATTCATTCCTCATCTTCTCATGCTACCTTCTGAAGCCATAATACATAGAAAACTTTTTATCATTAATTTTAAGGAATTATACTATCTCATTATATGGTGATAATTTTTTAGCGATTCGTTACCTTATAAATATTATCTTAAACCCATCAAAGAAATGATCATTATTACTCTTTGAATTTTTTTTATTTATGTGGTTCCCATTTCTTCTAGTATGTTCCATTTATAAATAATTGAATACACAAGATTAGATCATAACATTATGAAACCTAATTTATAATCCCAATACTATTGAAATAACTGACATTCATTGAAAAAATTATGCATATCTAATATCATTATCATAAACATGGTTTCACTGAGGGCATGTTTACATTTAAATCCTGCATAATGATTTTTAATAAATATTAGAATTATCATAATTATATCACCTCAGGTGATTTAAAACCAGATGCATAGTAAGGTTCTTTTTCCATGTACCCAGTTACCCAAAGTCAGGCCTGGGACCCCTTTGGGGATTTGTTACCCATAGGTACATCTGTACTAAAAATACATCCATTTGTAGTAACCAGTCATGGATGTATTTCAAAGAAGACCCACATAATCTTTATTTTACCATAATTCTAGGATGTTATTATATATTTATACAAAAATTCTATATTAGGGTTAAAATATCAAATATATGTTTTCTAAATTGAGTTTCCAAGGATGCTAATAAACATTATATGATGACAACAATAAAGACCCTAACCTCAGTATCCCATAGCCAGTTCCTTTATTAAATTGGTATGATTATAGATAGTCACATCCCAAAGGACTAATATATTTATAAGTTTTTAAAACCAGATTATATACATGAATATTAATTACAAATTATAGGGAATAAACAACATATAAAATCAATTTATAACACCCAAGAACTCTATGATTAACCTAGAAGTCATTTATAATATAACTCTCCGAATCCTGGGAAAAAATAACATATGAAATTAATGTGATCAGATGCATAGTAAATCTAATAAATACAATGGAAGCTATAATATAATCAATAAGGAATTATGAATAAATAATAACACATTCCATTCAAACATAATCATGAGCATAATATAGTAGGAATAAAATTTAAATAAATAATTTCATATAAATAATCACATAAAATATCACCGTAGATATTATACTAGTCATATAATTACTGAATATCATAATGAGGGAATTCATATGAAGGAAATAATAAACATTTTATCAAGGAATCACCCCATAATTGTGAAAATAAATGGTAAAGGCCTTAGCCAAAATTCATTTTTGTTTTGTCTAATGAGACCTATCAATCCATCAAGGGGATATAGCAGGACCCAACCATTACATAAAAAATCCAATGAATACCTTATAAGTAAAAAAATATATATCTTCAAATAATATTTTCCCATACCTATTTGAAGTATCATAGATGAAATTACTCTAATAAAACCAATGATAAATTCTTGAGGAAAATAATCAATAAACATTCCAATGTGTCCCATACAAACATGAAAAATTTATAACATAATCCATTTTAATGTTAAATTAATGTTGTAATATGAATATAATACATTAATTCATGATATATTTTATCAAAAGTTTGTATATAAACCACACACGATGAAATATTGTTTAACATGGAAAATATCTCATGAAAGAAAAATTGAGACATTAAAACACTTTTTGTACTTTATAAATAAAATCTATTTTGGAAAATCAACTTCATTTGTCATAAAGTAATATTTTAAAAATGTTTATCCTATAAATGAAAATTTATGTACATTGAAATTATATATGAGTCCTAAAATATGTCCCATTGAGGTGAAAACATGAAAAAAGTTTTTTTATGAAATATTAGATATAAAACATTTCAGTGTAGTTTAAGATAAATATTGAAGATATTTTAAAGTGGAAAGAAATTTTGTTTCATAAAATAAAAATTAACATATATAATTTTTCATGATAATTTTTTTGATTTATGAAAAAAAATTATGTCTTAAAAAATATTATATAATGCACTTTTATGGGTAAGAATTCTAGAAGTTCATTTTAATCGAGATTGCTCAGTAGGACGAATTGAGAAGGAAACCATGTAATAAATTTATTATACCATCAATTAATGATGAAATTGTCTAGATATATAATTACAGAACATATATTTATAATTTAAAATAATTATATAAAAAGAATATAGAATTACACTAGTGTATAGAGAAAGGAAGCATTACTCGGATAGAGAAGGATGTTCTGGAAGAAAACCCATACAATGGTAGTATCGTTTGAGAGAGGATAACTCAATGAAATAATTTTGTGTGAAAATATAAATTCACAGTATTTATTTGGATATAATGTATAGAAAAATCAGTGGTCAATCACAAATATTATTGAAAAACATAACCAATTATATAGTTTTTTAACTTAATAAATGGAAATTGAGTAATGATACACCATACCTCTGGTTATATTTCCATAAAATATGTTAAAACCTCCTGTATAATGTTTTTAATAGAGTTATTAGTGGATTAAAAAACTAAACTTGTGTTTATAATACCATAAATTATAATCTTATAACATTTTCCAATATTTTATTAACAATATTTTGTTATTTTCATTATTTCGGCTGCATTCTATTCCTTATTTCCAAGGATGGTTTATTGTGGTCATCCTTGTAAAAAGTTATAATATTAAAGAAGTGATAAAGTAAAAATATTTAGGTCATTTTTAACAATTACATCTGTAGTTATTCATTCCTATATTTCAGTAAAATGGAAATGAAAAAATCATCACCCACAAAGTTGTTGAAGTGATGCACCACCGGTGACGATTTCATAAGTTATGAATTAGAGGATAAGATAAGATATTTTATGAAGATTTTGTGTTAAAAAAGATAAAATTTTAATATATATATGATACTAGAGTTTTCATGAATCATTGGATAAGAGGTAGGGATAAGTTAGAAGGGAGAAAGAGTTGGAAAGAGAAAAAGAAGGAATCTTACCTCTAAAAATTTTAATTTGAACACCTACTTAAGGATCATGTAATTGGCCAGTTTTTGAGACCTGAGCAACTAAAATTTTGTAATGGATGTGTATGAGCATATTTTTTATAATTTGGCCAAGAAATAATGCTTAAGGTGATGTAAATTTTTGAAGGAGGGATCCTCCTTTTATAATTGAGGTGAGGGGTAATATATGAATTACTGAAATTATATAAATATAATAAAATTATTATGGGGATTAACAAATCGAAAAGGCCTAAAAATAAATTTATATCACCTTATTTAATGAATATTATCATATTTTGACTTTATCATGATTTTATAAATTGTAATTAATTTACGAAAATATTTTATTCATGGGATTTTTTTTTCAATTTACATACTATTCAAAATCATGACGTTGTAGACATAAAAAAAGATTCCATTTAACATTAACATTTTTATATCGTCAAATACATATTATAAGTACCTATAAAAACCATTTAAAAAATTTAAATTATATTTATTTTACTATTTTTAATATCATTAATTTGTTTTATTCATTAATTAAAAATTTACTGCATCCTAATTGATCAATCCATTAATGTAAATATTTATAACCAAATTTAATAATTAAGTTCAAAGAGAAAGATAATTTTATGATATTTAAAAATACCATTAATTTTTTAAAAATATTTCTGGAAAACCTCATATTAAACTACCATACTAATTAAAAATTATACCTTGAACAAGTTGTTTTTCTTTTTACTAAAATAATAAAAAGTGGATAATGTGATCCATGTGTGTTCAAAATGTCCCCAATTCTAATCAAGAAGAAGAAATAGAAGAAGAATAAACATCCAGGTAACATTATATTGTTTACGAATCAATTAAGTATTCATATAAATTTAATTTAATCAATTAATTTATTTTTTATTCCTCTCGCACATGCATTGAATCATCATTGCATAAAAATTAATGTTATTTATTAAATATATAAATATTAAATAATTATAATAAAATATTAATTATGTTCAAAATAAAATTCTAAAATAGATCATTATATATATTCACTCATATGTATGTCATGAAAACTTATTAAATTTTTTATTCTCTATTTTAATTCCTTGCACAAGCATTGCACAAGTATTAGGAAAGGGTTAATATTATATAACTACATAATTCGAGATTATCATCCAAAAGATCCATTATACATAATAATTAATAAAAAATTTGTGAAAATGCTTTTTACCTCATAATTATTATTTTTAATAAACTAAATTTTCTTTGTTTGCGTGATGCATGCACTACATCGACAATGACAATAGTTATTTTATACATATAATGAAAATATATTTTTATTTTTTATAAATTATTTATATACAAAATGTATCAAATAAAATATTTATTTATTTATTTTCTAAATTTAATAAATTTTTTATTAGAAAAATCTCTTGATGATGTCCCCATAAATACCATATTTTCTTAAAAAGAAATTTCTTTTCTATTAACTAAAAATTCATTTATTTCATAAAATTTCCACAATTCAATCCAAACCATTTTTAGACGTGTACAATTATAAAATGAACTATATTTTATGAAAATTATTTTTTAAATATGAGAAATTAAATTTTTAATTAAAAACATCATTTACATCAAAAATGAAAATTTGAAAATTATAACAGATTTTATGAAAATCTGAAAAATCAACATAGGTCTCATAATATTATCTTATAATCATAACAGATGAAAATATATACTTATGATTCTATTTATGAATTTTTTTTTTAAATCATCTTATTAATTATAAAATATTGAATAATCATATATATTTTATCAAAATATAAATAATTAATTAATAATTTAGAAAACATTTATTTACATATACAATGGTATAATTAATCATACTTTCATTTATAATCTTGAAAAATATTATTTATACTTTCATGGGTGAGGTTACTATTTATTTAGCCATTTTACAATTTATAAATACTATATAACTATTCATACGAGTAACATTACTATTCATAAGGGTCAAGTTACTATTCAACAAAAAATTAGGCCGATCCTATCTGAAACTAAGTATCATAATGATCACAAAAATGTATGTTAGTTTTTCAAAATTTAAACTACATAATTGGAAAAATTAAGTTGAATGTCTAGGTTATAACTATCTTGTTTTAAAATAATAACAACTGTTTTTTGTTACACAGAGTCATAGTTTTGTGTGTATTAAATTCTAGATTATATTTATTTGTTAATTAATGGGGTGTTATAGTCTGAGGTAGAAAAGTTCTCAGAGAAATTATTTTGAAAGTCATTCAAATCCATATTCTCCAATGGTCTATAATCATTCTAGATGTCACAAAAAATAATTTCATGACCACATAACATGGAATAAACTACTTTGACTCTCTTCTCAGTAGGAGTATCCATGTGATCATGTATAGTATAGATAAACTCATTACATAAATAATTGACCTTAGGTCCAACCTCTCTAATAAATGACATAGTTTGATGAAGTTGTAAATACCATGTCAGTTAATAAATAATCATCACAACCCACCATGGATATCTTTTTATAAATTTCATGAACTAAGAAAGGTTATCATATAATTTCTATCCGAGATCCTCACCTGACAATATTGGTTCCTCAAGATCCACTGATGGAGCATCATTTCCATCCAAGAACTCAGGTTTTCCTTTAAAAAATCATCATTATGGAGGCGTATCTATAGAATTAAAAACAACCATGTTAGAAAAAATAATATAACTTTATCACATTTAACAATAAGGTTTCATAAAATCAATCATAGTTCATTCCACTAAACCCTACCACATTGTCAAAATAATGACGCTGTCACTGCCCTTATTCTACAATCATCTACGTCATTATTGAAAAGGTTAAGAATATTCTCATTATTAAAATTTAACATTATTAACCTCTTTAACCACCTTTTTCACCATTTTATAATTCATAATTTTTATTAGGAACCTATTTCATTAAAAACATCCATGAAATAAAACAAACATCCATTAAAGCAACTTACCCAAAAACCTATGTTTCTCACTCATGCCTAAAACGAAGCATTTCAGAATAATTTCTGAGTTCATAGAAAAATTCATTCATTCTAAACTATCATTCCATACTGGGTCACAATTTAAATATTTAAAAAATGGAGAATCAATAACATCATACAATTAGTTAATCAATTAGGTTAAAATATAAATTAACTATAACCATACACATCAATAACAAAAATACCAACTAGGGTATGTGGATTTAACACATAAATATAGGATAGATACTACCATGAATGAGTTATTAACTATGTACTTACTCATCGAATTCTCATTTATACCTTTCCCACGTAGTAATAAAAAATAACAGCAAACAAACACACTTGATACCACTTTGCGACATCCTGACCCGAGGGCCACAAACTGATGCCCCAATCCAGTTAGTTACATGACCTCAATCATGCCTCCCCACATTCGATTGGCTACCGACTAATATAAACGGTATGATATAAAACATGGAGAAAATATACCCTCATCAATGTATAACCACAAAAAAATTAAGAATAAACAATGATATAACAAATAACAAAACCAAACTATCATCAAATGATAATTAAAATAAGAATACAAAATAGGAAAATAAATAACTATATAGATGATGTAAAATAAATGTAATCAATCAAATGAAAAACTGAAAATAATGACAATAAAATCTCCCAAAAATAAGTCTTCACACCATGTCTAGTTCTCTCATCTATTATCCATCCCATTTCACCGATTCTATATATGATTATTTCCCTTATCTATCCCTATGTACACTATGTTTATTCAGGTACTTATCATGCAACATGAGAGTGGTGTGAATAAAACTCAGTCGTCCACCACCAATGGTGTCTAAAAATTATATATTCTATAAATGTGTAGGAAATTATATAGAAAATAAAATACTACCTACAAAGTAAAAATGTTTACATATTTTCAATTATTCAATATTCAAACACAAAAATCCCTGTGTTCCAGAGCACACCCAAACCTTCAATAACTGGTCCATCCCATTTTGGAGTCTAAACTAAACCCAAGGTATATCTCATATTATTATTCCATGGTTATCATTTATCATATTTCTTCTACTCACATTATGACCAAATAGGAACCAGAGTCTAATACCAAAAGTTTTGGCCTATAACACCATGTTTAAAACCCCGTGGGAATTTGAAGATCAATATATTCCCCACGCCCCATTTATCAAAGCGGGATTTCGAATCATCCTTCTTTGTACCACACATGTGCATCAATAAATTAAATATTGGTTTTTGAATCATTAATCCAGGTACGAGACATTAATATCACAATATCATAGGTATCACAATTTGATAAAAATCAATGTTAAGGAAAAAATTAAACTTCTTTTCAAACATTGTAATCATGCGGAACTAATTTAACGTTAATTCCTAATTATTTTATCACTTAAAAACATTTAATAATATTACCAATTCACAAATAAACCATATAATCATATAACTCATGACCAATTTAGGTTAAACCAACCATATCATAGTCTACTTGTCAATTAGTTAATAATGAAATTAATTTATTAATTAAATAACACCAATATCCATTTGATTCCATAAACAAAATATTCATTTTACTGTTTAACTAATAAAATTAACCAATTCCACCAAATTAAATCTCCCTAATTAAACCCAAATAATTATCACATGGAAATTAAATCAATTAGATTAAATAATAAAATAATTTTCACCACCATGCAAATAGAAAATGTTAAAATTACATACAGGTAATGAATTAAGGAATATGGTATTTCAATGTTTTTCCACCTACCTCGATATTGATGAAGAATTATCACCAAAATAAATTATAAATTGATGAGGAATGTTCAAGATTATGAAGAAGAATGATATATAGATCTGAAACATAAATCCAAGATCAAAATAATCATGACCAAATAATCCTAGATCTAAACCCATTACTAATAGAGGAAAGACATCCCCTTTTATCCAAAATGTGATATGAGAGTGGGAGAAATCCATACAAGATATTAATCTCTCATTATAAGAGGTGAATATTCTTTAATATTGACTTTGATTCAACAATAATGGAATTCTAAAGACATAGGAATTCATTTATAAGCCTAAAAAATGAGTGGAATCATTTAGGTTATTTTTTGGTATATTTATGGTGATGTTGAGGGTTTTAATAATATTTAATCTAATTTTTGGGGGTTTAAAATTAGTTTTTTCACGGTTTCCTGCACATGGAGCATGTATTCTCTAAATGTGTTCCTAACTGTAATACTTCTCCTAAGGAATCTCATGGTATCTACTATAAGATTTCATAGTATGATAAATCAAGCACCAGACATATATATCCACTCTGTTGGGATTTAGACAGTTTTTTGGCCAGGGCACATGGTTTGGGGACACTGTGCGCCAACAATGCACATACCCTTATAGTGAAAGAATTATATAATATTATGAAAAAACTCCCCAAGGTAAATCCAAAAAAAAATATATAAACAAAACTAGAAAATGAATTCCTATAAATGATAGAGTGTCATCTCCAAAAGGGTTTTTGTAGAGACCTGAAGCTTCACGTACATGGACTTTACATTACTTTTGCGGAATACTTAGTACATAACAAAAATACAAACACACAAGGATCGTAATAGTTTAGTGTCTTTGGAAACTCGGAATGTAATCTTCTAATCGTGGTGAAAGATCTTCAACATATCCCATAAAGATCTTCCTTTTTTTATACCTAAAACCTTTCTTTATATCCTGGGGAAAAGAAAACATAAAAGGGTGAGCTCAAATGCTCAGTAAGGGTAAACAAAAGAAATATCAATCACATCATATACATAAGAACATAGCTTTTGGAAATCTTAACCTGCAAAAGAGCTCATAATATCATATCATGGGGTAAATCATAGAAGTGAAATGTAATCCCAATAATCATAACTTAAACCATGAAACTTTGTGGCATACACACATAATCATATAGAATCATTTCTTGTTAGTCAAGACTCGTTGACAAGACTATCTTAGTGGACAAAGTCCCTTTCTGAATTGAGTAACCCTCATTCCAGTCCTGTTTCACTGAACCGGTATAACCTACCATTCCAGCCATGTCTATCTCATGAGATAAAAAATCTTTACCCAATGCATTGGAGGGAGATATAGGTCCCACCCATCTCATAATGATACCATTCTTATGTGTGCCACAAAATCATAAACCATACATCATTGCATAACCCATGTAATAAAAATGGGAATCTTAAACATAATGACATCATAAAACAATTCATATATAATAAAGGAATTCATAAAAATAATTCCATCACAACATAATCAAATCAATTTAATAATAGGGATAAAAACAGAACCCTTTATTATCTTAGTTGGAAAATAATTTTGATAAAACAATTGAACTTCATTCTTGAGGAAAATATCCTTTCTTCTTCAAAAACACTTTTCCTTTCTTAACATGTCATACAATTTTAAACTAAAAAAATTTGATTAAAAATAAACTTGAAACTTTAAAAGGAAGCTTCTTGGAAATAATGTTTTAAAAATCCATTCATGCCGTATAAGTTAAAAAAACATTGTTCTCGTAATTTTGTCGGAAAAGTCAAAAAAGTACCTCGTACGAAAAACGACAAAAGATTCCTTTCATATCTTTTACTAAAAACTCACCGAAGGGTAAAATAGGTTTTAAAAAATTTTAGGTGAATGGAAATAATATTACATATTGAGGAAACATGGATGTGGATGATAAAATACACCCCCAGTAAATTTCAAAGTATAAACAATCTCGAAAAAAAACGAGATTGTGATATTTCCCCTTACCTTAGGTCCGATTTGCTTCGTAAGTGTCCGAACCTCCTGTATAATGATTTAAATAATGTCATTGACTTATTACAGAATCATATTCATTGTTATTATATCATATATGGTTCACTTATGACTTTATATTACCCATTCTTTTGTTAATTCATGTTAAAGTAGCGTTTTGGGTAAAATCGTCTCATTTGTCGTTCGTGTTTTAACTTGTAATTATTCATATGATTACTTAGATAATTATTACTTAATTATAGAATATAAAACATGATTTATATATAATATATATTCAGAATATACATATATATAATGGATCGATAAATGTAAAGAAATACACCGTTCATGGAGACGGTAGGCCGTACGTACGCATGAACGCTGTTTTCGTTTCCTTATTGAATTGAGTGGAATTAAGTAGATGACATACATATATATACACATAAATCCAGTATCTTTATAATGTCATGTATTTCATTATTATTGCTTATATATACTTTATAATCATTCTTAAATGGTTAACATGGAGAATGAATCTCGTCACGTCGTGGAGACGGTAGTCCGTACGTACGCACGAGCGATGATATCATTTCCATAATTATTTAATTTAATTGTATTGGATGATACAATATATCAGAATCATTATGATGTTATAATAACTATGTATAGTTATTCTTTACACCATAATACCCATCCATGTAAGGTGTTGGTGGAAAAACAGATTACACCACGGCGTGGAGACGGTATTCCGTACGTACGCACGTGCGGTGATTTCATTTTCCGTAGGATGGATAGATGGTGAATTAGTATTGTATCATAATTACAATAACATATCAGTATATGAGTGATACTGATGTTATTACTTCATAATTAAACAACCTATGAAGAAGAAGTGGAAGAAGAAATAAAGGTGAAATAATCGGTAACGGAAATTACCTCTTCTTTGAAGCGCCTTTTTGAGACCTCCTCTTAGGGCACTAAAATTGGTCTTTGAGAAAGACCAGAACCTCTAGGATGTTGCTAGGGAAGTGGAGAAGAGAATTTTTCAGGGGTTTTCCGAGCATTAAGGCTCAATGTTGTGTGAGTAAGAGAGGGAGGAGGTGCCCTTTTATTAGGGAGGAGAGGGGCACCTTTGGAATTCTTAAAAATGATAATTTATAATAAATCTAACCCCACTTAAAAACTTCCAAAAATGACTCATATTCGAATATTAGATAAGATACGGTTGTAATCTAATCAACCAATAGAATTTAGACATGTTATGAATTTATTTTAAACACTATCAACATGATTTATCCATATTTAATCAATTTAATTTTATTTGTGGTAATAACATTCTAAATTTTAAATAATTACTTATTTGTTGTGAATTGTCAATAATTGGATACTTAATAACATTTTAGATCATATAGATTTAAATTTATAATTTCTAAATATTTTTGAAATTTTTAAACTATTTTATAATATGTTATTTTTATAAAATAACAATAGTGTCAATTTGGACACTATTCATTTATTTGAATTTAAATAAAATAAATACAGAAGATATGTTCGAACTAAAAGATTTAATAGATTTATAAAATGTCATATGTATCTAGAAAATTAGTGGAGCACATTAAATAGTTCATATAATATTTATTTTATTATTTTTAAAACCATTTATTTGGTTTATCTCTTAATAAAACAAATACTACAAAATTTTTGTATAATTATTTCATATACTTATTTGTTGCCTAAAAATTAAAAATAAATTCCTATGATGAAACTAAATCTATTAACTTTAACAATAATACTTTTACTCGAATTTATCATCTTAAAATAACAATATTTAAATTGTTATATTTATTAAATTATGAAGGTGACAACTTTGGCATCATTTAAAATAAAATAATATAAGTGTCATAATCGCTTTTATAAGGCTCACAATGGTCCAATATTCGACCATTGGATGATTATGGTTTACATTTACATGGAAAATAAGTTTTGGTTAGGGTTTTGTGCATTTTATGGTCACTATTTTTTAATAAAAACTATATTCTTGATTTTTCACTAAATAAACAATTTCTGCATCACTATTGTGTCATAATTAATGATAATTATTTAATCCCTAAAAATTATAAATAAATTTATATGATGTAGATAATTTCATTATCTTTCTGTAGACTATTCATGTTCGAAGTTTCATAAAGTTTATCACTAAATTAAAATTAATATACTTATATGATTTAAGAGAGTGACATGTTGTCACTTTCTTTGGTTTTAATAATAATTAAGTTATTTTCAAGAGCCAAAGTCCATTAAATGATTCTAATCCGACCCTTAGGTGATATGGGTCGACTTTTAGTCATCCAATAGGATTTTTACAGGTGTTAGGGTAATTTTATAATCTTATATTTACCCCTAATTACCTGATTTATCTTTAACTATGGTAAATAAAATTTACCGTAGTTACTATTAATAATGCCCAAGAATAAAAAGTGGATTATTAACATAATTTGGACCCACTGATTCCAAATATGGAATCCATTTATCCAAATTCAATACACAAAAGTTGCATAAATTAAATTAAAATTAATCCCTTTGTTGAAAGAAAACGGGTTTTTGTTTAAAACATTGCAAAAGATTGAATTTATTTAACCTACGAATTCAATGTAAAATCAAGGCTAATGACTTACATTATATTAAATGGTAAAAATATATTCTATTTATACTTTAAAACCATTCAATATTATAATTTAACCACATAAGATATTATGATGAAAAAAGTTGTTTTTAATTAAAATATAGCGTGTTTTTACTATTCATTAAAATATGAAAGTTATCGGAAAAATATCAAAACTTTATCTAATGTAAATTTTTACATCTTGATTCAAAAGAAGAATTTTATTTTGTCAAATTGAACATATAAACATGTCAAAAACTAGATTTAATGTGGGTGCGCCATCAAAAGGCGACAAAACTGCATTTTTTGAAAAATACTTATTTTACCCGAACAATTTATTTTGTTCTTATACCATGTTCTAGAAAATGTCTAAGATGAATAATAATGTTATAAAATTCAAAATTTAGTTAATACTATTCATAACGGCTAGTTCATGACAATATTATAATAATATATCATTGTTTATTAAAACCCGGTATTGCATACAACACACGCTATCGAGGAAGGTCGTGATTGCGTGTAATGAAAGCCAAGTCAGGGTTGCGTGTTGTGAAAGAATCCTTCGTTGTTTCGTATAAAATAATCCAACCATATTTCATTTATAAATTTAATATATATATATATACTCAATGTTGCGTAGATTAACTATTATCAAAATTGTGTGTAACACGGTCCAAGAATAGTGTTGCGTATACTGCAAGCTAATACGGTGTTGCGTATAGCGCAAAGTAATCTTGGTGTAGAATAAAACACAAGACATTAATGAAATTAAAATAATATTTTTCATAAAATCTTGGGGTGTTACATTCTACCCCCCTTAAAATGAATTTCGCCCTCGAAATTCGTCGGGGTTATAAATGGTATACTATTCGAAAGTTTCTTTAATAGAAACCCATATCGTAAAAAGGAATACCAAAACCATTCTTTAAAAACAAAAGTATGAAACGTAACGGTTACCCAAATAAACTAATCACTGGGTTTCCACATAGATGAAAATATGGATATGGAAGAGAAATCTAACCATCATGTTCTGATGGAGAGTGGTAGAGAACATGGCTATGGAAAAGCCAACAATCACAAATCCATAAATTTGTGACGATCTAAGGTACCATCTGATTAATCAAATATAAGAGCACTAGGGCAACATTTTTGGTTTTCAAGATCGTTTCCCTAATGTTGAATAATTTGAAATAGAATAAATACTTACTTTATTTTGGTACAATCTCACTGTTCTTCATGCCTTGAACAATTTCTTCTTCATCTCTTAAATAAATGAAGTTGAATTTGTTATTCCTGAAGTGTTAGCAGATCATGTGATAGAATAACGTGTTATTCCAACTGTCTCAAACAAAAGGTTAGAAAAAGTTATATACATAAGTCGATCTATAGTGAGATTAATCATATATGGTTCCTAAAATAGACATTATACTTCATATATCATACTGCTTAATATAATAAAACTAGTTTCTACTAAACAGGGACTTCCTGTAGACCAGTGGTAGGCGATAAAGGCAAGTCACACTTCGGTTGTGGGTTCGATTCCTACGACCTTGTCCGACGCGATGGGTTGTCGCCCGTCCTGCAGGTTGTCCCTTTTTCTAAAACTATATTACTATAACATCCCATCAATAATACCAAAAAAGTTTTATCCTTAAACAGTACTAACTTATGTCTAACATAATCCATTCCAATCTTTAGGCTTATCTAAACTACTTCGGTCCAAGCTCATAGTATAAAGAAAATGATTACTTGAAATGTCACATAACAATCACGTGAATGCCATCATTTATCCCCCATATATCATAAGATATATCTTGTTGGTCAAATTAAAATATGTGAATACTTTAATCACGTATTCTCTTGAAGAATGAATATCCATTGAACCTTAGTGAAAACATGAATGCGGTTAAAAGTTAACACTTTCCACATACCAAAATCCTCAAAATTCTATATACTCAAACCATGATATCAATTAGTCCTTATATCAATCATGAGCTCATGAATAAAATCAAACATCCCATTATCATCTTATCCCTTCATTATGCACATATCATCTACATTCCAAAAATATCTGAATAACCTTTCATGGATACCGGTACCATTAATCATACACTTTCAAAACTCAAGTAAAGCCAACAGTGTAACAATCCTTAGATGTCTCTTTATTCCATAGTACCATGAGATTACTTATACAACATTACACTTGATAAACATGTAATAATTCCACTACATTCTTAAACCATTGACCGAGCTTCAACAATTCTTTCATCTCACATATCATTTGTAGTCTCTTCATCATCATCTACATAAATACTACCCATACAACCATACTGATTCTCTTCATGAGACTTTCCCTTAGGGAATTGGTTTGCATAATGCCCGTACATTCCACATTTAAAACATTTAACCATTCTTGATGTCGTAGCAATACCATTATCCTCATCCCTGGTGTTAACTGAACCTTTTCCTTTGCACTTACTGGCTTTGTGTCCTTCTTTTCCACACCCAAAGCATCTTCCTGTTCCTTTGAAACATTCTCCTTGATGCCTCTTCCCACATGATTTACATAGGGGAAATTGAACTTTCTTTCCTCTATGATCACCATGAAACTCCATCTTTCTCTTATTAGCCGAGTCAGGAAACTTACAAAATTTTACTTTATTGATCATATTATGAGATTGCTGATTCGGCATAATAATGATTTTTGGACTTCGAAATCCCATTTCATTTGGTTTCTCATGAAGAAAATCATTCCATTGTCCATCATATCCTCCATTATCGTGAATCATCTTGTTTCCAGCCATTTTCTAAAACCCAAAAAGAATAGTGTGAGAGGAAAAAATCATAATAAAGGGGGAGTAACTTCAATATCTAACATCTTTGGTTTAATCTAATATCGTTACCATAGTTCTAGGACTATATCCTATACGTATAATTATCCTTAGGGGCATCCCTAGACATACCTTAGAAATATCTCTAGGGATCTCTCTAACGTTTTCGCATCCTAGTTTCCAAAGGTTGACTAAACCATTCCTCTGATACCAACTGTAGAGACCTGAAGCTTCACGTACATGGACTTTACATTACTTTTGCGGAATACTTAGTACATAACAAAAATACAAACACACAAGGATCGTAATAGTTTAGTGTCTTTGGAAACTCGGAACGTAATCTTCTAATCGTGGTGAATGATCTTCAACATCTCCCATAAAGATCTTCCTTTTTTATACCTAAAACCTTTCTTTATATCCTGGGGAAAAGAAAACATAAAAGGGTGAGCTCAAATGCTCAGTAAGGGTAAACAAAAGAAATATCAATCACATCATATACATAAGAACATAGCTTTTGGAAATCTTAACCTGCAAAAGAGCTCATAATATCATATCATGGGGTAAATCATAGAAGTGAAATGTAATCCCAATAATCATAAAATAAAACATGAAACTTTGTGGCATACACACATAATCATAGAGAATCATTTCTTGTTAGTCAAGACTCGTTGCCAAGACTATCTTAGTGGACAAAGTCCCTTTCTGAATCAAGTAACCCTCGTTCCAGTCCTGTTTCACTGAACCGGTATAACCTACCATTCCAGCCATGTCTATCTAATGAGATATAAAATCTTTACCCAATGCATTGGAGGGAGATATAGGTCCCACCCATCTCATAATGATACCATTCTTATGTGTGCCACAAAATCATAAACCATACATCATTGCATAACCCATGTAATAAAAATGGGAATCTTAAACATCATGACATCATAAAACAATTCATATATGATAAAGGAATTCATAAAAATAATTCCATCACAACATAATCAAATCAATGTAATAATAGGGATAAAAACAGAACCCTTTATTATCTTAGATGTAAAATAATTTTGATAAAACAATTGAACTTCATTCTTGAGGAAAATATCCTTTCTTCTTCAAAAACACTTTTCCTTTCTTAACATGTCATACAATTTTAAACTAAAAAAAGTTGATTAAAAATAAACTTGAAAACTTTAAAAGGATGATTCTTGGAAATAATGTTTTAAAAATCCATTCATTCCGTATAAGTTAAAAAAACATTCTTCTCGTAATTTTGTCGGAAAAGTCAAAAAAGTACCTCGTACGAAAAATGACAAAAGATTCCTTTCATATCTTTTACTAAAAACTCACCGAAGGGTAAAATAGGTTTTAAACAATTTTAGGTGAATGTAAATAATATTACATATTGAGGAAACATGGATGTGGATGATAAAATACACCCCCAGTAAATTTCAAAGTATAAACAATCTCGGAAAAAAATGAGATTGTGATATTTCCCCTTACCTTAGGTCTGATTTGCTTCGTAAGTGTCCGAACCTCCTGTATAATGATTTAAATAATGTCATTGACTTATTACAGAATCATATTCATTGTTATTATATCATATATGGTTCACTTATGACTTTATATTACCCATTCTTTTGTTAATTCATGTTAAAGTAGCATTTTGGGTAAAATCGTCTCATTTGTCGTTCGTGTTTTAACTTGTAATTATTCATATCATTACTTAGATAATTATTACTTAATTATAGAATATAAAACATGATTTATATATAATATATATTCAGAATATACATATATATATAATGGATCGATAAATGGAAAGAAATACACCGTTCATGGAGACGGTAGGCCGTACGTACGCATGAACGCTGTTTTCGTTTCCTTATTGAATTGAGTGGAATTAAGTAGATGACATACATATATATACACATAAATCCAGTAGATTTATAATGTCATGTATTTCATTATTATTGCTTATATATACTTTATAATCATTCTTAAATAGTTAACATGGAGAATGAATCTCATCACGTCGTGGAGACGGTAGTCCGTACGTACGCACGAGCGATGATATCATTTCCATAATTATTTAATTGAATTGGATTGGATGATACAATATATCAGAATCATTATGATGTTATAATAACTATGTATAGTTATTCTTTACACCATAATACCCATCCATGTAAGGTGTTGGTGGAAAAACAGATTACACCACGGCGTGGAGACAGTATTCCGTACGTATGCACGCGCGGTGATTTCATTTTCCGTAGGATGGATAGATGGTGAATTAGGATTGTTTCATAATTATAATAACATATCAGAATATGAGTGATACTGATGTTATTACTTCATAATGAAACAACCTAAGAAGAAGAAGTGGAAGAAGAAATAAAGGTGAAAGAATCGGTAATGGAAATTACCTCTTCTTTGAAGCGCCTTTTTGAGACCTCCTCTTAGGGCACTAAAATTGGTCTTTGAGAAAGACCAGAACCTCTAGGATGTTCCTAGGGAAGTGGAGAAGAGAATTTTTCAGGGGTTTTCCGAGCTTGAAGGCTCAATGTTGTGTGAGGAAGAGAGGGAGGAGGTGCCCTTTTATTAGGGAGGAGAGGGGCACCTTTGGAATTCTTACAAATGATAATTTATAATAAATCTAACCCCACTTAAAAACTTCCAAAAATGACTCATATTCGAATATTAGATAAGATAAGGTTGTAATCTCATCAACCAATAGAATTTAGACATGTTAGGAATTTATTTTAAACACTATCAACATGATTTATCCATATTTAATCAATTTAATTTTATTCGTGGTAATAACATTCTAAATTTTAAATAATTACTTATTTGTTGTGAATTGTCCATAATTGGATACTTAATAACATTTTAGATCATATAGATTTAAATTTATAATTTCTAATTTTTTTTGAAATTTTTATTCTATTTTATAATATGTTATTTTTATAAAATAACAATAGTGTCAATTTGGACACTATTCATTTATTTGAATTTAAATAAAATAAATACAGAAGATATGTTCGAACTAAAAGATTTAATAGATTTATAAAATGTAATATGTATCTAGAAAATTAGTGGAGCACATTAAATAGTTCATATAATATTTATTTTATTATTTTTAAAACCATTTATTTGGTTTATCTCTTAATAAAATAAATACTACAACATTTTTATATAATTATTTCATATACTTATTTGTTGCCTAAAAATTAAAAATAAATTCCTATGATAAAACTAAATCTATTAACTTTAACAATAATACTTTTACTCGAATTTATCATCTTAAAATCACAATATTTAAATTGTTATATTTATTAAATTATGAAGGTGACAACTTTGGCATCATTTAAAATAAAAAATATAAGTGTCATAATCGCTTTTATAAGGCTCAAAATGGTCAAATATTCGACCATTGGATGCTTATGGTTTAAATTTACATGGAAAATAAGTTTTGGTTAGGGTTTTGTGCATTTTATGGTCACTATTTGTTTAATAAAAACTATATTCTTGATTTTTCACTAAATAAACAATTTCTGCATCACTATTGTGTCATAATTAATGATAATTATTTAATCCCTAAAAATTATAAATAAATTTATATGATGTAGATAATTTCATTATATTTCTGTAGACTATTCATGTTCGAAGTTTCATGAAGTTTATCACTAAATTAAAATTAATATACTTATAAGATTTAAGAGAGTGACATGTTGTCACTTTCTTTGGTTTTAATAATAATTAAGTTATTTTCAAGAGCCAAAGTCCATTAAATGATTCTAATCCGACCCTTAGGTGATATGGGTCGTCTTTTAGTCATCCAATAGGATTTTGGCAGGTGTTAGGATAATTTTATAATCTTATATTTACCCCTAATTACCCGATTTGTCTTTAACTATGGTAAATAAAATTTACCGTAGTTACTATTCATAATGCCCAAGAATAAAAAGTGGATTATTAACATAATTTGGACCCACTGATTCCAAATATGGAATCCATTTATCCAAATTCAATACACAAAAGTTTCAGAAATTAAATTAAAATTAATCTCGTTGTCGAAAGAAAACGGGTTTTTGTTTAAAACATTGCAAAAGATTGAATTTATTTAACCTATGAATTCAATGTAAAATCAAGGCTAATGACTTACATTATATTAAATGGTAAAAATATATTCTATTTATACTTTAAAACCATTCAATATTATAATTTAACCACATAAGATATTATGATGAAAAAAGTTGTTTTTAATTAAAATATAGCGTGTTTTTACTATTCATTAAAATATGAAAGTTATCGGAAAAATATCAAAACTTTATCTAATGTAAATTTTTACATCTTGATTCAAAATAAGAATTTTATTTTGTCAAATTGAACATATAAACATGTCAAAAACTAGATTTAATGTGGGTGCGCCATCAAAAGGCGGCAAAACTGCATTTTTTTAAAAATACTTATTTTACCCGAACAATTTATTTTGTTCTTATACCATGTTCTAGAAAATGTCAAAGATGAATAATAATGTTATAAAATTCAAAATTTAGTTAATACTATTCATAACGGCTAGTTCATGACAATATTATAATAATATATCATTGTTTATTAAAACCCGGTATTGCATACAACACACGCTATCGAGGAAGGTCGCGATTGCGTGTAATGAAAGCCAAGTCAGGGTTGCGTGTTGTGAAAGAATCCTTCGTTGTTTCGTATAAAATAATCCAACCATATTTCATTTATACATTTAATATATATATATATATACTAAATGTTGCGTAGATTAACTATTATCAAAATTGTGTGTAACACGGTCCATGAATAGTGTTGCGTATACTGCAAGCTAATACGGTGTTGCGTATAGCGCAAGGTAATCTTGGTGTAGAATACAACACAAGAAATTAATGAAATTAAAATAATATTTTTCATAAAATCTTGGGGTGTTACAGTTTTTGATCTTACAGGTTTGTTTATAGGTTATGTACTACATTATTTTTGATTGTAATACACCTCGGAATCAGCTATGGATCTTGATACTACTAGATTACATAAGTAAATGTGACTAGGAACCATATATGGGACTAACACTATTATATCACCTTGGATTAACTCATAGGGATCAGTGATAATGAGTACTGATTATTAACCAACTAGGATCAACACATAGGGATCAGATTATATTCATCAAATATTGGGATAAATTTATGTACATATAAGGATTTAACATTTTCCAATCCAATAATACATATGTTTATCTCGATTTTGGTATGCATGGTTGTATAACATGTTTAGTGACACTCCAGCCCTAGATGAGTGAGGTTTGGGTTGATCCCAATATTCATTGTCAAACTTGAATATAAAAGGGGGTTATTTCATTTATTATTAAAAAATTAATGTATATAATATTACAACCACATCATATATTCAAACATTTTTTACAGGTTATGTATTATACTACATTGGGGGTTCTCTACAGACTTATACTCGCACCCTTATTGAGTGTCCATGGAACATGGGTCTAGTGGTAGGAGCCTCTAGAGAATAGAGAGGTGCACCTAAGGTCTATTCGAGACTTCTCAAATATCGGGTACTTCTCAGTGGTAAAAAGGGAAATATGAAACCTTAGTAGGAAAAAACCTGATATTTTACTATATAATAATACACAAATAAACAATATTATATATTAAAAATAAATGAAGGAGGTGTTTTACCTATTTTTAAAAAATATCTTGTCCATGGATAGTACATCGATAGTATATTGATGAAATAAGAGGTAATTATATCCCCTATATGTGTTATAATTGTTTCAGAAGGAATGATTTCTTATCTTAAGAACACTTCCTCTTCTTGACATCTAAAACAGTACACTGCTTAAACGGATTTTAATTAAATATGAATTATATAAGTTACTGATAAAATTTTCAAAATAGAAGTATAAATTCCAATACAATGATGTCATTATTTTTATACTTATTTTCTATGCTCAACTCCATATCTTCAACTATGTTTCTTTTTTTCCATTAATCTCATAGATATATTTAGTACAATAGTATCGATGATCCCACTATGTACCTATTTTCCAACATTTTCATCCACCAAACTTCATCTAATTTTTTTAATATTTTCAAATTAAATAATACATGAAATACACTTCAATATTTTATTTTGTTATCATATATTTCAAAATAATTTCAATATTTTGAGTATGATTCTCCCTTTATAGTTATTCAAGAAACTCCTTTTATAAAAGATTCTCCATAATACTTACATTTTATTCATGAAATGTAGTCTTTACTCTTCCATATAATCTAGGAGTTTCTTACTAATTTTCGTAATAAAATATTAATCAAATGTTTAGGAAGATAATATTCACATGTGTCCTCATATGAATAATAAATCCACTATGTTATAGTTAAATTTTAGTCAATATATAAAACTTCATAATACCATTATTTTAGATCTCTATCAATATCACATAATAATGATCTTTTAATATCAGTGTGAAAAACTCTATAATTTAATTATTACAAAAATCATGAAATTTAACTTATTAGAATCATCCATGGAATAACAAAACAAAACACATTATTCATGCTGAGAAATTTTCTAAATAGTAAAGGATATGCACACATTTAATTCATAAAGAGTATAGACAAAGGTATATAGTTACTAATAGAGTCCCAAAAAAGGAAAGTGTTATGAAGTCCCATTAATGTCTTTTTAAAACAAACTTTGTCTTATCAAATTAGATTATGTATTATGGATATATAAAAATTATTGTGGAATCCACAATGAATTATGATTTCCACCAAAATAGTTATAAATTTTTAAAATAATTATGATATATAACTAGAATTCATATAAAATCCACAAAATCATTAATATAAATCACCGATATTTCATAAATGATCCATATTAATTCCTTATGATGTTTATATAAGCCTTATATTATCTACCATTCCTTAAAAAAATATTATGATGTTAATATAATGACTTATGTTCATTTCTAATATTTAGGCCTGAATCATTTTTTAGAATTCGAAACACTATGATAGGCTTAAGCACCTAGGGAAACTTATTTCCTTTGAAAAAATTAATGTCAATCCAATTTCATATTTGTTAATTTAATTCATAAAATAATAATAAACTTATATACTTTACTAGTTTCCTAAATTTTACAATTCGAACAATTGAGGACAAATACCAATTGAAAATATTGTAACAATAAAATTTTTTGTTGCAACATCCCCCATTAATATTTTTCTATCAATTCATCCACATACCCATTATTCAATTATTTCTATCCTTACTTTTATACTCTCCCAATACAACTCTTCATTCAATTTGAAAATATTTTTCAAATGACGTATTTTCTATTTTGATTTTTTTCACATCTGACCATTCTTCCATATTTCATTGAGAATTTATTTAACGGTTACCTCCAAGACAAAATTTTATAGTGATCATTATAGGAGATATGATATAGAAGTTAATACCAAAAATTATATATATAATATTCAGATCAATCCTATATCATTTTTTATCACTACCCAAATATATTAACTCCCACTTCCAAATCAAATTCCAATAATATTGACACCTTAATTAAAAAATAAAAAAACAATAAAAATCATTAAATATAGTTGATAGTTGAAAATGTTTCAAACATTATTAGGAGGAAGTAAGTATGAACATCATGGTATATTATTTTCCTTTCTAATTCTGGGGTATATAATGTCTTAATCCTAATATCATTGACAATACACATTTTTTTATTACAATATATTTAATATTTATTACATAATGATACAAAAATCCATAAAATATCATGTGGTATAGTGTCTTTTGGTAATTACATACATCTGATAATTACATAAAATAGAAATATAATGAAATTATTTAAAAATCCATAACATGAAATAAATCTCAATTGATCATCTAATACTATATTATATGACCCCGGGACATACAAAAGAATGGTGCGATCAATAAATTAAAAAAGGGTAATAATGAAATAACAACATAAATTGGATTAGTACATGGGAGTCAAGATGCCATAAATGATGACATAGTAATATGAGAATGATATTCATGTACAACAGAATGATATAAGATGACGTAATGAAGGAATTATGGGAGTGTGGGAAAAACATAAAACCTAAAATGATAATCATGAGTAAAGAATAACCTCAAAGGATTCAAAACACATTGTTCTTATGATAATTAAATGTACACAATACATTGTATCCTATAAGATAAAAACATCACTCATTGCATTGGATGGAAACATAATTTATGTCCCACCAATCACATTCATATTATGTGCAGGCATTTGCGTAACACATATATCATACAACCTATGAGATATATTCACAAAAAATAATTCTATGATTAAGGAATGAGGGTTATAAAAATATAATTACCTAAATAATTAAGGAACCATACATCTAGGTCAATACCCATGAGTATATATTGGGATATATATTCACAACAAAAACATTTTTCATGGAATATAATGGGATAATATTTACATCACAATGTTTGTACATAATTTTTGATAGGAGGGTTTAATACGAGTGTAAATTAATATATAATTTCTTTGGATTCATAAGGATATAAAAGGTATGTGTAAAAGAACATTATATCATAATAAGTTCGAAATAAAATATATTATTACAATGAATTTACTTGAATAAAATGTAAAATGAGAAAATATCATAGCTTGAGAGGCTCCATCTATAATAAGAGAGGATCTTATTATGAATATGTGAATATAATTGGAGTACTATAGAGTGTGTGATGGAGATTAAGATCAAGATGAATAAAATATGAGAAAATATGGACTGGATGTTGGATAGGTATTTATCATAAACCAGATGGGAATTCTTTATTAATTTCTTAACAAAGATTATTTACTCTAAACAATAATATAATAAAAAAACAATTTCACTATATAATTTAATTATGTATACCAAATTCGATTGGTTTTTAGTATTTTATTAGTCTATGATCCTAGGTATTTAAAATTATTTTACTTTTTAAATTGAATGGATTCGTGTTCATGAAGTCATTTTTTTAAAAAAATTAATAATTAATATATTTTTTAGGATTAATTATTAGGTTGTAAAATTAGTCAAATAGAAAAAAAATCATTATATTAAAGTGGAAATGTATTTTTATTTATATATCCATTTTATTGTATTTATTATATCATATTTGGACACATCCATTGTGATATATAAAGGATAACCTTGTTTACTATCTCAAACTCTAGGTCTCAACGATGATTGTATATAAAATATTTTAAACAAAATTTCAAGGATTTCAAATAAATATGAATGGTTTGAACCTTTTTTGACATCATGGATATGTTAAGGTCTCACTAGATTCTTCTCCCCAGCATCAACCTCATATTTTATGAGTACGAAACCTCTCTCTATACAAATCCTTAAAATTCATCTTTTTAATTCTAGTATGGATATTATTGTTATATGAGATATCCACAAGACTAAATTTTTTTGACCATATCAATTTAAATCCATTTAAAATGTTTTAACATATATTATATAGTTTTAATGGTTATCTAGGACTTACCATCCATCTCGAGTTGACAATCTATACTAAAATGTACCTTGATATATAACTCTTATTGAAGGTATCTTCAGAACAATGAGGTAGACATCGAATCTAAATATTATATAATGGATAATTATAATATATGTATTATTACCACTTCTATTATGTATATCATAATGAGTTGGTCAAGATAAAAATATTCCCTAATAGAAATGAAATTCATTGAATCTATAAGATGATCACCAAAGACAAAAATCACAATATTGCCTTTATATTTGCCAGGGAGTACTAAAAAACATCAATTGTAATATTTTCCCAATTAAAAATTATTTTTAGAAATGTTTAAATCATTCCATTAGTCATAGGTCATTAAGAATTTACATTTGGACAATTTAATCATCATGATAAAAATTATTCAATCTCTCTCTTCATGTTTTCCCACCAATTTTTTTATCAGATCTCTATAAATCATTGTTATTCATTGAAGAATAATGAAATATAAAAAATATGAATCATTCATGGGATACCTATTTATCTATGGTTTTTATGGGACACATATCCTGGTTCCAAAACATGAAGAACATTATTTTTAAAAGATTAACTTAATAATATTATCTTTTTTCGTATAAAACTCTTCAACATCTTTTTTGGCCACCTTTGTTTTCTCAAGAATGTTTGGTTGAAAATTTATTAAATCAAGGTTGGATGATGTTACTTCAATGATTATGATTCCCATTATATAAATGTTCAATAAATATGGATCCCCTTAAAACATCATCATGGATAAGGATATATGATCCTTTAAAGTCAAAGCATCAGTTACTTTGTTATCCATCCAAGGAGAGAAATAGATTGAGCAATAATAAATTTTGATAAGATATAACTCCCTCTATTGGAACGAACTGAAAATTTTTCCATATATACTTAATGATTTTATGATCCATTTGTATATCAAACTTTTCCCCAAATAGAAAGTGTCACCAAATATTTAGTAAGAATTAAACTATAGTAAATTCTAGAACATGTGTTCTGTAGTTATCATGGACTATTAATGTGTGGGAGGGGTATGCTATAAATTTTTCATTATTCCTAAGTATAAAACCTATGAATTTATTGGATGAATATTTAAAGATCACAAATCATCCCCCACTGGTGGGTAATGTGATCACAAATACAGTGATGTACCTCTTCATTATATCCTTAAATATCTCCCCATATTTGTTACACCAGAGAAACTACATTACCTTTTATGTTGGTGTTGATAGTGGGACTGAAATCCCTAAAATTGTTTCACAAAAAAATGTCTGAACCTAGATAATATAAAGAAACCATATATAATTATCATATATTTTTTCGTAAGACATAATTAATTTCACCTTCTTTTATAGGATCTATAGATATACCATTTATAGTGAAAAAGGTGACATGAATTATAAATTATCCATTTAAAACTAAAATTATATATACATTTCAGAAATCATTTACTTTTATGTGGTCTTTTGTAAAAAATTAAAATGATCGCCACATTCACCCTTTCATTTAGAATATATATGATTATTCATTATATATTCTATCATAAAATTATTTTAGTAATCCCTAATGAAACTATTCATCAAGTCTATACAGATAGATGTAGAATTAGTGAGACCAAATTGAATCACAATGAACTTGTATATTATTTCCATGTATGAAAATATTTCTTGGGGGTATCCTTATTTGGTACCATTACATGATAATATCTTGAGTAGATACACACAATGGAGATGTAATGGGTCCTAAATGAGCTATTAAACATGTCATCAATATTTGGTAGAGTATACATGGTCATTATTTCAATCCTTTTGACACATAGATAATCAATATAGAGGCACACTAACCTATAAATATAAATTATTAAAATGTTTATCACACTCCATGAAGATGTACATCGAATTATAAACCATTTATTAAGATCCTCTATTAGTTTCTTATTCAACTATTAAAGTTCATGAAAATTCATTATATATGGATGCATTGATATTAGAAAATACATTGGTATAAGTTGGATTTAGAAAAAATCTTCTCATATAGGTGGAACATAATGAAATTATTTGGGAAAATCATCCATGTATTCTCTTTAATGGGAATGTCATCAAGGATAATGTTTTTATGGCAAACCAAAACATTATTACATGTTAATTCACTATTTATTACAAAAAACTCACATTATACAACCCAGAAGAGTGAGAGGGATAGTGTATTTTGGATATTTGGACTATAAAATAAACACATAAAACTAGGTTACAATGACTTTATTGATATCTTCCATTACATGTACTTAAATTTTCACTGCTCCACCAAAACATCACATGATAACCTTGGATAGTGCATAATAAAGGGTTGATATATAAAAATTAGCATGGGAATAAAGAAAGAATTCAATATTGTAATGCAATAAATTTTATCCAAGAGGAAGAATATTGTAATAAAATAGGTTATAATCATAGTCACGAACATTGAGGAATTATATAACGTGATGGAATAAATGAAACATGGAAATGTGGTAATGACAGAAAATTAGTATTATAAGCATAAGTCAAGGTTAAACACTAATAAGTGACAACATAGTGTACTTAGGATAGTCTCTAATGCACCATAAATGTAATATCATGAGATTAAAACATTAAACAATGAATTGGGTCTCTATCTATGAACAAGCATAATAATCATGTGTTCTACACAAATTGGTGTGACACATATCTCATTAAACATAAGAATGTATTTCATCTCTATTAACCCCACTATTTAGGAGTTTGAGTAACATATATGGGTTTCCTGACTAAAGGATTTATAAGTTCTTATATGTGAAATTGGTTTTGTGGAAATGGGCACATGAATTCATTTCATAATTATTTAGCATGAAAAATTAGAGAGAAATTTTGGTACCATAATTGTGGTACATAGAGAATAACAAAATGTTTTAATGAGAGAAAAAGGGGACTGCCATCATGTTAATATAAAAAAAGTATGATGTATTTGTAAAAAAATATCCTAACATTAGGTATTTGAATTCAAAAGGCATAGATTAAATAAGGGACTTGAATACATAGGTAAGAATAGGATCATTTAACTTTTTAGGGTGTTTTAAGAATGCTTGGGAGGTGGTAATTGAGACCATGGGGTAACCTTGGGAGGGATTTATAAAGGGAAAATAATAATTAATATGTTTTACACCGGATTTTAGTGAAGATAAATTGGATCATAGTTGGTATTTTATTGGAATATTTTGAGGTGTTTATAATTGGTTCCTAAAATTTGGTTTTGGACTCTGTATAATAAAGTAAAAAAATAAAAATCCATATCCAAGATTTTGAACATAACTTATACCAAATATGATTTGTATTTATTATTTTATATATAAAAGAACCAAAGAAATATATATATTACCCTTGGTTTGTGGAAGCGAGGCATGAAAAAAAAATTATTTAAATCATAAATATATAATATATGTTTTTAAATGAATCATAAAGTCATTATAAAATAAATAAAATATCCTAAAAACACATTATTTTAAATTTTAAATATATATTTGTTCAGGGATACCTTGTATGGACTATATTGCACTAATTTTAAATAAATATTTGTTCATTGATACCTTAATTTATCATTATATAATAAATATTTATGATTATTAATGATCTTTTAAATATGATAGGATATAATATTCCGAAACAACGAAAGGAGTGATTGTGTTTTCTATAAGATAATTACGTAATAATTAACTTTATTGAACTGTAAATGGAATTGTATTTATAAATAATAATGTGGTTACATTATTCTCCATTTAAGAATGTCACACTCAATATTTTCATTTCATACACTTAAATAGATTAGGGTACATCTATTTCATCACTCTTTTAGTTCCCATGTCACTTTCCCAGAATTGTGGATGCTCCCCAATATATTTAGTAGATCAGTTTCCTTGTTTTGTAGAATTTTGTATCTATAATCCAAGATCATCCTCAACTACTCCTTGTATTAATAGTCATTTTAAAATGGAATAAAATTTTCATTTACTATAGTTTAGGGTTGTGTAATGTAAATTCTCAATAGGGATTCATGGAACACAACATGTACATAAGATAGGTTAGGTGGGAATGCTAGTCAATTGGACATCATTCCGAAGTGATCAAGGATCTTGAAGGGGAAAATGATACAAGTACTCAGATTTTCTTTCTTCCCAACCCTCATAAATTTCATCCATGGAGATATATTAAGGAACACATAATCACAAACATTACAATCCATATATCATCGACGATTTCCCTCATTGATTTAGTATAAAATATGTGAATATTTAATATGATTTTGAATTGTTATTATAAAGACACAGAAATTTGGTATAATTTTTTTAATTATTTGGAATTGTTACGAGAATGATAATTTCGACAGAATGTGATTCCGAGGACTAGATTCCACAAAACCGAGTTTTGAACTTTTTTAAGGCATGTTTTATAAATGCATGATCGGGTTTTTATATCTTTTGAACCAATTCTCAAATTGATAATCTGAGGGTACAATTGAATTCACAGCAACGAAATTTTATTAGGAATTCTTAACATCAACCATCTAGGGTGGGATGGAAAAGTTAAATTTTGTAATTTTTTGAATAAAATAACTCTTTTAGTTATTTTTTTCTTTTCATAATCCCTTGAGTGATAGTTATCAAAACCACAGCGTAATGAAGAACATTAAAACAGGGTCATTTAATTACACATTTATTTTATTATGAAACTGCAACACTCATTCAAATAATTGTTCACTAATTAAGATTCATTAATAAACCATATTAATAAACAAAATGTCAATATTGTTTCATTTTATTATTCAACCCACTAGTGAACGATTAAATGACCGTGGGAGAATCCTCTCACCTAACACTGATGTCATCAACCTTCAACAATGAATGGAGAACAAATGGAGACTATTGGAGGAACCGATCCAGAGATCGACGAGCGGTGTAGAATGTCAAATATAAATGAACACGTAATAAATTCCTTCTCCCAAAATGGATTCCACTGAATCCGGCTAGGGAATTTAATTTCTCTATGTGTTTAATGATTCCTCTTATCCTGTTCTTGAAAAATACAACAAACAGGGATCAACGGACAAACATGTTGATCTACAACTCATTTTTTAATGTGGGCGGTTGTTTTAGGGTCTTAATTTGGGGAATTTTATTATTTTATATGATTAGTTTTATCACCCCTTGCTAAAACGTTAACACGGAGGTCGTGGGCCAATCCGAACAAGGCCCAGACCCTTTACCACTCTTAGATACTGTGTGTTCTTTATGGGTGACCATGCAATATGGAGGAAAGTAAATTTTAGGGATCATGCAGTGAATGCAGCAACCCAAGAGGCTCATTGGTGCAGACTAGAAGGAAAGAGGACCACCAGAGCATCTCCAGTGGCATACAGATGGAGCCACGGAAATGACACCAACAACGCAGAGGCGCCGGCTGTACCATGCCAGTTGCGTGGACGTGGAGGCAAGGTTACGTGGCCCTCTGCGACGACAGGTGTAGGATGCAACACAGACATGCTGCATGGATAAGAGAGGTCAGGTGGTGCTGGACATTTATGGAGATACGGCGGTTCCCCGCTGGAGCTGCTAGCTGGGAGTACTGAACACCCCACCACTGGTCAAGTGCAACCGGCCTGCACTGCACGAGCTAGTTTCTAGAGGCGTATTGGATGTGGAAGATGGGCCAGACTACACCATCTAGGCCGGTCCCATGCCAGTTAGGCTGAACATTTTCAAGTTGGGCTAGACCCATGTCATTCGGGCAGAACCCCAGGGCCTAATATGCCTTCTGGGCTAGACTGCTGCTGGACCCAGACCCGACCAGCCTCATTTCACTAAAACTGATGTAACTTACAAACCAAAAATCTAATTAACGCGTCTTCTACTCTGTGAGGACCCTTGTGGCAAGGAGGTCCTTTTGAGATACATCAATTGATTTTTTGAAAACGTTAGAGTATTGTTGGGTTGGATCGGTCTTGAATCCAAATGGGTCATATTTATCCTTTTACCGATATCTTATAGACCGAGAATCCGATTGATGTGTCTCCTATCATGTTGGAACCCATAAAAAATATGGTGCATTGAGTTACATATATGTGAGACCTAGTGTTAGTAGATATATGACCAATAGAATGAGAATCAGACCCTCCAGAAATCAAGCTTGCTACGTAAGGGAATTCAGTGGCTCGTTGTGATGTGATGAAGGAATAAAAATTCTTTATGGTTCATCACATAGAGATCCTATGTGGGTCTGTGGTTATCGAACCACTATAGGTATATAACTAATGATCCCTTATTGGACAACACATAGTGATCCTCGGCGGGTCATCATGTATCAATCCTACATGGGTCAGTACGTAGCAATCATCCGTGGGTGAGAACCTAAAGATCCTATGTGGGTCAGCACCATGAGATCCTATGTGGGTCAGCACCTAGAGACTCTATGTAGTCCAGCAGAAAAATACTCTTGATAAAATAAGATGATCTAACCTTATGAAAAATCATCTTTATTCCTATTCTTTATGTTGTATATCTCGTGTCATCTCTCATTTACATTTTGCCCTGTGAATGAGATCATGCTTTTTTGGTTTTTCCTTGGATAATTCTGAGAGACCTTCGTGGGTCTTAGGTTGCATAATGAGTATTTTTATACTCACCCCTACATAGGCTTTGTCTGCACCTTGTTGTGTCTTGTGGAGATGACAGACAGTTTGATTGAGACTCTAGAGAGCCATAGCTGGACATTACACCTAAGTGATTGATTGATGTGGTGAGCCGCAGTGACATGTTGTACCTACCCTTTAGGTAGGATCCTTGGAGGATGATTTTTAGAGCCTGTTATTTTTTTTTCTTTTTGTTGTTCTACTCTTTCATTTGGGCTTGTATACTGTCATCATTTTACTTACAGTACTTAATTTTACTCTTAGTGGTGGTTCTTAGCAGTGGTTGTAGAACTTATTTTCTATCATGTTGTACTCGTATATAGTATGCCTTGTCTGTGTGTATACTAGGTGAAATTAAATTCCATCCCTTTTTGGGTTTTTCCTTTTTGGTGCTAGTCTCCAGGACCTGGCCTATGGATGGAGGGCTTGGGGTAGTGATGGAACGGGCCTCAAGGGACAGGTCTGGACAAAGTGGTATCAGATGTGGTCGATTATACTAGATGAACTAATATTATGTACTTTTCAACTAGGAAATTGTGTTAACTATTTTGAGTTTGGCTTTCATTTTTGGGAGTCTAGTGTTGGTGTGATGGCTAACCTATCCATACACCAGGACCCTGAACTCTATTTTTCAACTCAGCATATGAAAACATTAGTTGAATGTGTCTTGAAAATGTTTTTATTTTTCTCTTTTTTGAGTCAGCTCAACGGGTATAACTTATTGACTATGTAAAAACTATTTCTTTATAGGATACCTCCACATAGAATTCTTGCTAGGATTCTAGTAAGAGATCGCGATGATGACTCAATGACATATGAGGAGTCGGTGAAAGTCCCTCATATAGAGATAAGACATTCTAGTTGTGTACCCGCCCGACCACCACCTGAAGGGAAGCATTTTCCACGAGCCCTACTAGCAGACATCAATTCCCAACTGAGTTCATTGAACAAGTTCCAAAGATAGTTGCCTTCAATTTTTCGAGGATAGACAGATCTGCATGCAGCAAAGGACTTGATGTAATCTGTTGCATGAGTTTTCTTCTTGGTTGAGACACCATTAGGAAAAATGGTGATCTAAGATACTAGTCTATTTTTTGGCATAATAGGAAAATGGTGACACCTATTTCTTCAAACACATGATGAGATGACTCATTCCTGGTTGGAATTTTAGAGCATATTCAGTGTGGAGATTGTACTAGTGACACTATGCTCAGTGCATATTTCGGAGATACTGCACTTAGAGTTGGGTAGCCTCACAGTGGCCATGTACTTGATGAGATTCACTAACCTATCTTGTTATTCAATTGATATGGAATGAGAATCCTTTTTTAGGTCCCAAACATTTGATTTGGGACTCCAACAAGATATAAGAGATTCGATGATTTCTCTCAACATTCTAAAGGATGCTGGAGTGCATGAGTGAGAACTACCAGTGGAGAGTTTCCTTAACGAGTAGGGACCTACAGTGAGAGTCTCCACTGGGAGACTAGCTACCAAGTCATCTGCAACAAGTATTAGAAAAATGACGTAGAGGCCCATGTGGGACAGTCCTTCCGATGGACGACCCCATGATATAGGGTCGGAGGTGCAGAGCTCACAAGGCAAAGGAGGTCAACAGAGGAGCAGCACGTGCTACTCGTGCGGCGGGTAGGGTCCAATGGCACGCGATTGACTGAACCACCATACTGATTATCAAAATATGATCAAGGGACCACCAAGACAGTGATAGAGGTTCAATAAAGGAGTAATTAAGAGAAGAGGATCATTTTATGCAGGTGGAGATGGGTGATGGTTGGAGGTACTACCGCCACCATCCCGAAGTGGTCCAGCCAGACCTCGGGGAGCTGGTGGACAGGGACGAGGTTAGCTTCAGGTAGTAGAGGCCTATGAACACGATGCTATAGATATGATTCGAGGAATGATCTATGTCTACATCACCTTACCTTCAGTTTTTATAGACATAAGTTCTAGTCACACACTAATTACCACGAATTTTGATCAGAGATCGAAGATTCCAGTAGAGCCATTGGCTTGATCCTTATGATTAGGGACTCATACGGGAGATTATTTGATTATTAGACGCATGTTCTTGTAGTGTGATCTTACTCTAGGAGGTGGTATCTTTGGATAGGAACTTCTAGTAGCACCGTCGAGGCCCTTCAACGTCATCTTGTGTATGAACTGGTTATGCACAATCCATGCTCAGATCGACAGGTTTAGGCATAAATTGCGGTGTGTTTGTGAGAATGGGACCAGGTTTTCCTTCACTAGTGAGAAGGGAAACATTACAGCATATGATTTACATTCTCATATAGGGGTATAATTGATCATTCTTCAGTTGGATAGACTCACCCTCAGTGTTGTGAACGAGAGGATTCCAAGATATCCTATAGTGGTCGACAAGTATGCAGATATATTTCTTAAAGATGTTATAGGACTACCTTCTTGTAGATAGGTAGACTTCTACATCGACTTATACCCTTGGGATGACACTGATAGCTACACTAGCATATCATATGGCTCCTGTAGGGATTTTTGAGTCGAGGGTATAGTTAGAGGACTTTAAGAGGAAGGGGTTCATAAGGCCTTGGGTTTCTCAATGGAAATCCCTGATTTTTTTTCACCCAGAAGGAAGACGGGGGTATGAGGCTTTTCATGGACTATTGGAACATGAACCAATTGACCGTGAAGAACAAGTATCCTCTATGAGGATTGATAATCTATTCAAGTAGATGAAGGATGTATGATGGTTTTCCAAGATAGACCTCAGATAAGGTTATCATAAGCTCAAGGTACGAGATGAGGATGTACCTAAAACTGTCTTAAGATTCCTAAATGGAAACTATGAGTTCATGGTGATTCCTTTTGCCATGGCCAACAAGACATCATTGTTCATGGGACTCGTGATCATGATCTTACATACTTACCTTGATCGCTTCCTACAGGTTTTCATTGAAGATATATTGGTGTACTTGGCGTCAGAGGAAGAGCATTCCACACATCTGTAGATAGTTAAGGATACACTTCTAGATTACTAGCTATACGGTAAGCTCTAGAAGTACTATTTCTAGATATGGGACGTCCACATTCTGAGACATTTCATCTCGGAGGCTGCAGTTGCATTGGATTCAGAAAAGATAGAGGTAGTGCTTTCTAGGGCCCAACTTCGAGCATGACTAAGGTGAAGAGTTTATTGGGGATGACTGGGTACTACTAGAGATTTGTACCCGAATTTTCTCGAGTAGCAGTTCCCCTGTCAGCTTTGAAAAAGAAGGGTCTTCTCTTAGTATTGAAAGGGCGATCCCGAAAGAGTTTCAACGATCTGAGGTAGAGACTGATGATTGCCCCAATCATGAGGCTACCAGAAGAGGGTGAGGGGTTTGTAGACTACTGCGATGCTTCAAGGACCATATTGTGATGTGTCTTGATATTGGAGTGAGTAGTGATCATCTATAGCTCATGACAGCTGAGGTAGCATGAGAAAAACTATGCAACCCATGACTTGGATTTAGCAACAATGGTATTTACATTGAAGATGTTGTGCCACTACTTTTTGGGCGAATAGTTTAATATCTTCTCTAATAAAAATAGTCTCAGGTATATCATTCACAAAAAGACCTAAACATGATAGTGAGACGATGGATGGAGTTCTTTTAGGACTATGAAATTGAGATAGTCTATACTAATGGGAAGGGGAATGTAGCTGCAAATGAACTTAGCAGGAGGTCAGGGCTATAACTACAGAGTGAGTGATAGATCAACTATCTGTGTTGCATATAACATTAGTGGATAATTATATATCATCATACCTCCAGTCTATAACTATAACTCTCCCACTCTTTTAGTAATTTCAGGAGACGCAACTCAGAGATGGTGAATGTGAGGCCCGATGGGCCCATATATCCTCAGGATAGGCTCATAATGTATTTTCGATAGGTGGGTAGCATGTCATCCTTTTTAGAGGACATACCATGGTACTACTGCAATTTATGGAGTATGTGTTGAGGGTGTTACACACATCTACTATGGAGGTTCATCTTGGAGTGGAAACAATGTAAAGAGACATATGATGTCAGTACTGGTGATAAGGGATGAATAAAGCAGTGGAAGAGTTCGTTTCAAGATGCCTCACTTGTCAGCATGGGAAGGCCGAGCATCTGGTTACAACAGACTTAGCACAGGAACTAGAAGTACCAGAATAGAAGTGTGATGTTATATACATGGACTTCATGACTCGGTTACCATGTACATCCAGGGGCCACAAATCTATCTTGGTGATCATTGATTGACTCACAATGTCAGTCCATTTTCAATTCATCAGAGAGTAAGGATCGGTAGCGGGCATGGGGTGACTCTACATCTAGGAGATAGTATGGATTCATAGAGTACTATAGGTGATCGTTTCATATTGTGACAGTTGTTTTAGATCTCATTTCTATAAGGTATTACCAGAGGTGTTTGGAATACAACTACGCTTGAGCACCACCTTTCACCATAAGACAGATGGTCAGATGAAGCGGACCATACAGACACATAAGAACAAGATTTGTGCTTACATTCTTGATTTTGGTCGTAGTTGGGTGGACCAGTTTCCACTAGTGGAGTTGAAATACAACAATAGCTAACACTCCACCATCAGAATGGAACCATTTGAGGCCGTCATTGAGCGATCATGAAGATCCCCTCTATGTTGGACAGACCCAGGGGAGTCAGCACTTATGGGTCCATAGTTTCGATGAGATACCACTGAAAAGGTACATATCATTTAGGGGTGGATGAATACTACACAGAGATGGAATATGTCTTATGCCGATAGGATACTACGACCCTTGGAATTCAAAAAGGGAGAACATGTCTTCCTACGGGTCTCACCATGATGAGTATTGCAGAGATTTGGGTGGGGTGGAATGTTAACTCCATGGATTATCAGACCATTCCAGATTCTTTGTAGAGTTGGATAGGTGGTGTACCACCTTGATATTCCCCCTCATATCCAAGGAGTGAAAATCGATTTCAACATTTTTTAGATGACAAGATATGTTCATGATCCATCGCATGTCATCAAATGTGGAGAGATGAACATTGATGATGGGATGAATTTTACATAGTTTTTGGTTGAGATAGAGGATCGACAGGAGTGGGTCCTTCTTGGACATTTGATCCCTCTCATCCGTGTTCAGTGGCAGCACAAGAACCTCCAAGAGAGCACATGAGATCAAGAGGCACAGAATCTTTCCCATTACCCCAATTTGTTTTCATAATTTGTTTTGGATTTCAAGGATGTAAATCCCTAAGGTGGTAAAGACACATAAATTCCATATAATTTTTATTAATTATATGGATTTTTTAATGAGACTGAAAAATTTGAAGGAACTTGATTTGAAGGCCAAATGAGTTTGTAATATAGATTTGAGATTTTAATCAAGTACATTCAGTAAATGTATGAGTGGGGTTTTATCTCATTTGAACTCGTGTTTGGGTTGAAAATATGAGGGTACCATCAAATTCAAAGTGATGTGATTCGATTAGGAGAATCATAACTTCATCCAGAAAGGGTCGGACTGAATAGAAAAATTTTATACTTTTCGAAAAAATAATAAAATAACACTTTGAGTTATATTATTCTTTTTTTAACTATTGAACAATGGTTGGCCAACCAGAAGAATAAATATGAGCATTTAATGATAATAATTTATTGATTCGTTTATTTTTTTGTGAAACCGCAACACCCATTCAATTAATGGTTCATTAATTAAGGTTCATCAATAATCCATATTAATGACTACAATGTCAAGATCATTTCTTTTTATTTTTCAACCCATTGAAAAATGAATAAATGACCACATGATAAATCTCTAATGTAATGCTAGAGACATCACCCTTCAATGAAGAATGGAGAACAAACAACAATCATTGGAGGTACCAATCCAATGATGGATGTGCAGTGACGAATGTCAAATGATAACGAACACAAAATTCCTTCCTTTATCTGCAATAGATTCCACCGAATCGAGGTTGGGGTTTTAATTTCTCTACAAGTTTAATGATTCCTCTTTTCCCATTAATAAAAAATACAGTGAACATGGATCAACTGAAAAATGGTTTATCCATGACTCATTCGTTCATGCGGGTGGTTGTTATGGGATCTTGAATTAAGGATTTTTCATATTCTAAATGATGATTGTTATAACCCCTTGAAAAAATGGTAAAACAATGGGAATGGGCCAACAAAAATAAGGCACATACCCTCTTCTACTTTTGGATATTGTTTTTTCTTAATGGGGGACCAAGAAATGAGACCACAAGGAAAATCCAAGGGGATTATAGTGAATTCGGAGACCTGAGAGGCACATAGGTGAAAATTGGAAGGAAAACGGACAACCAGATCATCACCAGTGGCCTGAAGAAAGACCCATCGGAGAGGCATCACCGATGCGGTAGCACCGGTGAATGAAAGTAGCTGCATTAGTGGTCGGCCCCTGCTTTCCAAAGACTAAGGTTGTGCCTGCAGGCTACGCGACAGTTGGAGGATAAAGTGCTGATGTGATGCGTGGAAAGGAGAGTCCCACTTAGGCCAATCAGATGGATCAAAAAGGCCAGGTCGTGCCAGTCGTTTAGGGATATGGGGCAGTGCCACATTGGCACTACTAGCTGGGAGAACTGGATGCCCCACATCCAGTCCATTGCAACCAGCCCACACCGTGTGGGCCGGGTTCACCAGGCGGGCCCAAACAGCACCATCTAGGCTAGACCTATTCCATTTGGCCCAGATCCATGCCATCTAGGCTAAACCTGTGCCAGTCGGGCTATACCTATGAACCAAATGGGCTGATCAGTCTTGACTCCTAACAGAGCTAGACAAGGTCGACCACATTTTACTAAAACTGATGAAACTTGCAGACTGGGAATCTGATTGACGTGTCTTCTATGGTGTGAGTACCCATGCAACATAGACATCCTTTTGAGATAATCCACTTGTGTTTTTGGAAGAAGTTAGTGTATGGATGGGTTGGTTCGGACTCGAATTCAATCATTCCATATTTAAATTTTTGCCTATATCTTATAGATGAGGTGTTCAATTGATGCGCCGTCTATCACTTTGGAACCCTTATGACAGGATAGACCTTTTGGTCACTTCTATGTGGGACATAGTGGTGGTAGAGATATGACAAGAAGATTGAGGAGTGGTACCTCCAGAAATCAAGCATGCTAAGTGAGGGAATCCACTGGTAGGCTCTGATGTGATGAAGTAATACTTATCTTATATTTGTCAGAACATAGTGATAATATGTGGGTTAGCACATAGACAGTCTATGTGGGTCAACACGTAGTGATCTTCTATTGGTCAGTACTTAGAAATACTCCGTCAGTTAGAAAGTAGTGATCCTCTGTGGGTTAGCACATAGTGATCCTCGGTGGGTCAGCACAAAGCTATCCTCTGTGGGTCAGCAGCTAGCGATACTATACAGGTTAGCAAATAGTGACCCTATTTGGTCTAGTATCAAAATCCTCTCGACAAAATAATGTGTTCTATCCTTATGAAAAATCATCTTTATTATTGTTCATTAAGTTGTATACTTTGTGTGAGCTGTCTTTTAATTTGTACCCTATTATTAAGATCATCCTTTATGGTTTTTCATTTTGCAATTCTAAGATACCTTCATAGGTCTTGATTTCCCTATAGAGTATTGTTATACTCCCCCTATACTGGGTTTTCACGCACCTTTTTGTGTCTTCTGTCAACTATAGATATCTTGACTGAGACCCTGGAGAGACAGGGCTAGAAATTATATAGAGGTGACCGATTAACGTGTTGAGCTATAGTGATGAGAAGTATCTACCCTTATGTTAGGATCCTATGATGAAAATCTCTAGAGCTTGTTTTTTCCTTTTTATTGTACTACTCTATCAGTTGGGCTTATATACTAGTCCCTTTTTACAGACAATACATACTTTTACACTTAGTGGTTGTTGTACCACTTCATTTTCATCATGTGTTATTTGTATGCAGTGTGCCCAATATTTGTGTGTACATGTTTAAAGTCAATGCCTTCAATTTTCAGGTTTTCCTTTCTGGTGCTAGTCACCAGCCCCTGGCCTATGGAAGGTGGGCACGAGGTTGTCACGACACGGGCCCCAGGGGAGAGATCCTGATTGTTTTAACCTCATCTTTCATCCCTTTGATAATATCAAGTCACAACAACATTCCCCCTCCAACCTCATTATAGCATGTTAGATTAAAAAAACTCTTCACATACAGAACCTCAGAAGGTTCCATTTGATTGATCAAACGGAAGAAAATTTCTTATGAGAAATCTTCTATGATGATTTGTTTATCCCAACATTCACGAAAATTTATTGAACCTGATCTCAATATATATTCTTGAGTTTTTATTGTTCTTTTAGAAATACCATCCATTTAATATTGATAATTAGTGATAAAGCTCAATTTTATATTCAATTAGTGTTAATGGTCCAAAACCTCGAGGTTAAACTTGGAACATGATCATAAATAAAAGATATTGTCCATCCTTGTATTCTTTAGACTTCTCTTAAATATATCAGAATGAGTTTTTAATGAGAGAAAGTTTCCATTGATGTAAATGAAATACACTACTTTTTTATGTTTATTGACTACCACAAAAAATTATTGCTACCATTAATGGGGAGTCCTAAAAATTAGATCATTATTTTTTATCATTTCAACATAGGTATTCCAAATTGTTCCATCACACACTAATAAATATTTTATTTAGACATGATTTTACATAATTATATGCATCTAGATATAGATATTTAAATATCTCTCATAATGTTATTCCCATAAAATATAACGTTAAATATATATATATATATATATTATGGATTACTAGATGAATACATAATTTTCCCTATGAAAAACCTCCATAAGTAACCTATTCAATTTAATAATTGATTGGACACATATCCTGACTGCAGATCTTATAACTCCATTGTCAGTGATATTGAACAGTTGAAAATCTTCTACCCTCTAATGTAGAAACCAATCATCTCTATGAGCCAGCACTATACAATAAAAAATGGATGGTTGATCATTTATTTGAGGAATCTATGATGAATATACTTTTATTATTCCCATATGAATCCTTCTTATATCCGTGAGGATTGGATCCCATGAAATCTTTATCATAAATAGAGTTGTGGGGTCCTTTCTACATAGATAATATACCTCTTTTTTTCTTCCCATGGATGGTAATGGATTGAAATATTATAACACGTGATCAGATGTTATGACCTCTACTGGTGCATACTAAACTCATTTTGTGTGAATATATACTAGAGGTGTTTATGGTATATATATATATATATATCACATATCTCCCTCTATGGATAATTGTACAAAATCATTAATGTATAGATCATGTCTTTCAATTTTATATTTTGATATGGGTAGTTCATCTCATCGATATTTAGTTGGATGGTGGCATAGACTATCACATTATGATTTTTCATGAGTATAAATCCTAAGACCTTTTTAGATTCATCATAACTTATCAAAAAATTTCCCCATTAATGTGTAATGTGACTATAGGTTTAGTGAATAACATATTCTGTAGGTCTAAAATACATTCAATATTCTAAACAACAGGAATATTTTCCATTTTACCATTTTTAGTGACATTAAAATATTGAAAGGGTTCTCAAAAATCATTGATAATAAACATATATTATGTAAATCCCTGACCCCATTAGACCAGAGCCAGTGCACTATTTTAATGCATTGGCATGATTACAATGAATCCAATCCCAAAAGACTGATAATATTAGTAGGTTTGGAAATCCATATACATACATAATTTCATCATTAAAACTTGAAAAGAAATAAAACATATATGATTTATTGGGAACATCAACCACTATAAGATTTTCCTTGTAGGTCAATCATAAAAAACATCTTCACATCATGAGAAAATGAAAAATATCAAAGGGTGGGCTCAAATGCTTAGTAAAGGTATGAAATACAGCAGAAGATATCATAAAAATCAATAGTAGGCTTGGTGTATAATTAAAATCACATGCCTCTACAAATAATGAACACAAAACCAATAAAGAAGGAATAATAACAGAGTAAATAATGCCGTAAAAAACATAACCATGGGTATTATACTGGTCGAATAACCACATGAACATTCAATTAATAGCTTCATAATGATATAAAATCACATGTCAAACATTCTAAAATATACCATTAAGGCCTTGAACAATAAGTCTAAAAATGATTAAGTCCTCAGCCAAAACCATAAATAATCATTTTTTCTAGGCCTTGGGCCAAGACCATAGTTTGTCTTATGAGACCTATTGATGCCCCAAGGGTCTATAGAAGGCCCCACCTGACAAATAATAAGTCCAATGCATTTATAATATGAATGGGGAGAAACATAAATAACATATATATTTATATTGAAACTAACATATGAAATGTAAATAAATATTCCCGAACAAAAATCATAATGACTAACCATTAAGAGTAAATTGGTGAATGGTATTAAGATAACACATATGCAGTCAAAATAATCATAAAAAATATTTTAAATATGGTAGATGATATCATAATAGATAAACCTCAATGAAGTATAATATTCAAAAAGGATATGGACTTATATAAGATACTTTTAAATGATACAATTGAAACTTTTCTAAGGAAACAATCCTTAATAATTTCAAAGTGTCCCATACCACCTTGAAATATTAAAATCATAATCCCCTAGAATATAATGAGAATACTTATACTCATGATATGATATACCAAAGGGCAGTATATACACCACATGAAGGGAGTAAGTAGTGATCATGGTATATATCTCATAATAGATAAAGTGATATGTGAAAAATCAACTTTATATTGGAAAGAAGAGATCTTTTGAAAATCATTTGTATTTTTTATAAAACTATTTTTAAACAATTATAACCCATAAGAGATAATATAAGGACATATTTAATACATTTGAGGCAAAGGTGAAGTCCAAATTAAGTGAAATCATGTAAAAAAAAATTTTAAAGAGGATTTAGAATTAAAACATTTTAGTGCGGTTTAAGAAATTCATTAAAGAGATTTTAATGCCCAAAGGCATGCCTCCTTTCAGAAAACCATAAATAAAACAAAATATATTTTCCATTGTAAAATTTTTTACTTTAGAAAGATAAATGTGGCTTAAAACATATTATATGGTTGACATCATGATAGGTAAGAGTCTGAGAAGTTCATTTAATCGAGCTTGTATTTCAGAATGAATTTCTGAAAGATCTTTTTAAAACATATAACTCCCCATAAATGAAAGTAGGATTATGATTGGTACACATATATAAAACATTAACATATAATTTATGAGGATTACATAATAATAAAAATAATATCATTAATGAAAGTAGAGAATTAGAGCAACACTAATGAAAATGGAGGTTCAGGTAGATAATACTTGTACCTTTGTAATCAGTTGAATAGTAAGCACAAAATTTAATAATCATAAAACAATAAATTAAATATCATGAAAATAAAGCAAGTAATGATATTAAACATTAATGTGATGTATACATACACCATACAAATGTAATATTATTGAATACTAAATATCTCACAAAAATGGAAGTGAGACGAAGAAACCCTTACCTTAAGTACGATGGTGTTCTTCACGTTGTCTTAGTGTCCTAGATACCCTAATTAAATTCATTATTTAATATTTCAGGAACTTTATATACATATAATTGATTTAATATAATGTTATTAAGTTCATTCGAGGCATTTTTGATGGGTTAAGAGGTTCAATTTTATTTTTCGGGTCTGTTTGTTTCATGATCAGTATACAAATATACATCAATAGTGAATAATGAAAAATGGGGAATTTATTCCAGAAATGATGTTATATTTTTTTATTAACCATCCCAAAGGATACGTGTTTTTAAATTTATTTTGGTTACTTTGAGTGAAGATGAATCATTATATAAATTATTTAATGATAACCATTTAGTTTTATTGGCAGTTTATGAACACCACAAACTCATTTTGCATTATAAATAAAAACAAATTGTAGAAAAAGATTGCAGAGCCATAAATGATAAATAATAAAAATATTATATTATTTTTAAACCATTATAATTTTTTTATTACCATAATTTAAAATGGTAATAGAAATTGAAATCCCGTCATCCTTGAATGTGGTAAATTATCACATCTCGGATGGTGTTTTCAATTTTTCCATAAAAGAATGGGAAAGGATAGATAATGATGAATTATTCCTATATCATGGAAACATTCAAGTACAAGTATGATTCTAGATTCATAAAATCATTTGTTTGAAATTATATGATTAAATAAAATTTAAATAATGGAAATCAAAATAAAAGAAAAGTTAAGAAACCCCTTACGAAAATTCGGCAGCCTGATGGCATCGCATAAAATTTCATACAATATTATGATGATAGAAAATAGTATCCCATAATTCATAGATAATCTAGATAGTAAGGCAGATATGTAATTATAGATCCCAACATAATCCAATTTAAATGGAAATACAATAACATAATAAGAGTGCTTGAAAAATATAGAAATTTTGAGAGGAAACGTTTGCAGCATAACAGCTATGCAACATGGTTTTAGAAAAAATTAAAAAGAGAGAGGATAGGGGGAACCCATTCATAAAATAATCATAAAATATTATATAGGGAAAATAATATGGAAATAATAACATGGTATTAATAATTTAAATATATAACACATAAAATAGAACTTGAATGAATGATAATGAAAAGAGGTGTTTACCTCTTGAAGTAATCTTCCTTGAGAGCCTCTTTAGGAGAGATGTTTTTGTATTTTGGAAAGACCAAGAGATCTTGGGAGTGGGGAGTGACTAAGGAAGTGTATTTAGGAAGATAATATGGAAATAATAAAGTATGATATGGGTTATGTGAAGATGAAGTTGGGGGGTTTTATAGTGGTAGAGAGGAGTGGATTTTGAATATTTTATTCATTATTTTATTAATTCCCATCAAGACAACTAATATTGTTGTTTCATGTGACCTCTAATTGTAATAAGTTTATTTTAGTTATAAAATTGTGGTATTACATCATCCTTATATTAATAATGACCCAACAAACCATGTATTTAGTATTAATCATAAATTATTGTATTTTACTATTCAATGAAAAATAAATATTTTAGAAAACTCTGAAAAATTCCCCATAAACATTTTTTCACGTGTATAATTCCAAAAGGAAGTCTATTTTTTAATATAATTTTATAAATATTTTTAATTTATTTTTTATATAAAATCATAATTTATTCCCAAAAAACAACATTAAAACTATAACATTTTTTATAACACCTAAAAAATTAATCAAGGTCCCATAAAATTATTTATTAACCATAAGAAAATAAAATAACAATTTATGATTAAATTTTATAAATATAACTTTACATTTCAAATTATTAAATTAATCATAAAATTGAAATTAAAATATTTATGACATACAAAAATACCAATATTTATACTATGATCATTTTTTCACTATTAAGATGTCTAAATTGTATTTATACATTCATGGGTGATGTTTATATTTTTTTGGCCAATTTACTATTTATTTATTTTAATTAATATTCATAAGGGTATGTTACTATTCATAAGAGTATGTCAGTATTCATAAAATATTATGTTTTCTTATTAAACACTAAATATATAACTAAATACAAACGTGTGTGTCAGTTTCTCAAAATTTAAAACCCTGATAAAGAAAAATTATTTTTAGTTGGGTAGGTTATAACGAAGTGGTGTTTTTTAGAGACTCAGTGTTTCATTAATTCTATATTAAATTTATTTTTTAAATTAATGGTATGTTCCTTTATCCACTCTTTTCAAAAAAATTATCCTTGAAATTTGAAATTGAACTTCGAATGTTAATGGTTGATACTTGAAAATTCCCTTTATGGGAAACCCCCATCAACAATATGGTTAAAATAAGATATTAAAAAGTGGAAAGGGAAATGAAATGGTTACTTCAAAACATAAGATTATAATTGAAAAACAATGTAATTGAAGAATAATCAAACCACTATGTAGTGACATTAAACACCAAATCCACATACAGTGATCAATATAAGCCATTTCATAAATGGATTAAAAATTTCAAAATATAATGATTCAATACATTATAATTATGTTCTACAAATTTCTATGTTGAAATTATCATTATCCCTTAGTCAACAAGATGTAACACTAAAATTCACATTCCCAACATGTGAATAAATTCATCATGTATTCTCTTTAAATATGTTAATAACATAAATTTCCAAAAAACCCATATTTGAAACATGCATTCTTCTGTATTTATTAATTATTATACATGTTATTGGCTATATTCCATAAATCCAAAAGTGTTATAAAATCCAAAGATGATAACATTGACCACTTCTCGACAAGTATATAATTAGTTCCAAGGTAGTTAATAATTATCTGAATCATCCATTTCTTCATCATTATCTCAACATTAGATGTATATCATGGTTTTTCATTACCTAAATCATGTTTTTTCTTATAAAGTTTATCTTCCAACTGAATCACTTTTATTTTTTACGATTCATCATATGACATCAAATACAAAATGAAATAGTACTGCAATACAATCTGTATACATACCATAATTCTTACAAAATGTACATTACTGAAAAATTATTCTAATGAAATGAATCTTGACGAAGGATATTAATAATTATACATCATCTAATATAGCATCATAACTTGTTCATTATCCAAAATAAACTATTTTTATATATCCCTCTAATGCTTGGGATATTGATCTACATGGTGTCATATCTCATTGCAGTTGAAGCATAAAATATAGTAAAATTATTTCCTTATCTTACAATTATGTGAACTGTTGCCTTTTTCTCAAAAATTGAAGAAAATTAATTTTTATCTCAGACATACACCAAGGTGTTTCCTTCCACAATTATCACATGTTGAAAAATATATATTTCTCTTATTCCCTTTATCCATGTGTTTCATTGCCATCCTCTTCTTCTCTTTATTCTCATAAAATCCATAGGACACAGAGAATTCATTACATACTTTTTCAACACATGATACTATTTCCTCATATAATGAGGATACTTAGGAGAAAATATTCCATTTAAATTATGGCTTAAGACCATTATATATATTATCCTTCATACTCTTCACACCTTGTGCATTAGTGAAGTTCTTATTCCTTCAACTAGGCACCATTTCCAATCAATTCCATATTATATATTTGCTCATAAAATTATAAACTCTCTATATCTCTTTATATTATATAAATCACATCATAAATCCTAGAACCATATACATTGGTTACATTGGGGGAATAAATCATTAATATTTTTTGTAAGTAGATTTTTAATTTTCTAAATCATATCCCCCAGGAGTGTCAAAACTAGAGTGAAGCAAGGCCCATTGTCATGAACATGTTCCCATTCGAGTCATGATCAAATAGGTCTTTTCAGGTTTTACACCTAGATACATCTATGCAAGATCCACCTATACTTGTTCATATCTAGACAGGGATATATTTTCTTGATAAACCACAGAATATATTCCTTAACAAAATTATAGGACTTCCATGTATTCTTATACACAATGTCCATCTTAGGCTGTTTTTCACTAATCTACATTTTCTATATATAGTTTCCATTTTTTCTACTAATCATCCTTTTATAACAACTCTAACGCCCAGACCCTAGTTGCATGGAGTCTGTGCATTATTTTAATACATTTCCATGATTACAAAAAATCAACTACCAAAGGAACAAGTAGTTTAGTGGTTTTGAAAATCCAGATACATACATAAGTTCAACATTACAACTTGAAAATAAATACAACATATAATTTATTTGGGAGCATCCACCATAATAAGATTATCCAGGTAGTTCAATCCTAAAAAATGTTTTTCATGTCCTAATAAAATGAAACATAAGAAAGGGGTGAGCTCAGATGCTTAGTAAGGGTAAGAAATATAGTATAATATATCATTAACATCAAAAATAGTCATGGTGAATATTTGAAAAAACATTCCTCTACAAATAATAAACATGAACCCATTATGTTATGAAAATTAGATAATTAAATAATGTCATAATAAAACATAACCATGGGTATTCTACTAGTCGAATAACCATATGAACTTTCAATTACATGCTTCATAATGATAGAAATGAATATTCTGGACATTATAATGTATACCATCAACGCCTCAGCCAAGAATTCTAAAAATTATTAAGGCCTCGGCCAAAACCATAAATACTACTTTTGTTAAGACATCATGCCAAGACCATAGTTTTTCTAATTAGACATACTAATGCACTGAGGGGATATATCAATCCCCACATGACACTTTCTAAGTCCACTAAATTCCTCATATTAACAAGTGTAAACAAAAATAACATATACATTCTTATCAAAACTAACATATGAAATATAAATAACTTTTCCTGAACAATAATCATAAACACAACACATTCAGTGTAAATTGGTGAATGGTTTTAAAATAGCACATCTACATTCAAAATAATCATAATCAATTAAATTAAATATGGTAGATGATATCACAATAGATAAAATTAAATGAAGTACACGATTCAATAAGGATATTTACATAAGATAATTTTAAATGATACTAATGAAAATTTATTATGGAAATAATCCTTAAACATTCCGAAGTTTTCCATACCCCCAATGAAATATTAAAAACATAGTCCCTTAGAATATCTTGAGAATAAGGATACTCTTGATATGATATTACAAATGTAAGTTCATACAACACATTCAAGGAATAAGTAGTGAACAAGGAGTATATCTCATAAAAGTTAAAGTGATATTTGAAAAATCCATATTACTTTGGAAAGATGTGTTCTATTGGAAAATCATTTTTATTTTTCATAAACCTGGTTTTAAAAAATTTATATCCTTGAAAATAATGTGTAAGGACATTGATATTAAATTTGAGGCACAAGTGATGTCCCATTGGTGTCAAACCATATAAAAAGTGTTTTTAAATAATATTTAGAATAAAAACCTAATAGTGGGGTTAAAGAAAATCACCAAAGAGATTTTAAAGAGAAAAAGAATGTCTACTTTCCTAAAACTAGAAATGAACCAAAATATATTTTTCATTGTATAAGGTTTGACTTTATAATTATAAATATCACTCATAACAGATTATAGGTTGAACATCAAAATAGGAATGAATCTGATAAGTTCCATGAATTGAGCTTGTATTTTGGGAAATTTTTTTGAAAGATACTTTTAAAATAAATAAGACCCCATAAATTAAAATAGTATTCTTATTGGTACACATATATTAAAAATTTACATAAAATATAATTTTATTATATAATAGTTACAAGAATATAATTAAATTGAGTAGAGAATAAGATCAACCCAAATGAAAATGGCTTTTTGGGTAGAAAATACTTATAACTTTATAATTAATTGAATCATAAGCCCCAAAAATAATAAGAATTAAATTTTAAATTTAATATCATAAAAATAAATGGAATCATGATACTAAAAAGAAAATGGAATTTTACAAACACCATATATAATTAATATAAGTGAATACAAAATATCTCTCAAAAATGGAAGTGAGATGAAGAAACCCTTACCTTAAGTCTGATGGTGTTCTTAACTGGTATTAGTGTATTGGATAACCAAATTAAATTCATTAATTAATATTTATATAACATAGTAAACATTTAATTTATTTTTTATAATATTATTAAGTTCATTCATGGCCTTTTTATGGGTTAAGTTGTTCAATTTCATTGTTCGGTTCTGTTTATTTCATGAACGGTATACTTATATACATGAATGGAGAATCATGTAAAATCGAGATTTTTGTCCAGAATTGATGTTATATTTTTTTAAGTATCCATATTATTAATGTTTTTTAAATTTCATTTTCTTACATGGAGTGAATATGAATCATTATATAAATTATTAGTTGATAAATGTTTGGGTTGATTGGTGGTTTTTGAACAACACGAATGCATTTCGCTTTATAAATCCAAAACACAATAACAAAAAGATTATATAATGATAAATTATAAATAATAAATATATTATAGTTTGGTTAATCCATTACAATGGTTTTATTACATTAATTTAATACAGAAATATAAATTAAAATCCCAGTATTAATGAATGTAGTAAATTCACAAATCTCGGATAGTGTTTTCATTTGTTATATAAAAGAATATGAAATCAGAAATGATGAATAATTATTCCTTTATCATGATAAAATTACAGTCCATGTAAGATACTAGATTCATCACAACATTTTTATGAAATTAGGTGATTAATGAAAAAGAAAATAAAGAAACTTAATATAAATGAAATGTTCAGAAATCCCTTATGAAAATTCTGTAGCCTAACAACATTGCATAATATTTCATAAAATATTTTGATCATAGAAAAAGAGTATATCATCATTCATACATAATATGGATAGTATGGGGTATATGTAATGTAAAATACCAGCATAATCCAATTAAAATGGAAATATAATAACATAATATGAGTGCTTGAAAAAGTGATAAATTTTGAGATGAAAATTCTGCAGTATAACGGTTATGCAACATGGTTTTAGAAAACATTAAAAAGAGAGGGAACATGGGGAACCATTTTATAAAAGACTCCTAAAATAGTATATGGATTGAATAATATCTAAATAAGAACATGGTATGAAATCATGAAATACATACCATATAAAAGAGGACATGAGTGGAAAGAAATGAAAAGATGTGTTTACCTCTTGAAATAATCATCCTTTAGAGCCTCTTTAAGGAAGAGGATTTTGGTATTTTTGCCAGGAAAAGAGATATTGGATGTGGGTAGTGAATAAGGAAGAGTATTTTGGAAGATCATAGACATGTCATAAGTCTTGAGAGGAGTGAAGAAAAGAGGATATGCTGGGTGTGTTATATTGGAGAAGAGGAGTGAATTTTAATATAATATTAATTATTTTGTTAATTCCTTCAAGAAAACCAATAGTGTTGTTTCATGTGACCCATAATAATAATAATTTCATGTTAGTATGAAACTATTGGTCTTACATAATTCATAAATCACATATGACTCAATAAATCATGTATTAAGCATTTATTGTAAATTATCGTAAATTAATATTCTCTAAAAATTCATTTATTTTAGTAAAATCAAAAAAATAACCCTCACAATTTTTGAACTTATAGATTTAAAAAAAGGAAGTTCTATTTTAGAATATAATTTTTTAAATATTTTTAATTTAATTTTTAAATAAAATCATAATTTATTCCAATAAAAACATTAATACTATAACACATTTTATAACACCTTGAAAAATTAATCGAGGTCCCATAAAATTATCTTATAACAATAAGAAAATAAAATAACAATTTAAGATTATATTTTATGAAAATAAATTTTAATTTTAAATTATTAAATTAATCATAAAATTGAAATTAAAAGATTTATAACATACAAAATACCAATACTTATACTATGATTATATTTTCTATTTTATGATGTCTAAAATTTATTAATTAATTTATGGGAAAAGTTTATATTTTTCATAGTCAATTTAATATTAATTAATATTAATTAAAATTCTTATGGTTATGTTACTATTCAACAAAAATAATGTTTGTCTCATCCAACCTTAAATATCTTACTGAACTGAACCGTGTATGTCGATTTTTTGAAATTAAAAACACAGAGGTGGAAAAATTATGTTTAATTGGAAAGGTTATAATGAAGTTGAGTTTGGTAGTGAATCATTGATTCATTAATTATATATTAAATATATTTTTAAATTCATAGGTTGTTATATATTCCATGGAAACTACAGATTTTCATCATAGATGATCTCCTAGTTCGCCCTTCAATAATTTTCATTCCTGATGGATCCACATGTAACCATTTTCAGGTGATGAGGTTCCCTAGTAATGATACTTTGTCCAACTAGAACTCACATTTACATTACTTTTCAAATATATTTTCCTTCTGTAAGCACCTTCATATATTAATCAAATTCCCCTCTTATTCATCCAAAATTTTTATGTAGATATGAATTCCTTCAATAAATACTATAACAAATATTTTAGGAAATTTATAAAAACACAATTCAACATCTACATGAATATTTATAGATAATTCAGGAGTCCAAAGACTATCAACTCATAGTCCCCATACTATGTATATAAAGTAGAATTTGGGATATCATATTTCTACACCATTAACTGATAATATCCTGCCCAAATATTTGTCTTTGAAAATATTGTGGTCTATGTTAATGATCTCATATATCATAAATATGAATAAGAAGATAATTCTTATTTATAATGATCTTATTGAAAAATTTATAGTCAATTACGAGTTGTTTTGACTTAGTAATCTTCTTGAGATAGAGGATTTGTACACCCCACAGTGAATCACTTGGGTATAAAAAACATTTATCCAGCATTTCATATAGTTTTTTTCTCAAGATAGTTGGGTTTGTAAAGGTTCATACTATACAAAGTCATTGATATTGGAAAAGATCAATGTTTTGGATTGATTTAAAATTAAACCTCTCTGCTAAGAAGAACATTATACAATTCTTTGGGAAACACATTAGTGTATTCCCCAATAATGGGTATGTCTTCAGGGAAGGCATTCTCATTACCTTCAATCATTTGAGAGTGATTTTATTGTTCATAGGGAAATAATATCCATTATTTTGAAAATGGTACCAAAAATGATTCAACCTCCTTCTTTAACATGTATAGAATTGGAGACTGATTCATGATATATATAGATATTTAATTCTCTTGGAAATTTATGTCGGATCTATATAGGGAATCTCATTCCATGCCCAAAACAACATCGAACTACTCTCAAAGAAGTTTGACAAGGTTATATGGAATGTTTAGCCAACATAAATTGATAGTGAAAGACTTATATACATGGGATGAAATAATTCCCCAATATTCGTTCTTCACATACATCTCCTATTTTATGATTTGTAGTGGGGTTTGAATTTTTTAAAAAACATCTAAGATATGAATGAATTGGTATATAATGATAAAAAGAAATTGTCTATTCCTGAATAAATACGTTGTGTACTTATCCCAACAACATTTTAGGGATTCACCTCTATATTTTGGATGGAATATGTTTACCCATTATCCGTTGGAGGATTTCTTCTTTGATTGTATTTGGAAACCTACGTCATATGGAAGTTGTTCACATAGTGTCCCAGTTCCTTGATGTAGTAACATAGGACAATAGTAAGGGGGTATACTATAACATTAATCTCTTCCATCACATTTTTTTGTTTCTCCCGTAAGAAATCGCTAGCTGGGTTCCCTTCCATTCTTCACATAAAGCATTTCCTCTTCCCCTTTAGAATCTTTTTGTGGTTATTCTTCAAACACTTTTGATTAGTGGGATATGGGAATTTCATTACACTGTTAAAATTTTTCATCACATAACTATAATTAAAATTGTTTTATGATTATTATCATAATGAGATCTTTGAGATTAATTTATCTCTATTTATAAATTAAGGGAATAATATCCAATTTCCTCAGAACATTCAAAGCCCTATATCTCCATGTTATTTCACAGACTTAGATTTAGTCAAATAAAGAAGTGTCCAAATTTATATTTTAATGTAATAAAAAATCTTGAGGCATATTATTCAAGTCTTTTGATATTTTCCTTGTTTTCCCAAATACATTTTTCTTCCATTTATTATGCCATGGAAGCCCTTACCTTGTTTTTATTATAGAGTGTGAGGAAATAATATATAAAAAAATAGTTTCCATAATTTCATCAACTCCATTTCTCTAATATCCACCTACAAATTCCTATTATAGACCAATATCCACCATTGATAATCATCTCATTACTCATGATATAAAAATATTATGACATTATATTTATCATATTATTGAAGGATGGATAAAAAAATTTCAATGTAGCTGGTCAATTGCTTTTCAATTGGCGGATTGTAAGAACCACTAAATTTTAGAGGTATTTTTTCCCTGATGTTCTAAACCGAAGCACTGTATCTATGAGAACTAAAATTTCATACTGGTTGTTTATCACATAAATTAATGTCTTTTTATGTAATTTTTGTGTAAATAAAAACAAAAAATATTGAGTGGCCTAGTTTATTTTGGATATTATGTACATTATATAACATCACAAATATAAGATAAAATGACTTTATTGAATGATTCCTTAACATGTTCATAAATTTTTATTTCTCATCTAAAACATCATGAGATAGCCTAGGGATGTATGTAAGAAATGGGTGAACTATAATAAATATTAAGGTAATAAAAAATCATGTAAAAGTATAAATCAATTAATTTGATCCAATAGGAATAACAGCTTAATATAATAGGGGATAATAATAGTCATGAACAACGAGTCATGATATAACATGATAGCATAAAGTCAACATGGGAATGTTTAAACAACATAAAACAAGGAATAGTAAGCATAAGTCAAGATTAACCACAATTTCAACATAACATAGTTTTTTAGGAAAACCATCCATCCACCACACATGATGTCATGATATTAACGCATTACAGAATTCATTAAAGTGCGATCTAGGTGTGCCTATCATAATAATATCATATACATGAATTAGTGTTCCATATAAATCATTTAACACAAGAATGACTTTAATATGTATAATCTGTATGTTTTAGGAGCATGGGTTACATAAATGGGATTACCCAATAATATATATATATATATATGTACATATCGATGAATAACCATTAGTGGAAATTGTCATGGGAATCCACTTCATAATAACATAGCATGAAAACCTGAAATGAAATTTTCACAAAATAATGACAGTACTAGAATAATCATAAGAAGTTTTAATTAAAGATAAAGGTGTGTATTAAAATATGGTCATAAAAAGGATAGTATGAGGGATATGCAAAATCATATCACAAAATTTATAATTGAAAATAATGAGTAATAAAAAAAATATTGTTAATGAATAGAGAGGAGGGGATCCCTTACTTTTTGAGGGTGTTTCCAAAATCATGGTAAGAGATTTATAAGAGATTTTTGGAACCATGGGAGAGATTTAGAGAGGTAACTAAAGAGTAATTACAACATAAATGGTTCCATATTGAATATAAAAGGACTCTGGTGTGGTTATAAATATGAAATGAGAGGTGAAAAAATAATTATTTTTTAAACATAGGTTATGAACTCTATAAAATAATTTAACAAAAACCACAAAATATGCAATAGTTTTTTTTAAATTTTGTTCTACCAAATAGAAGTTGAATTAATTATTTTATTAGGATAAGAATTGAAATCCTTAAAATATTACCGTTAGTGTTGTAGATGGTACTAATTTTCCTAAATAATTGATGTTAAAACATTTATATAAATTAAGGGTTTTGGAGGATTTATAAATGCATTACAAAATGAATAAAATAACATCATAGATAAATTATTTTAAAGGGTAATCATGTATTTTTTCACAGATACATTTTATAGAATATTATATATCATTTTTAGGTCATAATAGATATAATATATTTATATCATGTTTCATTTTTACTCTACATTTTGATTGTCTTTAAAAATTATTAAAAATTTATCAATGGAAATTTTGGACACAATGAATTTGAAAGAATATATATTATCTGAATAAATATATAAATAATATTATATATATATTTAATGATAAATATGTTATTACTAAAAATACAATTATTTTTGAAATAAAATTATTCTAAACATTATAAATATTACTTTAGTCTTTAAAAACTATATTATCATCTAATTAAAATAAATTTTATATTAGTATTAATTTAGTTTTATAAATATTATTTATTTTAAAAATTATGTTTTATTTAAAAGGAATGATTCATTTAAATTTCTTATTACCTAAAATTACAATTCACGTTATGTCATATGGAAAAAATTGCGAAAAAATTATTTAATAATTTATAATCTAAAATAAATAAGGAATAAATATAATTATTATTTAAGAGAAAAGAATATATAAATATTCATGATGTTCGGGTCATGATACATAGCACATTATTATACCGTTGAATTCTATAAGGGAATGGTGTGCGACTATGATATTTTATTAGGGTGGTTTAGGTAACATGGTTTGTATTGTGATCTCGATGAACATGAACTTATCCCATAAATGTATTCACACATGATTTTGTAGTTGAATATCTACTCAGACATGATCAATGCAAAATAATGGATTTTATATCTCCCTAGGAATTTATGATAAATGTTCTTCATAGTGTACAATTATATTGGCGGAGTTGATCACTTCCACTGTTAGTGTTCATGGGATTTTTATAACCATTAATATATACTAATCATACGATAATTTTTCAACAACTATATTATCAATGGTTAAGATGACTAATTCTATTTTATATCTTATAGGATATAATATTCCCAAAAAATCATATATTTGCTTGTGTTTTCTATAACTAAATTTCTTCATAAGGACTATAATCTAAAAGAAAATGTATTTTTTATCAATGTTTGGGTCATTAAAATTTTCCTTATATTGAATTATTTTAACATTAATTACATTCATATAATGAAATAATATCCATTCTAGTGATAATGACTCTAAAATAGATTTATCCTCCTCCTTACATATATATAGAATCATTGGTTGATTCATGATACTAAGGATGATTTCTTTCTATCAACAATTTATGATTTATCTAATTAATGAAATCCAATCCTTACTTAAGATAACATAGATTTAAACTAAACAGAGTATCTCCTAGATTTCAGTGAAAATATGTAAATTTTCATAGGGTAATAATTATATTCTTGGGAAAAATAAGTGTCCAATTTTTCATTTTCATTTACAACATCTCTTACATATCTTGAGGTGGAATTTTAATATTCTTCAAAACATGTTTGATGTGAATGAATTAATAGAAGGTGAATTAAGTAGTATGTTTTATATACTTTAATGAATAAATAGATTGAATATAATAACTTTTTTTTCACAATCCACCTCAACCATTAATTGGGAATATGCAGACCATTATATTCTTGGCCTATGTTGTTGTTGTTTCCAGTTATCTTTGAAAACCATTGGTTTAGTATTTTTGTTTGAAAACTATCCTTGATCCCTGCAATTGAAACAATAGAAAATGTGCTAAATATTCACTAGGTAATTCATTTATTCCATCACATTGTTCAGGTTATATCCTTATCATTATTTAATGAGGTTCCATTCCTTCCCACACCAAAATCATTTCATTATCCCCTTCAGAAAATTTCCAAATTTCTTCATCCAAAAAAATTCACATGATTCATTTTTTAATTTGTTACCTACATGATAGTTTTTATTAGATTTACCAAAATTAAAATCTATTCAACACTTATTATCTCTATATTCATTAGAACATTGATATTAACTGATCCATTTTTCGAATATGAGAACTTATAGAATAAATTTCATATATATTTAAATGTCTTTAATTTATATTTACTTTCATATATTTGTAACTATCATACTAAGTGTGAAACATTGTTTTGGGGTCAATAAATAATTTGGGGGAATATCACAAATTTATTGTTATGTTTTCCACATTCATACCAATGGATTCAATATTATTTAATTTTTTACAATGACAACCCTTCCCTTTTTATATCGAAGAGTGAAAGGAAAATATATATTAAAAAAAATACTAAAATTATTTCCACTCTATCGATCAAATTTCATCATCAGACATTATATTTTTGATCAATATACACCATTGATTACCTTATCTCTCAATGAAATAAACTGCTAGCATGAAATTTTTATCAGATCAGATATTGATGGAGAATAACATTTCTATGTTTTTTATCTATTATAACATTATTAAGAGTTGAATAGATTAACTAAAGGTTAGTGAAAATTTTCATATAATGGTCTCCATTACAAAAACAACATCCTTATGGGAATGTCGTTTCACCCTAATTCACATCATCATTCTAGAAATGAGTTCTTTGAGAAATTTTGTTAACAAATTTATCTTCCACTAATCCCATTGGTATGGGAATCCCATTTGGGCCATTATCATATTGGTCATCACATTGATTTTTGACTCAGTTTCTCCTATTTTTATCCATTGACTAAAATAATATAATTTTATGGATGAGAATTTTCAAAATATTAAAACATTAATGGGAAACCAAAACCATTGAATGGATAACTCATAAATTTATTATATTCTAAAAAAATTAATTTATAGATTTCTTTCTATGTTATTAATAGATTATTTACTAAAAATAATATTCATTCTAATTTTTATCCCTTCATAATGGTTTATAAAGATATTATAGTTTTATAAATGAATATACCATAGGATTTTCAAACATGGTGTGTTGTAAAGAATCCATTTCGTGCAATAAGTTCTAGCCTTATTAACACCCAATGTTCCCATTTCACAGTTACTACCAATCAGTACAATTTCTCTCGATTCATATCCACTTTTAGTCTTTAGATAAGTATTTCACGACCCGCTTTTACCAAAATGAGAGAAGGGACAATAGATTGGCAGACCCTTCCTTTTCTTCAAGTTGAGGGAAAGATAATGACCCCCGAGACCCTCCTTCAATAGGCCCCAAAGTGGAGACTATCACCAAGGGTATATAATTACACACAACATGGAAGGCATTACCTTTTTTTTCTTTAATAGGATCGGGAGATAAGATAGTAAAACCCAACAGCACAAAAACTAGGGGTAAAATTAAAGCCAAAGAAAATTATTCCCATATACAAGTTACAAAAGTAAATGCCACAAAGTACAAGGAGACTACAAAGGTAAAGATCCAAAGAATGAAAAACACATATAGCAACTACCCCAATGTACGAGCTATTATGGCCCTGCACGGTCCCTGGAGTCCTCCTGGAAACCTGAAAGCAGTTTTATATATGTAGGGTGAGCATACAAGTATAACAAGTTGGCAAAACCAAATACTCTCATCCACAAGTGGGGAGGCATTCTAATGCCCTGTGAGAAAAGAGAGATAACCAAAGAACCTATTGAAGAAAACTAACCACCCAAGCCACACCAAGGAATGCTCCCCAAATAACACAATTCGAGTAATTTATAGTAATATAACATCGATATTTGGGTACCAAACACCACTTTACCACTAGTTATTGGAGATATCATATGCATCAAACCACTCCCGCCATTCTCACTACAGTCCCACTACTAGTCCCCGCCCGCACACACATGGGCCGTCACTACCACACGTCCCGCCCAAAAATACTTGGGCCACAACAACCACCAGTAACCACTCTTGAAAACACATAGGCTAGAACAAACACCTGTAACCACGCCCGCAAACACCTGGGCCAAAACAACTATTGTCACGCCCGAAGACACCTAGGCCTCATCCCGAAGACTCTTGGGAAACAACCTACCCGCACACACCTGGGCCAATCACCACAACTACCCTGCCCAAAGAATCATGGGCTATAATGGAACTCATGCCATCATATCCTGGCCGATGCGTCTTGGGCTATTTGGGAAAGGGATCGGAAAAGGAGCAAATAAACAACCACTCATAGAAGTGTTGGGAAAACACCCTCCCCCATGAAATGGGGGTGTCGGAACTATGTTCTCAACTTGGGTGGGGCACAAATAAGAAACATAAAAACAAAAAATATCTATATATGTAAAAATAACTCATCCCAACCTAGGGTTTCCAAATCCAACCTAAGAAAAAACACCCTCTTTACTAATCATTCATAAAAGAAAGGCACATCACTCACTACCAAGTCACAACTCATTCCCAAAAACAGTTCCCCATTTAACCCATTTTTATTTTCATGTTTAAGTGATACCATTTAAGTGAAATCTGCACTACTATTAAACTAACTAACATACATAAAATCCAGAGAAAGAGAAACAAAAAAACAAAAATTTAAGCATTCACAGCCGGTTCTCTTATGAAGACACAACAACAAAGGGATCATTAAGATCCCTCAATGTAATGGAACCAAAAAAATCCTAGTTATACAACCCCACAAAGCTTCATATTCACAACCAACAATCATACCATAATAGAGGATCCCATCCTCATCCACATCACCTCATAAAAAACTAAAAGGAAAACACACCCACCACCATACATAGTAGGGAAACATCCAAATTCAAGCACATAATTCATCAGGTTCTTCTTTGTATTGGTTAACAGGGGTGACCACACAAGGATTTATGTTCACTGGTATCCATTTAATCCACCGAGATTACATGATTAACCAATTTCCATGTTTAGTCATTCAATCATCACAGAAGACAAGGGTTCATTAGTGCGCAAGGAAAGACCACCAACGGCCATGATTTTCAGTGAACATAAGCCTGTAAAATTCACAACACATAATCGAGAATAATAAAATACCATAGAAACATCGACCACAACCCCCCCCCCCCCTTCATTATTTAGAAGTCCGCTTGTTATCTTCATTAATGTTTGGTTTCATCCATCCCACAGAAACAAAAGCATTCCAACCCCACATGATACACAGTAAGAGGGACAAAGGAAAAAACCCTTACTTGTTTGATCAAATATCGATGTTTCCCTCGACGTTCCCAGATCTGGGGATGTGTGACTTGCAGGGGAGGAACATCGGGCACTCCAAGGATGAGTAAAAAGGCTCCGACGTAGGCTCACCACTTGCCTAGGGAAGGGGAACTCCAAATGCACCAAGAAGAAAAAGGAAACCTTCCATGTGGAAGAAGGAGGAAGAATTAATGTGTGATATAAGGATGAGATCCCATTGTTATGGGATATGGAAATTTTAATGGCTTTAATGTTGGATCGTGTTTCTACCAAGTGGTTGGGTGGTTACACACCATAGAAATAATTGTTATTTAATATCTCTCATCGGGAAAAGGTGGTAACAGCTATTCCTTTAAAGGATTTTATATAAACATTGGGGAATGTTATGTGGACACACAGCCAGGTCCATTGAGGGTCGCCCTACTCTTTGGAATTTAAACATTGAATATGGGGCTAAAAATGGCCTTGAACCACTTCCAAAAAATAGTTTAAAAGGGATTAGAAGTAGCGTTGGAAAAACAATAGATGAAAAACCTGACAAGGCTATGTGGCATAGATCATGTCACACTGATCAATAACACTTCGATAGTGTCACACCGATCAGTGACACACCGATTGGTCTTAGTGACCGGTGACACACCGACTGGTGACACACCGATCGGTCGCACCGACCGGTGACACACTGATCGGTCACCCACGGAAATGATGTCCTACCACTAAGAAGCCACCCTTAGGATCCAAAATTTTGCAAAGGGATGGACCATGAGGGTCTGTTCCATACATCAGATACCACTCGAATTATTCTCATCCTCGAGAATCAAAGCTAGACCAGAAGAGAATATAGGGGTTTGAAAACCATTCCTCAAAAGATACCCATCAAGAGTGAACCTCATTGACATCAAGAAACTCCTCTCCCTTAAGAAAACATGAAACATTCAAGGTTTAAGCTGTCCAGTCATATAGGTTAGGGAGTTTCTTCCTCCATGTCAAGATACTATTCGCTTTGGGCGACACTTACTCGCCCGCATGGGTTTAATCACATCAACCTTAATGCGTCTTGATTACGGATCAGGTCCTTACCTCCCCACTGTTAGGGCTTTTCACATGCATTTAGAGAATAAGGAAACCCATACATTCCATAGATAACATGGTAAACCATTTCATCACATACAATTACAACCCAAAAAGAACAAAACTGAAACAGCTTCGGGTATTGGGCACGCATCTGTGCCTCCCATTCCCAGGTATGCGCTTCGAGCCCACCATACCAACATAACACACAAACCAAGGGAATGGTCTGTCCATGGATCACCCTCTCCTCACGATCCTCGTTTCTCATAGGTATCTCCACAAACATCACGTCGTCCCTAATGTACATATTTTCCCAGTTGAGGAATGGTGAATCGTCTAGTAGATACCGTTGGAGTTGTGACACATGGATGAAATCATTTATTTTCAGTAGTGGCAGTGATAGCGCTAGCTGATAAGCCACTTATCACGACCCCCTCCCCACAAAGTGTACCCCTCCTGGGCCGGCAATGTGAGAAGGGAGATAATGACCCCTGAGTCCCGCCTCCAGTAGGCCCCGGGTTGGCGACTAGCACCGAGGGTATAATGCACACACAAATGGGAGGCATTACCCTCTAAGAGAACACATGCAGAAGAGAGAGATAGAATAGACTCCAACCAACTACAACTCATAACTGAAAAATAAAAGAAACCCAATTAAATATATGAAATTTCATGAAAAAGTACTACAACTGAAAGGGAAAACTAAAAGTACCCAAAAGAAAGTAAAACGACAGCGACCACAAGCCCGAACAGCTCCTCCTCCAACCGCAAGCTAGTAGTAACCAGCTTGATCTCTAACCTGCTCCAAGTGACCTGAAAAACAGTTTATATGTACATAGGGTGAGTATAATAGTATACTTAGTAGGATCCTCCCCAAGCATCTCGTGAAAAAGTAAAGAAAGCATGCTAAAGCCCAGTGAAAAACAAGTGAAACTAACTCGTCACCTAAATAGGTATACTATGTTCCCAACCTCACCATGGCTACTCTCACCAAGTAACGCATACAAGAATATATCATATAGTAAAGAATATCAAGGGTACCACACTACTACTTCCCCACTGGTTTGCCGCTTTTCCCCAAAGACATAAGTCCTGTGCATCTCTCTCCAAGGCTTTCCCGCAGACACCTGGGCTAAGCTCCACAATCTGCACCTCGTGCACCACAAAGGCCTACCTGCAGACACCTGGGCTAAGCACCACACCGTCCTCATAACCAAAAGTAACCAGGTAATTTTTGGGAGCCACCATAGCTCGCATAACGTGTATCATACGTCGGGTATAATACCTCAAGCCATTACAGCCCATACGCCAAGTAAGGATCCTCAAGCCATCATAGCCTATACACTTTACACCTATAGTAGTCCGTAGGATACTATATCCAGAATATATGTGTGTAAAATAACCACAAGCCATTACAGACCTCTACACACATATATGGGGTAACTAAACACTGTGCCTCATGGCACAAGTATCTACCAAGAGAAGACAGCAGGGCCAAAGGGGGTAGTCATCCATTCAACCTCCCATCAGAATGTTGGGGAAAACACCCCCCAGGGCTCAGAACCCCTGGGGTGTCAGTTGCCCTTACCGACAGGGTGGAGTAGCATATAGAAACACAAAAAGTACAGAATATATAAGTAAATCACATCCACACTCTGGGCATTACCTAGTCTTAGATACAACTGCAGCTAACGTCTCTCAGACTCTAGGCTTCTACATCTAAGACTAGGTATCCTATAAGCACACAAACATTTGAAGAGATTTATTAGATTACACCATTCTCATTTTATCAGTTCCACTGTATGTTAATTAATTCTTTAAACATTAATTATGAATGAACAATTCCACATTAGACTGAATTATCATCACATTCAAAAACTACTCCTTTTTAGGATTCACATCACCTTTAAATTCCAGCATCTCCATCCCCGTGGATTTCACCATTTAATCAAACATTCATTACAGAATTACTTTTCCACATTCCCAAGCATTCTAGAAAAACATCCTATGCTTCTAAATAGAAAGGAGGCTCACCACGGTGAATAGATATACTACCCATCGAGTCTTTGCCGCCTATAGAAAGAGCATATACCCATTCTCCCTCGAGAGGCTAAACACGGAAATCCGTGGCATACCCCGCGCGTCTTCGCCTCCTTCGGAAGAATGGTAGCAAGAACAGCTGCCTTGAGCAGTGTGGAAAATCAAAGCAGATTAACATTCAATAAAACCATAAGCAACCATCAACCACATCCATCCCATTCCATCACCCCTGGTGTCCTCCCCGACACCCATATGCATAAACCGATGCATCTTGCCACACTAGGCGTCATCCGCTGCCACAACCACAAGGCCTCCATGCCTCCACATATCAAAACAGACATCCAGGCTCACATCACAACACAAGCAGCAGAAAAACAACAATCACAACCATGGGCCCTTGACCCCTTAGCAAACAAGAGGGTAACTCAGAACCCCTTTAGAAATTCCCACATAATCTGTTCTCCAATCCATATTGAATTTAACAGATTCATTAACATGCCTCTTTATCTTTAGCCAATTATTTAACAAATAATTCTGGCTTTACGTTCTTTATCAATTTCCATCATGAACGAGCGACTAATTAAAGAAAAACATAGGTATCGCTCTATCTAGGAAAACATGAGGCAAACCGTTATCACGGTACAAAGCAACAACATGCGATCAACCAATTCTTTTAATCCGGTTCAAGTATTTAATAAGGTCAATTTCATTATGATCCAAAGGACTAAATCATGCTAATTCTACGATTGCACATATACAATTAGAGAATCCATGAATCCCCTACCTCAAACAGCTCCTCACATTCTTTAGCCACACAATAGGTCACGATCCTCCCCTCGCGACAACTGCATCCACCGGAGGATGCTGCGGTACGACAGTACCAACCAACCCCAAGAAAACCCATTAGAAACTTGGAAATTACATGGTATAATGTAAAAGAGTATAGGAGAAGATGAACCCCAAAGGAACGACGATACAACATAACTTATATCGAAGATTGATCGACACGGCACAGTTGCATCCAAAACAGAGCAGAACCAGTCCTAGGAGTAAAGATTGATTGTGAAACTCCTACGGAAAGGATTGACAGGTTCTAGTGCCTCTTAATTGAGAACAAAGATAAATAACAAGGAAGAATGATATCTCATCCCTTTTTAAGATTTAATGGGGCGATGGTTTAAGATCCAGTTAATTCTCCCTTAAAAACGGATCGCATTAACCCACGCGGTTTGACCAAGTAAATACATCCTAGCCTTAGGAATAATTAATATAGGATTTATGGCTTTTTAAATAGCCTTAAGAGCCCTTAAAATAAGGCTTTAAATGTATTTTACGTCAAAGGAAACGTCATAAAGGCAAAACTGTAAGAGTCTGGAAACACTGTTCACCCACTGTTACTGTACATGAAACCGATCTGTGAAACCGATCTGTGAAACTCATCTGTGAAACTGATCTGTGAAACCGATATGTCACACCGATCTGTGAAACTGATCTGTGAAACGGATCTGTGAAACCGATCTGTGAAACCGATCTGTGAAACTGATCTGTGAAACTGATCTGTCAGATCGATCTGTGAAACCGATCTGTCACACCAATCCGTGAAACCGATCTATCACACCGATCTGTAAAACCGATCTGTCACACCGATCTGTGAAACCGATCTGTCACACCGATCTATGAAACCGATCTGTGAAACTGATCTGTGAAACTGATCTGTCAGACCGATCTGTGATACCGATCTGTCACACCGATCCGTGAAACCGATCTGTCACACCGATCTGTGAAATCAATCTGTCACACCGATCTGTGAAACCGATCTGTCAGACCGATCTGTGAGACCGATCTGTTAGACCGATCGGTGAGACCGATCTGTTACTATTCATAAAACTGGAAACACTATTCATAGAACTGGAAAATTGGCAAAGTGTTGGGGATAAGTCCCCTTGACCTCCCAGAACACCTCCAACACCAACATTTCACAAAGTAATGGACCAGAGAGGTCTGGGCCATTACATTAGATACCTCTCAAAACATTCTCGTCCTCGAGAATTAAAAACCAACCCAGAAGAAAAGAGGGGTCCGAACAAACACCCCATAAGATACCTCTCAGGGGAAAACCATCATGAGTTGTTCAAAAGATGGAACAAAACTACGACATCCGAGAGTATGGAAATAAAAAATTCATAACCAAATAATTCAAACATAACATCACATCAAAGGTATATAAATAAAACATGAAAGGTACAACCACAAAGAAAACATCATTAAATGAAAGGAGTTAAACATTAAACAACTCTGGGTACTGAGCACGTATCTGTGACTCACGCTCCCAGGTACTCTCCTCCATGGCACCGTGTTGCCACAAGACACGAACTAAGGGGATAGAACGCCCACGCAACACCTTTTCCTTGCGGTCTTGGATCTCCACAGGTCGCTCCTCAAAGGTTGCATCATCATCAATATCGATCTCTCCCCAATCGATAACATGAGATTCATCATGAAGGTAACGACGGAGCTGCGATACATGGAAAACATCATGTATCCGACTCAACTAAGGGGGAAGTGCTACTCGATACGCCACACCTCCAACACGAGCTAACACCTCGAAAGGGACAACAAAACGGGGAGAAAGCTTACTTCTGCGACCAAACCTTCGCTGCCCAAGATGGGGAGTCACCTTTAGAAACACATGATCCCCAACATTAAACTCTAAGGGTCTCCTTCTTTGATCAGCACAAGATTTGTGACGATCTTGTGCTGTCTTCATTCTCTCACGAATCACCTGAACCATCTCTGTTGTATTCTGCACTAGTTCTGGTCCGAGAATTGCGGACTCTTCGACCCCAGTCCAGCACAACGGAGAACGGCATGGCCGGCCATACAAGGCTCCAAACGGCACCATGCCGATGGTAGATTGAAAACTATTATTGTAAGCGAACTCTACCAAGGGTAAGTGCTTTTTCCATGAACCTCCAAAATCAAGAACACAAGAGCGCAACATGTCTTCAAGAGTCTAGATTGTTCGCTCTGTCTGACCATCCGTTTGAGGATGAAAAGTAGTGCTAAGGCATAGTTGAGAGCCAAAAGCATGCTGGAGACCTCTCCACACCCTAGAGGTAAAATGAGGATCTCGATCATAAATGATCATCTTAGGAACTCCGTGAAGCCTCACCACCTCCTCCAGATACTGCCTCGACAAAACCTCCACTGAGCTTGACTCCTTGATTGCTATGAAGTGGGCCGATTTTGTTAAATGATCCACTACCACCCATATAGCATCATGTCCTCCCGGAGCCCGAGGTAAACCTGTAACAAAGTCCATTGAGATGTCCTCCCACTTCCACTAAGGAATCTCTAAGTGCTGGAGAAGACCACCAGGAAAACGGTGTTCGGCCTTCACCTTCTGGCAGACTAACATCGAGACACACATTCTACAACTATACTCTTCAGCCCAGGCCACCAAAACAGACTCCTCAAGGATCGGTACATCTTCGTCACACCAGGATGTACCGCCAAGGGTGAACTATGGAACTCTCGGAGAACCGTCTCGCGCATCGCTAAGGGAACAAAAAGCCTGCCATGATACAACACCCTGTGTTTTTCATCCTCCGACCAACCATCAGGGGCCTCACCACATACAACTCTGTCTCTCTAAACATCCACCTCTAGATCACCCAACTGAGACTCTTCCACCTTCTGCATCAGGGATGACTGCACCGTCATCTGGAAAAGACAACCTCTACCCCCATCTTCTCCCATATCAAGATGCAAAGCTGATAGCTCTTCCATTACTCTCCAGGAATCACCAGATTCACGCACAACATCATTACGTGACTTTCTGCTCAGTACATCAGCAACAACATTTCCCTTCCCAGGTGTATACAATATTTCGAAGTCGTATTCCTGCAAGAACTCCATCCACCGATGCTGCCGCAAGTTCAATTCCCGCTGAGAGAAAACATACCTCAAACTCTTATGATCGGTGAAAACCACAAAGCCCTCGCCAATGAGGTAATGTCTCCACAACTTCAGTGCAAACACCACGGCTGCCAACTCAAGATCATGGGTGGCATAGTTGCATTCATGGGGACGCAACTGCCGAGACCCATAAGAAACAACTGACCTCTGCTGCATGAGAACACAGCCTAGTCCCAGATGTGAAGCATCACAGAAAACATCAAACTGGACTCCCTCCGCTGGAAGACAAAGGACTGGAGCACTTACCAACTTCTCCTTTAGGTACTCAAAAGCTATCTGACACTGATCAGTCCATGTGAACGCTTGATCCTTCCTGGTCAAAGCTGTCAGAGGAGTCGCAACTCGGGAGAAATTAGCCACAAACCTCCTATAATAGCCTGTGAGACCAAGGAAACTTCTCACCTATGACACGGTCTTGGGGGCTGGCCAAGACACCACTGCTTCTATCTTAGAAAGATCCACAGCTACTCCCTGTTGGGACACAACATGTCCCAAGAAACAAACTTCTCCAGCCCAGAACTCACACTTGGACAACTTCCCAAACAACCGATGTTGGCAAAGAACTCCCAAAACGGCTCGTAGATGCTCTGCATGATCCACTTCAGATGTGGAGTACACAAGGATGTCGTCGATGAAAACCACAACAAACTTGTCCAGGAATTCACGGAACACAGCATTCATCAACCCCATGAAAATAGTTGGAGCATTTGTCACGCCGAATGGCAATACAACAAACTCATAATGCCCATGACGACAACGAAAAGCAGTCTTCGGGATATCCTCATCCTTTACACGCATCTGATGATATCCTGACCGCAATTCTATCTTTGAGAACCAACTTTCACCCTTCAGTTGATCGAATAGGTCATAAATCCATGGGAGAGGATAGCGGTTCTTTATTGTCACTTTGTTTAACCGACGATAATCGACGCACAACCGCAAACTGCCATAAGCATTCTTCCCAAACAAAACTGGTGCACCCCAAGGTGACACACTTGGCTGAACAAAACCACACTGCAATAGACCATCGAGCTGAATACGTAGCTCTCGTAACTCAGAAGGGGCCATCCTATACGGAGACATAGAGATAGGAGACGCTCCTGTCTGTTGCTCGATCCCAAACTCGATCTCTCGTCGAGGGGGTAAGGATACAACCTCTTCTGGAAAGACATCAGGGTACTCCTCTACGACCCTAGGAAACGCCAGCTGTTGAACCTCTGAAGATCTCAGTTTCATCCCAGCCATCATGGATGATAAGGATGGAGCTCGTCTATGACTCATCCGAGGATCTCTCTCACCAACAAACACCACTTTCTCTCCATCTTCATCAAAGAAAATGACCTTATTCCTGTAGAAATCCACAACAGCCTGCACCGAATACAACCAATCCATGCCAAGTATGACATCATATGGTTGTATTCGCAAACATAGAAAATCTCCCCAAGAGCGGTGTTGCCCCAACACTAGCTCACAGTCTCTACGTACTTCAAACAAGTCAGCTCAACCTCCAACTGGCGTAGTCAACGCCAAGGGCACTGGAAGCCTCTCTACCTCAAGTCCCAAAGCATGGACAAGGGTAGGTGATATTAAGGAGTGTGTTGCTCCTGAATCAAACAAGGCATACACCAAGGTAGAAAACAATAAAAGGGTACCTCGGACGACATATGGCTTGCCTAGGGCTAGAAACGCTAGAGCATGAAGCTGACCATGACCACCTCCGCGGCCTCTCTGACCCTGATGACGACCACCACCACGGCCACAATCTGCTCTCTGAGGACGAGGAGCGTCATGGGGTTGTCCTCTGCCTGCTCCATCTACCCTCGGGAGATCTAAAGCTAGTGCAACCTGCTGCTGCTGCCTCGGCTGGAACTGCCTCAACGGAGGAACCTGGAGTGGAGCGCCTGGTGCACGATGACTGCTCTGAAAAGTCGGGCACTCCCGCTGCTGATGACCACGACCACCACAAGAAAAACAAGCGCCTGATCCCTTGGCATAGGCCTGAGAGTTGCTGCCTCTGGAGAAACGTGATGGGAAGGGCTAGGACCTACCCTCAGGTGAACGGAAACTCTTCTGTACTGAAAACCAGGAACCCCGGACCACAGCTCTGCTTCGTGAGGAATCATGACGATTCCCCTCTCGTGATGATCCGGTCCTAGCCGAAGTCCTCTCAACAACCTCTGCCCTCGCCAGCACCTCTAGATATGTCTTCAGCATAAATGGGGTGACCTGGCGCTGGATCTCTGGACGCAAAGCCTCCTCTAAATGCCTCGCCCTGCCCTCATCATCTGGTAACAGGTCTGAAGCATATCGTAGAAGGTTCCTGAAACGGATTTGAAACTCCCGAACACTGGAGCTCCCCTGTCGAAGGGTAAGAAGCTCTTGGCGACTGGACGCCCTCGCAGTCGGTGAATGAAACTCGACTCTAAACCTATCTTGAAACTCCTCCCATGATATTGCTGACTCCTCACGATCACCGAGGAACAAGAACCACCATTGCCTCACTGCTCCACGAAGCATCGTCACAACCAAGGACACCCAATGTTCCTTCCGAGCACGAAACGAACTGAAGCCTATCTCGACCTCCTCCAACCAGTCTTCTGTGACTGCATCTGAAATGGAGCCCTCATACTTCTGTAGACTATGGCATTGGAACTCTCAGAGTGTCTTCCTCCAAGTGTCATCGTCGTCAACCTCTACTCAGCGGCGATCTGCTGGAACAGCCTGCTGGGCATCTTCTGCGCAAACCAGACGAGGACGTCGACCTGGAGCCATACCTGTAAAATAAAAACTGTTAGAGCTCCTAATCCTGGAATATGGAAGACTCAACATTAATTAATTAATTGTTTTGTTTTATTAATTTTTAGGTTACCTATCCCAAGGTCTACCCATTCAAACACAAGCACAAAGAATAATGATGCATGATCCTTTCCTAGGTCTCTACCCTGCAATCGGAATCACTTTTTTAGTAGCGATTGTAAACTTAAAGGTCCATGCAACAGATCATAGGGGGGCCTTAAACGCCTATGTCTCTGCCAGTCTCCAGTGTTTACCCTACTTTCTAAACAAGAATAACATCGTTGCCCTACCATCCCATGCATCCTCACCTGTGCCTAACTCCAAACTCCATCCTATCCCTCAACCTCGCTCTGATACCACTCTGTCATGACCCCCTCCCCACAGAGTGTACCCCTACTGGGCCGGCAATGTGAGAAGGGAGATAATGACCCCCAAGTCCCGCCTCCAGTAGGCCCCGTGTTGGCGACTAGCACCGAGGGTATAATACACACACAAATGGGAGGCATTACCCTCTAAGAGAACACATGCAGAAGAGAGAGATAGAATAGACTCCAACCAACTCCAACTCATAACTGAAAAATAAATGAAACCCAAGTACATATATGAAATTTCATGCAAAAGTACTACAACTGAAAGGGAAAACTAAAAGTTCCCAAATGAAAGTAAAACGGCAGCGACCAAAAGCCCGAACAGCTCCTCCTCCAACCGCAAGCTAGCAGTAACCATCTTGATCTCCAACCTGCTCCGAGTGACCTGAAAAACAATTTATATGTACATAGGGTGAGTATAACAGTATAATCAGTAGGATCCTCCCCAAGCATCTCGTGAAAAAGTGAAGAAAGCATGCTAAATCCCAGTGAACAACAAGTGAAACTAACTCGTCACCTAAACAGGTATACTATGCTCCCAACCTCACCATGGCTACTCTCACCAAGTAACGCATACAAGAATATAGCATATAGTAAAGAATTTCAAGGGTACCTCGCTACTACTTCCCCACTGGTTTGCCGCTTTTCCCCAACGACATACGTCCTGTGCATCTCTCTCCAAGGCTTGCCCGCAGACACCTGGGCTAAGCTCCACAATCTGCACCTCGTGCACCACAAAGGCCTGCCCGCAGACACCTGGGCTAAGCACCACACAGTCCTCACAATCAAAAGTAACCAGGTAATTTCTTTGAGCCACCACAGATCGCATAACGTGTATCATACGTCGGGTATAATACCTCAAGCCATTACAGCCCATACGCCGAGTAAGGATCCTCAAGCCATCATAGCCTATACACGTTACACCTATAGTAGTCTGTAGGATACTATATCCAGAATATATGTGTGTGAAATAACCACAAGCCATTACAGACCTCTACACACATATATGGGGTAACTAACCGCTGTGCCTCCTGGCACAAGTATCTACCAAGAGAATAGAGCAGGGCCAAAGGGTGTAGTCAGCCATTCAACCTCCCATCAGAATGTTGGGGAAAACACCCCCCCATGGCTCAGAACCCCTGGGGTGTCAGTTTCCCTTACCGACAGGGTGGAGTAGCATATAGAAACAAAAAAAGTACAGAATATATAAGTAACTCACATCCACACTATGGGCATTACCTAGTCTTAGATACAACTACAGCTAACGTCTCTCAGACTCCAGGCTGCTACTTCTAAGACTAGGTATCCTATAAGCACACAAACATTTGAAGAGATTTATTAGATTACACCATTCTCATTTTATCAGTTCCACTATACGTTAATTAATTTCTTAAACATTAATTAAGAATGAACAATTCCACATTAGACTGAATTAGCATCACATTCAAAAACTACTCCTTTTTAGTATTCACATCACCTTTAAATTCCAGCATCTCCATCCCCGTGGATTTCACCATTTAATCAAGCATTCATTACAGAATTACTTTTCCACATTCCCAGGCATTCTAGAAAAACATCCTATGCTTCTAAACACAAAGGAGGCTCAACACGGTGAATAGATATACTACCCGTCGAGTCTTTTCCGCCTATAAAAAGAGCATATACCCATTCTCCCTCGAGAGGCTAAACACGGAAAGCACGTTTCATACCCCGCGCGTCTTCGCCTCCTTCGGAAGAATGGTAGCAAGACCAGCTGCCTTGAGCAGTGGGGAAAAGGAAAGCATATTAACATTCAAGAAAACCGTAAGCAACCAGCAACCACATCCATCACATTCCATCACCCCTGGTGTCCCCCCCGACACCCATATGCATAAACCGATGCATCTCGCCACAGTAGGTGTCATCCGCTGCCACAACCACAAGGCCTCCATGCCTCCACATATCACAATAGCCATCCAGGCTCACATCACAGCACAAGCAGCAGAAAAACAACAATCACAACCATGGGCCCTTGACCCCTTATCAAATAGGAGGGTAACTCAGAACCCCTTTAGAAATTCCCACATAATCTGTTCTCTAATCCATATTGAATTTAACAGATTCATTAACATGCCTCTTTATCTTTAGCCAATTATTTAACAAATAATTCCGGCTTTAAGTTCTTTACCAATTTCCATCATGAACGAGCGACTAATTAAAGAAAAACATAGGTATCGCTCTATCTAGGAAAACATGAGGCAAACCGTTATCACGGTACAAAGCAACAACATGCGATCAACCAATTCTTTTAATCCGGTTCAAGTATTTAATTAAGTCAATTTCATTGTTATCCAAAGGACTAAATCATGCTAATTCTACGATTGAACATATACAATTAGAGAAGCCATGAATCCCCTACCTCAAACAGTTCCTCACGTTCTTTAGCCACACAACATGTCACGATCCTCCCCTCACGACAACTGCATCCACCGGAGGATGCTGCGGTACGATAGTACCAACCAACTCCAAGAAAACCCATTAGAATCTTGGAAATTACATGGTATAATGGAAAAGAGGATATGAGAAGATGAACCCCAAAAGAATGATGATACAACATACCTTATATCGAAGATTGATCGACACGGCACAGTTGCATCCAAAACAGAGCAGAACCAATCCTAGGAGTAAAGATTGATTGTGAAACTCCTACGGAAAGGATTGACAGGTTCTAGTGCCTCTTAATTGAGAACAAAGAGAAATAACAAGGAAGAATGATATCTCGTCCCTTTTTAAGATTTAATGGGGCGACGGTGTAAGATTCGGTTAATTATCCCTTAAAAACGGATCGCATTAACCCACACGGTTTGACCAAGTAAATACATCCTGGCCTTAGGAATAATTAATATAGGATTTATGGCTTTTTAAACGGCCTTAAGATCCCTTAAAATAAGGCTTTAAATGTATTTTACGTCAAAGGAAACGTCAAAAGGGTAAAACTGTAGGAGTCTAGAAACACTGTTTACCCACTGTTACTGTACATGAAACTGATCTGTGAAACCGATCTGTGAAACTGATCTGTGAAACCGATCTGTCACACCGATCTGTGAAACCGATCTTTGAAACTGATCTGTGAAACCGATCTGTGAAACCGATCTGTGAAACCGATCTGTGAAACTGATCTGTCAGACTGATCTGTGAAACTGATTTGTCACACCGATTTGTGAAACCGATCTGTCACACAGATCTGTGAAACCGATCTGTCACATCGATCTCTGAAATCGATCTGTCACACCGATCTGTGAAACCGATCTGTGAAACTGATATGTTAGACCGATCTGTGATACCGATCTGTCACACCGATCCGTGAAACCGATCTTTCATACCGATCTGTGAAACCGATCTGTCACACCGATCTGTGAAACCAATCTATCAGACCGATCTGTTACTGTTCATAAAACTGGAAACATTGTTCACAGAACTGGAAAATTGGCAAAGTGTTGGGGATAAGTCACCTTGACCTCCCAGAACACCTCCAACACCAACATTTCATAATGTAATGGACCAGAGAGGTCTGGTCCATTACACCACTTCTCCAGCTAGCTACATCACTTCGAATGGTCTGATGAACCTTGGAGAATGTTTACTCCCCCTATCAAACATTCTTTGTCTACACCGAGGGGAGACCCTCAAGAATATGTGGTCCCCGACCCCAAACTCCAAGGTTATCCTTCAATTATCGGCATATGACTTATACCAGTCATGATCCTCCTTCATCCTCTCCTGTATAAGTTGAACCTTCTCTATCGTGCTATGCACCACCTCCGAGCCATGAACACCTTCTTCCCTTACCTCGGTTCACACACGGGTGAGCAACATGGCCTCCCGTAAAAGGCTTCGAACGGAGCCATGCCTTTGGAAGAGTGATATCTATTATTGTAGGCAAACTCTATAAGAGGCAAGTGTCACATCCATAATCCCCTAATGTCTAGAATACATGCCCGTAGCATATCTTCCATTTTCTGGATGGTGCGCTCTATCTGTCCATCTGTCTGGGGGTCGAAAGCAGTGCTAAGACATAGCAGGGTGAAAAAAGCATGTTTCAATCCTTTCTAGACTTGTGAGGTAAACCATGCATCCTTATCTGAGAATATGGACCTCACAACTCCATGCAACCGCACCACCTCATCCATGAATCTTTGTGCTAAGGCATCCACTACACCCAACTCCTTGATCGCCAGAAAGTGAGACAACTTCGTGAACCTATCTAGCACTACCTAGATTTCATCACAAACTCCTTGTAACTTGGGTATCCCTGTGACAAAAACCATCGAGATGTCATCCCACTTCCACTCGGGGACATATAATGGTTGTAACAGACTACCTAGAACACAGTGTTCATCCTTCACCTGTGGACACACTAGGCACTTGGCCAAGAACTCTTCCACTTCCTGCTTTACCTTGGGACACATAAACTAACTCCTAAGACACTGGTAAATCTTGGAAACTCCTGGGTGCCCCACTTGGGGTGATTTGTCGAACTCACCAAGAATAATCTCTCACATCGCCTCGGGGGAAACATCTTCCCTCAGAAAAGAATCTGATTCTGACCATCCTTTGACCATCCTTCCGGAGCATTTCCTTGGTTAGTCTGATCGTGCATCACTTCACTCTCTGAGTCTCCCCATTGAGACTCCTCTACCTACCGTAACATAGAATACTATATTGTCATATAATACAGGCAACATATACCACCATCCATCCTTGGATCTAGGTGTAGGGCAGAAAACTCCTCCATCACCTTCTAAGAATCTTCGACTCTCGAACCGCATCCCTCTGTGACTTCCGGCTCTAGGAATCGGCCACCACATTCCCTTTTCTAGAGGTGTAGGAAATATCGAAGTCGTAGCCCTGAAGGAACTCCATCGACAGTCTCTTCCATAAGTTCACGTCCTACTTTGAGAATATATACTTCATGCTTTTGTGATCTGTGAAGACCACAAATCACTCCTAGATGAGGTAATGGAACCATAACTTTAGTGTGAACATGACCACAGCAAGCTCTAAATCGTGGGTGGCATAATTACGCTCATGATGACGTAACTGTCTAGATCCATAAGAGATCACCCCTTGTTGTTGAATCAACACACACTCGAGGCCTTGTCCTATAGAATCACATAACACCTCCTATGCTGCCCCTTCTTCTGGAAACCTTAGCACTGGGGAACTTACTAACATCTTCTTCAGATAGGTGAAGGCGGCCTTGCACTGCTTATTCCACACAAAAGACTGATCCTTCTTGGTGAAAGCTGTCAAAGGTGCTGCAACTTGGGAGAAGTAAGGCACAAACATTCGATAAAAAAGCATTGACCTTTGATGGGTCCACCGCTATTCCTTGATCGGACCCCACGTGCCCAAGGAAGTGAACTTATCACGTCCAGAACATGCACTTGTACAACTTCCCATAGAGTTGGTGCTGTCGAAGGACCTCTAAAACTGTTATCAGGTGCTCAGTGTGATCCTCCTCTGATCTTGAGTAGATCAGGATGTCATTAATAAACATGACTACAAACTGATCCAGGTATTCCTGAAAGACGGAGTCCATGATCCCCATGAACACAGTTGGTGAATTCGTAATGCCGAACGACATGACTACAATCTCAAAGCACCCATAACGACATCTGAAGGCAGTCTTTGAGATTTCTCCCTCCTCCACCTTCTACTAATGATATACAGACCATAGATTGATCTTAAAGAACCAACCTGCTCCCCTCATTTGGTCAATGATATCGTCTATCCTCGGGAGGGGGTAATGGTTCTGGACCGTTACATGGTTCAATCTTCTGTAGTCTATGCATAGCCTCATACCACCATCTTCCTTCTTTGAGAACAAGACTGGAGCACCCCATGGTGCCTCACATGGTCGAACAAAACCCAATCTTAATTAGATCGTCAATCTGAATCCGCAACTCCCGCAAATCTGAAGGTACTATCTGGTAGGGAGCCATCGAATCAGACGGGCACCAGGTTGCAAGTCTATCTCAAAACTCAACATCACGTTGAGTGGGTAGAGTCACCACCTCTTCAAGGAAGACATCCATAAACTCAATAACGATGTCTGGGATATCCACCATTTCAACATCCATTGACTCCACTGATAGTTCACCTAACAAGGAAAGGAGGGGAGCCTCTCGCCTGCTGCTTTTCTGGAAACCCTGCTCGCCGATGAATGTTACACGTCGGCCACCCCAATCTGAAAACAAGACCCTTCTTTGGTAGCAGTCAATGACGAAACATACAGAGAACATCCAATCAATACCCAGGATGACATCGTATGGATGTATCTGCAACAGTAGAAGATCCCTGATTGACTGATGTGGCCCTATCAGCAGTTTACACCCTCGAAAAACATAAGACAAGTTGGTCTGTCCTCCGACTGGCGTGCTCAGCACCAGGGGCACTGGAAGTCTCGCAGCATCTAACCCCAGAGCGTGGGGCAGACTGGGTGTAACAAAGGAGTGCGAAGATCCTGTATTGAGTGATGCATAGGAAAGAGTACTAAACAACAAGATCGTACCTCGAACGACATCCGGACCTGCTAGAACCGCGGCCTCCGCGGCGTGTAACTGCCCACACCCAGCTCCGCTGCCCCTCAGCTATCATCCGCCTCCCCGGCCATGCCCTGGTCGAGGTCCCTGAGGAGCACCTTGAGGTCATACCCCTCCTGAAAATCCTGCCCTCAGAGGAGCGGGAGCTTGCTTGCCCTGCTACTGCTGCTGAAAGAGCCTAGCTAGAAACAACTACTGCTGAAGTTGGAGTTGAACCTGCCCACCCACGTCATAATTCACTCTATCCAAGAAATAATTTCGAAGGTTCCCATGGCTTCCACAAATGAAGCATCTTGGCCCTGGGTCCAAAAGAAAAGTCCAAGGGCCGGGAGATCGAAACTGGAACTGCAGAGGCCTACTTCCTACTGGCCAAAACCAAGAGGGTCCTGATGCTAGAGGATTGTTTCTGATGGCCTTCCCCTTTGTCGAGCACAACTGGATTCCCTCTTGTGATACACCTCCTAGCGTGTGCATCATCTCTTCAACTTTATCCTTCTTATGGACCTCTAAGTACGTTGGTAGGGTGAAGGGAGTAACAACATACTGGAGAGAAGGTCGAAGTGCCTCCTCCAAACATCTCACCCAAGACTCCTCATCCAAAAAGTGGTCTGGAGAAAAGCGAAAGAGATCCTTTAACTTGATCCCAAACACTCTCACTGACATACTCCCCTGCTGGAGGGAGAGTAGTTCTTTCCTCTTCATAGCCTTCATCGTGGAGGAGAGGAATTCTGCCCGGAACTCCTTCTCGAAGTCAGTTTACGTCACCTCAACCCCCCCCTTCTCCCCAAGATAAAGCATCCACCACTGACGTACTACTCCAAGCATTTGGCTTACACCTAGAGGAACCCAGTACTCTTTCAGAGAACAGATCAAGCAGAATGTTATTACCGGCTCCTCTAGCCAACTCTGTGTCTCCATGTCAGAGATGCTACCCTTGTACTTTCCGACGGTCTGCCGCTGAAAGGCATGAAGCGTATTTTTCCACTGATCATCCTCCTCCTCTTGGTCATCCCTCTGTCGATCAGCCAAGTCAACCTCCTTGGCCTCGATCACCCATACTACTCGTGGTCGTCTCCTAGGTTCCACAACTGCAAGGTAAACAAGGAATGCCTATGCACGAGTAGTGTAGGATGTTGTTTTTTAAATTTTATTAGACTTATTATTCATTTTAAATCCAAAAAATACCCATGAAACATAAGAACACAAGTCATTATGATGCATGTACCTTCCCTAGGGTCTCTACCCTACAATCAGTGCAACCTCACTTGGTCGTTCGGTAGGCCCAGAGTCCTTACATCGGATCACGGTGGCCCTAAAATCCCATGTCCTAGACGGTCTTCCCTGGACTATTTCACGCTCCAAGATCACCCAACACTGTTGCCCTACCATCCCATGAAATCCTCGCTGTACCTAACCCTAGAATCCATCCTATATCCCAACATTACTTTGATTCCATTCTGCCATGACCCACCTTTACCAAGACTAGAGAAGGGACAACATATTTCCAGACCCTTCCTTCTTCAAGTTGATGGAGAGATAATGACCCATGACACCCGCCTCCAATAGGTCTCCGATTTTCAAATAGCACCAAGGGTATATAATTACACACAAGATGGAAGGAATTACCCTTTATGTTCTTTAATAGCATCAGGAGATAAGATAGTAAAACCCAACAACACAAAAACTTGTGGAAAAATTAACGTCAAAGAAAACCATTCCCATATGAATGCAACAAAATTAAATCCCACAATGTACACGGAGATTAAAAATGTATAGTACCAAAGAATGAAAAATAGGAACAACAACTGTCACAACATCCGAGATAGTACAGCCCGACATAGTCCCTGATGTCCTTATAGAAGCTTGAAAGCAGTTTTATATACGTAGGGTGAGTATACAAGTATACTAAGTAATGAAAACCAAAGAATCTCATGCACAAGTGGGGAGGAATTCTAATGCCCTGTGAGAAAAGAGAGACAACCAATGCACCTAGCGACGAAAAATATCCACCGAAACCTCACAAGGGCACGCTCCGCAAATAACACAAGTCAAGTAATGTATAGTAATAGCACATCAATATCTGGGTATCATACACCACTTTCCCACTGGTTTTTGAATACATCCTACGCATCGAACCACTCCCACCATTCTCACTGCAGTCCCACTTCCATTCCCCGCCCGCACACACCTAGGCCATCACAACCACACGTCCCACCGGCAAACACCTGGGCCACAACAACCACCAGTAACCACGCCCGCAAAAATTGGGGCCAGAAAAACCACCGGTAACCATGCCCGCAAACACCTAGGCCAGAACAACTAATACCACGCCCGAAGACACATGGACCTCATCCTAAAGACTCTTGGGAAACAACCTGCCCACACACACCTGGGCCAGTAACCACAATAAACCTGCCCCTAGAATCATGTTCTATAATAGACCTCAGGCTGTCACAACCTACCTGAAGAGTCTTGGGCTATTCAGGGAAGGGAGAAGAAAAGGAGCTAATAACTAGCCACTCATAAGAGTGTTGGAAAAAACCCCCTCCCCCATGAAATGGGGGTGTTCAGCACTAAGTGCTCAAATAGAGTACGACACAAATAAGGAACATAAACACTAAATATATATATATATAGGTAACAAGCACTCATCCCAACCTAGGGTTTCCAAATCCAACCTATATACAAACACCCTCGTTACTATTCATTCATAAAAGAAAGGCACAACACTCAAAACCTTGTCATAACTCATTCCCAAAAACAATTCCCATTTAACCCATTCTTGTTTTCATGTTCAATTGATCCCATATAAGTGAAATCTATAGTACTGGGAAACTAACCGACATACCTATAAGCTAGAGAAAGAGAAACATCCAAAATGAAATTTAACGATTCACTCGGTTCTCTAGTGAAGTCCCAAGAATAAAGGGATCGGTGAGATCCCTCAATGTACTGGAACCAAACCATGCCTTGAGATAAATCCCACATGGCTTTAGATTCACAACCAACAATCATACCACAACAGAGGATCATATACTTATCTAAATCTCCTCATAAGCATCTAGCAGGAAAACACACCCACTACCAAAAAGAATAGAGAAAATTCCAGATTTAAGCACATAATTCATCAGGTTCTTCTTTCTATTGTTTAACCAAGGTAACCACACATGGATTGATGTTCACTGGTATCTATTTCATCCACCGATTTTATGTGATTAACCAATTTTTATGTTACAGTCATTCAATCATCACAGAAGACAAGTTTTCATTAGTGTGAAAGGAAAGGCCACGAACGACCATGATTTTCGGTGAGAATAAGCCCATTCAATTCATAACACATAATCAATATTAAGAAAATAAAACAGAAACATCGACCAAACTCCCCCCCAACCCTTCATTGTTTAAAATTCAGCTTCTTTTCTTCATTAATATTTGGTTTCATCTGTTCTGCAGAATCAAAAGCATACCCACCCCACATGATACACAGTAAGAGGGAAAAAGGAAAAACCACAATTGGATGATCAAAGATCAATGTTTCTCTTGACACAAAAATAACTAGGGATGCGCAACTTGCTGGGGAGGAATGTTGGGGATTCCATGGATGAGCAGAAAGGCTCTGGCGTAGGCACACCACTTGCCTCGGGAAGGGGAACTCCAAACGCACTAGGAAGAAAAAGGAAACTAGCCAAGAAGAATAATGAGGAGGAATTCCCGTGCGATATGAGGTTGAGATCCCATTGATACGGGATATGGGGAATTGAACGGATTTAAAGTCAGATCATGGTTCCACCAAATGGTCAGGTGGTTACACACGACTGAATTAATAGTTATTTAATAGCACTCATCAGGAAAATGTGGTAAAATATGTGACATTAATGGATTTTATATAAACAATGGGGAACGTGATGCGGACGAATAGCTAGGTCCGTTGAGGGTCTCCCCACTCTTAAGAATTTAAACATTGATTATAGGGCTAAAACTGCTTTGAACCACTTCCCAAAAAAAGGTTAAAACGGTTTAGAAGTAGTTTTCGAAAAAAATGTAGAGCAAAAACCCAACAAGGATATGTGGCACCGATCATGTCGCACCGATCGGGCACATCAATTGTTGACACACCGATCGGGCGCATCGATCGTTGACACACCAATCGGCCGAACCAACCAGTGACACACTGATCGGTCGCACTAACGGGTGAAAACTGATCATTCGCACACAGAAATGACGTCCTACAACCGTGATTCCACCCTTAGGATCCAGAACTGGAAAAGCGATGGACCATGAGGGTATGGGCCATTACTGTAAAGACCCGTAAAATTCAAGGGAAATTTTTTCTTAATTTTCTTTAGAATTTTACAAGAGCGCGGTTTCTGACGGAACCTGATTCCGAGGCCCGGAGTGCCCGGAATTAATTTCCGAAGTTTGGCTCGTGTACGTTCAGTGAACGAACGAGCGGGAATTCCTAACTTTTGATCCGGTGCTCGGAATTGAAATCTGAGGGCACCGATGAAACCGCTGCACCGGTAATTGCTTAAGAGGACTTTTCCCGAAGGTGCGTTTGCTGAGGAGGAGTTGTTAAAAAAATAGGGGAGTTAAATGTGAAGTAATAAAATTGTGTTAAAATTTTATTTCATATTCTAAGTTGTTAACCTATGTGTGGAAGTTGGGTGGGACCTACTTGTTGTTAACTACCCTTGAGAGAATAAAGGTGGGGTGGGGCCCACACGAGCCCAACCCCTCACCTTCCCTAACTCCTCTAAACCCCCCCACTTAAGATGTGTAACTCATCTTAACCTTTAAAACTTCCCATTAATTGGGTGACTTTCCCTCTCCTCACTTTAATCATGCCAACACACTAATCCAATTAATGGAATTAAGTTTTTGAATTTTGAACTCATAGAATGACTTAATAAAATAAGAATAGCTTATTTTATTTTTGGGGGTTAGTTTGGTTGTGTTGAGGTTTGGAGGAGAGAGCTCTAAGTCTCTTGAAGAACTTCATCTTCTCCGGCGAAGAACGTCTTCATCCTCAACGAAGAACGACAACACTTCGTCAAGGATCATCGACTCGGCGACCCGGTATCTTCGGACCCCTTCTTCCTCCTCGGACCTTCTTCGTCGGCAAACGAAGATCCGCCAACGTCGTGTCTCTTCGGGCATAACACTTCGTCAACGGATTTGACGAACGACGACCGCGACGCCCGACCTCCGCAACGCCGTCTTCCGCGGAACGTAGACGATTCTTCGAATCTCAAACCCGAGGTAGGGGTTGTCGTTTTCTTTTGGTTTCCTTATTTTATTCTTGATCGTGATTTTATCAAGACTAACGTGTGACCTGATTTATTTTAAGTTGCGTTATTATTTTAACGTGAGGGGGGCCGGACCGCACGAACACGGCCGAACCCCCCTCCATCGTTCTTGTTTAATTCTTGCGGTGGAAGCAAGTGGCGTGGTGCCGTCGCACCACGCGGATGAACGTGCTTTTATTTTACGCGGCGTCGTCGCGCTACGCCGAGGAGAATTTTCAAGAACGCGACGCCGTCGCGCCGCGTTGGAAGGAATCATGGCACGGCGAAAGGGGCGCGGTGCCGTCGCACCGCGCCGGACGACGAATACCGCGGCCGGTTCCGGGCCGCGGCGGGACGAGGAGACCGCGGCCGGTTCCGGGCCGCGGGGGGACGAGAAGACCGCGGCCGGTTCCGGGCCGCGGAGGAAGACGAGACCGGCGGCCGGGCCGCCGGCGTCGGAAGTCAAGGAGGGACCGGAAATTCCGGTCCCGTTGGTAAAAACCGGCCGGCCAGCTGGCCGGCCGGATGACTTAAAACCGGGGAATTTAATTCCCCGGACAGCCTGTAAAACCCCCCTCTTTAAGAGGGGGGGCGGTTCCATGTAAGGGGGGGGCAACAGCCCCCCGGTTCTTTTTTTAAATCGGCCCCCACGTGGGGGCCGTTTGTTGCAAAGGCACGGCTCAAGGCCGTGCCGCCTTGTCAAAACCGCGGGGCTTAGCCCCCGCGTGCGCCGCCACCTCGCGGCGCCAGGCCGCCGCGGCCCGCCGCGCCGCCGCGCCGCCCAGGGGGGAGTCGGGCCGGGTCGGCCCGGACCCGGACCCCCCGTTTCGAACCAGTTTTGGTTTTTGGCTCATAACTTGAGCCTCGGACCTCCGAATGACGAACCGTCTGCGGCAACGCGATCCTTGGATCGAGACGGTCGTTTCGGTATATCGCACTCAAGGTTTCGGTTTACTTTGAGTTCGGCCGGGTTGGTTCGTTCACGAAACCAACCGGGCCTTCGGAGCGGAAACGCTCATATCTTGAGCTACGGACGTCCGATTGACGTGCCGTCAGTCACGTAGTGTTCCTCATAGTGAGACGGATCTTTTGGAATACTCCGCCCGAGGTTTGGACGCAGGTGGAGTATGGTCGGGTTGGTTTTGCCTTAAAAACCAACCGGGCCCCGGAGACGAAAATGCAAATAACTCTCAGACCGGGCGTCCGATCGACGCGCCGTCTGTTACGTTGAGTTCCTGTTGACGATACGGAACTTTTGGATACATCAACTTCGGTCTTCGTGACAGTTGATGTATCAGCCTCTCGACTCGTGGAGCGGACCCTCCGTACGAGCTTGCTGTGTGCGAGAACCCTAGTGCTGGCTGCGACTGTTCTACTGCTACGACTGCTACTGTGACTGCGACGACGACAGTACAGAGATCCTGTGTGGATTCGACGACGACAGTACAGAGATCCTGTGTGGATTCGACGACGACGACTACAGCACTCAGCGATCCTTCGTGGATCAGTGCTACAGGTCCTGTGTGGGCCCGATCCTGTGTGGGTCCTTCCGCTCAGCGGTTCTATGTGAGCCAGCGCCTACAGGTTCTGTGTGAGCCCGATCCTGTGTGGGTCTTTGCGGGGGTTAGTTACCTATCGATCCTTCGTGGGTCCGACGAATTAGATGGATCGGTGATCATCTTTATCGTCCTTGAAGAAGTATACCTGTGTGAGCTGAATCCTGTTGCTTTACTGTGTGGATTGTGTTGTGCAATCCTGTGTGGATTATGTTTTGCTTTCCTATGTGGAATACGTATACTTTCCTGCGTGGACTGAGTGGTACTTGGGCTTGGAGGTTGGAGCGTATTTAAATTGATGACTTAGGTATATGTATGGGCATATACCTAAGCAGAGTCGGTTGTTACTTCGTGAATATACTTTTCATCGTGGTTTATCCTTTGTGGATTTGAGAGACCTTCAGGGGTCTCGGGGTCCCTACTGAGTAGCTTATACTCACCCCTGCACGGGCTTCGCCCGCACTACGTTGTGTTGGTTGCAGACGACGGACAGCGTTGACCTTAGCTGAGGCTTGCAGAGCGGGACGGTACCCGGAGGTGGACCACTGGGCGGGACGTGCACGGAGCGGACGACGGGACCCGTGGAGCAGAGGAGCTATCTGTACCCACCCTTCAGGTGGGATTTCCAGTGGACAACTCGGAGTAGCGGCTTTTACTTTTCAGTTGCTGTTTTTCCCTTTTCGAGTTGTACTTTACTTTCAGTTTGGGTTTGTATACTGGCCCATTTACTTTTCCGCACTTTCAGTTGTACTCTGCTTGCTTAGTGTTTACTTTCCGCTTGTTTACTCTGTGGTGTGTGTTTAATTTTCAAAGGCAATGCCTTCCCTTTTTACAGGGATTTACGCCTTGGTGCTAGTCGCCAGCCCCTGGCCTATGGAAGGCGGGCTTGGGGTAGTCACGGCACGGACCCCGAGGGCGGGTCGTGACAAATTGGTATCAAAGGAGTTCGGTTCTACCGCGAACTCTGATCTTTTCTATGTGAAGCAATAATGTTTAGCGTATTGAGTGTGGTTATCAGTCCAGGGAGTCCAGTGTTGGTGCGGCGGCCGACGTATCCATACACCAGGACCCTGACTTCTGATTTCCGACTTAATGCACGAAAACATTGATTGCGTGTGTGTTTCAAAGTTTTCTTTATTACTTATATCAGCTCACCAGGTATACTGTTCTGACCGTGGCACACCTGTTTCCTTTTCAGGATGGCCCCACGACGGCAGCCAGCTAGGGTTCCGAGAGTCGAGCGAGACGACAGCCCACCGAGCGACGAGGCCTCGGTGCAGGGCCCTTTTCCAGTAGTGGCACCAGCGGTAGCTTTACCCGCCGAGTCCCCGATGCTTCCAGCAGCAGCCGCTGACGATGCACGTCGCCTCAGCGCACTGCATGAGTTTCAGCGCCAGCGACCGCCCAGGTTTCGCGGGGAGACGGATCCCCAGGCAGCATAGGACTGGCTGGAGGCAGTAGTACGAGTGTTTAGGCTAGTGAGGACACCAGCAGACCTCATGGTGATCCTCGCTGCGAGCCTATTACACGCAGCAGCTGGACGATGGTGGAGCTTGATGCTCCAGGTGCACAATGAGGCATCCTTACTTTGGACGGACTTTGAGAGCCTCTTCCGCTCGGAGTTCGTCCCAGCCACCCTTCGTGCGGTGCGTATCCAGGAGCTTCTACAGCTGCGGCAGGGCAGCATGACGGTCGCTCAGTACTCGGCGAGATTTACCGATCTCTCGCGCTACTCGACCGACATGGTACGGGACCCATTCTTCTAGGCCCGGACCTTCGAGCAGGGTTTGAGACACGAGATCAGGGCATCGCTGATCTCCCTCAGCATACCGACTCAGACAGGAGTACTGGAGCGGGCTCTTCTGATCGAGAGCTTCCTTGCTGAGTCTACACCAGCACAGCGACCCACCGCAGGGCGGCCCGTGGCAGAGTCATCTGCAGCAGGCAGTCGACGGATGACTCAGGGGTCCAGACAGACCAGACCTTCAGGCAGACGACCTCAGGGCACTGGCTCAGCAGTGCGGGGCACACAGCGCGGAGCCAGTCTTACGAGAGGCAGACAGTGCTACTCGTGCGGCGGGCAGGGCCACATGGCTCGCGACTGCCCGACCCGTCGTGCCGAGGAGCAGCAGTCAGTTGATGGACCACCGAGGCAGAGGCAGAGGGTCGACCGTGGCGGTCCGCAGGGATGAGGCGGACGAGGCAGAGGAGCTGGACGAGCAGCTGGTGGTGGCCGACGCTTTGAGGCTCTACCACCACCACCACCAGGAGGTCCACCCCGACCACAGGGAGCTGGCGGGCAGCGACAGGCACAGCTCCAGGCAGCAGAGGCCTACGACCACGGTGCACCCGAGATGATTCGAGGTACTATCTATGTCTATTCCACCCTTGCTGCAGTTCTTATAGACACAGGAGCGAGTCATTCTTTCATAGCCGCTGCCCTTGTTCGGAGCTCGGAGATTCCGACAGAGCCGTTGGCTCGATCCTTACGGCTAGAGACTCCTACGGGAGAAGACTCGACGATTACGCACTGGTGCCGGCAGTGTGAGCTTACTCTAGGAGGCGAGAGCTTCGGCTGGGATCTTCTTGTAGCAGCGTCGAGGCCTTACGACGTCATCTTGGGCATGGATTGGCTGTCTACGGTCCATGCACAGATTGACTGTTTTAGGCGCAAGGTGCGATGTGTACGCACCGACGGGAGTAGGTTCACCTTCACCGGCGAAAAGGGAGCCTTAGCAGCACAGGATGGACTTCCGCGGAGGAGGGGACAGCCCATCACTCATCAGATGGCTAGCCTTATCCTTGGAGCAGTTGACGTGCGGAGTCCTGGTTTTCCTGCAGTGGTAGATCAGTTTGCGGACGTTTTTCCTGACGACGTTCCAGGGCTACCTCCTCGCAGAGAGGTAGACTTTTATATTGACTTGTACCCCGGGACAGCCCCGATATCCACTCCAGCATATCGGATGGCCCCCGCCGAGCTTCGAGAGCTACGAGTACAGTTGGAGGACTTGCAGGGCAAGGGGTTCATCCGACCCAGTGTTTCACCCTGGGCTTCCCCGATATTGTTCGCCAAGAAGGCGGACGGGAGCTTACAACTTTGTGTTGACTATCGTCGCCTGAACCAGGTGACAGTGAGGAACAAGTATCCGCTACAGAGGATTGATGACCTCTTTGATCAGCTCAAGGGAGCACGGTGGTTCTCGAAGATAGACCTCAGGTCAGGCTATCATCAGCTCAGAGTCAGAGACGAGGATGTGCAGAAGACGGCCTTCAGATGTCGGTATGGCCACTATGAGTTCTTGGTTATGCCTTTCGGTGTAACCAATGCTCCAGCAGTGTTCATGGCTCTCATGAACAGGATCTTTCATCCATACCTCGATCGGTTTGTCGTAGTCTTCATCGACGACATTCTGATTTACTCTACGACAGAGGAGGAGCACGCCTATCACTTGCGAGTTGTTCTTGACACACTCCGAGAGCACCAGCTTTATGGTAAGCTCTCGAAGTGTCAGTTCTGGATACGTGAGGTCCACTTCTTGGGACACATTATCTCTGAGGCGGGAGTTGCAGTGGATCCCGCGAAGATTGAGGCTGTGTTAGCATGGGAGCCACCCAGGAGCGTGACTGAGGTTCGGAGTTTCTTGGGACTAGCTGGATACTATCGGAGATTTGTGCCGAATTTCTCCAGAGTTGCAGCATCACTCACTGCTTTGACGAAGAAGGGAAAACCCTTCGTGTGGTCAGACAGATGTCAGCAGAGCTTCGAGGAGCTGAGACAGAGATTGACTAGCGCACCTATCTTAAGGTTGCCTGAGGAGGGAGTAGGGTACGTAGTCTACTGCGATGCATCAGGGACGGGACTCGGATGTGTTCTGATGCAGGAGCGGGCAGTGATCGCCTATGGATCACGACAGTTGAGGCCGCATGAGCAGAACTACGCTACCCATGACCTGGAGTTAGCAGCAGTGGTCTTCGCTCTGAAGACATGGCGACACTATCTGATGGGCGAGCGCTTTACAGTCTTTTCCGATCATCAGAGTCTCAGGTATATCTTCTCGCAGAAGGACCTGAACCTGAGACAGCGACGATGGCTCGAGTTCCTCCAAGACTATGACTTTGAGATAGTCTATACTCCTGGGAAGGGGAACGTAGTAGCCGATGCCCTCAGCAGGAGGACGGGCATTCAGCTACTTGAGGAGGCGACGGAGCAGCTAGCCTCTTTGCAGATATCCTTTGTGGATAGAGATGGAGAAGCCTTTCTTCAGTCTCTCACAGTCACTCCTCCACTACTGCAGCGGGTCAGGGAGGCACAGCGCGGGGACGCTGACTGTGAGACACGGCGTGCACAGATATCCTCGGGACATGCACCTGATGGTTTCTCCTTTGGAACAGAGCACGACATCTTTTTCAGAGGACGTACCATGGTACAAGTCGCATTGCGAGAGGAAGTGCTGAGGGAGTTTCACACTTCTCCTTTAGAGGTACATCCTGGAGTGGCGAAGATGTACCAGGACCTCAGACGACAGCATTGGTGGCCGGGAATGAAGAAGGCTGTAGCAGAGTTTGTTTCTCGATGCCTTACCTGCCAGCAGGTAAAGGCAGAGCATCAGGTACCAGCAGGCTTGGTACAGCCCTTAGAGGTTCCGGAGTGGAAGTGGGACGGAATATCTATGGACTTCGTGACTGGACTTCCACGCACTTCCAGAGGTCACGACTCCATCTGGGTGATTGTTGACCGACTCACCAAGTCGGCACACTTCTTACCCATCAGAGAGCAGGGCTCAGTGGAGAGCTTGGGACGTCTCTACGTTCAGGAGATTGTGCGGCTCCACGGCGTGCCATCATCTATCGTTTCCGATCGAGATGCCCGCTTTACTTCCCGGCTTTGGAAGGGGTTGCAGGAAGCGTTCGGGACGCAGCTACGTCTTAGCACAGCTTTTCACCCTCAGACGGATGGTCAGACGGAGAGGACCATTCAGACTCTCGAGGACATGCTCCGCGCATGTGTCCTCGACTTTGGTCGTAGGTGGGAGGACCACCTACCCTTGGTGGAGTTCGCATACAAAAACAGCTACCACTCCACCATCGGGATGACACCGTACGAGGCGTTGTACGGCCGACCATGTAGATCTCCTTTGTGCTGGACAGACCCTGGGGAGTCAGCACTGGTGGGACCGGAGATGGTCCAGGCCACGACAGAGAAGGTCCAGGTCATCCAGGAGCGGATGAGGACAGCTCAGAGCCGGCAGAAGTCATACGCTGACAGGAGGCGGAGGCCACTGGAGTTCGAGGATGGCGACCACGTCTTCTTGCGGGTCTCACCTCGACGTGGTATTCGGAGATTTGGCCGAGGCGGCAAGTTATCTCCGCGCTTCATCGGACCTTTCCAGATTCTCAGCAGGATTGGCGAGGTGGCTTATCGCCTGGCTCTACCACCTCAGTTGCACCGGGTGCACGACGTCTTCCATGTATCCCAGTTGAGGAGATACGTGCATGACCCGACGCACATCATTGACCATGGGGAGCTTGACGTTGACGATGTGGCGACTTTTACGGAGGTCCCGGTGGAGATAGAGGATCGACAGGAGCGGGTCCTGCGTGGGGGATCGATTCCTCTTGTGCGCATCAGATGGCAGCACGGGAATCTCCAGGAGAGCACATGGGAGCGGGAGGCTCAGATGCGTGCTCAATACCCTCATTTGTTTCCCTAGTTTTTGTTGTATCTTTACGGGGACGTAAATCCCTGAGGTGGGAGTAATGTAAAGACCCATAAAATTCAAGGGAAATTTTTTCTTAATTTTCTTTAGAATTTTACAAGAGCGCGGTTTCTGACGGAACCTGATTCCGAGGCCCGGAGTGCCCGGAATTAATTTCCGAAGTTTGGCTCGGGTACGTTCAGTGAACGAACCAGCGGGAATTCCTAACTTTTGATCCGGTGCTCGGAATTGAAATCTGAGGGCACCGATGAAACCGCTGCACCGGTAATTGCTTAAGAGGACTTTTCCCGAAGGTGCGTTTGCTGAGGAGGAGTTGTTAAAAAAATAGGGGAGTTAAATGTGAAGTAATAAAATTGTGTTACAATTTTATTTCATATTCTAAGTTGTTAACCTATGTGTGGAAGTTGGGTGGGACCTACTTGTTGTTAACTACCCTTGAGAGAATAAAGGTGGGGTGGGGCCCACACGAGCCCAACCCCTCACCTTCCCTAACTCCTCTAAACCCCCCCACTTAAGATGTGTAACTCATCTTAACCTTTAAAACTTCCCATTAATTGGGTGACTTTCCCTCTCCTCACTTTAATCATGCCAACACACTAATCCAATTAATGGAATTAAGTTTTTGAATTTTGAACTCATAGAATGACTTAATAAAATAAGAATAGCTTATTTTATTTTTGGGGGTTAGTTTGGTTGTGTTGAGGTTTGGAGGAGAGAGCTCTAAGTCTCTTGAAGAACTTCATCTTCTCCGGCGAAGAACGTCTTCATCCTCAACGAATAACGACAACACTTCGTCAAGGATCATCGACTCGGCGACCCGGTATCTTCGGACCCCTTCTTCCTCCTCGGACCTTCTTCGTCGGCAAACAAAGATCCGCCAACGTCGTGTCTCTTCGGGCATAACACTTCGTCAACGGATTTGACGAACGACGACCGCGACGCCCGACCTCCGCAACGCCGTCTTCCGCGGAACGTAGACGATTCTTCGAATCTCAAACCCGAGGTAGGGGTTGTCGTTTTCTTTTGGTTTCCTTATTTTATTCTTGATCATGATTTTATCAAGACTAACGTGTGACTTGATTTATTTTAAGTTGCGTTATTATTTTAACGTGAGGGGGGCCGGACCGCACGAACACGGCCGAACCCCCCTCCATCGTTCTTGTTTAATTCTTGCGGTGGAAGCAAGTGGCGTGGTGCCGTCGCACCACGCGGATGAACGTGCTTTTATTTTACGCGGCGTCGTCGCGCTACGCCGAGGAGAATTTTCAAGAACGCGACGCCGTCGCGCCGCGTTGGAAGGAATCATGGCACGGCGAAAGGGGCGCGGTGCCGTCGCACCGCGCCGGACGACGAATACCGCGGCCGGTTCCGGGCCGCGGCGGGACGAGGAGACCGCGGCCGGTTCCGGGCCGCGGCGGGACGAGAAGACCGCGGCCGGTTCCGGGCCGCGGCGGAAGAAGAGACCGGCGGCCGGGCCGCCGGCGTCGGAAGTCAAGGCGGGACCGGAAATTCCGGTCCCGTTGGTAAAAACCAGCCGGCCAGCTGGCCGGCCGGATGACTTAAAACCGGGGAATTTAATTCCCCGGCCAGCCTGTAAAACCCCCCTCTTTTAGAGGGGGGCGGTTCCATGTAAGGGGGGGCAACAGCCCCCCGGTTCTTTTTTTAAATCGGCCCCCACGTGGGGGCCGTTTGTTGCAAAGGCACGGCTCAAGGCCGTGCCGCCTTGTCAAAACCGCGGGGCTTAGCCCCCGCGTGCGCCGCCACCTCGCGGCGCCAGGCCGCCGCGGCCCGCCGCGCCGCCGCGCCGCCCAGGGGTGGGTCGGGCCGGGTCGGCCCGGACCCGGACCCCCCGTTTCGAACCAGTTTTGGTTTTTGGCTCATAACATGAGCCTCGGACCTCCGAATGACGAACCGTCTGCGGAAACGCGATCCTTGGATCGAGACGGTCGTTTCGGTATATCGCACTCAAGGTTTCGGTTTACTTTGAGTTCGGCCGGGTTGGTTCGTTCACGAAACCAACCGGGCCTTCGGAGCGGAAACGCTCATATCTTGAGCTACGGACGTCCGATTGACGTGCCGTCAGTCGCGTAGTGTTCCTCTTAGTGAGACGGATCTTTTGGCATACTCCTCCCGAGGTTTGGACGCAGGTGGAGTACGGTCGGGTTGGTTTTGCCTTAAAAACCAACCGGGCCCCGGAGACGAAAATGCCAATAACTCTCAGACCGGGCGTCCGATCGACGCGCCGTCTGTTACGTTGAGTTCCTGTTGACGATACGGAACTTTTGGATACATCAACTTCGGTCTTCGTGACTGTTGATGTATCAGCCTCTCGACTCGTGGAGCGGACCCTCCGTACGAGCTTGCTGTGTGCGAGAACCCTAGTGCTGGCTGCGACTGTTCTACTGCTACGACTGCTACTGTGACTGCGACGACGACAGTACAGAGATCCTGTGTGGATTCGACGACGACAGTACAGAGATCCTGTGTGGATTCGACGACGACGACTACAGCACTCAGCGATCCTTCGTGGATCAGTGCTACAGGTCCTGTGTGGGCCCGATCCTGTGTGGGTCCTTGCGCTCAGCGGTTCTGTGTGAGCCAGCGCCTACAGGTTCTGTGTGAGCCCGATCCTGTGTGGGTCTTTGCGGGGGTTAGTTACCTATCGATCCTTCGTGGGTCCGACGACTTAGATGGATCAGTGATCATCTTTATCATCCTTGAAGAAGTATACCTGTGTGAGCTGAATCCTGTTGCTTTCCTGTGTGGATTGTGTTGTGCAATCCTGTGTGGATTATGTTTTGCTTTCCTATGTGGAATACGTATACTTTCCTGCGTGGAATGAGTGGTACTTGGGCTCGGAGGTTGGAGCGTATTTAAATTGATGACTTAGGTATATGTATGGGCATATACCTAAGCAGAGTCTGTTGTTACTTCGTGAATATACTTTTCTTCGTGGTTTATCCTTTGTGGATTTGAGAGACCTTCAGGGGTCTCGGGGTCCCTACTGAGTAGCTTATACTCACCCCTGCACGGGCTTCGCCCGCACTACGTTGTGTTGGTTGCAGACGACGGACAGCGTTGACCTTAGCTGAGGCTTGCAGAGCGGGACGGTACCCGGAGGTGGACCACTGGGCGGGACGTGCACGGAGCGGACGACGGGACCCATGGAGCAGAGGAGCTATCTGTACGCACCCTTCAGGTGGGATTTCCAGTGGACAACTCGGAGTAGCGGATTTTACTTTTCAGTTGTTGTTTTTCCCTTTTCGAGTTGTACTTTACTTTCAGTTTGGGTTTGTATACTGGCCCATTTACTTTTCCGCACTTTCAGTTGTACTCTGCTTGCTTAGTGTTTACTTTCCGCTTGTTTACTCTGTGGTGTGTGTTTACTTTTCAAAGGCAATGCCTTCCCTTTTTACCGGGATTTACGCCTTGGTGCTAGTCGCCAGCCCCTGGCCTATGGAAGGCGGGCTTGGGGTAGTCACGGCACGGACCCCGAGGGCGGGTCGTGACAAATTGGTATCAAAGGAGTTCGGTTCTACCGCGAACTCTGATCTTTTCTATGTGAAGCAATAATGTTTAGCGTATTGACTGTGGTTATCAGTCCAGGGAGTCCAGTGTTGGTGCGGCGGCCGACGTATCCATACACCAGGACCCTGACTTCTGATTTCCGACTTAATGCACGAAAACATTGATTGCGTGTGTGTTTCAAAGTTTTCTTTATTACTTATATCAGCTCACCAGGTATACTGTTCTGACCGTGGCGCACCTGTTTCCTTTTCAGGATGGCCCCACGACGGCAGCCAGCTAGGGTTCCGAGAGTCGAGCGAGACGACAGCCCACCGAGCGACGAGGCCTCGGTGCATGGCCCTTTTCCAGTAGTGGCACCAGCGGTAGCTTTACCCGCCGAGTCCCCGATGCTTCCAGCAGCAGCCGCTGACGATGCACGTCGCCTCAGCGCACTGCATGACTTTCAGCGCCAGCGACCGCCCAGGTTTCGTGGGGAGACGGATCCCCAGGCAGCAGAGGACTGGCTGGAGGCAGTAGTACGAGTGTTTAGGCTAGTGAGGACACCAGCAGACCTCATGGTGATCCTCGCTGCGAGCCTATTACACGCAGCAGCTGGACGATGGTGGAGCTTGATGCTCCAGGTGCACGATGAGGCATCCTTACTTTGGACGGACTTTGAGAGCCTCTTCCGCTCGGAGTTCGTCCCAGCCACCCTTCGTGCGGTGCGTATCCAGGAGCTTCTACAGCTGCGGCAGGGCAGCATGACGATCGCTCAGTACTCGGCGAGATTTACCGATCTCTCGCGCTACTCGACCGACATGGTACGGGACCCATTCTTCTGGGCCCGGACCTTCGAGCAGGGTTTGAGACACGAGATCAGGGCATCGCTGATCTCCCTCAGCATACCGACTTAGACAGGAGTACTGGAGCGGGCTCTTCTGATCGAGAGCTTCCTTGCTGAGTCTACACCAGCACAGCGACCCACCGCAGGGCGGCCCGTGGCAGAGTCATCTGCAGTAGGCAGTCGACGGATGACTCAGGGGTCCAGACAGACCAGACCTTCAGGCAGACGACCTCAGGGCACTGGCTCAGCAGTGCGGGGCACACAGCGCGGAGCCAGTCTTACGAGAGGCAGACAGTGCTACTCGTGCGGCGGGCAGGGCCACATGGCTCGCGACTGCCCGACCCGTCGTGCCGAGGAGTAGCAGTCAGTTGATGGACCACCGAGGTAGAGGCAGAGGGTCGACCGTGGCGGTCCGCAGGGAGGAGGCGGACGAGGCAGAGGAGCTGGACGAGTAGCTGGTGGTGGCCGACGCTTTGAGGCTCTACCACCACCACCACCAGGAGGTCCACCCCGACCACAGGGAGCTGGCGGGCAGCGACAGGCACAGCTCCAGGCAGCAGAGGCCTACGACCACGGCGCACCCGAGATGATTCGAGGTACTATCTGTGTCTATTCCACCCTTGCTGCAGTTCTTATAGACACAGGAGCGAGTCATTCTTTCATAGCCGCTGCCCTTGTTCGAAGCTCGGAGATTCCGACAGAGCCGTTGGCTCGATCCTTACGGCTAGAGACTCCTACGGGAGCAGACTCGACGATTACGCACTGGTGCCGGCAGTGTGAGCTTACTCTAGGAGGTGAGAGCTTCGGCTGGGATCTTCTTGTAGCAGCGTCGAGGCCTTACGACGTCATCTTGGGCATGGATTGGCTGTCTACGGTCCATGCACAGATTGACTGTTTTAGGCGCAAGGTGCGATGTGTACGCACCGACGGGAGCAGGTTCACCTTCACCGGCGAGAAGGGAGCCTTAGCAGCACAGGATGGACTTCCGCGGAGGAGAGGACAGCCCATCACTCATCAGTTGGCTAGCCTTATCCTTGGAGCAGTTGACGTGCGGAGTCCTGGTTTTCCTGCAGTGGTAGATCAGTTTGCGGACGTTTTTCCTGACGACGTTCCAGGGCTACCTCCTCGCAGAGAGGTAGACTTTTATATTGACTTGTACCCCGGGACAGCCCCGATATCCACTCCAGCATATCGGATGGCCCCCGCCGAGCTTCGAGAGCTACGGGTACAGTTGGAGGACTTGCAGGGCAAGGGGTTCATCCGACCCATTGTTTCACCCTGGGCTTCCCCGATATTGTTCGCCAAGAAGGCGGACGGGAGCTTACGACTTTGTGTTGACTATCGTCGCCTGAACCAGGTGACAGTGAGGAACAAGTATCCGCTACCTAGGATTGATGACCTCTTTGATCAGCTCAAGGGAGCACGGTGGTTCTCGAAGATAGACCTCAGGTCAGGCTATCATCAGCTCAGAGTCAGAGACGAGGATGTGCAGAAGACGGCCTTCAGATGTCGGTATGGCCACTATGAGTTCTTGGTTATGCCTTTCGGTGTAACCAATGCTCCAGCAGTGTTCATGGCTCTCATGAACAGGATCTTTCAGCCATACCTCGATCGGTTTGTCATAGTCTTCATCGACGACATTCTGATTTACTCTACGACAGAGGAGGAGCACGCCTATCACTTGCGAGTTGTTCTTGACACACTCCGAGAGCACCAGCTTTATGGTAAGCTCTCGAAGTGTCAGTTCTGGATACGTGAGGTCCACTTCTTGGGACACGTTATCTCTGAGGCGGGAGTTGCAGTGGATCCCGCGAAGATTGAGGCTGTGTTAGCATGGGAGCCACCCAGGAGCGTGACTGAGGTTCGGAGTTTCTTGGGACTAGCTGGATACTATCGGAGATTTGTGCCGAATTTCTCCAGAGTTGCAGCATCACTCACTGCTTTGACGAAGAAGGGAAAACCCTTCGTGTGGTCAGACAGATGTCAGCAGAGCTTCGAGGAGCTGAGACAGAGATTGACTAGCGCACCTATCTTAAGGTTGCCTGAGGAGGGAGTAGGGTACGTAGTCTACTGCGATGCATCAGGGACGGGACTCGGATGTGTTCTGATGCAGGAGCGGGCAGTGATCGCCTATGGATCACGACAGTTGAGGCCGCATGAGCAGAACTACGCTACCCATGACCTGGAGTTAGCAGCAGTGGTCTTCGCTCCGAAGACATGGCGACACTATCTGATGGGCGAGCGCTTTACAGTCTTTTCCGATCATCAGAGTCTCAGGTATATCTTCTCGTAGAAGGACCTGAACCTGAGACAGCGACGATGGCTCGAGTTCCTCCAGGACTATGACTTTGAGATAGTATATACTCCTGGGAAGGGGAACGTAGTAGCCGATGCCCTCAGCAGGAGGACGGGCATTCAGCTACTCGAGGAGGCGACGGAGCAACTAGCCTCTTTGCAGATATCCTTTGTGGATAGAGATGGAGCAGCCTTTCTTCAGTCTCTCACAGTCACTCCTCCACTACTGCAGCGGGTCAGGGAGGCACAGCGCGGGGACGCTGACTGTGAGACACGGCGTGCACAGATATCCTCGGGACAGGCACCTGATGGTTTCTCCCTTGGAACAGAGCACGACATCCTTTTCAGAGGACGTACCATGGTACAAGTCGCATTGGGAGAGGAAGTGCTGAGGGAGTTTCACACTTCTCCTTTAGCGGTACATCCTGGAGTGGCGAAGATGTACCAGGACCTCAGACGACAGCATTGGTGGCCGGGAATGAAGAAGGATGTAGCAGAGTTTGTTTCTCGATGCCTTACCTGCCAGCAGGTAAAGGCAGAGCATCAGGTACCAGCAGGCTTGGTACAGCCCTTAGAGGTTCCGGAGTGGAAGTGGGACAGCATATCTATGGACTTCGTGACTGGACTTCCACGCACTTCCAGAGGTCACGACTCCATCTGGGTGATTGTTGACCGACTCACCAAGTCGGCACACTTCTTACCCATCAGAGAGCAGGGCTCAGTGGAGAGCTTAGGACGTCTCTACGTTCAGGAGATTGTGCGGCTCCACGGCGTGCCATCATCTATCGTTTCCGATCGAGATGCCCGCTTTACTTCCCGGCTTTGGAAGGGGTTGCAGGAAGCGTTCGGGACACAGCTACGTCTTAGCACAGCTTTTCACCCTCAGACGGATGGTCAGACGGAGAGGACCATTCAGACTCTCGAGGACATGCTCCGCGCATGTGTCCTCGACTTTGGTCGTAGCTGGGAGGACCACCTACCCTTGGTGGAGTTCGCATACAACAACAGCTACCACTCCACCATCGGGATGGCACCGTATGAGGCGTTGTACGGCCGACCATGTAGATCTCCTTTGTGCTGGACAGACCCTGGGGAGTCAGCACTGGTGGGACCGGAGATGGTCTAGGCCACGACAGAGAAGGTCCAGGTCATCCAGGAGCGGATGAGGACAGCTCAGAGCCGGCAGAAGTCATACGCTGACAGGAGGCGGAGGCCACTGGAGTTCGAGGATGGCGACCACGTCTTCTTGCAGGTCTCACCTCGACGTGGTATTCGGAGATTTGGCCGAGGCGGCAAGTTATCTCCGCGCTTCATCGGACCTTTCCAGATTCTCAGCAGGATTGGCGAGGTGGCTTATCGCCTGGCTCTACCACCTCAGTTGCACCGGGTGCACGACGTCTTCCACGTATCCCATTTGAGGAGATACGTGCACGACCCGACGCACATCATTGACCATGGGGAGCTTGACGTTGACGATGGGGCGACTTTTACGGAGGTCCCGGTGGAGATAGAGGATCGACAGGAGCGGGTCCTGCGTGGGCGATCGATTCCTCTTGTGCGCATCAGATGGCAGCACGGGAATCTCCAGGAGAGCACATGGGAGCGGGAGGCTCAGATGCGTGCTCAGTACCCTCATTTGTTTCTCTAGTTTTGTTGTATCTTTACGGGGACGTAAAGCCCTGAGGTGGGAGTAATGTAAAGACCCGTAAAATTCAAGGGAAATTTTTTCTTAATTTTCTTTAGAATTTTACAAGAGCGCGGTTTCTGACGGCACCTGATTCCGAGGCCCGGAGTGCCCGGAATTAATTTCCGAAGTTTGGCTCGGGTACGTTCAGTGAACGAACGAGCGGGAATTCCTAACTTTTGATCCGGTGCTCGGAATTGAAATCTGAGGGCACCGATGAAACCGCTGCACCGGTAATTGCTTAAGAGGACTTTTCCCGAAGGTGCGTTTGCTGAGGAGGAGTTGTTAAAAAAATAGGGGAGTTAAATGTGAAGTAATAAAATTGTGTTACAATTTTATTTCATATTCTAAGTTGTTAACCTATGTGTGGAAGTTGGGTGGGACCTACTTGTTGTTATCTACCCTTGAGAGAATAAAGGTGGGGTGGGGCCCACACGAGCCCAACCCCTCACCTTCCCTAACTCCTCTAAACCCCCCCACTTAAGATGTGTAACTCATCTTAACCTTTAAAACTTCCCATTAATTGGGTGACTTTCCCTCTCCTAACTTTAATCATGCCAACACACTAATCCAATTAATGGAATTAAGTTTTTGAATTTTGAACTCATAGAATGACTTAATAAAATAAGAATAGCTTATTTTATTTTTGGGGGTTAGTTTGGTTGTGTTGAGGTTTGGAGGAGAGAGCTCTAAGTCTCTTGAAGAACTTCATCTTCTCCGGCGAAGAACGTCTTCATCCTCAACGAAGAACGACAACACTTCGTCAAGGATCATCGACTCGACGACCCGGTATCTTCGGACCCCTTCTTCCTCCTCGGACCTTCTTCGTCGGCAAACGAAGATCCGCCAACGTCGTGTCTCTTCGGGCATAACACTTCGTCAACGGATTTGACGAACGACGACCGCGACGCCCGACCTCCGCAACGCCATCTTCCGCGGAACGTAGACGATTTTTCGAATCTCAAACCCGAGGTAGGGGTTGTCGTTTTCTTTTGGTTTCCTTATTTTATTCTTGATCGTGATTTTATCAAGACTAACGTGTGACTTGATTTATTTTAAGTTGCGTTATTATTTTAACGTGAGGGGGGCCGGACCGCACGAACACGGCCGAACCCCCCTCCATCGTTCTTGTTTAATTCTTGCGGTGGAAGCAAGTGGCGTGGTGCCGTTGCACCACGCGGATGAACGTGCTTTTATTTTACGCGGCGTCGTCGCGCTACGCTGAGGAGAATTTTCAAGAACGCGACGCCATCGCGCCGCGTTGGAAGGAATCATGGCACGGCGAAAGGGGCGCGGTGCCGTCGCACCGCGCCGGACGACGAATACCGCGGCCGGTTCCGGGCCGCGGCGGGACGAGGAGACCGCAGCCGGTTCCGGGCCGCGGCGGGATGAGAAGACCGCGGCCGGTTCCGGGCCGCGGCGGAAGACGAGACCGGCGGCCGGGCCGCCGGCGTCGGAAGTCAAGGCGGGACCGGAAATTCCGGTCCCGTTGGTAAAAACCGGCCGGCCAGCTGGCCGGCCGGATGACTTAAAACCGGGGAATTTAATTCCCCGGCCAGCCTGTAAAACCCCCCTCTTTAAGAGGGGGGGCGGTTCCATGTAAGGGGGGGGGGCAACAGCCCCCCAGTTCTTTTTTTAAATCGGCCCCCACGTGGGGGCCGTTTGTTGCAAAGGCACGGCTTAAGGCCGTGCCGCCTTGTCAAAACCGCGGGGCGTAGCCCCCGCGTGCGCCGCCACCTCGCGGCGCCAGGCCGCCGCGGCCCGCCGCGCCGCCCAGGGGGGGGGGGGGGGTCGGGCCGGGTCGGCCCGGACCCGGACCCCCCGTTTCGAACCAGTTTTGGTTTTTGGCTCATAACTTGAGCCTCGGACCTCCGAATGACAAACCGTCTGCGGCAACGCGATCCTTGGATCGAGACGGTCATTTCGGTATATCGCACTCAAGGTTTCGGTTTACTTTGAGTTCGGCCGGGTTGGTTCGTTCACGAAACCAACCGGGCCTTCGGAGCGGAAACGCTCATATCTTGAGCTACGGACGTCCGATTGACGTGCCGTCAGTCGCGTAGTGTTCCTCTTAGTGAGACGGATCTTTTGGCATATTCCGCCCGAGGTTTGGACGCAGGTGGAGTACGGTCGGGTTGGTTTTGCCTTAAAAACCAACCGGGCCCCGGAGACGAAAATGCCAATAACTCTCAGACCGGGCGTCCGATCGACGCGCCGTCTGTTACGTTGAGTTCCTGTTGACGATACGGAACTTTTGGATACATCAACTTCGGTCTTCATGACAGTTGATGTATCAGCCTCTCGACTCGTGGAGCGGACCCTCCGTACAAGCTTGCTGTGTGCGAGAACCCTAGTGCTGGCTGCGACTGTTCTACTGCTACGACTGCTACTGTGACTGCGACGACGACAGTACAGAGATCCTGTGTGGATTCGACGACGACAGTACAGAGATCCTGTGTGGATTCGACGACGACGACTACAGCACTCAGCGATCCTTCGTGGATCAGTGCTACAGGTCCTGTGTGGGCCCGATCCTGTGTGGGTCCTTGCGCTCAGCGGTTCTGTGTGAGCCAGCGCCTAAAGGTTCTGTGTGAGCCCGATCCTGTGTGGGTCTTTGCGGGGGTTAGTTACCTATCGATCCTTCGTGGGTCCGACGACTTAGATGGATCAATGATCATCTTTATCATCCTTGAAGAAGTATACCTGTGTGAGCTGAATCCTGTTGCTTTCCTGTGTGGATTGTGTTGTGCAATCCTGTGTGGATTATGTTTTGCTTTCCTATGTGGAATACGTATACTTTCCTGCGTGGACTGAGTGGTACTTGGGATCGGAGGTTGGAGCGTATTTAAATTGATGACTTAGGTATATGTATGGGCATATACCTAAGCAGAGTCGGTTGTTACTTCGTGAATATACTTTTCTTCGTGGTTTATCCTTTGTGGATTTGAGAGACCTTCAGGGGTCTCGGGGTCCCTACTGAGTAGCTTATACTCACCCCTGCACGGGCTTCGCCCGCACTACGTTGTGTTGGTTGCAGACGACGGACAGCGTTGGCCTTAGCTGAGGCTTGCAGAGCGGGACGGTACCCGGAGGTGGACCACTGGGCGGGACGTGCACGGAGCGGACGACGGGACCCGTGGAGCAGAGGAGCTATCTGTACCCACCCTTCAGGTGGGATTTCCAGTGGACAGCTCGGAGTAGCGGCTTTTACTTTTCAGTTGCTGTTTTTCCCTTTTCGAGTTGTACTTTACTTTCAGTTTGGGTTTGTATACTGGCCCATTTACTTTTCCGCACTTTCAGTTGTACTCTGCTTGCTTAGTGTTTACTTTCCGCTTGTTTACTCTGTGGTGTGTGTTTAATTTTCAAAGGCAATGCCTTCCCTTTTTACCGGGATTTACGCCTTGGTGCTAGTCGCCAGCCCCTGGCCTATGGAAGGCGGGCTTGGGGTAGTCACGGCACGGACCCCGAGGGCGGGTCGTGACAATTACAATGTATTTACTTTCTTGGAATCTATTGAATCCACTCTTTACAAAAAAATATGGATGTTTTTTTATTTTTATTCTTGTACCTATGGGTTTCACATAGGTTTTGTAATGATAAACCCTAATAAAAATGATACCTAGATTTCTTAACAAAAATGGAGACCCATATAATTTCTATATACAATATTTCATGATTTATTACATTACAATTGTGATGACCTAGTCTTTTTATGTGATAATTGGTTCATAAATAAATGATATTTATATTATATTATATAATTATTATACACATAGCACTCATATAGAAACCAAAAACATATTAATTATTTTTAATAAAGATGATTATGTTAGTCAACTAAAATAATAATTCAAATATGAACCAATATGATTGAAAAAATAAAGAAAAGTCTGGATGATGTTGGAAAATATGGAAGTCCACATTTTTCAAGAATAACCACCCCTATGTATGAAAAAATAAAAAATAATAAAAATATTTATACTCTAATAAACAAATAAAAAATGAAAATATAACATTTAGAGGAATTTTAGAAAATATTGAGTGAATGAATGATGTGTTGGAGGTAATGTATCCATTGCAATTGTAATTTGACTTTTATAATAGTTACCTTACCCTTGGGAATATTGAATATACCATTTGGAATAGTATCATATCCGTTTGAAGAGTAATTTAGCTTGTAACACCCCAAACCAAGATACCCAGACTCGGTGCATTATTACATAACATTGGAATGATAAAAAAGGATGAAGTCTAGAAAGACCGATTAGTTTAGTAGTCTTGGAAACACTAGATATTTTCGTAAGTCTTATATTACATCACAAGGTAAAAAAACTACAACAACATCTTGTCTTCATATCCCCTCATACTATCCCTGCAGGTCATTCATAAATTCCTTCTCCACATATTGGGAAAAATAAAACATTTAAAGGGGTGAGCTCATATGCTCACTAAGGATAACAATATAGCAGAAGCTTTCATAGATAAGCATAAACACTTAAGGCAATTTATAACTTAAACAAAAGCCTTTTAAACTTGAACTTCAACATAAAATGGAAAAGACAAAATGAAATTATTCCACTTACTTAATTTCATGGATATTATACTAGTCAAATAGTCACATGAAATATCAATAAACACTTTCATAATGATGGAATGCATAATGTAAGACTATCATAACCACATAGCCAAGGCCTCGTGCCAAGACTAGAAATATGATTTTGTCAAGGCCTTGTGCCAAGACACTATTTTGTCTCATGAGACCTACCGATGCATTGAAGAGCTATAGCGGGCTCCACTCGTCACTTATTAAGTGCAATGCATTCCTCATATGAACAGGTTTAAACATAACATAAACATTCATATTAAAACTAGCATACGAAATGTCAATACTTTAGCCCCAAACCATAAATGGTATAATAATAGCACATCCACATTAAAACATAACTCATTCGATACAATATAGAAGATTATATTGTATCACATTATCCTCAATCAAGAATAATTAAGGACGTTGACATAGATGAAAATAATCATCAAAACTATTTGAGAGAAATATCACCATTTTTCTTGAAATCATTTAAAAGTCACACTATTTGTCAAGAAGCCATTTAAAAAAAAGTTTTTTGAATAAAAGTGTCTCATACCACTTTGAAACTTTTTAAAAGGATTTTTAATTTTAAAACTTTAATGTCCATATAAATAAATCCTTAAAACCATTTTTAAATCATGGACATTAATGAGAAAGATTTAGATGAATAAGTCTTTAAAACATTTAAAAATGGTATTTTAGTTAGATATTCAAACCAAAAGAGACACACTTGAATACAAATAATTGAGGTAATAAAATATTTGTAATATCAAGAGAATAAAGGGATTCATGATATACTATGTCAAAGTACATTATATACACCACATAAAAGTGATTTGTTGTATAACAACAAAGAAGTCTCAATGGAATTTAAGTTGAGATGAAATCTCTCATAAAGGTCCTGTCCTTAGGTTAAGCATAAATCAATGACATAGTTATGTGTGACAAATATAAATACACTATATATGATTGGATATTCAGTGTAAAAAAATCAAAGAATATTCACACATAATCTTGTAAAAACAACACCAATGAATTGGATGTTTAACTCAACAAATGGAGAATGAGTTAAAATTACTCTTATCAAATTCATATCGATGACTTGAGAAATTATCAATGGAGTGATTATGTGTATCAAAATTATGTCCATAGAAAAGGGAAGTGGAAATTATGACATAAGAAAATGAATAGTGATTCCACACATAATCTCAGAGTCAAATAATCAATGAAGTTTGCTGACGCACGCCTGTCGTAGGGTGTGGCAAAACAATTATTTCCTATGTTAAAATATAGTTAAGTGGTTGACCTAGGATGTCTCCTAAAGAGGAGTGCACACAAATCGGGTTTTCACTTTAAAACGAGGGTAAAAATGTTGTGAAAGGAAATTTGAAATTCAAATGATTAAAAAAAACTATGAAATTAAAAGGGTGATTAGGTCAGTGTCGGTTTCCTAATTATAATGCTATCCTTGTTCAATTTAATTCAAACCTCTTCTTCTTAGTTGATTAAAGTGAGTTTCCACAATCGTTTTCTCTCACTTCCTTGGTGAAATTATTATGGTGAGAGAAAACCTTACCAAGGTCTTGGTTTGGTCAACTCTCCTTCCATTTGTAAAATAGTTGTATTGAATATCCTTCATTTAAATGGGCAATACCCGATCGGGTTTTGTTTATCCCAAACAATCAAGAACATTCACTACACCTTTTACACGTACTGACGATCATTGAGTACTTCACCACTAATTCCTGGTTTATTCCATCGTATATAAACCAGAAATTAGTGGAGGGAGATATTGATTATTTTACCAAGGCAAAAATAAATAACGGAATTAATATTCAAGAATGATCGCACTTGATTATAAAATCTGCTATAATAAATTGAAAACAACTTTGAAGAAGAATGAAATTTATTCAATTGCGTCCAAGAACTCAAGCATTACAATGTAGAAAACCAACCCTTCCCCAATCACTCTAAAAGTTTACCCCACCATGGTAAGGGTAATCGAGTTCAATGGAGAAGAATAAGGCATTAAAAAACTATGAAAAAAAAAATTAATAAAAGAGAAAGCTGAAAATTTCTTCTTCTTGGTGTCCCGGAAGGAATGGGGTGGACAATGGATGCTTTGAGAGGGTGGAACTCTCCTCCTTTTATAGCCAGAATCCTTCCCCCAAATGTCGATGCGTTGTATCCCCATTAAATGATCTCTTCACGCGTTGAGCCCTTCTTGAATAGTGTTCATAATTTCCTTGGACGTGTCCCCTAAAAATTCCAGCGGATTTGGACATGTATTCCGAGAGTTATGGACGTTTTACTATGAGCATTTGTTCTGTCTAGTCAGACTCTCCAAAACGAAATTCTCCGGATTAGGGTGCTTTAATGACACCCTAAACGGCCAAATAACTCGGTTCGTCTTTCAAGAAAGATGCTCCAAACCTCCATGTGCGTCCACCCACCGAATTTCACAAACATTGGGCCCACCGTGGATGAGTTATGGATCCCACATCAAAACTAGGCAGAACTGAAAACATTTTTCTTGAGCCAAATTGTGAGCTTTTTTTGAGCTTCTATATGGCCGATTCAGATTTTAGTCAAAAGATATTAAATGAATCCCTGGATGTTTAGAATCTGGAAAAGAAAGAATTTTGCAATTTGGATTAGTGTAGATAATGTTATGGCCAAAATACCGAAATAATTTAAAACTGTTAAAAATCCAAAATGGCCAATTTTTACTATTCAGCTGAAAATAACACCATTATCAAAAAAATGAAACAATTCATCTTAGAGTAAAAATTTTGTGGGTTTAAAAAAATGATATTAATTATAAATTAATTGAAAATATTTTCTCTATAAATTCCCCTACACATAGCACTTGGACTCCTGGACAAGTAAAAATCAAATCAAATCAAATCTAAAACACATATCAATGAGATCAATCAAATCAATTTCAAGAAACAAAAAGATATCATGCATCATCAAAAACTATTATTTCAAGTTCTCCATTTAAGATTTTAATATATTTCCACTTCATTTCTTATCCCATGCACACAAAACACCTACCTCACATGAATTTTCTCTCATCTCACAAATGTAATGGTTGAACAAGGTTTTTCTCATCCAAACTCACACAAGAGTCACCATACGTTTGATAAATTCCTACTTCTCCACCCGATGTGAGTCAAGGACATGTGTTTCTCATGAGTACTTTTCAGGGTTGTTCTGTGGCTTCCGGTTGGTAGGATTTAGATGTTAAATGTTCTGAGGCTGAAAAAAGAAGGATTGGCTCTTATTGAAGCAAAATTGCAAGATTCTAGTTTTCACTCAAATATGGTCTCCTTCACTTCCCCTTTGTTGAAAATAGGCTCCATCATCATTCAATCAGCTCAACAGCAAACATTTCAATCTTTTCAAACATAATTTTTTTTAAAGCTCCAGATAGGCACAACTTTCTTTTTATATTGGAAGCTCTAGAAAGGCACAACTTCTCTTTTCATAAAAGCTCCAAAAAAGGCACATCTTTCAACAGAATAATTTTTCAGCATCACACACATCTCTTCCACAATTTATTTTCCACCCAAAGTATAACCAAATGAGGTAGTACACCACAAGACATCTTCCCCCACAGTTAAGTTCAACTAGATCATGCAATTTTACTTCAAGAGCAGGTATGATAGGGAAAATTGGCTTGTAATGTGGCTAACCTAACAGGCAATTAATGGCTACTAGGGGATACAATGAAGGATAAATGTAAAGGTGGGCCATAATGAAAAGGATTATTTTGAAAAGGGGGCTTCAAACAAAATAAATGCCTCAATCATTTAAAACACACGTACCGCAACCCTCAAGTTTTGAAAGGAATAAATCAAATTCTAGTTAAAGCAAGCATGGTCTGGTTCTCTCATGAAATGAGGTGAATGAAAATAATATGACAAAAATGGTTCAGAAGCCTCACAGGAAAGTTATTTCAAAGATATAGACAGTGAAATATGGCATGAGAATCAAAAATCAGTGTACTTTTCATGAATTTCCAAAAGATTTAAACTGGAAACAAAGTTATTTCAGCGTTCATTTAAGATCACTTTCATGAAATAGACTGGTTCACTCATTGACATGGGTTTCAAAAATGGCATTGATTATCATTTCAGCTCAAAAGTTACACCAAAAATTGAAAAATAAACACACAAAAGTTTGAAAACACACAATTTTTTTATTTATTTTTATTTTTGAAAACAGACATCAAATAAATATCCTATATTACAAAGGTTCCCTCCCCCACACTTAAATGATGCAGTTTCCTCAATGCATTAAAGTTTATGAAACATTTAAGCTAATTTAAAAATGAATCACAACTTCATGAAAGTGTGAAGGATAGGTACAACCTGATTTATTCTCAATGCAACATTGAGTTAACCTCTTAAGTGTTGCACTTTGAAAACCAACAAATAAAAGAACAAAAGTGAACATAAGATATTTATTAAAAGAAATGAAAATAGAAATAAGATGAGAATAGAAGGATAAATCTTGGTTTAATCCCCCAAGTGGGCCCTGGGTTTTGACTGCCTCCAGAGGGGCAGTTCTAATAAGTTATCCCCAATCCGATGGTGGGTGAGGTTTCATTGATTTGAACCACCACATGTGGCTCTTCCCAGCTTTCATTTCATTGTTCTTGTTGAGGAGGGATCCATAAATAGAGTATACCAGATCCACCCCCTTCTCAATGTGGTACACCATGCATGGTGGGGGAAGGATGAAGTACAGAGCCTCCTCCTTCTTGGGTTCCACATGAACAACATCATCTTTACTCTATAGTGGTTGATGAAGGTATGATACATCTGGGGAAAAATCAAAGGGAATGTCAGAGTTTAATTCTGTTTGAAAAAAATTAAAGCATGAAGAATCAATATCAAATTCTTCCCTTTCAAAGTAAGTAGCCTGTGTCTCATTTTCCTCTAGAAAATCCTCTTTTATCTTCTCATGTACTCCCTCCATTAAATGATTAATAGGTTTGGGGAGCTCCAGATGTTCCTCTTCAGATGCATATTCTCCCTCCAAGGAAATAAAAGTGTTGGATGAATCTGAAAAATTAAAACAAGGGGAGGTAATACTCAATTTAGTTTCAAAAAATCAAATGATAATGAGTTTATAAAAAGATTTACTCCCTGATCTTGTTTGGCTTCAATTGGTTCTTCAATGGGAGGTGCTTCTTGAAGTTGAATTTCTGTAGATAGAGGTAGGCTGTCAGACTCCTCTATCTTCTCTTCAAATTCCACTGCTTGGTTGGTTTCTTCCTTCAATGTTGTTGAATCATCTACATTATGAGGAATAGTTGGCTCAAGAAGTTCCTCACACCCATTCCAGATGTTATCTAGATCATTTTGATCTCCCATATATATTTCAATTGATAAATCTTCTTCATCAATATTATCCAACATTGATTGAGATGGGATCAATGGATCTTATTTTAATTTCATCAAGGCCTCCATGGGTTCTTCAACTTGAAGTATTTGTGAGGATACTTCTTCCATCAATTGTTCTGGTTCTGGTTCTGGTTCTTGTTCTGGGTCCAATTGTGGATCCTGGGATGCATGTACTTGTTCCGCTATCCACTGTATTGAGGTCTGCAGGTTTTGAACTGTTTGACTAATTCTTTCAAATTGGGATTCAATATCCTTGTGAACTTCTTCTTCTTGGTGTTGTACATTGATCATTTCTGGATAAAAATCTGGAACATACTCCTGAAGTTCACTTAATTCTCTTGCCAAACCCTCCAACACTGGGTATTCGAGTTTCTCTTTAAGGTTTTCAATGAGATCCTTGAATTCTTCCTCTATGATGATTTTGATTCGAGCTCCTCGAATTTGTCTATCCAAGAAAGAAACTTTGTACTCTATAGACCATGGTGATTCAATAATTGGTTCTCGCACTGGTGGGTAATTATTCCATTAATTAAAAAAAATAATCATTTGAGAACAACATGGTAAAAGATTTTTTTAATTGAAAAAGTCAAATATTTACAATTAGTTTGTGGCAGTACCTCCCCGGCAACAGTGCCAAGTTTGACGCACGGCTGTCGTAGGGCGTGGAAAAACAATTATTTCCTATGTTAAAATTTAGTTAAGTGGTTGACCTAGGATGTCTCCTGAAGAGGAGTGCACACAAATCGGGTTGTCACTTTAAAACGAGGGTAAAAATGTTGTGAAAGGAAATTTGAAATTCAAATGATTAAAAAAAACTATGAAATTAAAAGGGTGATTAGGTCAGGGTCAGTTTCCTAATTATAATGCTATCCTTGTTCAATTTAATTCAAACATCTTCTTCTTAGTTGATTAATGTGATTTTCCACAATCTTTTCCTCTCACTTCCTTGGTGAAATTATTATGGTGAGAGAAAACCTTACCAAGATCTTGGTTTTGTCAACTCTCCTTCCATGTGTAAAATAGTTGTATTGAATATCCTTAATTTAAATGGGCGATACCCGATCGGGTTTTGTTTATCCCAAACAATCAGGAACATTCACTACACCTTTTACACGTACGGACGATCGTCGAGTACTTCACCACTAATTCCTGGTTTATTCCATCGTATATAAACCAGAAATTAGTGGAGGGAGATATTTATTATTTTACAAAGGAAAAAATAAATAACGGAATTAATATTCAAGAACGATTGCACTTGATTATAAAATCCGCTATTATAACTTGAAAACAACTTTGAAGAAGAAAGAAATTTATTCAATTGCGTCGAAGAACTCAAGCATTACAATGTAGAAAACCGACCCTTCCCCAATCACTCCAAAAGTTTACCCCACCATGGTAAGGGTAATCGAGTTGAATGGGGAAGAAGAAGGCATTAACAAACTATGAAAAAGAAAATAAATAAAATAGAAAGCTGAAAAGTTCTCCTTCTTGGTGTCCCGGAAGGAATGGGGTGGAGAATGGATGCTTTGAGAGGGTGGAGCTCTCCTCCTTTTATAGCCAGAATGCTTCCCCCGAATGTCAATGTGTTGTAGCCCCATTAAATGATCTCTTCACGCATTGATCTCTTCTTCAATGTTGTTCATAATTCCCTTGGCCGTGTCCCCTAAATATTCCATCGGATTTGGACATGGACTCCGAGAGTTATGGTCGTTTTACTATGAGCATTTATTCTGTCTAGTCAGAGTCTCCAAAACAAAATTCTCCGGATTGGGGTGCTTTAATGACACCTTAAATGGCCGATTAACTCGGTTCTTCCTTCCAAAAAGATGCTCCAAAACTGCTTGTGCGTCCACCCACCGAATTTCACAAACTTTTGGCCCATGGTAGATGAGTTATGGATCCCACATCAAAACTAGGCAGAACTGAAAACAGTTTTATTGAGCCAACTTGTGAGCTTCTTTTGAGATTCTATATGGTCTATTCAGATTTTAGTCAAAATATATTAAATGAATCCCTGTATGTGTAGAATCTGGAAAAGAAAGAATTTTGCAATTTGGATCAGTTTAGATAATGTTATGGCCAAACTACCGAAATAATTTAAAACTGTTAAAAATCCAAAATGGCCAATTTTTACTATTCAGCTCAAAATAACACCATTATCAAAAAAATGAAACAATTCATCTTAGAGTAACAATTTTGTGGGTTTAAAACAATGATATTAAATATAAATTAATTGAAAATATTTGCCCTATCATTTGTGTAAATCTGAATAAGTGGAAATTGAAATTTCAAATTCACTTATCAATTTGGTAACTTACGAAACATACACCCATGAAAGATGGATCATGAAATGATGATGTAAACATCCATAAATTAAATTATATTACACAATGAATACAATCATGGGCAGTACACACTCCACATGCAATAAATAAGTGGTGAACAATGGAAATCTCATGAAATTAAAAGTGAGATAAGAAACCCCTTACCTTGTAATTTTCCTTGGTTGGGGGTAGTTTAACCTTCTGTATAATGTTGAAATAATTGTTGTTAAATTATTCATTAATCATATACATTAATATGATATCATGTATGATCTTTTAACATTACTTTGTTAATAATATCTTATAATTATCGTCGTTTTGGGTGTTAACTTACTCGTTTTATTTTATATGTTTTGACATGTAATCCATGTTTGTCATGGATAGGTTGTATCTTATTCATATCCAGAATTATATAAAGTTCTTAAACATTATTTTTAAATCATCAAATGATAATTATACTTGAATGGATATGATGGAGAATGAATCTCATCGTGTTCGTGGAGACGGTAGTCCGTACGTACGCACGAGCGACAATATCATTCTTTTGATATTAAAATAATTTATAATTGGATGGTATATCATATATTAATAATCATTATCATGTTATATTTATTATTTAAATGAGTTACACATCATTATTATACCCACCCAAATAATAATATATTGAATAACAATTACACCACGACGTGGAGGCGGTAAGCCGTACGTACGCACGTATGGTGACATGTTATTCAAAGGGTGGATAGAATATTGAATATGGTTGTACCATATATATAATAACATCACAGTATATATAAGATACTAGATTTATTATTTTATAATGGTAATAATAGATAAAGAAGAAGTGGAAGAAGAAAGGAACTTGAAAAGGGGTGGTGAAAACATTACCTCTTCTTCGGGTTCTTCCTTTTGATTTGATCAAAAGGGCTCCATAAGTTGGCTTTCTGATCAAACTAATGCCTCTAGGTTTTAGTGAGGGAAGTTAAGAGAGTATTTGGGCGGGGGTTGGATGATACAAAAGTATTTAAAGGTGTGAATAAATGAGAAGGAGGAGTGCCCTTTTATAAGAGGGGTGAGGGGCACCTTTGGAAAAGCTAGAAATATTAATTTATAATAAATTTATATTCGATTTCTAATAGCTCCAAAGTTGATTATTTAAAGGTTAAGGTGGGTATGGGTTGAAAACCACTCAAAAAAAAGAATTTAGATAGGCTTTGGTCATTATATTAACCTTATCTTTAAATATTAACTATTAGTTAATTAGTTTCACTTTTACAATGTCTCTTTGTATTTTTATATTATATGGTTAATAAACATACCATATGCATCCAAGAGACCCCCAAGTGGTCCATTTATGATACAAATATCATTATATAAGTCTCTTGGGCGAACCATAGATTTTTAGAAATTTAATATCAATTAATAATATAATATTTGTTTTAAAAACTCTTTTATGTCAATTTTGACACTATTCAATAGTTGAATTTTGTGAAACTCATAACAGAATGATTACTTCAAAAAAAATTATATAAATCAATCCTAATATGTCATATTAACCTATAAAATTAGTGTAATTCAATAAAAGTATCAAATTATATTTAATTGGGTATTTATAATATCAATTATTCTAATTTTTCACTATTATGGTAATTACTTCATCACCATTGTGTCATACATAAATTATATTATTTAATATCTAAAAATTATAAATAAAATATCATTATGTAGGAAATAGTTTTAGCTTTCTAATTAATATTTATAGTCGAAATTCCAACATATATAACCCTTTGTAACAATTGTTTTTCTAAAAGATATATGCTTGTGTCATTTTTGTATTCATTTTAACTTAATTAAAATAAAGTGTCCCTATCACTTACAAGTGGATCCATGGGGTCACAAAACCGACCCAAAGATGCCCATGGTTGGACATGTATCAACAAATAAGGTTAAGACACGTTTTAGGGAAATTTATTATTATTATAATATTATTTTTTAACCCTTATTTACCGGATTTACCCTTTAACCATGGTAAATAAAATATTTACCGATGTAATTATTCAAAATGTCTAAAAATAAAAGTTATCTATTTACACAAATTGAACATCCTGATTCCAAATATTGATTCCATTTTTCCAAATTCAAAACACAGAAGTGGCAGAAATTAATTTACAATTAATTTCCGTTGTTAAAACAAAAAGCGTGTTTTTAAGAGATAATAACTATCAAAAGATTGGCACTTGTTTATGTCTGGTTTAAATGTGAAATTATGTTCAATGACCTACATTGTATTACATGGTAAAAATATATTTTAAATATAATTTTAAACTACTAAAATTCATAATTTATCACGGTTAATTATTTCGATTAAAAAAGTTGTTTTAATTAAAATTAAGTAATTTTTTACTATTCATCAAAATATAAAAGTTATCCGAAAAGTGCCAAAATTTCACCCTAGGATAATTTCGTTATTCCAAATCCAAAAATGATTTATACTTTACCAAATTCAAAACATAAAAGTTGCATTTATTAATTTAAAATTGATTCTTGCCTTCGAAACCAAAAGGAATATTTCTATGAAATAATAACTATCAAAAGTTTGACACCGGTTTATGTCCAATATCAAGGTGAAATTACTTATAATGACAATAATTGGATTAAATAGTAAAAATATAATCTATTTATACTTCCAAACCATTAAAATTTATAATTTTACAATATAAATTATTTTGATTAAAAATGTTGTATTCAGTTAAAATGTAGTAATTTTTCACTATTCACCCAAATATGAAAGTTATCAGAAAGACACCAAAACATTATTGATACTAAATTATTATGTCCCGATTATAAAGAAGAAGTTATTTTTGTCAAATTGAATATATAAAAGTTTCAAATATTGTTTTTAAAAACACTTTTCCATTAAAAGGTGGTAAAATTTCATTTTTTGAAAAATACTTCTTTTATCTGAAAAAATGAATTTGCTCATAAATCATGTCTTCGAAACACATAATATGGATTAAAATTATAAGGATAATATAATATTTATAATTTAGTTAATACTATTCATAACCTCTTTTGAACGGCTAGTTTGGTAAGTCGTGGTGTACTTGAACTCAGTGTTGCGTACAACACACACTATTGTATAATTCAAAGAGAAGTGTACCGTGGAAGATTGGGGTGTTACGTTCACCCCTCCTTCAATAAATTGTGTCCTCTCAATTTTAAAAATTGGGCTTGAAAATATAATGTAAAGTCCCACATCAGAAAAAGAGTCAATAAAACTATTACTTTAAAAGAAAGAAAGAGATGTATAAAGGTCACCCAAGATAACCCATACTAGGATTCCAGGTAGGAAAACATGGATATGGATGATAAACTAAGTGTCAAGTTATGATGGATAGGGATAGAAATCATGATCAGGAGAACGTTAAAAATAAGAAAACCACAAACATGTGTTGGGACAAACGATCATTAATCTCCTAGTAGGAAAAGTAAACGAACATCATTTTTTGTTTTAAGTTACATTACATAAGGATGAGGAATTCATTTATGATATTGACTAAGAATATAAAGATATATAATTAATTTTTACGTAGAGTTTCATTATTTAATAAATTTCCACCACTAACTCATTTTTTTTAACGATGAGTATTCAAGAAGACTTGGTCACACTGGAAGAGCTAGAATAAACTTCTATATAATTAGATGATCCATGCAGGATAAACTATATATTTACATTGTCTTTAGAGATTAATCAAAACCAAAATGGTTAGTACAAGATCTAATGATCCCCCAAAAGAATATTCCTTGAGAGAAATAAACACTAATCTTAATTTCTAAAATTAAACCAACAATACCCCAAAGTTAAATAAATACCATTAAATAATAAATTGACCTTAAAATCCTTCAATATAATCCCTACTAATATTAAAACTCAAAACTTATAAGAATGTAGTCTTCCATGTTAAATTGTATCTCCAAATGACATCAAATACTCTTAAAGTCACATACTTAAAAGTAATTAACCTAATCATTTCCATAAACAACATAAATCACTATAAATCCATAATAAAAACATAGATAAAAATCCACCATTACTCCTCAAATGAAATCCGATAATATTGTATTTTCTTTGGAAATATAGTGTTCACAACAAAGTGAAAAACATCCAAAATAAAATCTATCACTTAATCACCAAATAAATTTCTTACACCAAGGGTATTAGTTTCATAAGACATAAGAACCGAAATCAACTTATTATTGATCAATAAAATCATTTAACTAAAAATAATTAGTCACACTATCCAGGGACTTCACATAGTCCAGTAGTAGGCAATAAATCCAAATTGCATTTTGGTGTGGGTTCGATTCTCATAGCTTCGTCCGACACGATGGGTTTTCACGCGGTCTGCGTGTTTTCCTTTTCAAAAACTATATTTTATAACATTACGAAAATGAGATAAATTCCTCAAAATAACCATAACATAATTTAACCACAAATCTTATTTCAAACCTTTCATTTTCATCCCAAATTATAATAACATATAATTATCTCAAACCCCAATGATCATATAAAACCAAATGGCTATCTAAACCTATATCCACAAGAGAATAGATAATTCTTCCTAAAATATCATTCTCACATGGAAAACTAAAGGGTTAGAAATACAAGAGAAAATTATTCCAAAGTAAAACCATCAACAAAGAGCACTAATAGTTTTTAAACATTTCTCCAACCATTTATTTCCACAAAGATTCATCTTTGACCAAGAAAATATCCTATAGAATAGGGCATTCAATCGGGTAATGGCCAGGTCCCCTACATTTACGGCAAATGACTGTAAATGGACTCGTGAGACCATTTTTATCTTCCTACATAGTACACTTCATTTTTCTCTTGAAATTCTCCACTTTATGTCCTTCCATCCCACATGTAAAACATTTCTTTGTCCCATTGAGACACTTTCTTGGGTGTCTCCTTCCACATTTCCTACATGATGAAAATTTAGGATTCTTTTCTCCATGGTCTCCACTGCTGGAGCTCTTATCATTCATCACCTTTCTCTTAATTTTTGAGTATGGGAATTGGTTAATATATATATTGTTGATCATATTTTTGGAAAATTGATTTGGCATAAAGACTATATCTTTTACGCCTATCAACATTCCACTTTGTTGCTCATTGCCACCACCGTTCCCACCTTGTACATCCTTTTCAAAGTCACTATGACTTCCTTGGAATCCAGCCATTGAATAAAACCATAAAGCATTGTGTGAGTAACAGTAGTCATAAAATCATTTAGAGATTAGCATGTCACCATATTCTCAATTTGAAACACATTAAGATTAACCAAGTTCATTTACTCTCATCTTATATATGTATTACTTCAAATTGGTTAGTAAATAAAATGTAAATTATCCTATGAATATCCCCCGGGAGTGTCGTAACCAATAGTGAAGCAAGGCCCGTTGTCGTGCACCAGTTCTCATTCGAGTCTAGCTCAAAGCGGTGTTTTAGGGTTTTACCCCTAGGTACATCTGAGCCAGAGCCGCCTCTACCTGCTCGTATCCAGACAGAGATGTATTACTCGGAAAACTCACAAAATCTCTACAATACCAAAATTCTAGGAAGTTATTCTATACTAATCCTTAAAGTTCATCTTAGGTTTATGTGATCTAATTAGAGTTTATCTAAATCTATCTTCCAAGGTTTGTACTAAACTTCCTCTGATAAAAACTGTAATGCCCCGACCCTAGATACGCAGAGTCGGTGCATTATTACATAACATTGGCATAATCACAAAGGATCATGTCTCGAAAGACCGATTAGTTTAGTAGTCTTGGAAACACTAGATATATTCATAAGTCTTACATCACATCATAATGTAAAAAAAACTACAACAACATCTTGTCTTCATATCCCCTCATACTATCCCTGTAGGTCATTCATAAATTACTTCTTCACATCATGGGAAAAATAAAACATTGAAATGGGTGAGCTTAGATGGTCAGTAAGGATAACAATATAGCAGAAGCTTTCATAGATTTGCATAAACACTTAAGGCAATTTATAACTAAATCAAAAGCCTTTTAAACTTGAACATCAACATAAAATGGCAAAGATAAAATGAAATTATTCCAATTACTTAATTTCATTGATATTCTACTAGTCGAATAATCACATGCAATATTAATAACCACTTTCATACTGATGGAATGTATAATGCCAGACTATCATAACCACATAGCCAAGGCCTCGTGCCAGGACTACAAATAAGATTTTGTCAAGGCCTTGTGCCAAGACACAATTTTGTCTCATTAGACCTACCGGTGCATCAAGGAGCTATAGCGGGCTCCACACGTCACTTATTAAGTGCAATGCATTCCTAATATGAACAAGTTTAAACATAACATAAACATTCGAATTAAAACTAGCATACGAAATGTCAATACTTTAACTACAAACCATGAATGGTATAAAAATAGCACATCCACAGTCAAACATTACTCATTCGATATAATATGGAAGATTATATTGTATCACATTATCCTCAATCAAGAATAATTAAGTATGTCGACATAGATTAAAATAATCATCAAAACTATTTGAGATAAATATACCCCTTTTTTTCAAATCATTTAAAAGTCACACTATTTTTAAAGAAGCCATTTAAAAATAGATTTTTAAATCAAAGTGTCCCATACCACTTTGAAACTTTTTAAAAGGATTTTTAATTTTAAAACTTTAATGTCCATATAAATAAATCCTTAAAACCATTTTTAAAACATGTACATTAATGAGAATGATTTAGATGAATAAGTCTTTAAAACATTAAAAAATAGTATTTTAGTTAGAGATTCTAACCAAAAGAGAGACACTTGAATACAAATAATTGAGGTAATCAAAACATTGTAATATCATGAGAATAAAGGGATTCATGATATACTATGTCAAAGTACATTATATACACTACATAAAGGTGATTTGGTGTATAACAACAAAGAAGTCTCAATATAATTTAAGTTGAGATGAAATCTCTCATAAAGGCCGTGTCCTTAGGTTAAGGATAAATCAAAGACATAGTTATTTGTGATAAATATAAATACACTAAATATGATTGGATATGCAGTGTACAACAATCAAAGGATATTCACACATAATCTTGTAAAAAGAACACCAATGAATTGGATGTTTAACTCAACAAATGAAGAATGAGTTAAAATTACTCTTATCAAATTCATATCGATGACTTGAGAAATTATCAATGGAGTGATTATGTGTATCAAAATTATATCCACAGAAATGGAAAGTGGAAATTATGACATAAGCAAATTAATAGTGATTCCACACATAATCTCGAAGTAAAATAATCAATGAAGTTTGCGTAAAGCCAAATAAGTGGAAATTGAAATTTCAAATTCCCTTATCAATTTGGTAACATACAAAACATACACCTATGACAGATGGATCATAAAAATGATGATGTAAACATACATAAATTAAATTATATTACACAATGAATACAATCATGGGCAGTACACACACCACATGCAATACATAAGTGGTGAACTATGGAAATCTCACGAAATTAAAAGTGAGATAAGAAACCCCTTACCTTGTACTTTTCCTTGGTTGGGGGTAGGTTAACCTCATGTATAATGTTGAAATAATTGTTATTAAATTATTCATGAATCATATACATTAATATGATATCATGTCTGATCTTTTAACATTTCTTTGTTAAAAATATCATAGAATTATCGTCGTTTCGGGTGTTAACTTACTCGTTTTCTTTTATATGTTTTGTCATGTAAACCTTGTTTTTCATGGATAGTTTGTATCTTATTAATATCAAGATTTATATAAAGTTATTAAAAATTATTTTTAAATCATCAAATGATAATTATACATGAATGGATATGATGGAGAATGAATCTCATCGCGTTCGTGGAGACGGTAGTCCACACGTACACACGAGCGACAATATCATTCTTTTGATATTAAAATAATATATAATTGGATGGTATATCATATATAAATAATAATTATCATGTTATTTTTATTATTTAAATGAGTTACAAATCATTATTATACCCACCCAAATAATAATATATTGAATAACAATTACACCATGATGTGGAGGCGGTAAGCCGTACGTACGCACGTATGGTGACGTGTTATTCAAAGGGTGGATAGAATACTGAATATGGTTGTACCATATTTATAATAAAATCACAGTATATATAATATACTGGATTTATTATTTTATAATGGTAATTACAAAGGAATAAGAAGTGGAAGAATAAAGGAACTTGAAAAGGGGTGGTGAAAACATTACCTCTTCTTCGGGTTCTTCCTTTTGATTTGATCAAAAGGGCTCTTTAGGTTGGCTTTCTGATCGAAATAAGGCCTCTAGGTTGTAGTGAGGGAAGTTGAGAGAGTATTTGGGCAGGGGTATGCCGACCCTAAAGGCTTTGAAGGTGTGAAAAAATGAGAAGCAGGAGTGCCCTTTTATAAGAGGGGTGAGGGGCACCTTTGAAAAAGCTAGAAATATTAATTTATAATAAATTCATATTCGGATTCTAATAGCTCCAAAGATGATTATTTAAAGGTTAAAGTGGGGATGGTTCGAAAACCACTCAACCAATAGAATTTAGACAGGTTTGGGTCATTATATTAACCTTATCTTTAAGTATTAACTCTTAGTTAATTAGTTTCACTTTTACAACGTCTCTTTGTATTTTTATATTATATGGTTAATAAACTTACCATATATATCCAAGAGACCCACAAGTGGTCCATTAATGATAAAAATATAATGATATAAGTCTCTTGGCTGAACCTTAGATTTTTATGAATTTAATATCAATTAATAATATAATATTTGTTTTAAAAACTCTTTTTTGTCAATTTTGACACTATTCAATAATTGATTTTTGTGAAACTCATAAAAGAATGATTACTTCGAAAAGAGTTAATTAAATAACTCCTAATATGACATATTAACCTATAAAATTAGTGTAATTCAATAAAGGTCTTAAATTATATTTATTTCGGTATTTATAATATCAATTATTCTAAATTTTCACTATTATGATAATTACTGCATCACCATTATGTCATAAATAAATTACATTATTTAATGTCTAAAAATTATAAATAAAATATCATTATGTAGGAAATCGTTTTATATTAATAATTAATATTTATAGTCGAAAATCCAACATATATAACCCTTTGTAAATTTTTTTTTCAAAAATATATATGCCTGTGTCATTTTTGTATTCATTTTAACTTAATTAAAATAAAGTGTCCCTATCACTTACAAGTGGATCCATGGGGTCCCAAAATCAACCCAACAATGACCATGGTCGGCCACGTATCAACCAATAGGGTTAAGACACGTTTTAGGGTAATTTAGTATTATTATAATATTATTTTTAACCCCTATTTACCGGATTTACCCTTTAACCATGGTAAATAAAATATTTACCGAAGTAATTATTCAAAATGTCTAAAATTAAAAGTTATCTATTTACACAATTGGAAAATCCTGATTCCAAATATGGAATCCATTTTTCCAAATTCAAAACACAGAAGTGGCAGAAATTAATTTAAAATTAATTCCCATTGTTAAAACAAAAAGCGTGTTTTTAAGAGATAATAACTATCAAAAGATTGGCACTTGTTTATGTCTGGTTTAAATGTGAAATTATGTTCAATGACCCACATTGTATTACATGGTAAAAAAATATATTAAATATAATTTAAAAACACTCAAATTCATAATTTATCACTATTAATTATTTCGATTAAAAAAGTAGTTTTTAATTAAAATTTTGTAATTGTTTACTATTCATCAAAAAATAAAAGTTATCCGAAAAGTACGAAAATTTCACCCTAGTATAATTTCGTTATTCTGAATCCAAAAATGATGTCTATTTTAACAAATTAAAAACATAAAATTTGCATTTATTAATTTAAAATTGATTCCTGCTTTCGAAACCAAAAGGCCTATTTTTAAGAAATAATAACTATCAAATGTTTGACACATGTTTATGTCCAATTTCAAGGTGAAATTACTTAAAATGACCATCATTGGATTAAACAGTAATAATATAATCTATTTATACTTATAAACCATTAAAATGTATAATTTATCAATATAAATTATTTTGATTGAAAAAGTTGTTTTCAGTTAAAATTTAGTAATTTTTCACTATTCACCCAAATATGAAAGTTATCAGAAAGACACCTAAACATTATTGATACTAAATTCATATGTACCGATTCTAAAGAAGAATTTATTTTTGTCAAATTGAATATATAAAAGATTCAAATATTGGTTTTAAAAAGGCTTCTCCATTAAAAGGCGGTAAAATTTCATTTTTTGAAAAATACTTCTTTTATCTGAAAAAAAGAATTTGTTCATAAATCATGTCTTAGAAACTCATAATATGGATTAAAATTATAAGGATAATATAATATTTAAAATTTATTTAATACTATTCATAACCTCTTTTGAACGACTAGTTTGGTAAGTTGTGGTGTACTTGAACTTAGTGATGCGTACAACACACGCTATTGTATTATTCAAAGAGAAGTGTACCATGGAAGATTGGGGTGTTACATAGCTTAAAAACAATAAATTATGAAATAAATAATATTTTCCAAGGGTATAATAAGTAAATATAAATTTTATAATTTTAAAAAAAAATTCATTAAAAAATTCAATTGAAATATTAGAACAATTTTATAAATATGTATTTTAATGTACTTCTTAAAAATAGAAAAAAATCATATTAGAATTATAAATTTAAAATTTTGGAAATTTATTTTGATAAAATTAATAAAAAATTTACATAAATATTTACATGTTTTCAAATATTTATTTTATGTAATTTTCAAAAATTCATGAATTTTCAAAAGATTAGTAAAAATATAGTTTTTCAGGAAACCAGTTTAACATAAATTACATCATCCATTATAATATAATGACTTAATCATTTATAGAACATAATTTTTGGGAAAAATTATATTTAACTTCAAAAATGAGTCATTAATTTAAAATATAATTTATTTTCAATCCATAAAATAATATTCCAAAACCTATTATAAAAAGAAATCCCTTAAAATAAATTTTTATTATTATTTCCACTTTCCATTTTAATAAACTAATTAATTAATAATGATATATGGTTTTCGAGTCCTAAAAAAATTAAATTATATTTTCATATGTTTTATATTTTGAAATATACATTATTACATGTTTTACAATTGATATAGGATTTTATTTAGTATTTTATTATAAGAAAATCCATCTCCTTGAGTATAAATAACCCATTATCCTCCACATAGAAAACCACTCCTCCAGAACATGAAGAAGCCAAAAATATTCCAAAATAATATCTCTTGGCTTTCTGATCGAAATAAGGCCTCTAGGTTGTAGTGAGGGAAGTTGAGAGAGTATTTGGGCAGGGGTATGCCGACCCTAAAGGCTTTGAAGGTGTGAAAAAATGAGAAGCAGGAGTGCCCTTTTATAAGAGGGGTGAGGGGCACCTTTGAAAAAGCTAGAAATATTAATTTATAATAAATTCATATTCGGATTCTAATAGCTCCAAAGATGATTATTTAAAGGTTAAAGTGGGGATGGTTCGAAAACCACTCAACCAATAGAATTTAGACAGGTTTGGGTCATTATATTAACCTTATCTTTAAGTATTAACTCTTAGTTAATTAGTTTCACTTTTACAACGTCTCTTTGTATTTTTATATTATATGGTTAATAAACTTACCATATATATCCAAGAGACCCACAAGTGGTCCATTAATGATAAAAATATAATGATATAAGTCTCTTGGCTGAACCTTAGATTTTTATGAATTTAATATCAATTAATAATATAATATTTGTTTTAAAAACTCTTTTTTGTCAATTTTGACACTATTCAATAATTGATTTTTGTGAAACTCATAAAAGAATGATTACTTCGAAAAGAGTTAATTAAATAACTCCTAATATGACATATTAACCTATAAAATTAGTGTAATTCAATAAAGGTCTTAAATTATATTTATTTCGGTATTTATAATATCAATTATTCTAAATTTTCACTATTATGATAATTACTGCATCACCATTATGTCATAAATAAATTACATTATTTAATGTCTAAAAATTATAAATAAAATATCATTATGTAGGAAATCGTTTTATATTAATAATTAATATTTATAGTCGAAAATCCAACATATATAACCCTTTGTAAATTTTTTTTTCAAAAATATATATGCTTGTGTCATTTTTGTATTCATTTTAACTTAATTAAAATAAAGTGTCCCTATCACTTACAAGTGGATCCATGGGGTCCCAAAATCAACCCAACAATGACCATGGTCGGCCACGTATCAACCAATAGGGTTAAGACACGTTTTAGGGTAATTTAGTATTATTATAATATTATTTTTAACCCCTATTTACCGGATTTACCCTTTAACCATGGTAAATAAAATATTTACCGAAGTAATTATTCAAAATGTCTAAAATTAAAAGTTATCTATTTACACAATTGGAAAATCCTGATTCCAAATATGGAATCCATTTTTCCAAATTCAAAACACAGAAGTGGCAGAAATTAATTTAAAATTAATTCCCATTGTTAAAACAAAAAGCGTGTTTTTAAGAGATAATAACTATCAAAAGATTGGCACTTGTTTATGTCTGGTTTAAATGTGAAATTATGTTCAATGACCCACATTGTATTACATGGTAAAAAAATATATTAAATATAATTTAAAAACACTCAAATTCATAATTTATCACTATTAATTATTTCGATTAAAAAAGTAGTTTTTAATTAAAATTTTGTAATTGTTTACTATTCATCAAAAAATAAAAGTTATCCGAAAAGTACGAAAATTTCACCCTAGTATAATTTCGTTATTCTGAATCCAAAAATGATGTCTATTTTAACAAATTAAAAACATAAAATTTGCATTTATTAATTTAAAATTGATTCCTGCTTTCGAAACCAAAAGGCCTATTTTTAAGAAATAATAACTATCAAATGTTTGACACATGTTTATGTCCAATTTCAAGGTGAAATTACTTAAAATGACCATCATTGGATTAAACAGTAATAATATAATCTATTTATACTTATAAACCATTAAAATGTATAATTTATCAATATAAATTATTTTGATTGAAAAAGTTGTTTTCAGTTAAAATTTAGTAATTTTTCACTATTCACCCAAATATGAAAGTTATCAGAAAGACACCTAAACATTATTGATACTAAATTCATATGTACCGATTCTAAAGAAGAATTTATTTTTGTCAAATTGAATATATAAAAGATTCAAATATTGGTTTTAAAAAGGCTTCTCCATTAAAAGGCGGTAAAATTTCATTTTTTGAAAAATACTTCTTTTATCTGAAAAAAAGAATTTGTTCATAAATCATGTCTTAGAAACTCATAATATGGATTAAAATTATAAGGATAATATAATATTTAAAATTTATTTAATACTATTCATAACCTCTTTTGAACGGCTAGTTTGGTAAGTTGTGGTGTACTTGAACTTAGTGATGCGTACAACACACGCTATTGTATTATTCAAAGAGAAGTGTACCATGGAAGATTGGGGTGTTACATAGCTTAAAAACAATAAATTATGAAATAAATAATATTTTCCAAGGGTATAATAAGTAAATATAAATTTTATAATTTTAAAAAAAAATTCATTAAAAAATTCAATTGAAATATTAGAACAATTTTATAAATATGTATTTTAATGTACTTCTTAAAAATAGAAAAAAATCATAATAGAATTATAAATTTAAAATTTTGGAAATTTATTTTGATAAAATTAATAAAAAATTTACATAAATATTTACATGTTTTCAAATATTTATTTTATGTAATTTTCAAAAATTCATGAATTTTCAAAAGATTAGTAAAAATATAGTTTTTCAGGAAACCAGTTTAACATAAATTACATCATCCATTATAATATAATGACTTAATCATTTATAGAACATAATTTTTGGGAAAAATTATATTTAACTTCAAAAATGAGTCATTAATTTAAAATATAATTTATTTTCAATCCATAAAATAATATTCCAAAACCTATTATAAAAAGAAATCCCTTAAAATAAATTTTTATTATTATTTCCACTTTCCATTTTAATAAACTAATTAATTAATAATGATATATGGTTTTCGAGTCCTAAAAAAATTAAATTATATTTTCATATGTTTTATATTTTGAAATATACATTATTACATGTTTTACAATTGATATAGGATTTTATTTAGTATTTTATTATAAGAAAATCCATCTCCTTGAGTATAAATAACCCATTATCCTCCACATAGAAAACCACTCCTCCAGAACATGAAGAAGCCAAAAATATTCCAAAATAATATCTCTTAGCCCCATATAATCCTTATTAACATGTTATAGTGAACTAAATCCATTCATCATGAATTCTTATTGTCATTCAAGAGAATCCACACTAAGGAATGAGTATGTTTTTTTACAAAATCATTACACATTTTATCCTTATTCTCAATATTTTCCAAGTTTGTTTAAAAATAAAATATTATATGATATAATTATTAATAATATTAACAATATATTAATGATTCTAAAATTAATTAAATATTATATTTTTGGATGTATTTATATTTTACACCACATTTTCATCATATTTAGTCAATGTTTATATTAATAGTCAGTTAACCGAAAATGATGGTGTTTCCAACTCATTTACTTATGACCAGTATAATGATGATTAAAATAAATTATTTAATATTTATATATATATGTGTGTGTGTGTGTGTTTGTGTGTGTAAAAACATATTACAATAATTCTTTTTCAATTAATTATACATTTTTATAAATATATTTCAATAAAATCATGAAATCAAAAAAGAAAAGAAATTTTTATTAAAAATATGATATCAAAATTAATTACCTTCAAATAAAAAAATTAAAAAATATAATAAAATGATATTAATTTAAATGTGGTGGTAAAAAAATCACTTTTATATCAATTTTATAAAACAAAATACTATTATTATTCAGAAGGTTTAAAAGAGATGAAATAATGATAGATTTAAGGAAAAAAAGGATTCTTGATCTTTAATCTCCTCATTGGGTTATCCAAAATACACGTAATTTTCGATACAGAAACTCCTATAATGTTCAATAATAATAAATCCATTATTATTATGTTTTCTTTCAGTGATATACTTGTTTCCCCCTGATTTATAATCCAAATAAAATTATTTTCCAAAAAACACAGTCCATAAAAAAACACATCTTTTACACCTGTGAAGTTGTTTCATCTTCACTCATGAATGATGATGATTATATAAAACATGTTTCAATTTTTTCATTTTGTAACCCCATATTTATTCATGAAATCTTGATATATGAAATCATAATCTAACATAATCCATTCAAATGCGTGTCTCAACATTATTATTGTTATATGTTATTTATATGTCAAGTATAATGATGTAAATATTATGATGTGAAGGCTATTACAGTAATTTTATTAACCACAAATAAACTGTGTAATGAGATTTATCTCATAATATTCTATTTTATATGAGTGAAAATGATTATATATTTTCTCACAATTTTGATATTAGGATTTATGGACATATGTTATGTGTGAACATGGTGTTAAATTCTTTCAAAAATATTTATAGTTTTTTACCATTATGACATGATGTTTCATTTTTCTGCACTACCAACTTCTATGAATCTTTCAATTTTTTAGGATGTTGATTATGATCGTATTCACTAACATATAATGATGATTATTATTCTCACCCATGTTCTATTGATTCATGTCTCTTATTTCAAAAATTCTATTCTTCCACTTATTGGGAATGTAACTCACCAATTCTATGATGTATATCCTTATGTGGATAAATGTTATGATAATAATGAGTGATATTTTATGTGGATAAATAATATTGATTTTATTATTTATTTGACATAATATTAATATGTGATGTATGATCCTAATTTTTCCATGATACTAATCCTTTTTTTCCTTAATGTTATAACTAGTATTCTTTTTATTTTTAAAATTAATTAATAGTTAGTTAAGAAATAGTATGGTTACTATAGTTGGTATAAAAGGTTTGTTTCATTGAGTTTGGGAATTAAGATTATGAAACAATAGTGGAATCTCTTTTGAAAAGATTAATTATATGTAATCATAAATGAAGCTTGATTTTTGAAAAATAAAAAAAATACGGAACCTAGAAGATATGCCTTTATAAATATAATTATTTACATATTCATGATTTATTGTCTTAAGTTTCATTAAAAATATTTATATTTTACAATACGGTGGGATCTAGGTGAAATGGGTCCAATAACCCTTCAGAGGGACAATTCATTAATTATGAAAAAAAAATCCCCAAGGCCTTGAAATGCAGAGATCTAAAATTAATTGAAATTCATACCGATATGTCTCTGGATGTGAAAAATTACCTAAAACAAATAGAAAAACCTCCATCAAAAAATACGGAGAAACTAGATACCTAGGCCTTTATTTAAAAATTCTCACCAACATGTAGTAGATATTTCGATCCACATGTCAGAGAATAGTGGTTTAAAACAATTGAGAATACCTCTTTTGCAATCCACTATTTGGAGAATGTGATGGTGAATCTATATGTCTATCGATTAGCTGGAGAATCCAATGGATGGTGGGTGTTGAAAATGAACACCATTCTTAATGATTAAATTGATGAGATTGAGTGGAAAGACAATATGAAAATATTTCATAACAATTATTCCCCTCAACTGTTTGAGCGAATATGGAGAGAGAACTCAATGAGATAAAGAAAAATTAATGTTAATCTATCATAGATTATGAGTAAAACATCATATTTCTTATAGAATATTTATTTTTTAATTTTTTCATTAATGATAGAATAATAGAATGATTATTTAATTTATTAAAAACACCTCCATTGAAAGTCTTCAGAAAACTTAAACTATTATTGTTATGAATAATTTGTTCAATGTTCCCCCAAAACAATGATGGTGTTTTGAGATTGGACCTTTTTATATTTGGATAAGAATAGAAAAATTAATTTTCATGATTTTGGGTCCAATTAAAGTTGAGGAAATATTATCCAACAATCCATATATCAAAAGGTTAGAATAATAATTATGGGAATGAACATAGTGTATCGAGGAAAGTATTGAATTGTTGGTGGGAAAGACACCAATTCCCTAAATAACAAAGAGATATGATGAAAAAGGAAAACATGATTAATAAATGGAAGGATGTAAAAATGATCCCCCAACGTTTTTTACAAATCCTATATGGATAAAGGGATCAATTCAACCTAATTCACTAATACACTTGCCCTTTATGGTAATCAACACCAACAACAACAAAATCCAAATGAGTATAGGAATGATTATTCCATCACAGGTGGTCTAGTGGTGTGTAAAAACAAATTCATAGAAGTTAAATGTCATATTCACTAAATAAAGTCATTTTTTTGACTCATTATTTACACTTTCCAATATATCATGAATTATTTTAAGAACTTTTGAAATGAATAATTAATACCTTTAACTTTAGATATTTTTAAAAACACATAGTAGTTCTATCATTCCATCCAAAGTGTCAGAAACTTCTCATGTAAAAATATATAGTAATATTCTTCAATCAAATAACATAATATTTTCATTTTGGAAAATTGTTACTATAATTGGAATAGATTGGTTCTAATTGCATGTAGTTGAAATAAAATACTAGGGAAATGATATCTATTTACATATTCCAAAAAATCACATGCTCCACTAAAAATGTTCATAAGATCTTTAATCACCTTTGGAAAATATATCATCATTTTGGGTATTGCTGCCATGAGAAGAAGCATACCATAAACAAATGTTTGAGTCAAAAAAACAAATCAACCTAGAAGAAATTTCCATTATGATGGAATATACTAATGTATTTCAGGGAGAGATACCTAAAACTCCCCCATATCATGATATATAGTTATCAAAATATATATTATACCTGGAGCAACATATTTCTCTAAAATACACCTATATGATGGCTCAGATCTCTCTAAAGGTCTTAAATAACTAGTTATAAGATAATTTTGGGAAAGGGTTTATATGGACTATTCAACACCATGGGGTGAAATAGTGATATTTTACAAGAAAAAATGGATTAGTGTGGCTATGGATTGATTATAGGGATCTCAACAACATCAACATTTAGAACACGTATCACATTCCATGGATTGGTGACATGAATTCCAAACTTTGAGGAGACCAGTAATTGTCAATGGTTGATCATCATTCTAGATATTATCAATTGAAGTTGATGAAGGAAAATAATTACATGAAATAATTTCATATAATTTATGTAAAAAATGATTTTATAGTGATACCATATAGACATAGTAATTCCATTTCAATCTTCCAAGATCTGATGAATAGTGTCATTAGAGACTACCTCAATAATTGTTTTGGTGATTATCATAAATATTCTTATTTATTCTTATAGAAAATAGGAACATGTTTATCTTCAATGGATTTTTTAGTGACATTGGGGAAGTATAAAATGTAAGATATTTTTATAAATTGTTACTTTTTCATTCATAAAGTCACATTCTTGTGGAACATAATCATATTTGAGGGAATTTATATGGACCCATCAAAGAAAGAATAATTTAAGGATTAAGACCTATCAACTACTGATATTGAAATCCATAGTTTTATTTCCTTAATATTGTACTATCAATTATTTTTGATAATTTTATCATGATTTTATATTTCTAACTAATTCATCACATAATGGAATACATTATTTATAGATAGAATAATGTGAGAAATTTGTGATGGTACTCAATAAGATTCCAGTCAATACAACCATAATAAAACTACCAATATGGTGAGAATTGTTTTTGATATTGATAATTTCTTTAAAGAAATAATTGGGTTGGGTACTAATACAAAATGAAAATGTGATATCCTATGCTTAAAGATATTTGAATATCATGGAGAATAACTACCAAATTCATGATATAGTGTTAGAATTTATTATATTCATGTAAAGTATTTGGAAGAACTGCCTCTATGATTATTATTGTGACTTATATAAAAACCATAATAGTGTAGAGTATATATTATAATTAAAGGTGATCAACCGGCATCAAAGAAGATGGTTAATAAAATAATAGACTCCAATTTTTTTATCTTTATCCATCCTAGAATAGAGAATAAAGGGATGATGCACTTAGTAGAAAATAACCTTCTATATTATCCATTTTTAATATTTATGAAGTACATATCTTCAAGGATATTTAATGTATAGATCTGAAAATCATAATGGCATTGAATGCATTCTATAATTCCCAAAGTATTAAACATCCATATATTCTAGAGGAGATCAGAGAGGAACAAAGTTGTGATAAACTACTTTAAATTAATGAAAAGGATGTTAAGGAATAGAATAATCATGAATTATATATTGATTACGACGATGTTATTATGTTTTCAACGATTAATTTTCTTAATTCATCACTTGATAAAAATAAGGAGCTATTTGATAATTTAAATAGATCATCATTCTCTATTCTTTCTAGAAGTACCATGATGTAATGTGTTCTTAGAGACATATTATGGCCATAAAACATGAAGAAGGAGGCTGTGGAGTATATCACAAGTTGTTTAGCATGGTTGAAAGTAATAGAAAAGAAATATATGTCTAATAAGATTATTAATACTTTTCATATATCCATATATAAAATGGAGAACATCATCATCGTCTATATCATTGGTCTACTAAAACTATCTTATTCAAAATTGAAATATTTTTTGTGGTAGATTTACTCAGCATGAATACCCATTTCATCACTATTCATGAACATTTATTTCATAAAAGAACATTCCATGATATAGTTAAAGGAAGAAGAGATGCAACTTGTGGATCCAAATTTGATCATTTATTATAATTATACAAGGTTCATATCTATTGTTTGGAGATGTATCCAACATTATATGAGTACTAAACTGAATTTTAGCATAGCTTTTCACACCCAAACTAATGGCCAATCGGAGCGGACCATGCTAATAACATTCTCAATTGAATTTTTAGGATAATTGAATCGATATCCTCCATTAGATTAGTTCTCATAAAATAACAACTTCCATTAATGTATTCGAAGGGATCCATATGAATCTATTTCTAAGAAGAAATTTAAAACTCCATATTGTTGGGAAGAAGTTGGCGAATGAGAGATAAGTGGAACAAACATTGTTCCGGATATAGTAAACAATATTAATGTAATCCAACAACATAAAAAATATTATCAATGTTGACGAAGAGTTAACCTGAAAACCAAAGAATGGACATGAATATTTACATCAGAGAAAATGTTATACTTAATATATCACCATGGAAGACATTTATGTAGTTTAGAAACAAGGGGATTCTTATCATAAGGTACATTTTCCCCTTTGAGATCCTTGATCATATAAGAGATTGGGAATATCAACATGAACATCCACAAAATATGGATTAAGTTTATGAGGTGGTCCACATATCTATCTTGGGAATTAAAATACATAAACCCTTAAATATAATGAATATTGGTGGGGGTACATGCTATGTTATTTTTGTATGGTTCCTAGTAAATATATTGTTTCTTATGAAAATACAAAAAAATGGATTGAGTGGTACAAAAGATGAATGAGCTATCATATGAGAAGAATATGGTGAAGACATTTGACCATAGTGGAAAATTAATATGAAACAAGACATCTTATAATTACCATATAATTTTAAACAAATTAATACATGATTTAATTCATCATTAACTATCAAATACAAACCACAGATCAAAAATCTAGTGTATTTGGAAGACTATTCATATAAATAAAAATTATGAAACTAATGTAAATAATAATCTATTTAATCTAAAAAAGTATCACCTAACATCCCTAGATATCATACATTAAAAAAAGGATATCCTAAGGAATACATGAATAAATGGATGAGAGTAAAAGCCCAGTAAGGAAATAAACATTGGGATGAGTCATAACACTTGTGTTGGAAGGCATAACATGATGACATCAAAAGGAATGGAATAAGAATAATGATATTTAATAATAACATATGAAACATGTAATCATGTAACCATGGAATAATAGGAATGTGATAGAAACATACAATATGACATGAACATTAATCAATGATTACTCAAAAGACTATATCACATGGTGGGAAATGTCCTATAATGGAATAGGTTTACTCCATAATCCCATACATGACATCTCCTGAAACTAAAAAATCCCAATTAATTGAATTTTATTTTGGTGCACCCATCATAGCATGTTAATTCACATGTGTTCTACATGAAGGATCAATCATAAGTAATAATCATATGGTATACCCATGGAATGAAATGGGTATCGTAATCATGTCATTAAGCATAACAAATGGGTGTATAGAAATGGTGTATAAGAAATAATGGATTTAAATCAAAACTGGACACTAATAATGAAATATAGTTATATATAGTGATAAATTATGTCCAATAGAATAAAATGATTAAAATAATTGCTCAATAAACTATAGAAATGAACCACACTAGCGTTGTTTATGGAAAAATATTAAAGATACTTTAATGTGGAAAAAGTAATAATTTATGTATAAAACTAGAAATTTCGTTAGTTTGTTTTTAATAATGAAATTAATATCAACTGAATAATAAAATAGGATTATGATAGATTTTGGTATGTACTTCAAAATGGGAAAAAATTGTTATTTTCCATTAATCGGTTTCCTTATTGGGAGGTATTGAGGAGGAATTATTTTGAGAAATGTATATACTCATCAAAGAAATAATAATTATGATTCCTAAATATGTTTATAAACTAAAAACTGAATTAACAATGATTAAATATGAACAATTAATAATTAAATTTTTTTAAAGAGAGAGAAAGCATAAACTTAGGAATAAATGGAGGATTTGAGAAATCCCATGCCTTATATATGAATGTGGTATGAACATGCACATAGTTTCATGGGAAATAAAAGTAAATACAATAATTAATTAATTCAGGACCTATTCAACAAATATTTAATTTATTAATACATAATTATGTTCCGTAGAAAACATATCTATGAGTTATATTATTTAATTTTGATGTCATGGGAGCATTTGTTTCATGGTTTTATGGGAGTTTCCCTTGAGTATAATTATTAGAGATCATATAAAGAGAAAGATGAAATTAGAACTGGAATAATATGATATTAAAATACTTCAAAAAAAATAAATGGTTACATATATCATTTTGATTTAGGATATGAGAAATTATTCATTATAAGAAAAAATAATTGATAACTATTATGATTATTTTGGTAGCATTTCGATCATCATGAACTAGTTTATGTTACTTTTTAACATAATGAATAAATAATTTCTCTTGGATATTTAAAAAAGAAATATTATAAATTTTAAAAATTATTTTAAAAATTATAATGGTTTTATAACCATCCATGATTTCAGTATTGGAAAATAAAAAAACATCATCCATTAATGCAGTGAATAAATACATAACAAACAATGTTTTCATTTTTTGAATTAATGGAGAAGATAAGAAATTTGATGATGGGAATTTCATTAAAAAAATAAAATTATTCTTTATTTATGATAATTTAGTCATCTTGTCACTTCGGATTGCGGATGTTGGAGGAGAAGAATAAATTTAAAGAGAATGAGGTTGGATTTTACCTCTTCAATATCATCTCCTTTAGATCCTCCTTAAGGAATATGGTTTAGGTTTTTTTGTGATACCAGTAAAACAAAGACAAATGGATTGTGTTTGGGAGACTAACTATGAATAATTTATACATGATTCATGGATTTGGTGGTGTGAAAAGGAAAAGTTGTTATTACTGTTATTTATAGTGTGATGAGAGAGATGTTTTAGACTATTCTATTAATTAGTTTTCATTCTATCCCAACAATATCAAAATTATTGATTCCAAAGAATAATTATAGTAAACTTTTAGGCTATTTTAATCCACCGGTTTATTACCTCATCCATAAATCATTCATTTCTAAATAATTCATATATTGTTCAAATTCCATAAATTAAGGTATTTAACTATTCACTAAAAATTCAACTATTTTAGGAAAATCCCAAATATTAACCATAACATTTTTTTTCAATGTGTTAATTTCAAAAATGGACTCGTTTTTATGAAAATTGTTTTATAAATTCGTGAAATTTAATCATTAAATATATTCATTATTTATTCTAAATCTACAGAATCTAATATTATAACTTATTTTATGAGACGTTGAAAATTTAATTAATGGCTCATAAATTTTTTTTTAATTATAGTTATAAAAAAATTAATTTATGAATTTATTTTATAAAAATAAATTATCTTTTAAATGAATATATTATTTATAAAACTAAAATAGGCATTTATTTTTCATAAAAATACAAACAATTAATTTATCATTTTTGAAGTATTATTTTGCATACATCATTGTTTAAATATATCATATTTTAATTAATAATATTCCTAAATTTTATTTCTACATTCATATTTCTAATGATTATTTTATTATTAACATTATGTTTCATTTCTTAATTTATTTCGATAGTGTAGTATATTTAGTGTATTAAGGAGATCCAAATTTTCCTATTAAACTACATTATTTTCTATTTCTTAACCCACTAAAATATTTTACATTATTAGTGGACTATATACTGATAAATGAATTGAACTCCATTTATGAGAATTAATTATTTTATCGGGTTCTCTATGGGATGTATGTGATTTATATTTCATGGCATAATTAAAAGAAGGGAAAATTTTCATTAACAAAATTCTTGGTCATTACATTCATCCCCCATATGAAATTTATCCCTTGAAATTTAATTTCATGTAATAAAGTGAAAATAAGAGAGGATAACCATCCTTCACCACTTCCTTTGGATTCCATGATTCTTCTCCATACATATGGTTCTAATATAGTACTTTCACCAGGGGATTAATCTTATTTCATAGAACATTATCTATATGGACCATGATATTCCCCTTCAATTCATCAATGGATGGATAATTTTCAAATGGTACCACCACTAATTTCAAAACTTTTTAGGAATTTGGTATATACTTACTCAAGCAGTATACAAGTAATACATCATTTACTTAAGACATGGTTGGTTGATGATCTAGCCAATAGGCCACATCCCCAACACAATAAAGAATCTAAAAGGGGGCATTGTAGCTAGAGGATATATTTTATTTACATTCAAATACAAAGGTCCTCTTACATGGAGATATTTGGAGGAACACCCTCTCTTTCACTACAAACATCAAGTCCTATAGAGTATTTTCTATAAAGATGTTCTTTCAACTTTGGCATGCCTTGAATAGTTGATGAATGGTGTTCAACTTTTGTACTATTTATTCAACCATTTTACCTCCTAACTTCTTATGTTCACTAACATCATCCCATAGTGCTAGTTATATGAATATTTCCTAATGAATTCTGTCATAAAGAGTCATTTATAGGATTGAGAGGCAACTATTGTTGTAATAGTACTCGACCAGAGGTAGATGTTTCTCTAGTACTCACTTGAATTCCAAATAAAAATCTATAGACATGTAATCATGTGTGTGAATAATCCAAATTTATTGTACATATAGTTGAGGATGATTTGTCATACTGAAGTTCAAATTAGTTTTTAGATAATACTAGAGACATTTCTATAACATGGATGTAAATATTAGATTCGTATAAAATACAATTTATAATGGTACTCTGTGAAGCATTAATAATTTTATGATGTATATCTATTCATTTTGATCGAGTGATATGTCCTATCAAAATGTCATAATGTGATAGTCATTGTTAGATGAACTAAAATGACCCATATAGAATTATTTCATCGATATTTCTTTGGAAGCCTAATGAAAAAGTCTATAGTGATGTTTTCTTATTTCCTTGTTGGTATGGTCAATGGTTGCATCATCCCCTTAGACTGTTTCCTTTTTAGCCTTCACTTACTAACATAACATGAACTCTAACGAATATTCCTTGATCACATTCATCATATTTTCCCACAAATATTTTTCATTGAGATACCAATACAACTTTGTGCCCTTAGGGAGAATATTTAATGTTGATCTATGTGAAATATTCAAAAGATCATTCTTTGTCTCTGGATTGAATGATACACATAATCTAGACACAAATATTATGATTCCTTCACCATCAATTCTAAACTATATGGATTTTGAATTTATAATACCCTCTTCCTTTTCATTGAAATTACTCATCATTTTATTGAGAATCCATTATTTTATCTAAAATTGATTGATGAACAACCATTTAAGAATTTATTGATTATGTTCCTTAAATAATTATACCCATGAACATCCTTTTTTGGTCTATGAATATTGGATCCCTATCAATTCTCATCATTGATAAAGTTGCAGGATATTTTATTCTTAGAGAATCCACATATTTATTTTCTATACCAAAATGGTAGTGGATTAAGAAGACATAATCCTTGACGTGGTCTAACAATATATTATGGTTCATATTAATATCCTTCTTTTTGAATATATATTTTAGGATCTTATAATCGGTATATATCTCACACCTCTCAATAAATAGATAATGTCTTCATATTTTCAATGTGAATATCATATCATCCGACTTTAGACCAAGTGTGGGATAGTTTTTATCATGATCATTCAATGGCCATGAGGAATAGTCAATAACATTTTGTTTATTTTTCATAAGTATACATCCTTGTCCCTTCCTTGATGCATCGTTTTATACTAAAAAGAGTTCCGCACTTATCAACAGTATACATAATGATGCAGTGGAAGGCTTCATTTTCAACTCTATGATATAGTATTAAAATTAAATGGTCCATATAAACATCACGCCCTTCTGATTCTGATTAGTAACTCGGATTGAAAATGGATATATACTCTTCAAAAATCATCGATAATACCATATTTAACAAAGAAACAAAATATCACCATTAAAAATGTTGTTCTAAGATACTCATCAATTGCCTTTTTATAAGGGTCCATAGATATTACTTTACTGGTGATAACATTCCCCAATAATGAAACTTCTTCCATCTAGAACTCATATTAACTCTATTTTTTAATAGTTTCTTCAATCATAATTTCTTTATCATAGCAATCAAATGCTTCCCATTCAACTCCTTTCTTTTGTAGTATATTTGAATATCATCAATGAAGACTACAAAAAAAATTCATGATAATCTACAGAGAATATATTAATTAATATCATGAATATATTTAGATAATTATTGAAACTAAAGGGCGTCAATATGAATTCATTGTGTTTATGCCTCATTTAAAAGGTGGTCTGGGGAATATATTCCATTGTAAATATTAATTGTTGATATCCTGACCAAATGTCCACATTTGAGAAATTCATTACCCCACATAGCTAATTGAACAAATAATCTTTCCAAGGTATGAGATACTTTTTCATTATCATGATATTTTTATATCATGATAATTAATATAGAGGAACATTTATCCATCTTATTTTGGATGAAAAGGACTGACACACCCCATGGTGAAGAACTCAATTTTATAAAACCATTGTCAAGATTATCTTGTAACTACTTAATTAAAAAATCCAACTCAATGGTAGCTATTCTATATAGAGTATTTGATATTAGTATAAATCCATTGATTATGTTTAATTGAGAAATCATCCTCTAGGTTAGGTGGAAGACCGAGATATTATTCAAGGATCACGTCCGTGTAGTCCCTCACAATGTGCATTTTATTGAACATAATCCTCTCCATCGACTCAATTATTTGATATAGATATTATTTCTCATGAGGAAATAATATCCATAATTGAGATGATATTTCTAAAGTACTTTCATCCTTCACCTTACAATTTTACAAATTTGGGAGATGCCTCAGGATGTGAAGAGTGATCTCCCTCTCTCGATAGTTGATATTGGATTTGAATAAAGTTAACTTATCAATGCACAACGTAGCATGAAACTCTACCAATGGATGCATGATAATATTTTATGGTAGTTTTTATAAAAAAACATTAACAGTGGAGGAGTTATATACTTTTCATTCAATAATTTCTCTATTCTATGATCTTATAAATAACTCAACCATCATATTTGGAGGTGGTTTTTGAATAGTTATACTAAACATACATGATATTAAATAATTTCTAGATCAATAATCAAATATTACATTCTAAATTCGTGAATGAATAAGCATTGTACCTTTTACCACATCATTTTGGGCTCTGACTTAGTAGTTGTATAGCATATTCCCTTAATTATTACCTTGGAGGTTGTTTTTATTGATTTCCTTTGATAACCCTTGGATTATGGTAGTGGCTCAAAAAATTCTCATGTTCCTTGTAGTTGAAAATCTATAATACATGTTGAGGGTTGATATAAACCATCCTTTCTTATTTCTTATTTGTTTTATTCTTTATATAACTTTAAATATAATTATCCTGATTCCCCTCTCTTCCACATTTGAAGAATCGCTTTGATCCCTTTTGATATTTCCCAGGATACCTCATCCCACACTTTAGGAACATGTGATTTTTAGTATTCATTCTATAATGGGACTTATCTACTAGTTATCCCCTGTTAAACTCCATTTTGCACTTTCTGTCTCTAATCTCATGATACCATTTAGATTCTCCAATATCCATTCAAAATTTAGTGATCAACGAAAACCCCTTGATAACTATAAATGTTTAGAATCACAAAGTCTTTTTTAGACTCTAATATAATGCTCTAAATAAGTGATCCACATTGATTTAAATGTTCAGAAAACAACCATAGGTGTATCTTTAATGTCTTGTGAAGTTATATTCATATTCACTAATCTACTCGTATTCTATTTTCATTAGATCTAGGAACTCACTTTCAATCTTATGGTTTTGAGTTTGGGAAAAATACTTATTGAAAAATATTTTTGTAAACTCTTATAATTATATAGAATCAATTTTATCCACAGAATTCATATTCTTGATTGCATTCCACCATTTATCACTTCCCCTTCAAAACAAGAGACTTACATCACAACATTCTCTTCTTCTACACACTGTAGGACAAATAATATCGTAGAAAATGAGTTAATCCATTTTTTCCAATGTGGGAATCAAAATGTACCCTATATTTAGGAGGATTTTGTCTCATTAAGGATTCAACCACAAAATTATTATTATTATGAGAGAAAAGTAATTCCATATGATTCATGTTTTTATTCAGAACTTGATCTACTTATGATAGTACTCTTATAAAGGTTTCACATCCCATTTCCATTAGATAAGGAATTTAATTTGGAAAATAATCATGTTTCCTATCACATTTAATGTTGGAAAAGGTTATCATATTTCCAACCATTTACTATGAAAAAGAAGGTAAAATTATGGGTGATTTATATCTTTCATAATTATCATATGAATAGAAAAATTGAACATATAATGATAAACTTGTAGATGAAAAGTATATCCCGACTTGTGAGCCCTAATGATTCAATGAATGTTATAAATTGTTATATAATAATCCATAGATTTATTACTAAAGTTTTGTAGTCATAAAATCCCAAAATATCTAGATCATGTTATGATAAAAACTATAATCACCCTTCCTATTAACAAATAATATAACATGATTTTAATCGTAATTATCCATCAAATAAAAATCAAGAATCATAATTTATAGTGTCTTCAGAAGACTAGTTAAATAATTAGAACTCATGAAGCCAAAATAAAATAATATCTTAATTTATCTCAACAATGAGATCCTAGCTGCTTCTGAGCTCTTACATATTCATAAGAATTCAAAGGGAATACACGAACAATGTGATGAGCTAGAAATACCTTTAAGGGAATAAAAATAAGAATAAATCATAGCACATTGGTTATAAGGAATAACATGAGGACCTAAAAATGAACAAGATATCAATAATAATATGAAAAAACAAGATTTATAACATTGGGTCATGTAACCATGTAAACTTATGAATTCAAATGAAACATACAAGATGTTAAAAACCTAAGTCAAGGCTTACTGTGAAGACTATATCAGTCGGTCGACAATGTCCCATAATGGATTAGGTTGACACCCTAATCCAATACATGATGTATAATGTGGCTAAAAATTACCCAATAAATTAAATAAATATATGGGAAATCCCACTAAAAATTATCTTATATATTTGTTCCACAAAAATAATCAATTTTTCGGAATAAACATAAGGGGAATCCGTGGAATGAAATGGGTATTGTAATCATATTGTAAAGAATAACCATGGGCCATATGATAAGGTTTTATTAAAAACAATTGATATAAATAATAGATGTAAATTAATAATGGAAAATACACTTATTTAATGATAAATAATCTCCGGCATAAGTGAAATTATATAAAAATAACATTTAAGAATCATTAGAAATGATCCACTTTAGTTCTAATTAAGGGAAAATATTAGTGATATTTTAATGAGTGAATGGAATAATTTATTAATAAAACCATAAACGAACAAAGATATTATTTCATGATGAAATGAATTTTTTTAGAAAAATAATGTTTGATTATGATAGATTATGAGATGTACTTTAAAATGGGTATGAAATTTGGATGTTTCCCTTAACCCGGTTTTCTTGTAGGGAGGAATTGAGATAGGAACCTTATAAGACATGTATATCCACCACAAAGAAAGTATAATTTAAATTATTAAATATGTTTGGAACATAAAAAACTGGTTTTTTATGATTTAATAAGAGTTCATAACAATTATAATAAGAAAAATAAAAGAGAACGTGTATCCAAAAGGAATAAATGGAGGTTCTATGAGATCCCTTAATTTATGTCCAAAATGGATAAACACGTACACATAATGTCCTAGGTAATCAAATAATACAAATTAAATAATTAATTCCGAAACTATTATCATATATTTGATTTATTAAATTTTTTAAGTCCATTTATTTCTATTTTGATGAATTATAATGATTAATTTTATCATTTGGGAATCATTTTTTAATGGTTTTATAGTTACTTACCTTGAGAATAATTATGAGAGTTTTTATAAAATATAATAAAAACAACACAAGTGGAATTTTATGATATTATTATACCTCTATAATTTTATATGGTCCCATATATTTTTTTTAGACATGATGATTATTACCTACAAACAATGTTAATGATAAATGTTTTGTTTATTTTTATAGTTCTATTTTTCATCACAAAATACAATATGTTATTTTAAAATATTATGCCTATGTATTTGTCATAGAACATGGAAAAAGATAAAATATACATTTTAATATATGTTTTTGTCACGACCCGTCCTCAGGGCCCGTGCCGTGACTACCCCAAGCCCGCCTTCCATAGGCCAGGGTGTAACAACCCAAGATTTTATAAAAAATATTCTTTTTAATTTTATTAATGTCTTGTGTTGTACGCTACACCAAAATGAGCTTGCACAACACGCATCCTTGACTTGCCTTGCATTACACGCAATCGCGACCTTCCTCGATAGCATGTGTAGTACGCAATAACGAGTTTCACTAAACAACGATATGCTATTAAAATATTATTAAAACTAGCCGTTATGAATAGTAATAACCACTTTTTGAAATTTTGTAAATTTTATTTTTCAAAATGGAATTCATTTTTGGATTCGTAATATCGAAATTAGATTAGGGTGAAATTTTGGTAATTTTCGGATAACTATCATATTTTGATGAATAGTGAAAATTACTAAATTATAATTAAAAACAACTTTTTTAATCGAAATAATTAATAGTGATAAATTATTAATTTTAGTGGTTTTAAAGTATATTTATAATATATTTTTACAATTTAATACAATGTTGGTCATTGGATGTAATTTCACATTTAAACCAGACATAATCAAGTGTCAATCTTTTGATAGATATTGTTTCTTAAAAACACGCTATTTGTTTTAACAGCGGGATTTAATTATAAAATTAAATAATTCAATTTCTATGTTATGAATTTGGTAAAATAGACTTCATTTTTGAATTCGGAATATGAAATATATCTTAGGATGAAATTTTGGCTTTTTCTGAAAACTGTTTATTTTTGATGAATAGTGAAACCACTAAGTGGTAGGTTAAAAACTGAATTTTGCATAAAACTTAATTTTACCGCTTCTGTGAATGGAATTTCGAAAATCCGACAGACACGGTTGATATCAGTAAGTAAAATGTGGTTCAATGAGATAAAAATAATTTTTTGGTGAATAGCAACTTTTTACTTTTTTTACCGCGGTTAATAGTAAATAGGGTAACTAAGGGTAAATATGATATTACTATTACCCTAACACATGTCCTAATTCTATTGGAAAAGTTTAGTTCGACCAAAAACAAACTTAGAAATAAAATATGACCATTTAGGCCCACTTGGATTAGATTAGGACATTTATTATTAATTTATTTAAAGAAGAGTTAAAAGAGTTAAAATCAATGTTTATTTACTAAAACATTTTTACAATAGGGTTATACATAAGATAAATTCGATTGTAAATATTCATTATAAAGCTAAAAAGATTTCCTACATAATGGTATTTTATTTGTAATTTTTAGACATTAAATAATTTAGTTTATGTATGACACAATGATGATGCAGTAATTATCTTATTAATGAAATATTGAAATAATTGATGTTATAAACACCAAAATAAATGTAATTTGAGACTTTTTATGAATTCCTCTAATTTTCTAGGTTACTATTATTTATTAATGTTGATTTAATCAACTTGGTTCGAACATATAATTCTGTTATGACTTTCAAAAAAATCATATATCAAATAGGGTCAAAATTGACACAAAATAGTTTTTAAATCAAATATTATATTATTAATTGTTATTTTATTCCTAAAAATCTAAGGTTCGGCCAAATGACTTAGATAAGGATATATATATTAATAATAAACAATTTGGGGTTCGTTTGGCATGTTATAGTAAGTGTATTAACCATATAGTGAAAGAAAACAAAAAGACACGGTAAAAGTTAAATTATTTAACTTAGAGTTAAATCTAATTGATAAGGTTTAAAATAATATCCAAACATGTCTAAATTTGATTGGTTGATGAGATTACAACCCTATCTCATATAATCTTCAAATATGAGTCATTTTTGGAGGTTTTTAAGTGGGGTTAGATTTATTATAAATTAATATTTTTAAGAATTCCTATGGTGCCCCTCTCCTCCCCTATAAAAGGACACCTCCTCCCCCTCCTCCTCACAACAATTTGAGCACTCAAGCTCAGCCAACCCCTGCCAAAATATCTTCTCCACTTCCCTAGAAACATCCTAGAGGTTCTGGTCTTCCTCAAAGACCAATTTTAGTGCCCTAAGAGGAGGTCTCAAAGAGGCGCTTCAAAGAAGAGGAGGTTCGGACACATACGAAGCAAATCAGACCTAAGGTAAGGGAAATATCACAATCTCATTTTTATCCGAGATTTCTTATACGTTGGTATTTACTGGGGTGTATTTTATCATCCACATCCATGTTCCGTTAATATGTAATATTATTTCCATCCACCTACAATTGTTTAAATCCATTTTTACCCTTCGGTGAGTTTTTAGTAATATGTATGAAAGGAATCTTTTGTCGTATGAGGTACTTTTTGACTTTTCCGACAAAAGTACGAAGAATGTTTTTTTTAACTTATACGACATGAATGGATTTTTAAAACATTATATCCAAGAAGCTTACTTTACATGTTTTCAAGTGTATTTGTAATCAACTTCTTTTATTTTAAAATTGTATGACATGTTATGAAAGGAAAAATGTTTTTGAAGAAGAAAGGATATTTTCCTCAAGAATGGAGTTCAAGTGTTTTATCAAAATTATTTTCCATCTAAGATAATAATGGGTTCTGTTTTTATCCCTATTATTACATTGATTTGATCATGTTGTGAGGGAATTATTTTTATGAATTCCTTTATCTTATATGAATTTATTTATGATGTCATGATGTTTCAAGAATCCCATTTTTGTTACATGTGTTATGCGATGATGTATGTTTTATGATTATGTGGCACACATAAGAAAGGATTCATTATAAGATGGGTGGTACCTATATCTCCCTCCAATGCATTGGGTAAAGATTTTATATCTCATGAGATAGACATGGCTGGAACGGAAGGTTATTTCGGTTCAGTGAAACAGGACTGGAACGAGGGTGACTCGGTTCAGAAAGGGACTTTGTCCACTAAGATAGTCTTGGCAATGAGTCATGACTAACAGGAAATGATTTTCCATGATTATGTGTGCATGCCACAAAGTTTCAAGTTTCATGTTATGATTATGGGGATCTCATTTTCACTTCTATGATTTATTCCATGTTAAGATATTATGATCTCTTTTGCAGGTTATGATTTCCAAAATGTTATGTTCTTATGAATACGATGTGATTGATATATCTTTTGTTTACCCTTACTGAGCATTTGAGCTCACCCTTTTATGTTTTCTTTTCCCCAGGATATATAGAAAGGTTTTAGGTAAAAAAAAGGAAGATCTTTATGGGAGATGTTAAAGATCTTTCCCCACGATTAGAATATTTTATTCCGAGTTTCCAAAGACACTAAACTATTACGATCCTTGTGTGTGTGTTTTTGTTTTGTACTAAGTATTCCACAAAAGTAATGTAATGTCAATGTAAGTCAGGCTACGGGTCTCTACAGTTGGTATCAGAGGAAAGGTTTAGTCAACCTTTGGAAACTAGGATGCGAAAACGTTAGTGAGATCCCTAGAGTTATTTCTAAGGTATGTCTAGGGATGTTCCTAAGGATAAGTATACGTATAGGATATATTCCTAGAACTATGGTAACGATATTAGATTAAACCTAAGAAGTTAGGTATTGAGGATACTTTCCCTTTACTATGTTGTTTTCTCTAGCATGATTTTTTATTCTCACAAAATTATTTTTGTGTTTTAGTTAATGGAGGGAACCAAAAGGAATTCAATTAACATTGAATCCAATGGACAAATTGGTGACTATGAGCAACAAAATTGTGTAATGCCTAGAGAGAAAGATGTTGTGATTATGCCGAATCAATCATCGCGTTATATGATTAACAAGGTGAAATTTATTGGTATGCCTAATTCTTCAAAGAAGAGGAAGATAGACTATTATGCATGTTCGCATGTTGAGGAGCATAAAGAAAGGAAGATTGAGATTTCTAAAGAAGGGAAGAAGAACCTTGGGGAATACCTCAAATGAAGGGACCGATGTTATCTGTGTGGAGAAAAGGGTCATAGAGTGACAGATTGTTATGGAGTTCAATGTCTTATTTGTGGAGAACATGGGCATTACCCAACTCAATGCCCTGACCTAAAAAGATACTTCTAAATCAAGGAAGGACTTATTCCAGGACAGTCATTGATGTGGATGGACTGAAGTGTTTATGTATTGGTATTCAAGAATAATGTTGTTGAGGAACTTTTATGGTGTATTGGAATATTTATGTATTGGTCTAATGTGGTATTCGAAGTGATTGAGGTATTTTTGGAAAAAAGATGATATGCGCATAATGAAGGGAAAATGAGAAAATGAAATATTTGACTGTATTCATGAGCTCATGATTGATATAAGGATTAAGTGATATCATGGTTTGATTATAAAGAATTTTGAGGATTTTGGTATGTGGAAAGTGTTAACGTTTAACTTCATTCATGTTTTCACTAAGGTTCAATGGGTATTCAAGAGAATACATGATTAAGGACTTTGAATGTTTAGAATGTGACCAACAAGACATATCTTATGATATATGGGGATCAACGATGGTATTAAATCTCTGGTAATAATTTTCACTATGTTATGAAAGTGGACTGCAGTATTATGGATAAGCCTAAAGAAGTTCTTTTTTTTTTTGATATTATTGATAGGATGTTATAGTAATGTAGTTTTAGAAAAAGGACAACCTGCAGGATGGGCGACAGCCCATCGCGTCGGACAAGGCTATGGGAATCGAACCCAAAACCGAAGTACGACTGGCCTTTATCGCCTACCACTGGCCTACAAGAAGTCCCTGTTTTGTAGAAACTAGTTTTATTTTATTAAGCAGTACAATATACGAAGTATAAGTCCATTTTAGGAACCATATATAATTAATCTCACTATAGATCGACTTATGTATATAATTTTTGCTAACCTTTTGTTTGAGACAGATGGAATGACCCGTCATTCTATCACGTGATCTGCTAACACTTCACGAATAACAAATTCAACTTCATTTATTTATGAGATGAAGTGGAAATTGTTCAAGGCACAAACAACAGTGAGATTGTACCAAAATAAAGTGAGTATTTATTCTAATTCAAATTTTCAACTTTAGGGAAATGATCTTGAAAACCAAAAATGTTGTCCTAGTGATCTTATATATGATGAATCAGATGGTACCGTATATAATCACAAATCTATGGATTTGTGATTACTGGCTTTTCCATAGCCATGTTCTCTACCACTCTCCATCAGAACATGATGGTTATATTTCTCTTCCATATCCATATTTTCACCTATGTGGAAACCCAATGATTAGTTTATTTGGGTAACCATTACATTTCATACTTTTGTTTTTAAAGATTGGTTTTAATATTCCTTTTTACGATGTGGGTTTCTATTAAAGAAACTTTCGAATAATAAACCATTTATAACCCCGACGAATTTCGAGGGCGAAATTCATTTTAAGGGGGGTAGAATGTAACAACCCAAGATTTTATAAAAAATATTCTTTTTAATTTTATTAATGTCTTGTGTTGTACGCTACACCAAAAGGAGCTTGCACAACACGCATCCTTGACTTGCCTTGCATTACACGCAATCGCGACCTTCCTCGATAGCATGTGTAGTACGCAATAACGAGTTTCACTAAACAGTGATATACTATTAAAATATTATTAAAACTAGCCGTTATGAATAGTAATAACCACTTTTTGAAATTTTGTAAATTTTATTTTTCAAAATGGAATTCATTTTTGGATTCGTAATATCGAAATTAGCTTAGGGTGAAATTTTGGTAATTTTCGGATAACTATCATATTTTGATGAATAGTGAAAATTACTAAATTATAATTAAAAACAACTTTTTTAATCGAAATAATTAATAGTGATAGATTATTAATTTGAGTGGTTTTAAAGTATATTTAGAATATATTTTTACAATTTAATACAATGTTGGTTATTGGATGTAATTTCACATTTAAACCAGACATAATCAAGTGTCAATCTTTTGATAGATATTGTTTCTTAAAAACACGCTATTTGTTTTAACAGCGGGATTTAATTATAAAATTAATTAATGAAATTTCTATGTTATGAATTTGGTAAAATAGACTTCATTTTTGAATTCGGAATATGAAATATAGCTTAGGATGAAATTTTGGCTTTTTTCTGAAAACTTTTTATTTTTGATGAATAGTGAAACCACTAAGTGGTAGGTTAAAAACTGAATTTTGCATAAAACTTAATTTTACCGCTTCTGTGAATGGAATTTCGAAAATCCGACAGACACGGTTGATATCAGTAAGTAAAATGTGGTTCAATGAGATAAAAATAATTTTTTGGTGAATAGTAACTTTTTACTTTTTTTACCGCGGTTAATAGTAAATAGGGTAACTAAGGGTAAATATGATATTACTATTACCCTAACACATGTCCTAATTCTATTGGACAAGTGTAGTTCGACCAAAAACAAACTTAGAAATAAAATATGACCATTTAGGCCCACTTGTATTAGATTAGGACATTTATTATTAATTTATTTAAAGAAGAGTTAAAAGAGTTAAAATCAAAGTTTATTTACTAAAACATTTTTAAAATAGGGTTATACATAAGATAAATTCTATTGTAAATATTCATTAGAAAGCTAAAAAGATTTCCTACATAATGGTATTTTATTTGTAATTTTTAGACATTAAATAATTTAATTTATGTATGACACAATGATGATGCAGTAATTATCTTATTAATGAAATATTGACATAATTGATGTTATAAACACCAAAATAAATGTAATTTGAGACTTTTTATGAATCCCACTAATTTTCTACGTTACTATTATATATTGATGTTGATTTAAGCAACTTTCTTCTAACATATAATTCTGTTATGACTTTCAAAAAAATTATATATCAAATAGTGTCAAAATTGACACAAAATTGTTTTTAAATCAAATATTATATTATTAATTGTTATTTTATTCCTAAAAATCTAAGGTTCGTCCAAATGACTTAGATAAGGATATATATATTAATAATAAACAATTTGGGTTCGTTTGGCATGTTATAGTAAGTGTATTAACCATATAGTGAAAGAAAACAAAAAGACACGGTAAAAGTTAAATTATTTAACATAGAGTTAAATCTAATTGATAAGGTTTAAAATAATATCCAAACATGTCTAAATTTGATTGGTTGATGAGATTACAACCCTATCTCATCTAATCTTCGAATATGAGTCATTTTTGGAGGTTTTTAAGTGGGGTTAGATTTATTATAAATTAATATTTTTAAGAATTCCTAAGGTGCCCCTCTCCTCCCCTATAAAAGGACACCTCCTCCCCCTCCTCCTCACACCAATTTGAGCACTCAAGCTCGGCCAAACCCTGCCAAAATATCTTCTCCACTTCCCTAGCAACATCCTAGAGGTTCTGGTCTTCCTCAAAGACCAATTTTAGTGACCTAAGAGGAGGTCTCAAAGAGGCGCTTCAAAGAAGAGGAGGTTCGGACACATACGAAGCAAATCGGACCTAAGGTAAGGGAAATATCACAATCTCATTTTTATCCGAGATTGCTTATACGTTGGTATTTACTGGGGTGTATTTTATCATCCAAATCCATGTTCCCTTAATATGTAATATTATTTCCATCCACCTACAATTGTTTAAATCCATTTTTACCCTTCGGTGAGTTTTTAGTAATATGTATGAACGAAATCTTTTGTCGTACGAGGTACTTTTTGACTTTTCCGACAAAAGTACGAAGAATGTTTTTTCTAACTTATACGGCATGAATGGATTTTTAAAACATTATATCCAAGAAGCTTCCTTTATAAGTTTTCAAGTTTATTTGTAATCAACTTCTTTTATTTTAAAATTGTATGACATGTTATGAAAGGAAAAATGTTTTTGAAGAAGAAAGGATATTTTCCTCAAGAATGGGGTTCAAGTGTTTTATCAAAATTATTTTCCATCTAAGATAATAAAGGGTTCTGTTTTTATCCCTATTATTACATTGATTTGATCATGTTGTGAGGGAATTATTTTTATGAATTCCTTTATCTTATATGAATTTATTTATGATGTCATGATGTTTCAAGAATCCCATTTTTGTTACATGTGTTATGCGATGATGTATGTTTTATGATTATGTGGCACACATAAGAAAGGATTCATTATAAGATGGGTGGGACCTATATCTCTCTCCAATGCATTGGGTAAAGATTTTATATCTCATGAGATAGACATGGCTGGAACGGAAGGTTATTTCGGTTCAGTGAAATAGGACTGGAACGAGGGTGACTCGGTTCAGAAAGGGACTTTGTCCACTAAGATAGTCTTGGAAATGAGTCATGACTAACAGGAAATGATTTTCCATGATTATGTGTGCATTCCACAAAGTTTCAAGTTTCATGTTATGATTGTGGGGATCTCATTTTCACTTCTATGATTTATTCCATGTTAAGATATTATGATCTCTTTTGCAGGTTATGATTTCCAAAATGTTATGTTCTTATGAATACGATGTGATTGATATATCTTTTGTTTACCCTTACTGAGCATTTGAGCTCACCCTTTTATGTTTTCTTTTCCCCAGGATATAAAGAAAGGTTTTAGGTAAAAAAAAAAGAAGATCTTTATGGGAGATGTTGAAGATCTTTCCCCACGATTAGAAGATTTTATTCCGAGTTTCCAAAGACACTAAACTATTACGATCCTTGTGTGTGTGTTTTTGTTTTGTACTAAGTATTCCGCAAAAGTAATGTAATGTAAATGTAAGTCAGGCTACGAGTCTCTACAAAGGGGTGGCGACTAGCACCAAGGCATTAATCCCGACAAAAAGGGGAAGGCATTGCCTTTAGAAAGTAAACAAACACCATAGAGAGGCTAGCAGATGTAAACACTAAGTAAAACTTGGTACAAAAGTATGTGAGGAAAGTAAATGGGCCAGAATACAAACCCAAACTAAAATTAAAGTAAAACTGGAAAGAATGTACAACAACTGAAGTAAAGCAGCAACGTCGAGCCATCCACTTGAAATCCCACCTGAAGTGTGGGTAAAAATAGCCACCTCAGCTCCCCGGTCTAGCTGTCCGCTCCGTGTAAGTCCCACCCAGGGGTCCACCTCTAGGCAGCGACTGCTCTAATAGCCTCAACCACGATCAGCGCTGTCCGTCATCTGCATCCAACACAACGTAGTACGGGCATAACCCGTGCATGGGTGAGTATACGCTACTCAGTAGGGACCCTGAGACCCCCGAAGGTCTCCAAGAATCCAAAAAAGGATAATCCAAAAAGGAAAGATACAATCACGAAGTAACAAACAACACTTCTTAGGTATATTCCCATACATATACCTAAGTCATCAATTCCCATTTGGCTCCATCATTTGAGCCCAAGTTCGATCACGTCCACAAAAGATTAAAACCCAATCCACACAAGATAACATAACTCAATCCACATAGGAAAGCAAGTCAACCACATTGACGATATTGATTGAAGTCAAGACTCAGCTCACACAGGTATACTTCTTCGGTGATAGAGATGATAAGATATAGCCACTGATTCATCAAAGCTGGGACACACGTAGGATACTAAACTAGCCAAGCTGCCGAACCCACATAGGATTTCAATGTAGTCTTCATCGCCGCCGAAATCACACAGGATTTCAGTACGGTCTTCATCACTATTGAACCCACATAGGATTTCAGTGCAGTCTTCATCGCCGTCGAACCCACATAGGATTTCAGTACGGTCATCATCGCAGTCGCAACCAGCTCTAGGGTTCCCGCACACAGCATGCTCGATTCCGAGAGTGTCCGCTCCACGAGCCAAGGGGTCGATACATCAACCGACACATAGTCAGGAGTTGATGTATCTCAATGTTCTGTCTCGAAAAGAGGAACTCAACGTAACAGGCGGCAGGTCAATCAGACGCCCGGTCTGAGAGTTATTGGCTTTTTTGTTCCAGGGGCCCGGTTGGGTTTTAAGTCAAACCCAACCCGACCGCACTCCAACTATGTCAAAACCACGATCGGAGTAAGCCAAAAGGTCCGTCTCACTAAGAGGAATCCAACAAAGTCGACGGCACGTCGATCGGACGTCCGGAACTCAAGTTATAAGTGTTTCCGCTATGAGGGCCTGGTTGGTTTCGAATTCGAACCAACTCGGCTATACCCAAAGTTCTCCTAAAACTTGGGTGTAATATACCGAAACGTCCGTCTCGATCCAAGGATCACATCGCCACTGATGGTTTGTCAATCAGAGGCTTGTATCCCATGATACGGGCATTTGAATGGAACTGTCCGGAAATAGGGGGTTTTGGGCTCGAATTGACTCGGCCCAAGTCCCCCCCCTGGGTCGGCCCGAATTGGGTCGACCTGAACCGAGTCCAGGTTCGGCCCATTAGGGCGCCGCCCGGCCCGGCCGACAAGGCCCTGTGCGGCCGGTCTGGCCCGGGGTGGCTCGGCGCTGGCTGAGCGGGGTCGGCTTGGCACGGGCTGAGCGGACGCGCAAGGGGGCGGCTACCCCCTTCATTGAAGCCACGGGCCCCACATGGGGGCTTCTCCTTGCCAGCGGACATGGCCCAGCACCGCGTCTCCCTCGGTCCCGCGCGGCCGCAGGATAGGGTGGCAGCCACCGCGGCTTCAGCCACGGCAGTCCCTCCTGGCGGCGCATCGGGACGCCGCTACCTCTGGGCGGCCGGCCGCCGGCGCCGCCGTGCCGGCGGCCCGCGCTGCCCGTGTCATCCACGGGACATCGGAGTTGCTCAGATGGTCCGTTTT